>OX596277.1:12950424-14345424 GCA_951394225.1 Harpalus rufipes
GCTGATCGTTTGATACGACCTTTGTGCATTATGCGAATTTTTCCCGCGTTATCTTCTATTTTCTCGAACAAAAGATCTCGGTGCGTTTGCCGTGGAATGCAGAATTGCGACACGAGGATATGTATAGTAGCCTGGAGACTTCTTGTGTAATAAACAATTCGCATTGACATTAGACGACTAATAAATAACTATAGTAATGATGAACGGCGCAAACACACACTTATTCACCATTTTTCACGCCTCTAAGGTCACTAGATTCTGGAGATCTTATCGAGAAGGTAAGATAGATGAAATGTTAAGTCCTCTAACTTGTAAAGACGTAGATTTATTTACTAAATGTTCCAAGAAAGATTTATTGTAGAGGAAGAATTATATAATTTGTAAATATTGAACTCAATAATATTCAAAGGAGAGCATTATTTACACATGAAGTATGTATGAATAATTTATTATTTACATATACAGGATTATTGAAAAAAAATAGGGACAAATGCCTTTTTACCTCTTGCTAAGAGAGGTATTAGATTCATACTAAAAATCGCATATCCAGATTTTAATGAATAAGCACGTTTTAAGGTCCCTACAATCCGATTTTAATATTTTTACGATGATTTCTCAAAAACTATAATACTTAATATCTGTTTATCTAAGTATTTCTCAATCGGACATTACTGGGAAGAGCTGAAAAGGTTTTGGTAATAATTGGAAGTAGTACATTCTTAAAAAGTTCTTCTAAATATTATTTTTTGAAAAATTTTATTCTTGCTACTATTAAAGAAGAGTAAATTCTCTATCTGATAAATATAAATAAATTTTTATATCTTTTATAGATTTAGAGATAAAGAAATATAAGGTATATAATAATTTGTTGTAATAAATCTTACAGCCCAAATAATGTCATGGAAACCAATTGAAAAATTAAAATGTTTGTAACTGATAGATAAATGCCACTGTCAAAAATCCAAAGACATTACTGAAGATTTTTTCTGGGAAGTACATACATTGTATTATTTCTTATTGTATTAATAGTCAAATATTTAAAATTATTGGTATATTACATATACCCTTCAAAAATACTGTCAATCCCGACAATGAATTGGAAACATTTCGAAAAATTAGAAGAGAAGGACATAATTTCTTCATAGAATGAATTTAAAATTAAAAAATATAAATGTAAAGAATACAGTTTAGTAGAATTTTTGGTGTAGAGTGTGTAGAGTGTAAGTATACGAGAATTGTTAAATTCGAGCAGATATGGGGGCCCGAGTTAGAATGATAGGTAGTAATTATGTACATAGATGTCAAATATCATAATTTTTCATTCTAAATTTAGTGATTTTTCAATTCTGTGGTTTATTTTCCTCGGCAAGTCAATTCCACACTCTTGGTGACAAATTAACTACGTGAATTTAGAAAATTTTAAAATTTTTGATGAAAAATTCTGACATTTGACATCTATGTACGTAATTACTAATTTTCATTCTGACACGGACCCCCGAATCTGCTTGTCAAGGCCAACAATATCACATGACTGCTCGCGCCCTATACATATGTAACCAAAAAAGTGGCGAGAGGTATCGTACTAGCCACAACAGATTTTTGTTCTATTGTATTAATTTTTAACCTACAAAATTACAAAGTTGGGGGCTTAATGAAATTTCAACACCATGACATTTGTACCTTTTGTGTTTGAGGAAAGATATTGACGTTGATATATCAATCATATTTAATTGATACAATAAAGATAAGATAAATTGTAAATGCAAATGTTTTTTTCTGAATTCTTTGACAGTTCAAAATAATTAATAACAAATGGTACATCAGATAAACATCAAAATATTTCCTCAAGAGAAGGTAGAAATGTCATGGCAAACAGATAATACATTAAAGTTTTATAATTTGTAAAAAATTAAATACTAGGTGAGGTTTTTTATGAAAATACAAGTACTCAAACGTATGTGACATTAAATTTCACATCACTGTAAAGCTAATTTAAATTCTTTAACAAAATATAAAAATAAATACATACATATGTACTAATAGTACTTTTATTTAAAAAAAAACAACGATGACAACCAGTAAAAAATTTTAGAAC
Organism: Harpalus rufipes; assembly: GCA_951394225.1. Taxonomy (NCBI): domain Eukaryota; kingdom Metazoa; phylum Arthropoda; class Insecta; order Coleoptera; family Carabidae; genus Harpalus; species Harpalus rufipes. The sequence goes on from OX596277.1 coordinate 12,952,520, forward strand.
CTTTTCATACTAAAAAGTGGCATTTCAGTTTCCCCCTAGCTTTCTAAGGTAATTTAAACTGTAGGTCTAAAATTTATAATAAATAGCCATTTGTCCATGTTATTCAATGCAAGTTTATTACCTAAAGTTTTTAAATGCTTTAAAAATTCTAGTTTAATTACTGTATGAGCAAATTTACAATTATTCATACATACTACACAGATCATAATTATAGCATTATTCACTATTTAAAACATTTATAAAAAAACTGTTCAATAACGTTATAGGCAAAATTTTTCAGAAAATGTGTACATATTTATTGATATTTGATTATTATTTAACCTCAAGTAATATTGAGATTATTCATTTATAATCAAATGTAAATGTTTAAATCGTAGAAATAGGCTTTACGGATCATAGAAAATTTAATTAACGAAAAAATGTTTTTTACAAGTTATAGACGAGTACAATGTCAAAATCAGAGTAGAAATAGATAACAGTACATATTATAATAAATTTCACCTCACTCAAACTTCAAGATTTTTGATTTGTGATCAAATGAGGAGATAGGGGATCTTTCTTTTTTTAATTAAAAATTCTATAATCCTTAAGGCGTATTTCTATGATTTAAATAGTCAAATACTATTACTGGAATACGAATATGTCTAATTAAAAAAAAATAATTGCAGAACATATTAAATCTTATTATGAATATTAAGTACGCGCATATGTGTAATGAACAAATCTGTTTTTGAATAATAATTTGAATTATAAATGTTAATTATTACAAACTGTCAATTAGAATGATCTCTGATTGAGCTGACATGCAAATCAAGTAAAAAAAAATCTGTTGTGGCCAGCACAATACCTTCCGTCAATGCTGTGTAATATGTATAAATTCCATACATAAATTTTCTTGCAAATAATTCTAAATTTCCAGTAAAATTATTTCATAAACAAACAATGCAAATTGCACTTGACACTAATATCTTCTTCTTCTTTAGCTTTTCCCATTCGTTAGGGGTCGCTATTTTTTATTTTCTTCTTCCACTCATTTCTGTTTAACATGTCGTTCTTTTTCAGTTCTTTTTCTCTCAAGTCTTCGCAATACAGTCCTTCCATCTTATCTTTGGTCTTCCTCTGTTACTTTAACCTTCTATTACTAAGCTATTCAATATATTCTTCATTTCTCCTCATCACATTTTCAAACCAATGTAATCATCTCTCTTGTATCTTTCTAGAAACTTGTAACACTAGAGTTATTTCCTTACCGTATCTTTCCGTGTCTTCCCCAACATCTACTTCAACATCCTCATTTATGCCACATTAATTTAGTTTTTTATATATACTGACATCTGTCAATTTGAATTATACGAATATATTAGTAGTTTCCATGTTTAGCATAGCTGGCTGATTTATAAAATTTATTTTCTTTAAAATTCTTTAACTCTATATTTATTGAATATGAAGTATAAAATGCCATTAAATCGTATAGAGAATAATATATTCTTTAAGATATAATAACGCTAAAGGTTAATAAATCAAATTTAACTGTTAAATCTTCAAATGAGGCTACTTTCGGTTCATCAATTATAACCAAAATCTAATCAGTTGTTCATTTGGATGTAAACTGGAGCAATACGAAAAAAATATAATTTTTGGAATCGTGGTATTGAAGTTATGCGATCCGAAACTTTCGTCACACACACACACACACACACACACACACACACCCACATACATACGTACGTATAGACATCATCGAAAAAATGTTAAAATCGTATTATAGGGACCCTAAAACATGCTTTTTCATTAAAAACTCATCAATGGATTTTTTGACCAAAGACAATACCTTCCTTACCTAAAGGTGACGGAAGGTATATATTACTGCACTCATAAATTGTAACAATCATCGATTACTTACGTATTAAACTTTATTTTCGTGATATAGGACCCAATTCTCAATTTACACCATTATAATATGCTATAAAATAATAAATTTATATCATATCACTTGTCAAATGTGAACAAATATGCACCAAATTCGTATTTTCTTGTCATGTGCAAGAAATATTGTGAACACACGGTAAATGCATAAAATATCACACTTTCTTCCTCATTTTTATCAGATCACTTTGCAATTGAGAATTGAGCCCATATTACTACGCTTTATTCCACTTTCATAAAATATTATTTAGGTCCATAGACTTCCTGATGTATTTTCTATGTCAATATTAAGATGTTAAACTTAGTTGAGTTGATATATTTGTTTACATAGGTATATTTTTGTCTGGTTGAAGAATATCATCTCACAAAAAATATTCAAATTAAAAATGATGAATGGTGCATGTAGGAAGTTGGAAACATAATATTCGTGTTGGTTACAACTTCATTAATTCCCTATCCACTTATAAGTTGATTTCTTGTTAATAAAATTTCATTGAACGTTCCCAAGCAACGCGTTCTCAAGTTATTTATTCATTAAGGAGAATTACGTGCACGTTGAGTAAGAAATACAACAGCAACAGCGGATAGAAAAATGGCAACACCTCCGCATATTACATTCCAAGACATAAAACAAACACGCATCTAAACATAACTACAATAAAACAAAAACAACATACATTCATTCATGCATGCACGTATTAATTGGCAGAGGACTTTGTAAATGATGTTTCAATGTTTTGCAATTAAAAGAGCAGGAAGAAAATTGTAACATGGCTTGCTAAAAAATTAATGAAAGATTTACTATATAAAATTGAATCTATATTTGTTTCCAAGTCCTCCATATTAATTTACAACATCCAACGGGCCTCTGTATCAGCCCCTATACTATTTCAATTTGTTCTCAAAGAGCGGAGTTTGTTAATAGTGGGGCCATTTTTTTTATAAATCGTGAAATCCCATTTACTAAATATAGAAAAATAAAATAAATCTTGAAAGAAGCTTTCAGAACTCATAACATAATGAAATAAAACAATATTTGGGTTTAGTTCTGTATAATAAGTATATTGTGTTATTAGGAGTAAACGTTACACTTTGTGTGGCGAGCGTGGAAGTTTAAACGACGAGCGAAGCGAGTCGTATAAATGCACACGAGACATTTTTACTCCGAATGACACATTATATTTTTTCTTCAAACGTAAATATTTAAAGAAAAATATCTACTACTGACGTTACATTTTACGTAAATTTCGTTTGCGATTTCAATTGCCCTGTAACTATGGATACTTATGTGTTCACTTTTTGTTATAAATATTGAAGTGAAAATTTTCACGTTTCGACGTTTAAATAAAAACTGTGCAATTTTATATCCTCCTTGTGTGCAATTATGTCGGAATTTGAAGGATTATATTATATGCCCCCTGAAGTTCATCAATTGGATGAAAATCTAACAGTGTGGCTGAAAGATACGTCCAGGAATCACTGCAAAACAATATAAACTTTTCTTATATCACTTTAATTCTAAGTATTCTTACGTTCATTATCGTCCCTGTAATTGTAATCTGTAAGTCTGCTATTCTTTAATATGTTATTTCCTCCAAAGTAAACTCTGTTTAGGTATATTTCAATTCATAGGTTATTTCATTAAATTTTGACAGCTATTGGTGGTATTTAGTAACTTTATTCTTAGGTTACCTATCGGGTTATAGTGACATTTAGGGTGATATTACAGGTTTCTTTTATTAAGTTACTTCTTATTCGTTGATTCTGTATAGTTTCTATGGATATTTATTTATTTTATTACTACCTTGTGAATCAAGTCACAAAAGTGCTACTTTTGTGACATTTGAAGAAAAATTTAATTATTTAACGACGTTACGACGTTTTGTGCTTAATAAGTCATGGTTACCTGTTATTCGTTCATAGTTTTCTGTTTTATCTTTGTATGTTTTTTATGTATCTTTTGATCTATGTTACCCTTATTTTGTAAACTTGTTTTCTTCACTACATGTATTTTGTTATTCACCTGATAAAGACAGCACTTCGCTGTTGAAACGTCGTTAAATAATTAAATTTATACAGAAGTAAACCCAAATATTGTTTTATTTCATTAAAATAAAATAATTTGAAATATGCGACTTTTCATTCATAAATTTGCTAATAAACTTTCGCGGTTGTAAACACGGACTAAATTTGTGACGTCACGGCTTCATACTCACACAATGACATTCCGCTACACGCGCACATACATTTATGCTCCACTTAAATTCCGTTTTAACCGTTGCAAACACAAAACAGCAATCTATCAATCTAACCTAAAACTGTAACAGGATTATATTATTTTGTTTTTTTTTAAAAGTACTACGTGATAGTGCAGTATAATGTATGTAAATAAAACATTTATTTAAATATGTAAATACCAAAGCAAAGAATTATAGTTCCGAACTAAACCGGTAGAGCTCGACTGTCGTATCTGTAAGGTTGTAGTCAACGTTGAAATATTGAAATTAAAGGCAACTATTAAAAAATCATATTTCTAATTCTGAAGGCCTGTAAGGTGTACCTTCATATGGAAATACATATATTACTGGATTGTAGTCAAATTATTCTTATTTGAAGAAGGCATAGTAGATGCCGAAACCGGTAGAGGCCGAAATTTAAATAAAAATAATTTGACTGCAATCCAATATATTTATTTCCATACACCCATCCAGTCAAGAAGCTTCATCAACCAATACACCTTCATATTTCATTTGACATATTCTTTCAAGAAAAAATAAATGAGAAAATGTGAAATGACCCCACAATTTTAACACTTATAAAAACATAAATACATTGAATTCTCTCTTAAGCGGACAGCACTGGTCGTCGATTATTTTTCCGGTTAAACGAGGTGTTCGTTTAAAGGGAAAATAATGAAATTATGCAGTGAAATTTGTGTAGCCTAAATGTTAGGGTAAGAAATTAAGACCGAAGATAAGATGGAAGGACTGTATTGCGGAAGACTTGAGAGAGAAAAAAAACATAAATACACTGAATTCTCCCTTAGGCGGACAGCATTGGTCGCCGATTATTTATCTGGTTAAACGAGGTGTCCGTTTAAAGGGAAAATAATGAAATTATACAGTGAAAATTGCATAGCCTAAATGTTAGGGCAAGGAATTAAGACCAAAGATATTATAAAAACCCAAATATTTCATATTGTCTATCATTCAGTTTTAAGACCAATTTTGAAACTTGTAAGTCTGATGGAGGACCCCCACTATTAGACCATAAAGATGTCTAAGATATGGATAGAAAAAAAATGCTTCAATAGCAAAACAAAAGACAAATAATAAATTCTGTTTAAGCAATATATTTTGTTTGAACTCAAACAGCATTTTCCTGGTGGTGTGGCAAGTGCAGAGTGCATGGATGGTGCGGAAGATGTATTTAATATTAAAATTATATTTTCATGCCGGGATGCTTCGATTGCTATTGGCAGTTTGGCTTAAACACAGAAAAAAAAAACGTGAATTAACATCAAATAAAAGACGGTATCTAGCACTTTTATTTTTTGTATTACAACACTTTAGGGTATGAAGCAAAAAATGAAAAAGACAGAACAGGGAAAGTATTACTATTTTATTAATGATAGTTGTTAACTTTTAAAAAAGGCCAAATACGCATTGCGCGCTGACATGCAAGGTGTCAAAACTTAAACTTTTTGAACTTCTAACGCCAGGCTACCATGGATATGGGGTATTACTCGTTTCGCCATAATATTTCTATGGTTTTTAAATAATGAAAAGATTGATATTGTTGAAATAACAAGATTCTATAGATACTCTTATTAATTTCGATAACAACATTATTTTGACAGCTTTCGATGTCGTATCTCTTTGGTCTCTAATTTTTTAATTTAAAGTAATTCAAGCAGATTTTTACCACCAACATATCCTTACAGTGATTGTAAAAATAATATTGAAAGGTTCTTGGTGCGCCTTATAAAATTTTCTAGACAGGAAAGACACCAAAGTAAAATTAGGGTGCATGTAATTAAAGTGCAAGTATAATCAGCGAAATGCTGGTTGCAATAAACGCAAAAATAAGATACATTATTATAGAATCGCGTAGCTTAAAATATTAGCAATCTGAATACGTAAGTAAATATGGTGCGTAGATAATCATAATCTTTTCGAATAATATGTACATATGTATTTCCATGGTTTATATATAATGGAATGTTGATATTATTAAAATTACTAGTTACTATAGGTACTGATACTGACTGTTATGTATACTTACATTGTGTCCCATTAAAATGTCACCATAAGAAATTCAAAAACTATAATAGCTACAAATTTGATTGAAAAAGCTATAGGCTCTCGGTGAAATATTTTGAAATAATTTTTGAAGAAACACTCACTGAAGTTTTACAAAATTAAATTTTATTCTTGACTGCAGTTTCGGATATTAAGCCATATTTCTTCTGATGATGGCAGTGTTTTTCTAAACCTTAGCTATATATATGCTTTTCCGTACTCCTTTGGGAAGTTATAACAGATGTATCTGTCTTCTTAAAAATTCTCATAGACTCTTACGGTCAAATTCACCATTAATGCGGTGATTTACAATCAGCTGATTAAGGAATCAAGCTGATCTGTAGATCAACGTATGTTCTAATTCACAAACTTGATTTCTGAATCAAGGAATCATGATCAATTGATTCACTGTTTTGTTTTGGTTTTTGACAGTTAATGTCAGTGTAGTGTAGTGTTCTGTGGTTAATATAACTGACATTTAATTTTATTCGTGGTAATTGTACTTTCTGTTAAAAAGGTATTAATATGTAAGTTTTTAATTTATTTATAAAATATGTTTTATAATTTTCCTATAATAATATTATATTTTCATTTTGATATATGTAGGTAGAAACTACACTGATTCCAATAAAGGTGTTTTTAAATATAGTGAAAATGAAAGATATAAGAGTATAATTGAAAATAATAAAACCAATGCGGTTTTAAATAAAGATAAAGAAGAAGGATGAGGCAAAGTTACAAATATGTACAACAGTCCGAATCCTGATATAGCTATAACTGCCAAAATTAGGATTCAAAGATGTGATCAGTGGTTGATTCATGGAATATGACGAATGGATCAACTCATGATTAAGGAATGGTGAATTCGACCGTTAGAGGTATATAAGGTGTTAAATAAATACTCAAAGTCTCAGTCATTCATTTTTTACCTCTCGCTAAGAGAGGATTCATGCTAAAAATCGCATATCCAGATTTTATTGAATAAGCACATTTTAAGGTCCCTACAGTCCGATTTTAACATTTTTACGATGTGTGTGTGTATGTATGTATGTATGTATGTATGTGTGTATGTTGGATGTTGGAAGGACGATTACTCAAAAACTATAAGACTTTATATTTGATTAATTACGTATATCCCAATCAGACATTCATGAGAAGATCTGAAAAGGTTTTGGTAACAATTGGACAACCGAAAGTAGAAGATTCTTGAAAAAAATCTTCTAAATATTATTTTTTGAAAAAATTTCTTGGTAATATCAAAGAAAATTAACTTCTCTATCTGATACATTTAAATATTTTATTATATCTATAGATTTAGCGATAAAAGAAATAATATGTTGTAATCAATTTTACAGCTGAAAGAATGCCATGGAAAATAGCTGAAAATTTAAATTGTTTGTAACTGACAGATAAATATCAGTGTCAGAAATCCGGAGACATTACTAAAGACTTTTTCTGGGAAGAACATACATTATATTATTTCTTAATGTATTAATAGTTAAATATTTAATATTATAGGTATATTACACATACCCTTCAGAAATACTGTTATTCCCGACAATGAATTGGAAACATCTCGAAAAATTAGAAGAGTAGGACAAAATTTCTTCAGAGAATGAATTTAAATATTAACAAATTCTAAATACAAGGAATAGATATAAGTAGAATTTTTGGTGTGGAGTGTAGGTATACAAGAAATGTTAAATACAATAGGGCGCGAGCAGTCATGTGACTTTGTTGGCCTTGACAAGCAGATATGGGGGCCCATGTCAGAATGATAGCTAGTAATTATGTATGTAGATGTCAAATATCATAATTTTTCATTCTAAATTTAGTGATTTTCCAATTCCATGTGGTTTATTTTCCTCGACAAGTAAATTCCACACTCCTGGTGACAAATTAACTACGTGAATTTAGAAAATCTTGAAATTTTTAATGAAAAATTCTGACATTTGACATCTATGTTTATAATTACTAATTATCATTCTTTGCTTGTCAAAGCCAACAATGTAACATGACTGTTCGCGCCCTATACTTGTAACCAAAAAAAGGAAGTGGCGAGAGATATTGTGCTGGCCACAACAGATTTTTATTCTTATAACCCTACATTACATTATAAGCTTATACTTTTTTCAGGGTAAGAATTCTGATGTCGATGTTCGTAATACTGTTTGTTTAAACAAATGTATGTATTTTATATTTAAGAATCTGTGCAATATTACTTATCCTGAAGATCAGAAAGTGGTCCGTTTTGTAAATATAAATGCCGTATGACTGAGATTTCGAGTTTTTATTTATGCCATTCACACATCCCACATGGTAGGTTGCCTGAAAAACCATTCATGCAACAATCATCCTTCGCTACATATTCCTATTCAAGCACACTTCTTTCGCGTCGGCCACATTCATAATCGCATTGATACATACACTTCTTCTCTTTCGACTCAGAAACATTTATTAGGTTATGAGATACATAATTTTGAAAAACTGATTTTGATTTTTTTTTTTAATATAATAACTTCTGAACTATAGTAGACCCTCCCATATCCGGAATAATGTGGGAAGTGCCCCTTCCGGATAAGCAAAATTCCGGATCCAGAGGAACATTATTATTTTTAAAATATGAAAGGGGTTTATGTTAGTTTAATGGAATATTTTATTAAACTGTGATGTGTATAGAACCGGCACTGTGTTTAATAAATGATTATCGTAAAATTTAAATCACCTGTATCACATACTCTGAAAAGCGCGTAAAATTGCAAAATCTTAATCTAATTAATATAGGCGTCAACATCAATGTATCAGTTAATTACCAGTAGCAATCAATTTGACATTTTTAAATGATATTGCAATGTAATAATTTTCCGTCTGGCGAATGAATTATTCATAAAAATGTGAATATTGGGCAAGGACAGTACGTTAGCCTTCATGAAATGTCATTTAGAAATGTAGTCAAGTCTATTCCGTAAGGCAGGAATTGCTCTGGTAACGCTGTCGAGTAGACCTTGGCCTTTGCTCTGGCGGTCACCGCATACTAGATCCAGAATATTGAAACTGAGATTGAGTTAATGAGTAAGTATGTGAGTTACGGGCTCAAATTACTTTATTAACTTTACCGTTAATTACACAATATAAGGAATTCATTGCAAGCCAGCAATTAACTGAAACAAAAGAGGTGACTATTATTTTATGTAAGATTTATTGGCTATTTACACTTATATTAGATTAGATTTGGTTAAATTATAATCAATTGTAAATAAATAATTATATCGTCAGGTCTTCTTACCAATTTTTGGATGAACCAATCTGCTTTTTATTTGAAAATTTTCCGGCGTCACGGCCTTTTAAAGATATCGAGGACCAATATTGAATTATTTGAGTTTTTTCGGACGAATTTGAACTCTGGCCTTCCGAATCATAACCAGACTATATAAAGCAGTGTAGTTTTAAGTAATTACAGATTTCAAATAATTATATACTAAATGCTTTTTTTAACTTTTTGGGTTTAATGTTAATAATTTAACTCTATTTACAATTAAAGTCAATCTTTCACCTTTCGCTACCATGGGTTAGGAATCATGCTAAAAATCAGCATATCCAGGTTTTACTGTTTTTTTTACCTTCCGTCACCTTTAGGAAGGTATTGTCTTTGGTAAAAAAAATCAATTATAAGTTTTTAGTGAATAAGCATGTTTTAGGGTCCCTATAATACGATGATGTCTGTATGTATGTATGTGTGACTCTGTGTGTGTATTTGTGTGACGAAAATTTCGGATCGCATAACTTCAATACCTCGATTCCAAAAATTATAGTTGTTTCGTATTCTCAAGTTTACATCCAGAAGTAGATGTGATTAGATTTTGGTTATAATTGGTCAACCGGAAGTACTCTCTTTTGAAGATTTTAACAGTTAAATATCATTTATTGACATTTAACGTTATTATAACTTAAAAAATATATTATTCTCTATCCGATTTGATTACATTTTATACTTCATATTAAATAGATATAGAGTTAAAGAATTATAAAGATATAAAATTTCATAAATCAGCCAGCTATGCTAACCATGGAAACTGCTAATATATTCAGATAATTTAAATTGACAAATGTCAGTATGAATGAAAAGAAAATGTATGTGGCAGAGATGAGGATGTTGAGATAGTTGTTGGGGAAGACACAGAAATATACGGTGAGGAATGAAAGAATAAGGGAAATAACTCTAATGTTAGAAGTTTGTAGAAAAATACAAGAGAAACAATTACATTGGTTTGAATATGTCATTAGGAGAGGCAGAATATTTTGGAAGAAGAATGAATAGCTTAGTAATAAAAGGTTGAATAAACAGAGGAAGACCAAAGATAAGATGGAAGGAATGTATTGCGGAAGAGCGGAAGACTTGATAAAAAAAGAACTGAATGAGAACGACACGCACAACAGATATGAGTGGAAGACCCTTAACGAATGGGAAAAGCAAATAAAAAGATGTCAGTGTCAAGTGCAATTTGCATAGTTTGTTTATGGAATAATCTTACTGGAAAATTAGAATCTTTTGCAAGAAAATTTATGTATGGAATTTGTACATAATACCCAGGATTGACGTAAGGTATTGTGCTGGCCACATCAGATTTTTTAATATGTTCCTGTGAGGTAAATTGGTAAATTACAGATACAATTTCAAACGGATAATACCGGTATACATTGTTAAATGTGACTTTAGTAAAATCAGTTTGCAACGAAATGTCTAATATTCGTAAATTGTACCATAATTTTTAAATAGATGTCATTGTTGATTTTGCAATATGTATTATTTAGCGTGTTTTTTAGGTTTATGTGACATGGTTTATTTAAGTTTTATGATAAGAATATTTGCTTACACTAATGCTGCATAATAAATGTAAATATGAATAAATATATCTTTAGAATTTACACTTCCGTTATCTTGTTTAAATATTGTTTGTTGTTGCATTTATTTTATTGCTACATGAAATTTATTTTAAATCAGACAGCTAAATTCCTTATAAGTAAAACTAGTTTTGCTTTTAGATTTCATTCATATATTCTATTCCGCCGGAACATTATTTTAAATTTATTTACTGTGGTTTCAATTTATTCTCATACTTATATTACCATAAAATTATTTATTTTTATTATTTACTTAGAGAATTTTTATTACTTTCATTTAAGTTGTTACTTTTGTTAGTATTATGCTAACTTGTAGTGTAAATGTCAGGTGGAAAAAACTTCTTAATAAATTTATTAACAAACTCATTCAATACTCACTTATTATAATTATATTTATGTAGGTCCGTCATTATTTTATTTTTATACATACTTATAAATATAATTATTATTTCTGGACTTTTTTCATTTTTACCTCCCGCTACCCTTGGTAAGGGAGGTATAGGGATCGTGCTAAAAATCGCATATCGAGATTTTGGTAAATGACCACGTTTTAAGGTCCCTATAAAACAATTTTAACATTTTCACGATGATGTCTGTGAGTGTGTATGTGTGTGTGTGTGTGTGTGTGTGTGTGTGTGTGTGTGTGTGTGTGTGTGTATGTGTGTATGTGTGTATGTGCGTGTGTGTGGATCTTCTGAGCACTCTAACTCAAATACCATCATTCAGAAACTTTTGAAACCATGGTTACACATTTCAGCTCAAATGTTTGTAACTGACAGATAAATGTCACTGTCGAAAAAATAATGTTTTGAAATTAATAACAGGAACGTTTTAAAAAGAAAATTGTAAATAGTACAATAGTTATATGGAAAGGAACTTACTATACCTAATTTCAAATTAATAATAACGTTTTAAAACGAAAATTGTAAAGAGAACAATAGTTATATGGAAAGGAATTTAATATACATTATTTATAGCATTAGTAAATATGCAGGTAATATTTAAATAACAAATATAAATAAATTTATTATCACAGCATATTACCCATTGCTGGGTGTGAACAGATTTCGGTAATGATAGTGACATATTTATATCGTGCGGGCGTTTAACAAGCGTCGACTTATTGCTGGCGTGGAGAGTGCAACATAGGGGACAATTTTGTGCCATTTAAAATTCGAAATATTTAGCGTTGATCGGGATCGAATCGGGTTCCCCAGATTCGCAACCAGACATCAGGCACGCGACAACGATACCCCATAGGTATGTATTTAAATTAATAAAAATTAAATGGCGGGAGGTATTGTGTTGGTCACATCAGATTTTTTGATATTATATTCAGTACGATATCATTAATATTTATGGAAAAATTATTAATATCTGACCTTTCTTTATCGTTACGTGTAAAGGAGACAACGTTTCGAGTTTTACTTTCGAACCTAAAAATGGTTGGAACTACTTTTAACAATCTTACAAAATAAACTCTCGTACTTTTTAATCGAAAAAAATCAACAATTATCAACAATTTTAAAACTTGTTGAAAACTCTATGGCTAAAAATTAAAACAAACGAATATAATATAAATTATACAGCGACGGAAAGCAATTCAACTTGAATGTGTGTACGAGTACATAATTAAAATGGTCTGTTAATGTGCCAATTAATTTAACCAACTTTGTTGCCCATATATTAAAATTAACCTCATATAACGTAACCTACCCTCCCTTCACCTAAACTAAACGATGAATATTCCTGTGATGAAATGAGTTTATTTGTCTTCAGTCCAGGGGTGGGCAAACTACGGCCCGCGTTACAATATTATTCAAATGTTTTATTGCCTTGTTTAATTTTTAATACAAATAAAAATACACATACTTTTCCCTGAACTTCCGTATCATTTTGTGTATTTAATATTAGTAAGATTTTAATTTTTCTTTTGTGAGAGTTTTTTGGTCACATGTGGCCCGTTAGTCTTCTTGCAAACATCTTTGCGGCTAGCAAACTATGTTACTACATCCATGCGGCCCTAGGGCATAAAAATTGCCCACCCCTGTTCCATACCCATATTTTAGAATAATTATGTAGTACTTAATTTGATAGGGTTTCGTAGGCGTGTGCCTGAGTGTCTGGTCGCGAATCTGAGGACCCGGGTTCGATCCCAACGAAGCCCTAAATTACTTCGAATATTAATGGCACTAAATTGACCCCTGTGGTGCACTCACCACGTCAGTATTGAGTGCCCTTGAGATAACGCCTGGTAAGCGCCCGCACGGTACAAATATTTCATTATTACCGATATCTGTGTACATAGCAAATTGGCACACTCAGCAATGGGTAATATGCCGCGATGATATATTTATTTATTTTACTTAATTTGATGAAATAAATTTTACATTTTAACTATATGTAACATATTGAAGAACACAAGGGTTTAAATTCATTTCCAATCGATTTCTATAAAACTACATAGGGACCTATGTGAATTTTTATTAAAAGATGTCTAGTAGATTAATCTTTAATTAATTACTGAAAAAAAAATATGTAGTATACCTCTTACACTTTAATAATATTTATCATATTAATGAATATTGAAAGAAAAATTGTAAAAAGTTAAACATAAGCATTCATTTTATCGTATTCATTCACTATGCACATTCTTTAATGAAATGTCATTTGTATTATGTATTAATTTGTGTAAATTTAAATAATTGTACTTAAAAAAAATATAGATACGAGTAGAATTTACTCGTACATTAGTTAATTATTATGAAAATCCATAATGAGAATATTAAATATCACACACATAATTAGCGATTTCATCGTGTTTATAAAAACATAGCTAGTTGTATCTAATTTGTCCTGATTATTACGTCGTTTTATCTGATTCAAATGGCTAATCTTCCTTGTCTAATGCTTGGTGTTCTTGCATCACATGTTAATCGATTACAAGGTAATATTTTTATATCGCGTACCGTTCATCTCCACAGTTGAGTGAGCCATCGCCAACTTATAGCTCTTAAAGCTGATTGAAGACCGCTTATAAAGTTATATGCGACCACCCAATGCCTACACTGCTAACAAGAAAGATTTTGTACTCTCTGTATACCTGTCAAAATTAGACAAGACAATTAAATATAGAGTTATTTTTAGAATATCATGATTTTGATGAATTTATTTATATGATGTGGTATAAATGCGAGTACAAAGAATGGGAACCTCCACCATAGTAAAAAATTAGAACATGAGGCATTTATATGGTGGACAATCCCAACGTCATCATTTATGTGAATACAAAAGTTATTTATTTATCATATCCAAACCATACATAATATATTTATTAAAAATACAACATTAAAGCCCGGTTGTTCCAAGTTCAGATAAAGTAGCAGTTTACTATCTATTAGATAAATTTATTCTACCGTCTTAACTAGAGAATAATATTTTTGGATTGTTCCATAATGTTTTTATTCTCCGGATAACTAACTGGCAGATTGCTATCAGAAAGATTAAAATTGTGTTAGGGTAGAGTTATTTTTGAAAAGTTGGCAATTTCGCTGTCACAATTTTAATAGAAATTTGGTTGCTTTTTCGCTTGTCTGTGTTTTGGTGCAGTTGTAGTTTAAACCATAGTTTGAACGTTTAGAATAAAATATAAATACGACTTGTTAAAATGGTAAAATGGTATTCAAAACTTTATTATTTTAAAAATTAATAACTTTTTAAATCTTGATAGTCCTCAACATACAGTTACGATCTAGTTATAATATAAATGACCCATGTTCTAATTTATTTATACGAGCCCAACCCCAAATGTATTCGTATCCTCTGAAATAAATATATTAACAGCAATAAAAAATAATTTTTTAGGTTACCTTATTTAGGACTATATTTGGACATTTTCTTATTTTTTCGTTCCAACAGTAAATAATACAATATTTATGTTAGTATTGTCAATAAAACTGAGGGTAAAGGTAACTGACAATATACTCAATTAATTGCCATCTTTAATTTTATTACTTTAATAAGATTTATTTGCGAATTATTAAAGACGAAAACTTTTGTCACATGCAGACAATAGTTTATTTGCAAATAAATTATTATTAAACCTAAGAAATGTTATTATAAGCAATGTATTCAAGTTCTATACACTCTATTAATACACCATATCAAAATTTGTTGAATTGGAGTAATAATCATAGCATCCAGAAGTGTATTTATTCTTGTTTGTAGTACTTTAATATCATTTTGCAAATAATTTTACTAAAAAAATAAAATTTAATATAGTAATTAATTGAATATATTGTCAGTTTCCTTTACCTTCTGTTGGAACTAAAAAATTAGAACGTGTCTGTTGTCATATATTTGCCGTTAGATTATTGTTAAAATGATAAATTTAGGTAATAACATTATATTTAAATCCAGTACACTTTATTAATATATAAAATAAAAAATTGGCCAAATATAGTCTTAACTATTGTAATCTAAAAATTTATTTCTTCTTCCTCTTAATATATTTTTTTCAGAGGGTACGAATACATTTGGGGTTGTGCTCGTACAGTGGAAGTCCTCATTAGTTAACTGGATGCATATAATACTTTTATATCTTAAAAAGTCACGGGATACATTAAATGGAACATATAGGTACAGGTACCTATATTGTAAATGTAATACTCGTACATTCAATTCAACGGGTAATATATTTTAACCGAGAAAGTAATTATGTTTTTTCAGAAGTAGGTATTCTCTTATGGAAGAAAAGATGTAGCACCAATCGATACTTTTGAATATACTTATACTTTCAGTTTCAGTTACAAATTGATAAATGTATTAATCAAGGATAAATATAAATATATATCTAGTGATCTGTCTACACTACAAACTAGTTTTATGGTAATATGTTTACTTATAATATTCTCCATGTAGAGAACAATTGTTTCCCATCATACAATAAATCCGTACTTGTAACCTTCCTATTGACCGCGCATACTTTATGCAGTACTCGCGTTTTAGATTACTCTATTTGCATAACG
Organism: Harpalus rufipes; assembly: GCA_951394225.1. Classification (NCBI taxonomy): domain Eukaryota; kingdom Metazoa; phylum Arthropoda; class Insecta; order Coleoptera; family Carabidae; genus Harpalus; species Harpalus rufipes. The sequence continues at coordinate 12,968,676 of OX596277.1, forward strand.
GCTTTGTTTAATATCATTATAAAAACTCCCCATCTGCATTTTCCAGAAAGAATGCCGTCGTAGGTGGATGCAATATATCATTATAAGTTAAAACGTGATTGACTAACACGTACACTTCATTTTCACACGTTATACTGCTATTAATTGCGCGCTTTTTATAATGATTTATATTGCTCAACATTTTGTATTAATATTCATCAATGAGTTAAAATATTTTATTCGCCGTAATTATATAGTACAGTTTATTTTCAATTTGATATATTAATAATTATGAAATTGATTTATTTTATCCTGTCAATAATAAATAATTCAATTCCAACATTCATTGTTATCGTGAATATAAGAATTGTTGAAAACATGACACTTGGTTCATACATTTTAGAATTTTATTTTAAATATGATCATTGCCCGTAGTTCCTTTCAACAATAATACATTTCACCATTCTTTCTTTCCACTTCTTAAAAACCTTCAACAACTCTTCTTTTGGAATGCTTTCAAACTAATTTCTAGGATTTATTTATGTATGTGACCATATTCGAATTTCAAAATAAAAGCCATAAAATATAAAAACTAACCACTATAGCTTCGTATTATAATAATATAAACTAAATATTAGTTTGTATTAATATTATTATTAGCAATTTAATGTTTTGGAGAAGGGATGTATGACGTGAGTATGGTAGAATTGTGGAAGAAAACAAATAGTCTGGGAGGAAAAGATATAGTTTTAGGCCAGCCGTTCAGCGTCGCAGTTATGTTATGGTAGGTGTGACATGCCGACTATCTCTTTCCCTCCCACTCTATTTGTCTTCTTCCACGATTCTACCATGCTCACGTCACGTATCCCCAAATTTTTAATAATTATTTTCTCGTAAAGTAGGAATAATTAATCGATTTAAAAAGATACGGGATTTTTTTTGTCTAGTATCATATCATGTAAAAATAATTGGTCACATAGTCTATTATCTGGAAGGGAACATAAAACTGTCAAATGAATTTCAGGCTAACTAAAAACTGTCAAATCTGTGCAATTATAAATCATGATTCGAAAATGCTCACTAATTACTTAAGTTCCAACCATCTTAACTTTCGCATTTTAAATAACAGATCAATAATTCCAGTGTGACCCTCGAATTTGTACGAATTTTTTATGTTTTTGTTATGTAGAATTGAACTTTAATATATCCGACAACAATTTATTAGCACTTTGCACGAGTAGGTAAATGTCATAAAACAAAAAAATTATATACAAAACTGCCCAATGTTCAATTTTTTTTAATTACTATACTTCGTATCAAAATGAGCTGAAGTAATAAATCAGTCTGTCAAACATCCCAGTGGCGCATTAATAATTGTTGTTCGAAAAAGATCGACCATGAAATATGAAGGTTTATAATTCCATTTTCCTCATAGGTTCCATTACTCTGGCTCTGATTCTATAATTCAAAGTTTTGTCGCCCTTTATGTTTCTTAAAAATGAACTGATATAGAGTCGTTCATCAATAAAAAATCTGTTGTGGCCAGCACAATACCTTCCGTCAATCATGTGTATAATGTATAAATTCCATACATAATTTTTCTTGCAAAAGATTCTAAATTTCCAGTAAAATTATTTCATAAACTATTCAAATTGCACTTGACACTGACATCTTCTTCCTCTTTAGCTTTTCCCATTCGATAGGGGTCGCTATTTTTGCGTATCGTTCTCATTCAGTTCTTTTTCTCTCAAGTCTTCCGCATTACAATCTTTCCATCTAATCTTTGGTCTTCCTCTGTTTCTGCAACCTCCTATTACTAAACTACTCATTCTTGTTCAAATATAACTCTTCATTTCTCCTCATGACATGTTCAAACCAATGTAATCATCTTTCTTGTATCTTTCTAGAAACTTATAACACTAGAGTTATTTTCTTACCGTATCTTTCCGTGTCTTCCCCAATATCTACTTCAACATCCTCATCTCTGCCACATTAATTTGCTTTTTATTGATACTGACATCTGTCAATTTGAATTATATGAATATATTAGTAGTTTCCATGTTTAGCATAGCTGGCTGAATTATAATATTTAATTTCTTTAAAATTCTTTAACTCTATATCTATTGAATATGAAGTATAAAATGTAATCAAATTGTATAGAGAATAATATATGGGGTCTCGTGGCCGTGTGCCTGAGTGTCTGGTCGCGAATCTGGGGACCCGGGTTCGATCCCGACCGAAGCCAAAAATTTCATTTTAATGGCACAAAATTGACCCCTGTGGCGCACTCTCCACGCCAGCAATGAGTCCCCGTGAGGTGACGCCTGGTAAGCGCCCACACGGTGCAAATATTCCATCATTACCGATATCTGTGTACGAAGCAGATTGGCACACCCAGCAATGGGTAATATGCCGTGATGAAATATTTATTTATTTTATTTATTTATAATATATTCTTTAGGTTATAATAACGTTAAATGTCAATAAATCAAATTTAACTGTTAAATCTTCAAATGAGGCTACGTCCGGTTCACCAATTATAACCAAAATCTAATCAGTTGTTCTTCTGGATGTAAACTTGAGGAATACGAAAAAAAAAAATTGGAATCGTGGTATTGAAGTTATGGGATCCAGAACTTTTGTCACACAGACACACACACACACACACACACACACACACACACACACACACACACACACACACACACACACACACACACACAGACACACATACATACAGACATCATCGTAAAAATGGTAAAATCGTATTATAGGGACATTAAAACATGCTTATTCACTAAAAACTCATCTTTGAATTTTTTGACCAAAGACAATACCTTCCTTACCTAAAGGTGACGGAAGGTAAAAAGATCTACCTCTGCAGTTCTCAATTAATTTTTCGAGATCAGCTGAAATCACTGAAATAAATATAAATTTTTATAAAGATCTTTTATTTGCAGATATGATGAATCGACTAGCGAATTAAAGTTGACGTTAAAATTATAACAAAACAAGGGTGCATTTAAAATATTTTAAACATTTTTCGTTTATTTTGATTATAACAAAATATTTTGACTTCTTGATATTCAGTTTGGCAATTTTATGAAATAGGATTATTTTTAATTTCATGTCAGTAGTTCCGACTCGAGGGTTGCTTGCACTTGAGACAAACGAATCATAATTCGCGGTATTAATTTTTTTAAATACATCCCTGAATCCTGTTGCTTCGGTCATTTTAAATACCTCCAAGTATTCCAGTGCTTTCGGGGACAATTCTAGTCTTTTATAACAAAATACATAAGGGTCAGTTTCCATTAAAATTCAAATCATACGACAAATTTGTGAAAAGAAACCATATCTATAAAATAATTTAACGTCAACTTTCATTAGCTAGTCGTATTATACAAGTCCTTAAAAGGAATTATCGAAAAGTTTATTGAACTCTTTCTTTTGTTAGCCATAGTTAGAGAAGTAATTTTTGTTCAGATACAAAGCGGGCGGCTTTCTATGAGCACCTTGTAATGTTATATCTAATTTTTTTATGTATATATTTGCCGTATCTCTTGCAAATATTAATTTGTTACTTCAACTCATTTCGGAACAAGGTGTATTTTAATTTAAATACTATATTGCCGTCAAATAAATATGGACTGATGCTCAACTTTTCTCCCTGTCCCTTTCCCTGCGACCTTGCCGCTTAGCATTTTCAACATTGTCACCGAATTGGCAACAGTGTAAGAAATCTCCAGTCCATACTTATTTGACGGCAACTATAGTTATTCTAAAATTGCTCTATTATTTGACATAATTTATTCACACTGTAGTGGTCATATTTTAAAGAACATTTGGAATACTAACGGATTATATAATATAGATGCTTGTTGACAAAGTATAGTAAAAATTTGATTTTCTTAAATATTTCTAACATATCATTAGTTGTATTCTTTATAGTCAAAATCTCAGTTCGTCACAACTCACTTTAGATAAACTCAATAAATTGCTGTTCTTTTTGTCCTAACTGAGCTGAGCGGTAGAGTCCGTACACGTTAATATCAAGCCGGCTATGTCATGATAGTTCTACAGCCACGCCTCCAATAAATTGTCCAGTTGCGTGCACAATATTAGTCCGAACGCCAAGCGTGTCTATCTTGCAAAAAAAATCAGACCAGAAATGTCAAAAGACCCTTTTGAAAAATATCTCATTTTATCCATATTTTGTGCAGTATCTGTTCATGAAAAATTTCAAAAATCTGAAATGGAATAAGCTCGAAAATTACATTTTACGCATTTTTTGGCAAATTAGAAGATATCAATTTTTAATATTTATCTTGTAATATTTCAGGAACTGTTTGAAATATTTTATTTAATTTTTATATTAAGCATGCAGTATCGCAAAGTTTTATTGAAAATTGCAAAAAATGATTAACCGAATAAATAAATAAAATATTATTCTTGGTAAAAAAATTGTAGTCAAAAAAGTTCTCTGTTACTAAATCTCATCCATTTAGGAATTTTATAGTGCACACATCGGAAGAAAAGTGAACATAGGTTCAAAATTATTTTTAGTGAAAAAATCAATTCAATATATTGTTTATGTCACGAGTTATTAACAATTTATTATACGAAAAAAGCAGCGTCAGTCGCTCGCCGCGTGATCGTAGGCACCATAAAATTCCTAATAGGACGAATACTTTTCGGACCTACAACTAAATTACAAAGATCGGAGACAAAGGTATTTTTCTACAGTCTAAATAGAAAGTAGCCATTTGCGCTCTCTTTTGTCAACGCAAAATGTCACTTTGCCGCTCTAGCGCGACAAAGTAGAAAAAACGCTCGCTGTCCAAATTTCTAACTATACAATGTTGAGAAATGTCATTTCTTAATGGAAACGTTTAGTCAGGAATTAATGGCACTGTAGAAACACATTTACCTCATCAATCTGACATATAACTGCTCTGTCGATATGTTACATAACCAAAAAAAAAAAAAAAAAATGCCGCACTATTGTGAAAATAAAATAGGGCATTCATTTACAAAAACGAAAGTATAAAATGTTTAGAATAGATTGAAGCAATAGGTCAAGAAGAATGGGAAATAACGATAAATTAAAATTAAATATAAAAGACGTTTTTTCTTTATATTAATCCTTATTAATTGAGTAGTAGTGTAAGTACAAAGTGTACATTTTATTATTTTTTGTTATGGTAGCGACTGTAGAAAAAATCTTGTATGTGTTTCGAGCGCAAATGGACATTGTCGATTTCGAGAGAATCTACCTCTCAATCGACAATGTCCTATTTTGCGCTCTTAATACACAAATAGCTATTTCCTACTTCTTTGAAAAAGAATACTATAAATAATGAGGTTGTTTCAACTTGCATCTTTCTTGCTGATACTTAGTAATTTTAGTCAATCATTTTTATTCAAAGTGATATTTTGAGAGGTACTTTAGCTAAAATTATTTTATGAAAATGTGTTCAAAAAAAGTTGGTGCTCAGGAAAAAAGAATTGCGAATCAGGGATGTGAAATTGTAGATAATGTCATAGTTTTCATGCAACAAGATAATAGTTAAATAACGATCTACCGTCGCTATTAACATTAGTGTCATTCTTGACAACGCTCCCCTTCACAAGTATAAAATTTACTCGTTAAACAAAGTGGCACGTTTACTTCTAATAAAACAATTTACTATTTTGAACGATTTTCTTTATTATAATAATTTTTGCTTATATGAATCTTTATTTGTAATTAAAATATGGATTTTTTATTGAATTACCATTAAATACTTTCCTATAAAAATATTTAACTAGCCTCCAGTTTTAAACAAATCTGACGAGAATATGGATTCGAACTGAAGCCAACCATGAACGTTTACGTCACTCTCTCTCCCCTTACCGCGCTCCGGACGATTGATGACACAATGGCTTGAAGTTAACGTGTACTGTACGGAGTCTACTGAGTGAATTCACGTCCCCCCTTAGCGATAATGTATCACCCGCGAAATAAACTCAAAATATTCTGAACCATTTGGTGAAGTTGTGGTTCATTAAAACGGATAATGTTGTGAGAATAAATATTAATTTGCAGGTTATTCTGAATGTTAAGACTTCGTGCTTAAAACAAAAATATCATATACGGTAACGAATTACAATTACTCGATCTATATGCAAAATGTTATTGTTTTGTTTATGGCCTCAGCTCAGTTCTTATCAACTCACTTATCAGGTGAGCAAAATTATTCCAAAAAGAATACAGTTGCAGTTGCCATCAAATAAGTATGGACTGGAGATTTCTGTATTGTTGCCAATTCAGGCGCCATGTTGAAAATGATAAGTTATGAAGAAGCGGCAACATCGCATGCCAAGGGACAGAGTGTGAAAAAGAGAAAAAGTTGAGCATTAGTCCATACTTATTTGACGGCGAGTATAATAATTGTAAAATATTTGTAACATTCAGACATAAAAGTAGAAAGCGTTGTGATTTTTTTTATTAATATATCCTTTTCTCTTTTCAGGTGAGTGTCCAAATCTTTGTACATCTCAAAATGCCCGCCTTAAAAAGTAAGTTTTTATATTTAAATTCACCTTACGTTCGATATAATATAACCTAGAGACAACTGATAATATCAAATAATAAATAGAAACTTCTATCAATTTTTTTAATTATACACTTAGATGTAAATTTATCGATCAAAATTCGCAGTAGTAATCAATAATTATACTTTTATTTCTACAATTTATATTCACTGTAAAAGTTTACTTTCTCAATATATTTTGATTAAAAAATGTGATAAAAAAGTATACAAGGAAGCCGTATTTTATCTTCTCAAATACCTATAGTTTTTGTTAGAGTTTTTTTTAAAGACAATCATGTGTAATTTAACCTGGTATTTCAGTATTGAGAAGCGAAATTTTCCATTGAGTTAACGTTGTAGTTTATTTGCATTCATTATATGATCGTAGATGTGAAATTGTTAATAATCAATTAATATTGTAATGAAAACTTAATTTTATTAACTGATCGTAAAATATAAGTGTTGGACATGACCTAGACTGGAAAAATAGAGCATGATATCATTGTTTTTTACCTTTACTTATATTATAGACTCATAAACATATAATCATGACTATATGCAAATTATATGTACCGGTACGTCTGAGATGATGTATTTATTTACGTAAGTAATTATTCATTTATGAATATAATTTTTTTGACATTCTCGTGTGTTTTATAGAAAATATTATTAATTATGACATATCATTTATAAATCACAGAATAATTAAAAACTATTTTTTCTTCATTTGTGTTTCAAACGTCCAGAAACTGTATTGGACGGCAAAAGTATAGTTTCTAGACTACTGATACATTACAAATAACTATTAACAGATAATTATCAAAAAATCAAAACGTTAAAGAGATATTATCAAATTAGAAACATGGAACATTAGATTGTAGTCGAGAATCATCCTTGTTAGAAAATAGACAAAATATTTACGTCCTACGATTCAAATCTGAATGTGATTTCATATAATTTATATTGATTATTCTTATGTCAGCATCAGCACCAATGTTGATTTATTTTCAAACGTATCAAGGGAAAAGATATTAGACATTTTTAATTATTGTAAATTGGCATTTAAATTAAAAGCATTTATTTTAAATGTATAAACTGTTTCTGAACTCTTTATATCATTACATATGTTTATAATTAAATATCAATTGTAGTACGTTGTTTCCAATTATGTATGACCAATTTGCTTTAACAAATAAACATTATTATTATGTCTTAAAGTTGTATGCTTTATTTACAATTAATTTACCAAAGTTGAAATAAAATCTAAAAAATTTAATGTTTTATTTAAATATTAAAATTCTGCGATATAATATGTATTATATTATTGGTACGTGTATTACTTCTATGATTACCCATCTATGACTACGTTTATCTCTGCAATTCATGCGGCTTCCAGTATATTATGATTTGAAATATCCTATTGGTTTATTCCAGCGGTTTGAAAATAGAATTGAGTTATTTTCAATCTTATTTAAATTCGTATCGACTAAAAAAAGATAGTTAAATACAAGATTATGCAAACAGACGGGCAAGGTATATGAGCTAATTTCATGATGGATATACAGCGTGTTCATTTTATTTTGTCCACTATTGCTATCTTGAGAACTATAAGAACTACAAGGTCGGTTAAGTTAACAAACAATTTCTATGTTATAAGACTATTTTAATAAGCATAAAATTATTTTTTTCAACCAGTGGATCACAAATTTGGATATTTTAAATGACACTATATATTTTGTAATTGCTTATTATGAATTCAGTGATATAATATTTGAATATCTTTAAATGACAATTTTTTTTGAAAAAAAAATGTATGTTTAGATTTATATTAATTTTATTTTACTATGGCGAAAATAAGTGTGCAATGGACGATACAAATGAATGTGAAAAACAATTACTTTGTAACAAAATGTAAGAAACAAATAAATTAACAAATTCTGTTCAAATAGTCCTCCATTTTCGGTCACAACCCTCTAAAATGTCAATTCATATTCAGTTATTTTAGCTATAATGAAATAAAACTAATATAAACCTAAACATAGATTTTTTCTCAAAAAAACAATGTTATCTAATGGCATGTGTAAATATTATATCATTGAATTCAGAATAAAATTCCCTGTCTAATAAGGAAATAAAAAGTATATAGCCCCATTTAAAATAACAAAGCTGGTCTCCATAGTTTGTAAACAACTGGTTGAAAAAATTAATTTTACGCTCATGAATATAGTTTTGTAAAAAAGAAATTGTTGCTCATTTAACCGACTTCGTAGCTCTTATAGTTCTCGAAATAGCAATAGTGGACAAAATAAAATTAACACCGTGTATAACCTCAAAATCAAAAAATTGTCATATTGTTGTTTTCTTTTTGAAAAACATTAAAAAAATATTTGTTTCTTCATCACTTTCGCTTTTGAACAATTTTATAAAATGAGGTAAATTGCAATCAATCAAAAAATGATTTGAATTTAAAAACACTGCAACACATTGCGGATATGCGCATGCGTAGTTACATTATTTGAAGCTTCACTGTTTATTTCGGCTGAAGTCATCCAGCTTTATAAATCTAAGCCTGTTATTTTATAGGTTTAACTTATTTTCGAAGATTGAAAACTGAGTTACTAAATTCAAGTGGCTTCAAACGTAGATAAACGTAGTTTATATTTAATATTTAAGTACTACCATTTCAGCGTAACATGGAATATGTTATTATGTAACGGTATTTCCATTTTATTATTATATTTTTCTGTGTTAATATAATGCTTCACATAGTTTATTTCTATTTATTTAATAGCAACAATAAATATAAAAAGTAGTTATAAATCTATTTAATGTATGCAGTCTTCGTTGTACAGAACAAGAATGTTGTTAAGCACGACAACATTCAACACAACATTATTGTTAATGTGAATATTTCTAAGTGACACAGTATGCTAATTTATATATTCATAGAAGCTTATATGCATAATGTGTGATTTAATACATTAAAAATTAAATATATCTACATAACTTCAACATACATTTTAATTAAAGCGTGATTGTCCATAGACATGTCTCGATATATGATATGCAGAATGATCCAATAAAAAAAGTTATTAATTTTTTTTTTCGATCGCATGTTGATATACGAGTGTGAGTTTGTTAACAGATCCTTTTTTCTATGTATTCTACAGCACTTATTTACAATATTGAACATTGAAGGGGGGACGAGATGTGTTTACCGTTAATGTATATTATAAAAATGATGACATTTTGTGGTATAGAACAGCTATTTTGACGCCACAACAATATCTTGCGCAGTAATGTGGTATAGTACGTTTCAAGATATAATATATTAAAGTTACTTTATTAATACTGAAATAGGTCGTGTGGTCGTGTGTTAGCAAAAAAAATCTCGTACAGATCGATCAGAGTATGATTATAGTTATTTAAAAATATTTTTTACTTCAGATTCAAAGTTTTTTTCAGAAATTCATTACTTTAATAAATTGAAACAAAAAGTATATTATAGTTGAAATACAAAATATAATTAATATTTTGTGTAAGTAAAGGTACTTATAAAGTACGAAAAAAATTCAGGGTCATGTAATAAAAATATACCGTAAACCGCAACCTCTGTAAATATTGTTTAGTAATTTAAAAACTTCTATTTAATAAAAATGTTGTTACAAAATTTTGGGGCTACTAACTCTTCGATGAAAAAGTAACTATCAATTTATGGAGATATATTTCTTGTAATGGAAAGCGTACTTCATATTTGTAAATTAGAATCATATTCAAGGTGTAGTATTCAGAACATAGATTATGAAATGATCAACACTTGGCGTATTAAGAAGCCCGAACTTATGACGCAAAATTTAGGGGGCGTAAAAATCTTACAAGCCCAGGGTGTACAAATATTAATGGTTCGCGAGAAGCATGGACCTGTGGCGTCAAACAAGGTTAATGTGCAGTACCTAATTTCACTGATCGTCACCAATTGTAGTAAATCTCAACATTTATCATCAATTGTAATACAAACTTTTATCATTGATTAAATAATATATATAGATTGGCAACCTTATGAGCATTTGCGTACCGCGCTGTAAAGATACGTATTATGCTGCCACCTTTAATAATTTTATTATTTGGCCGTACTAACATTCGATCAGGCTGGCGGTAATTATATTCGGATGTATTCGTGTCAAGTCGCTTGGAGTCGGAGACACGAAATTTTTAATAAAATATAATGAATTATTTAATCACGTAACTGATTATGAACAACAAATAAATTAATTCGTTATTATTTTGAGGGACGCCAAAAATGAACTTCAAGAAATGTATGAATATTGAAAAAAATATTTTTGACTAAATATTAGCTCATCGAAATGTATATATTCCCAATTTTTTTTACTCTTCTTTTAACACCCTGTATACTGAACTATATAAAAAAGTTAATTAAGCCATTTTGTCAAATGAATAGTGCATAGGATATTAGTATATTATATACAGGATGACATTGAAAAAGTGCCACTCAAAATAACATTTTTATTTATAAATATTTTTTAATTCCCTATACATATTTGTAAAGTAGGCTTAGGGGCTCACAAATCATGGTATTTGGCATGATGGTAGCACTTTCGGTTTAACCGGAAATGACATAAACTTTCTTCAAATAGGACATCCTATTTGTATTATATATTTGGAATCTACGTAAAATTACGAATTCAAGGATATGTTTGAAGTGTATTTTTATTGAATAAATTAATTACAAAATGATCCATAATTAACCAAGATGTGAAAACAGTTGAGATAATAAGTAATATTTAAGTTAATTTTATAAATTGTAAATTATTTTTGTAAGATTCCATATTTTGATAAAGATGACAAAGAAAGAAGAAATATATATTAATGGTTTCATTCAAACTATTAATGGCATTTCAAAATTATTTGCGGACATGAAAGAAGAGAATTATTTGTTTTTATTAACAAATAGATTGCAACAAGATTGTATGGAAAACCACTTTTAAATAATTAGAAATAGAGGGGGTGTACAATCCAACTCAAACTGTAAAACAATTTAGGCAAACATTGCAAAGAATTATTCATATACGAATTTTAAAACCAGTTGGAAGCGGAAACTGTGAAATAGATGACCGCAAAATTATTGAAATAGAAATATCGGAATCCATTACAGCGCCTAATGAAATGATCGACAATGTTGAAATTGTACGACCAAAAAATGTGAAAAATAGTGATGACAATGACAATGAATCTCAATTTCAATCGCCAAATACTTTATATGAGGAATGTAGTGTGGTATACTTCTGTAGATATTTGGTTTTTCGTATTAAACAATACAATTGCGAAAATTGTAATAAAATTTTAAGGAAAAATAACCTTCTTCTTGATGAAAATGAAATTTATTTAGTTCTTAAAGACTATGGCAAAGTGAATTAAATATAATATTTTTGCAGACCGAAAGAACAAACAGTATTTAGAAAAGAACATTTACATTCAAACAATATAACCAGCAATTTTTAAAAAAAATAGTATACAGTGCATAAATTTGCATTACAGTGATTGGTTAAAATAAAAGTAATGGATGCTATGACAAAATTTTTATTATAAAATATTTATTAAAATAAAACTTTTTCAACCTTTGAAATGGAAATCTACAGATATCACAAGAAAAGCTTGTAGAAGAAAAAATATATATTTTGCAGAACAAATAATAATTGAAACGTTGAATATTGTAATAAATTTTTAGGTCAATAGTTCTATATTATTCTTGTTTAAATAAATATAAACTTTTTTCTAATTGGTACTTTTTCTTTTGTTATTAATTGGTGGTCAAAGATGATATTAAAAAATTGCTTTTAATTTATAATTATTAAGTAAAACAACAAGAAAACTTATTTGGAGAAGATTTATTGTATTAAAATAGGTACATTGTTTTATTTGCGGAATATCTTAAAAAGTTGCGCCTTTAGCAGTATTTAAAAATTAATAATTTTATGTGCTTCAAGTTATCGGGTGTAATTTTAGCAGCTCCGATTCAATTCTAATCCAACCTAATTCAATGCCGCTTGGTAAGCACCTTATTTAAAAAGAATAACTATTTATGATGTATAAAGTGACATTTTATTTTGTGAGAAGGAAGTTTGGAGTATGACACGAAGCGGATGGTCCAAACCTTCAAATACATATCCACTGTTAATTCATATTAAATAATTTCTCTATTAAATGATAAATGAATGCATATCCCCTGTAAATTCATATTAAATCGTTTCTCAATGAAAAGTTAAATGAATTTTTATTAATTATGAAAGAATGTAAGTTTATTTTTAAAAATAAATTTATAATTAAATTAAATATCTCTGAAGAAATGACGAAATAGGTTTAACAAATTCTCATTATAAAATTGTTTGGCTCCGCCCGATGCTCCGCCCGGCGATGTGTACTACCATGCTGCTATCTTGTATCGAATTAGGCACATGTATAGTGTGCAACTACAGCACAGATGGCTCTTACTCGTACAGAATTAAAATGTGTTACGCGGATTGACTATAGCATTGCCAATCTATATATACTATTTAATCAATGCTTTTATACTGAAATAAGTCCGGGAGGTGATCTTCTTCTGAAGCTTTTTGAGTTAAAAAAGGTATGAATAAAATTAATGATATAATTTTAAAAGTTTAACAAAGAGAAATATAAATACAAGTAAAATCTGATGTGACCAACACAATACCTCCCGCCATTTACCTATGGGGTCTCGTTGCCGCGTGCCTGATGTCGGGTCGCGAACCTAGGGAATCCGATTCGATCCCAATCAACGCCAAATAATTCGAATTTTAAATGGTATAAAATTAACCCCGCACAATACAAATATGCCATCGTCATTACCTAAATGTGTGTACAAATCAGATTAACACACCCAGCAATGGATAATATGCCGTGATTACAAATTTATTTATTTCTTCATTTAAATACATACCTGCATATTTACTAATGCTAGAAATTATGTATATTAAGTTCCTTTCCATAAAACTATTGTTCTATTTACAATTTTCCTTATAAACCGTTACTATTATTAATTTGAAATTATTGTTTTTTTGACAGTGACATTTATCTGTCAGTTACATACATTTGAGCTGAACTACGTAACCATGGAAATGTGTTTAAAGCATAAAGCTCCGAGATATAATTTTTATATTACTTTATAAATTTATCCATAAAATATATAGAAAAAGTATTAAAGGAAACCTGTAGAAAATGAAATAATCTTTAATTTTTATAATAAAAAATAACACTTCTCTCTTGTGTTATGCTAACTTCTAATATATAATCTAATGTGTGAAAATTGGGACTAATTCTCACAGAAAATCATTTCAAAATTTTACTTTTCTATATTCTGGTTATTCTTCGTGTTGTGTAGTAAATTTTATAGTTTCACTTTCTAGACCTAGAGACTATGTAAGAACTTTGTGTTCAGTAGTCCAAAATAAAAATCTAGATTTCGGGTTTATCTTATAACATATATTTTAAATTTAATGAATTGTATAAAAGTCATCTGTATCATTACCATACACTTGTAATTTTATTATTACAATATTTCATTTGTTAAACCCAGGCTGATAGAACAACAATCGACTATTTATCGTTCAAGCACCCTGTTTTACTGATTATTTAAAAAAAGTATAATTAGTGATATCTATATGTGGAGAAAGTAGTCGTGGGCGCAATCTGAATTCACATATCAACAATTAAAAGTTGATGAAGTAGGCGATGATTAACAACATAACAATAAACCATAATTTTCATTACATTATAATTAAACGTTTCGAAACGTACCGGTACCGGGCGCACAGGAACCGCTCATATGCACACTCATATCGTGTATAACAATGTATGATATGTCATAAACCACACATGGCATTATACTCGTACTCCGTGGCTAGTCAGTCGCTTACTTGATTATTTGATTACCTCGTATAAATTTTAAACGTGTTCATAAATTGCTGAAGTACATTGTAATGTTAGATAAAATCTGCTAAATTTATGGGACGATCGTTGATATTTACTTGAAGAACAGGAGTTATATGACTAGAAACTACGCAAATTACCTATAACTTGGATAAATATTACCTGTTTATTTGACATTTAATATTATAATAGTGCAGTACACTTTGCTTTTATGACCTACCAAATATCTCGTCTGTTATCCAACAAAAAATAGCTGCGTGTAATCAAATGGCAACAATAGAGAATTTCATCGAACACAATTTTCGGGTTCATTAAAATTTTAAATTCATACTAATTAATACAATTGCATTGCTAACATTTAAAGTAAAAACTGATTTTCGAAATTTTAACAGCAATTGTCAATTTGCGTTTCCTTTCCAAACGATAATTTTAATTTATTAAATGCATAAAATGTATGCGTGTGCAATGGAACCGAGCATAAAATGAAAAATTCTGATGTGGCCAGCACAATATCTTCCGTCAATCCTGTGTATTATGTACAAATTCCATACATAAATTTTCTTGCAATAGATTCCAAATTTGCAGTAAAATTATTTCATAAACATTCGTTAGGGGTCGCTATTTTTTATTTTCTTCTTCCATTCATCTCTGTTTTGGGTGTCGGTCTCATTCAGTTCCTTTTCTTTCAAGTCTTTCGTAATGCAGTTCTTCCATCTTATCTTTGGTCTTCCCCTGTTCTTCAACCATCTATTATTAAGCTATTCTTTCTTCTTCCAGTATATTCTCTCCTCATGACATGTTCAAACCAATGTAATCGTCTCTTTCTAGAAACTTCTTACACTATAGTTATTTGCCTTATTTTTTCATTCCTTTCCATGTCTTCCCCAACATTTATCTCAACATCCTCATCTCTGCCACATGCATTTACTTTTCATTGATACTGACATCTGTCAATTTGAATTATCTGAATGTATTAGTAATTTTCATGGTTAGCATAGCTGGCTGATTTATGAAATTTAATATATTTATAATTCTTTAACTCTATATCTATTGAATATGAAGTATAAAATGCAATCAAATCGTATAAAAAATAATATATATATATATATATAATAATAATAATAATAATAATAATAATAATAATAATAATAATAATAATAATAATAATAATAATAATAATAATAATAATAATAATAATAATAATAATAATAATAATAATAATAATAATAATAATAATAATAATAATAATAATAATAATAATAATAATAATAATAATAATAATAATAATAATAATAATAATAATAATAATAATAATAATAATAATAATAATAATAATAATAATAATAATAATAATAATAATAATAATAATAATAATAATAATAATAATAATAATAATAATAATAATAATAATAATAATAATAATAATAATAATAATAATAATAATAATAATAATAATAATAATAATAATAATAATAATAATAATAATAATAATAATAATAATAATAATAATAATAATAATAATAATAATAATAATAATAATAATAATAATAATAATAATAATAATAATAATAATAATAATAATAATAATAATAATAATAATAATAATAATAATAATAATAATAATAATAATAATAATAATAATAATAATAATAATAATAATAATAATAATAATAATAATAATAATAATAATAATAATAATAATAATAATAATAATAATAATAATAATAATAATAATAATAATAATAATAATAATAATAATAATAATAATAATAATAATAATAATAATAATAATAATAATAATAATAATAATAATAATAATAATAATAATAATAATAATAATAATAATAATAATAATAATAATAATAATAATAATAATAATAATAATAATAATAATAATAATAATAATAATAATAATAATAATAATAATAATAATAATAATAATAATAATAATAATAATAATAATAATAATAATAATAATAATAATAATAATCCCGCAGGGGTAGACTGGCCTACAGCAGTCTATTCGGGCTTAGTGACCCCGCGTACCCGAACTAAAAAGGTGGCTGAACCAAGCACTAGTCACCTCCCATATGAGTGCACAGTGTCTGCGAAGTGTTGCCTCCCGTTGTGTGGAGGCCCACCCGCAGTCTGTAAGTTTCATGAGGTGATGGCACCTGTGCATGGCAGAGACCTGATATTTAGGGGCTACAGCATGGCTTCGCCGCACCCATCAGGCTCTCTGTCTTTTCCACCTGGTTCCAGAGGCCCGCTCCAGTATGACCACGGAATACTGGTATCAGTGTTGTGTTGCCATTGTGCCCACCCACTGCCCAGCTCCGCGGTCCTGGCTGCGACAGAAGCGCGACTATGAGGGGTTACAGCCTGGCTTCGCCGCACCCTCTGGTCCCTCTGTTCTCACCTCTCGCCATCCTCCACCTGGTTACTTGGTGAAAACCCGTACCAGGTGTGTACACCGTTACCTCACCCTGAGTACTCGTCTGTAGGCGTACTACACAAAGTCACCCCGACCACCTGGGTGGCTGCCTTGATCATCTTGGCATATCGTCCGCGCCTAGCCTCTCCAGCAATTGCTGAGAGGCAGGTCAATGGTACCCAGGATTCCTGAGGTAGTGAGAAACAAAAGAGCGGAAATAATAACAATAATAATAATAATAATAATAATAATAATAATAATAATAATAATAATAATAATAATAATAATAATAATAATAATAATAATAATAATAATAATAATAATAATAATAATAATAATAATAATAATAATAATAATAATAATAATAATAATAATAATAATAATAATAATAATAATAATAATAATAATAATAATAATAATAATAATAATAATAATAATAATAATAATAATAATAATAATAATAATAATAATAATAATAATAATAATAATAATAATAATAATAATAATAATAATAATAATAATAATAATAATAATAATAATAATAATAATAATAATAATAATAATAATAATAATAATAATAATAATAATAATAATAATAATAATAATAATAATAATAATAATAATAATAATTTTTTTTTTTTTTTTTTTTAACTAGAAGAGGGCATCAACTGCTGAGGTTATTAGCCCATATACTAATCAAAAAGTATAATATAAATAAATATACGGGACATATACTTTATATAAGTATTACAAATAGAAGTATAATAATAATTTTGAAAAAGGTAACATGTAAATAAATATATAAAATAAATATACATATATATACGAGATCAACAAAACCCACATGCATAAAATACAATATATAAATATAAGTATTTACGCATACTTATGTATACGTATAATGAGAAAAATATAAAAGTATACAAGAATTAAATAAAGAAAATTTAAATGAGATGAGAAAAAAAGACAAGTCTATAACTTTTCATATATATTTACCGCACGCAAAAACTTCAGAACATTACGAATCTTACCAGAGTCTGTTAAAATAAAGGAAAGGTCTTGATCTAAATGATGTAGTCGCCTGAGTAGATCATACTGTGGACATGCAACAAGAATGTGTTCAACTGTCAGAGCAGTATCACATCTGTTGCACATAGGGGCATTATCCCGATTTAAACGGTACCCATGTGTCAGACTTGTATGACCCATTCTCAGACGATGGATCTTGACTTGATCCCTTCTAGTAAGATCATTCGGCAATAAAACTGGTGCAACCAACGGCTTAATGGTTTTTAGATGGTTCTGAACCCCATCCCATGTGCGCTGCCACAAAGCCAATACCTCTTTCTTCAGATGAAAACTTATATCTGAAGATTTATACATTACCACATCAACAGAGTTACTATCAGCGGCGAAACGTGCTGCCTCATCAGCCAATTCGTTACCCCTAATGCCGACGTGACTTGGCACCCAAAGAAAATAAATATCTCTCCCTGTCTCATGAAGATGTTTCATGAGGGACAAGATTTGCTGAATAATTGGGTCAACAGTAAAAGGGCTTGAAATGGCTTGTAGGACGCTCAAAGAATCGCTTACTACGAGGAACTTCCTAGAAGTTCTGACGAACTCGCAGTAGCGTAGAGCTTGCCAGATAGCATAGGACTCTGCTGTGTAGATAGAAGTTAGAAGAGGCATTGACCATGAGTGCTGTGTGTTATCGACAGCAATTGCGCAACCAGTACCATGGTGGGTTTTAGAACCATCTGTATAAATTACCATCGTGTCTTTGTATCCGTGCAGAACCTCTAGAAACCTTGACTGTATCATTATCGGGGGACTGTTGGACTTGTCGTACAAAGTTAGTATGTAGTTGGTCCTAGCTAATGGAACCAACCACGGCGGTACTTCAGATTCCCCTACAGGAATCGATAATGGTATATCATAGTTTATTTGGTCTAGAAGCTCTTTCGCGCGGATACCAGCGGGTCTGGTTTGAATTTGTCGTGGATTGCACCAATTATCACTCCGAAAGAAAGTACTGAAGTTCTTGTGTTGCGGTAAGGACTTGATTTTAGAAACATAAAGCAGCAGAAACTTTTTACGTCTGACATCAAGTGGCGTCAGTCCTGACTCTGAATACAAATTTAATGTGGGGGTACTGGGAAACGCACCAAGAGCGTACCGTAGAGCCTGGTTGTGGATTGAGTCTAGTCTGTTGAGGGTTGTACGTTTTGCCGAGGCATAGACGACACACCCGTAATCAATCTTTGATAAAACCAGAGATTGGTACACCCGTATAAGAGTTTTGGGTTCTGCTCCCCATTTAGTACCCGCCAACATTTTTATAATGTTTAGAGCTTTAAGACAAACAGTCCTTAGCTCTTCAACATGTAATTTCCAAGTTAGCCTTGGATCGAAATTGAGTCCCAGGAATCTGACGCTATTGACGATTTTAATAGTATTATCCCTCATAAAAAGCAGTGGTCCATAGTGTGGTCGGTTTAGGCGACAGAAGTGCATGCACTGGGTTTTTTCTTGAGAGAACCTGAATCCAATTTTGTCAGCCCTCCGGGTAATGCTGTTAATTGCAGATTGCAAAGTTCTGTTGATGTCTCCCATCTTCTTACCAGAACAGAAAATGGCGAGATCATCAACATACAGACACATACCTACAGAGCTGACAAAGGACACAAGCTCATTTACCGCAATGGCAAAAAGTGTGACGCTCAAAACAGAGCCTTGGGGTACTCCATTCTCTAATATCCTTGAGGATGATAGAGAAGTACTGACTCGAACTCTAAATTTGCGTTCTGCCAGAAAAGAAGAAATAAGTTGCGGCAAATTACCACGGAAACCCCAGCCATGTAGCTTCTTAAGAATGTGATACCGCCACGTCATATCATAGGCCTTCTCCAGATCAAAAAACACTGCAACCAAGTGTTCTTTATTATTGAAAGCAGTGAGAATTGCATCTTCTAGATATACGAGATGGTCAACGGTGGATCTGAATTTGCGAAACCCGGCCTGGTGATCTGACAGAAAATGATTGGTTTCCAGAATCCACATAAGACGGTTGTTGATCATTCTCTCGAATATCTTTCCGATGCAAGACGTTAAACTGATCGGCCTATGATTTGACGGTATCGATAGGTCTTTTCCGACCTTAGGGATAGGGATGACAATGGCTTCCTTCCACTTCTCAGGATATGAACCTTCTTGCCAGAGCATATTGTATACGGAAAGCAAGTGTAGTTTAAAATCAAGGGTTAAATTTTTAAGCATATCGTTGGTAATTCTATCTAAGCCTGGAGATGACGACTTCGATAGGCTGAGAGCATATTCCAGTTCCATAAGTACGAATGCAGCATTATAATAAAGAATTTCAGTAGTACTGAAATCTAGCGGTACTTCCCTGTCCGCTTTCGAGTTTTGAAACTCTGGTATGTAATTAGAAGAGCTGCTAGTACTTTGGAACTGGTCGGCCATTATTTCCGCGATAGCGGATGGATCATCCGTATAAGTTCCATCATCCAGTTTTAGACAGGATATGCCTGTAGAATTACCATGCCCAGCAATACGTTTAACCCTTGACCAACATTCTTTTGTTGTGGTATTGGACGAAATACCAGAAACATATTCGTCCCAAGATTTTCGCTTGCTTTCCAATATACAACGTCGTGCTAGTGCTCTGGCTTTTTTAAAAAGAATAAGGTTCTCCTGAGTGGGAATCCGTTTGAAGCGGTTGAAAGCCATTTTTTTATCCCGGACCAACTCTTGAATTTCGCGGTTCCACCAGGGAACCGACCTTCTTTGAGCTTTGGACTTGCTCTGAGGGATTGCAGTTTCTGCTGCTAAGAAAATATTTTCTGTTAGTTCTTCTACATTTACATTGGTGTTATTAGTCATGGGTGGAATTTTAAGGGATGCCTTGAAACATGACCAATCGGCTTTACTCATTAACCAACTTGGCGCAAACACTTGTTCACACATGGGAGTGTCAGTAGTGATCACTATAGGAAAGTGATCACTCCCATGTAGATCATCAAGTGCCCGCCAAGAGTAACGAGTTGATAATGTTGAAGAGAATATAGTTAGGTCGATACAAGAAAAGGTCCCTGAACGGGCATTAAAGTATGTGGGCGAACCATCATTTACTAGAACAAGATTTGGATCATCAAGCAGGTTCTCAACAATTCTACCCCTTGGATCAATATGCCCAGATCCCCATATGAAATGGTGGGCATTGAAATCTCCCAGAAGAATAAAGGGAGTGGGAAGTTGCCGAATAATACCTTGAATGTCAGTCAAATCCCAGTTGGCGTCAGGTAAATATATGTTACAAATAGTAACGTTAAATGGGGCTGACATTCGTATAGCAATCGCTTGAATATTAGTGTTGAGATTAACCTGCTTGAAACTCGCATCTTGTCTTACGATGATCGCCACACCTCCGTTGACCCGGATATGGGGTGCAGAATCGAACCTAACTATACTATAATTCTTCAATGAGTAAACCTGTCCTGGTGTAAAGTGTGTTTCTTGAAGACACGTACATATCGGATTAAATTCCGATAGTAGCATCTTCAAGTCACAATAATGAAAGACGCATCCCCTAATATTCCACTGAATAATATTGTTCATGACTTATAATATAATGTAGAAGAACTAAACAGGTTTCCTTGGTTTGCCTAAAGGCCAACCCTTCTTTTTCTTTTGCTGCTGCGACGATGCAGAGCAAAGAGAAAGATCTTCGTCAGAAGAAGAAACAATACAAGAATTATTTGCCCTTATCTTTTCCTTAGTAGGAATGAAAGATGGAGAAGGGCCAGGAGAAATAGACACAATAGAAGAAGAAATAGTGTTTAATGATTTCTTCTTTTGTGTAGGAATTTTTGATGGTGTCGGGAAAGGATTACTGGTGACAAGAGGCGCATTTTGTTCGGCATTAAAAGTTTCTTTCGTAACAAAGATACTTTTCAATGCCTGAACTATGTGGGGAATTATTTCTTTGGCAAAGGAAGTAGTATCCGGTTTTGCTGAGGCTGATGCTTTATTGGCATAAGAGATACCGGCCGGTGTAGAAATAATGACCTTCTTCCTTGCCTCAAGATATGTAATATTCTCCTTTATTTTCATCTCTTGTATGGCAACCTCTTGCTTATAAATAGGGCAATTTTTGGAAAGAGGCAAGTGGTCTCCCTCGCAGTTACTACAGGTAATGGGTTCTATGCAAGGGGTTCCTTCATGTAAGGCCTTTCCACATATGCAAATCTGTGGACTTTTGCATCGTGCAGCTGTGTGTCCGAACTTTTGACAATGGAAACAGCGCATCGGTGCAGGCACATACATGCGTACAGGGAGGGACATATATGCTACTTTCAACTTAAGTGGAAGTTTCGGGGTATTGAAGGTCAAGACATGATTCGGTGTGTCTTTATATTGACCATTGAATTTTGTCTTAATGCGTCGCACTTCAATAACACCCTGCTCCCGTAACTCGTTGCATATTTCCTCCACTGTACAATTTAATAGATCTTTACAATAAATGACACCCTTGCATATATTAAGCGTCCTATGTGGGACCACTTCTATATCCATATTTCCCATTTTGGTCAGTTTTAATATTTTTTTTGCTTGTGAAGCCGAAACTGTCTCCACAAGTAGACCGTCTCTAATTTTCTTTATACTTTTTAAATCGCCGATTAATCCAAAAAGTAATTTTTGTATGACAAAGGGACTAATTTTTTCAAAATTTTCACCAAGCCTTTGAATGACCAAGAACCGGGGTACTACCGCCTTTTCTTGGTTCATCTCAGAAGTGGGGTTATTGGACATACCCGCACAAGATGTGTTTTTTGACGAGGTTTTCTCCCCGGGAGCTTTTAACACGGCTCCAAGCGCACCGTTTTTTGAGGTCGGTGAACCAGAGAGCGGCTTTGATTTTTTCATTTTCATGTGAAATGATCCTTCGGTCTTTGGTATCCCCACCCTCCTTGGAGTCTCAAATGGGACACTAATACCGCAAACCGGTATAGTGCCAGGGCTTCCCAAAGACTATAGCAATCCCAGAGGGTAGCAAGGCCAGTCCACGGGAGAGATCACGATGGGGCCGCTAAGTCCTCGTGCACGCCCGCTTCCTGGTGATCTTGCTACGTCCCCAAGACGACTCACCCCCCAGCCTCGCAATGGGATGGGAACCGATTGGTCACAGGTGGGTTAGCCTGCAACCTCCCGTTTGAGTGAATTCAGGGCCAAAGTAGTGTGTTGGGGCTTCCTCAACTACCAGGATCCCCTCCTCCACCGACACGGGTCACCGCACACGGTCAACATGCAGGTAGGCATGAAGAAAACTGTGCACGGACGATCACCTACTAATCGTCTGGTTAGATGAATGGAGGACACATAGGTCATGACCCGTTAGTTTCACCTTTGCTGGCAACAAAGGCTACTGAGCCCCCCCACCACGACAAGGTGGGCCCACGGGGGGGAATAATAATAATAATAATAATAATAATAATAATAATAATAATAATAATAATAATAATAATAATAATAATAATAATAATAATAATAATAATAATAATAATAATAATAATAATAATAATAATAATAATAATAATAATAATAATAATAATAATAATAATAATAATAATAATAATAATAATAATAATAATAATAATAATAATAATAATAATAATAATAATAATAATAATAATAATAATAATAATAATAATAATAATAATAATAATAATAATAATAATAATAATAATAATAATAATAATAATAATAATAATAATAATAATAATAATAATAATAATAATAATAATAATAATAATAATAATAATAATAATAATAATAATAATAATAATAATAATAATAATAATAATAATAATAATAATAATAAAATACAACCCAATGAAATCGAACCGGGGACCCAAGAGGAAATGCAAGAAAATATTCAGATAGAACAACATGCCATGGACATTCATAGAAGCCTTGAAGAGAAAATGAATGATACCTACGAGGAAAACTACATCTACTATCATGGAATGGATCCCAAAGCCAGGCCAACCTTACCTAGGATACAATATAATCGAAACGTACCAACACTACTTAAGACAGGCAATAATATTCTAAGGAGCAAAGTACACGAGAACTCAGAACTGCAAGACATAATGGAGGCAATCTATATCGCAGCAATAACTGTACTACAATGTAATAAACAGGAAATCCGGCAACCAAGATCAGCAACAACACAAATACCTGTGAAGAAAATGCCACCATGGGAAAGGAGATTAATGAACAACATACAAGAACTACGGGTAAATATAGGAGTACTTTCACAAGCCTTGAGACCAAATCCCAGTAAGAAAGTCAAGAGAAAATCACAACAAATATTAAAGAAGTACATATCCGAGAATAATAGATCAGTCATGGATATACTTGACTACCTGAAACAGAAACTAGCCGTTACAGCAAATAGATTGAAGAGAATTAAAGAAAGCAACATTAGACGACAACAAAATAACCTATTTCGTACAAGTGAGAGAACTTTCTACAGAAATCTTCAAAAAGAACCGAGAAATGAAAGTAACACCATCCCTAATAACACACTAGACGCTACAGAAGTTAAATCCTTTTGGGAAAATATATGGTCCAAACCTAAAACTCATAACTCCAAGAAGAACATATGGATGAAAAAAGAACAACAAAGAGTAGAAAAAGCTGAACTTATGACAGAATATCAGATTGAAGAAAATGATATCAAGATGGCTATAAGCAAGACCAGTAACTGGAAATCCCCAGGAGCAGATAAGATTCATAATTATTGGATCAAAAAATTCCATGTAACTCATATACATATAGCCAAAGCATTCACTAAAATCCTACATAACCCAAACGAAACACCGCACTTCTTAACGTCAGGTCTAACATACCTTCTCCCGAAGACTAGCACACCAAGTAACGACCCAGCTCTTTACAGGCCAATCACATGCTTACCTACAACTTACAAACTTTTCACGAGCGTACTTTGCACGAAAATTTATAACCACCTCGACACCAACGATTTGCTTGCAGAAGAACAGAAGGGATGTAGAAAGAAGAGTCAGGGTTGTAAAGAACAACTAATCATTGACACTGTAATCACTAAAGATGCCAAAACCATGAAAAAGGACTTACACATAGCTTACATAGACTATCAAAAAGCCTT
The DNA here is from genome assembly GCA_951394225.1 of Harpalus rufipes. Lineage (NCBI taxonomy): Eukaryota > Metazoa > Arthropoda > Insecta > Coleoptera > Carabidae > Harpalus > Harpalus rufipes. The sequence continues at coordinate 12,993,841 of OX596277.1, forward strand.
CGACAGCGTACCGCATTCCTGGCTTATAGAATGTTTAAATATGTATAAGATTCATCCATTTATAATTAGTTCACTACAAACAATGATGCAACGATGGGAAACAAAACTTTGTTTCGGGAACACTGTTACCGAGCCCATTAAGATCAATAGGGGAATTTTCCAAGGTGATGCTCTTAGCGCACTTTGGTTCTGCATGGCTCTAAATCCCCTGTCTACCTACCTGAACTCCACAAACAAAGGTTACAATTTCCAGTCAGGACGCAGGATCACACACTTATTATACATGGACGACATCAAACTATATGCAGATACCAAACACCACCTACAACAGACACTACAATTAGTAGAAACATTCACTAAAGACATAAAAATGGATTTTGGCATTGACAAGTGCAGAACAAATGGAATGACTAAAGGGAAATGGGAGAAAGAAGGAGAATACAAACTAAAAGGAGACTCTGGGGAGAAAATCGTAGATTTGCAAGAACATGAATACTATAAATACCTAGGATTCCAGCAGAATCTAACAATCAAAGAAGCTGAAATGAAAGAACAAATGACGAAAAAGATGATGATGCGTGTAAAAACTATACTTAGCACCAGACTATCAGGCGCAAACAAAGTTAAAGCGGTAAACTCATATGCCATACCAGTTATTACTTACAGCTTTGGTGTCCTAAAATGGACAAAAACAGATCTGGAAAACTTGAACCGGAAAGTACGAGTGATGTTTACTAAATACAGAGCACATCATCCCAGGAGCTCCGTGGAACGGTTCCATCTTCCACGAGAGCAAGGCGGCCGTGGGGTTGTAGACCTCCATACCAGTCATTACAAGCAAGTGAATAATCTGCGTGAATACTTCCGAACAAAGAGTCAAACAATCCCCCTTCATGAAGATATATGCAACGCAGATACCAACCATACTCCACTGAATCTTCAAAACAAAAGTTACAATCCATCTAACAACATTATCACAGATCAAGATAAAATAAACAACTGGCTTGGGAAGGAACTACATGGTAGATACCTAGCAAATATAAGACTGCCGCACATTGAGCAGCAAGCGAGTACAGCTTGGCTGAAGCACAGTAATATCTTCGCCGAAACAGAAGGATTTGTACTAGCCATACAAGATCAAGTCGTCTCTACAAGAAACTACAAGAAACATATTCTGAAAGATAATACAGTTACCAATGATAAATGCAGAATGTGTGCTAAATCAACCGAAAATATTGACCACCTTATAAGCGGTTGTTCAGTTCTAGCACCAACAGATTATACTCTACGCCATAATAATGTAGCAAAAATCGTACACCACGTCTTAGCATATAGAATAAATACGGAAATAGAAACCAAACCATATTACAAATATGAACCTGAAAATGTCATATCTAACAACAATGGCAAGTTATATTGGAACAGAACAGTTTTGACCGATCACCCCGTCAAACACAATAGACCAGATATAACACTGCACGACTTCAAAACGAACACAGTTTATATTATAGACATTGCTGTGCCAGCGCCGCATAACATCGAAGAAAAAAGCAGGGAGAAGATTAGAAACTACACACCACTCGCACAAGAAATAAAAACCCTATGGCATACTGAAAACGTAGTAATCGTCCCTATTATAATAGGAGCGACTGGAGAAATTCCCAAGTCCCTGTTCACATCTCTGGACGTGCTGCAAATAGAACGGAAAACTTACCTTGAAATGCAGAAAATAGTGCTCCTTGAAACAACCAGAATAGTACGAATGGCATTGAACAACCCAGATGTTTCGAACACCACTTAGAACTACATGGTCCCAACAGCTGACCCTGAAATAAAACAATAAATTAGAACCACAGAATGTAACATGTATTTGTATGCTTACCTCTTATGTATGTAATTACAAAGTATTGTATATACTTACCTTGCCAAACAAGGTCGTTGTACAAACTGTACCAAAAATTCAATGAAATAAACAAAATAATAATAATAATAATAATAATAATAATAATAATAATAATAATAATAATAATAATAATAATAATAATAATAATAATAATAATAATAATAATAATAATAATAATAATAATAATAATAATAATAATAATAATAATAATAATAATAATAATAATAATAATAATAATAATAATAATAATAATAATAATAATAATAATAATAATAATAATAATAATAATAATAATAATAATAATAATAATAATAATAATAATAATAATAATAATAATAATAATAATAATAATAATAATAATAATACCATCTGATAAGCGCATGTGAAACATTGACATCTAGACAATACACAAGGCGACATGATAATGTAGGAAAAACAATACACAAAACAATATGTATACAAAACAAGCTCGTTGATACAGATAAACCCTACTATAAATATAGACCCTGCTTTGTACTAGAAAACGGTGAGGCTAAGGTGTATTGGAACCGTAGTGTTATAACTGACCACTACATACCTAGCAACAAACCAGACATCATTTACACCAAGAAAAAGGAGAAAACAACCTACCTCATCGATATTGCCATCCCGAACGCTACGAACATTGAGAGAACATACTCGACAAAAATAGAGAAATACCTGGATTTAGCTCAGGAAGTTAAAACACTTTGGAACCAGGATCGAGTTGAAATCATCCCCATAATTATAGGGGCAACATGTGAGATACCCCTAAGTCTATTCGAAGGACTTCAAAAACTAAATATTGATTTAAATACTTACCACACTATGCAGAAAAGCGTTGCTCTGGATACATGCAACATCGTACGCAAGGTACTAAACAAAACGACGCCTGACGACTCCATCCCTAACGAAGTAGAGGAAGCCATACGAATACCTGGCCAACCCGAGGATGAAGGACGATGACGATGCTGTCACCCTCACCCCTGAAATGAAATGATATGTAAAATAACAACTTGTATACATACTTACCTCTACTTACTTAAATCATTTATTGTATTACACTTGCCTTCAAAGGCCGTTTGTACAATTTTACCTGTATAAAACAGTGAAAAATAAAAATAATAATAATAATAATAATAATAATAATAATAATAATAATAATAATAATAATAATAATAATAATAATAATAATAATAATAATAATAATAATAATAATAATAATAATAATAATAATAATAATAATAATAATAATAATAATAATAATAATAATAATAATAATAATAATAATAATAATAATAATAATAATAATAATAATAATAATAATAATAATAATAATAATAATAATTTTTTTTTTAACTAGAAGAGGGCATCAACTGCTGGGGTTATTAGCCCATATACTAATCAAAAAGTATAATATAAATAAATATACGGGACATATACTACTATATAAGTATTACAAATAGATGTATAATAATAATTTTGAAAAAAAAGTAACATGTAAATAAATATGTATATAAAATAAATATACATATGTATACGAGATCAACAAAACCCACATGCATAAAATACAATATATAAATATAAGTATTTACGCATACTTATGTATACGTATAATGAGAAAAATAGAAAAGAATACAAGAATTACATAAAGAAAATTTTTATGAGATGAAAAAATAGACAAGTCTATAACTTTTCATATATATTTACCGCACGCAAAAACTTCAGAACATTACGGATCTTATCAGAGTCTGTTAGAATAAAGGAAAGGTCTTGATCTAAATGATATAGTCGCCTGAGTAGATCATACTGTGGACATGCAACAAGAATGTGTTCAACTGTCAGAGCAGTATCACATCTGGTGCACATAGGGGCATTATCCCGATTTAAACGGTACCCATGTGTCAGACTTGTATGACCCATTCTCAGACGATGGATCTTGACTTGATCCCTTCTGGTAAGATCATTCGGCAATAAATATGGCGCAACCAACGGCTTAATGGTTTTTAGATGGTTCTGAACCCCATCCCATGTGCGCTGCCACAAAGCCAATACCTCTTTCTTCAGATGAAGACTTATATCTGAAGATTTATACATTACGACATCAACAGAGTTACTATCAGCGGCAAAACGTGCTGCCTCATCAGCCAATTCGTTACCTCTAATGCCGACGTGACTTGGCACCCAAAGAAAATAAATATCTCTCCCTGTCTCATGAAGATGTTTCATGAGGGACAAGATATGCTGAATAATTGGGTCAACAGTAAAAGGGTTTGAAATGGCTTGTAGGACACTCAAAGAATCACTTACTACGAGGAACTTCCTAGAAGTTCTGACGAACTCGCAGTAGCGTAGAGCTTGCCAGATAGCATAGGACTCTGCTGTGTAGATAGAAGTTAGAAGAGGCATTGACCATGAGTGCTGTGTGTTATCGACAGCAATTGCGCAACCAGTACCATGGTGGGTTTTAGAACCATCCGTATAAATTACCATAGTGTCTTTGTATCCGTGCAGAACCTCTAGAAACCTTGACTGTATCATTATCGGGGGACTGTTGGACTTGTCGTACATAGTTAGTATGTAGTTAGTCCTAACTAATGGAACCAACCACGGCGGTACTTCAGATTCCCCTACAGGAATCGATAATGGTATATCAAAGTTTATTTGGTCTAGAAGCTCTTTCGCGCGGATACCAGCGGGTCTGGTTTGAATTTGTCGTGGATTGCACCAATTATCACTCCGAAAGAAAGTACTGAAGTTCTTGTGTTGCGGTAAGGACTTGATTTTAGACACATAAAGCAGCAGAAACTTTTTACGTCTTACATCAAGTGGCGTCAGTCCTGACTCTGAATACAAATTTAATGTGGGGGTACTGGGAAACGCACCAAGAGCGTACCGTAGAGCCTGGTTGTGGATTGAGTCTAGCCTGTTGAGGGTTGTACGTTTTGCCGAGGCATAGACGACACACCCGTAATCAATCTTTGATAAAACCAGAGATTGGTACACCCGTATAAGGGTTTTGGGCTCTGCTCCCCATTTAGTACCCGCTAACATTTTTATAATGTTGAGAGCTTTAAGACAAACAGTCCTTAGCTCTTCAATATGTATTTTCCAAGTTAGCCTTGGATCGAAATAGAGTCCCAGGAATCTGACGCTATTGACGATTTTAATTGTATTATCCCTCATAAAAAGGAGTGGTCCATAGTGTGGTCGGTTTAGGCGACAAAAGTGCATGCACTGGGTTTTTTCACGAGAGAACCTGAATCCAATTTTGTCAGCCCTCCGGGTAATGCTGTTAATTGCAGATTGCAAAGTTCTGTTGATGTCACCCATCTTCTTACCAGAACAGAAAATGGCGAGATCATCAACATACAGACACATACCTACAGAGCTGACAAAGGACACAAGCTCATTTACCGCAATGGCAAAAAGTGTGACGCTCAAAACAGAGCCTTGGGGTACTCCATTCTCTAATATCCTTGAGGATGATAGAGAAGTACCGACCCGAACTCTAAATTTGCGTTCTGCCAGAAAAGAAGAAATAAGTTGCGGCAAATTACCACGGAAACCCCAGCCATGTAGCTTCTTAAGAATGTGATACCGCCATGTCATATCATAGGCCTTCTCCAGATCAAAGAACACTGCAACCAAGTGTTCTTTATTATTGAAAGCAGTGAGAATTGCATCTTCTAGATATACGAGATGATCAACGGTGGATCTGAATTTGCGAAACCCGGCCTGGTGATCTGACAGAAAATGATTGGTTTCCAGAATCCACATAAGGCGGTTGTTGATCATTCTCTCGAATATCTTTCCGATGCAAGACGTTAAACTGATCGGCCTATGATTTGACGGTATCGATAGGTCTTTTCCGACCTTAGGGATAGGGATGACAATGGCTTCCTTCCACTTCTCAGGATATGAACCTTCTTGCCAGAGCATATTGTATACGGAAAGCAAGTGTAGTTTAAAATCAAGGGTTAAATTTTTGAGCATATCGTTGGTAATTCTATCTAAGCCTGGAGATGACGACTTCGATTGGCTGAGAGCATATTCCAGTTCCATAAGTACGAATACAGCATTATAATTAAGAATTTCAGTAGTGCTGAAATCTAGCGGTACTTCCCTGTCCGCTTTTGAGTTTTGAAACTCAGGTACATAATTTGAAGAGCTGCTAGTACTTTGGAACTGGTCGGCCATTATTTCCGCGATAGCGGATGGATCATCTGTATAAGTTCCATCATGCAGGTTTAGGCAAGTTATACCTGTAGAATTACTATGCCCAGCGATACGTTTAACCCTTGACCAACACTCTTGAGTTGTGGTACTGGACGAAATGCCAGAAACATATTCGTCCCAAGATTTTCGCTTGCTTTCCAATATACAACGTCGTGCTAGTGCTCTGGCTTTTTTAAAAAGAATAAGGTTCTCTTGAGTGGGAATCCGTTTGAAGCGGTTGAAAGCCATTTTTTTATCCCGGACCAACTCTTGAATTTCGCGGTTCCACCAGGGAACCGACTTTCTTTGAGCTTTGGACTTGCTCTGAGGGATTGCAGTTTCTGCTGCTAAGAAAATATTTTGTGTTAGTTCTTCTACATTTATATTGGTGTTATCAGTCATGGGTGGAATTTTAAGGGATGCCTTGAAACATGACCAATCGGCTTTACTAATTAACCAACTCGGCGCAAACACTTGTTCACACATAGGAGTGTCTGTAGTGATCACTATAGGAAAGTGATCACTTCCATGTAGATCATCAAGTGCCCGCCAAGAGTAACGAGTTGATAATGTTGATGAGAGTATAGTTAGGTCGATACAGGAAAAGGTCCCTGAACGGGTATTAAAATATGTAGGTGAGCCATCATTTACAAGAACAAGATTTGGATCATCAAGCAGGTTCTCAACAATTCTACCCCTTGGATCAATATGCCCAGATCCCCATATGAAATGGTGGGCATTGAAATCTCCCAGAAGAATAAAGGGAGTGGGAAGTTGCTGAATAATAGCTTGAATGTCAGTCAAATCCCAGTTGGCGTCAGGTAAATATATGTTACAGACCGTAACATTAAATGGGGCTGACATTCGTATAGCAATCGCTTGAAGATTAGTGTTGAGATTAACGTGTTTGAAATTCGCATCTTGTCTTATGATAATCGCCACACCTCCGTTGACCCGGATATTGGGTGCAGAATCGAACCTAACTATACTATAATTCTTCAATGAGTAAGCCTGGCCTGGTGTAAAGTGTGTTTCTTGAAGGCACGTACATATCGGATTAAATTCCGATAGTAGCATCTTCAAGTCACAATAATGAAAGACGCATCCCCTAATATTCCACTGAATAATATTGTTCATGACTTATAATGTTATGTTGAAGAACTATACAGGTTTCCTTGGTTTGCCTATAGGCCAACCCTTCTTTTTCTTTTGCTGCTGCGAAGGTGCAGAGCTTAGGGAAAGATCTTCGTCGGAAGAAGAAACAATAGTAGTTGCCCTATTCTTTTCCTTTGTAGGAATGATAGAAGAAGGACCAGAAGAAATAGGCTCAAAAGAAGAATTAGTAGAATTTGCTTTTTTCTTCCCTTGTGTAGGAATTTTAGATGGAGTCGAAATAGGATTACAGGAGATAAGAGGTGCACTTTGTTTGGCATTAAAAATTTCTTTTGTAACAAAGACACTTTTTAATGCTTGAACAAGATGAGGAATTACTTGCTGCGCAAAAGAAGTAGGATCCGGTGTTACTAAAGCTGATGCTTTATTAGCATAAGACATACCGGCCGGTGTAGGAATAACAACCTTCTTCTTTGCTTCAAAATAAGTAATATTCTCTTTTACTTTGAGCTCTTGGATGGCAACCTCTTGTCTATAAAGTGGGCAAATTTTGGAACGAGCAGAGTGGTCTCCTTCACAATTGATACATTTAATGGGTTCCATGCAAGGGGTTCCTTCATGCAAGACCTTTCCACATATACAAATGTGTGGACTATTGCACCGTGCAGCTGTGTGTCCGAACTTTTGACATCGGAAGCAGCGCATCGGTGCAGGGACATACATGCGTACAGGGAGGGACATATACGCTACTTTTAACTTAGCTGGAAGTTTCGGGGTATTGAAGGTTAAGATGTGATTCGGCGTGTCTTTGAATTCACCATTAATTCTAGACTTAATTCGCCTTACTTCAATTACACCCTGTTCCCGTAGCTCAGAGCATATCTCCTCCACTGTACAATTCAAAAGGTCTTTGCAATAAATGACGCCCCTACATACATTAAGTGTTCTGTGAGGGACCACTTCTATTTCCATATCTCCCATTTTTATTAATTTTAATAATTTTTTTGCTTGAGGAGCTGTCTCCACAAGTAGACCATCTTTAATTTTTTTAATGGTTTTTAAATCTCCTACCAATCCAAATAGTAATTTTTGTAGAAGAAAAGGGCTAACTTTGTCAAAATTACCACTAAGCCTTTGAATGACCAAGAACCGGGGTACTACCTCCTTTTCTTGGTTCATATCAATAGTGAGGTTATTAGGCGTACCCTCACAAGAAATTTTGTTTTTTGACGGGGTTTTCTCCCCGGGAGCTTTTGACACGGCTCCAAGCGCACCGTTTTTGGAGGACGGCGAACCAGACAGCGGCTTAGAATATTCCATGTTCATTTAAAATGAACCTTCGGTCTTTGGTATCCCCACCCTCCATGGAGTCTCAAAAGGGACACTAATACCGCAAACCGGTATAGTGCCAGGGCTTCCCAAAGACTATAGCAATCCCGGAGAGCAGCAGGGCCAATCCACGGGAGAGATCACGATGGGGCCGCTAAGTCCTCGTGCACGCCCGCTTCCCGGTGATCCCGCCACATCCCCAAGACTACTCACCCCCCAGCCTCGTAACGGGATGGGAACCGATTGGCCTCAGGTGGGTTAGCCTGCGACCTCCCGTTTAGGTGAATTCAGGGCCAAAGTAGTGTGTTGGGGCTTCCTCAACTACCAGGATCCCCTCCTCCACCGACACGGGTCACCGCACACGGTTAACATGCAGGTAGGTATGAAAAAGATCAGTGCACGGACGATCACCTACTAATCGACCGGTTATAAGAAATCGTCTGGTCCCGTTAGTTTCACCTTTGCTGGCAACAAAGGCTACTAAGCCCCCCCACCACGACAAGGTGGGCCCGCGGGGGGGAATAATAATAATAATAATAATAATAATAATAATAATAATAATAATAATAATAATAATAATAATAATAATAATAATAATAATAATAATAATAATAATAATAATAATAATAATAATAATAATAATAATAATAATAATAATAATAATAATAATAATAATAATAATAATAATAATAATAATAATAATAATAATAATAATAATAATAATAATAATAATAATAATAATAATAATAATAATAATAATAATAATAATAATAATAATAATAATAATAATAATAATAATAATAATAATAATAATAATAATAATAATAATAATAATAATAATAATAATAATAATAATAATAATAATAATAATAATAATAATAATAATAATAATAATAATAATAATAATAATAATAATAATAATAATAATAATAATAATAATAATAATAATAATAATAATAATAATAATAATAATAATAATAATAATAATAATAATAATAATAATAATAATAATAATAATAATAATAATAATAATAATAATAATAATAATAATAATAATAATAATAATAATAATAATAATAATAATAATAATAATAATAATAATAATAATAATAATAATAATAATAATAATAATAATAATAATAATAATAATAATAATAATAATAATAATAATAATAATAATAATAATAATAATAATAATAATAATAATAATAATAATAATAATAATAATAATAATAATAATAATAATAATAATAATAATAATAATAATAATAATAATAATAATAATAATAATAATAATAATAATAATAATAATAATAATAATAATAATAATAATAATAATAATAATAATAATAATAATAATAATAATAATAATAATAATAATAATAATAATAATAATAATAATAATAATAATAATAATAATAATAATAATAATAATAATAATAATAATAATTTTTTTTTTTTTTTTAACTAGAAGAGGGCATCAACTGCTGAGGTTATTAGCCCATATACTAATCAAAAAGTATAATATAAATAAATATACGGGACATATACTTTATATAAGTATTACAAATAGAAGTATAATAATAATTTTGAAAAAGGTAATATGTAAATAAATATATAAAATAAATATACATATATATACGAGATCAACAAAACCCACATGCATAAAATACAATATATAAATATAAGTATTTACGCATACTTATGTATACGTATAATGAGAAAAATAGAAAAGAATACAAGAATTACATAAAGAAAATGTTAATGGGATGAAAAAAAAAAAAAAAGACAAGTCTATAACTTTTCATATATATTTACCGCACGCAAAAACTTCAGAACATTACGGATCTTATCAGAGTCTGTTAGAATAAAGGAAAGGTCTTGATCTAAATGATATAGTCGCCTGAGTAGATCATACTGTGGACATGCAACAAGAATGTGTTCAACTGTCAGAGCAGTATCACATCTGTTGCACATAGGGGCATTTTCCCGATTTAAACGGTACCCATGTGTCAGACTTGTATGACCCATTCTCAGACGATGGATCTTGACTTGATCCCTTCTGGTAAGATCATTCGGCAATAATACTGGCGCAACCAATGGCTTAATGGTTTTTAGATGGTTCTGAACCCCATCCCATGTGCGCTGCCACAAAGCCAATACCTCTTTCTTCAGATGAAGTCTTATATCTGAAGATTTATACATTACGACATCAACAGAGTTACTATCAACGGCAGATCGTGCTGCCTCATCAGCCAATTCGTTACCCCTAATGCCGACGTGACTTGGCACCCAAAGAAAATAAATATCTCTCCCTGTCTCATGAAGATGTTTCATGAGGGACAAGATATGTTGAATAATTGGGTCAACAGTAAAAGGGTTTGAAATTGCTTGTAGGACGCTCAAAGAATCGCTTACTACGAGGAACTTCCTAGAAGTTCTGACGAACTCGCAGTAGCGTAGGGCTTGCCAGATAGCATAGGACTCTGCTGTGTAGATAGAAGTTAGAAGAGGCATTGACCATGAGTGCTGTGTGTTATCGACAGCAATTGCGCAGCCAGTACCATGGTGGGTTTTAGAACCATCCGTATAAATTACCATCGTGTTTTTGTATCCGTGCAGAACCTCTAGAAACCTTGACTGTATCATTATCGGGGGACTGTTGGACTTGTCGTACATAGTTAATATGTAGTTAGTCCTAGCTAATGGAACCAACCACGGCGGTACTTCAGATTCCCCTACAGGAATCGATAATGGTATATCAAAGTTTATTTGGTCTAGAAGCTCTTTCGCGCGGATACCAGCGGGTCTGGTTTGAATTTGTCGTGGATTGCACCAATTATCACTCCGAAAGAAAATACTGAAGTTCTTGTGTTGCGGTAAGGACTTGATTTTAGACACATAAAGCAGCAGAAACTTTTTACGTCTTACATCAAGTGGCGTCAGTCCTGACTCTGAATACAAATTTAATGTGGGGGTACTGGGAAATGCACCAAGAGCGTACCGTAGAGCCTGGTTGTGGATTGAGTCTAGTCTATTGAGGGTTGTACGTTTTGCCGAGGCATAGACGACACACCCGTAATCAATCTTTGATAAAACCAGAGATTGGTACACCCGTATAAGGGTTTTGGGCTCTGCTCCCCATTTAGTACCCGCCAACATTTTTATAATGTTGAGAGCTTTAAGACAAACAGTCCTTAGCTCTTCAACATGTAATTTCCAAGTTAGCCTTGGATCGAAATATAGTCCCAGGAATCTGACGCTATTGACGATTTTAATAGTATTATCCCTCATAAAAAGGAGTGGTCCATAGTGTGGTCGGTTTAGGCGACAGAAGTGCATGCACTGGGTTTTTTCGCGAGAGAACCTGAATCCAATTTTGTCAGCCCTCCGGGTAATGCTGTTAATTGCAGATTGCAATAATAATAATAATAATAATAATAATAATAATAATAATAATAATAATAATAATAATAATAATAATAATAATAATAATAATAATAATAATAATAATAATAATAATAATAAAATACAACCCAATGAAATCGAACCGGGGACCCAAGAGGAAATGCAAGAAAATATTCAGATAGAACAACATGCCATGGACATTCATAGAAGCCTTGAAGAGAAAATGAATGATACCTACGAGGAAAACTACATCTACTATCATGGAATGGATCCCAAAGCCAGGCCAACCTTACCTAGGATACAATATAATCGAAACGTACCAACACTACTTAAGACAGGCAATAATATTCTAAGGAGCAAAGTACACGAGAACTCAGAACTGCAAGACATAATGGAGGCAATCTATATCGCAGCAATAACTGTACTACAATGTAATAAACAGGAAATCCGGCAACCAAGATCAGCAACAACACAAATACCTGTGAAGAAAATGCCACCATGGGAAAGGAGATTAATGAACAACATACAAGAACTACGGGTAAATAACGCCGCATAACATCGAAGAAAAAAGCAGGGAGAAGATTAGAAACTACACACCACTCGCACAAGAAATAAAAACCCTATGGCATACTGAAAACGTAGTAATCGTCCCTATTATAATAGGAGCGACTGGAGAAATTCCCAAGTCCCTGTTCACATCTCTGGACGTGCTGCAAATAGAACGGAAAACTTACCTTGAAATGCAGAAAATAGTGCTCCTTGAAACAACCAGAATAGTACGAATGGCATTGAACAACCCAGATGTTTCGAACACCACTTAGAACTACATGGTCCCAACAGCTGACCCTGAAATAAAACAATAAATTAGAACCACAGAATGTAACATGTATTTGTATGCTTACCTCTTATGTATGTAATTACAAAGTATTGTATATACTTACCTTGCCAAACAAGGTCGTTGTACAAACTGTACCAAAAATTCAATGAAATAAACAAAATAATAATAATAATAATAATAATAATAATAATAATAATAATAATAATAATAATAATAATAATAATAATAATAATAATAATAATAATAATAATAATAATAATAATAATAATAATAATAATAATAATAATAATAATAATAATAATAATAATAATAATAATAATAATAATAATAATAATAATAATAATAATAATAATACCATCTGATAAGCGCATGTGAAACATTGACATCTAGACAATACACAAGGCGACATGATAATGTAGGAAAAACAATACACAAAACAATATGTATACAAAACAAGCTCGTTGATACAGATAAACCCTACTATAAATATAGACCCTGCTCTGTACTAGAAAACGGTGAGGCTAAGGTGTATTGGAACCGTAGTGTTATAACTGACCACTACATACCTAGCAACAAACCAGACATCATTTACACCAAGAAAAAGGAGAAAACAACCTACCTCATCGATATTGCCATCCCGAACGCTACGAACATTGAGAGAACATACTCGACAAAAATAGAGAAATACCTGGATTTAGCTCAGGAAGTTAAAACACTTTGGAACCAGGATCGAGTTGAAATCATCCCCATAATTATAGGGGCAACATGTGAGATACCCCTAAGTCTATTCGAAGGACTTCAAAAACTAAATATTGATTTAAATACTTACCACACTATGCAGAAAAGCGTTGCTCTGGATACATGCAACATCGTACGCAAGGTACTAAACAAAACGACGCCTGACGACTCCATCCCTAACGAAGTAGAGGAAGCCATACGAATACCTGGCCAACCCGAGGATGAAGGACGATGACGATGCTGTCACCCTCACCCCTGAAATGAAATGATATGTAAAATAACAACTTGTATACATACTTACCTCTACTTACTTAAATCATTTATTGTATTACACTTGCCTTCAAAGGCCGTTTGTACAATTTTACCTGTATAAAACAGTGAAAAATAAAAATAATAATAATAATAATAATAATAATAATAATAATAATAATAATAATAATAATAATAATAATAATAATAATAATAATAATAATAATAATAATAATAATAATAATAATAATAATAATAATAATAATAATAATAATAATAATAATAATAATAATAATAATAATAATAATAATAATAATAATAATAATAATAATAATAATAATAATAATAATAATAATAATAATAATAATAATAATAATAATAATAATAATAATAATAATAATAATAATAATAATAATAATAATAATAATAATAATAATAATAATAATAATAATAATAATAATAATAATAATAATAATAATTTTTTTTTTTTTTTTAACTAGAAGAGGGCATCAACTGCTGAGGTTATTAGCCCATATACTAATCAAAAAGTATAATATAAATAAATATACGGGACATATACTTTATATAAGTATTACAAATAGAAGTATAATAATAATTTTGAAAAAGGTAATATGTAAATAAATATATAAAATAAATATACATATATATACGAGATCAACAAAACCCACATGCATAAAATACAATATATAAATATAAGTATTTACGCATACTTATGTATACGTATAATGAGAAAAATAGAAAAGAATACAAGAATTACATAAAGAAAATGTTAATGGGATGAAAAAAAAAAAAAAAGACAAGTCTATAACTTTTCATATATATTTACCGCACGCAAAAACTTCAGAACATTACGGATCTTATCAGAGTCTGTTAGAATAAAGGAAAGGTCTTGATCTAAATGATATAGTCGCCTGAGTAGATCATACTGTGGACATGCAACAAGAATGTGTTCAACTGTCAGAGCAGTATCACATCTGTTGCACATAGGGGCATTTTCCCGATTTAAACGGTACCCATGTGTCAGACTTGTATGACCCATTCTCAGACGATGGATCTTGACTTGATCCCTTCTGGTAAGATCATTCGGCAATAATACTGGCGCAACCAATGGCTTAATGGTTTTTAGATGGTTCTGAACCCCATCCCATGTGCGCTGCCACAAAGCCAATACCTCTTTCTTCAGATGAAGTCTTATATCTGAAGATTTATACATTACGACATCAACAGAGTTACTATCAACGGCAGATCGTGCTGCCTCATCAGCCAATTCGTTACCCCTAATGCCGACGTGACTTGGCACCCAAAGAAAATAAATATCTCTCCCTGTCTCATGAAGATGTTTCATGAGGGACAAGATATGTTGAATAATTGGGTCAACAGTAAAAGGGTTTGAAATTGCTTGTAGGACGCTCAAAGAATCGCTTACTACGAGGAACTTCCTAGAAGTTCTGACGAACTCGCAGTAGCGTAGGGCTTGCCAGATAGCATAGGACTCTGCTGTGTAGATAGAAGTTAGAAGAGGCATTGACCATGAGTGCTGTGTGTTATCGACAGCAATTGCGCAGCCAGTACCATGGTGGGTTTTAGAACCATCCGTATAAATTACCATCGTGTTTTTGTATCCGTGCAGAACCTCTAGAAACCTTGACTGTATCATTATCGGGGGACTGTTGGACTTGTCGTACATAGTTAATATGTAGTTAGTCCTAGCTAATGGAACCAACCACGGCGGTACTTCAGATTCCCCTACAGGAATCGATAATGGTATATCAAAGTTTATTTGGTCTAGAAGCTCTTTCGCGCGGATACCAGCGGGTCTGGTTTGAATTTGTCGTGGATTGCACCAATTATCACTCCGAAAGAAAATACTGAAGTTCTTGTGTTGCGGTAAGGACTTGATTTTAGACACATAAAGCAGCAGAAACTTTTTACGTCTTACATCAAGTGGCGTCAGTCCTGACTCTGAATACAAATTTAATGTGGGGGTACTGGGAAATGCACCAAGAGCGTACCGTAGAGCCTGGTTGTGGATTGAGTCTAGTCTATTGAGGGTTGTACGTTTTGCCGAGGCATAGACGACACACCCGTAATCAATCTTTGATAAAACCAGAGATTGGTACACCCGTATAAGGGTTTTGGGCTCTGCTCCCCATTTAGTACCCGCCAACATTTTTATAATGTTGAGAGCTTTAAGACAAACAGTCCTTAGCTCTTCAACATGTAATTTCCAAGTTAGCCTTGGATCGAAATATAGTCCCAGGAATCTGACGCTATTGACGATTTTAATAGTATTATCCCTCATAAAAAGGAGTGGTCCATAGTGTGGTCGGTTTAGGCGACAGAAGTGCATGCACTGGGTTTTTTCGCGAGAGAACCTGAATCCAATTTTGTCAGCCCTCCGGGTAATGCTGTTAATTGCAGATTGCAATAATAATAATAATAATAATAATAATAATAATAATAATAATAATAATAATAATAATAATAATAATAATAATAATAATAATAATAATAATAATAATAATAATAATAAAATACAACCCAATGAAATCGAACCGGGGACCCAAGAGGAAATGCAAGAAAATATTCAGATAGAACAACATGCCATGGACATTCATAGAAGCCTTGAAGAGAAAATGAATGATACCTACGAGGAAAACTACATCTACTATCATGGAATGGATCCCAAAGCCAGGCCAACCTTACCTAGGATACAATATAATCGAAACGTACCAACACTACTTAAGACAGGCAATAATATTCTAAGGAGCAAAGTACACGAGAACTCAGAACTGCAAGACATAATGGAGGCAATCTATATCGCAGCAATAACTGTACTACAATGTAATAAACAGGAAATCCGGCAACCAAGATCAGCAACAACACAAATACCTGTGAAGAAAATGCCACCATGGGAAAGGAGATTAATGAACAACATACAAGAACTACGGGTAAATAACGCCGCATAACATCGAAGAAAAAAGCAGGGAGAAGATTAGAAACTACACACCACTCGCACAAGAAATAAAAACCCTATGGCATACTGAAAACGTAGTAATCGTCCCTATTATAATAGGAGCGACTGGAGAAATTCCCAAGTCCCTGTTCACATCTCTGGACGTGCTGCAAATAGAACGGAAAACTTACCTTGAAATGCAGAAAATAGTGCTCCTTGAAACAACCAGAATAGTACGAATGGCATTGAACAACCCAGATGTTTCGAACACCACTTAGAACTACATGGTCCCAACAGCTGACCCTGAAATAAAACAATAAATTAGAACCACAGAATGTAACATGTATTTGTATGCTTACCTCTTATGTATGTAATTACAAAGTATTGTATATACTTACCTTGCCAAACAAGGTCGTTGTACAAACTGTACCAAAAATTCAATGAAATAAACAAAATAATAATAATAATAATAATAATAATAATAATAATAATAATAATAATAATAATAATAATAATAATAATAATAATAATAATAATAATAATAATAATAATAATAATAATAATAATAATAATAATAATAATAATAATAATAATAATAATAATAATAATAATACCATCTGATAAGCGCATGTGAAACATTGACATCTAGACAATACACAAGGCGACATGATAATGTAGGAAAAACAATACACAAAACAATATGTATACAAAACAAGCTCGTTGATACAGATAAACCCTACTATAAATATAGACCCTGCTCTGTACTAGAAAACGGTGAGGCTAAGGTGTATTGGAACCGTAGTGTTATAACTGACCACTACATACCTAGCAACAAACCAGACATCATTTACACCAAGAAAAAGGAGAAAACAACCTACCTCATCGATATTGCCATCCCGAACGCTACGAACATTGAGAGAACATACTCGACAAAAATAGAGAAATACCTGGATTTAGCTCAGGAAGTTAAAACACTTTGGAACCAGGATCGAGTTGAAATCATCCCCATAATTATAGGGGCAACATGTGAGATACCCCTAAGTCTATTCGAAGGACTTCAAAAACTAAATATTGATTTAAATACTTACCACACTATGCAGAAAAGCGTTGCTCTGGATACATGCAACATCGTACGCAAGGTACTAAACAAAACGACGCCTGACGACTCCATCCCTAACGAAGTAGAGGAAGCCATACGAATACCTGGCCAACCCGAGGATGAAGGACGATGACGATGCTGTCACCCTCACCCCTGAAATGAAATGATATGTAAAATAACAACTTGTATACATACTTACCTCTACTTACTTAAATCATTTATTGTATTACACTTGCCTTCAAAGGCCGTTTGTACAATTTTACCTGTATAAAACAGTGAAAAATAAAAATAATAATAATAATAATAATAATAATAATAATAATAATAATAATAATAATAATAATAATAATAATAATAATAATAATAATAATAATAATAATAATAATAATAATAATAATAATAATAATAATAATAATAATAATAATAATAATAATAATAATAATAATAATAATAATAATAATAATAATAATAATAATAATAATAATAATAATAATAATAATAATAATAATAATAATAATAATAATAATAATAATAATAATAATAATAATAATAATAATAATAATAATAATAATAATAATAATAATAATAATAATAATAATAATAATAATAATAATAATAATAATAATAATAATAATAATAATAATAATAATAATAATAATAATAATAATAATAATAATAATAATAATAATAATAATAATAATAATAATAATAATAATAATAATAATAATAATAATAATAATAATAATAATAATAATAATAATAATAATAATAATAATAATAATAATAATAATAATAATAATAATAATAATAATAATAATAATAATAATAATAATAATAATAATAATAATAATAATAATAATAATAATAATAATAATAATAATAATAATAAATAATAAATAATAAATAATAAATAATAAATAATAAATAATAATAATAATAATAATAATAATAATAATAATAATAATAATAATAATAATAATAATAATAATAATAATAATAATAATAATAATAATAATAATAATAATAATAATAATAATAATAATAATAATAATAATAATAATAATAATAATAATAATAATAATAATAATAATAATAATAATAATAATAATAATAATAATAATAATAATAATAATAATAATAATAATAATAATAATAATAATAATAATAATAATAATAATAATAATAATAATAATAATAATAATAATAATAATAATAATAATAATAATAATAATAATAATAATAATAATAATAATAATAATAATAATAATAATAATAATAATAATAATAATAATAATAATAATAATAATAATAATAATAATAATAATAATAATAATAATAATAATAATAATAATAATAATAATAATAATAATAATAATAATAATAATAATAATAATAATAATAATAATAATAATAATAATAATAATAATAATAATAATAATAATAATAATAATAATAATAATAATAATAATAATAATAATAATAATAATAATAATAATAATAATAATAATAATAATAATAATAATAATAATAATAATAATAATAATAATAATAATAATAATAATAATAATAATAATAATAATAATAATAATAATAATAATAATAATAATAATAATAATAATAATAATAATAATAATAATAATAATAATAATAATAATAATAATAATAATAATAATAATAATAATAATAATAATAATAATAATAATAATAATAATAATAATAATAATAATAATAATAATAATAATAATAATAATAATAATAATAATAATAATAATAATAATAATAATAATAATAATAATAATAATAATAATAATAATAATAATAATAATAATAATAATAATAATAATAATAATAATAATAATAATAATAATAATAATAATAATAATAATAATAATAATAATAATAATAATAATAATAATAATAATAACGTTAAGTGTCAATAAATCATATTTCACTGTTAAAATCTTCAAATGAGGGTCCTTCCGGTTGACCAGTTATAACCAAAATCTAATCACTTGTTCTTGTGTGTGTGTGTGACGAAAGTTTCGGATCGCATAACTTCAGTACCACGATTTCAAAAATTAAATTTTTCGTATTCCTCCAGAAAAACAACTGATTAGATTTTGGTTATAATTGGTGAACCGAAAGTAGCCTCATTTGAAGATTTAAGTTAAATTTAATTTATTGACATTTAACGTTATTATAACTTAAAGAATATATTATTCTCTATTCGATTTGATTGCATTTTATACTCCATATTCAATAGATATAGAGTTAAAAAATTATAAAGAAATTAAATTTTATAAATCAGTCAGCTATGCTAACCATGAAAATTGTTAAAATACTCGTATTGAGATTGACAGATGTCAGTATCAATAAAAAGTAAATTAATGTGGCAGAGATGAGGATGTTGAAGTAGATGTTGGGGAAGACACGGAAGGATAGGTAAGGAAATAACTCTAGTGTTACAAGTTTCTAGAAAGATACAAGACAGATGATTACATTGGTTTAAAAATGTCATGAGGAGAAATGAAGAGATTGAATGAAGAATGAATAGCTTAGTAATAGAAGGTTTAAGAAACAGAGGAAGACCAAAAATAAGATGGAAGGACTGTATTGCGGAAGACTTGAGAGAAAAGGAACTAAATGAGAACGACACGAAAAACAGAAAGAAGAGGAAGAAGAAAATAAAAAATAGCGACCCCTAACGAATGGGAAAAGCTAAAGAAGAAGAAGATGAAGATGTTAGTGTCAAGTGAAATTTGCATAGTTTGTTTATGAAATAATTATACTGAGAAAATTTATGTATGGAATTTATACATTATTACACAGGACTGACCGAAGGTATTGTGGTGGCCACAACAGATTTTTAAAATTATATGACATTAATAAAAGCATGGGCACATATTCCGAGCGCACTTTTAGAATAAAAGTGCTCTCGGAATACGGACCTTCGTCTTTGAAAGTTCATATTACCTAATAAATGTTTCGTTAGAACCTTTTGCATTAAATATTTCGGGAAGCAAAACTAATCTACTCAAAATACGTATAGAAATTAATGTCCTAATTTTTATTACAATCTAACACCAGTATTAATATCTATGATCATTTGCTACTATATACTTTATAAACTACTAAACTTAAACACCTTATTAAAAAAAAATCCCATAAATATAGTAATAACCATTTAGTAGAAAAACACATCCTCCATCCTACTACATATTACAAAAACTAAATATGAATATGAACGAGGTGAAAACTAACAAAAAAATTCATCACAGAAGCAATTTACCATTCGTGGCCTTAAGTAACCAACCAATTTTTAATTACATCGATTTAGTTCTTGATTACGAGTAGTTATTGGTTGATTCTAACCGCCTTTAATAATTATGTCTCACATAAATTTCTACGTGAGTCTATTACAAACGATACACTCGATCGGCGTAACTGTAAAGTCAATATCTGCGGATATCTTCGATATAATAATTTAGATTTAGACGATATCTTGGGTGTTATCTCTCAGGTTATCTCGATATCCATAGCACGTGGTAGGCCATCCTGTGACACTAATTATGGCTAATAATAAAAATGATTAATTTTTTCCAACTAACTGTAACTAAAGGAGGAAATTAGATTTACTTTTTTTAATCTAACACCTTTGATAAATGTATATGATTTAAAATTTAAATTTGACATTCAGGTAGATGATGTTTTAATTAATAATTCATTGTGACTTTTGTCACAACAACAGTATGATGCATAAATGGATATCGAAGTATTTTATTTCAATATATATTCGCGAAAAAAATAAATGTCAAAGAAAAAATATAATAAATGGTGTATTAAATTTCGTGTGACATTTATGCTCTTTTAAATTCTGCAAAATTATTTCTTTTATTTATTTGTATACAGATTAAAACTAATTTATTTACATAAACTCAAATTTATCACCAAATTGTTTTTTTTTGTGACATGTGTGATGTTCTATCCACGACAGCTTTGAGAGTTTGTTAGGTGATTGAATAATCGTCCTAAGCGGTGAATAAAAGCAGATTGGCACACCTAGAAATTGATAATAAGCACTGATAATATATGCATTTATTTATTTATTTTAAAATTTAGTTATAACTTTAATTTTTTTCTAAATTATCTGAATTTTTATAATAGTAAATATTATAAATATAAACCGTATCATTTATTTATTACGCTGCTTCCACATACTATGTATAATATATGAATAATTGAATAATTTAAATTTAAAAGAATCTATAGCGGTTTCCATTTTCTACTGTCAACATTTTTAGCATTTTTACCTCTCGCTAAGAGAGGTATTGGATTCATGCTAAAAATCGCATATCCAGATTTCAATGAATAAATACGTTTTAAGGTCCCTGTTGTAATAAATCTCGTTGCCCAAAAAACGGTTGAGATATTGAAATGTTTGTAATTGACAGATAAATGCAAAATGTCAGTGTCAAAAATCAGATTCTTCTGGGAGGTACGAGTACATTTAATATATTATTATATTATTGTGTTATTAATTAAATATGTTTTTAAATCATAGGTATGTTAATATTACATATATCCTTAAGAAATACCGGTAATACTGTCAATGAATTTGAAGAATTTTGAACATATTAGAAGAGTAGGACAAAATTCCTCATAGAACGAAAGAAGAGATACAATTTCATTTATTTGTATGTACAAGAAATGTTAAATTCGTTGCTTATAGGGCGCGAGGACTCATGTGACTTTGTTGGCCTTGGAAAACAGATACGAGGATACGTGTCAGAATGGCGGCTAGTATTTATTTACATAGATGTCACAATTGTCATAATTTTTCATTCAAAATTTCAAAATATTCTGATGTTTATTTGTCATCAATATACTTGTCGAGGAAAATAATGCACATGGATTTGGCAACTCTTGATATTTTAAATGAAAAATTACGATACTTGACACCTATGTACATTATTAGTAGCTGTCATTCTAACACGGGCCCCCACATCTGCGTGCCAAGGCCATCAAACTCACATGACTGCTCGCGCCGTATGCAACATAAAATGAAAATGGCAGAGGTATTGTACTGGCCACAACAGATTTTTTTGATAGAATTATTTTATGTGAATAATTTTGTTGGTATAATATTTTTTGACGCTTACATTACTTTGAAATTAAATACGTTAATTTAATAAATTGACGGCTTAATCAAGAAAATTTTATTTTACCATGTTATGTATTAGTACTTGTCGTCCCCCTATTGTACAAAAAAATACAATTTTTATTTTTTGACATTAAATATCAGGATATTGTTTGTTTTAGTAGCCCTTTAGTTTACAGAAAAATATTTCCTCTGCCCCTTAAACCAACTCTGTATACAAAGGCACGTGTCTTGTATACACGTGTCATGTACAGGCGAAAATAAATAGAGGATGAATTAACTCTGCAATTTGATTACGAAGTCAATTTCCGTTATTGATCAGGCACGTACTTAGAAGAGGGATATTTACATATATTTTATTTTTCAAAAATAAAATGTTAATATCCTTCCTTTGCATATTCATATTATTATAATCTACAGTTAGGCTATTTGTAACTAACAATAATTGACAGGCTACTTTAGTTTCCATTGTCCAGGTGATATTTTGTAAACTAATAACTTTTTTTACCTTCCGTCACTTTTAAGTAAGGTTTTTGTGTGTGTGTGTGTGTGTGTGTGTGTGTGTGTGTGTGCGTGTGCGTGTCGTGTGTGTGCGTGTGTGCGGGTGTGTTTGTGTGTGTGACGAAAGTTTCGGATCGCATAACTTCAATACGACGATTCCAAAAATTATATATTTTTTTATATTCCTCAAGTTTAGATGCAGACGATTAGATTTTGGTTACAATTGGTCAACCGGAATTACCCTCATTTGAAGATTTTAACATTTTTTCTTAAAAAATTATGGCACAAAATTGACCCCTGTGGTGCAATCTCCACGCTAGCAATGAGTGCGCGTGAGGTGACGCATGGTAAGCGCCCTCACGGTACAAATATTTCATCATTACCGATATCGGCGTACAAAAGCAGATTGGCACACTCAGCAATGGGTAATATGCCGTGATGATTATGTATATAACTTAAAGAATATATGATTCTCTATACGATTTGATTGCATTTTATACTTCATATTCAATAGATATGGAGTTAAATAATTATAAATATATTAAATTTCATAAATCAGCCAGCTATTTTAACCACGGGAACTGCTAATATATTCATATAATTCAAATTGACAGATGTCAGTATCAATTAAAAAAGTAAATGAATGTGGCAGAGATGAGGACGTTGAGATAGATGTTGGGAAAGATACGGAAAGATACGGTAAGAAATGAAAGAATAAGGGAAATAACTCTATAGTTACACTGGTTTGAACATGTCATGAGGAGAGAAGAAGAATATATTGGAAGAAGAATGAATTGCTTATTAATAGAAGGTTGAGGAAACAGAGGAAGACCAAAGATAATATGGAAGGACTGTATTGCGGAAGACTTGAGAGAAAAGGAACTGAATGAGAACGACACGCCAAACAGAAATGAGTGGAACAAGAAAATAAAAAATAGCTACCCCTAACGAATGGGAAAAGCTAAAGAAGAAGAAGAAAATGTCAGTGTCAAGGGCAATTTACATAGTTTGTTTATGAAATAATTTTACTGGAAATTTAGAATATTTTGCAAGAAAATTTATGTATGGAATTTATACATAATACACAGGATTGACGGAAAGTATTGTGCTGGCCACATCAAATTTTTGTTCTAAAGTTATTAGTTTTCGAAATCTGGATTGGAAATTAAACCAACTTGTATAAAAATTTATAGTAGGTACCAACCTACAGGGGATTGTTAAAGAATTCCACATTTTAATATTTTAAATTTACAATAAGTACTTGATTCCAGATTCCAATAGGTAACTTTAATCTAAATTAACTTAATCTAACCGAATCGATAATTTATTAGAAATGTAATAATGAACTATGAATTTATATTTAAATACTAATAATTAAGGAATAATTAGAAATATTCTATTACTGTCCTGTGTCTTGACAAATGGTAGGTGACGTGCTGAGTTAACATTTTATTTATTCTTCATTCTATTTAAGGTGAGAGGTCAAATTGAAGCCGTAAAATTTTAGACATGAATAGAGTTTTTTATCAATGAACTTTTTTATAGATACAAACAGAAACAACACAAATATTATCCAACAAATTTGGTATTCTATGAAAGGCATAAAAACTTTATTCGTGGAATTTGAATCCTACACATTCTTCATTGAAAGACCAACAAATAATTACTAAACATACTGATTTATTGCAAATATTTTCTGTCTAATTAACGTCAACACTTAAAGTACTTTAATAAACCTAATTAGTGAAATGAAGAAATAGTAATAATAATAAATTCCATACACACAAGTACAATTATTAACTAACGTTAATATATCACTAATAATGTCATCGGATTTATATATACACTTTTACCTTATAAGAGTGGTAAAATGGCTCACTGGTTACTTTATAGTGACCGATTTGTTTAAATTCATACTTTTTAATAACAGTAAGGTAAGAGAGGTATAGGGATCTTGTTAAAAATCGCATATCGAGATTTTGATAAATGACCACGTTTTAAGGTCCCTACAATCCGATTTTAACATTTTCACGATTATGTCAGTAGGAGTGTGTGTATGTGTGTATGGATCCTACTCTCTAACTCAAATACTATCATTCAGAAAATTTTGAAACCATGTATTTCTTCCTTATTCTAATACGGAAAGAAGCCATTAAATTTTGGTGTAAATCGAATAACCGGAAAAGGCACTTTTTTTGAAGCACAAAATATTTTTTCTTCGAAAAATACTTTCAAATGTTATTTTTTCGGGTTTTATCATACAACGAAAATAAAAGATTACATATCAAATTTTCTACATTTTTGGTAAATTTTATCAAATAATCTATAATTTAAATCCTGGAGCCACAATTCAGATTTCAAATGTATGTAACTGTCAGATAACTGTCACTGTCAAAGGAATATAATATAGTTTCCAGTATGAGCAAATATGTAAGTATGTATTTAAATTAATAAAAATCTGTTGTGGCCAGCACAATACCTTCCGTAAATCCTGTGTATAATGTATAAATTCCATAAATAATTTTTTTTGCCAAAGATTCTAAATTTCCAGTAAAATTATTTCATAAAAAAACTATTCAAATTGCACTTGACACTGACATCTTCTTCTTCTTCTTTAACTTTTCCCATTCGTTACAGGTCGCTATTTTTGCGTGTCGTTATCATTCAGTTCCTTTTCTCTCAAGTCTTCCGCAATACAGTCCTTCCATCTTATCTTTGGTCTTCCTCAGTTTCTTCAACATCCTACTACTGAACTATTCATTCTTGTTCTTGTAATCATATTTCTTGTATCTTTCTAGAAACTTGTAATACTAGAGTTATTTTCTTACCGTATCTTTCCGTGTTTTCCCCAACATCTACTTCAACATCCTCATCTCTGCCACATTAATTTACTTTTTATTCATACTGACATCTGTCAATTTGAATTATATGAATATATTAGCAGTTTCCATGTTTAGCATAGCTGGCTTAATTATAAATTTTAATTTCTTTAAAATTCTTTAACTCTGTATCTATTGAATATGAAGTATAAAATGTAATCAAATCGTATAGAAAATAATATATTCTTTTAGTTATAATAACGTTAAATGTCAATAAATCAAATTTAACTGTTAAATCTTCAAATGAGAGTACTTCCGGTTCACCAATTATAACCAAAATCTAATTACTTGTTCTTCTGGATGTAAACTTGAGGAATACGAAAAAATTATAATTTTTGGAATCGTGATATTGAAATTATGGGGTCCGGAACTTTTGTCACACACACACAGCAACAGACGCACAGACACACAGACACACATACATACAGACATCATCGTAAAAATGGTAAAATCGTATTATAGGGACCCTAAAACATGCTTATACACTAAAAACTCATCATTGAATTTTTTGACCAAAGACAATACCTTCCTTACCTAAAGGTGACGGAAGGTAAAAATTGTAATGCGGGAGATATTGTGTTGGCCACATCCGATTTTTTGGAATTTAATGTAGGTGTCTTGTAGAGAATATATCCTATATCATTACTACTTATTAAAACATTTAAATTCAAAAGTATCTAGGTGCCATTATTATGTTTAAATTGTTCTGAACAAAAGTGTTTTGCACTTTGCACATAACATTAACGACAGCTCAATAGCTGCAACTTTCTCTTTTATTAATATTCTTATTTCTTTTGTTCAAATTTATGATAAATTCGGCACATTTTAAGATTGAGTCAAAACACGATGAATCTAAAACATAATTTTAAACTGAATTTAATTTTGTGCTTGTACGGAGTAAAAATTCCACAATTGTTGTTATTTGTGTTCTGAAAATTTGAACTTTTGTAAGAAGAAATCTTCATTGTATAAAATATTTTATAATTTATTATCTTCATTTGGAAGAAGGCACTATGTCATCCCGTTTTAGCAGTTTTGAATGTGAGGTATCTTAAGTTATGAAATGGAAAGCGTTTTTAGAGTTCGGTAGGGTATACCTGTATTGTGACATTGGGCCATCGGAGCAGTGGTTAGTTGTGCCGTTGTAATCTATTACTGTCGTTTTAGTCACGGAGACACAAGCCACTAACGAGGAACTAAAAGTCATTAGTTACACCGACTTTTGGAATCATTCCTTGTTAGTCTGCTTCACACGGACCCACACAGGACCGGAATTAGAATTATCATGTATTTCAAAAGTAAAGTTGCTCTAGTTTTCTTAATAATCATAAGTTTCTAATAATTACTAGATATATTTATTTTATAAAATCAAATTATCCATCACAAACTATTTATCTTTTTTTACCTTCCGTCATCTTTAAGTAAGGAAGGTATTGTTTTTGGTTAAAAAATTGGATAGTGAATTTCAAATGAATAAGCACATTTTGGGATCCCTAGAGTACGAATTTACATTTTTACGATGATGTCTGTATGTATGTGTGTGCGTGTGTGTGTGTGTGTGTGTGTGTGTGCGTGTGTGTGTGTGTATGTGACGGTCGTTTCGGATCGCATAACTCCAATTCACAATTCCAAAAATTATAATTTTTCGTATTGAGTTTAGACGCGATTAGATTTTGGTTATAATTGGTCAATCGGAAGTACCCCCATTTGCAACTTTTAACAGTTTTTCTTGAAAAAAAAAACGCAGTTAAATATTTATTGACATTTAATGTCATAAATTTTAAAGAATATATTATTCTATATATATATATATATATATATATATATATATATATATATATATAATTTCATTGCATTTTATACTTCATATTCAATGGATATAGAGTTAAAAAAATTATAAAGATATTAAATTTCATAAAGCATGGAAACGCTAATATATATTAAGAAAATTCTGATTGACCGATGACAGTGTCAAGTGCAATTGACACAATATGTTTGTGTTATACTTTTACTGAAAATTTAGAATCTTTTTGTATGGAATTTGTACAAAGTGCATAGACCTGATAGAAGGTAATGTCTTGAAAATATAGAATTTTTTGCAAGAAACTTTTTGTGTAGAATTTGTACAAAATGCATAGAACCGGCGGAAGGTAATGTGCTGGCCACATCAGATTTTTTATAATTTCACCTCTTTGCATAATAGCAAATATCAATCCTTAATAGGAAGTGAATTATCACCAGTTAGTATTAAAATTCTTAAATACGACTTGACGTACGGGTTTCCATACCGCTAAACATCTTAATCCAATTTGACAAGCTGTAGATTCATCGTAATGGCCACGGAATGAAGTTAGCTTCAATAGCACATACAACGCGGAAACCAGCTAATGGTAGTCAATGTAACCTAAAAATTATACTTCATTATTTTTGCTGTCTTAATTATTATCAGTTGTAGAAAAATGTAGTGTGACTTGTTTTATAAACTCTTTAGATAAGTTTTCGTTAGAATTAATTTATGTATAGGTATTTCTTCCTTAATGCGGTCCTGATTTTTATTTGGCCCAAGGCACACTTAACCCTTCATAAACTAACCTTACCTTATTGTGAAGATAAGATAGCACAATAACTAGTTCACACTAAACGAAATAACAGGATCGTAATTTCCAATTCTAAATTTACCCAATTTCTTCATCACAAATTTATTGCTTTCCCTATTCAGGTGCTGTTGAAAAAATTAAGAAGTGTTTTGAAAATCTCGTGAATGGAAGAAGAAGCAATAAGTCATAAAAATAGACGTAGTAAATATTCATTTCTGATGTTTATGATATTCTATTTTGACGTTGCTGTTGTGCGAAATGATTTAACACCTAAATGGCTTTTTCATCTCTCAAAATGGAATTTTATTCATAGATTTTTTAAATATGATGCAATGGAAGTTATTTTTAGAAATATATTCTTCATTCATCTTAAATTATTTTTTATGTTGAAGATGCTCATGTATGTTAATTGCACATAATTAAATTCATGAATATTGATTGAGTTTTAAGTTTTATCATCAAAGCTGACAACTTTTGGGTATGTAATTATTAGCATAAAAATTCAATTATTTCAGTAGCTACATATTATCTTTAATTTAAAATTTTACTCAAATTCTTTATTTACTTGTTGAAATTTAATAAAATTCAATATAACTTTTAATACTAGAGTAATGGGTTCTCTACGTTTTTATAAAACTTTATCTAAATTGAAGGCGATCTGTAGTTCTAGAAGCCCTAATTAGTATTGTTATTCATGAAGCCATAATATTTTTTAATATTACCGCTATTCATTTTGGTCAAAATCTCAGTTCATCTCAGCTCACTTCGGATAAACTGAGTAAATTATTGTTCTTTTTGTCCTAACAAAGCTACGGCCCCCCGTTCCGATGCTGCATTGCCAGCAAAATAAACTCAAAATAATCTGAGCAATTCAGTTCAGTGGAAAGGGTAACGTGAAAAGAAATATCAATTTGTAGTTTATAAATCTATTATGAAATTTGTGCCTTCGTGGTTGAAAACCTACGATAATGAATCTTTCTATACGTGAAAAATTGTTTTTGTCAAATAGAGTTACCAACCCATTTCTTATTAAAAAATTCGCTGGAAATCGATTAGGCAGTTCAGTTTTTCGATCCGGACACCATGAAGCGCGTGAATCGAAAATATTACAACAGGGGCTAACTAAAATCGATTTTTCGCGGAATTTTTAATAATAAATGGTTGATAACTCGTTTGGCCAAAAAATGAGATAACCAGTGTTGCCACTTAGGCGACGATATACATCTCAGCTAAATTCATCTCATTATTATTGATGATAAAATCATTTTGTTCTTAAACAATTGGAATCACATAAACTGATCTATCTCCATACTTACAGTAAAATTTTTGAAAGATATCCGATCAAGGGCACCTGTATCACGAACGAATTAACAAATAGACATACATTTATCTCTTTCTTTTGCAAAGGCTGTAAGACTGTGTGATAAGGATGGATATAACACGCTTGTCTTTCAAAAATTCATATTG
Organism: Harpalus rufipes; assembly: GCA_951394225.1. Lineage (NCBI taxonomy): Eukaryota > Metazoa > Arthropoda > Insecta > Coleoptera > Carabidae > Harpalus > Harpalus rufipes. The sequence goes on from OX596277.1 coordinate 13,024,333, forward strand.
TTTCGACTAAGCTAGGACATTCCATTTATAAACGATGCTCGTTGTTGATAATACTTTCGCTGTAACGTAAGTTTATTTATTAATTCAGATACATTACCTGGATTCATAGCCGTACGTATAACGTTATATTCTGTCAGAGTCACTGACACTGACATTGTGTCAGTATCTTATTTTTAACATATTTGGTTTTACATTTGCTTATAAACTTACTAGATGACTTATTTTTGAATTTTAATGTTTTTCCTGTAATATATATTTTGATAATAATAAAATAACAGTAGTATCTTACGTACCCTCATAAAAACTAAGCAAACGACACTACTGAATTTGTCATGATGGGCGGAGCAAAAATCTGAATTCATGCAATTCGTAGACAACCTTGATCGGACATCTTTCAAAATTTTTACTGTATAAACATATGTAAATATGCTTCTAATAACTATCGTGGTCAACAATTGGAAATATGCACAGACAATAAGCAATATAATAAAATAATTCTTATAAAAAAAAACTTATATATTATTACACGATGGGGGTGGAGCCAGACTCTGCTTATAATGGTGGACTTGCATTTGTTGCACTGGTTTTACCAAACGATGACAACTTGCGCTGAGTGGTGGTCGATGATTTGACGACCGCTGCTTGATTTAGGAGGAACACGCACACTTGAACTTTGATGAGTGATGGATGAAAACTTACATGGACACGGACATACTTGGAATTTTTAACTATTTTTATTTACAACTTATTATTAAACACACATAACACGCGACTACACATCTTCCACTTGAGTAACTAATACAGACTACTTAAAAACTAAACGTTAACTTCTTCGTCAGAGGATATCGAAGTAGGCAGGGTATATGATATCATATTACATCCATAACAAAATATCAACCCTGCACGGCGGCTTACAGGAACCTACTGTCTTAATTGTCAACAATCTAAATATCAAAACCACTGACATCTAGACTATAAACAGATAGCTAATAGAAGAATGATAATTATGTCTAAACAGAATTTTAATTAACAAAGATAACAAAATTGAAATATTGTACCTGAAACGATAATTTAGGAAACGTTGTAAAAAGTTATTCATTTGTTATTGTAATTGCCCTCGCCTTGTCACAATATATTATAGTCCAATTTTTTATTGCCACTGGCAGCGTATATCATTCAGCTATTCCACATATCTTTTATTTTTACACAAAAGTACATGATTTGTACCTCGCGTGACATCATAAATTCAAACACGTATTGTTTGGTTTACTTTCGTTAATTTCTACATTCATTTACTACAGTGGTTTCCGATTTTAAGAAGGTGATAGCAGAAGGACTGAAAGTAACAAGAATTTGGAATAATGTTATTGGATGATGTTAAGTTTAAAAACTAATAGATAACTTTTTAAAAACTTTGATAGTCCATTTCTTCTAATTTTAAGGTATTCTAATTAGTTATTATAGTGGATGACCTCATTATTCACTGAATATGTTTTTCCACGACCAAGAAAGGTCCCTAAAATCCGATTATAACATTTTTACGATGATGTGTGTTTGTGTGTGTGTGTGTGTGTGTGTGTGTGTGTGTGGATGGGTGTGTGTGCGTGTGCGTGTGCGTGTGTGTGACGATGTTGTAGGTACGATTTCTCAAATTCTATAAAACTAAAGACCTGCGTAACTACTCCATACAGTAATGAGAAGAGTTGAATAGGTTCTGGTAACAATTGGATAACCGGAAGTAGTAGTATTTTAACAAAATTCTTCTAAATATTATTTTTTGTTATTACAAATATTGAAAAACAAAATTCGCTATCCGACACATTCAAATTTTTTTTATAATATTTTCTATAGATTTAAAGATATAGAAATATAATTTATAAAATAATCTGTTGTAGTAAATCTCACAGTCCAAACATCTCCATGGTAACCAGTTGAGATATTAAAATGTCTGTAATTGACAGATAAATGTCAGTGTCAAAAATTCAAAGATATTACTGAAGGTTTTTTCTGGGAACGATATTTAATATTTCTTATTATATATTAATTATATATTTAAAATTATAGGTATATTAAATACAGACATTTAGAAGAGTAGGAGAAAACTTGCTCATAGAATGAATTTAAAATTATAACCAGAAATGTTAAATACAATACTACTATATCGCACAATGGAAAGGGCGAGAGGTATTGTGATGGCCACAACAGATATTTTCTCTAGTAGCTACTTCTGCCCACGGAAATAATAGTTTGAAGCCCTAGAGCATTATAGCAGATAATCTAATATTCATACGATTTTTTTTTTTTTGTTAAATAATAGTCCAATTAGATTTTAACCTGTGTGATTAGAATCGCAATTAATTATTTGAAGCTAATGATACGAGTAACTGGAAAATTTCCAATATACCTTCATTCATGTCTAAATTATTTGTTTATTTGTCTCGAGAAATATTTCACTCTGTCCTTGATTGAAACAAAACTAGATAAAATCAAATGTCCGTATAAGAAAAATATAACAGTATTTATTAATAGTAACCTAACTACGCTAAAGTTAACGTACCGGTTAACCCTGAACGACAAATAAAACTAATCAAACGTCGTCGGAGGAAAAATTACATAAACCTCTCTTTGCCTCTCCCCAGAGCCATCTATATCATTGACAATTATTATCGAATCCGACGTTTTTCATTGTTGTCCTTGGCATTATAGCGAACATGGCCTGCCGCGATGCAGTTGACAAATGATTGATAACATAATCTGATGCGTGAGACGTGAAGATATTAATTAAATGATCGTGTTATTAAGGAATATTTTTATACTGTCCCTAGAAGATTAATGAAGAAGGTATAGCTAATCTAGATCTACAAGGTAGTGTCAGTCTCACTATATAAAATATTTTTTTCGAATGAAATAGAAAGGGGTACGTGATTGGATTGCAGGGTACTTGTATAATGAAGCAACATAAGATCATTGGTTTCGCGGAAAATAATACATAGGTACTTGAGACTTTTAGTCTTGGACCACACTATGCGTTTTAGTGGGACCAGTTTACTGGAAAGACAACTTCTTTTTACCTCTCGCTAAGAGAGGTATTGAAATCATGCTAAAAACGTATATTCAGATTGTACACACAAAAAATTCTAATTACACCTAATCTTTATATTCACGTATTTTTTATAATTAAGTTTTCTCCATTTCTTCTAAATGTTCGAAGTTTACTAAGTCATTAACAGGATTGGCGTTATTTCTGAAGGGTTCATGTAATATACCTATAATTTTAAATATATAATTAATAATATAATAACTAATATTAAATATCGTTCTTAGAAAAAGCCTTCAGTACTATCTCTGAATTTTTGACACTAACATTAGTGACATTTACTTGTCAATTACAGACATTTTAATTTCTGAAGTAGTTACCATGGAGATGTTTGGGCTGTGAGCAGGCTATGAGATTAACTACAACAAATTATTTTTCCGACGACCACTACGAAAAGTTTATAAATTCACATGCTAAACTATTACTGAAAGTTGGTCATTGCACATCACTAGCAATGCTGTGTGATATGAAAGCTCGTTAGCCAATCAGATGCGTCCGCAACTGTGTGATATGATTTTATCACACGCTGCGATAACTGAGCGAACTAATCTAAAAAATTGTATTTAAAAGTTTAACAGTTGCAGATAGTTTGCTGAATTTACACGGATTAAGAAAGTTGGACCCTGGTTTATCAGATTTTAACATAATTTTTGGTAATTCTAATAGCAATGATGTTAAACATAATCTGTTTTAATATTTTTATGAAAATTTTATATTGTTTCTTTTTTTACTTTGTAATAAATTATATTATTACTAATAATGGGCTTATTATTTTTGTTCTAATACGCCTTATTTTAAAAAAATAAAAATATTAACATAATTTCAATGAATTTAACATATTTCTCTTAAGTCATTAATTCGCCCAAAAAACCGCTGGTTATTTTAAAGAAAATACCCTGTATATATGTATATACAAATATGTCAGTTCAACAAATTGTAGTCGTCGGAAAAGTATCGTGTACAACACGTGCTGAAAGGGTAATTCACAGTCGTGTGATTAAACCACTCGCCTTCGGTTCGTGGCTCAAACTTCACACTCGTATGAAATATCCAACTTTCAGCACTAGTTATACAATATACAATTATAGATTATATATTTATATTTTTAAATCTGTAGAAAGTATAATAAAAAATTTAAATGTGTCGGATAGACAATTTTTTTAATATTTGTAATAACATAAATATTCAAAAAATAATATTTAGAAGATTTTTGTTAAAATACTACTACTTCAGGTTGTCCAATTGTTACCAGAATCTTCCCATAACTGAGATTGAGGAATCCGTAGTTACACAGGTCTTTAATCTTACAGAATTTGAGGAATCGTACCTCCAACAACCTAACACACACACACACACACACACACACACACACACACACACACATACACACACACATCATCGTAAAAATGTTATTATCGGATTATTACCATAGAGATTAAAAACATTTGTAAATTATGTAATAAAATATATCCCAGTCGTCTGCCACTTAAAGCGTTCATGTACTCGTATCCATTATTTGCATTTTAGAAAGAAAATTGTTATTTGTAATTATTGCGATAAGTATAATTTTTAGGATGTCCTAAATATATTTCAGGATTAAGATAAATTCTGAGATCTTTCCTAATCTTATTGTGAGAGCAAACATTCTAAAATAGCAAAAAAATGTCGAAACCGCTAACATTACAAAAATTCTCATCGTTGATAAGAGCTTCAATTCTCCGAAAAAAGATAAACACACAAAGTAAACATCTTTAAAATCACTAAGTGCACAGATAGAAAAATTCTTAAGTAAACAACTCTTCTAGTATAGGTGAAATATTTCGGCGCGCAGTTACCTATCAACTTCTAATATATTCCATTTGATTCGAATGACAGCGTTTATCATGACTTAACCAATTTGACATTTCCACGGCCTTGGTTGCATTGGACTCCGTTGAAGGCGAATTTCGCGTTGAAGGTGACAGAAGGAATATTTTTGCAGAGAAGTATTTTTGCAACAACTAGTGCTGCATGTAAATTAGACAAGTTTAGGACTCTGTGAATATGTGGCTGGCATGTAAAGCAACGGATTTGCATTTGAAGATTTATTTTATTGACAGTTATATTTGTTGAGTTTGTTTTATTATTATATCCTCGTAAAATTGCACATATATGGGAGATGTAATTTGTATTAAAATAAAGAGTTAGTCATTTCAATTTATTTGATATCAAGTAGCTATTTTTTTAAAAAAAGAATTACCTATTCTTACACTTACTTTACTATTCTACTATAACATTTATAGCATGATTTATTTTTCATCCTGCTTTCCTTACCATGATGAGATTTGTATGTTTTATGTTATCTTATTATTATTGACTTTTACATATTTTATAGTCCATCATTATTTATTAAAAAATATTATTATGTCAAATTTAATATACCCTTTCTTTTCTTGAGCTTCAAACTATTAGATTATTACATGGCTTATTTACTCACTTATGTACAGGTGAAACAAATTTGTGTTCATTATATGAAAAACTTCCTTATTATGCACGCTACAGAAAATTGATGTAGATATTTACGGATTAACTTTTTGAGATAATTTTAATAGGTATCACAGGAATTTTCGATCGTCTTTTGTTTTTGAGCTACAGGCTAAAACTTGATTTTCGCTTATTTTAAAATACCTCATACCTCGCTTATTATGAGCGATAAAGAAAAATAGTGAACTTTTATATGGTTTTTTTTACGTAGAATATCGTGGTGTAATTGGATTTTTTTCAAAGTTTAACAGTTGTCAAATTATAACACCAACATAACATTTTTTATGTCTCACTAAAGTATTATTCACTGTTTATTGCTAGGATACGGTGTATATAAACATATCCATTATGCCCCGGTTGTCTTGGATATGTTTATATATACCGTACCCGATCATCGTTAACACAAAAAAATAAATAAACGTTGATAATAATTAAAACAATTAAACAACATCCTTAGTAACGCCAAAATTTGAGCATTATTGTAATCAAAATTATTATCAATTAAAACTTGTTTCAGATATTCTAGTGAGACATAAAATCTTGTATGCACCACGAGCGTTACTAGATGATAATGCCCATCGGACGACATCCTCGTCGCCCTCCTGGCATTATGATCATAGTAACGCCCTTGGTACATAAAATACTATTATATATTGAAAATAGCCTCATATTTTTCCTTATTTTATATGCTTTTCAACGAAGTATAACAAGTCTACATTCTTTTATTTTAAACATGAATAACAGACGAAAAAATCTATTATAGATCATTTGTTTATTTTGATTCTGTCTATTAATTATTTTCGGATTATTTAATTTATTTTTTAACGGCGTTATAGCTGGCTTTGACACAATTCGAAAACTGTGGTTCAATGTTTTCTGAAGTATATAAATTAGAAAAATGAGTAAAAATAAAGATAATAATATTAGTAATAAACAATTGATGATCTGTATCTATTTTTTTCATTTGTTTCTTAATAGTTTTCATTTTTTTCACCCAAATAAATTTAATAATTCATCTTTTATTCATATTTCAAACAAAAGAATAAAGACTTCTTATACATCGTTGAAAAGCATATGAAACAAGGAAAAAGATAAGATTATTTTCAGCATATGTTTCTATTTAAATAAATATTATGTTTGTGTTATAATCCGTGGTATAATTATGTTTTGAAAAAATCTAATTATACCACGATATTCTACTTAAAAACCATATAAAAATTATTTAAATATTTTTTCATTATCTCGCATAATAAGCCAGATACGAGGTATTTTGAAAAAAAGCGAAAATTAAGCCTGTGGTTTAAAAACAAAAGACGGCAGAAAATTCCTGTGATGGTGGTAAAATTTTCTCAAAAAGTTGGCCCATAAAGACATACATCAATTTGTAAATTATAATAAATAAAAAAGAGTAATTTTGAATAGCCCGTTTTTCAGTGTCACCCTGTATACCTACTCACGTTGAAACTCTGTTAAATTTAATAACATGAATCTGTATTATGATTCTGTGATAGTTATATTGTTTCAGTAAAATTGATGAAATAATACAAAGGTTATAAACTGGAACTAAAATTATGGAATATCTAAATTATATTTTAGAAACTTAGTGTATTGTATTTGTATAAGAAATTTCGTTAATCTTTCTTTAAACAAAATCTTAATTTGGAAAGAACATTTATCGGCAAAATAAGGTTAATAAAAATTTATTTTTTAAACAGTTAAGGTATTAACATCTGGTAATATTGATTATAAATAATGTGGATTTACTATCCTACGTTTCTTGTAAGATTCAAAGAAAAATATGTAATTATTTTTACTGTTAATTTCTCGTAGTATAATGTTTGCAAAAAGCAACAACATATTTAACCTAGAAACGGAACAATTACTTGTTGTATTACATTAAAACAATATTCATTACTCTGCAAAAAACAAAGTAGTAAAAAGCAGCTAATGAAAATCGTGCACGCAACATCACGTATTAATTAAAATAGTTAATAATTAAATTCGTTCAAGTAATTAAATCCTAGTCAAACACACGCATCATCGACATTCCAGCGCGAACCTTATTATACGCTTCATTATTACTGCAAAGCATTGGAAATACTAGTCGATATATACTAGATAGAAAAATCTTCAATTATAAATTTATAGTAGTGAAACAATAGTATATTGAAAGATAAATATTACAAATCGACATTGTAATACGTGTTTTTCATATTATTTTTCCTATTTCGCATTAATTTACTTTTATTTAAAAATTATTATAAATAAATAAATATTTCATCACGGCATATTACCCATTGCTGGGTGTGCCAATCTGCGGGCGCTTACCAGACGTCACCTCACGGGCACTCATTTCGGCCGTGAAGAGTGCGCCACAGGGGTCAATTTTGTGCCATTAAAATGCGATGTAATTTTTGGCGTCGGTTGGGATCGAACGAGGGTCCCCAGATTCGCGACCAGACATTCAGGCACACGGCCACGAGACCCCTTAAAAGAAATATTAAAATAACAAGGTTCGTAACACTGACAGTGTCAATAAACATTTGAAATTTAATTCATTTTGACAACAGTTATACTTACAAATTAGGTTAGAGTTAAAATTTATATTTCTGTTACCTACAATTAAATACTTTGAATTTTAATTTAAAAGTGCTTTACTTTAAAAAATCTAATTTTTCAGTTATTTTCCATGAGTAATGACTTGTAATGACAACTAAAATAGAAGATATTTATTTGACACTTCGACTAAGTTCCCTACTTAACAATTTAAAAAGTCCCCAAAAATTTTTGTACAAAATTTTTCATTGCAACACTGTTTTTGATAAAAACAGTTGCACAAAATTCACTTTGTGAACGCGAAATAGGAAATAGCTTTTTTTATAAAATGTAGAATTGAAATACGATTCCATGCACGATATACGTACACTGGCTTGCAAAAAAATCGCGTACACCTGTTTTTTGCTGTATTGAGTCGGTCTCGATTGTTAACTTGTCAGTGTCACAAGTCAGTGTCATTAACGTCAATTAAAATGTCAAAATTTTCAGAAAACGAGAAAGTTGTAATACTTTCTAAGTTAGAAGAGGGGTGGTCAATCAGATCAATAGCAGAACATTTTAATATTAATAAAAGTACTGTTATGAGGGTAAAGAGTAGGTGGGAAAATGAAGGAGGTATAAAAAGGAAAGAAGAGTCCGGACGTCCCAAAATTTCCACCAATGATCAAGATAAAGCATTTTTAAATCATTTATGGGAACATACTTTTGCAACAGCAAGAGGCGATTCTTTTGCAACAAATTTTCCAGGGTAATGGTCAACACCTGGGAAACCTTGAGTCAGGATGAAAATTATTTTAGAAATCTTATTTCCTCCATGCCTCAAAGATTAAATAAAGTACTGGGCATTGATGGAGCGATGGTAAATTACTAATGTTACTTCGTCCATAATTTGTTTCAGTCATAATTTTTACTTATTTATAATCCATTTAAAATAAATACTTGGTTGTTCTTTAATTTTTATAGAATATATTTGTAATTTAGTAGTAACTTAGCACAATGAAGAACTTGCTCCACGATACCTAAAATAATGACATGACAGTGACAACGGTGACAACTCCATTGAGTTGATATTAACCTATTTTTAAAAAATTGTATTTACATAGCTCAAAAATCTGTTGTGGCCAGCACAATACCTCTCGCCACTTCCTTTTTTTGGTTACATAAGTATAGGGCGCGAACGGTAATGTTACATTTTTGGGCTTGACAAGCAAATGTGTGGGCCCGTTTCAGAATGATAATAAGTAATTATGTACATAGATGTCAAATGTTAGAATTTTTCATTAAAAATTTCAAGATTTTCTAAATTTACGTAGTTAATTTATCACCAGGAGTTTAAAGTTTACTTGTATGCCTTAGATATTTAACATTTAATTCTGCTCCACATGGAATTGGAAAATCACTAAATTTAGAATGAGAAATTATGATATTTGACACCTATATACATAATTACTAGCTATCATTCTGACATGGGCCCCCATATCTGCTTGTCAAGGCCAACAAAATCATATGACTGCTCGCTCCCTATTGTATTTAACATTTCTTGTATACCTACACTCTACACCAAAAATTCTACTTACGCATATATCTATTCCATATATATTTAGATTGTTTAATTTTAAATTCATTTTTGATGAAGAAATTTTGGCCTCTTCTAATTTTTCGAAATGTTTCCAATTCTATTAATACATTAAGAAATAATATAATGTATGTACTTCCCAGAAAAAGTCTTCAGTAATGTCTTCGGATTTCTGACACTGACATTATCTGTCAGTTACAAACAAATTAAATTTTCAACTATTTTCCATGGCCATTCTTTCGGCTGTATAATTTATTATAACAGATTATTTTACATACTATATTTCTTCTATCTCTAAATCTATAGAATATATTGTAAAATATTTAAATGTATCAGAAAGAGAATTTATTTTTCTTTAATATTATCAAGAAAAAATTTAAAAAAATATTATTTAAAAGATTTTTTTTCAAGAATCTTCTACTTCCGGTTGTCCAATTGTTACCAAAACCTTTTCAGATCTTCCCATGAATGTCCGATTGGGAAATACGTAGTTAAAAAAATTTAAAGTCTTATAGTTTTTGAGTAACCGTCCTTCCAACATCCCACACACACACACACATACACACACACATCCACACACACACACACACACACACACACACACACAGACATCATCGTAAAAATGATAAAATCGGATTGTAGGGACCTTAAAACGTGCTTATTCAATAAAATCTGGATATGCGATTTTTAGCATGAATGCAATACCTCTCTTAGCGAGAGGTAAAAAAGGTAAAAACTCGGTTACTTGATTTTTAAGGTGTACGCGATTTTTTTGCAAGCCAGTGTAGGTATAGTGTGTTAAATATATAACCGCGTTTTTATTAGTGCATATTATGTAAAAAATTCTGTTAAATTCAATGACAAAGTACCTAACATTACAATAAAAATAAGAAAATTATGGATTAACATCAACTATGCAGGCATGAAATGGGCATGTCGCAAAACCCCTAGGTACCGAATTTTATAAAATAATATATACAGAATGTTCAGAAAATAGAGGTCACGGATTTAAAGGTGAATAATATATATCAAAACAAACATATATCCGAAAATACCTAGTTCCAGAGTTGTAGCGATTTTAATATTTTATTTTTGACATATAGGTACAACTCATACTTTTAACATTACGATAAAATCATAGTGGCCGTTTACAATGGAAAACAATTGAAGATAGTCTTTTGTTTTTCCTTATTTCTCATAATTATTGTTATTGTTTATTACATTTTTTATAATTTATAATTGACTGTTTGCCATTGTAAACAGCCATTATGATAATATAATAAATAATATATTTATTATTTAGTTTTTATTGTTTTGAGATGTATTATCCACCCTTAAATCCATGACGTCTATTTTTTAAACACCCTGGGGGTGAACATAGATATTTAACATGGGATTTGTGTTTATGCAATTTACTGCTCTCCTGTTCACTTTCCGGCAAAAACTGTATACAAAACTGTTTTTACATTTTTATTTTGGTTTTAGTTTCTTCTTAATTTTAAAAAGAAATTTTAAAAGTTTCATTAATTAGTAGTACAACTTATGATACTGTAAAAAACAATATTAGATATTTTATTTATATTCTTATTCTTTATTTATTTATTTTTTTTGTAAAAAGTTTATTCGAATACGGAAGTGTCATTATCATAAACTATTAATGTGGTGGAAATAATTTTTGGAAACATACGGGATTTATTTTCCATAAGTTTAATTGACGGTTGACGATTATTTATAATTTCTAAAAAGTTTTTTATCTCCAAGTTCTGCTATTCTTCCTTCCCTGTTTTTCTGGATCTTCTTCTTCCCCTCTTTTGTTCATACTTCCAGCTTCTACTACTTTCCTGACTAGGCTGTTCTGATCTATCCTCATTATGAGTCCATACCAGCTCAGTTGCTTCTCTGTTACAAGTCGTATATCTAGTTCTTCATTTGTCATCATCATCTTTATGTTTACATCTTTTCCCTATCACATTTTTTTTGCGATCATCCTGCGGTCTTTCATTTCCGTTACGTTTATTTTTAGATACCTAAGTTTCAAAGTTTTAAAAATAGTGGTTGCTTTTTGGAATCACTAAATCATAATAAAATCCATAAATTGATCCGCTCTGTATCAATTTAATTAAAAATACTTTGCTGACCCAATGATACAATATTAATTCTGTCTTAAGTCAATAATACAGCTATCCTCCTACTATTTTTTTTTCCAAAAACGTTTTTTCAACCTTCCAAAACAGGCTATGATTACACATCATTATGCTCCATAACATTTTATTTATTTTAGCTAATTATACGTTTCTGAAATTTATTACGTTCAATAAAAAATTCCTAAGTAGATTCTTATCCATTAGTAATCGATTAATTGGTAGTTTCTTATTCTATATTTGCTCAGAAATTTACCAGATCTGTTCCGTTTCAGACATTTCACGAATTTGCAATTAAAATTATTTGGTTGTCATGCGCAAAATCGTGATTAAGAGGTTATTTAGTAATGGTAATTAATGGAGATGTTGTTCAATATCGTATTGTTTAAACATATTATAACATAATTGTTCAAAGGTCATTCATGAGTTAAGAGTCGTACAGCTTTAATAAAAACAGTAAATGGATGCGAATAAAATGCTATAAAAAATAGTTAATGATGTCTGTTTGACATGATCATAACTTTAACAAATTGGTTTAATTGAAAACAAATTTTTTGAAAAGTAGGTTGTTCTATTCCATCAAAAATTTCTAAATCTGTTTGACACGATCACAAAACTTGCTTATAAAGTGATGTGTTGCGCGATTTTTTTTCTCTAATTTAATCGAAAGAACAAGAAAAAATATATAATCCGTATTATTTATTTTCTTTCATATTGCTCTTTATTCATGAGAAAATTGCCGCCTTTTCTGTCAACAGATGGCGACAGAAAAATACTAACCAATGAGCGAGTGGTTTACAATTCCCGTCGACAGAATTTAAACGAGAGAACCGTGACAGCTGTCAATAATGTACTAGCTACTAGTCCTATCTATATTACTGATTTGTATATGTTGTAAATTCTTAAACATGGCTGTAGAAAAGAGTTTTGTGCTAATGTGCCCAAATAGAAATAATAATAGTAAAAAAATTTGTTAGTAGTGCCTCAAAACGAAGAAAGAATAAAATGGTTGTCTCAACTAAACGTGATACCATTTACAAAATCAAAGTTTCATTCTGTAAGCATAAATATTTTTATAAGTAAATAAAAACATTAAATATTTTTAAATTTTTATCTTTCCAGTTCTGCTGTTGGCTAGTATTTCTTGGACATCACAGGCAGTGTAATTTGGCGCCAATTCAAATAGTATACTTTTAAATTGCTTCTTTATACAGAAATTTGAACATATTTTTCTTCAGTCTACATAGAAAGTAGCTATTTGCGCTCTCTTTTGTCAACGCAAAATGTCACTTTGCCGCTCTAGCGCGACAAAGTGGAAAAAACGCTCGCTGTCCAAATTTCTAACTATACAATGTTGAGAAATGTCACTTGTCTACATTCTTAACGGAAACGTTAGGTCAGGAACTAATGGCACTGTACTGACACATTTACCACCTTTACAAATCAATCTGACATATAACTGCTCTGTCGGTATGTTACATAACCAAAAAGAAAAAAAAAATAGGGCATTTATTTACAAAAACGAAAGTATAAAATGTTTAGATTAGATTGAAGCAATAGGTCAAAAAGAATGGGAAATAACGATAAATTAAATATAAAAGACGTTTTTTCTTTATATTAATCCTTATTAATTGAGTAGTAGTGTAAGTACACAGTGTACATTTTATTATTTTTTGCTATGGTGGAGGACCCCACTGTGGCGACTGTAGAAAAAATCTTGTGTGTGTTTCGAGCGCATGGACATTCTCTCGAAACCCCTCAATCGACAATGTCCTATTTTGCGCTCTTAATACACAAATAGCTATTACTAATACTATAGAAAGTACTTACTCGAATTTCAGAATAAAATAGATATGTTAATTTTTGTACAACACCTCATTATGATCGTGTCACACGAGTTTATGAAACTTCGAAACACATTATAGTGTTAATGTTTAGCTGTCGCCGTAAAAAGACTTAACCATTTAGTTACAGGGTACAACGCGGCAAATGAGATCGGGAAACTGTCTCCTGGCGCAGTAACTGGATTCATAATGACTCTGGAACTACTTTCAGAAAACTAAGATATGGCCATGTTACAATAGATCGTACTGGTCACTGATAAAAGTAGTCAGCGCTTAAACCTTAAAGCCCTCAACTAAATGATTAACTATATGAAATGGTTTAATTTGCTACATTTATCCCTCTATAAAAATATTGAATTTTTGCTATAAAAAACGTGCTTATTTACTTCTCTTAACGAGAGGTAAAAAGTTGTTGAAAAATCCTGTATAAGCTAAAATATTGAAAATTATTTATTTTCATTACCTATTATAACTACAACTTTTCTAAACATAACAAAACAGTTATACTCATTTTTACCTCTCGCTAAGAGAGGTATTGCATTCATGCTAAAAATCGCATATCCAGATTTTATTGAATAAGCACGTTTTAAGGTCCCTACAATCCGATTTTATCATTTTTACGATGATGTCTGTGTGTGTGTGTGTATGTGTGTGTGTATGTGTGTGTGTGTGTGTGTGTGGGATGTTGGAAGGACGGTTACTCAAAAACTATAAGACTTTAAATTTTTTAACTACGTATTTCCCAATCGGACATTCATGGGAAGATCTGAAAAGGTTTTGGTAACAATTGGACAACCGGAAGTAGAAGATTCTTGAAAAAAAATCTTTTAAATAATATTTTTTGAAATTTTTTCTTGATAATATTAAAGAAAAATAAATTCTCTTTCTGATACATTTAAATATTTTACAATATATTCTATAGATTTAGAGATAGAAGAAATATAGTATGTAAAATAATCTGTTATAATAAATTTTACAGCCGAAAGAATGGCCATGGAAAATAGTTGAAAATTTAATTTGTTTGTAACTGACAGATAATGTCAGTGTCAGAAATCCGAAGACATTACTGAAGACTTTTTCTGGGAAGTACATACATTATATTATTTCTTAATGTATTAATAGAATTGGAAACATTTCGAAAAATTAGAAGAGGACAAAATTTCTTCATCAAAAATGAATTTAAAATTAAACAATCTAAATATATATGGAATAGATATATGCGTAAGTAGAATTTTTGGTGTAGAGTATACAAGAAATGTTAAATACAATAGGGAGCGAGCAGTCATATGATTTTGTTGGCCTTGACAAGCAGATATGGGGGCCCATGTCAGAATGATAGCTAGTAATTATGTATATAGATGTCAAATATCATAATTTCTCATTCTAAATTTAGTGATTTTCCAATTCCATGTGGAGCAGAATTAAATGTTAAATATCTAAGGCATACAAGTAAACTTTAAACTCCTGGTGATAAATTAACTACGTAAATTTAGAAAATCTTGAAATTTTTAATGAAAAATTCTAACATTTGACATCTATGTACATAATTACTAATTATCATTCTGAAACGGGCCCACACATTTGCTTGTCAAGCCCAAAAATGTAACATTACCGTTCGCGCCCTATACTTATGTAACCAAAAAAAGGAAGTGGCGAGAGGTATTGTGCTGGCCACAACAGATTTTTTCATTTAATTTCGCGCTTTTCGAAAGAAATCTTAAATTTGTGAAACTCAAATTCACTAAATAACATTGTATACTACCTTTTTCGCATTCTATATAGCGTTTAGCCATTCCATATAGTATTTATCCAAAATATATAGCGTTCTTCCATTCTATATAGAAGTTGTCATTTCTATACATCGTTTATTTTTTCTAGATTGCCAATTTTTAGCGCCTGAAGAAAAAGTAATATATTTTATTCTTTTGTAGCTGTTAAACGCCTACAGTTTCGCTAGACTTTAGCACCTTATAAAGTAATATATTATTATTTTGTTTATTTATTCTTACAGGACAAAAGGTAATAAATAAAAACAAATCTTGAAAATTCAAATTTATGAAGTTATTTTAATTTTTGTAACGGCTTCTACTTATAAAATAAAAATTAGTTATCTCCTACTTGGGCTTGAAAAATTTGCGTAATTGCTTGCTTGTCAAATTAAACATCGATTTTTATCTCGTATTTTTTTGTACCAATTAATCAAACTTAACTTTTCTTCATTCATAACTCTAGTAAAAAATCCGAGAACAAGTTTACACATTAACGCATTTTGTTGAAACTCATCTCAACCACTTGATCAAGTGGTCTGTGACGTAATCGTCCCCACCATGAACTTGATCTTCACTTGTTTCTTCTCCATCGGTCAGTTCATTCATAAAGGGAGCTAGTCAAGATTCTGAAAGATGCTTCAGAAACAAGATAGCGTTTTGGAAAATATTAATCGGTTTGACCTTTCCGTAAGCAGGTTGATTTTGTTTTTGCTTTGTTTGGTTTTAGTTCAGTTGTTTTTCCAGGTTACTTTGTGGTGAATTGTTGCGAATGCGAGGAATTTTAAAATAAAGATTTTTTAATTATAAGAGAAAGCTTTAAAGTACAAAATAACGGTAGATATTTATTGCGTTGTCACAAGTACAAGTTAATAAGATCCGGTTTGTTTACATCTGCAATTGTTTTCAATTTTTACTTTGAACACTTGATTAAATTTTAAACAATATATAGGTACATAAAAACTTTCTTTACTATTAAATGTATAATATAATTTATTTGTTTCTTATTGGAATATAAGAGAACCTATAATTAAATTTCTCTTTTTATTGCAAAATATACTTTTTAAATTTATATTCAATCATTGTGTTATTATTAATTTTATTATAGATTTGACGTTTTGTTCATTGGCAAAACGAACATGAAATATTTCACATATAAAAATAACGCTTTACATTATTTTTTATTTATTATATTAGCAAGAAGTCTCGCACACAAACGATACTTTTTTAATGATTTTGTTATACAAATACAACATGTGTATCTATTCTAGTACAGGTAGTACATTACAATGAAATATTTTGCAGGAAAATGTACAAAAATGTAATACATGGTCTTTTAAATTTTGTATTTGGATTTTATACAAAATATTCTAAATTGTTAAGACCTATAGCGTGGTTTATGTATTGCAAATAGAATACGTCGATTATGCAAATATTTGATATTAATGAGAACCTGGATTTTTATTAAAGAATTGGTGATACCAGCAAAAATAAATTAATCCATAAAATATATAGAAAAAGTGTTAATGCAAACCTGTAGAAAATGGAATAATCTAAACTATTTTGAACTTCAAGTAAACTGCCATTTCCGGTTATCCGATTGACACCAAAATCTAATGGCTTCTTTCCGTATTAGAATAAGATAGAAATACATGATTTCAAAAGTTTCTGAACGATAGTATTTGAGTTAGAGTGCCCAGAAGATCCACACACTCACACAAACACATGTACACACATACACACACACGCATACACACACACGCATACACACATACACACCCACATATATCATTTTGAAAATGTTAAAATTGGATTATAGGGACCTTAAAACCTGGTCATTTACCAAAATCGCGATTTGCAATTTTTACCAAAGGCAGCGGGAGGTAAAAATGTAATCTAGTGAAATAAAATATTCACTAACTTTATTCAAGGCATTCTAATTTTGTGTGATACAAAACATGTATTCATTTTTACCTCTCGCTAAGAGAGGTATTGCATTCATGCTAAAAATCGCATATCCAGATTTTATTGAATAAGCACGTTTTAAGGTCCTTACAATCCGATTTTAACATTTTTACGATGATGTCTGTGTGTGTGTGTGTGTGTGTGTGTGGATGTGTGTGTGTGTGTGTGTGTGTGTGGGATGTTGGAAGGACGGTTACTCAAAAACTATAAGACTTAAAATTTGTTTAACAACGTATTTCCCAATCGGACATTCCCGGGAAGATCTGAAAAGGTTTTGGTAACAATTGGACAACCGGAAGTAGAAGATTCTTGAAAAAAAATCTTATAAATATTATTTTTTGAAAATTTTACGTGGTAATATTATAGAAAATTAAATTCTCTATCTGATACATTTAAATATTTTATTATATATTCTATAGATTTAGAGATAAAATAAATATAATATATAAAATAATCTGTTGTAATAAATCTTACAGCCGAAAGAATGCCATGGATTTAAATTGTCAAAAAATGTCAGTGTCAGAAATCCGGAGACATTACTGAAGATTTTTTCTGGGAAGTATATACATTATATTATTTCTTATTGCATTAATAGTTTAATATTTAATATTATAGGTATATTACACATACCCTTCATATATGCTGTTACTTCCGACAATGAATTGGAAACATCACGAAAAATTTCTTCATAGAATGAATTTAAATTTAAAAAATCTAAATATATGGAATAGATATAAGTTGAATTTTTGGTGTAGAGTGTAAGTATACAAGAAATGTTAAATACATTAAGGCGCGAGTAGTTATGTGACTTTTTGGCCTTGACAAGCAGATATGGGGGCCAATGTCAGAATTATAGCTAGTAATTATGTATATAGATGTCATATATCATAATTTCTCATTCTAAATTTAGTGATTTTCCAATTTCATGTGATTTATTTTCCTCGACAAGTCAATTCCACACTCCTGGTGACAAATTAACTACGTGAATTTAGAAAATCCTGAAATTTTTAATGAAAAATTCTGACATTTATGTACATAATTACTAATTATCATTCTGAAACGGGCCCCCACATCTGCTTGTCAAGACCAACAATGTAACATGACTGTTCGCGCCCTATACTTAACCAAAAAAAGGAAGTGGCGAGAGGTATTGTGCTGGCCACAACAGATTTTTTTCCATGGCATTCTCATTATAGTCATATTTAAATCAAATTAATATAAAATTTAAAATGGATTTTTCTAAAACATATCGTTATGTAGTATGAAGAATGAAACAATTATATCGTTGAATTCAGAATTAAATTCTCTAGCGAATATGCAAATGTAAAATAAATATATGTTCCAACCAATTTAAAAATTAAAAAATTGGGTCCCATATTTTGGGAACAGCTGTTATAAATTTATTTTTGCTAATATGGTAGGATTTTGCTTATTTAAACAAAATCGTACCTCTTCAAATAAAAAAAAAATACCAATAGTGAGCGAGCTTATTGTAACACTCTGTATAATAATGATAACCAAGTAGGGTAACTTGGAAATTTTACTTGTAAAACATTTTGGATACTATCTCTATCAGTGACATCATCTGGTCTGTCGCGCGAATATGTGCCACTAGCCACCCTCAGGCAAACTAATGCCGCTCCCTTTCTGAGATGTCAACAAAATTTACTGACGAATAAATAAGTTTCTTAGTTTATTATTATTATTATCAGTATCAGGGCTTCAAGCGGTAATATCTTTGTTACTGCGAGCTATGTGTTCTATTATACCATGAAACAAATAGACAAATTATACATCGTTGGAAAGCTAAAAAAAAATCTCTTTTCAATTATATAGCTTTCTAATATAGCGTCCAAATAAAAATTAAAACTTTGAGTATCGCCAATCGAAAGCACATAGAAATGTTCCTTAAATAGATGCAAACCAAAATCTAGTATTATATCTACATTTTGAAGTTATTCGCAAAAATAAAATTCTGCAAAATTTACATTTTCACCTATACATGGTGTTTCTGTACCTCTGCACGAAACTTTAATGATATATAGAATTTGATATACTGATTATAGAAAAAAAAGATTTTTTTTGAAATTCGCAAAAATAAGGGTATTTCATTCATAGCGAACATTTTTAATGCCATTGGTTTCATAGCACATTGGTATTCATAAGTATTGGAGATGTCGCGGCCGAAATTATAGTCCCACACACACATACAGACATCATCATAAAATAAATATGATGTGACCAACACAATACCTCCCGCCATTTAATTTTTATTATTATTTATACATACCTAACCTATGGTGTATCGTGTCCGCGTGCTTGAGTATCTGTGTACAAAGCAGATTAACTCACCCATCAATGGGTAATATGCCGTGATGATATATTTATTTTTTTACCTCTCGCTAAGAGAGGTATTGCATTCATGCTAAAAATCGCATATCCAGATTTTATTGAATAAGCACGTTTTAAGGTCTCTACAATCCGATTTTAACATTTTTACGATGATGTCTGTGTGTGTGTGTGTGTGTGTGTGTGTGGATGTGTGTGTGTGTGTATGTGTGTGTGTATGTGTGTGTGTGTGTGTGTGTGTGTGGGATGTTGGAAGGACGGTTACTCAAAAACTATAAGACTTTAAATTTTTTTAACTACGTATTTCCCAATCGGACATTCATGGGAAGATCTGAAAAGGTTTTGGTAACAATTGGACAACCGGAAGTAGAAGATTCTTGAAAAAAAATCTTTTAAATAAGATTTTTTGAAATTTTTTCTTGATAATATTAAAGAAAAATAAATTCTCTTTCTAATACATTTAAATATTTTACAATATATTCTATAGATTTAGAGATAAAAGAAATATAATATGTAAAATAATCTGTTATAATAAATTTTACAGCCGAAAGAATGGGCATGGAAAATAGTTGAAAATTTAAATTGTTTGTAACTGACAGATAAATGTCAGAAATCCGAAGACATTACTGAAGACTTTTTCTGGGAAGTACATACATTATATTATTTCTTAATGTATTAATAGAATTGGAAACATTTCAAAAAATTAGAAGAGGACAAAATTTCGTCATCAAAAATGAATTTAAAATTAAACAATCTAAATATATATGGAATTAGATATATGCGTAAGTAGAATTTTTGGTGTAGAGTGTAGGTATACAAGAAATGTTAAATACAATAGGGAGCGAGCAGTCATATGATTTTGTTGGCCTTGACAAGTAGATATGGGGGCCCATGTCAGAATGATAGCTAGTAATTATGTATATAGATGTCAAATATCATAATTTCTCATTCTAAATTTAGTGATTTTCCAATTCCATGTGGAGCAGAATTAAATGTTAAATATCTAAGGCATACAAGTAAATTTTAAACTCCTGGTGATAAATTAACTACGTAAATTTAGAAAATCTTGAAATTTTTAATGAAAAATTCTAACATTTGACATCTATGTACATAATTACTAATTATCATTCTGAAACGGGCCCACACATCTGCTTGTCAAGCCCAAAAATGTAACATTACTGTTCGCGCCCTATACTTATGTAACCAAAAAAAGGAAGTGGCGAGAGGTATTGTGCTGGCCACAACAGATTTTTATTTAAATACATACCTCCATATTTACTAATGCTAAAAAAATATGTATATTTAATTCCGTTCCATATAACTTGTGTTCTATTTACAATTTTCTTTTTAAAACGTTACTATTATTAATTTGAAATAATTATATTTTTGGCAGTGACATTTATCTGCAAGTTACATACATTTGAGCTGAACTGTGTAACCACGGAGTTGTGTTTAAAGCATAATCTCCGGTATATAAATTTTATATTATTTTATAAATTTATCCATAAAATATTTAGAAAAACTATTAATGCAAATCTGTAGAAAACGTGCTCGATATGTATTTTTTAGCACGATCCCTGACGATCCCTGTACCTCCCTTACCAAGGGTAGCGGAAGGTAATAGTAAAATCGTATTGTAAGAACTATAAAACGTACTTATTCATTGAAAACTCACCACCGATTTTTTTGACCAAAGACAATACCTTCCTTACATAGAAGTGACGGAAGGTAATTACCTTGGGGTTAATTTTGACCCCGTTTCAGTCATCTAAGTGTTAAATACAACCAATCCAGTTTCTGCTTACTCTAATTATGAACCATCCGTAAACTAAGACAAAAGGTAGACTTGGAAAATTAGTCCTTCTGAAGGACTTTCGGTTTTATTTGTATGTATATGTACACTGACTAGCCATGGATTGTAATTTTGACACTGTTTACCCTTTATTATTCATTAAAGTTAACCTCTGAAATTCATAACTGTGATAACTAGCTCTGACGTCATATAAGTAAAATAATTCTTTCTATTTCTCAACGTCTTAAACCGTTCCATAGATTAACGTTTTAAAAATGCATCACAGCTACTGTTTGTGTAAGTTAAAAGATTCAGTTATCTTCCTAAATCCATCGTGTCCTAGTAAACTGTTTACTTTTTTAATGTTCGCTTATTAGCGATGCAAAGCAGGTTCGTGAAGAGAAAAAAGAATTTCGTGGTCCGTATCACTGACAGAATCTTACTACGTGAACATCCGCGTTTATGTGAAATCTTTCAGACATTTAATTTGTGACGAAACAACTTAACAAAGTTTCCATGTACGAGGAAATATTAAGATACGATTCCTATCTTTCTGTAACGGTTTGTGGCAGAAAAATATACTATACACATTAACAAGTTAAGTCAAGACAGAAAAAATTAAGTAAGAATAGTGGGATTTCTTTTAAAAATGAATCAGTTACAGTTATATCTTCTAACTACCATATAATTTTATTATCTCCATGTTTGGAATCCAGCATATACTGAAGGTTTCTTAACATTATTACAGTACATAATATATTGTGTAATTTATTGTAAATAGTAAAAATTATGAAGTCCAATATTGAAACCATGTATTATTGCTCTACTTTAATATGGAAAGATGCCATTAGATTTTGGTGAAAAGCAGCTAACCGAAAATGGCACTTGATTTGAAACTCAAAACAGTTTTTCTTCGAAAAATACTGTGACGTGCGCCCCGGTGAGAAAAGTATACGTACGCCGCTGAAAGAATGTACTAGAGCGATGACGTAATCCCGGAATTTCCCAGATGTTGAAATACTCGCGACGCGCCGGCTAGAGGTTAATTACGCCGTGACCTCATTCTTTTGTATACAGGTCATTGTCGCTTCGAAGGCTTCTAGAATGATATGAGCTGTATAAATACCGGCCGAAAGAAAGCGGAGGGACAGTCTCATATATACAAGCAACCAGAAATGAACTCGGTGATATAAATATACAGTTTACCAGTTGTTAACATAAATAAATGTAGTTATATAAATAAGTGTAGTGATATAAATATTGTATTGATAAATAATCGTAGTGTTTAAGCATTTAATAATATTCTTAGTGTTTATAATTATTTAATCATAGTGTTAGTTGTTTTTATTATCTTTTAATATTTATTCCTTAATTATTTACCGTTTAATAAACGTGTTCTTTAGTTAATAATATTTATACAATACATTTAAATTACATTTTTTCACGATTTATGTTTTTATAAAATTCAGATGTGGCCAACACAATACCTCCCTTTAATTTAATTTTTATTCATGTAAATACTTTAAATTAAATTTAAATACCGGATTCGATCCCGACGGTACAAATATGTCATCATCGTTACCGAAATCTGTGTACAAAGCAGATTGGCAGACCCAGCAATGGGTAATATGCCGTGATGATATATTTTTTAAATTTATTTATATACTTACTTATATTTCTTGTTGGCGAGGAGAGTGCATCCCAGGGGTCAATTTTGTGCCATTTAAAATTCTAAAATATTAGGCGTCGGTCGGAGTCGAACCCGTTCTCCAGATTCGCGTGAAGTGATGCCTGGTAAACGCCTGCACGGCGTTATCAACGACATCTGCGTACAAAGTAGATTGACTCACCCATCAATGGGTAATATGCCGTGATGATATGTTTTTTATTATCTTACCTATATTTTTACATATTTACTTATGCTGGAAACTATATTAAGTTCCTTTCCATATAATTATTGTTCCATTTGCTATTTTCTTTTTAAAATGTTATTATTATTATTTGAAATGATTAGTTTGTTGACAGTGACATATATCTGTCAGTTACAAACATTTGAGATCTGAATTCTGTAACCATGTGTATGAGTTGTGTTTAAAGGGTTTTTAGCGAGTTTAGCGGGAGGTAAAAAATGAAAATTATTAAATTTCCTACAGACATGCATTAATACTTTTTCTATACATTGTATTAATAAATTTATAATAGTTATTTAAGTATCAAGGTACTGAAATTCTACTTTTTATCACGAGGAAAATAAACATATGAGTGATAAAAAGGAACTTCAGTGCCGAGGTGCATATTAAATTTCAATTGAAATCAAAATTTTGTGAAAATGAAAGAAATATTTATTTTTATAGGTTATTTGGCATCTGCCAGTTGCTGTCAGTCCAACAAATGAACTTTTTTTCAGTATTGCGTACCGAACATTAAAATTATTCTAATAAACACTCAAAATTGTGTGTTATCTCAAATTTCTTCGTCGAAATTATTTAATTCGTTCTTCTTGCACATATTTTTGTCATATGTACAAAATTATTATTGTACATCATAAACGTACCCAAATTATCTTATAAGTACAATAATTATCATAAAGTTGACAAAACAGAATTTCCATTAAATCGTCTTATAATGGATTACTTTAGTGCCGATTTCTGAACTTTTAATGACGATTTTTGTGCACTTTAGTGACGATTTCAAATAAAATAATTTATTTTATAAATCCGGGAGTTTATGCCTTAAAGATAAACATATCTTCTTGGTTACACAGATCAAATCACAAATTTATGTAACTGATAGATAAATGTCACTGTCAAAAAATTAATCATTTCAAATTAATAATGATAGTATTAAGAAAATATTAAAATATGAATTTATTAAATATATAATCAAGAAATTCATTATCATATGTTTGTAATGTCACAATCACAAAATAAAATAATGGTAAAATTTTGGAAAAAAAAATACGGACAATGCATAATAAATTGTAACAATAGTTATATCATGCAAAGGAACGTAATGCATTTGCCAGCATTAGTAAATATGTAATTATGTATTTATGTTAACAAAAATTAAATGGCGGGAAGTATTGTGTTGGCCACATCAGATTTTTTATTTTTAATAATTTTTACTCTGAATGTGTTATTAATATTTTTCTAGAAAGTAATAGACTAATATACCTACATAGATAATAATTATTTGTGGACCACATTAAATGTTTAAATCGTATGTAGATATGGGCTATATTAGATCGAGAAGTTAAATAAACGAAGAAAGAAATTGTGAAAAAAATTATGGACTTCGCTGGGAATTGAACCCAGGGCCGTCCTATATTGACTTCGAAGGGAACTTGTAGCTCAGTTGGTTAGAGCGTCCTACTAGATACAGGAAGGCCCTGGGATCAAATCCCAGCGAGGTCCATGAATTTTTCATAATTTCTTTTTTCTATAGTCTACATAGAAAGTAACCATTTGCGCTCTCTTTTGTGAACGCACAATGTCACTTTGCCGCTCTAGCGCGACAAAGTAGACAGTACACTACAGATTGTAGTGACACATTTACCACCTTTACTAATAAACCTGACATAACTGCTCTGTCGGTATATTACATAACCAAACAAAAAAATGCCGCACTATTGTGAAAATAAAAATAGGGCATTCATTTACAAAAACGAAAGTATAAAATATTTAGATTAGATTGAAGCAATAGGTCAAGAAGAATGGGAAGTAACGATACATTAAAATTAAATATAAAAGACGTTTTTTCTTTATATTAATCCTTATTAATTGAGTAGTATTGTTTTTTTTTTTTTTGGTGGAGGACCCCACTGTGGCGACTGTAGAAAAAATCTTGTGTGTTTCGTGCGCAAATGGACATTGTCGATTTCGAGAGAATGCCGCGCGATGCAGGAACGCGGCAACAACCTGTCAATCGACAATGTCCTATTTTGCGCTCTTAATACACAAATAGTTATTTTCTTTTATTTAACTTCTTCTCGATTTAATAGAGCCCATTTCTACGATTTAATATACCTACGCTAATTTTCTTTTTGCGAGTACAGGATGGAACAAATTGTACTTCCTTATACGGAAAACATTCGTATTATGCACCTTACCGAAAATTGTAAGCGACAGATACACATGTTTCTTTGTCCCATAAAAATGACTAAAATGATCATTCCCTATAGGTAATCTTCTGTTGCACTCTATCATCTAAAATCTGCTTTCCATTGGAAAAACTAGTAATCGTTCTGTCAACTGCAAATATCAACCTTAGCTTGAGAAGCCTACTTTCAAATGGGCGTAGAAAATGAAATATTTATATTTATTTATAATATAATACAATTATATTAAACATACAACTTCTGTATAATTTTAATCTTAATGCAATCTGTTTATGTTTGAATAAACAGTAACAAACTATACGCGTATCTGATAGGATTTCTTTCTTTGTACATTTTTAATAAATTCCTTGTTCTTTTCAGGTGAGTGTTCTGTTCTTTTCCTGGTAATATCTCAGGCCGATGACGCCAAAGAGTAAGTCTGCCACATAATTCTACTGTCTGCCACATAATTCTACTTTACATTAAAATTCAACTCATGCTCAACAACAACCAAAAAACATATTGATAATCTGAAATGATATGTACCTACATTGAAACCTGTGTTTAATAAATTAATTATACAGCAAGAGACTGTTGCCTTAAGATAAAGGCATGGATAATAAAATCATCATAATATGACAGGGCGATCATCAAAAAAGATATCATATATTATTATATTGCACTGTCCAAAAATATGGGTATACCTGCTGATTTATAAAAATTGCAGTGGCGTATATAGGGGGGGAGATCCGAGGGGAACAGTGTTTCTTAAATATTATCTGTCCCATAAACATTATGTAATAACTTTATACAAAAAGATTTAGTTTTCAAAATAAAATTCTGAATATTTAGGTGCCAAATTTGGTGTCGGATGAAACTTAATTTAAAGACGTGGAAAAAATGGATTTAATATGCAGTATTTTAAAATATGAACGCCATGTAATATGTGAAACCAAGTAACGTGTCAAAAATAAGTATTCATTGATGAGTTCTTAGTTAATTAAGCATGTTTTAAGGTCCCTATAATATGAAATTACCATTTTTACGATGTATATATATATAAGTTACCACAGCCCATATTGCTGAGGTTGCGGTTCCCAGGTTTATACCCGACACCGGAAAGGAGAAACTATATATTTTGTACTTTTACTTAGTTTTAGTCAGTCTGATGCAGTCTGATGTAGTCTCATGTAAATTTCATTCCAAACACTCAAATGTAACATAATTAAATAAATTATAACTGTAACTTTGTGACAAAAGGAAAGATTAGCGTATATAATTTTTCGACTTGCAATAAATCCTTTTTAAAAACCCTTCCGCGAACCTTAAAAATATAACATACATATATATGTGTGTGTGTGTGTGTGTGTGTGTGTGTGTGTGTGTGTGTGTGTGTGTGTGTGTGTGTGTGTGTGTGTGTGTGTGTGTGTGTGTGTGTGTGTGTGTGTGTGTGTGTGTGTGTGTGTGTGTGTGTGTGTGTGTGTGTGTGTGTGTGTGTGTGTGTGTGTGTGTGTGTGTGTGTGTGTGTGTGTGTGTGTGTGTGTGTGTGTGTGTGTGTGTGTGTGTGTGTGTGTGTGTGTGTGTGTGTGTGTGTGTGTGTGTGTGTGTGTGTGTGTGTGTGTGTGTGTGTGTGTGTGTGTGTGTGTGTGTGTGTGTGTGTGTGTGTGTGTGTGTGTGTGTGTGTGTGTGTGTGTGTGTGTGTGTGTGTGTGTGTGTGTGTGTGTGTGTGTGTGTGTGTGTGTGTGTGTGTGTGTGTGTGTGTGTGTGTGTGTGTGTGTGTGTGTGTGTGTGTGTGTGTGTGTGTGTGTGTGTGTGTGTGTGTGTGTGTGTGTGTGTGTGTGTGTGTGTGTGTGTGTGTGTGTGTGTGTGTGTGTGTGTGTGTGTGTGTGTGTGTGTGTGTGTGTGTGTGTGTGTGTGTGTGTGTGTGTGTGTGTGTGTGTGTGTGTGTGTGTGTGTGTGTGTGTGTGTGTGTGTGTGTGTGTGTGTGTGTGTGTGTGTGTGTGTGTGTGTGTGTGTGTGTGTGTGTGTGTGTGTGTGTGTGTGTGTGTGTGTGTGTGTGTGTGTGTGTGTGTGTGTGTGTGTGTGTGTGTGTGTGTGTGTGTGTGTGTGTGTGTGTGTGTGTGTGTGTGTGTGTGTGTGTGTGTGTGTGTGTGTGTGTGTGTGTGTGTGTGTGTGTGTGTGTGTGTGTGTGTGTGTGTGTGTGTGTGTGTGTGTGTGTGTGTGTGTGTGTGTGTGTGTGTGTGTGTGTGTGTGTGTGTGTGTGTGTGTGTGTGTGTGTGTGTGTGTGTGTGTGTGTGTGTGTGTGTGTGTGTGTGTGTGTGTGTGTGTGTGTGTGTGTGTGTGTGTGTGTGTGTGTGTGTGTGTGTGTGTGTGTGTGTGTGTGTGTGTGTGTGTGTGTGTGTGTGTGTGTGTGTGTGTGTGTGTGTGTGTGTGTGTGTGTGTGTGTGTGTGTGTGTGTGTGTGTGTGTGTGTGTGTGTGTGTGTGTGTGTGTGTGTGTGTGTGTGTGTGTGTGTGTGTGTGTGTGTGTGTGTGTGTGTGTGTGTGTGTGTGTGTGTGTGTGTGTGTGTGTGTGTGTGTGTGTGTGTGTGTGTGTGTGTGTGTGTGTGTGTGTGTGTGTGTGTGTGTGTGTGTGTGTGTGTGTGTGTGTGTGTGTGTGTGTGTGTGTGTGTGTGTGTGTGTGTGTGTGTGTGTGTGTGTGTGTGTGTGTGTGTGTGTGTGTGTGTGTGTGTGTGTGTGTGTGTGTGTGTGTGTGTGTGTGTGTGTGTGTGTGTGTGTGTGTGTGTGTGTGTGTGTGTGTGTGTGTGTGTGTGTGTGTGTGACGAAAGTTTCGGATCGCATAACTTTAATACCACGATTCCAAAAATTATATTTTTTTCGTATTCCTCAAGTTTACATCCAGAAGAACAACTGGTTACAATTGGTGAACCGGAAGTAGCCTCATTTGAAGATTTAACAGTTAAATATGATTTATTGACATTTAACGTTATTATAACTTAAAGAATATATTATTCTCTATATGATTTGATTGCATTTATACTTCATATTCAATATATATACAGTTAAAGAATTATAAAGATATTAGATTTCATAAATCAGCCAGCTATACTAACCATGAAAATTGCTAATATATTCAGATAATTCAAATTGACAGATGTCAGTATCAATAAAAAGTAAATGAATGTGGTAGAGATGACGATGTTGAAGTAGATGTTGGGGAAGACACGGAAAGATACTGTAAGGAAATAACTCTAATGTTACAAGTTTCTAGAAAGATACAAGAGAGACGATTATATTGGTTTGAACATGTCATGAGGAGAGATGATGAATATATTGGAAGAAGAATGAATAGGTTAGTAGAATGAAACAGAGGAAGACCAAAGATAAGAAGGAAGGACTGTATTGCGGAAGACTTGAGAGAAAAGGAACTGAATGAGAATGACCCGCAATACAGAAATGAGTGGAAGAAGAAAATAAAGATAGCGACCCCTAACGAATGGGAAAGCTAAAGAAGAAGTTGTCAGTGTAAAGTGCAATTTGTATAGTTTGTTTATGAAATAATTTTACTGGTAATTTAGAATCTTTTGGAAGAAAATTTATGTATGGAAGTTATACATAATACACAGGATTGATGGAAATTGTGCTGGCTACAACAGATTTTTTAAAATTAAGTTTACTTAGTTTCACAACCTTAAATTTAAAAGGTTTAAAATATAAAAATTCAGACTTTTATTCTCTAAATATTTTTGAAGAATGTTTTACATAATATTTACAGACAATAATTGAGAAAAACTGATTTCCCATGCATGTTAAACGCCTATGCCAATGTCATGATTTTTCGTGTTCTTCTGTACGAGTATACCTGTCTGAACTATAAAATATTTTAGAACAACTTGGGCCCCCTCCGAAATAAAAATTTATATACGCCACTGTCAAATTATATATTTTATCCCTATTATGAATCTAAATGAAAGTTACATAACACAATAAAACTGAACATTTGAACTTATTTTTATCGCTGTTTATTTTAGCTTCCTTTTAAATATCAAATAATACCATTAACTTTCATGGTTAGTCAATATTATTCAAACTTTCTTTTTAGATCGTTACATATCACACTATTAAGTGTTACTTTATCCTAAGTTTTTACAATGTTAATATTTAAGACAAAAAAATATTTATGCAAGTTATAATTATTAAAATTATAAAAAAATATAATAAGAAAAATGACGTCAAGATAAAAAAATTCTAACAATATTCGTTTAAAAATTTGTTTTGAGACGAAGGTTATATCTTGCGACAAACAGCAAAAAATTGAATAATATTTGTATCAAAACAATTATCAGGTGTACCCATATTTTTGGACTGCTGTACTTTTCAAATACATATTATATTTTTTTATTGGATTTCATTCTTCATCTTCTTTAACTTCGCAGATCCTTAATACCCTTTATAGGGTGTCGGATATTTCAAAATCAATTTTTACATCAAAAATGAATTGAAACTTAATATATTTATAAAACATTTTAATTAAATCCCGAGTAATACCATATGCATTTATTAAGCTCGTATACATACGAACATTTTCAATTGTTTTTGATGCCGTTCTGTCTTTTTTAGACGATCATAAACTAGTGAAGCTAAAAGATTTTTTGAAAAGGATTTTTATCC
Organism: Harpalus rufipes; assembly: GCA_951394225.1. NCBI lineage: Eukaryota > Metazoa > Arthropoda > Insecta > Coleoptera > Carabidae > Harpalus > Harpalus rufipes. The sequence continues at coordinate 13,054,707 of OX596277.1, forward strand.
GTGTAAAATAGATATTTTGGCACATCACAAATTATGTCTAGAAACGTTTTGCTGTTTTACTCTATCTTCAATTTATTTTTATATTAATAAAATACCATTGGTGTGATAGGTATATTTGGGAATATAGACAGATAAAATTTAACTTTTGTGAAGTAAGTATTGATATAGATACCAAATTGAGTTTTTGTTCATAAACCTGAATATTAACTTTCTTTGTACATGTATTCTACGACTTAATGTAAAAACAAATAAGATTAGTTTTGTATTAGGCTAAAAAACGTTACAATTTAATTTTACGTCTTTCCAAAAAACATGTTTTATAACATCAGTCAAATTTTGTACAACTTAATTCAAAATAACATTAACTGTCCCTGGTTGGTCAATAAAATTAATTTTTATGTACCACGCTCACGCTCACACTCCCGAAAAAATAATACTACTAATTCGCTAAAAAAATCTCCAATTAATATTATATGCAATAATTACAATGAAATTAGCTTTAAATTTGACATTTTTGCGGACAGCCATTATACCTGAAACTGTTTAATTGAAACGTTGTTTTACTAAACTCGTTATTTCTAAAATTGTAAATGTTTGTTATTTGTAAAATTATTAACTCTTTTTGTACATTTCTACATTCTCTCTTCTGTTCTGTATTTTCCCGTAATTGCATGTTAAACATGTTTGAAAATAAATGTATTATTATTATATTTTTATGTGCAAGAACAACCAAAGTTTAATTTTGTATTAATTATAGACATCGAGAAACATTGAATCACTGTTATGTCAATTAAATCTTGAAGGTACTATACGAGCCCAACCCCAAATGTATTCGTATCCTCTGAAAAAATAATTTTCTAGATTACAATAGTTAAGACTATATTTGGGCAAATTTTTATTTTATGTATTAATAGAGTGTTCTGGATTTAAATATAATGTTATTACCTAAATTTATCATTTTAACAATAATATACGGGCAAATATATAACAGACACGTGCTATTTTTTTTAGTTCCAACAGTAAATAATACAATATTTATGTCAGTATTATTTCTAAAACTGAAGGTAAAGGAAACTGACAATATATTTAATTAATTACTATATTAAATTTTATTTTTTTAGTAAAATTATTTGCAAAGTGATATTTATTTATTCAGTACCACCTACAATTATACGAGTATTAAAAACAAGAATAAATAAACTTCTGGATGCTATGATTATTACTGCAATTCAACAAATTTTGATATGGTGTACTGATAGAGTGTATAGCACTTGAATATATTACTTATAATAAAATTTCTTAGGTTTAATAATATTTTATTTGCAAATAAACCATTGTCTGCATGTTACAAATATTTTCGTTTTTAATAATTCGCAAATTAATTTTTATTAAAGTAATCAAATTTAAGATGACAATTAATTGAGTATATTGGGACTTGTCTTCTGTCATATATTTGCCCGTAGATTATTGTTTAAATGAGAAATTTAGTTAATAACATTGTATTTAAATCCAGTACACGTTATTAATACCAAAAATAAAATAATTTCCAAATATAATCTTAACTATTGTAACCTAAAAATTTATTTTTTATTGCTGTTAATATATTTATTTCAGAGGGTACGAATACATTTGGGGTCGGACTCGTATACAGTGTAGATAGACAGTTTAAATGATTGCACAGAATTAGTGACTTATTCCTAAAATTACCAATTGTGACATTGGTTGTTTTCACATTTATCCACAGATTAATGACCATCTGAAACCAAATAAATTTGGAATGTTTTATATAAACTCATTTGAATTTATTAATGAAAATTATTTCACTTATATTGTACATTCAGTAATAATAATTCATTTAAACCAATATTCGACATTTTAAATTTACCAAGTTCTTTAAAAAAAAAAAAATAGAATTATAAGATATGATACATTTTAAATTACAAATGATTATATCTTCCCAACAAAATAATATTTTCTTCTATCCTAATCTCATAAAAACTAATATTTTTTCTCCCTCGTCTGGCTGTCAATCATTGAAACTGTACTCTGGCTGGATTGAAAGAACATTTATTGATCTTCTTGTTGGATGTCAGACAACAGAACTAGTGTTGAGTCCACAAGAAGTGGATAGTGGATGACCTTGGCAACGGATTAAATGCTTCATATTTCCGGATTCGAATCACTATTAGTATTTACCGGTTTGGTTAAACCATTTGTTGTTTGGCTTGGTTTATTTACTTTTTTGCAGTAATTCAGTGTAGGTGTTGCGAATTCATAATGGAAAATTTTGAGAAGAAAAAAACTTTGATAATAAAAAGAATAGTATATTGCGTTTAACTCTAAAAAAATGTTAGTACCTTCGGAATTCAATAAAAAGACAGACGTACGTACACAATTTTATCAAAGATTTTATTTTGGGCTTGTACTAAACATTATTTACTTCATCCAGAAAAATGTTATTTTGCAAATTAAATACGTATTGCACTATAATCTGCTACCAACAATACGGGTATATTGAATAATTAATTAAATACAATACAGTGGAACATATAAAATATCAAACAATTGATATTGACATACATACATAAAATCACGCGTGTCCCGCTTAGTGGGTTCGCACACACCCGATAACAATAAAAACAACATCAACATCATACAACAAATCCTTACTCTTAAACATATTAAAGTGACCGATTTTCGGTAGCGAAATACCGCATCCGGATCATAATAATAGTTAGGAAACAATCATCCTACGCCACACATTCCTATCTAAGCAGACTTCTTTCGCCTCGGCCACACTCATAAACTTTACTCTTAAACATATTAAAGTGAACGATTTTCGGTAGCGAAATACCGCATCCGGATCACAATAATAGTTAGGAAACAATCATCCTAGACCACACATTCCTATCTAAGCAGACTTCTTTCGCCTCGGCCACACTCATAATCCTTACTTTTAAACATATTAAAGTGACCGATTTTCGGTAGCGAAATACCGCATCCGGATCACAATAATAGTTAGGAAACAATCATCCTTCGCCACACATTCCTATCTAAGCAGACTTCTTTCGCCTCGGCCACACTCACGCAATCGCATTCATACATGCTCTTCTTCTCTTCACACTTGGAAACTCTCTCTCTTTAAGCACCCTACCAATCACATCCATCCACTTACACACTGGTCGGCCACGCAATCGAAAACCCTCAACTTCACCAAGATATATACGCTTAACAAGCCGTTCACTCGCCATTCTCTCCACATGCCCAAACCATCTCAACTGACTCACATCAACTCTCTTAATCACATTGTTCCTAACCATACATTCTTCATACACCAAATTATTCCTCACGCGATCCCGTCTGACATACCCACATACACCACGTAAATACCTCATTTCCACGGCAGTCACTCTCTTTTTATGCTTCCCCGTCCATGCCCAGCTTTCGCTTCCATACATCAAAGCAGGCACTAGCACTCCATTATATACACTCAACCGAGCATCCCTTGATACGTTAACATGCATTTATTTATATTTTTTTGCTGATAATATATAGAAAACTAGGAATATTGATAAAAACACGATGTTAAATTTGAATTAATAAGCGAGATATGAATTTTTGAATGTCTGAAATTATTTGTGAAGTCATAGTCTCAAATTGATTATGCTTGTCAATCAGTTAATTTTAGAGATACCTGCATTAGGCATATATTTTTATTTACTTTTATTAAATCTTCTTCGCTTGTCAAGTTAATTAGCAATGAATACAAAAATAAAGAAAAATGTTTTGTATAGTTCTTAATTTGAAAACAAGGAATAATAGAACTAGTTTGCCCGAATTCATCCGAAAATTTACAATAAATTTTTATTCTGTTTTCAGGTGTTATATTTAAGATTGCTTTTTCAATGTTCTGAATGGATTCCTATTCGAATCGACTCATTTTTTTATAAAAACTGAAAACGCTGAAAATATACGCATTTTGACATTTATATAAACAATGTGTTTCAAGGTACTCTTAAAATGTCAAAAAAAAAAATCGCTTATCAAAACTTCCTTGTAAAACTACAGTATCTTATTGGCTCGAAGGATAGGATTTTTTTTTCTGACGGTGTTTTGTCGAAATACAACTTGGTTACTAGGTAGAATCCTCAATTTGGATTGGTTTATAAATTTATTAATGAACTAATCAATATAATCATAAATTGCACTATTACAGCATCATTTTTTTCTTTAGATGAAAATCTTCTACACTCAGTCCAAAATATAATGAAAAGTTTTTAATTACCATTTTAAGTGAATATGGCGGTTATTTTGTCGTTTTTTGCCAAAAACATGCTCTCTGGTTAGTTCCATATTTTCCTACACAAGGGAAATTTAAAAATGGATTAACTCTGTTCTAACTAACCTAACTTTCGCAACTTTCAAATGACAGATAAATAACTATGTAAAATTTAAATTTTCTTATTCTCAATATTCTCAATTTTCTAGCGTTACTCTCGTAAATATTATTGCTATATTTGCATGTAACATGTTCGGAATAGATTAGTATCTATTTATACCTAATTTAAATATACATACATAGCTGCTACATCTAATTTAGGTAATTTTTCATTAATCTAGTTTAATTATTTATGCTTTATTAATTCAAAAATATCGTTAATATAAATGATCCAAACTTCATTTAAAATAAGCGATACAATAATTTTATACGATATTAATTGAAAATTAGTTTGTTAATTAAGTACAACTTAATTAATTTTTCATTTAAGGAAGCTGTAATTAATTTTTTACCACATGTTGAAACATTTGAAAGTTGCACTTCTTAATAATTTGACAGTTTCAATTATTTTTTAATTGAAAATTTATTTATTCTAATCATATATTTTTACCTCTCGCTAAGAGAGGTATTGCATTCATGCTAAAAATCGCATATCCAGATTTTATTGAATAAGCACGTTTTAAGGTCCTTACAATCCGATTTTAACATTTTTACGATGATGTCTGTGTGTGTGTGTGTGTGTGTGTGTGGATGTGTGTGTGTGTGTGTGTGTGTGTGTGGGATGTTGGAAGGACGGTTACTCAAAAACTATAAGACTTAAAATTTGTTTAACAACGTATTTCCCAATCGGACATTCCCGGGAAGATCTGAAAAGGTTTTGGTAACAATTGGACAACCGGAAGTAGAAGATTCTTGAAAAAAAATCTTCTAAATATTATTTTTTGAAAATTTTTCTTGATAATATTAAAGAAAAATAAATTCTCTTTCTGATACATTTAAATATTTTTATACATATTTTATAGATTTAGAGATAAAAGGAATATAATATATAAAATAATGTTGTAATTAATTTTACAACCGAAAGGATGCCATGAAAAAACTATATGTTTGTAAATGACAGAAAAATGTCATTGTCAAAAACCAACAGTAGTTCATAAACCTGTTTGGCAGCCCAATTCTAAAACTTGAACTTAAGTCTATTTTAACTGAACACATGACAGTGGATAAGAACCGATTCAGAATTTGCCCTAGTACGAATATGGTTTTAATAGCTGAAAATAAATCTTAGATATTCTTTTTTGGCAACATAACAGTAAAACGTCAAATTAACTGACATTATTGAAGAATTTTCGGGGATATTGGTAAGTTTATTATTTCTTGTGGTATAACAATAATAACAATTAAATATTTAAAATTATAGCTATATACATATACCCATCAGAAATCTCGTCAAGAAATTGGAAGAAATTCGAACATTTAGAAGTATAGGAGAAAACTTCTCCAAAAAAAAAATTTTAAATTATAAAAATAATCTAAACATAAAGAAAAGACATGAGAAATTTATAGGGCGCGAGCAGTCATGTGACTTTGTTGGACTTGACAAGCAAATAAGGGCCCGAGTTAGAATGACAGCTAGTAATTATGTACATATATGTATGTCAAATGTCAATTGGCCATCCAAAATTTCATGATATTCCAATTCCATGTGGTTTATTTTCCTCGACAAGTAAATTCCATATTCCTGGTGACAAAATAACCATGTGAAAAATTACGACATTTGACATTTATGTAAATAATTACTAACTGTAATTTTGACAAAGGCCTCCATATCTGCTTGTGTAGATCAAGTATGACTAACTACGTGAATTTAGAAAATCTTGAAATTTTTGATGAAAAATTCTGACATTTGACATCTATGTACATAATTACTAATTGTCATTTTGACAGAACTCCCATATCTGCTTGTCAAGACCAACAAAGTCACATGACTGCTCGCGCCCTATACTTATGTAACCAAAAACGGAAGTGGCGAGAGGTATTGTGCTGGCCACAACAGATTTTTCCAAATATAGTCAAACAATTTTGCAAATTATTGTCATCATGTTAAAATATAAAAAGTGTGAAAACCATAAATTCAAAATTTAACACTTTAACAGGCCATGAATAAAATTATCACCTTAGTGTTTACACCATAAAAATTTTAGCACATTTTTACGATTATTTCTTCATAAAAAACATTTTCACGCTAACGGAAACAAAATCTAATCAACACATTTGCTAATTCATTATTCTCCCGTTTGAATCGTGAAAGAATCAGTTGATTTGCAGTTGTTTAACAAGCGATAGAAGGAAAAACATTTACATGTGTTTGATCCACGACACCGTAGAGGTCAAACGTCTTGAAGACGGTTGAGCTTCGCTGCCATAGCTGCCTTGGATCGCAGAACATACGTGATTGGTGTAGTAAACACGGTTTATGAATGAAAGACGTTAGCTAGTGTTACTTCCTTGACTTATTAAACTAGTATTTATTTCTTTGTATTTTTATATTAATGCATATTCATTTTAGAGCATGGATCGTACAATTTATTTAGTATTAGTCGTTTATAATGTGTTTTACCTCCCGCTACCCATGGTAAGGGAGGTATAGGGAGCGTGCTAAAAATCGCATATCGAAATTTTGGTAAATGACCACGTTTTACGGTCCCTAGAATCCATTTTTAACATTTTCACGATGATTTCTGTGTGTATATATATATATATGTGTGTGTGTGTGTGTGGATCCTCTTTACGGTCTAACTCAAATACATACTATCGTTCAGAAAATTTTGAAATCTTGTATTTCTAACTTATTCTAATATGGAAAGAAGCCAAAATAATTTTTCTTCAAAAAATACCTTTAAATGTTATTTTTTCGCAATTTGTTATACAACTTAAAGATTATTTCATTTTCTACACGTTTGCATAAATACTTATTCTATATATTTTATGCTTATGCTTTAAACCAACTCCATGGTTACACAATACAACTCAAATGTATGTAACTGACAGATAAATGTCACTGTCAAAAATATAATCATTTCAAATAAATAGTAGTAACGTTTTCAAACGAAAATTGTAAATAGTTACATGGAAAGGAACTTAATATTCATAATTTCAAATAATAACGTTTTAATACGAAAATTGTAAATAGAACAATAGTTATATGGAAAAGAACTTAAGATACATAATTTCTAGTATTAGTAAATATGCAGGTATGTATTTAAATAAGAAAATCTGCTTTGTACACATCTGTCAGTAATGATATATTTGTATCGTGCGGGTGTTTACCATGCGTCACCTCACGGGCACTCACTGCTGGCGTGAGGACTGCACCAGGAGGGTTAATTTTGTGCCATATGAAATTCGAAATATTTGATTGTAGGAATTAAATCCGTTTCCCCAGATTCGCGACCAGACACTCAGGCACGCGGCCACGAGACCTCACGGGTATATGTATTTAAATTAATAAAAATTAAATGGCGGAATTACAATTAATAAGTTTTTTTATTACATTCAACTTTGAATCTGTAGTGGGCGTTCCTGAAAAAATTGTTAAATCCTACTTGCTCAAAGTCCACTAGTACCAGTTGACCTACAGAACATTGTCGAACTTGATAATAATTTGAATTTTAAATGCTAATTATGTATTAATTGTCAATTTGGATTTTATTTTTGCTTGCTCATTAACACAGAAAGTACCAACAGTGATAGATTTAAACTACTTTAAATTACACTTTCAATAAATACCACTAACATTCTCTTCGTAAAGTGACCTTTGTTAAAAAATAATGCAATTTGTTACATTTTGGACGCCCTGCATTCGAATCCCACCAAAGTAAATTTGTAAATTGTAAACGAATAAAAGCTGATGGTACGTCTAGAAATGGGTAATAAACCGTGATGATATATTTGTTTATATTTATTTTATATTATTTTTAATTTGAAGGAATTGAAGTAACAATTTTAATTCCAAACGGCTGCATATATTTTTCATGATTTTTGAAGCTAATATTTTTTTGGTAACTTCTTCAATGACCTTCTCTATACAAAATTATTAAAATCATTCACGTTCTATGAGAATTATTACCTACATTTGAAAATTTATAATAGTGAACCGCTCAATGGACCTTGTTGATAGCATTAGGTACCGTAGTGAATTTATAAACTATGTAGTCGACTCCGGTGGCTCTTATTCATGAGTACGCTCGGGGTTCTAGGTTCGAATCCCAGGCATGGATGTTTGTGCATGTGAACCCACTCTGTAATTGGGATTTAATCCTGTTGAGGGGTTTTTAAAAAAACTAATAAACCAGTCTATTGCATTTGAAATTAATTGAAATATAGGTACATCGCTATCAAAATCCGAATGAGGACAATTTTTACCTTCCGTCACCTAGCTAAGGAAGGTATTGTCTTTGGTCAAAAAAATTAATGATGAGTTTTTAGTGAATAAGCATGTTTTAGGCTCCCTATAAAACGATTTTACCATTTTTACCATAATGTGTGTATATATGTATGTGTGTGTCTGTGTGTTTGTGCGTCTGTGTGTGTGTGACAAAAGTTTCGGATCGCATAACTTCAATACCACGATTCCAAAAAATATTTTTTTCGTATTCCTCAAGTTTACATCCAGAAGAACAACTGATTAGATTTTGGTTATAATTGGTGAACCGGAAGTAGCCTCATTTGAAGATTTAACAGTTAAATTTGATTTATTGACATTTAACATTTAACGTTATCATAACTTAAATAACATATTATTCTCTATACGATTTGATTACATTTTATACTTCATATTCAATAGATATAGATTTAAAGAATTTTAAAGAAATTAAATTTTATAAATCAGCCAGCTACGCTAAACATGGAAACTACTAATATATTCATATAATTCAAATTGACAGATATCAGTATCAATAAAAAGTAAATTGTGGCAGAGATGAGGGTGTTGAAGTAGATGTTGGGGAAGACACGGAAAGATAGGTAAGGAAATAACTCTAGTGTTACAAGTTTCTAGAAAGATACAAGCGAGATGATAATATTGGTTTGAAAATGTCATGAGGAGAAATGAAGAATATATATTGGATGAAGAATGAATACCTTAGTAATAGAAGGTTGAAGAAACAGAGGAAGACCAAAGATAAGATGGAAGGACTGTATTACAGAAGACTAGAGAGAAAAGGAACTGAATGAGAACGACACGTAAAACAGAAATGAGTGGAAGAAGAAAATAAAAAATAGCGACCCCTTTATTATTATATTTAAAAGTGCTTCAAAATTTCAACTGGTCTTCCGAAAGGAACAACGCTTTATAATAAATAGAAACATAATTATTAATATGGGACCTATTACAAGATAAAAATGAGAAATGTTTATAACAAAAGCCAGTAAATTACAATGACTAATGAACTTCTAAAAAGAAGAAGCTAACGTCTCGACACCTTCATTTGTCATTCCTCCTAGATTCACTTCAGAAGCAAATAAAATAATTACTTGGCTACCTTTCCATTCTTTAGATGTCGTACAATTTTTCACTGATGTAACTTGATACCTTCTCGAGCGAGGAAAAATCTTCTCTGCATGTATTTTAACATGCGTGCGGTTTAGAATTCTCGGAAAGAGTGCATGCGATTGGGCAATGAGCAGTTTCACTACAAGCACAAGCAGTATATAGAAAGTGGTACGGAAGTTCTTGGATCGTGAATAAGCGAAGATATTTGAATTCATCGCGTTGGTGCAAATGTGTGAATTTGGATCGCACCTGGGCTACCAAATTTCGTTAGAGAATACCAATTGCTGTTTCCGATTCGCGTTAGAAAATTTTAATGAAGTCGTTAGAGAAATAAATGTAGTAGTTTTCCTGCTGAATTCTCACAATTATTTTTATAGTAACTTTTTATTTCTTATAAAATTATATTTATACATATTTTCTACCATCAACTTTTTTTACGCACGTACTAACTTTCATTATACCTAGATATAGTTTCCATGTATAAAATAACAATTGACTCGCCCCGTCTTTGTACGGAAGCAATTTTGAATTTACCTGAAAATGTTTCTTAACCGAGCTTATCCCGTAAGATTTATATTTGTTTCATTGGCCGACAGGGCGCATAGTTCGAGCTGTTTTAATAAAACGACATTATCCTCTAAATTATAAAAGCAAATCACGTAGGTAAAGAAAATGTTGTATCTGTATTAGATTGACCTGGTTAAACAATTAATTTTGATTATAAATTACTTAAAAATGGATCGTAAATTTAAAGGTGGTTTTTAAACTGATTCATAAAATTATTGGCTCCCTTTTAAATATACAGGGTGTTTCCTTTAAATCAACCAGCGCTTTTTTGGGCAAACTAATGACTTTAGAGACAAATTAATGTTATATACAAAAAATGATTAACAATAGGGGGCTAATTTACTAGTAATAAAAAACCGAAAATTTAACCAGTGGTTCTCAAACGGTAGAATAAAATTTTATTATCTTAATTGGTACCCTGTTTTTTTTTTTTTAGTCCATTAAATAGCGAATTTTATTCTGATTTCAACGGTATAAATACTGTATAAGGTTATATAAACAATTATTTTGAGAAAAATTAAAAATAATGTAGAAATATTGCAATAGGCTATGCAATACATAGGTATTGATATATTTGTTATCTAGGTTACACTAGTAGTAAAGGCATTTTTTATTATATTATTTCTGTATTTTAATACCATTTTTCTCGAAATAATCGTTAATTTACATCGTTGAAATCAGAAAATAAATCTATCTAATGGGTTAAAAATATATAGGGTACTATTTAAAAATATATAATTTTGTTCTGCCGTTGGAGAATCACTGGTTGAATTTTCGATTTGTTATTACTGATAAATTAGCCCCTTATTCTTGATAATTTTTTGTATATAACATCTTTCTCTAAAGTCATTTTTCCGCAAAAAAGAAAATGCTAAAGGAAACACCTGTATACAATGGTTATACTAGCATTATTGAGAATAAGACACGTGGTTCATATGTTTTAGAATTTCATTTTAAGTATTTTCAAAGTAGTACCCTTTAATAATAACACACTTCATCATTCTTTCCTTCCAGTTCTTAAAAGCTCCCAACTTCTTTATGAATATTTTCAAAATAATAATGAATTAAATAAAATAAATATATCATCACGGCATATTGCCCATTGCTGGGTATGCCAATCTGCTTCATACGCAGATATCGGTAATGGTAATGACAAATTCGTGCCGTGCTGGTATTTACCAGGTGTCACCACACGGGTACTTATTGCTGAGTTACTTTTGTACCATGAATTGTGTATTGTAAAACAATTTATTTCTTCAGACGAAAACCATCTACCCCGTAAATTTTTAAGTCCAAAAAAATGCCAAAAATTGCTTATTGCCAGATCAGTTGAATATGGCGGGTGTTCTATTACTTTTATATTTTATTTTTTCGTCTTTCTCTCGTTACATAAGGACATATTTTCAGTCACAACGATATCTTGAGAAACTTTTTAACTCAGTTCTATTTTAATTCGTCGAATAAGTGAAAAATATCGCATCGAATTATGAGAGCTAGAGTCGGCTCCGGTGGCTCAATAGTTAGAGCAACGCTGCTTAGTCATGAGTGCGCTCGGGGTTCTGGGTTCGAATCCCACTAAGACATGGATGTTTGTGATGTGAACCCACTCTGTAATTGGGATTTAAACCTGTTGAGGGGTTTTAAAAAAAATAAGAAAAAATACCGTCATTTGTGTTATGATTTCGATGCGATATTTTTCATTTATTCAACGAATAAGCTATTTAGAAATTTATTTGATGTTTGTGAAACCGGCCGTAACTCTTACATCTAAATTTCAAATGACATATGAATAAATGTTTAAAATTTTGTTTTCCACGGCCTACCTAATTATACTATTCTCATTATTTCTATCATATACTGACCCGAACTTTTTGTAGAACTTTTTATGCTCATTAATTCTTCCGTACGTTGTTTAGATATATCTTGAAAAGTCACCAGTCACTTCATTTTTATCTTTACTATTAATTTTTCATAAACCTAAACTTAAACCTGCAAATAAAAACATATTTATTGGCATACCCAGAAAAGGACATGTAGAATATTTTTGTAATTTTCTGCTTGCATAATTATTTTAGGAAAAAATACTTGAAGTAGAAGTTGTAGAGCTTAAAAATTTACATCTAAATCAATAAGCAATAAATATTTAAGTATTAAGTATTATTATATTTTTTGTACGATCGTCCCAATAATAACAACTTAAAGTTTAGAATTTTTTAAAAATTATTTTGACATTTTAAAAAAATTAGTTGTTATTTTTAAATAAGCTATGATCGTTGTTTTGTTATCGTTAAAGTTTTAATAATTGTACATTTATTTATTTATTTTCACCGCCTCCAGATCGGTAGGTAGTCACATCACTTACCGGTCAGTCACATCACTTATTGATCAGTACCACATCACTTACTGATCAGTAATTGGTAAATGAAACTTACTGCCTTGGAAACCCTATCGGTAAAGTTTAAAAAAAACCTGGGCCCTTATTCTTGAGCGTTCGTAATTACATTCGTATTCGCTTTCGTTTTCATGTTAGTAGTGATAGTAGTCTGTGTTTTAAAAATAATATTATATATGTCAGTGTCAATTGTATTGTCACATTTATTCAGATCACTTACAAGTTAAGAGTTCACTTTTATCATACATTTATTAACGATTAATAAATATTTTTTTAACTTGTAAATGATGTGAATAAATGCTACATTACAGTTGACACTTACAATGACATCCACTATTGTTTTTGAAACACAGACTACTGTGACTACTAACATCAAAACGAGCGCGAATACGAATACGAATGTTATTACGAACGCTCAAGAATAAGGGCCCTGATCGTGCAAAAAATCAATTTTACATGCTTTGCAACGTTAGAAATTTATTATGAAAATGTCGAAAATCACACCAAAAATAGCGAAAGTCATGGAATTGAAATAGGTAAATTAACAAATGTTTGACATTTTATCTATCAAAATAAGTTAACATATTTTTATTACGTATTATTTAGAATCTGTTCAAATGAACAATTATTTATTAATTTAAATAATTTTTACTTTAACAGATTATAAATTATAATAAAAATAAATTAACCTAGCTTGACAGATAAATCACTGACATTTGTTAATTTTTAGTTTCAGTTTCATAGCTATCGCTATTTTTGGGGGTCATTTTCGACATTCTAATGTAAAATATCATGCTATACAACAACTAAAGCTTTTTTACCTAAATTAATTAGAGAAGAAATTACAAAAATATGATTATACATGTTAAAATCCTATGTTCTGGTGTCGCGGTCAACACCCTGTACACATAATGGAATATGAATAACCTGCGTATATGAATAAAATAAAGCAAAGAGGTAATATATGCAAGATTCACTGATTTCATTCTTTACAGGAATTAATTTCTTAAAAAAATCTGTCAATGTCAATAATATATTCTCTTTCTATATCTGTTTCTCGCAGGTAGATTTAGTGCCGGTTCGGTTCCTTATTCGTTTATATATAACGGACCACCCACAAGACTGTTCGGTTTGCGTAGGTCACTAGATTATTCCAGGAGGCGTATACAAATTGCAGTGTGTTTTATAAACAGAACAACGGTCGACTGGAATCAGTCGAGTTGGTTGTCTGACGCCGCGTTCAGCTCTCCAAGCAGATATGAAACGAAAGCAGAGTGATTTATGCCTATATGGACAATTTATGTGCGGGGATATACACATAATTTAACATCCAACAGTAGAGAGGTTTCTATTTTAAATTGGGATAAGTTTATCTAATAAATTACTAAAAATGTTTGAACTATGAAAGAAAGTTATCTACAAACATTTATTATTTTAATGGAATATAAAATAAAAGGCACCTTATGTTGTCAAATTATATGTATGAATCAGAAGATCAGATTCAATTCCACATTTTAAGTAGGTATTTTATTTTAACTGCAAACTTTTCATAATAACTGTATGGACATTATACGAGTATTTTACCTAGGAATAATTGAATGTTTTATGTTAAAACATAAAAAATAATTTTAGAGATTTCACATTTTATTATTTAAAATCTACAGCAGTTTCTTCGAGGAAACATAATTTGAACTACTTGAACTGAACCAAACATAAAATGTTTGCATGAAACATTCAATTATTAGTTCATGTTGTATGTGAAAATAGACACTCTCTACTTTTTATGCAATGTATCTGTAAGTCTTACAGCATTTTTACCTTCCGTTGCCTTTAGGTAAGGAAGGTATTGTCTTTGATCAAAAAATTCAATGATGAGTTTTTAGTGAATAAGTACGTTTTAGGGTCCATATAATACGATTTTACCATTTTTACGATGATGTCTGTATGTATGTGTGTCTGTGTGTGTGTGTGACGAAAGTTTCGGATCGCATAACCTAAATACCATGATTCCAAAAGTTATAATATTTCTCATGTTTACGTCCAGAAGAACAAGTGATTCGATTTTGGTTATAAATGGTCAACCGGAAGTACCCATATTTGAGGATTTTAACAGTTTTTCTTGAAAAAACGCAGTTAAAAATCATTTATTGACATTAACGTTATTATAACTTGAAGAATATATTATTCTCTATACGATTTGATCGCATTTTACACCTCGTATTCAATAGATATAGAGTTAAAGAATTTTATATTATATTTCATAAATTAGCCAGATATGCTAACCATGGAAACTGCTAATATATTCAGATAATACAAATTGATATATGTCAGTATCAATAGGTGCGTTCAATGAAGTAAGCAGTTCAAGCAAATGCTAGGTAAGCAAACGAGACTTGTTGCTTAGTACACTATAAGATTTGCTAGCTATATGACGAACTGATATTCACAAATGTCATCGAGAAAGTTATACAGTTGTCAAATATAACATGTGTATCTCTCATATCCATTTTATTGGTCTGGAAAGTTATACAAAATGAATTTATAGATAGGTACAATTATTTGCAGATAGTGGAATTAATTTTGAACATTTTTTTAGGTCTAAGAAAATATTTCAAATTTAACAATGTTATGAACATTCATTACAACACTTTGAAAGCCTTTTTGACATGTAATTGATATAAACACACCATAAAATGAGATAGAAACAGTACAAGTTAATTTTGAACTGACATTGTTCTTGTTAAAGTGACACACGAACACAAATCAGCTGATTAAAAGCAGTACAAGGTCGCTCGAATCTCGCGCCCTATAATAAAGCCTTCGAAAATAACTAAATAATTTAACGCAACCGGATCGAACAGAAAAATATTTTTTATACTCACCGTCAAATGAGTATGGACTGATGCTCAGTTTTTCCCTTCTCCGCATCCTGACCTTTTCCCTGCGGTGTTTCCGCTTCTTTATAACTTAGCATTTTCAACATGTTCAGTGAATAAGCAACAGATTAGAAATCTTCAGTCTATACTTATTTGACGGCAAGTATAGTAACTTAATTTATTACCGTGGCGATAGGCAGTATATCGCAACGAAATTTTTTGGGTAATTGGTTTTACAGCTGATTGTCGGTAAATATTAATACTTGGCTTTTGGCATAACATGATCATAATAAACGGCGACTACTATACCTATATACCTACTATGTATACAAATAAAAAATCGTAAAATCAAATATTCTCCAATATTGTTAACTGTTAACAATTACTCGAATTGGCAGTCATACGAATTATAGCTATTGACTTTTCCAAGTACAAATTTAAGGTTCCGCGCATAGTCAGTATTAAATTAACGCGCAGCAGCTATAACAATAATTGTTAACACCTAATCTATACCATTGTCGAGAAATTTCCCGCATACAATATTATTGTCTATGAATCTATCATAATTTTGTTACCTGTCTTGTTTAATAAATTTATGACCGTCTTAATCGGACTTAATGGATTATGCTTCCTCTATTCTTTGTATAGGTTTCTGTTAGTAGCAAATAAAAATTTTCCTATTACTAGAAAATAGTTTCCTTCTAATTAACGTAAGCATTAAATGTGAAATTACTCAAGGCAATAAAACTAAAACATTAGTGATGAAAACCCAAGCAAAGAAGCGAAATAAACAGAAAACCACTAGAAGAAAATAATTAATATTGCAAAACATTATTTTTACTTCCACATAAATTATTTTAGCCATAAAAGGAATTTACTTTCAGATTGAAGCAGCGATTAAATGTTCCCAGAAATGTTTCAAACGTGAAATTGTGCGCGATGAGTTTCAATAGCCAAATGTCAACCGCATTAAAATGCTTGACATGACTAAACACCCGTTTCTATTTTGTAGATAAAATTAAACACTTTGTAAGCGATCTACGCTGACTTTAGTTAGATATTGCCAAATAGAACATAGCTTTGTTTATTTTTGTAAAACTGGTATACTAACTGTTTTTATCTTAAGTAAAATGTTTATGCGAGTGTTTATGTAAATCACATATTACATACCATTAGCATTTTTAATTTTAAATTAAATCTTATTGAAAAAAATCTGATGTGGCCAGCACATAACCTCTCGCCGTATATTTTACCTGGCTGTATGTATAAAGCAAAGAATATTTTTATAAATACAAATAATATATTCATATAAATCTATGACGTATAAACTTCTTTATTATTCAATAATAGCATGTCTCAACATGAAGATATTTTACCATAAATTATGTTACAATAAATTACAAAGTAGAGTTTACCATATATAAATATTAGGCTTGTAACTGCAATTTTCAATTCGAACAACGTTGTTTACTTTCTCTTCATATTCTTCTAGTAAAAACATTAATTTTGGGCGGTCTAAAATGTATATATGGATTGTGCATCTATTCTTACATATCTTCTTTTACATTTTATTTTTTCATACATGTTATATCTTAATAACACTAATTCCCTTTAATAAAGTGACGGATAGATTGCACTCCGATTATTCTTATATCGATGTGTAATTTTGTCAATATTTACAACTTACTTGAGAAGAATTTGATAGCTTTTTCGCAATTCAAAGTTACTCTAGTCTATAGTACTGGTGTACATTGTCCCATAATGTTTGAAACAAATTTAAGTCCTTCAACCTAGACTTGTCATCTCCATAATAGTCACAGATCAAGAACTAAGGGATTCTCCAAGTACATTTTTATTTCATTACTCATTATTTCTGACACTGACATTTATCTGTCAGTTACAAATAATTTAAATTATCAACTATTTTTCATGGCATTCTTTCGGCTGTCAAATTTATTACAACAGATTATTTTATATATTATACTTCTTTTATCTCTAAATCTATGGAGTATATAATAAAATATTTAAATGCATCAGATAGAGAATTTAATTTTCTTTAATATTACCACGAAAAAATTTCAAAAAATAATATTTAGAAGATTTTTTTTCAAGAATCTTCTACTTCCGGTTGTCCAATTATTACCAAAACCTTTTCAGATCTTCCCATGAATGTCCGATTGGGAAATACGTTGTTAAACAAATTTTAAGTCTTATAGTTTTTGAGTAACCGTCCTTCCAACATCCCACACACACACATCCACACACACACACACACACACACACACACACACACACACACACACAGACATCATCGTAAAAATGTTAAAATCGGATTGTAGGGACCTTAAAACGTGCTTATTCAATAAAATCTGGATATGCGATTTTTAGCATGAATGCAATACCTCTCTTAGCGAGAGGTAAAAAGGTTTGATTTCTATCGGTTTTGAATTTTTCTAGCATATTTAAATTTACATGTGTATAATATTTTACAACTTATCATTTGACTAAGATTAAAACATTTATGACAGTTATAGGTATGAGTAATAATTTTTTAGTCATGCTCAATATTCGTGTTATCATTCTTATTATTATTTTTTTATTTTCATTTTTACCTTCCGTCACCTCTAGGTAAGGAAGATATTGTCTTTGGTCAAAAAATTCGATGGTGAGTTTTCATTGAATATGCACGTTTTAGGGTCTTTACAACACATTTTTACTATTTTTACGATAATGTCTGTATGTGTGTGTTGACGTGTGTGTGTGTGTGTGTGTTCGTATGTATGTGACCGCGGTTTCGGCCGCGATATCTCCAATACTAGAAATCCAAAAATTATAATTCTTACGTATTCCTCTTCGTTATAACCATATGCAGACTTGATTATATTTTGGTTAGAATTGGTCAACCGGAAGTATCCTCATTTGAAGATTTTAACAGTTTTTCTTGAAAAACTCAGTTAAATATTATTATAACTTAAAGAATATAATATTCTCTATACGATTTGATAGCATTTTAAATTTCATATTCAACAGATATATAGTTAAAGAATTATAAAACTAATAAATTTCATAAATCAGCCAGCTATGCTAACTTAACCATAGAAATTGCTAATATATTCAGGTAATTTAAATTGACAGATGTCAGTATCAATAAAAAGTAAATGAATGAAAGAATCAGGGAAATAACTCTAGTGTTGGGCGTTTCTCGAAAGATATAAGAGAGACGATTACATTGGTTTGAACATGTCATGAGGATTAATATATTGGAAGAACAATGAATAATTTAGTAATAGAAGGTGAAAGAAACATAGGAAGACCAAATATAAGATGGAAGGACTATATTTCGGAAGACTTGAGAGAAAAGGAACTGAATGAAGACGATAAGCAAAACAAAAATGAGTGGAAGAAGAAAATAAAAATAGTGACCCCTAACAAATGGGAAAAACTAAAGAAGAAGAAGATGTCAGTGTCAAGTGCAATTTACATAGTTTGTTTATGAAATAATTTTACTGGAAATATAAGATCTTTTGCAAGAAAATTTATGTATAGGGCGCGTACAGTGATGTGACTTTGCTGACTTTGGCAAGCAGATATGGGGACCCGTGTCAAAATGACAGCAATTAATTATGTCCATAACTGACAAGTGTCATAATATTTTATTCAAAATTTCATGATTTTCTTATTTCATGTGGTTTGTTTGTTATCAGGAGTAGGGAATTCAGTTGCCGAGAAGGGAATCATAAAATACCAAAAATTTAGAATCTTTTGTAAGAAAATTTATGTATGGAATTTGTACAGAATACACAGGATTGACGGAAGGTATTGTGCTGGACACATCAGATTTTTTTAAAATAAATTAACACTTACATTTGAAAAACTTAATTAAAAACAATTATTTATGACTAATTTAATTAAAATAAATATATATATCATATACAGAAAAAAAGTAAATTCTCACGAAAAAACTCGATAACAAACTACTAATCTAAAATTTATTCATTATATTATATTAAAACCTATATTATATATCACTTTTCCCAGTTTATTTCATTAATATTGTCATATAAATGTATAATATGAACTATAATAAAATATGAAATTCTAATCACATTAGTAATTACAGACACCCTTTTTGTAATTGAGATAATTAATAATATCTAAAAATAATTGTAATTTCCAAGTATTTATTAAATATGCATTTTTCCATGTACCAATTACTTTATATTGGCAATGAAAGTTAATATGTAAAACATAACCTTACACATGCACATGAAATAATTAGGCATGTAAATTATGAATAATTACCAAACCAATAATTAATATCACTCAACAATATATTTGCTATGACAGTTTAATTAAATTAATAGTAGAGATATTACGATAAACTGCATACATGCACGTATGAATTAATATCAAAAAGATATAAACAAGTTTTTATTGACAATAGAACGAAAATGTGAAAAATATTTAATATTGATTCATATCTCGCAATCCAATTAGTGTTTATTATTTTATTATAAAATAACATACTACGTCTGTCTCACAACAATGCAATAGCCCCATTTGTAAGAACCTAACAAACTCATAAGAAATCTAAACATTTATTGATTGTGTATTTTAATAATATAATAATTATAACTAATTTAATTCTTTTTTTGATCTTCAACAAAGGAACATGTTTTAATTTCTCACTATTAGAGCGTTGTATCAAAAATAAGCTTATTTTCTTGTAATCATTCATTGTTATAATTGTTTTGTGTAAGAAATAAAACCACAGCGGGTGCATTTTTAACAACCTAGATTTATGTGTAAAAATTGCAATGACTGATAGAAAACATACACTTGCTTGAAATCAGATGACAATTTTATAATTATAAAACAACGGAAAAATAGTATATTATTCAATGAGCATGTAATGTTTGCTATTTATTACTCATGATAATGAAGTTTGCATCACGAGCCGGAAGACAAGTGATGTAAATCATTCGAGTGAGTAATAGCCATTACATGCGAATATAATACTATACTTTATCCACAACTGTCAAATTATAGCATACTGTACTATTATAAAATCAGAAATAACCTAACAAATTTTAGAAAATTGTTTGTTAATATAATCCTAATATATCCATGTCCGGAAACGAACCATTTCGGAATAAAACACTCTTTTGTTTGAATTTTTAATTTTATTTTTAGTAATGATTTTTACTCTCAAAATTACAATAGTTACGTTAATACTTTTAATTTGTTTATCACGTTTCCTTAGCAACTGTCATAATTTGTTGTCACCGTAATTAAATTATTTTGACATTGTTTAGAAGCTTTTCTATTAATAATGAACAGTTATACAAACTCAGAATTAGCCGACATGCATTTAATGTACGGACGTGCGCATGGTAATTCGCGAGCAGCTAAACGTCTCTATGGAGAATTATTTACCAATCGAAGGCAACCAGGCAGAGAAGACGTCTAGAATGTTGCATGCAAGTTCAAGGAGGACATTTCGAACAACTATTGTAATTTTAAGAGTAAAAAACATTACTAAAAAAAATTAAAAATTCAAACAAAAGAGTGTTTTATTCCGAAATGGTTCGTTTCCGGACATGGGTATATTAGGATTATTTTCTTGTTTTGGTTTGATTAATATATTTTCCAAATTTGGTCCCCTATTTTTCGAACACCCTGTATAATATTAAATGTCTGAAAAATAGTATATCCTACAACGGCCTATAATGGAACTTTGAGTAATCGAAGGTTTTGTAAAATCTTCTGTCAGCTGTTTAGTTCAGTAGAAAAATTTGCTGCTGTTCTTAGTGGCCAATGATTGTACTACTGACTTACAATACTATAGACGGAACACAAATCCACGCATGACTTACACCACTATCATTCTAACCAGTTCATATATGGCATTACGTAGCAAAAACTTATTTAATATACATATTACATATTTATTAGTCGTAGATAAAATAATAAATGCTCGATAAAAAGATTAGGCTAGGTTATGTTAAATATTTTTACTTTTTACCAGGCATTTTGTATTAGTACTAATAAACAGGATGTGATTACTAAAACTATGTAATTAATAATTAAAGAAAACTAATAATAAATTTAAATTTTATTCAAATGTACCCAAGCAAATGATTGACACTGAAATATGACAGCTGTCACTTGAAAAACAGTTGAACATGGTTATTTGTCAACTGAATAGTAAGGTTTTACTTTTCTCCAGGTAGAGTTTGTCTCCACTCTAATGAATCCATTTGACATCACTGATGAAACGGTAACCCCAATCCCAATGATGTAGAGGGGCCGAAACACGCTGGTACGTTGTTCCGGTATAAAAAGAAATCCACAACCAAGTGCGTACCGGTACGAATTGTGTATACATTACATCTGGTATAAAATCTTTGGCCGGTAGTATTTACTCAAAATTTTAGTCACCTTAACTAACTAATTACCATGACTATCATTTAAAAATACATTAGGATCATAGATTAAGGAAAATAAGAAAATATATAGTAGAAAATTGGGTATCTACTTTATAAATCGTGATAACAAGTTTTAGTGCCGTCTATGAAAAGGTCGGAGAACTAAATTTGACAGCCGAGAAGGTGGCGGGAAATATGAATTAATTTTGAATTATTCTAAACTTTAAATTTTATGTATTGATTAGGTAATTAATAAAAAATTATCGAAAATAAATAATTTATTAAAGACATTATCAAGAAATGTGAAATATATGTGGCACTTTAAAAAAATAATTAAAGTACATAATATGTTAATGTTTCTATTTAAA
Source organism: Harpalus rufipes (assembly GCA_951394225.1). Lineage (NCBI taxonomy): Eukaryota > Metazoa > Arthropoda > Insecta > Coleoptera > Carabidae > Harpalus > Harpalus rufipes. The sequence goes on from OX596277.1 coordinate 13,077,171, forward strand.
AATGTATACATTACATATTTAAATCAAATAATAAATAAATAAGTAAATAAATAACTACAAATCTCAATCTACACGGCGACAATTACTAAAATTTAAGCACATACTACTAAAGTAGTAAAAATGAACAGTTGAAAAAAAATCACCGGGAGTAAAAAAATATTATATGCAACTCGAGAGGTAAATATCTTTGACCAGTCTAATTCATTTCTACTTTTATTTAATTTAAAATATTAATCTTTCAATAATGGATGGTTTACTCGTTACTTGCCTTCCAGAAATTCCCTGTTTCTTAAGACTTAATTAAATTTAATGTCTCATTGTATCCTCGAAATCCTTAACAAGCAAGACAGACAATGTGCAAAGTGCAAAAATATCAGAGTCTTGCATAATATACTGTCCATGGCTGCATGTTGGCCGCTTGAGGCCAGAGCCCACCCATTTTCTACAGACGCATCCATAATCCATATCCATTCTATTTGCACAATACAGTCATAATTTAAGTGCTTCTAATATATCATCTCGTCGCAGTGGTAATCAATAGATCGGCGCGTTTGCCACAGGTTATTATTATCATTATCCCCATCCGCGATCGCACACAATAGCTGTGGGTGGATGGCCGCATGAATGGGATAGAAAGAGACGGACGATAAGTGCGTGTGCTATGCAAATTGTCCAAAGGGGCAACAATGCACGCACCAACCAACGTCAATGAAGATGGAAAAATCGCAGTGGGTTTTCTATTTGCATAGTTCTTGGAAAGGGTTTTATACAAGGGATTAGTATGCAAAAAATAGGGAGCTTAATAAAACAATGAATATTAATATTCCTAATTATATATTGCGATAAGTTGTTATTTGCATTATTTCAATATTGTGTATTCAAGTGAACTTAAGGCCCGATCCTACCATCTCTAGTTAAAGTGACAGTTAGTAATATCCAACAGTTATATTCCATAATTGTTTTTACCATCTTTGGTAACAGCTAACTGGAAGTTAAAACTATTGTTCGCATCGCTTCTAACCTTCAGATTAATTATTGACTAATCGTTAATACGTCTGAAATTGTAATCAATTTGAAATTAATTAAATATTACACAAAACTGGCATCTTTATCAACTTTACAAAATACCGAAGTGTAAAACGATAATCGGGCCATGGCGTTTAACATATTTTCCTTGTAACTATTAATTTTAGATAATATTGCGTCATATAAATATTGTACAGAATTAAATTCTACATCCGATTCAATGTTACATTTTATTTTACATATTTTGTAAACGAAGATATCGAATTTAAAATGTTATATAAGTTCTTCTTTACCTTCCGTCACCTTTAGGTAAGAAAGGTATTGTCTTGGTTAAAAATATTCGATGGTAAGATTTCAATGAATAAGCATGTTTTGAGGTCCCTAGAATAAAAAATTACTATTTTTACAATGTATGTGTGTGTCTATATGTGTTGTGTCTGTATGTGTGTGTGTCTGTATGTGTGTGTGTGTGTGTGTGTGTGTGTGTGTGTGTGTGTGTGTCTGTGTGTGTGTATGTGTGTGTGTATGTGTGTGTGTGTTTGTTTCGGCCGCTATAACTCGAATACTACATTTCCAGAAAATACAATTTCGTATTCCTCATTCTTACATCCAAATGATGACTTGATTAGATTTTGGTTACAATTGATCAACCGGAAGAACCTTATTTTCTTAAAATAAAACACAGTTATTATAAATATTAAAGAACATTTTATTCTCTATACTACTTGATCGCATTATTTTCTTCATATTCAATGTATTTATGCCCGGTTGCACCGCTGACACTTAAATTTTAAGTGTTCCTTAAATGACAATATCAACTCGAAACGAAACGTCAAATGAGTAATTACATATTGCTGTCAAACTTTTGATTTACATTTTTTTTGTTTAAGCCTGGCTTAAAATTTGAGGGTCAGCGCGCAACTGGGTATTTAGTAGAAATACAAATTTATATTAATTTTCACAAATCTTACAAACTATGCTGCGTCACTATGGAAACAGTTTCAATAATTCAATATTACTAATTGCCAGATGTCAGAGCCAAGTACATTTACATAAGAAGTCTGCGAAATAATTTTACTGAAAATACATAGAAATGACGGAAGGTAATTATGCTTGCCACAACAATTTTTTTTATAAGTATTATATATATTGAACTGCGAATTTTTTTTACAAAATGTCTAATATAGAGTATTGTACCAGTTGCTAAACGTGGACCTTACGGAAGAAGAAAAAAAAAGTATTTGAAAAGTTTTGAATGTGGTTTTGGCGACGGTTGGAAAATTTTGAGTGGAAGGAGAGAATAACGAACGAAGAAGTGTGGAGAAGAAGAATTTTGAAACAACTAAGAAAGAGGAAAGCTAACTGGTTTGGATATATTTTAAGGATGGATGCTAAACAGAAAATTATAACTGAAGGGAAAATACATGGACGAATAAAATTTGGAAACTGAAATTAAGGACGGACAGAATTACGAAAGGCTGAAGAGAGAGAGGCAGGACAGATTAGTATGGAGACAACATTTCTTTTGAGACCTGTCCAAAAACAGAATTTACAAAATAATGATAACTGTAAAGAAGTAACTTTTATAGAATTTTAAATTCAATTGGCCCTGTTATAAAATGTGCAAACTAAAATGTAATTATTAAATTGAATACAGAATTTAATTCTTTACATTTGAAGCATTATTGTCTAAAATTAAAACACAACTTTCGCGCAAGGAAGAACAGTTTTCCTGTTTTCGTGTTACATTCCGTATATTACATAATTTTATTAGGATGTTTTGTACAATAAAAATTTGAATTTGTACAAAAACAAATTAATAAAAGAAAAAGTTTATTTCGACAATAAAGTTGGAAAGTACAAAAAAGCAGTTTCGTATAAAAAAATAATATCACAAAAAATAATAATTTCTGCAATAAAGTACAAAAAATACAAGTTATACCAAAAAGGTTTCTACAAGAAGCGAAAATTAGGTTATGGTATAGTTAAGGTTAAATTAGGGTAGGTTAAAATAATTATTAATTATGTATGAAGGTTCTTTAGTTGTACCACAAACAAATGTATGCGTTTGTTCGTTTCAACTAAGAGTATGTTGTACAAATCAATCTTTTAAATATGTAATTGGAAATATGCGTGGATAATAATCAGTTTAATAAAATAATTAATAAATATGTGTAGATTTTGTCCATACCTTTTATTTTCATACAAACGCACCTTATTTCTATCTGGCGTGACATCATAAATTCAATTTGGTTTACTTTCGTTGTTTCGTTAATTTCTGCATTCATACGATAGCAGACGGCTGGAAAGTAGTAAAAATTTGGAATATAGTAGATGTGACACGTAGAACTTAAGGACTGTAAAAACTCGAATATTTTAAAAATAATAACTTTTTGAAACTTTGATAGTCCATATCATATATTCTAAGGTATAGTTTTAATATAAATGACCCATGTTTTAATTTGTCCCTATATGGGGGAGCCTCATTCTATCTTTTCTAACCTTTTTACCTCTCGCCAAGAGAGGTATTAGATTCATGCTAAAAATCGCATATCCAGATTTTAATGAATAAGCACGTTTTAAGATCCCTACAATCCGATATTAACATTTTTACGATGATGTCTCTGTGTGTGTGTCTATAGGTGTAAGTATGTGTGTGTGTGTGTGAATATTGGAACGACGATTTCTCAAAAACTATAATACTTAATATCTGTTTAACTACGTATTTCTCAATTGGACGTTACTGAGAAGAGTTGAAAAGGTTTTGATAATAATTGGACAACCGAAAGTAGCAGATTCTTAACAAAATTCATCTAAATATTATTTTTTGTAAATTTTTGTTCTTATATGTATTAAAAAACATTAAATTCTCTATCTGATACATATAAATATTCTTTTATATCTTTTATAAATTTAGAGATAAAAAAATATAAAATAATCTGTTGTAATAAATTGCACAAAACAAATAATGTCTTGCAAACCAATTGAAAAATTAAAATGTTCGTACCTGACAGATAAATGCCAGTGTCAAAAATATAGAGACATTACTGAAGACTTTTTCTGGGACGTGCATACATTACATTATTTCTTATTGTATTAATAGTTAAATATTTAGAATTATATAAATACTGTCAACCCCGAGAATAAATAGGAAACATGTCGAAAAATTAGAAGAGGGCGCGAGCAGTCATGTTACTTTGTCGGCTTTGACAAGCAGATTATGAGGGCTCGTGTTAGAAAGACAGCTACATAGATGTAAAATATCATAATTTTCCCTTGCAAATTTCATAATTTTCCATTGCAAATTTCATAATTTTCCAGTTCCATATGGTTTATTTTCATCGACAAGTAACTTCCACACTCCTGGTGACAAATTAACCACTTGAACTCAGAAAATATTGAAATTTTGAATGAAAATTATGACATTTGACATCTATGTACATAATTACTAGCTGTCATTCTGACACGGGCCCCCATATCTGCTTGTCAAGGCGAACAAAGAATGAATATAAAATTGAAAAATCTAAATGTAAAGAATAGGTATAAGTACTTGGTGTAAAGTATAGACATACAAAAAATCTTCAAGAAATTGGTACGCCTGCAGAAGACGAAATTGGACATGTATTTATAGATATATTTTGTTTAAAAATTGTCCAAGAAATAAGTGGTTAAAGTACTGATACCCTTTCTTGGGGAATTTTATAATTTAATATATCTTTTGAAATTACCTATTCAAAATCTTTTTGAATCCATTCCTGCATAACCCTTCCACAATCATACGCACTGGCAGTATGGCATGAAGGCTCAGAGCAGCGAACAATGGAAACCTGTATATTACCTAAGCACAGAAAGAAAAGATGGCGTGTGGGCGATCCGTGCGCTATCTCGTTACTGCAGCATAAACCACTCTTCTATCTCACTTACATACACAACTATCACCATAACACTATCTCTTTTCCAGTGATGTACGCCATGGGAGCTGTTTCGAAATTTAATTTTGTTTCTAATGTGCAACGTCACACTTAGAATGAAATGGATGGAAGCATAGGAGGGAATAGCATTTAGTAAGGATTAAAGAACATTATGACACAAACGATAAATTTGTATACTTTTCATATGTTTATTATACAGCATCTATTAACGATATGATAAAATCTTACGTGCGTTCTTTCATATCAAAATTATGTATTAATTAACATTTTATAAACACTTCACCTGAACAAATTTTGTCACTTGAGCAGGAATGCTGCCTCCACACCAGTCTGTCCTGTACCTCTTTCTTCAGCATCTCGTACTTCTCTCTCTTTTTCTCTCTCTCTCTTTCTCTCTCTCATTGATATCTATTAACTTAAGAAATTATGTTCTTCATCTCTCCGTCCTTGTATTTAAATATGTATATTTAAAATATATCCTATCCAGTTAGCCTGCCTCTTTCTTATTTCTCTCAAAATTCTTCTGTCTTCTCTAATTATTCTCAACATCTTCGCATTTCTGACTCTCTCTTCTCTTTCCACCTAATATTCTCCAATCCTCGTCACAACAACTTTACAAAACTTTGCAATTATTTGCTTTTTACCTCTCGCTAAGAGAGGTATTGGATTCATGCTAAAAATCGCATATCCATATTTTAGTGAATAAGCACGTTTTAAGGTCCCTAAAATCCGATTATAACATTTTTACGGTGATGTATGTGTGTGTGCGGATGTGTGTGTGTGTGTGTGTGTGTGTGTGTGTGTGTGTGTGTGTGTGTGTTTGTGTTAAAAATCAGCAGTTTTACTAACATTACTGGAAGATTTTTCTGGGAGGTACGAGTACATTTAATATCTTTTTGTATTATTAATTAAATATGCATTTAAAATTATGGGTATGTTAATATTGCATATATCCTTAAGAAATACCGCTAATACCGTCAATGAATTTGAAGAATATTGAACATATTCGAAGCGTAAAACAAAATTCCTCATAGAACGAAAGAAGAGATACAATTTTAATTATTTGTGTGTACAAGAAATGTTAAATTCGTTACTTATAGGGCGCGAGCAGTCATGTGACTTTGTTGGCCTCGGCATCAGATATGAGGATCCGTGTCAGAATGACGGCTAGTAGTTATTTACATACATGTCACAGTTGTCACATGTCAGAATTTTTCATTCAAAATTTCATAATAGTTTGATGTTTATTTGTCATCAATAATATGGAATATACTTGCCGAGGAAAATGATCCACATGGATTTGGAAAATTATAATGTTTTGAATGAAAAATTATGATACTTGACACCTATGTACATTATTACTAGCAGTCATTCTGACAGGCCCCCATATCTGCTTGCCAAGGCCAACAAAGTCACATGACTGCTCGCGCCCTATGCAGCATAAAATGAAAATGGCGAGAGGTATTGTGCTGGCCACAACAGATTTTACTTCATGTCTCCATGTAAAACATTTTGTAAACTTTTTCGTAGTAAATAAGTATTAATACTCCTTGCTGACGACAATATGTCATAACAGTAGAAATATAATATTTGGTCATGCTGAGATTAAGTCTAATTAACTTGATAATAAAATTAAAAACTTCCCGTTACTTTAAAATTAAGTGAAAATAAAAACTACTGACTTTCAATGATCACATCTTCAGTAGTAAAATTTTGTCAGCCGTGTCAGAGGTCTTGTCAGCCTTTATCTCAGAGTGGTTAAGATACTCAACATGTAATCCATTTTCTAAGAAAAGGACTGTTAGGATCTCTGGCGCAGCTTAAAATTGGTAAGAATTTGGAGTAGATGAGTGATCTAGATTTTTATTTATTTATTTATAAGTGTTTGGCTTTTCAACAGGAAAATTTCCCAATTAAAGAGAAGCTCAAGAGTTACAATTAGATACAGTATACATGATTATAATATGACATACAAAAACAAGTAAGCAAATGTTTAGAAAAAAAAATATCAAAGAGCAAGACATATATAAATGAGGAATATAACTAATAAAATTTAAGTGAGCATTTGAAACATTGTAAACTTGTGGAAAATAAATCAAGTGTGATATTCTTATGATGGGAAAATTTAGAATAGAATTCGTACGGCAGAAAGAATGACTGAATAAATATCTTGTTCTAGTACTATAATTGGGTACTCTGAGATGAAATGATGACAATAATTCTGATGAATCAATAACATTGTTAAAAAGTTTATGTAAGAACGCAAGGTCGCTTAACTTTCTTTTTTTGACAATTTTGGCTTGTATGTTGGAAACTTCCGATTGAGAAATTTAAAAAAAATTCGTAGAATCGCTTCAATACGATTTATATAAATATCTTACTGTGGGTTCCAACATACAGAAGCAAACTCCAGTTGACTTCTAACAAGATAGTTATACAATGTTAAAATAGTGGATGCATGTCTAAAATTAGAGCTTGCTCGTATTAGAAAGCCTAACATATTATAAGTCTTTTTAACAATATTGTCGATGTGATTGTCAAACCTTAAATTGTTATCTAGTATCACACTTAAATCCTTTATTTGAATAGTTTGGTTGATTACATTTCCTTCTACCTTATATTGAAAGTTGTAGATGTTCCTATTTCTTGTAAACTTTATATAATAGCATTTATCAGTGTTAATTGTCAGTTCCAATTTATTTACGTACTCAACTAAATTATTTATATCTTCTTGAAATTTAAGACAATCTTGAAACGATTCTATAGTGTGGTATATTTTTAAGTCATCCGCGTAAAGTAGAAATTTTGTAAATTTCAAACACGTTGCAATGATGTTAATGAATATATTGAGGAGAAGAGGGCCTAAATGGAAACCCTGTGGTACCCCCGATATGACAGTGACATCGTCAGAAGTAAAACCATTCATAAGGGCATTATAAACTCTTAAAACTTTGCTAGTCCCTATCATACAATTTTAACGTCGAGTTTTCGTATAAATGATCCATGATCCAATTTGTTAATGGTGGAGGATCCCTTTCTTTCTTCATTTAAAACCGCCTCAGGCCTAAAGAAAGTATTTCAATTTTAAATAATTTTAAAACATCATCAATAGAAAGTTCGATGACATTTTTATTATAATACACCTTATTAATTTTTCTAATTACGTCAACGACAATTCTCTTCACGAAAGCAATAATTAAATATCCAAAATGTACGTAGGAAGAAGGCGGTCCAAATCCTACTCGGGTCAATAAAATAATAAAATTTCTTTAGAGGCGTGAACAAAAACTTGATTAATTACAACAATTGAAAATTACATGTTTTTACTTGTAGCAAAAACTGACATCAATCTAACTGTAAACCGCCGTGCAAAAAAGTAATCATTTTATTCTTAGGCGAATCTTTATTACTCGCACGATGTGAGATTACTATTTAGCAACGATTACCCGTCGGTCGTCGGTGTTATGTGGCAAAGTGAAAGACAAGAAATAATAACGCGTTACTCGCAAACGATCACTGTAATTTTAAACCATTGTGAAGATACGATAAAAAAATCAGTGAATGGATCTCACCTCTTCAAACGTAGAAATTTGTAATTAATTTTGAAGGTTAAGTAAAATGTCTTTTTCAATATAAACAATATTAACTTGTTATATGAAACAGGATAATTATAGTAATAATGAAAATTAGAATTTATAATTAATATTTTGTTCGTTTGTGGTAGCAATTGCAGTCTATAGTTTAATCACACATTTGTTTAATTATTGTACGAGGGAGGTAATAATTAAATGCAGTAATAAGTAATAAAGTCTTGGTATGTGATTTATTTCATTTCTTTGAACTGTAGTTTGAATAAAATAGTAATTATGATTAAATCTCATTGCCACTGAAAATTGCTTCATACCTTTTAGGTATATTTCTGTAATAACTTCGCAGAAATATAAATAATAAATAAAATATTTTGTTTTTAACGTACACATCTACGCAATTACTATAATTTTATAAAATTTACCAATGATATTTATGTTACATTAATTCATTTTTTATGTTTCCTTGAATAAAATGATATTTTAATTCATTCTAGTAATAACATGACTTACTGCTTTGTAGAGTGATTAACACCATAGAGAAATTATTAATTTTAGATCTATGGTTTAAAGTCGGCAACACACTTAAATGTTACTTTTTGATGAGAAAAGGTACTGAAGTACATCTGGTTTGCCGGAAGCATCATTGATTTTTTATGTTTTTTTTTAAGTATTTTAAATTAGCCTTATCGTACTTATATTTTCATTATAAATTAACCTAGTTATTTAATTTAATTTTACTCTCCTTTGAATCTTAAACATGTAGGATGGTTCGACGCAAAAGACAATGATCATTAGATTTATAATTTAAAAAAAAAAATTTATGATGAAAATGCAACTATTTAGAACCACTGTAACGCTATAATTATTTAAGTATTAAGGGCGATAAGATCAGTTTACCGCTAGAGAATAAAATATAATAATATTATCCGAAAGCGGTACAAATGTACTTAGTCCGTGAGGCTTATTATATTTTTTGCGCGCTCGGACATTTTGTGCCAATTTACAATTACATTTGTTCTAGTAAAATATAAAAAAAGATTGTCATAATTGACACTAAAAGTTCCTACACTCTGATCTTCGAGTTGATACCCAAGTCATCAATTTCTGATGCAAGAATTATTAAACTTTTATCTAGCATCTTTGTCGTACACGTATGGCATATATGAGACTATTATTCGCTATCTCACTATCGTGGTGTTTCAAAGGGGTATAGGCTATCTCCGTCCAACCGACGACAAAAAATGAAAAAGAAACTGTTTTATAACCGCGGCAAAAAATGTAATTTTCAAATATTTGAATATTCATATTCTGTCAATCATGTGATAAAGATGATTTTTTGATTTTGGCATCGATATTGTGCATTTTGCTATTGCAAAGACGGTGTTTCTAAGATTGCCGACAATTATTGCAACATATTGCTTTTGGACAATATAACGAGGTATCTATATTTCATCAATTATACTCTTTATACTTCGAATTTTGATAAAAAACAAAATTGACACAATATACTGTCAGTTTTGACATTACATCATAATTATTCAATTGATTTGTTATTGCGAGACAAATGTCGTACTACGAATTTTGATGAGTAATAATATTCACACGATATAAGTTATACTGTATAAAGTTAGTTTTCAGTTTTGATTTATATGAATACTACGGAAATTTACGTATGGTTATTCTCCATGTTTTCAATAATTGTTTGTTGACAAAAAAGTTCGAATTGTAATATTTATTTTAATGTTATTTTCTTTCGGATTTTATTCATCACATAAGATATCGGTACACTGTAGTTTTCATCGTTTAAATCAGGGGTAGGGAAACGTCCGGTCCGCAACATCATTTGATGTGGCCCGCAGGCTAAACTCAAAATTCAATAAATATAGGTAAAACAGTTGCGAGTAGTAACAGTATCAATACAAGCTAACTTAACACGTCTTACTAAAGAGAAGTAGTTGCAGTATCACATTAGTGGTTAAACAATTAAATATTTGCCCAAATATAAATAAAAGGCTAATTTTTAAGTTGATATAATTTTGTATGGCTCGCGAATAGGGTTTCATCAAGTCAAGCTTAATGTTTTTGTAAATTACTTGATTTGACTTGACTTGAAAACCAAGCTCTTCAAAAATTCTTAACTTGACTTGGCTTGATTATCTATCGTTACTACTTGACTTGATCAAGCAAATTCAAGCTACTTGATAACGAACCGATTATGTACGAAAACACGCGAATCAGTAAAATCGTAATCTAGCTGTGTGTGGTACGGCGTGGCGCGCTATATGATGTGCTGATTCACTACTGCAAGTTAAAAATTCTGCAGAGGTTTAAAAAATTCACTCAATATTGGAATATATACTAGAATGGCCCGAGAATATGTCGACAAAATTTGAAGTCCTAATCATTATTATTAAGATAACTGTAGGTGGTTAAAGTATCGCACAAAAGCCCAAAAAGCTGTACTCCATTCGAATTAAGAATAATAATTGGGACTTCAGATTTTATCCACATATTTTCGGGTCATTCAAGTATATATTCCAATAATGAATGGATTTTTTAAACCTCTTAATATCTCGGAGAAAAATAGAGTTCTAAAATGTGCTAAAACCGAATGTTATCTAAATGGGGAAAAATCAAGTGCATTTAGTACGGCCAAATATTAAAATTAAGCGGAATCATTGACAGTATAAAGTTTTATTTATTTGGAACCAATTTAGGGGGCGGTCCGGTTAAATTCGACTTGTCCCCTTTTAAGGTCCACCATAATACATATACTATAAATAGTTTGTTAGTCCATATATTATACTTGTAAATCATTTTTTTAAAAATTTTAAATATGTATGTATGATTTTTTTTATGCATAAAAGTTTATATTTCAAGGTATTTTATTGATATTGTTATAAAACATATGGAAGTATATGAAAATGAAATGTAGTCTTGAAGAACTTTTTGATTTTTCTGGTAGTTAAAATAATAACTACTTGATTTTTTCAAGTAATTGAAAAAAAACTACTTGATTTTTCAAGTACTTGAAATTTTACCTACTTGATTTGGCTTGAATATCGGCTACTATTACTAGACTTGAGCTTGGCTTGATTTCAAGTCACTTCAAGTAACTTGAATATCAAGTCAAGCCGTGAAACTCTACCTGCGAATGATATTGTAAGTATCCAAGTGGCCCTTGACAGCAAAAAGTTTCCCCATCATTGGTTTAAATCTATATTGGTGCAAAGTTAAAAAAAAAATCGGGTTTTAACTGACAGTTCCAGATTAAAAATATTTTGATGGTTCTTACCAAATTGAAAACAAATGAAACTTGATCTTGATAAAATAACACAATAACTAAATTTTTGGTGTGATAAAGATTTCGTTAGATCACAATATACAAACAGTATCATAGTGTAAACTAGGAATAAGACCATTTTAGCTTCGTCTACATTTACATTTTAATCCTTGCACTTGGAATCATTTGAATCGAAGAACAAATAATAATACATTCTGATTATTCTGTCTTCATTTTGAATAATAAAAAATTACTCCTCATCAACTAGTCTGTTCTTAATCTCCCGTCAAATCTAAATACATCTTCATTTGTTTATCGGCAGATCTTGGTCACCTTTGAAAAAATAAACATCCTGTATAATCTATCCAATACAAGTGATCATTAAGGCCATGTGAGGCTACTGTCTGGACCAGACGATGGGTGATATGACACAGTGTGTTACTGAAATCGCATTACCTTATCTGATCCCCATGGTAACGGATGGCGGGAGGTTGATTGGAGACACTGGGATAAGTAGCCTAATGCGAAATTATTCATAGGCCCCCACAAAAAGAATGATGGAAGCACGAACGAAGATATAGGGATATAAGGATTGAGTTTTTGAACAGGTGCATGAGATTTTGAATGGAGATGAGATACTTATTGAGAAATATATAGGAATATTACATTTTTTACAGTTCAGGATTTTATATTTTTAAGATGATAAGGAAAATAACAATGCAATACTTTAAAGTTTAAACTATACTTTTGATTCTTTGGAAAATGTTAGATTTAAATACCAATGTAATTTCCTTTCATAGATTCATATTTGTACGATGTCAGAAAATTACCCGTTTGACAGAATATTTCTTTTACTTTTTTCTACTAAATTTTAATGGTAAATCAGGGAAATTTAATATCGGCAAAAAGAGAAAAAGAAAATTATCTTAGATTTCAGAAAGGTAAATATAAGCATTTTATTCTTCGCAAAATGCTAGTATTTGTATATTGGATTAATTGTTAGATTCATTCTTATAATTGATATTCATGAAGTATCAAAATATTCCTTGTTGTAATTAACATCTTCACAGTTATTATTTTTATATAACAATGCTAGAAGAATATCCGTTTGCGTTTGTTGGGATAATAATTTTACTTATACGTAACTTATAACCAAAGCTCTAATACAAACAAATTACCTCTCGCTAAGAGAGGTATTGGATTAATGATAAAAATCTCATAACCAGATTTCAATGAATAAGCACGTTTTAAGGTCTCTAGAATACAATTATAACATTTTTACGATGGTGTGTGTGTGTGTGTGTATGTGTGTGTATGTGTGTGTGTGTGTATGTGTGTGTGTGTATGTGTGTGTGTGTGTGTGTGTGTGTGTGTGTGAAAGAAGAGAAACAATTTCAATTTTTTGTGTGTACAAGAAATGTTAAATTTGCTACTTATAGGACGCGAGCAGTCATGTGACTTTGTTGGCCTTGGCAAGCAGATATGAGGATCCGTGTCAGAATGACGGCTAGTAGTTAATTACATAGATGTCGTATGTCATGATTTTTCATTTAAAGTTTTAAAATATTTTGATGTTTATTTGTCATCCATAGTATGAAATATACTTGTCGAGGAAAATAATCTACATGGATTTGGAAAATCATAATATTTTAAATGAAAAATTATGATACTAGTTGTCATTCTGACACGGGTCCCCATATCTGCATGCCAAGGCCAACAAAGTCACATAACTGCTTGCGCCCAAAATTAAAATAGCCAGAGGTATTGTGCTGGCCACAACAGATTTTTCTATTTATAATAACGCAAAATGCAAAAAAGCTTTTTCAATAGATTTTTTCAAGAAAAATTGTAAGATCTTCCAGCAAATATAGAAAAAGTCATTACACATGCACTGACAGTGTAAAAATAATACAATCTGACTCTAGGGATTCTAAATTATTTTTTCTACAGTCTACATAGAAACTAGCCATTTGCGCTCTCTTTTGTTAACGCAAAATGTCACTTTGTCGCTCTAGCGCGATAAAGTAGAAAAAACGCTCGCTGTCCAAATTTCTAACTATACACAATGTTGAGAAATGTCATTCTTAATGGAAACGTTTAGTCAGGAACTAATGGCACTGTAGTGACACATTTACCACCTTTACAAAACAATCTGACATATAACTGCTCTGTCGGTATGTTACAAAAAAAAATGCTGCACTATTGTGAAAATAAAATAGGGCATTCATTTACAAAAACGAAAGTATAAAATGTTTAGAATAGATTGAAGCAATAGGTCAAGAAGAATGGGAAATAACGATAAATTAAAATTAAATATAAAAGACGTTTTTTCTTTATATTAATCCTTATTAATTGAGTAGTAGTGTAAGTACAAAGTGTACATCTTATTATTTTTACCTCTCGCTAAGAGAGGTATTGCATTCATGCTAAAAATCGCATATCCAGATTTTATTGAATAAGCACGTTTTAAGGTCCCTACAATCCGATTTTAACATTTTTACGATGATGTCTATGTGTGTGTGTGTGTGTGTGTGGATGTATGTGCGTGTGTGTGTGTGTGTGTGTATGTATGTAGGATGTTGGAAGGACGATTACTCAAAAACTATAAGACTTAAAAATTGTTTAACTACGTATTTTCCAATCGGACATTCATGGGAAGATCTGAAAAGGTTTTGGTAACAATTGGAAAACCGGAAGTAGAAGATTCTTGAAAAAAAATCTTCCAAATATTATTTTTTGAAAATTTTTCTTGATAATATTAAAGAAAATTAAATTCTCTATCTGATACATTTAAATATTTTATTATATATTCTATAGATTTAGAGATAAAAGAAATATAATATATAAAATAATCTGTTGTAATAAATTTTACAGCCGAAAGAATGCCATGGAAAATAGTTTAAATTGTTTGTAACTGACAGATAAATGTCAGTGTCAGAAATTCGTAGATAATTACTAAAGAGTTTTTCTGGGAAGTACATACATTATATTATTTCTTAATGTATTAATAGTTAAATATTTAAAATTATAGGTCTATTACATATATCCTTCAAAAATACTGTCAATCCTGACAATGAATTGGAAACATTTCGAAAAAATAGAAGAGGACAAAATTTCTTCATAAAATAAATTTAAAATTAAACAATCTAAATATAAGGAATAGATATATGTAAGTAGAATTTTTGTTGTAGAATGTAGGTATACAAGAAATGTTAAATACAATTGGGCGCCTTGACAAGCAGATATGGGGACTCATGTCAGAATGATAGCTAGTAATTATGTATATAGATGTAAATATCATAATTTCTCATTCTAAATTTAGTGATTTTCCAATTCCATATGGTTTATTTTCCTCGACAAGTAAATTCCACACTCCTGGTGACAAATTAACTACGTGTATTTAGAAAATCTTGAAATTCTGAATGAAACATACTGACTAATTATCATTCTGAAACGGGCCCCCACATCTGCTTGTCAAGGCCAACAATGTAACATGACTGTTCGCGCCCTATACTTATGTAACCAAAAAAGGAAGTGGCGAGAGGTATTGTGCTGGCCACAACAGATTTTTTGTTATGGTAGCGACTGTAGAAAAAATCTTGTGTGTGTTTCGAGAGAATGCCACGCTCCTGCGTCGCGCGGCAACTACCTCTCAATCGACAATGTCCTATTTTGCGCTCTTAATACACAAATAGCTATTACCGACCGTGTAGTGGGCAAGGTGTGGTGGAGGTCTGTGTGTCCTTCATCGTCTATAAAATCTGAATATTATATTACTAGGCAAGGATATAAAAAAACGTACATGTAAAAATTGACTCACCCCTATACAATCAATTGTAATAAGATGTAAATATCTTGATATACCTGTACAGTAAAGAATTATTATTATTACTATTCATTAAAAAAATCCTTCGATTTGTTCAGTCACTTCCCTTACTTACAGATAGGACGCTCGGCGCAGATAAAAATAAACCTCGCCTGATAACGATCTCTCTGTGATTAATTAAAGATAAAATGAATGATTCATTAAATCTCATTTGCTTTTACAAAATCATTTAACTTTTATGTTAACTGCAACTGCAAACCATTGGTCTCTACGAATACTTAAATTATGTGGTGCGCAGTGAGGAAATATTTGTTATTTTTTATTTAAGCTGGGTTAACTGTAGGGTCATATGTTCGTTTCTGTGTTCGGGTTACAGCAGTATTCCTTGAACAGTAACTGCTGGCTACGGTGCTTGAGTTTCTTTATCAAGCGAGTCGGTACCACGAGTCGAATTAGACATAGGTAAAATTAAAATCATAGAGAATCACACCCGATTACATAACACAGTCAGCCACGTAGCTCATATAATAAAAAAATTATGTATTGGTGTAAAAAAGGATTTTAACAATAAAGTTGAAACGAACAAAAAAGCTGTTTTGTACAAAAAATAGGGTTTACACAAAAAAAACATTTGACTTTAGCATTTCAAACTATACTTTCGTAATTTCCTGCTTCCATAATTATTTTTGGCTAACAATCTTCAAATAAAAGTTGCAGTGCATAATATTTTGAAAATTAATTTTGTATGCTTTGCAATGGTACAAATTAGGTACACTTTGTATCTCCGAGTTGATCCCCACATCATCAATGTCTGATGTAAGAATTATTAAACATTTATCTAGCATCTTTGTCGTACACACATGGCATATATTAGACTTATTCGCTATTTAATTATCGTCGATATTTCAGAGGGGTATACGCTATCCGCCCGTCCAACCTACGGCAAAAAATTAAAAAGAAACTGTATTGTAACCGCGGTAACAAATGTAATTTTCAATATTTGAATATTCATGTCATTCTGTCAACCATGTGTTAAAGATGATTTTGGCGTCAATAATTTGTGTTTCGTTGTTTGTTGGTTTTGTTTATTCTTGGTATTATATTGCGCATTTTCCTATTGCAAAGGCGGTGTTTCTAAGATTGCCGACATATTGCTTTTGGACAATAAAAAAAGGTATATTTCATCCATTATACTTATATCTTACGTATTCAATTAGTTTATTATTGCTAAATAACAATATACATATTTATACTTCGAATTTTGGTGAATAATAAAACTGACACAATATAGGTTATATTTATTATAATACTGTCAGTTTTGACATTACATCATAATTATTCGATTATTTTTTATTGCGAAACGATGTCGAAAATAACTTCAAAAATAGCGCAGCCCTGAATTTGAAACAAAAAATAAATGTTTAGTTTATTTTTATTATTTATATCTGCTGAAGTGAACAATTATCCATTTAAAAAAATTATACATATAATTTACATGTTAAAATATGTTCAGGAGTACCAGTCACAACCCAGTATATTGTTTAGTATAAAAAAGAAGAAAACAGATTTGTCTGAATATTTAGAAATATATTTTTTTAACGATTTCGTAAATATTTATGTTAAAAAATTCATATTTCGCATATTTTATATTCATACATTTAAAATTTTGTTTCAATTTCATACAAAACTGTTCATATTTCCATTATATTATCATAATTCACAATATATTTCTCGTTTTTGTTGTGTGTTCTTGACGATGACATTGCAAACTGCAGCGTATCAGCATAATGGAACGAGTTATTAAGCCCTTGGACTTCTTTGCATCTAGCCAGCTGTGACAATGCCCAGCCAACCTGGATCCAACACACAACGTCCGATTTAAATAAAACCATCAATCAGATATGCGTATTTTGATAAATGGAGCGAATTATGTTTTTTCATTCTTGTATGAATTGAAACTGCTCTGTTGCTAAGATAAATCCACAAGATGATGATTGTTTGTTTTCTGACAGATGGAATCGTTTTGTTGCTGTTGATAATGATATATGATGTGAGTTTCAATTATTTTTTAAATGGTTTTGCGAAGTGATTTGAATGAAAATAAAGAGATAAATTGAATTGAATTCAATAGCTACTGTATATGAACTACTGTCTGTAAAGTAAATATAGAAATGAGTTGTTAAAAATTAGAAACTAAGCATACAAAAATTTTCTAGGTCTACGCCTGGAGTTATAGGTCATTTTTACGCGCTTACGTCATTATAAGACGTCATGTATCTTTTTCTTTCATAATTTGAAACAAAAATTATTACAAAAGCGCAAAAACTTAAACATGTCACAGTTTTTTTATTAATAAAAAAATGTCTATTTGACGTAAAATAGTAGATAGATAATAATTTCGAGATCATTTAAGAAATATGTACCCATGTAAAGAAGTATTAACTTGATTATTGTTAAGAAATGAAGAACAACTAGGTATAGCAGAATTTATACATAAAAAAAAACTGGGACAGGGAAAGAAATGAAAACCGATAACAATAGCAAATCAAAAACAATAAGAACAGAAGCAACTGCTCAACATAATGAGGATAGAACAGAATGGCCTAGTAAGATATTTAGTAGAAACTGAAAAAGAAGAAGAGGAAAACCGAGGAAACCATGACGAAGAATAGCTGAAGAAATGAATAGAAGAACAAAAAAAAGAAGGAAGTAGAAGGAATGGATTAGAAAATGAAATATCAAACCCGGTTATGGGTATCAGGGATATGGAGTAAAAGATTATTCTGATAAAAAAATCAAATCTCTTACAGAATCAAAAACAGGGGGGATTAATTGAGAATTACAAACGTCTGTACGTTTATATTTTTTAAGCTTTGCATGATTTTTAACAAAAGCTTGGTCATAATATGAGGCGACCGGTATAGAACGATATGGTGCCCAAAACTTCAATAACTCAACCAAATTTACTGTGTTAATATGAAAATAAAATTTAAAAAATCTGATGTGACCAACACAGTACCTCCCGCCATTTACCTATGTATATAATTTTTATATTACTTTATAAATTTATCCATACAATATACAGAAAAAGTATTAAAGCAAACTTGTAGAAAAAGGAATAATCTTTAATTTTTATAATAACAAATTGAGAAAAAAATACATTTAAAGGTATTTTTTGATGAAAAACTATCTTGAGCTTCAAGTAAACTGCCATTTCCGGTTATCCGATTGCCACCAAAATTTAATCAGATATTTCCATATTAGAATAAGGTAGAAATACATTGTTTCAAAACTTCCTGAATGATAGTATTTGAGCTAGAGCGTATACAGGATCCACACACACTCACACACAGACATCATCGTGAAAATGTTAAAATTGGATTGTAGGGACCTTAAAACGTGGTCATTTACCAAAATCTCGATATGCGATTTTTAGCACAATCCCTATACCTCCCTTACCAAGGGTAGCGGGAGGTAAAAAAGTTTAAAAAAAGTTTCTCTCAGCGACATCATTGAAAGTCGATAAGACTGCTGATAAGCCCCCTCTGTAATATAAATATATTTTATTACCATGACTACCGAAATCTTCACCTAAACACAAATAGCAGAATGATACACCCAACAATTGATATTAAGTTGTGAAGATATGTTTATTTATTTGTAAAACAATAAAATCTATATAAGTAGCTCTTCTGAAAATCCGATTTAACTATTAGTTATATTCGAAGAGGAGCATTTGCATAAAGAATTCCAAATTTGAATGAAAATATCTATGATAAGTTGTTTTATTTGTTTGAGAAAAAACAATCTAATTATTTCAATTTCATAATTTCTAACTATTTAATTCCAAATATGTTTTCTTTGTTGGAAGGAAATGATCTTTTGTAAATAGTTAAAGAACTGTATATAATTTTCTTTAGTTTGAACCTTTGCTCAGATCATAAAATTATGACCTGAAAGAAATGGAGGATGCTATTGTGGTGAGATATGCGCAAACACTTTGTTGTAACATTCCCGATGGAATTGTCTGTTTGTATAAAAAGCGGAAACGTTCTTTACTAACTTCAATATTTGCTTTTTTCTGGCGGTACATTTTATAATCTACATTGTTTAATTACTTTTACACAAATCATTATCCACACACATATAGATAAAGAAACAAATAAGATTAGTACACGATAAGTTTTAAGGAAATTTGCTAAAAATTGTAAGTAAATAAGATAGATGATTCATTTGCTTTTTAACGATACAGACATAATATTCTAATTTTATTGTTTGTGATTGTGATACATGAGGAAGGAATTTTAGCTATTTATAGAGTATTATATTTGGTATTTGTTTCTTTCAAACTTCTTTCAAGTTAATTAAAAACTTTGTAAATATGAGGACAGTACATCACGTACGATGGCCCATACTTCAAATTAGTCTATTACTGAAAAAAGTAATTTTGCCACAGAAAAAAATAAGGTTGTCCTATTTTCGATAAACACTAAAATTAAATTTAGATGTAAACTAAATCAAACTATGTGTATTTAAATTAAAAATTCTATAAACAAAACTGTAAGCAAGAATTCAAAGGAAACTAAAATGAAATATACGATATAAACTAAATTATTTTTTCTTCAAGTGTACAATAATATTCATATTATGCTACTATACACACACTATAGAAGATATTCATTTTATTACTATTACAACAATGTTGTTCATTATTGTACTAGTAAAAATTGTTAACTTCTTAGTTCACCGCTGGCGGCAGCAGTCGTCACAGCAACACAGACCATATTGAAAAATTGTTATTTGACAGTAGTATCGTTTGTGTTTTGTAGTGTACACAGCCAACTATGGTTGAAATTGCAAACCCTATAATTAAAACAACTCCAGAAAAATATAAAAAATCCCCAGTTTTCTTTGAAACACTTGAAGAAAAAATAGTATATGTTATTCGGAGCAGAACGTCCTTTTAGTGTTTTACCCAGCTTGCCTAACCTCGGCTAGCGCCTCGGCCGCAATGGACCTTTTACATGAAAAGAGAGAGATAGAGGAAAAATGACATATATGTAGTGCGCAGTAGTTTGTTTGCGCATAAAGGAGGCCAGATATATTTCAAACAAAATTTGAAATGGCGGAAATAAGAATGTAATTATATTAAATAAATTCACACAAAGCGTTTGTGACGATTGTTGTTAAGAAAGTTACAAACAAGAATAAAACTATTGTTATTATTTTTAAATAAATTGTTTTGTCTTTATTAATAATTTTTTCGCAATCAAAGTCAAAATAATTTCATTTTTTGTGTTGTTTAAATATTTTTTTTATCAGAAATAAATGCTTGTCCTTTTAATCATTTTACTTGACAACATGGTGCCTACTCATCTCTAGTTCATTAAAATTTCACTACGCGGTGTATTGAAAAATTACGTCACGGTGCAATAAAAATGTAAAAGGTCCATAGCTGGGTTCAACACAAAAAGACCGCTTTCTACTCCTAATAACATAATATATTATTATACACGACTGCCGAATAATATATCCATAATTCAACCGTTTTTTATCAATTATTGGCCTTAGTTACTGTTGCTAATTGAATAATCAGTTCGATTGAATAATATTGTTCAATCGTTATATATAATATGAAACTTACAGAATTCTTGAGTTGAAAAAATTAAACATTTGGATAACGGAAAAATACTTTAAAAGACGGACATTTAAGATTATAAATAAATAATTAGTTAAAAGCCACAGATCACAGAGTGAAAACATTATCGTCAATTATTAAAAAAATGTATGTCGGATGAATATAATAAAAATGGGTGAAACAAAAATTATAACAACGTAACATTTATAGATTTATTTGACATAAGATATAGAATGAAAATAAACAAGTGATGATCTATAACAGATGTTTTTCATTTGTTTCTTAATAATTTTCAATTTTTTCACCCCAAAAATTTAATAATTTATGTTTATTCATGTTTAAAACAAAACAATGAATATACTTGTTATATTTCATTAAAAAGTTTCAACATAGGATTCCATTTAAAAAAAATAAGTTTTCAAAATTCTAATCTTTTCTCTAAAAATGACCCTGGAATGTGCAAACGGTTTTCCTCTATCGTTATTATTACCCGAGATACCTTTTAAAAAAACTACGAAAATGAGACACATGTACTTCTCTAGTCAAAATATCTATGTTCCCGGACGCGATGATCTCACAAATTGCCCGTCAAATAAATAAAGATGTTGGTGATGATTGTTGTACGGATTTAGGACTTTCAACTGCTCTGTTACAAATATGATATGAAATAATAAATTAGGTACTACTATCTTACGAATATGACTAATATAAATAGTTTTTTATTCAAATGTATTTAAACAATAGCTTGTATTATCACAATTTGTTATTATTATTACATAAAACGCATAAAAATGACACATCCACACATCTACGCATATGCATATAATGTGAGTCATATATTGTTTATTTATAAGTGATAATTCCGGTACTTTTAAGAGCAATTACAGAACATTATCCAGGCATAAACATATAAATCTGAGAAATAACTACCTTTCCTAACAATTGAATCTTTGTCTCTAAGATCATGGAACAGATTTGTGTAATTACATATAATTTACAATAATTGCAGCATGCCTGTCTTATGACGGAATGTAGCCAAGTATTTCCATTATGGCGATAATATTTATTTCAAGTATTTCTAGACGCAGTATTGATTTAAAGTTATAGGTTTAGTCCAAGGTGATCGTTTCAATACTAATAACAATGTTTATTGCTGCTGCAGACTGTATGCCTACCGTTTCTCATTCTTACGCAGCTTTATTTTTAGATAGAAAACTATATCATCCTGCAAGAAATTTTTAATATTTAATAAAAAAATTATGGGGAGTTTTTATTTTGTTGTTATTAATTTGTTTTTTATTTATTTTCAGGTAAGAAGCAATTCAGCATCTACGTCAATATGTGCAGAACGTGTGGAAATGATAGTTGCGCAGGTAAAATATTCACGACATTTAATTTTATTCATAATGTTTAAAAGAAGATTCGCGTGGCTAAGTTTGTGGCTGGTTACAGTTTTGACGGTCCAGGTGTCCGACTGGAGTCAAACTTTAAAATTATTTTCAAATTGTAAATAACACAAAAGTGTTTTTATTAGGGTTTCATCAAGTCAAGTAGCTTGATGTTTTTGTAAATTACTTGACTTGACTTGAAAATCAATCTTTTCAAAAATTCATTACTTGACTTGACTTGATTTTCTATCGTTACTACTTGAATTGATCAAGCAAATTCAAGCTACTTGATAACGAACCGATTATGTACGAAAACGCGCGAATCAGTAGAATCGTGGTACGGCGTGGCGCACCATGTGCTGTGCTGCTTCACTGTAGATGGTTATTGACAACTGACAAGCTGCGACATGACATCTGGTAGGAAAAATATGAACTTTCCGATTTGGTACTATATTGTGACTGTATGCTTGAGTTACATGTGGTTTGATCATTTGATGTGAATAAAAATGGGAAAAAGTCGTACAAATTGTTGTATATTCTGACGTCACTCTCAAGATCTGGTCGAGACACAGGCATTGGGTTTTATAATTTTCCGAAATATGGCCAAAATAAAGTTAAAATTACGACAAGAGCAAGTGTTGAAATGGATATGGATCGACGAAAAGCATGGGAATATGCAATTCGTAGTGCAAAACAAATAACAAAACATATGAAAGTTTGTTCTCGTCATTTTAAATCAGATAATTACATATTTCGTGGTCTTTATCTAGCTTTACACGTGCATTCTGCACTAATAATTTTTAAATTTTCTCTAAATGTATTTTGATTTCATGTGGTTTTGCAGAAATTGCACTGATTCGCAGACAAAGTGCAAATATTACCCACATTATACCGTCATTTTTTAATACTCCACATAATATTATGTGGTTAGCGTTTATAATTCGCTCACCTGCGATCATCAATTTCGATTGATTAAATATATATAAAATTATAAATACATTTTAATATATCTTCTATAATACATTTAGAAGTAGCTGTTGCTTCCAGAAATCTAAAATGTTCTGTGGTACCAAACCCCATTTTAAGTGAAAAAAATTGTTTTGTTGTTTGTTTTCATATGTCACAACACTGCGAGTACCAATTCAGAAGCAGCTGATCGGCCCGATGGTGCTGCCGCCATCGGACATGTCAGTTCTCAATACTATCGCACAAAAGCCCAAAAAGCTATACTCCATTCGAATTAAGAATAATAATTGGGACTTCAGATTTTGTCCACATATTCTCCGGTCATTCTAGTATATATTCCAATAATGAATAGATTTGTTCAACCTCTTAATATCCCGGAGAAAAATAAAGTTCCAAAATATGCCAAAACCGAATGTTATTTAAATGGGGAAAAATCAAATGCATTTAGGTACGGTTAAATATTAAAATTAAGCGGAATCATTGCCAGTATATATATTTTTTATTATTTATTTGGAACCAGTCCGGTTAAAATTCGACACGCCCCCTTTTAAGGTCCACCATAATACATATAAATAGTTTGTTAATTCACATATTATATTTTGAAATCTTTTTTTTTAATTTTTAAATTTGAATGTATGATTTATTTTTATGAATAAAAGTCTATATTTCAAGGTATATTATTGATATTGTTATAAAACATAAGGAACTATATGAAAATGAAATGTAGTCTTGAAGAACTTTTTCTGGTAATTAAAAAAATAACTACTTGATTTTTTCAAGTAATTGAAAAATAACTACTTGATTTTTCAAGTACTTGATATTGTAACTACTTGACTTGACTTGATTTTCGGCTACTATTACTTGACTTGAGCTTGGCTTGATTTCAAGTCAAATCAAGTAACTTGATTATCAAGTCAAGCCGTGAAACTCTAGTTTTTATGGTGCTCTCTCCACTTCCACGACAGCTTTAAGATCACTTTAGATGATAGATTTATTTAGTGACTCTGAATCTCTGATTTAAAAGAAAAATATGTCGAACTGCCTTAAAAAGATTTTATGATAAATTTAATAAAATAGTGCTATTCTTGTTTTACTTTCATATTTCATATTTTAGACGGGATTTTCATTTTAGACTGCAACCAAGTTAAAGTGCAGGAATAGCTTCAATGCCTGAATGAGAATTCAGATGTCTAATATTGTACCTGTACAGACCCGAAGACATCGAAACCATTAAAAACTCGTTTTTTATTTACGTATTTTGATTTTGTTTAGCACAAATCAATGTTAATAATTGTTTTACTTGAAATCGTCGAATAAAATGCACAAAAATCGTTATTAAAAGTTCAGAAATCGGCATTATACGACAATTTCATGAAAAAACAGTGTTGCCAACCTTTTGATAATTATTGCACATGTAAGATAATTTGGGTAGGTATACGATGCACAATAGTAAATTTGTACGTAAAATGGCAAAAAATATGTGCAAGAAGAATGAATTACGATAACGTCTGGAAATTCACAACACTGAACATAAGTTCGTTAGTTTCACTGACAGCACCTGACAGATTTGTCAACATAACCTATAAAAATAAATATTTCTTTCATTTTCACAATTTTTCGATATCAAATAAAATTTAATATGTACTTCGCACTGAAGTTTCTTTTTATCACTCATATGGTTTATTTTCCTCGGCCCTACGGCCTTGGCAACTAAATTCCGTATTCGTGATAAAATGTAGAACTGCAGTACCTTGATACATACATAACTGTTATATTACATATGTACAGTAATTTTTTTAAAGACGTCCGATCAAAGACACCTATATCATTAATTAACAAATACTACAAATGTGTGCGATAAGGATGGTTATAACACGCTTGTCTTTCAAAAATTCATATTGTTTCGATTAAGTTAGGACATTCCATTTTAAAACGACGCTCGTTGTTGACAATACTTTCACTGTAACGTAAGTTATTAATTCAGATATATTACTTTGATTCATAGCCGTACGAATAACGTTATTTTGTGTCAGTGTCACTGACATTGACATTATATCAGTATCTTATTTTTTAATTTTGAATGCTTTTACTGTAACACATATTTTTATAATATTAAAATAACATAAAAACTTAGTAAACGACACTACTGAATTTGACAGAATGAGCGGAGCTAAAATATTAATTCATAAAATTCATAGATGACCTTGATCGGACATCTTTAATTTATTTTACTGTGATTTACCTTACAAAATAAATCGAAATGTTCCGTTAAAATTTTGGGAATTTGGAAGTGTTCCGTTTTAAGAAAAGTCCTTCAGGTTGTCCTAAAGAATAAAATCTGGTGCTAGCAAATTGAGCGAACGTAGGAACCAATTAAAATCTGAATTTCGATCTTCAAAATTCTGCCTTGTGGATCTGGCCGTACGGGCAGTTGCTCCATCTTGCACAAAATTTCCCAGCATTGCTCGATATCAATCGTAACTTATTGCCATTTTCCTTTTAAAACACTGACTTTTTTTAATGGTACGCCGTACCAAATCGTGACCTTTTGGTAGTACAACTTTCGTATTCTCGGTATTTCAAAATCTGGAACACCTCTGTCTTAACAGATATTTGAATCTGATTTGAAATTATTTCCCAAGATAATAAAGTTATAATACGATTTGATTACAATTTATACTTCATATTCAATAGATACAGAGTTAAAGAATTTTAAAGAAATTAAATTTTATAATTCAGCCAGCTATGCCAAACTTGGGTACTAGTAATATATTAATATAATTCAAATTGACAGATGTCAGTATCAATAAAAAGTAAATTAATGTGGCAGATATGAGGATGTTGAAGTAGATATTGGGGAATACACGGAAAGATACGGTAAGAAAATAACTCTAGTGTTACAAGTTTTTAGAAAGATACAAGAAAGACGATTACATTGGTTTGAACATGTCATGAGGAGAAATGAAGAATTATATTGGAATAAGAATGAATAGTTTAGTAATAGGACGTTAAAGAAACAGAGGAAGACCAAAGATAAGATGGAAGGACTGTATTGCGGAAGATTTGAGAGAAAAGGAACTGAATGAGAACGATATGCAAAAATAGCGACCCCTAACGAATGGGAAAAGCTAAAGAAGAAGAAGATGCCAGTGTCAAGTGCAATTTGAATAGTTTGTTTATGAAATAATTTTACTGGAAAGTTAGAATCTTTTGTAAGAAAAATTATGGAATTTATACATTATACACGAGAATGACGGAAGGTATTGTGCTGGCCACAACAGATTTTTTATATAATATATAAATTTAAGTTATTTTAATTTTATTGAAATTTCGTTTAATTTGTATTTTGACTGAAAAAAAATCCTTTATGTAAATATTTATGTTAACCTTTTATTATATCGTTGAAGGCGTTTAACAGACATAACTTCACGAGAATTGAAACCTGTTGTATAGTAAATCATAAATAAATTAATAGTTTTAGAAATTATTAGTGATTAATTCGTCGCGTGCATCCAGTGAAATGTGATTTTTCCCGGCATATGCCAAGGTTCCATTCCATCTTGCTCATTTAAAATTCAAATCTCTCTGATTACTTATAATTATGATTCAGGAATAGTTTTTGCGACCATCTAGATATCATGGCATGGCATTCCGCGATACACTTGCCGGATAATATTCTTTAATTATTCCACATACACTATACACAGACTTCACGTTTAATAACAGCTGGTAATGCGAGACAATCATTTATCTAATTAAAGAAGAAGGAGGAAAGCATTAAGATGTTAAGTTATCGATATGATCTGAAGGAGATATTAATTTGATTTTAACTATGATACAATTTGTAATTTGCGTAATTGTTAGATTTATCATAAAGTTTATTATAATTTGATTCAGTATATATTGAAATTGAAATGGTGAAATCTGAATACTTAACTATAAAGAAATATAGATATGTAGCTATCTGTTTCTATTATGCGCATAGTAATTCACATAAATGCAAAAAATACACAAACCTAATTAGTTGAAAATGTACCATATTAAAAAGGTGTTCTACGAAAACACTTTGTACATCGAAAAATGGGCCAGAGGAGTTTGACATGGGAAATCAGTTTTTCTGTGCGCAAACGTTACCTAATTTTTTAATGGAAAAATTCTGCATCTAAATCATGTTAAGCGATTATCTCAGCTCGTCATATAAACGTAAAAATTAATTATAAAGTTATGGTTTTTATGAGCTTTCTGTCTAGGTAGCCATGAATTTATGACAAAAATAAACAAATTGAGAAAAATTGTCATTTAAAACTTAATTTAGATTACAATAGTAAATAACGCATAAAGTTAAACTGTTTTAGTTCTAATTGACAATTAAAAATAACGCGTTTTTAAATTTATTGTCATAAATCCATGGCTGCCTAGATTAACAGCTCATAAAAACTTTAATTTTATAATTAATTTTTACGTTTATATGAAAAGCTAAAATAATCGTTTAGATGCAGAATTTAAATCTTTACAACTTTTATTTGAAATATTTTTGCATAAAATAATTAGGTAACGTTTGCTCAAAGAAAAACTGACGGCCCACTTTTTAATTTATACCCTGCACATATAACAACAAACCAATGTATTGAAATTCAGTTGTCGAATTAAAAAAAACCGGCAAATAGAATGTCTCGCAGTATTTATCTAACGAAGAAAAAGTTACTAATATGAATCACAGCAGTGTTTCGAACAATTCGAACTATCTAAATTTCAATAAAGAGTAAAATTAACTTAAGTTTATGTATATACAAATATTTTCTTCTCTATTCTTTAGCGGTTAAAAAATAACAAAAACAAATGATACATACGGTAAACCTCAAAATATTCCTTGAATGAAAGAAGAATCAAATATCAATGTAAATTAATCGGTTTTATTTGTAATGAAAATGCAAGTATTTGACATCATTGTAAAGCTGTATATTATGTTTAAAGGGTTGAAAAATATTAACTGGTTCTTCGTTTCACTGATTATTTATTGTGGATGATTATTGTTTCGCCATACAATGTAGCATCTTGAGATCTACAGTGACTTAAATCTAAAACTAGCTGATATATGTACATGATAATATATACAAGGCAACTGAGGAAGAGTGTGAATAATTAACAATTTTCTGAAATATTTTTTGGTGAATTGCGAAAGGAAGAATTGTATTAGGAGACAGGGATGAATTGAAAAATGAAATAAAAAAGTTTCTGGGATTCAACTACATTACTTCAGTCTCAACAGTTTCGACCCCACATGGGTCTTCTTCAGGAGATGAAAGTTAATATAAATATTAAGTACGATACATTTATATCAACTTATATCTCAGAAAAATTTTCATTGTATTAACTACCCAGTCAAGAAACAACCTTTACCCCGTGAATTGTAAAGATTGGTTTGCTTACTAAAAATATGTTTTGATTTATTGATTTTCTTATTTCAGTTGTTTCCAGTAGATCTAGTTTGACTTCTTTTTACTTTACTAGCTCTACTAGAACTATTAAAAATAAGAAAATGTTTCGATTATTTCTCATAGTGCAGAAGAAATCATTTCTGCCCCTAAAGAAGAAAATGTGTTATTACAGTCATGATTTAGGTTTGAGAAGCAGACTTTCTATCTTAGTCGTAAAGAAAATGTAAATACTAACCTGCAAACCTATACATTTGGCATTTGATGACATACAGGAAGGTGACCGGCACACCCGAACATAGACCTTTAACATGTAAAATCAGACTCCAAATTTCCTGCTTCCCTAATTATTTTAGGTAAAAATCTTCAAATAAGTTGTAGAGCATAAAATTCTGCACCTGAATAAATAGGCAGAATTTATTTTGTATGTATTGTAACCGCAGAAATTAGGTCTGAAAATGTCGAAAATCACCTCAAAAATAGCAATAGCCATGAAATCAAGACAAAATAAATAACAAATGTGTAACGGTTTATCTGTCATGTTAGGGTAATTTATTTTTATTAGGTATTATTTCTAATTTCTATTCCAGTTAACAATTATCTGTTAATTTAAATTGATATTTATTCACTTGAACAGAAATTATAAATAATAATAAAAATAAATTAACCTAGATTGACGAATAAATCGTTAACATTTTTTAATTTTTTGTTTCAATTCCATGGCTACAGCTATTCATACCTAATTTGTACCGTTACAATGCACAAAATAGTATATTGTGTTATTAGGAGTAAAAGTGAGACTTTGTGTGGCGAGCGAGGAAGTTTAAACGACGAGCGAAGCGAGTCGGATAAATGTACTCGAGGCACATAAAGACACTTTTACTCCGAATGACACATTATATTTTTTCTTCAAACGTAGATATTTAAAGAAAAATATCTACTACTGACGTTACATTTTACGTAAATTACGTTTGCGATTTCAATTGCCCTGTAGCTATGGATACTTATTTGTTCACTTTTTGTTATAAACATTGAAGTGAAATTTTTCACGTTTTGACGTTTAAATAAAAACTGTGCAATTTTATATCCTCCTTGCGGGCAATTATGTCGGAATTTGAAGGATTATAATGTACGCCCCCTGAAGTTGTTCAATTGGATGGAAATCTAACAGTGTGGCTGAAAGATATGTCCAGGAATCACTGCAAAATAATATAATCTTTTCTTATCACTTTAATTCTAAGTATTCTTATGCTCATTACCGTCCCTGTAATTGTAATCTGTAAGTCTGCTATTCTTTAGTAGTGTTATTTCCTCAAAAGTAAACTCTGTTTATATTTCAATTCACAGGTTATATATTTAAATTTGACAGCTATTGATCGTATTTAGTAACTTTATTCTTCGGTTACCTAGCGTGTTATAGTGACATTTAGGGTGATATTACAGGTTTCTTTTATTAAATTTACTTCTTATTCGTTGATCTGTATAGTTTCTATGGATATTTATTTATTTTATTTCTACTTTGTGAATCAAGTCACAAAAGATGTACTTTTATGACGTTTGAAGAAAAAATATATTTTTGTTTATTGATTCAGATGCAGAATTTTATGCCCTACAACTATGATTTCAAACTTTTTTACTTAAAATAATTAATGAAGCACGAAATTACCAAAGTCTGATTTTACATGTTAAAGTCCTATGTTCGGGTGTACCGGTCACCACCTGTATATGTACCGTGAACAGTATATCAGGCATCACTTGACGGACATTGAAACATGTCGTCGAAAATGTGTTATTAGAAAAACGTAAATAATGTTCAAATCTCAGGTCGGTCGGATTCGAAGAGATAATCCTTACTATAAATAGGCAGTAGTCAACCAAGTGATATTAACAAAATAAATTGGCCTAAAACTTTTGACGAACCACTACATATCATACGTTCTACTTCATCATTAAAAGCAGATTTCTTTCTATATTCTTCCCGCAGTATGTCATAGGTTTTACTCAAAATTATAATTTACCACTTTCTCCAAACATTTTTACATTAGCCTTGTTTCTAAAAATAATAAACAATCACATTTCCTTTTGAGTATAGAAAAATATTTACAATCAATTTGGTAATTCATACAATTACTAAAATCATACATTGTCATCCATCCCACATATCGTTTACAAATTATCATCATAGCATAGTCGTATTCTCACTCTCTAATAACACTCTGGGTCTTAAATCGCGATTAGCTCAGCTCTCAGCACACTCACTCACTTATCTAAACAATAACAACGAAATTAACCACGATGATCATAGCGCAGCGACCATGCCAGCCCAGCACGTGGTACGGCACGATAATAGAAATAAAAACGCCTAGTAATCGGCCTGGTGTGAAATTATAGATGTACTCCCACTTGGACAAGAAAGAAATATGTGGATGATGGTTATGTGATGTGGTTCGGTTCGGACAAATGCAGAAATGCTCGGGCTTCGGATGCATGATGGGTGGTCTTTAGTGTGAATTTTTGTGCGTAGGATAATAAATATTGTAGATTTATGATATATAGACAATAAAGAAACTATGAGTAAAGATAATAAATGTGAGAGATATACTTTTATTAATCTACATTGGATACGAGAGTCGCAGTAAAATTATTGAGAATAAGACAGTTAATTTTTTACCTTCCGTCACCTTTAGGTACGGAAGGTATTGTCTTTGTGTGTGTGTCTGTGTGCGTGTGACGAAAGTTTCGGATAGCATAACTTCAATACCACAATTCCAAAAATTATAATTGTTTCTTGTTTCGTATTCCTCAAGTTTACATCCAGAAGAACAAGTAATTAGATTTTGGTTATAATACCTAAAGGTGACGGAAGGTATTGTCTTTGGTCAAAAAAATTCAATGATGAGTTTTTAGTGAATAAGCATGTTTTATGGTCCCTATAATACGATTTTACCATTTTTACGATGATGTATGTATGGATGTGTGTGTGTGTGTGTTTGTGAGTCTGTGTGCGTGTGACGAAAGTTTCGGATAGCATAACTTCAATACCACGATTCCAAAAATTATAATTCTTTCGTATTCCTCAAGTTTACATCCAGAAGAACAAGTGATTAGATTTTGGTTATAATTGGTCAACCGGAAGTACCCTCATTTGAAGAATTTAACAGATATATGATTTATTGACACTTAATGTTATTATACTTAAAGAATATATTATTCTCTAAACGATTTGATTGCATTTTATACTTCATATTCAACAGATATAAAATTAAATAATTATAAAGATATTAAATTTCATAAATCAGCCATCTATGCTAATCATGAAAATTAGACAGATAATTCAGATAATTCAAATTGACAGATGTCAGTATCAATGAAAAGTAAATGAGTATGGCAGAGATGAGGATGTTGAAGTAGATGTTGGGGAAGATACGGTAAGGAAATAACTCTAGTGTTACAAGTTTCTAGAAAGATACAAGACAGACGATTATATTGGTTTGAACATGTCATGAGGAGAGATGAAGAATATATTGGAAGAATGAATAGCTTAGCATTAGATGGTTGAAGACACAGAGGAAGACCAAAGATAAGATGGAAAGACTGTATTGCGGAAGACTTGAGCGAAAAGAAACTGAATGAGAACGACACGCAAAACAGAAATGAGTGGAAGAAGAAAATAAAAAGATAGCGACCCCTAACGAATGGGAAGAGCTAAAGAAGAAGATGTTAGTGTCAAATGCAATTTGCATAGTTTGTTTATGAATTAATTTTACTGGAAATTTAGAATCTTTTGAAATTTATATATGGAATTTATACATTATATACTGAATTGACGCATGGTATTGTGCTGGCCACATCAGATTTTTTAAAATTTATTTTAAATATGTTCAAAAGAGTTCCCTTTGCTTAAAATATGTTCAGATAAGCCTAATACGCCATTAAAAACAAAATTTGCACTATTATTTTAAAGATTTAGGTATGTCGTTTGAAATTAAGTTACGAAAGTTAGTTAGAACTTAACCATTTTTTTAAAGAAACGTTGTGAGCGAAAATATGGAATTAACAACAGAGCATTTTCTTCAATTTTTTACGAAAAAAAAGATTTTCGTCTGAAGAAAAGATTGATGCTGGAATTCATGATTATTTTGAAAGCATTCTTCATTCCAAAAAAAAAAACTGTTGTGGCCAGCACAATACCTCTCGCCACTTCCGTTTTTGGTTACATAAGTATAGGGCGCGAAGTCATGCCACATTGTTGGCCTTGACAAGCAGATATGGGGACCCGTTTCAGAATGATAATTAGTAATTATGTACATAGATATCAATATCATAATTTTTCATTAAAAATTTCAAGATTTTCTAAATTTACGTAGTAAATTTGTCACCAGGAGTGTGGAATTTACTTGCCGAGGAAAATAAACTACATGGAATTGGAAAATCACATAATTTAGAATGAAAAATTATGATATTTGACATCTATGTACATGATTATTGATTACTAGCTATCAACAAAGTTGCATGGCTGCTCGCGCCCTATTGTATTTAACATTTGTTGTATACCTATACACTCTACACCAAAAATTCTACTTATATCTATTCTTATATTTAGATTGTTTAATTTTCAATTCATCAAGAATTTTTGTTATACTCTTCTAATTTTTGAAATGTTTCCTATTCATTGTTGGGATTGACAGTATTTTTGACGGATATATGTAATATACAATATACCTATTATTTTAAATTTTGAACAATTAATACAATAAGAAATAATAAATGTTCCCAGAAAAAATCTTCAGTAATGTCTTTGGATTTTTGACACTGATATTTATCTGTCAGTTACAAACATTTTCGTTTTTCAATTGGTTCCCATGACTTTATTTGGGCTGTGGGATTTATTAAAATAGATTATTATACATATACCTTATATTTCTTTATCTCTAAATCTATAAAAGATATAATAGAATATTTATATGTATCAGATAGAGAATTTACTCTTAGCAAGAATAAAATTTTTCAAAAAACAATATTTAGATTTTTTTTTAAGAATCTGCTTCTACAGTCCATACGATGTATCTTGGCGAGTTGGGGCAATTCATATTATCACTGCGGTAATGGGAAAGTTATAAAATCCATAGGCGTACCGGAGAAGAATAAAGTTCAATAAAATTACGAATATTACAAAAAAAAAAGAAATTATTTATACAAAAAAAAAAAATATTACAAATATTGGAATGAATTATTTGTTATATAAATCATATTATAATTAATTATTTTTTAAATTAATAAAGTTAAGAAAATAAAATTTCTATTGCTATTGAGAAAAAAATGCACCAACGCTTATGTATGAATATAACTTCTTGGGTTGAAAAGTACCTGACACCCCGAGTTTGAGTGTATTAGGGTGAAATTTGCTTTGTGTAAGGCAATAAAACATTGTAAAATCATTATTTCACTTCTGAAGCTGTGCGGCATCGAAGTAAAATTAAATATTTGACAAAACGCAACTTAGGAATAGTGAACTGAATTACATTCTTTTGGCTCGCCAACTTACATCGTATGGACTGTACATGTTACATAATATGCTTTTTTGCATGTTAAAAGTCTGACCTGTACTTTGCGTTACGCCCGGTATGTATCTTAATCTAGCGTTGAAATTTCCAAATACTCTCACTGATATTTGATATTTACAGTTTGAAATTATAGTTTATTACAACAATATCATTATTTAAATTGTATTACGGCTTATAATACATCAAAATGAATACAACTAATGCTATAGTATTAAATAAAACAGATTATTGTTGACATGAAAAACTATAACCTTATTATTACAGTTCAACAGCTAAAAAAATGTTTATAGAATTGCTATAATACAGATATCTCAATGACTAACAGTAATATAATTTAATTTTTCTTAATGTTAGTCTCGTGTCGAAGCAAATATGTCCATTAGCCACGGAATAACATTTACAAGTAATTACTACAACCGCAAACGTTTCAGAACACAAGGGTACTGTGCGGTGTGCGGTCGCCTTACGAAACAATGGAACAGATCATAGGTACGAGTACACGTGAAAGTGTAGAGTCAATTCAAATGTTAAACGCATATCTACACTAATTTTTACACAGAACCACAATCCAAGCTTCAAATGCCTTCTCTGCTAACAAATAAATTCCTACACACAGATACAATTGTGTAGAAACACGACAATTATGACGAACGACATGGAAGGACGAGGAAACAATAAGGGAACTATTTTCAATCGCCTTTATCACGTTTGTTATTTATATTTACATGTAATTTAGCAAATGGATAATGACAAGATGATTTCGTAGGTAGTTTATTCTTGTCTTGTCATACTTATATACATATGACCTCGATTTTTAATCGAGAACCTCAAGCTTTTTGAATTTTATAATTATTTTCATTTAATATTTTAACTAATTATTACTCGCATGTTAATATTCATTACAATGACTTTTTTAGTATGCAATAATATATCATCCAAATTAACAGTATTAATTTAAAATAATATTTATTTTAAATGCGTTGTTATGCAGTATAATGAATAAATTTATTCCTAGTTAAACCAATTTCCTTAATAAAGTTATGTATTTTGCAAATGTGTAATTATTTTACCATACAAATAACATTATAATTTATAATTTTAACGACTAGAAATAAATTGTCATAAAGCGGCATTACAATAGTTTTTTGTTAACTTAAACACATACCTACATATTTACTAATACTGTCTACTGTATTAAGTTCCTCTGCATAATATATATTCTTCTCCAGAATTTTATTTTTTAATAGTGACAATTTCTTTTCAATTACAAACATATGAAAATAAATTTATTAATTAGATATATTATAGATTCATATTTTAATATTTTCTTTTTAAAATACTACCATTATTAATTTCAAATTATTAATTTGTTGACAGTGACATTTATCTATTAGTTACATAAATTTGAGATTTAAATTGTTTAACCAAGGAGATATGATTACCTTTAAGCATAGACTCCGGGATTTATAAAATAAATTATTTTACAAATTTATTCATAAAATATATAAAAAAATGATTAATGCATATTTGTAGAAAATTGGATAACCTTTAATTTTTATAATAACACAAGTCGCGAAAAAAATTAATTTAAATATATTTTTCGAAGAAAAACTGTTTTGAGCTCCAAGTAAAGTGCCCTTTCCGATTATCTGATTTATACCAAAATCGAATGGCTTCTTTCCATATTAAAGTAGAGCAAGAATACACGGTTTCAAAATTTTCACACTCACACACACACACACATATAGACAACCATA
This sequence comes from Harpalus rufipes, assembly GCA_951394225.1. NCBI lineage: Eukaryota > Metazoa > Arthropoda > Insecta > Coleoptera > Carabidae > Harpalus > Harpalus rufipes. Next base: position 13,113,576 of record OX596277.1, read on the forward strand.
TCATTGTCAAAATGTTAAAATCGTAGGGACCTTAAAAATCTCGATATACAATTTTTAGCACGATCCCTATAACTCCCTTTACCAAGGGTAGCGGCAGGTAAAAATTGTAGGTATATTTTTTCGTAACTTAAATTAATATTCCTACAATGCTAAAACTAACTACTTTTTTGAACCATATAATGCTAATTAATACATAAGGTTTGCCAATTTTTTACTGTCGGTAGGATTACCCTACAATTATTGTTACTGTGTATCCTACATCCTATATTGACTGACAAAAGTTATTTTTTTTTGTAATTTACAATATTTTTTAACAACAAACATTTCAATCAAGGATGCCTTAAGCGATATCATTTTAGAAACTTCATAATTTAAATGTACACCGTTTTTAATTTTATTGTAATCTTATAACTCCAGTTAAAATTTTAACTTCCAGAAAAATAAATAATGTGTAAGCCCGCTCATATCACCTCTAGTTAAAGTAACAGTTAGGGATAACCAGCGGTTATGTTGCAAAATTGTTCGTACCACCTTTGGTTAGAGCTAACTTAAAGTTAAAACTGTTCTTCGCATCGCTTATAACCGTCAGTTTAATTCATAACTAATGTATGTAAAATTGGCCCTAAATATATTTAAATTGTTACTAAACAGGTAAAAGTCTTGTTAAAGGATTTATACATATGCAAGCAGTATTATCTTATTAACTTCAAATATTTTTTATTCTTGTTATAATAAAATTATCATATAGTAAGTAGAAATGCAAAAATGTTTCTTTCATACCGTTATGAATTCAAAAGTTTCATTTCATTCCATCTAGATCAGTATCCTAATCTGCTGTAAACATCTTGGTCAGCAATCCATCTTGTTAAACCAACAAAAACAGTCTTGATGACTTTCTATTGGCATCGTAGTTTGGTAGAAAAAGTGAAACCGAGCTAAAATTGGATCCCACTGCGTAGTAAACGATTGCGACGAGAACCTGTGCGTTGTGTTGCGTTGCGTTGTGTCTGTTTGTCTGAGGCTGATATATGGAGCCACTCTGCAGATAGCCCTGATTAGACATGTGTGGGCGGTGCATTCACTACTGGAAGATCGCCATCATTTAACATCATTTCATTTCCAAGAAATTTATTAACTATGAAGGAAAATTAAATATGTACCTTATTGGCAGTACCGATATAATAAACAGATTGTTTTACAACTTCAGGATAAAAATTAAATGGCAGACATATGTTTCTTTTGTTTCTATTCTAATTTGAAAATACGCAGAAATTTGGATAAAATATGCATGTAGCTGCATATATTGGGATATCGAATATATTTTTTTTTAAAAAAATGCCCTGTATTAGCTACTGCCAGTGGGTGTCAATTAATAAAAAAATGCCGAATATATGCATCAGTATTTGACAACCCACTTAAGGTTGCAACATGATCTGAAATTAGTAATATTTTATATAATCTTATAAGGTCACTTACTATCAAATCAACAGTAAAATTTGAAAAAAGTTCTATTAACGATTTATTACATTTTATAAACTTATCTACTTAAGGATTTACACAACAATTCAGCAAGTTGAATACAAAAACCCACTGTTTTGGCATTAAACCATGTTACAAATTTTCTACACAGATGGTTATACTAGTGCATTAACAGTAAAATCAATACTAAAAATCTGATGTGACCAACACAGTACCTCCCGCCATTTACCTATGTATATAATTTTTATATTACTTTATAAATTTATCCATACAATATATAGAAAAAGTATTAAAGCAAACTTGTAGAAAATGGAATAATCTTTAATTTTTATAATAACAAATTGAGAAAAAATTACATTTAAAGGTATTTTTTGAAGAAAAACTATCTTGAGCTTCAAGTAAACTGCCATTTCCGGTTATCCGATTGCCACCAAAACTAATCAGATATTTCCATATTAGAATAAGGTAGAAATACAAGATTTCAAAATTTAGAGCGTAAAGAGAATCCACACACACATACATACATACATACATACATACACACAGACATCATCGTGAAAATGTTAAAATTGGATTGTAGGGACCTTAAAACGTGGTCATTTACCCAAATCTCGATATGCGATTTTTAGCACGATCCCTTGGTAAGGGAGGTATTCCCTTACCAAGGGTAACGGGAGGTAAAAACAGTCAAATTTGTTTATTTTATTGTAATTTAAACTCAAAGTGTTAACTACTAGTACTATGTCCACTACCGGTGCTGTTACGTTACTTTCATTATTATTTACTAAGTAATTATCTACTTGACCGATAAATGAAGCGAATACCTAGTAACTCATATTTACTTTTCACGCTCTAGTCCTTGAAAAATGCCTCCACACACTGTACAGAGTGCGTAAAGTATATACTTTACGTATGGTAGTAGGAAAACATCTTTTTGATTCGTGTTCAATGTAGTATCTGCCATTTAATTTGTATCTTGATGTTGTGAAACAACCTGTATAATAAAAGGATGATTTTTTAAAACTATTTCGAATCAAATAACAAAACCTTTTTTTTCAAGAGTACAAATAAACTTTTTGAAACATCTAAAATGTGTATTAGGGTAGAAAAGGAAAAATAATAACTTGGTTAAATCTTCAATCAATTATAAAACCAATACTGTCATTGACCAACATATATGTCAAAATGTCATGGACAGAAATAGATTAAATTCATTTTAATTGGCATTTATAATTTATTAAACAATTGACTTATACGATGTGTGTTGCCGAATACATTCAACATAAAAAAATAGTTTTATACGATTTTTAGCATAACTCCGCCATTGACCGTAAATCTGTGGTATTTGCCGCTTAATATGTTAAAGGTAAAACCATCGAAACGTTGGTTATGATAACTTGTATCGACTATAGTATTAAAATTAATAATCTTTCACTCATTATGCAAAATTGCTGAGCATTATTGCCAATGTCTGTTATTTTATAGTTATTTACGTACCTATGCATTAAAGCTCATCTTTTTAGCAACAATGTAGAGTTTAGTAACAAGTTACATAAATAGTAAAAAATCTGTTGTTACCAGCACAATACTTTCCGTCAATCCTGTGTATTATGTATAAATTTCATACATAAATTTTCTTGCAGAAGATTCTAAATTTCCAGTAAAATTATTTCATAAACAAACTATGCAAATTGCACTTGACACTAACATCTTCTTCTTCTTTAGCTTTCCCCATTCGTTAGGGGTCGCTATTTTTTATTTTCTGTTTTACGTGTCGTTCTCATTCGGTTCCTTTTCTCTCAAGTCTTCCGCAATACAGTCCTTGCATATAATCTTTGGTCTTCCTCTGTTTCTTCAACCTTCTATTAATAAGCTATACATTCTTCCAATATATTCTTCATTTATCCTCCTGACATTTTCAAACCAATGTAATCATCTCGCTTGTATCTTTCTAGAAACTTATAACACTAGAGTTATTTCCTTACCTATCTTTCCGTGTATTCACCAACATGTACTTCAAAATCATCATCTCTGTCACTTTAATTTACTTTTTATTTACATACATACAGACATCATCGTAAAAATGGTAAAATCGTATTATAGGGACCCTAAAACATGCTTATTCACTAAAAACTCATCATTGAATTTTTTGACCAAAGACAAGGAAGATTCCTTACCTAAAGGTGAGGGAAGGTAAAAAGAATTTCATTATCTAGGAGCTAATCAATTTTTGTAAAATAAAATATCGTATAATTTTAAAAGGGAAATGCCATTTGTAGGTTCATGTAGGTACTCGTTTTGTTTGATTAAATTGTCACATACTTTCTCTGTTACAGTAAATGTTTTTCATGTTTTCACACTCTTCTTTAAATCAAACAATATTGATTTATTTTTATGAAGATTTCAGAAAATTGTTATTTAAATATGAAGTATGTTTAATGTGAATGATCGGTATTCTTTTTTTATTAATTGTTAAGATTATTAATCACCAATTTACACACGTCCGCATGCATTAGTTACATTATTTTTTTGTTGATCCGTATCTTATTAAATTGCAGAAAATTTTATGTAATTCCATGATAATTTTTTATCCGGTAGTAATCATTTATTAATAAAAAAAATCGTTAATTAATAAAAAAAATATTAAGTAATAGTCATTCATTAACAGGTGTTATTATTCGATGTTTTAAACATTAATGAAACCCAAAAATATTAAATTTGTAGGTTAAAAACAATGGTTCCTTTATGAAACTAAAGAAATCAGCAGTCAGATAGGTATTAAATATAAGTTACGGAAGACAAACGAACGATTGTTTAAAATCCTTCTGTAACCAGTGTTTTATTCTATTTGCTCGGTTTTGAGTTTCATTTACATTTACACTATTACTTTATAAGAATAGTTAAAAGTTTTTGGTACAATAGTTAGGTTGATGATAGTGATTTGTGTTTTTTATTTTGTCCGTTGCCTAAATATGTTATGTATTTAGTGATTTTAATGCAGTCATGCCAATCCGAAATAACAAAATGTGGCGGTCGGAATCCAGCTTAGCTGTGTTCGAGAGTGCTCCACTCGACTTACCGTACACAGGTCTCCAGCGGTCCAATCTTACTGACGAGTCCAAGTAAACGGGACGAAATGCAACTCGTTATATCATCAAAAATTGTTTAAGAATGAAATTTATTCTAGAATCAAAAAGCGTAATGGAATAAGTCATTATTATTCCGGGACAGACAACCTATTTATTATATTAAAATTTGTTTCTAACTGCATGTGTATGATATGTTTGTGTAATGTTTTTATTGTAATAATTTTTACAATATTGACGTGTGTCAACTCATACGATTTTCTACATTCATATGTTGTTCTATTTATTTTCTATATCTCAAAAACTCTAGTAACCCTAGATATTTTGGTGATTGTTACATCTCCCTTTCTTTTTTTTATTTCTCTTATCCAAAAACACTTGTCTTGTTACGAGTGGGTGGTACGGGTTAAGGTTTCTTCTATTTCTTCTTATAGTGCACGCCGAAATCTTGTTTCAGGTCTTCGTATGTTGTAAAACATTCTTGTTTTTTCTACATTCTTTCAAAAATCTTGTTTACTTTGGGGCCAATGTACAGCAGAATATGATTGATTTGTGTCTCCTCTGGTCTTTGGGCTAAATTTGCGGCTTTCCGGTACCTCTCGTAGTGTTGAATCCACGGTTCCCAGTTGTTGTCCAACAACGAAAATTTTTCAAGCGATGGTATTTGTTGTAAAACATCTTGACTTGCCTGTCTGTTGGGTGAAGGTCCAAGAACTTGCATGGTAGCTATCAGAGTCTGTAACTCTTCTATTTTGTCTTCTAATTCTACCATTTTTTGTGCTTCTGCCATTACCCCACACCTGACACCATGTAATGTTTTTATTGTAATAATAATTTTTACAATTTTTACTACTCATATGACTTTCTACATTCATATGTTATTCTATTTATTTTCTATATCTCAGGTGATTGTTACAGTTTGTTAAAGAAATGAAAAGTATTACATGACAAAGAAGTTGCTTTAGCATTTAGTAGTACCTAGTAAAGTAGACAATTACAAAATTACTGTAATTTGTCTTGTTACAGGTAGTTGAGTCTCATTAGAAGAAAATCTGATGTTTATCTTAATTTCTCCGCATCTGAAACCATTTAAGAGTCGCATATCAGGATATCATCTGTCAGGTATAACAAACGACTCTATTTCTTCGGAAAACGATTTCTTGTGCTTCCATTTATTCCATATTTTTAAATAGTTAAAATGCTGATTTCTACGCTATAAACTATTTGCAAAATATATCTGCGAAATCTGCTTAAGGAAAGTTGTTCTTCCATACGGGGAAAAAAGGAATGATGATACATTATTTATACAAAATAACTAACATTTAAGGTCAGATACTTATGCTAATCGACTTCCTGCCTTACGCTGCAAATCATAAAAAGAGCAAAAATAAATACCAGATGTTCTCGGAGATGATTTCATACAAAAATCGAATTATAATTAGATTAGGATTCAGCTCATAAATATCATAAACACGTTAAATATGCAAATTCGACTCAATTAGGTACACATTCCTTTTTGAATCGTTCATTCACAGATACTACGCGTTCTATTTGTTTTCATTAGTGTGACAACATTTTTGCATCCGTTACACTATACATTTTATGGAGTTGTATAATATAAACAAATAAGGAAGAGAAATATTCAATATGGTAGGTATGCTGTTCTATTTTATGCAGATTTTGTTAATAACAGAATACATGGTTTCAATTAATAGATTACCGGTATTGAATGTTCTAATTATCAAAATGGTAAAAAACTTTATATGTGAAAAACTAGAGACAAATATTTTTTTTCTTTATTAAGGTGTTAATAATTAATCGAAATTTTCGCAAACAATATTTATTCCAACCAACAACCCCAAGGTGTTGTAAGAATAAATGTTGTTTCACTGAGATTTGGAGTATTTAATTTTTAACACCTTATCGACATCGACACCACAGTTTAAATATGCTAAATTCTACTTTCGATTTCGTCAAAAATTAAACTTCTTTGTTTAAAGGTATATTTTGAAGTTTATTTTATGTATCATCTGTTTCAGATTATTTGAACTATCAATAAGTTAAGAAAACAATTTATTTGTATTAAATTTAATTTACTCTTACTCTTTATTGTTTCTTAAACAGTAAATTTTTTACACAATAACGAAAAATAAATTGATTTTGAGTGCAAATAGATGTGTATTTGTTTTCTTTTTTTGGGAATTTTTGTTTGTAATAGTAGAAATGTTTAAACCAGTGTTTCCAAAATGTACTAGGTATGCGTAACCTTGGGGGTACGGCCAGAGTTTAACTCATATAGTGAAAATAATTGAAAAATCCTTACAAAATGAAATATAACTTGTAGAAATTATTGGTTATTATTTATTTTTAAAAGAAAAAGAAAAAATCTGATGTGGCCAGCACAATACCTTCCGTCAATCCTGTGTATTATGTACAAATTCCATACATAAATTTTCTTGCAAAAGATTCTAAATTTTTGGTATTTTATGATTCCCTTTCTCGGCAACGGAATTCCATACTCCTGATAACAAACAAATCACATGAAATAAGAAAATCATGAAATTTTGAATGAAAAATTATGACACTTGTCAGTTATGGACATAATTAATTGCTGTCATTTTGATACGGGTCCCCATATCTGCTTGCCAAAGGCAGCAAAGTCATGTCACTGCACGCGCCCTATACATAATTTTTTTGCAAAAGATCCTATATTTCCAGTAAAGTTATTTCATAAACAAACTATGCAAATTGCACTAGACACTGACATCTTCTTCCTCTTTAGTTTTCCCATTCGTTAGGGGGTCGCTATTTATTATTTTCTTCTTCCACTAATTTTTGTTTTGCGTGTCGTCCTCATTCAGTTCCTTTTCTCTCAAGTCTTCTGCAATACAGTCTTTTCATCTTATATTTGGTCTTCCTATGTTTCTTCCACCTTCTATTAATTTATTCATCTGTCCTCATGACATGTTCAAACCAATGTAATTGTCTCTATTATATCTAAAAACTTCTAACACTAGAATTACTTCCTTTATTTTTTCATTCAATTACTTGCTTTTTATTGATACTGACATCTGTCAATTTGAATTACCTGAATATATTAGCAGTTTCCATGGTTATGTTAGCATAGCTGGCTGAATTATGAAATTTATACGATTTTTTATCTTTATTATTCTTTAACTCTATATCTGTAGAATATGAAATATAAAATGCAATCAAATCGTATAGAGAATAATATATTCTTTAAGTTATAACAACATTTAACTGAGTTTTTCAAGAAAAACTGTTAAAATCTTCAAATGAGGGTACTTCCGGTTGACCAATTATAACCAAAATCTAATCAAGTCTGCATATGATTGTAAGGAAGAGGAATACGCAAGAATTGTAATTTTTGGAATTCTAGTATTGGAGAAATCGTCCACGAAAAAGCGGTCACATACACACACACACATACACACACACACACACACACACACACACACACACACACACACACACACACACACACACACACACACACACACACACACACACATACAGACATCATCGTAAAAATAGTAAAATCGTATTGTAAAGACCCTAAAACGTGCTTATTCAATGAAAATTCACCACCGAATTTTTTGACCAAAGACAATACCTTCCTTACCTATAGGTGACGGAAGGTAAAAATATACTAGTATTAAAGAAACGTATATATTAATGAATTTACAATTATTTCTAAGTCAATCCTTCTTCCTTTTACGGAATATAAAATTATTTGACATAACAAGCTCATTCTCAGTAGTGCCAACGTATGGTACGAAAATAAACTACAATTATTTCAAATAATTCTATATTCTGTAAAAGGAATAACGATTGACTTAGAAATAATTGTAAATATCATTTATATATACGTTTCTTTAAAAATAAAAAATAAAAATATATCATCTCGGCATATTACCCATTGCTGGGTATGCCAATCTGCTTTGTACACAGATGTCGGTAATGATGAAATATTTGTACCGTGCGAGCGCTTACCAGGCGTCACCACAGGGGCCAATTAGTATATTGTTTCTTCTTTTTTAAAAAAATAAAGAACACAAGTTATATTTCATTTTATAAGGTATTTTTCAGGTTGATGACATGCGTCTTCTGCCTAAGTGCCTAATCATTTCTACCATAATAATTGTTTACATTTTAAACAAATTATAAAATCTACATAAATGGTTGGAAATTTCTACAAAATTCCTTTGGCTATGTCATTGTCAAAAATCCAGAGACATTATTGAAGATTATTTCTGGGAAGTACATACATTATATTATTTCTTATTGTATTAATAGTTAAATATTTAAAATATTCAAAAATACTGTTAATCCCGTCAATGAATTGGAAACATTTTGAAAAATTAGAAGAGTAGGACAAAATTTCTTCATAGAATGAATTTAAAATTAACAATCTAAATATAAAGAATAGATATAAGTAGAATTTCTGATGTAGAGTGTAGGTATAGAAGAAATGTTATATACAATAGGGCGCAAGCAGTCATGTGACATTGTTGGCCTTGACAAACAGGAGGCCCGTGTCAGAATTATAGCTAGTAATTATGTACATAGATGTCAAATATTATATTTTTTCATTCTAAATTTAGTGATCTTCCAATTCCATGTTGTTTATTTTCCTCGACGAGTAAATTGTCATTTTGAAAAAGACTATCGTATCAAATCGAAATGTCAAATAAGTTATGTAATATTTTCTAACTTTATTTATTTATTTAACTGTAATTAAAAATATAACTACGTACCTATGTATGTATAAACGATGCAACTGGGTATTAATCATGCACCTACGTCCTATTTACTCATGCAAATTCAAAATATAACCATTCTAAATAAAACGTTTTGTAACTGTACCTAGTCTGAAATATGTATGTATATAATCTATTTCATCTTTGTCCCAGGGCTACTAAATATATACGCAAAAACTAAATTTGCTAGAGACAGATTGAATTTAGGTTATGCCAGTTCATCTGTATTTTATCTGCTCAACAATCTTCCCATAAAAGCAAATATTTCTATTGCTTTCTTTTTTGCTGTAAATTATTGTCTCGAGAAACAAATTCCTATTTTATCACTATCAAATAAATTAACCGTTAATGTATTAAGTTTTTACGGAATTTCCATTTTATGTAAACTATCAAAGCAATAATTCGCGCTATAGTCAATTAGATTACCTCAATCTGGTCCAGTTGGAGTAGTAGGGGAAAACAGGTGACAATCTAACCGTCGCCTACGCTGATGCCCGAGAAGATGCGTGGGCAGATAGGAATTACGATCTCCGGGGAACTCTTGTCACTATCTTTAGAAAGCGGCACTAGTTTCTTCCAAAAACAGCACAATGAAGTGATATAGATTTAAAGAAATAAGGGTTTCAACGTAAGATGGTTACCTTCTCAATGGTTTAAGTCTTTTTCCTAACGAGCCATTCTAGATTTCGATTTAGGGGTGTCTTTTTTGCTCTGTGTGACTTAGATTTATTTTGGAGATACCAAACAGCCAATTTAACCAGAAATAGAAATGGGAAAGATTATTAATTTCTTACAAAAGCCAAAGATACGTTACCAAATTGTAACTGGTTAACGACCTTGCTTAGTAAACAAAAAAGAAAACAAATTTTATTGTTCAATTTACCAATATTCAAAGGTTGCTATAAAACGTAATATGCTTATTTACTCACAGTAATGAGAAAAGAAAATAATAAATGACTAACTACCCAAAAATTGGATATAATAATTACAATGTTAACTTGAAATGGTCAAATATTGTCTTCCCTACTTATTTTTCGACAAAAAATAGTTTTATATAATAGATTATGAACACTGAAAACTAGTTTTTAATACGGCATTAATAATTATAATTAAAATTTGTTTTATTGATATTCATTTTTTGTGCTTTATTGTAGTTGCTGTTTATTATTCCATGAAATCACTAATTTGATTAATATTAACAGATCTCTTCGATTTTCTCCTGTTACAGATAATAGAAAATTATGAATTAGAACAGGGAACCCCAACCTTTTTGAAAAGTGGACCAAATACGAAATTTTAAATTATATGGCGGACCGGATACTAATTCTTATTGGATATCGTATTGGATTATAAATATAAAAATATTAAATTATACTTTTTTGTATAATACCAAAATTTGGTGCAATTTTTTTATTTTCGGATATTTAGATTCTTTCATTAATGCACTAAATTAAATCAAATTTTCTCTTTTAAATAGTAACTTCTACACGTCATTACCCTCAAAAGGATTTTGAAAAATCTGAAATATTTGTGAATTATTCTTAAAATCATTAAATTAACCCGCATTATTTTCCTATACAATAATATAATATTTTGAACATATGGTCCTCAATAAAGAAATTGTAACCCGACAAAGTTTTCTACAATTTACTACAGCATGGAAAATGATTAAAATTCTTTTGAATAAGTTGAGTTTTAATAATTGTAGGTTTGAATATTAGTAGAATCATATAAAAAAATGCAGTAATAAATATCAAGATCAGTTCAAAAAAAATGCAAGTATCTCTTCAAAAAACTATTTGGCTGTTTTGCTGAAAAATAATTAGGGGAGTTTAGTTTGGCTTTGCTTTGCATACATTTACCTAATGTATTGTAACTTATCTTGTGTGTAAACTCTATAAGCAAATAAATAAAACAGTCCTACATACAATTTAGGAATGTCTATAAATCAGTAACGACACAAATATCAGAATAACAAATTAAATTTTTTTTTTACAAATTTACATAATTGTTTACAGGGCCGTATTAACCATAAAGTAGACAAAGCGGTGACCAATAACTGGTGATAACAGTTCGACCGGCATTTTAAGGGTCATCCTTTAGTCCAGATTTAGCTTAATACCGCGACCCTTTACTTGTGGCCAATGAAAATTAACTTCATCAAAACCATGTACAGTAAAAGATACTTTGCAAGACTTATAGAACAATACTCACAGCAAAATGTGCAGGGCTTAGGGATATAATGCTTAATAGAATTAAAGCTGGTATTATTAGTAAAGGCGATGTAACCTAATATTAAATGGCGGAATACTTGAATAACATATTCAGTTTTGATAAGCTTAAAATCTATATTTTAAACTAGTCAAAAGAAATTTGTAGCAATTTCTTACCATATGCGTAGTTATAATTTGTTTGTTGAAAATGTTAACTGACCGAACTAATATAAGTCTGGGCTCGTAGTATGTTCGTGTCATAATTTTACTGGAAATATAAAACCTTTTACAAGAAACTTTCTGTATGGAATTTATACAAAATATGTAGAACTGTCGGAGGATAATCTGCTGGCCACATTAATTTATTTTAATTCTCTTGAGACATATTGAGGTAAAATACTAAAAACAATATCAAGAATATAGAATGGGAACAATATCAGTTTCGAATGTATCTGAAAAGCGTTTGTTTTCATGCTTAAAACGCGTGAAAAACTATTTAAAATCCAGTATTACCCCTGCGTTAGCAATTCTAAATATATGTAGAAGTAGAATTTAGTAAAGAAATAAATTACGATATTATAATATAAAAATTTGCCAAAAAGAAATCCTCATAAATAATTCCGATTTAGGTCACAAAATTTCTTAATCCGGCCCTGAATGTTTATTCTGCTCATTGGCTATAAAGAATTTAGTGACTATTAGTTCAGTAGTAGATTTTGAAATTTGTGAACATAACTTAATTCTGATGAATTGAATTTTAAAGCGCAAAATCTTTTAGGCTCATTCTTTCCATCTACTACTAACTACATACAGTAAAATTTTTGAAAGATGTCCGATCAAGGTCGTCTACGAATTGTATGAATTCAGATTTTTGCTCCGCGGATTATGACAAATTCAGTAGTGCCGTTTGCTTAGTTTTTATGAGGGTACATAAGATACTACTGTTATTTTATTATTATAAAAATATGTTACAATAAAAGCATTCAAAAATAAGTAAAAAATAAGGTAAGTTTATTAGCAAATGTAAAACCAAATACGTGAAAAATAAGATACTGACACAATGTCAGTGTCAGTGACTCTGACACAAAATAACGTTATTCGTACGGCTATGATTTAAGGTAATGTATCTGAATTAATAAATAAACTTACGTTACAGCGAAAGTATTCTCAACAATGAGCATCGTTTTAAAATGGAATGTCCTAGTTTATTCGAAACAATATGAATTTTTGAAAGACAAGTGTGTTATATCTATTCTTATCGTACATGCTTACAGCCTTTGCAAAGGAAAGAGATAAATTTATGCCAATTTTTTAATTCGTTCATGATACAGATGACCTTGATCGGACATCTTTCAATCATTTTAGTGTAATCTTTAATAATTTAATGTAGTATTAAACTATAAATCCTTGAACAACTACTATCGCCATCTACCAAAGCCTCATAGAACATTACATTATTAAAGGTTTGGACGTGGAATACGTAAACGTAATCTACTACCATTAGATTATTTATTCAATGGTTTGGTGTAGTTACTACTAAATGGACTAAATCACTTAAAACACAATTTTGCCCTTCACCCATCTAACCCTCAATATTTGATTTGAATGTTTTATCAATTTTCTCGATTTAAGAGATTAATAAATATTAATTAGTCATGTGATTTCGCATGTGATTTAAATCTACCTAAGAATTGGGCAAAAATAAGCTCAGCTATATCTTGATGGGTTACAACTGTTGGTTTTTCGTCGGTTACATGTAAATTAAGCAAATTTATAAACTTTGGCTAATTATTTCAAGCATACATTTTACTGCAGAAAACTCATTCTTAAAAAGACAAAAACATATACAGTATTTTTTTTAAAAAGAATGAACGAATTCACAAATTGACGTACAATTATCTCTCTCCTTTGCAAAGGCTATAGGCGTGTGCTATAAGGATGGATATAACAACCTTGTCTTTCAAAAATTCAAATTGTTTCGACAAAGTTTGGACATTCCACTTTAAAACGATGCTCGTTGTTAATAATACTTTCGCTGTAACGTAAGTTTATTTATTAATTCAGATACATTACCCTGATTCATAGACGTACGAATAACGTTATTTTCTGTGAGAGTCACTGACATCGTGTCAGTATCTTATTTTTCACGTATTTGGTTTTACATTTACTAATAAACTTACCAGTTGACTTATTGAATGCTTTTATTATAACATATAATTTTATAATAATAAAATGACAGTAGTATCTTATGTACCCTCATAAAAACTAAGTAAAAATCTGAATTCATACAATTCGTAGATGACCTTGATCGGACATCTTTCAAAAATTTTACTATACCTAAGTAAATAATTAACTATTATTCATAATTATTAACATACAAGAATGCAAATTTGCACACTGTAACTTTCAAAGTAGGTAATTATGCTTCATATAAAGTTGTTATGTTAAGATAAATACTTTCAAGAAAGTTTATACTACACTAGATAAGATGATACTAAAATTATTTTTTGGGGTTTATGACACTATAGGAAATAGCGTGATTTTACGTACCTCGTCCATATAAAAAGTTTATTATACAGCAGACTATTCAAAATGCATAATTTATGTGACAAATAATATACGGTTATTGATATGAAAATAATTTTATAGTTTTTGTTGTCTATAAAAACTAGTATTTGCAAAGAAAGAAACAAACAAAAAATCACAAAAACATAAATGATTTAAAGTATTATTTCAATATGTATAAGTTAATAACTTATTATTAATAATTACAGTTTCTACATTATACATAAATAATGAGATATTTATTGACATTATAGTTTATGGAAAGTTATTACACGTGCATGAAAAGAAAATTTAATCAAAATGTCAAAAGTGCTACAATCAAATGCTATCAAGTCAAGTTATGTCAAGGATTGAAATATTATAAATAATCTTTCATAGAACACACATATAATCATATCTAACAATATCAGTTAAAATTCTTCAAAAAATGCAAATCAAATTATACAAATTCAAATTGAATTGAACCAATCACTTTCGAATTACACTGACAATTTTCACTAATTTCACGACTAGGCGTTGCTTAGACACGTCTGTCAATTTTTTTTTTGAGGGACAAGTATTGCTGTAATTTTGAATATAATTTATAAAACAAATGATACCAAATGTAAAAAAATAATTGAATAAATATATATTTTGAGGAATTGGCATGTCGAATACCATTCGTGACTAGAATTTTACCGGTAATATATGCCTAGCTCACTCTTGCTTGGTGCTTTAGAAAATCGTGATCATCACGGTAAAAATTGTTACTAAAATTCTAGTCACTATTGGTATTATACAGAGTGGTGACCGCGACCCCGAAACATAGAACTTTAAGATGTAAAATTATACTTTCTTAATTTCCTGCTTCCCTAATTATTTTAGGCATCTGAATAACGAAGCAACATTAATTTTGTATGCCTTAACGGCAGAAATTAGGTATGAAAATGTCGAAAATCACTTCAAAAATAGCAATAGCCATGGATTTGAGACAACATAAATAACAAATATCTAGCGGTTTATCTGTCATGTTAGGATAATTTATTTTTATTAGATATTATTTCTAAATTTAAATTGATATTTGTTCACTTGAACAGATTTTACAAATAATAATGAAGTTAAATTAATCTAGCTTGACAGATAAATCGTTAACATTTGTTAATTTTTTGTTTCAATTTCATGGCTATATTTTTGCGCTAATTTTCGACATTTTCAAATCTAATTTTTGACGTTACAAGGTATACAAAATTAATTTTGCTTAATGATTCACATGAAAATTTTTATACCCTATAACATTTATTTGAAGCTTTTTTACCTAAAATAATTAGGGAAGCAGGAAATTAGGCAAATCTGATTTTACATGTTAAAGTCCTATGTTCCGGGGTCGCGGTCACCACCCTGTATGTGACAATTTTTTCCGAGCATATAATAGGCAAAAGCAAGGTGTTCAGTTTGAAATTTTATTAAATAAAAATCTCAAATATAGTTTTAAATACACAGAGGAGCTATACAAGGTGCCCTGTATTTGTTCCCGCCTAAAAATTCATGAACTGGCAACCCGTGTTATTTTTCATAAGTGACTTGGTGTGGTAGCATGAATGGTCATTAGATGACTAGGAAGGACAGTGTGAAAAATACTTCAAATATAAATTGTGTACAATTTATTTTTCTATAACTGTTAATTGAAGTATTTGTCTCTAAAATAAACCGTAAACGATTGCCAGAGTTAAAACAATGCTAGTCATCTCTTCCCTAATCAGCTCCTAATTACCATTCATGCTACCAGCCTTGGTTTTCAAAATTTTGTTTTGTTCTTACCTATTGTGATTTTTCAATTTAAACAACTATTTACACGAAGTGGCTAGTAAAATGTATACTATGTTGCCTTAAACTTTATGGAGGAAACATATAAAATGGACATCCTGTATGTATAATTTTCATGGTTTTCTTGAGGTTATTGACTAAACTTGTGCCGCGACCGGAATTGAACGATATGATACCAAAACCAGAAACATCAATAAATTGACATGTTCAATTTTTGCGGAAAACCTCTCATTTAAAATATCATTTTGAGAATATAATTCATTAGTCACGTGACATGTTTTCCGCCAATCAACGTTCAGAATCTCCCTAGTTATATGTCTATCGTAGCGATGATAAAAAAACAAAGAAATTTTCATTTATTTATAATCGCTACTAAGGGGATTTGTTTTCTTTATTTGTAACATTAACAGTTAATTTTGAATGAGTAATAACAATAACTAAAACTCGTAAGTACCATGTTTTAATACATTATGATTATGTATATCAAAAGTTAGGTTAGCAGCACACACAATATGTTACAAAAATTCATTGTATTCTCTCATTAAATATAAGCTCGTGATATGATTAATAATCGAAGATGTTGCTCGTGAAACCGATACAACTCGGTTTCACTCGAGAATATCATCGATGATAATCATATCATTTATTATATTACGTATGAGGATATACGATATACCACACAATTTTCATTTTTCATAGTGAGTATTTTTCAAATTTCTATGAGTATTAATGTATGAAAAATAATATATAAATTTCTGATTTTTCTATAAAGAGAAAAAGAAAAATTGTACAAAATACCATATGATATACTTTACATTTTACAATATAGTTCTAATTGAAATAAATTTTCTCGTTTTAATTCTCGTATATTGTGTTGTTCGTGAAACTACTATAGGATTTTGCTTGTTGTCTATAACTTGTACGTAAAGGGCTGTAAGTCCTCTCAAATTGAGTTGTCTTGAGCGGTTCGGTGCATCCCGGACAGTCGTAAAGTGAACTGAGTAGCGTAACGAGCACGTTAATGGTCAGTTTAATGTCACTTGGACACTGACATGTCAGTCAGAGCATCGGCTATAAACAGCTTCTTTCAAAGGATGCAGAAACTCACCGTTTAAGTAAATGTAAACACGGACAGAAATAATTATAACGCATTATAACAACCTACATAAATAAAAAATCTGTTGTGACCAGCACAATATCTTCCGTCAGTTCTATGTATCTTGTACAAATCCACACAGAAAGTTTCTTGCTAAACATTCTACATATATATTTCCAGTAAATTGCACTTGACACCGACATCTGTCAATTACAATTTTCTTAATACAGTAGCTGTTTCCATGGTTATAGCATAGCTGGCTGATTTATCAAATTTAATTTCTTTATATATTCCCCCTTCCCCCCGCCGCCATACCGTAGGTCCAAACATTCGATAGTGAGTTTTCAATGAATAAGCACGAATTAGCGTCCCCACATCACGTTTTTAATATTTTTACAATGTTGTCTGTGTGTGCATGTGTCTCACGATTCTTTCATAGACGAAAACTACACCACTACAATTCTATAAATTATAATTCTTTCGTATTTCACGAGTCCAAAGGACGAGTTGAAATGTGCTGTTTCGGTTTCACGAGCAATATCTCCGATTATTAATCATATCATGAGCTTATATTTAATGAGAAAATATAATTCCTTAGTCACGTGACATGTTTTCCGCCAATCAACATTCAGAATCTCCCTAGCTACGCGTTTATCACAGCGATGATAAAAAACAAGGAAATAAACACCGTATTTACGAAGAGCTGATTAAGTTTTGGTTATAATTGGTCAACCGGAAGTAGCCTCAGTTGAGGACACATACAGATATAGTAAACATAATAAAATCGTATTCCCGGGACCAGAAAACGTACTTATTCACTAAAAACTCACTACCGAATTTTTTGACCAAAGACAATACCGTCTTTACCTAAAGCTGACGGAAGATAAACAATATGATATATTTATGAATAATTGTGATTTATAATACAAACAATCCATACCTGTAAGCTAAAATGTTCATATACATTCGACCACCAAATTATCTAAGCGATCATCCATCCAGATGTTAATTATGGGTACCACGGCTTGACTCTTTTAATATCAAACGAATCGTCGTTGTACTCTATCATATCTAGGAGTAGATGAAATTAGTATTCAACATAAAATAGAGAAGCTAAATATAATGAATGGTACTATAAAATGAACACTCAATAAAAAAGTATGGAAAGAAACCCTTATTAAATTCTATAAGACTGTGTCACTACCAGCAGCCATTTACGGAACTTGTAGATTGTAACAAAAAAAGATTCTTCAAGAATACAGAGCGCTGGCTAAGATGTAATTTCTGAGATACGTAGCAAGATATTTACAAGTAGAAAGGAAAAGAAATACAGAAATAAGATAAGAATTAGATACAGTAATTTTTCTTAAAGATGTCCGATCAAGGTCATCTACGAATTGTATGAATTAAGATTTTAACTCTTTTCAAATTCAGTGGTGTCGTTTACTTAGTTTTTATGAGAGTACATAAGATACTACTGTTATTTTATTATTATAAAAATATGTTACAGTAAAACTATTCAAAATTCAAAAACAACTTACCTTGTATGCAAATAACCACTGACAGAAAGCAACGTTATTCGTACGTATACAATGTAATATATCTGATTTAATAAATAAACTTGCGTTACAGCGAAAGTAATATCAACAATGAACATTGTTTAAAATGGTATGTCCTAACTTAGTCGAAATAATATGAATTTTTGAAAGATAAGCGTGTTATATCCATTCTTATCGCACACGTTTGTAGTCTTTACAAATGACAGAGATAAATGTATGCCAAATTGTTAATTCGTTTATGATACAGATGAACTTGATCGGACATATTTCAAAAATTTTACTGTACCTATCATCCCATTAGAAAACACAATTGAGAACTACAGAGAACATTGGAAACGCCACATAAATAGAATAAACAACACAAAACTACCTACTTAAAATCTTTTACAACTATTAAAGAAGAAGAAGAATCTTTGTATTCTTACAGACCTTATCATCTCACAAGTAATATACTTAGTACCACTATTTGTAAAGCTCTGTCGAGTTTCTCTTGAATCTGATACTGACTAATGTTGCTGAAATTACGCTTTCTGTCAAATATGTAACTTTAACGTTAAATAAATTTCCTAGAAGGGGTATTAGTTACAAGATTACGACAATATTTTACGTTAACAGTCACGGTTTTTGAATCTCATGTGTTACTACGGTAGTACAGCATTGTGGACAGACTTATTACGCGCTACTAAATGAATTATTTATCCACATCGAGTACAAGCATTAATTAGCATACACCGAATATTTATGTTTTCGTTTTCTTAGAGAGAGTATGTTAGTATTTACTATTCAGCTTTTCTAATAAGACTGAAGCATATTTTACACCGCTTGCCTGAGTCGCGAATCTATGGAGTCGAGTTCGATCTCGACCGACGCCAAATATTTCGAATTTTAAACGACACAAAATTGACCCCTGTAGTGCACTTTCCACGCCAGCAATGAGTGCCCTTGAGGTAACGTCTGGTAAACGCCGCACGGGACAAATATGTCTTCATCATTACCGAAATCTGTACTTACTCAAAGCAGATTGGCACACCCAGCATTGGGTAATATGCCTTGATGATATATTTTTTTATTTATTTTTACCTTGCGTCACTTTTAAGTAAGGAAGGTATTGTCCTTGGTCAAAAAAATCAATGATGAGTTTTTAGTGAATAAGCACGTTTTAGGGTCCATATAATACGATTTTACCATTTTTACGATAATGTCTATATGTATTATGTGTCTGTGTGTGTGTGTGTGTGTGTGTGTGTGTGTGTGTGTGTGTGTGTGTGTGTGTGTGTGTGTGTGTGTGTGTGTATGTGACGAAAATTTCGGATCGAATAACTTCAATACCACGATTTTAAAAATTACATTTTTTTTCGTATTCCTCAAGTTTAAATCCAGAAGAAGAGCTGATTAAATTTTGGTTATAATTGGTAATATGCCGTGATGAAATATTTATTTTATTTTTATTTATTGGTCAATCGGAACTACCCCCATTTGTAGATTTTTAACAGTTAAATATCATTTATTGACATTTAACGTTATTATAACTTAAAGAATATATTATTCTCTAAACGATTTGATTGCATTTTAACTTCATATTCAATATACATAGAGTTAAAGAATTATAAAGACATTAAATTTCATAAATCAGCAAGCTATGCTAACCATATTCAGACAATTCAAATTGACAGATGTCAGTATCAATGAAAAGTAAATGAATGTGGCAGAGATGAAGATGTTGAGATAGATTGTTGGGAACGACGCGGAAAGATACGGTAGGGAATGAAAGAATAAGGGAAATAACTCTAGTGTAAGAAGTTTCTAGAAAGATACAAGAGAGACGAGTATATTGATTTGAACATGTCATAATGTCAACAAAATAACTAAACGCACCTATAAGTGAATATACGACGGTAGGTAATTCGAATATACAAAGGTTCGTATATTCGTTCACCATGGTTACTTAGTAATACGTGGTAACTAAGGAAAATCACGCATTCTTATTGGCTTACAACTTAATGAATGATATAGTCATACGTAATATAACAAGTGATATGATTATCATCGATGATATTCTCGAGTGAAACCGAGCTGCATATTTCACGAGTCCGAAGGACGAGTTGAAATGTGCTATTTATATCTTCGATTATTATTCATATCACGAGCTTATATTTAATGAGAGAATATAATGAATTTTTGCAATCTAACCTAACCTAACTTTTGATATACATACTCATATTGTATTAAAACATGGTAGGTACTTACGAGTTTTATTTAATATTTCGGAGTTTGAATTATTGTTATTATTTATTTTTATACTTAAAATTAACTGTCAATGTCATAAATAAAGAAAACAAATCCCTTAGTAACGACTATAAATATGGTGATAATTTCCTTGTTTTTTATCATCGCTGTGATAAACACGTAGCTAGGGAGATTCTGAATGTTGATTGGCGGAAAACATGTCACGTGATTAAGGAATTATATTCTCCTCAGAATATTCGCTTTAACAAAAAGTCACAAAAATTTTTAAATACGAGATAAATAGTAAAACATTTTTGATAATACTCAGTACTAATAAGAAAGTAGGATATGTTGTTTGAGCTTTATTACAGTTACATTAGAAGTCCTGTAGATTTCTATTCTTCGTTGTACTATAAGGTTATGAATACGAACGTTGTAATTATCTGTCATTTCAGATTTGAATTTGTTTAATATGTTGATTTATTACGAATGAGTCATTGAAGGAGAACTTATTTGAGCAATGCTGTCAGATTAAGAAAGATAATAAATTACAGCAAACTGTAATTAAAAGAAATCTTGGTATATGTGTTCCGTTAGAAAAACGTTAAACAAAACTATTCCAATAAAAATAAATTATCTCGTTTTGAAAGTGCTTTGTGCGAAAAATTGGTGTGTACTAATATTCGTATAAGCTGAAATCAAGCAATACAGATGATTTATGGACGTTACTCTCTAAATCAAAATTTGACATTTATTGCTTTTACTCAATTTTTCGTTGAAAACATTTTTTTATAAGTTATATTTCTCATTTCATTAATACTTTCGTGGGTTTTTTTGTATAAAGCAATATATAAAACGAATAGATACAGGCTGGGTCGAAGTAAGAGAAAACAGTACAAACGGCTGTAAAACTTTGCATTTTTCATTTATAAATCTTGTGCCACTGCAAAGTTTTCGCGGAACAGGTCCCAGTTCTTGCGTTTTCAAGAGCTCCACTTTTATGAATAATTCATATATTCTATTACAGCTAAATAAATGTAATATTTTTTACATTCTTCAAAATGTAAGTAGGCAGAAGTTTTATTTAATCATCACAATTTTTAAAAAACGTATTACAATGTCGGTGCTAAGGGTGGGGGCCAGAGTGCACAAAATTAATATTTTTATAAACGACTGTCAAATAATATACCCATAGTTCTACCCTATTTTATCAATTAATGACCTTCGTTACTGTTGCTAATTGAATAATATTGACAGCTCGATGGAATAACATTATTCAATCGTTATGTCAAATTCAAATCTTACCTTACAAAAAGTACAAGCAAATTACTTTTAATAAGTATTTATTTCCACATAAAAAGCCAAAAGTATACTAGATTACTCGTTTTTTATAGTTTTATTTTCTTCTTAAGCTTAAAATGTATCTGAATAGTCGGTTTAAAATTTTCTGCTAAATGTCAAAATACTTCATAGTTTTGTTAAAATAAATACCCAGTAATCAACGCTAACTATGTTTATGTTTGTGAACAAACAATTTTCTAAAATTTGTTAGGTTATTTCTGATTTTATAATAGTACAGTATGTTATTATTTGGCAGTTGTGGATAAAGTATAGTATTCCATTCGCATCTAATGGCTATTACTCACTCGAATGATTTACATCACTCGCCTTTCGGCTCGTGATGCAAACTTCATTCTCATAAGTAATAGCATACATTATATGCTCATTGAATAATATACTATTTTTGTTATATAAAATTTGTGAATAAAATATCATTTTTAATTCTGAATATTATTTGTATTTACACTTTCGTTCTAAAATTAATAGGGCAGAAATTACAGCTAGGTATATAAAAACTTCACTACTGTAACTGTATTTCGTATGGTTTATAAAAAAGTAGACACCCAGTATGTAATTATTTGAAAATGTATACCTAAGTGTGTTATATTTTATGTGTGTATATGAAAAAAAAACCTATATAAGTATCTTTATTATTATTTAAAATAAATGGGTGCCACCCTTTCAAATCATTCCTTCCCTTCCGCTACCCTTGTTAAGGAAGGTATAGGGATCGTGCTAAAACCGCATATCAAGATTTTGGTAAAGGAGCACGATTTTCGGTCCCTAGAACCAGATTTTATCATTTTAACGATGATGTCTGTGTAATGTATGTGTGTGCATATGTGTGTGAATCCTCTTCACGCTCTAACTCAAATACTATCATTCTGAAAATTTTGAAACTGTGTATTCTTGCTCTACTTACAGAAATATCCCATTAGATTTTGGTCTAAATCAAATAACCAGAAATGGCATTTTACTTGAAGTTCAAAACAGTTTTTCTTCCAAAAATACATTTAAAGTACATATTTTTGCGATTTATGTTATAAAAATTAAAGATTATTAAATTTTCTACAGATATGCATTAATACTTTTTCTATGTATTTATGAATAAATTTATAAAATAATTTATCTTATAATCCCGTAGTCTGTGCTTTAAAGGTAAACATATCTCCTTGATTATACAGTTCAGAACTCAAACTGACAGATAAATGTCACTTTCAATAAATTATCCTTTTCAAATTAATAATGGTACACAATATTTTAAGAAGAAAATAATAAAATATGAATTTATAAAATATCTGATCAATAAATTAATTTTCACATGTTTGTAATTGAAAAAAAATTAACGCCACTATCACAAAATAAAACAACGGTAAGATTTTGGAGAAGAAAATACGGATAATGCATAATAAATTGCAACAATAATTATATCATGCAAAGAAACTTATTGCACTTGCCAGCATTAGTAAATATGTAGGTATGTATTTGTTAACAAAAATTAAATGACGGGAGGTATTGTGCTGGCCACATAAGATTGTTTTTTATTGTCCTATAGGATACTTGGTTTCATATTGCGTCAGTATAAAAACTTCACTGATCCGTTCTCTATTATTACTTTGTATAACTCCCTTGTACGTGCTAAATTAGAATACGCATCAGTAATTTGGAATCCCATGTATAATAAAAACGTAAGGCTTGTTGAAAGTAGCCAAAAAAAATTCTGTACGTATTATGTATTAAATTTAAAATAGATGCGAATAACCATGAAGCTAGATTTCACCATTTCAATATCAGTCTAGAAAACGAAGAATTTTTGCAGACATGACACTACTCTATAAAATATTTAATAACAAAATTAACTGCAGTGAAATTTTGCAACTTTTTAATTTACATGTGCCTCAGAAAACAACTCGTTCAAGTATACTTTTCATTTACCTAAAACCGCAACTAATAAATACAAAAATTCTCCTGTCCATAGAATGTTGTCAAAATATAATGCTAGTTTCACCCATATAGATATTATTTTATTTAAATTTCACTTCATATAAAAAAGAAATAATGAAGTCTTTGAGTGTTTTCGTTATTCCTTATGGTCTTAATATTTATATTGCGTTTTTGATTATCCATTCTTGTATATCTTAAATCTTTCATTATACTATTTACCTACTTAGTTAAGATATAGACACTGTATATGTAGTTAATCATAATGCTAATATGTGGGAACATAATTTGTAAAAACTATTGGTTCTCCAAATTTCATAAATAAATAAATTATGCCCACCTAATATTTATATCCTAGCGCCGCCACTGACGTTTTAAATCTGCCTGCGTGACTATAGCAAAATAAGAAAACAGTAGATTGTCTTAAAGATTCGTACATAATATGGGCAGTATTTATTTATGCATACTGTTGTACATAGTACAAAAAAAAATGTTCATATTCATAACATTACTTTTATAATAATTTTGTAAAGACGGCTGCACAATAGCCCGGAAACAAGAACGAGAATGAACCCATATTTCCAACCTCACTCTTTAGTTCTCAAATATATTCAATTAAAAATTAATTTTTTAAACAAATTTTTGGTGTAAATAAATTATATAGTTTCACCACCAAATAAAAGTTTTGATATGTTGATAAAATCTCAGGTATTGCTCTCATTCTTGTTTTTCTTCCCATACTATTGTGGAACCGCATTTAGTAAGTACCTACATAAATGGCCCTGGGGTATGATGTACATGGATACGCAAACATCAAATATGTTTTATTATCTTGCAAGATCTTTTAATATTAAGTCAAAATTAGAAACAGAAAAAGAAAAGGTTCGTAAATTATTTTCGTTATTTGAACTGTACAAATGACCCTAGACATAGTAAGAAATGAAGAAATAAGAAGAAGAATGCAGGTGGAATATACGATGGTAGAAATAATAGAAATGAAACAACTTAAATGGTATGGACACATTAATAGAATGACAGATGAAAGATGGCAAAAGAAAATATTAAATTGGGTACCAAAAAGGTATTCAACAAGCCATGCGAGACAGAAACCTAGAAGATGGTGATTGGGCAGACCGGAACTACCGGAAAAGAGGATGCGAGAAACATCTAATATAATACTATGTATAAATGAAATAATGAAATATTATGTAGGTATACATAATAATATATGATGTAAACACAACGTAAGTGTACTCGCAAATATAATATTATAATAAATGACCCTAGTAAATATTTAAATAATGGAGTTATTTGAAGGAACGTCTCTTTTTATTACATTTAATATTATACATTTATAATGAAAATCAAATCACATGCATTGAAAGTATCCAGAAAAGGTTTCTTAAGTATTTATATTACAAAACAATGAATTATTACCCATATCGTGGTTTTCCGTATAATGTATTACTGCAGATATTTAATTTTGAATCACTGCGAGTTCGTAGACACAAAATAGTTTTAATTCATTTGTATACGAGGGTAAGGTGAAAAGTTCTCGGCCTGACCCAGAGATAGCGTTCCAATCAGCAAACAAATTATGTTTCCTGCCTGGGTACACGTGTCATTAGTTCGTATGACAAGTTTCAACTTGTTCTCTCAAGTAGTTTGTTTACACGAATTTTTGCAGTGGACGTCTTGCGTGTTTTTCGTTAAAATGGATAAACTTGAATATCGTGAGGTCATAAAATTCTTCATTTTGGATGGGTTAACCCCTAAGGAAATTCATCCGAAGTTGACAAAAGTTTACGGGGACTCTACTCCTTCCATGTCAACCGTTAAAAAGTGGGCAGCTGAATTTAAACGTGGTCGCATGACCCTCGAAGATGACCCACATGAAGGACGGACAAAAACCTCCACCACACCGGAAACCATCGAAAAGGTGCATGATATCATGTTGGACGATAGGCGAGTGAAGGTGAGTGAGATAGCTGTGAGGATATCGGAAGAAAGGGTACGACACATCTTGCACAAAGAATTAGGGATGCGAAAGCTCTGCGCAAGATGGGTACCGCATTTGCTGAATGCCGATCAAAAGCAAATGCGCAAACGACATTCGCAGAAATGTTTGGACTGATTCAATAAGGACCCGACCGATTTTGTGCGGCGATTTGTCACCATGGATGAGACATGGATCCACCACTACACGCCAGAAACGAAACAGCAGTCCAAGCAGTGGGTGGAAGCCGGTGGTTCAGCGCCAAAGAAAGCGAAGTCGATCGCATCTGCCGGAAAGAAGGATGCGCAAGGGATCCTGTTAATTGATTACCTTATAAAAGGCAGAACAATTACAGACGAATATTACTTCACCCTTCTTGACCAGCTGTATGCCAAAATTCGCGAGAAGAGTTCTGGCTAGAAGAAGAAAAAAATCATCTTCCACCAGGACAACGCACCTGCACACAAGGGTGCGTTGGCGATGAGAAAACTGCGGGATTTGGGATACGATTTGCTCGGCCATCCCCCCTATTCTCCTGATTTGGCACCCTCAGACTTCTATCTGTTCCCAAACTTGAAGAAATTTGTTTCTGGGAAGCGCTTCGCGTCCAATGAAAAAGTTGAGAGGGCCGTAAATGAATATTTTCACAGCCTTCCAGACTCTCACTTCCGAGAAGGAATACTGATGTTGAAAAAACGCTGGAGCAAGTGTGTTGAAGTCAAGGGAGATTATATAGAGAAATAAAATCATATTTTAACTGAAAATCGCAGTCTTTCATTGTCAGGCCGAGAACTTTTCACCTTACCCTCGTAAGTTAATAAATGGGCTAATTAACGACTGTCAGTCTCTTTCTCAACTATACTTCAAAGTACCATCTTTTACATCCAGAAACCTTACTCTTTTCTATCTTCCTATTCCACATACTAATATATTTTACAAATCCCCTATTTACATTATGTGTTCATTGTATAAGAATATTAGTCCCGCAGTAGACATTTTTCATAATAATTTTGTATTCGAACTTAATTTAATGGCATCTGAATCGACTCAGCAAATGATTTCTTTACTCGCTCTTTCATATTCTCTATTTTCTATTTATATATACATGATTATACTATTTAATTATTTGTTCTGTTATTGTAATATTTTTGTATTTCCCTGTTCTATAATTGGGTGTCAGCCTGTTGAAGAGTGTATATTAATAAATAATAAATAAATAAATAATGAAGTGCATTTATTCCTAATAATAAATTGCCGATAATTAAATGAATAAACATGTGTCACTCGGTAAAATACTATTGCCCACAATGTTAAATTCTCCGCAGGAAACAATAATTGTGGCCCCTACTGCGCCAATAATAGTTACATTAATAATATTGCAATAATATTTGTCAATAACAATGATAATGCAAACTTAATTTAAAATATTCAATTGACATTTAAACGTATCTATACCATTTAATTTAATCTATTTCTAAATTATTGTTATTTCCCTTGTTGACATTTGAAAACAATTGTAATCGTATTTCACCGCCACCTGTCTGCACTGTAATATTACAGCGGTAACTGAAATAATTCACAGAAATACACCCAAGAGAAATTGTAATAGGAAATCCGACATTCTCCGCGGGATTTATGTGTAAGCATTTCATTTACAGGCTATTTTATGGTCGATTAAATCACATTTCCTTAATATGTTACTGCTCAGCTATTTCCTAGAAATAGGTACTATACTGTTCTGTATCGCTGTACTTGTTATTTGCGGAGTAAAATCATATCAATTAAATTTTATCTCGTACACGTGTAGCGAGAGACTCAATGAAGAAATTGATTCTGGACACGTGCTGAGAAAATGTATTCTCCTCTGTAATGATCTAAAAATAAGTAAATGGGTCTGTAATTGCACGCCGACACAAATCAACTACACAAGGAAATCAATAACGTTCTGTCGAGTATTTGCCATTGTAAAAACTAGGATAACTATACACTTATCGATGAGGGTCGAACAAATTTATACAGGGATATAAAAGAAATACTATATTGTAATCCCAGATGAATTAAAACTATTACCAAGTGTGATTAACTAGTAATTAGACATAAGCTATATTACTGCAGTTTAAATGTACTAATAGTGATACCCTTACTTTAATTAAGGTTAAATCAAATTTATTTATTTATTTGTTTATCATTAATCACTCAACAGGAACAAAAGTTCCCAATTACAGACAGAGGATTATTTACAAAAACAAGAATAATACAATGTAGTTACAAGACAAAATGAAAAGTGACAATATTAAGAATAACTTAATGTAGTTACAAGACAAAATGAAAAATGACAATATTAAGAATAACTTAATGCAAGTGCGAAAGATCGGACAAGAAATAATTCATAATTTTCTTTCCAAAGCCGGACTGAGCATCATTGAAAATGTCAAGATTGTTATTGTAGATGGACAGAGTATTGAATGTAGCACACAACTGTCTAATTGGAGATCGAAGTTCGTAGTTAGTTCTAGGGGTGCTGTATGTGAAGATTAACTTGCACCGACAGTTTAAGCGAGGTACGCTAAAATTTAAGCCAACTAGCGAATGAGCATCATCAATTAGATTATTTACAAGTTTATATAGATATAAACATGATTGAATTTTTCTACGACATTCCAAAGAAATAATATTGAACTCAATTAAACATTTGGAGTAACTACAAATCGTATCAATGCGGCGATGGTGAAATTTAGTACAATACCTTATATTTTTTTCTGTATACTCTCCAAAGCTTGTACATGTTTGATATATACAGGATTCCAAATTTGTAATCCATATTCCAGCTTGCTACGCACAAATGAATAATACAAAGATTTGAGGGTCCGTAAATTATGAAATGATTGTGTATTACGAATTATGAAGCCAAGATTCTTGGATGCTTTTCGAGTATCATTAAAATGGGGAATAAAGCTAAGTTTAGGATCGAACAGAATTCCTAGATCTTTGAATATAGTTACTCACTCCAACATTGTGTTATTCATTTAATAGTTAAATGGTATAGTTGTTTGCTTTAGAGAGTATTTGTATTATTTATAAAGTAGTTTAGAATTAGTTACTTGCAACATCGATCTACCTATATAAGCATTATTTTTATATACTACAAGAATTTTTTTATAAAGTCTTATACAGTTTTGATTGAGTGTATCATATTTCCGCCCCAATTATAAATAAATAAACAAATATATCACCATGGTTTATTATTCATTTCTGGGCATGCTAATCAAGTTTTTATTGATTGATTTCGGTTTTAACGTCGTTCAGAGCGTTTCTTAGGCGTCACCTCACGGACTGCCCATGCTATCGTGGAGATAGTACCACAGGGATTACTGACTATTTCATCTTTTAATTCTGGAGTCACCAACCTTTTTGAGAAGCAGCCACATACGAAATTTTTAAATACATATACACGGGCCGGATAATAACTCTTATTAGAAATCTTATTGGATTATAAATAATGTAAAAAATATAATAATAGTAATAAAATATTCTTTATTGTATCCAAAATTTTACATCTTATAACAATTTAGTGAAAGTGAGTTAATTTTTACAAGTATTTTTTTATATCATTCCCGTAGTTTATATTGCATTAATGGAGATGAGATGATGAAACGGACACACACAAACTTCCATACCTTACCCAGGATTCGAACCCAGAAACGCTGGCACGTGAAGCTTTTACGCTACACCAAGCCATCTCGATCGGTGAAACTTATTATACTTATCTTTCTTTTACATAATATTTATGTATACAGGTAGAATCTACAAATTTGAAATAATAATTGAGGGATTTTAAATACGATATACCAATTTGTAATTGCACTTGACACTAACATCTTCTTCTTTAGCTTTTCTCTTTCGTTAGGGGTCGCTGTTTTATATTTTCTTCTTCCACTCATTTTTGTTTTGTGTGTCGTCCATATTCAGTTCCTTTTCTCTCAAGTCTTCCGCAATACAGTCCTTCCATCTTATCTTTGGTCTTCCGTAGTTTCTTCTACCTTCTATTCATTCTTATTCCAATATATTCTTCATCTTTCCTTATGATATGTTCAAACCAATTTAATCGTCTCTTTTGTATCTATCTAGAAACTTCTATCACTCGAGCCATTTCCCTTATCTTTCATTCCTTACCTTAATTTTCCGTGACTTCCCCAACATCTATCTCAATATCCTAGTCTCTGCCACATTCATTTTCTTTTCATTGATACTGACATCTGTCAATTTGAATTATCTGAATATATTAGCAGTTTACATGGTTAGCATAGCTGGCTGTTTTATGAAATTTAATATCTTTATAATTCTTAACTCTATATATATATATATATATATATATATATTGCTTATGAAGTATAAAATACTATCAAATCGTATAGAGAATAATATATTCTTTAAAATTTATAATCATTAATTTCGTCTGGAATATATACGTCCCAGTTGCTATATTTAAAATTTATACCTTTTAAGAAAATACGAGTATGTCTCGCTTATTAAAATGAAAACACCTTAAACTTTTATATTTATAATTCAAGTATTAGTTTCAGAAAAAAATCTAACAGAATATCCTGTTGAGCAACTAGCTCGTTCAACCATGATTAGCTGGATGGAAGATTGCCACATGTTATCAAATACTAGAACAGTAAGTAATCCTAAATGTTATGCGGCCATAAAAATAAATAAAATTAACATTTTTCTATTTCTAATGTATGTCACATACTTAATTATATCTTTCATAATACGGACATTTTTCTAAAGGTGTTGATTTATAAGTTTGCTTCGTTTTAATCAGAACAGGCCTTGATCTATGATTATGATCTGATGAAACTATTTATCAGTGAGCACCAACAGACCAGAACATGGGCAGGAGACCTGGTCATATGTTACATTATTCTTGTTACGCTACATTTCAACTGCGTTACGCATTTATCACGCCTTGTTAGTTACAATACAACCCCTACAAAAAATACCACGTAAAACAAAGGGTATTCTTTACTATGGCAACTTAGATCATGGAGCATAATGAATTACCTCTCGCCTACCTACATTATAATGAAAGTATTGGAATCATGCTAAAAATTTCATTGTAATATTTTAAGGTTCATTAAATCTGACATTTTTATGATATCTGTAGTTATGTAGGTGTGTAATAAAGGCAAATTTCTTTTATATTATGAGATTAAAAATTATTACAGATATCTGCATCTACTTATGCAATTTTTTTCAATAAATTTTGAAAATAGTTTGTCATATAAATTACATTTTTTTTACACTTTTAATATTTTTTCTTGTGTAAATTGATTTAAATGTCGGTACTTACTAATTTGTAATACTATATTATGGATCTTAAAAGATTTTCATAATTCGCAGAAAATGTATTTGTATTTGGAAATTATTTACTATTCACAAATATTAAGACAGTAGTACCTAGTTACTAGACTAGGTACTTTACTTGAAGCGATTAACATTTTTTTTTTCAATATAGGTACGTCGTCATTGTTTTTACCTCCCGCTACCCTTGGTAAGGGAGGTATAGGGATCGTGCTAAAAATCGCATATCGACATTTTGGTAAATGACCACGCTTTAAGGTCCCAACAATCCGATTTTACCATGAAGTCTGTGGGTGTGTATGTGTGTGTCTGTGCGTATGTATGTGTGTATGTGTGTGTATGTGTGTGAGTGTGGATCCTCTGGGCGCTCTATCTCAAATACTATCGTTCAGAAGATTTTGAAATCATGTATTTCTACCTCATTCTAATATGGAAAGAAGCTATTAAATTTTGGTGTAAATCGGATAACCGGAAATGGCACTTTACTTGAAGTTCAAAATATTTTTTCTTCAAAAAATACCTTTAAATGTTATTTTTTACAATTTATGTTATAATAAAAATCTGATGTGGCCAACACATAACCTCTCGCCGTATATTTTACCTGGCTGTATGCATAAAGCAAAGAATATTTTTATAAATACAAATAATATATTCATATAAATCTATGACGTATAAACTTCTTTATTATTCAATAATAGCATGTCTCAACATGAAGATATTTTACCATAAATTATGTTACAATAAATTACAAAGTAGAGTTTACCATATATAAATATTAGGCTGGTAACTGCAATTTTCAATTCGAACAACGTTGTTTACTTTCTCTTCATATTCTTCTAGTAAAAACATTAATTTTGGGCGGTCTAAAATGTATATATCTGGATTGTGCATCTATTCTTATATATCTTCTTTTACATTTTATTTTTTCATACTTGTTATATCTAAATAACCTTAATTCCCTTTAATAAATTGACGGATAGATTGCACTCCGATTATTCTTATATCGATGTGTAATTTTGTCAATATTTACAACTTACTTGAGAAGAATTTGATACTGGTGTACATTGTCCCATAATGTTTGAAACAAATTTAAGTCCTTCAACCTAGACTTGTCATCTCCATAATAGTCACAGATCAAGAATTAAGGGATTCTCCAAATACATTTTTCTTTCATTACTCATTATTTCTGACACTGACATTTATCTGTCAGTTACAAATAATTTAAATTTGCAACTATTTTTCATGGCATCCTTTCGGTTGTAAAATTAATTACAACATTATTTTATATATTATATTCCGTTTATCTCTAAATCTATAGAATATATATAAAAATATTTAAATGTATCAGAAAGAGAATTTATTTTTCTTTAATATTATCAAGGAAAATTTTCAAAAGTAATATTTAGAAGATTTTTTTTCAAGAATCTTCTACTTCCGGTTGTCCTATTTTTACCAAAACCTTTTCAGATCTTCCCATGAATGTCCGATTGGGAAATACGTTGTTAAACAAATTTTAAGTCTTATAGTTTTTGAGTAACCGTCCTTCCAACATCCCACACACACACATCCACACACACACACACACACACACACACACACACACACACAAACATCATCGTAAAAATGTTAAAATCGGATTGTAGGGACCTTAAAACGTGCTTATTCAATAAAATCTGGATATGCGATTTTTAGCATGAATCCAATACCTCTCTTAGCGAGAGGTAAAAATGAAAGATTATTAAATTTTCTACAGATTTGCATTAATAATTTTTCTATATATTTTATGGATAAATTTATATAATGATATAAAAATTAAATCCCGGAACCTATGCTTTACACACAAATCCATGGTTCCACAGTTCAGCTCAAATGTATGTAACTGACACTGTCAAATAAAATAATCCTTCAAGTTAATAATAGTAACAGAAAAAAAGTTATATGGAAAGGAACTTAACACAGTTTCCAGCATTAGTATATAGGTAGGTACCTATGTATTTAAATAAATAAGAAAATAAATAAATATATCATCACGGCATATTACCCATTGCTGGGTGTGCCAATCTGCTTTGTACACAGATTTTGGTAATGATGATGATATATTTGTACCGTGCGGGTGTTTACCAGGCGTCACCTCACGAACACTCATTGCTAGCGTAGAGAGTACAACCCAGGGGTCAATTTTGTGCCATTTAAAATTCGAAATATTTGGCGTCGGTCAGGATTGAACACGGTCCCCAGATTCGCTAACAGACAGTCAAGCACGCGGCCGCGAGAACCTATAGGTATGTATTTAAATTAATAAAAATTAAATGGCGGCAGGTATTGTGTTGGCCATGTCAGATTTTTTAACTATAGGGTCCTCCACTATTTAATTTTTTTTATGATACTTCATCGAAATTTGAAGCGATATGTAGTTGTAGAAAATGTTATTTATTATTCATTAAGCCGTAATTAATATTTTATGACGTAGATGTTATCTCGTTTTATTCCGATACAGTGAAGTTCGCTAATAATTGGTATCACATAAATTGATCTATTTCAACACTTAGAAAAATATATACATACTTAAATATGTTTAACATAACTTCCGTGGTCAATACTTGGAAATATGCATGAAAGCATGATAATAAGCAATAAAAAAACTATGTATATTATAGTCCAAATTTTGATTGCCACTGGCATGATTTTACTGACCGTCATTAAATGTATCTTTCATTTTCATACAAACGCACGTGATCTCTGCCTGACGCGGAATCATAAATTTTGTTTACATTCGATGATTCATTATTTCCTGCATTCGCAGTAACTTGAAAATGGTTTGTGGATTTCAAAAAGGCCAAAAGGTGATAGCTGATGTAATAATGATAAAGGAATTGAACATCGTCGTTCAAAAGAAAATAAAAAAATATGTTGTAGCCAGCATAATATCTCTCGCCATTTTCATTTTATGTTGCATAGAGCGAGAACAGTCATGTGACTTTGTTGGCCTTGGCAAGCAGATATGGGGGCCCGTGTCAGAATGTAATAATGTACATAGGTGTCAAGTATCATAATTTTCCATTCAAAACATCATGATTTTCTATCCATCAAAATATTTTGAAATTTCGAATGAAAAATTATGACATATGACAATTATGACATCTATGTAAATAACTACTAGCCGTCAATCTGACACGGATCCCGATATCTGCCGGCCAAAGCCAACAAAGTCACATGACTACGCGCGCCCTATTAGTAACGAATTTAACATTTATTTACACAAATAATTGAAATTGAATCTTTTCTTGTATTGTATTGTATCTCTTCTTTCGTTCTATAAGGAATTTTGTCCTACTCTTCTAATATGTTCAAAATTCTTCAAATTCATTGACGGTATTAGCAGTATTTCTTACGGATATATGTAATATTAATATACCTATAATTTTAAATACATATTTAATTAATAATACAATAAGATATATTAAATATACTCGTACCTCCCAGAAAAATCTTCCAGTAATGTTAGTAAAACTGCTGATTTTTGACACCGACATAATGCAATTATCTGTCAATTACAAACATTTAAATATCTCAACTGTTTTTTGGGCAATGAGATTTATTACAACAGTTTATTCTATATTATTTAATACCATATCACAAACACACACACACACACACACAGACACATATATACATACAGACATCATCGTAAAAATGAAATAATCGGATTCTAGGGATCTTAAAACGTGCTTATTCACTAAAATCTGGATATGTGATTTTTAGCATGAATCGAATACCTCTTCAGCGAGAGATAAAAAGTATCCTAAAGAAATGCAAACCAAAATTCAGTTATTTGTAAAAATAAAAATCAACTAAACTTGAATTTTTGTATTTATTTTGTATGCATTTTTCGGGAAAACAAATACATCTTTAAAATAGTATACTAATGTAGAAAATTTTCCCTTATCGCTAATTTAACCAACTTCGTGACTCTTAGGATAACCGAACCGCGATCTCGATGGTGAGGATTGGTAAACGGACACCCTATATAAAAATACTTAAAAAAAACATCGGTGTGGGTCCAAAACGAGCACCCTAAATAACATAAAATGATATTTAGGAAATATAGTGTATACTGACAGACTGCTGCTGCTAACAGATTTTTAATTCCAAAATACGATTTCTAATCGTAATCACATGACATAGAAATCCGTTGCTTCGCAAAGTAGTTTAAAATTTAAATGATCTATTCTTTTCCTTTGTGTATGTTTTAATTCTGTGATGCACTTTTTACTGTAAACTTTAAACAAAAGGCGGAAAGAAGCTCCGCCGTATAATCGCAACACGAAAAACATTTTTCATTTAAGTAAATGACTTCTTCAAACACGTTGTGTTTGTGTATGTGTGCGGGACATTAGTGTGTAGTGTATGTTTTGAGAGAGGGTGATGGGTGATAAAAAGACGAAGTGGCCATTACTAAATTAACGGCACGAGGTTACGATGGCCAGACAACGCGCAGACTTGCAATGGTCAGGTCAGCGCCCGGAGGCATCAACACGAACCCTACCTCTCCACAGACAAAGTAATTTCATAATTTCTTGAACTGTTATTATTTAGTTACATATTCCGAGAACCATTGAACGAATTTTGATGCGAATTAAGTGTGTAAAACATTAGTCTATGATAAAAGAGAACTGAGTAGTAGCAATTTTAACCTCTCGCTAAGAGAGGTATTGGATTCCTGCTAAAATCGCATATCCAGATTTTATTAAATAAGCACGATTTATGTTTTTACAATGATGTCTCTGTTTGTGTGTGTGTGTGTGTGTGTGTATGTGTGTGTGGATGTGTGTTAGGTTGTTGGAGGCACGATTTCTCAAATTCTATAAAACTAAAGACCTGTTTGACTACGGATTCCTCAATCTAACATTAATGGGGAGAGTTGAATAGGTTTTGGTACCAATTGGAAAACCGAAAGTACTAGTATTTTAAGAAATAATTCTAAATATTATTTTTTTGAATTTTTTTATTATTAGTATTAAAGAAAGTAAAATTCTCTATTCAATACATTTTAAAATTTAATATATCCTATATAGGTTTGGAGACATATAATATTTATATGTTTGTAATTGACAAATAAATTCAAAATGTCAGTGCCAAAAATCAGCATTACTGGAAGATTTTTCTGGGAGGTACGAGTACATTTAATATATCTTATTGTATTATTAATTAAATATGTTTTTAAAATTATAGGTATGTTAATATTACATATATCATTAAGAAATACCGCTAATACTGTCAATGAATTTGAAGAATTTTGAACATATTAGAAGAGTAGGACAAAATTCTTCATAGAACGAAAGAAGAGATACAATTTCAAGTATTTGTGTGTACAAGAAATGTTAAATTCGTTACTTATCCGGCGCGAGCAGTCATGTGACCTAGTTGGCCTTGGCAAGTAGATATAAGGATCTGTGTCAGAATGACGGCTAATGATATTGACATCCACATGGATTTCGAAAATCATGATGTTTTGAATGAAAAATTATGATACTTGACACCTATGTACATTATTACTAGCTGTCATTCTGACACGGGCCCCAATATCTGCTTGCCAAGGCCAACAAAGTCACATGACTACTCGCGCCCTATGTAACATAAAATGAAAATGGCGGGAGGTATTGTGCTGGCCACAACAGTTTTTTTTTGTAAAGCAAGTCGACGAAAAAAAGGTCGTACAAGCGCTTTTTGACTACACGGCCTAAACTAGACAGCATGTACCTGCTTTAAAAGTAACCCCTCTCTATAAGCATTATTTAATTTATAAATATATTTTTAAAAGTAATCACTCAATCCTTATTAAAATAAATTGTTTATTCAGCTCAAGCATCTAATGTAGATAAAACATGTCTCGTACAGTATGTAATTTGCATTTAAATTTAGGAGATATCTCAGGTTTATTGAAAGCACATGTATTACATGGCCACAAGGACGGACTTGCTTACCGGACTGATCCTGAACGCCGTTTAAACCCCGGGCGGGTTGCTATTGTTATTTAAAATATTGTAGGTAGATTTTAGTAAGAGACCAACAAATTATATTACTAATGAATTATATTTATTAAGCAGTCTGCTTCTATTAATTTTGAATAACATTCTAGATTAAAATTGATGTGTCAATAAATTCCCGTTGTCTCCATCTTTCAAATGTAGTTTAATACATTCTGTATCACCTTTCTGAACTCTCTGAAACTTAATCTGGAGTTAGTCACGCGCATCCCGGCGCCCGTCACGCTCGTGTCAGTCGCGTGTGCGTGACGCGAGGCCGCGTGCTGACCCCTGCCCCTTGCCTCGTGTACCATCGGCCCCATGAATCATCCTCCGCCGTACAACGCAGCCTTCAACACAAACCAACCAACACAAGACCCCGACGACCGACGCTTGTGTTCTCAAATCAAATGTTTTCACAACGACACATGCGCACCGCGATGAGTATAGATTTTCCCTGGAAAATGGAGCATGGAAATTTCTATATTTTGCTCGCATTTTTTTAACCCTTATCTGGTGACTTGGTTGAAATTTAATACAACTGATAACCTTTGGTTCCTCAGGACCCCCGTTAATTTTTCCAAAAAATACAATTTTTTCGTATTTCTCATTCTTACATCCAAATGAAGAGTTGATTAGATTTTGGTTACAATCGAACAACCGAAAATACCTTAATTTGAAGCTAAACTGCTTTTCTTAAAAAACAGAGTTAAATGTCATTTTTTGACATTTAATGTAAAAATAAAAAAAAACATCATCACTTCATATTTCCCATTGCTGGATGTATCAATATGCTTTACTATTAAAGAATATTTTATTCTCTATACGACTTGATTGCATTATTTTCTTTATATTCAATGAATTTAGAGATAATTTTTACCTTCCGTCACCTCTAGGTAAGGAAGGTATTGTCTTTGGTCAAAAAATTCGGTGGTGAGTTTTCATTGAATAAGCACGTTTTAGGGTCTTTACAATACGATTTTACTATTTTTACGATGATGTCTGTATGTATATGTGTGTGTGTGTGTGCGTGTGTGTGTGTGTGTGTGTGTGTGTATGTGACCGCGGTTTCGGCTACGATATCTCCAATACTAGAATTCCAAAAATTACAATTCTTGCGTATTCCTCTTCCTTACAAACCATATGCAGACTTGATTAGATTTTGGTTATAACTGGTCAACCGGAAGTATCCTCATTTGAAGATTTAACAGTTTTTCTTGAAAAACTCAGTTAAATTTTATAATAACTTAAAGAATATATTATTCTCTATAGGATTTGATTGCATTTTATATTTCATATTCAACAGATATACAGTTAAAGACTTACAAAGATAATAAATTTCATAAATCAGCCAGCTATGCTAACTTAACCATGGAAACTGCTAATATATTCAGGTAACTCAAATTGACAGATGTCAGTATCAGCAAAAAGTAAATGAATGAAAGAATAAGGGAAATAGAAAGATATAAGAGAGACGATTACATTGGTTTGAACATATCATGAGGAGAGATGAGTATATTGGAAGAATGAATAGCTTATAACAGAAGGTGGAAGAAACATAGGAAGACCAAATATAAGATGAAAGGAGAGAAAAGGAACTGAATGAAGACGACACACAAAACAAAAATTAGTGGAAAAAGAAAATAAATAATAGCGACCCCCTAAGGAATGGGAAAAGCTGACAAAGAAGAAGATGTTAGTGTCAAGTGCCATTTGCATGAAATAATATTACTGGAAATTTAGAATCTTTTGCAAGAAAATTTATGTATGGAATTTGTATATAATACACAGGATTGACGGAAGGTATTGTGCTGACCACATCAGATTTTTATATAAAGAAATTAATTTTCATAAATCTTGTAATCTTTGCTGCGACACCATAGAAACAGTTTCAATAATTCAATATTACTAATTGACAGATGTCAGTGCCAATTATAATTTACACAATATCTATGTGGGATAATTTTACTGATAATGCAAGAAGCTTTCTATGTGGAATTTATATAAAACACATAGAAATAACGGAAGATATTATGCTGTTCACAACAGATTTTTACCTATCGCTAAGAGAGGTATTGGATTCATGCTAAAAATCTCATATTCAGATTATTTCTTTTAAATTTCTTGTATTTGTACATTTGTAAATTGTATAGATCTGTATATTATGTATTGTGCACTGAAATGAAAAACTGTAATTTTAAAATATCTAAATCACCAGCACTATGTTTTTAATTGTATTTTTTTTAGTCATATATATATATATATATATATATATATATATATATATATATATATATATATATATATATATTTAAACTGCAATTTTATCATGTATGCACTTATTTCTATTTATGTGATGTTAATATTTTAATTTGTTTAAATTATTTGTATTTTTATACTGGAATAATCACTTCGGTGAACCTTATCCTATGTACTTTCGTACATGAATAAAATTATTATTATTATTATTATTATTATTATTATTATAGTGAATAACCACGTTTTAAGGTCCCTAAAATCTGATTAAAACATTTTTACGATGATGTGATACCTTTAAAAAAACATTAAAAATGAGACACCTGTACATGGAGCAACAATAAAATTGGTTCATATCCACTTGTGATACACAACAAATTTAGTTTGGTGGGGTCACAAATGGCACCATATCACCAATTAATGGTTAAACTTACCCATTGTATTCACTATATTTTATAGTTTATTATGTATTTTTCTCATCATATATTTAATGCGTTCG
The DNA here is from genome assembly GCA_951394225.1 of Harpalus rufipes. Taxonomy (NCBI): domain Eukaryota; kingdom Metazoa; phylum Arthropoda; class Insecta; order Coleoptera; family Carabidae; genus Harpalus; species Harpalus rufipes. Next base: position 13,153,810 of record OX596277.1, read on the forward strand.
TCAGGTCTTCTTTTATGGTAGTATGTATAACATATGGTTGAGTTGATTTATGAATGAAAAGTCGAGCATCGGAGCCGTGTACGCCGCAGGACCACCAAGCCGACAAGCGCGCGGCGCTCTATGCTGACAAGATGAACGATTGACCCCGGACCAAAGAGATCTACTGTATTCGCTTCATTTGCATTCCAACAATTAACAGCTTAAAATGAACAATTACCATCATATGCACAGAATATATTATAAATACATCAACATCGCCTAAGTATGTAAAACTGAATTGAACTAAACTGAAAATTATGACTGGAACATAATCATAAAATATATACGTAAATAAAAATAATGAAAAATATAGATAAAAATTAGTTTACCATAGTCAAATGGAACAGCAAATGAGAACAACCACTATTTTTACTTCCTTGTACGTAAGTAAAGGAAGTATTGTAATCGCGAAAAATTTCGGTTTTCAGATTTCAGCGGAAATATCCATTTTGATCATCCCTGAATCCATTTTGACTATTTTCGTCGTGACGTCTGTACGTCCGTACGTATTTCGCATAACTCAAAAACGGTAAGCCGTAGAAAGTTGAAATTTTGTTATTAGGACTCCTATAACATCTAGTTGTGCCCCTCCCTTTCTGGTTATTACACAATTTCCAGAAGTGGCACTTTACATGAAGCCTATAATAGAATTTAATGAAAAACTGTTTTAAAATATAATCCAAAACTTTTCAAATTTGGTATACAAGACTTTTATGTCAATCGAAATAACATAATAGATTTTGGTTAAAATAGGCCACCCGGAAGTGGTACATTACTTGAAGTTGTTAACAGTTTTCCTTGAATAAAATAATTTTATTTTGATTTTAGAAATAAATGCTTCAAATAAAAGTTTTAGAGAATTCATTTCTGTAAATAATCTTCTAACAAAGGACTGAATCTCCATTATTTTCACCTCTTTAAATAAATACGTATGTTTAAAATAACTTTCATGGTCAATAATTTTAAATATACATTGATAATACGCATTAATCAATAAAAAAAATATTAGAGTATGGTCCAAGTTTTGATTGCCACTTGCATCCTATATCATTCAACGTATCTTTCATTTTCATACAAATGCAAGTGTCATAAATTCAAATAAGTCGGTATTATATAGTTTACTTTCGTTTTTCGTTATTTTTGCATTCTTTACTTGAATGGTTTCCGGATTTCGGAAAAAGGCGACAGTAGAAGACTTGGACGTAGTAAGAATTTGGTAGAGTATTTGTGTGACGTAGATGTTAAGGGTATTAAAAACTCAAATATTTTAAAAACAATAACTCCTTTTTGAACTGATAGTTCTAGGTCTAGTAAATAACACATGTTCTATTCATTGCCATGGTGGAGGACCCCATAGTATGTTGTACATCTTAAAATTTTAATTAGTTAAAAGGTAATAAAACGACGAATTTATATAGAGTCTGTCTAAACTCGTTACGAACTGTGTAAAATGCATATTAAAATTGATTTTTCATTATTGTGGACAGGTGATTTCTATCTCCCCATTTGTATTACTTAACATCCTCACGCTATAACAGCCCCCACGTGCGGCTAATTTCACGCACATTGCATGTTGACCACAGCGTCATCTACACATGCATTCACTCCTGTCCGCAAGCCTAATAGCGCCTAAACGATCGCACAATTTCTACCAGTCACCCTACTATACTCGTACAGTATTGTACTGTAATGATGATTTGAATGCTAGACCAAGTCACGGACTCATAACAGATTACTAGATGGAAACGACAATGACCGTAATTAAAGAATCATTAATAAATAACAGATAAATCTAAGACGCGAGCGTAGGTTTCGCTTCGTGTTTACAGCTAAAGACTTCACTGTAACTCTGATGAAACTTCTGCAGTGATTGTTATGCAGGACTGTATTAGAAAGAAATATCTGCATATATAGTTCCATTTTAACCTTAGTTTAACTTTAATCTTTTTCCACAATTGTTAAAAAAAAAACTTTTTACCTCTCGCATATCCAGATTTTAATGAATAAGCACGTTTTAAGGACCTTGTAGGGGACCCTACAATCCGAATTTAACATTTTTTGCTGGGTGTGCCAATCTGCTTTGTACACAGATTTCGGTAATAATGAAATATTTGTACCGTGCGGGCACTTATTGTATTTATAGATAAATATTTAAAATTATAGGTATATTACATATATCCTTCAGAAATATCTCGTAAAATTAGAAGAGTAGGACAAAATTTCTTCATAGAATGAATTTAAAATTAAAATATCTAAATATAAAAAATAGAAATAAATGGTGTAGAGTGTAGGTATACAAGAAATGTTAAATACAATAGGACGTGAGCAGTCATGTGTCTTTGTTGGCATTGACAAGCAAATATGGGGGCCCGTGTCAGAATGGTAGCTGGTAATTATGTACATAGTTGTATTAACTTATTGCTTATTTTATATTTTAACAATAATAGTATAACCACTATTTTTGCTAAAATATACTCCAAAGGTCGAAAGTAAATCAAATGTGTTATTTAAATAGTTCCTGTATATTCAGATGCCATTTCAACAGATGTAATTACAACTCTTAAAACCCAAATGATCCAGCTAAATGGACAAGATCTATTCAAGTTACTATAAAGTCAAGTCAAAGTGAAACAATTATCATAATATTTTTTTTTTGCATAAATCGATACTGTATTCCTAAATTGAACCACGCTCACCACGGTTACTTTTTCAGTAAGCGGTTGTATTTTCGGAACGCGTGTGGTAACTTTTCCGTAACCAAGCTAACCGCGCTAGATCGACGGTTGTGGTGCTGTTTTATTTTGGTGTATGGCAGATGAGAACTTGCGTGCACGTGTCTTGTGTTTAAATTTAGTTTGTGTCCTTAGATTTCAACAACTTTAAATTTGACAAGTTCAGGTTAGCTTTTAGCTGGTTACCAACCGTTAAGAGAAAAGCGATCTATTTTTCCAACCCGGTAATTTTATAACCACGATTAAACCGTAACCATTTTCAGTGGTTCCCGTAATTCAATTTCGGAATACACTACGAATGCCAGTTTATAAACAAACAACTTAGTCATTTAAGTAGATTTGATTAATTTATTTCTAAATTACTTTAAAAAAATTGTTATGACTTTCCTTAAATGTTTGCTATAATGTCTACAAGTTGTTATTAAATAAGCGAGAACCTTTATTTGGTCTCCTATAATCACAATTCAAGAAAAACGGAAAAAAATGAAACGAATTTAAGTTGAAATGATGTTAGATTTTAAATAAAATATCTAAGGCTCTGTTTTTTTTATCTCTGAATAAAATGTCAGTTAACTTAAATATATCGCATCGATATTAGACCGTAAATTGACGAAATTATATACACGTCAATTAAATGCGATATTTTTCTTTTATCTGGCAGATAAGTTAACTGCAACTTTATCAAGAGGTGACAAAACTGGGCCTTAAAGAACTACAGTAGTAAATTACAGTAAAAACATAACAGGTACCACAAGACTTGTTTTGAAAATGCCAATTTTCAATATTTAATTTCATCCTAATATTTAAAGAACGATTTTTTTCAAAAAAAATATTTGAATACGAACTATGTTCTACGAGTTGTGAACATAAATATATGTAGTTATATAAATAAATATAATGAAATAAATATTGTTTAAATAAATAATCTTAGTGTTTAAGCATTTAATAATATTCTTATAGTCTTAAATTAGTGTTTATAATTGTTTAATCATAGTGTTAGTTATTTTTATTATCTTTTTAATATTTATCCTAATTATTTATCGCTTAATAAACTTTTATTTTAATTAATAATATTTCTCTGACTTTTACGCTTCACCTATATAAATAAACGTTACAATAAATTTGGCATTTTCGAAACAGCGTTTTCAAAACAAGGCTTCTGGTATCAGTCACTTTATTTACTCTAAATTACTACTGTAATTGTTTTAGACATTTTTTTTAATATCCAATTTAAATTTGTTTAAGTTTTTTTCCGTTTTTCTTGAATTGTTGGTAAAACTAAATATTATTTCCTGTTGCATTAAAACAATATAATATCTTATAATATCTTACTATGTGTCATTAGAAAGACAAAATGTCCGTAATATTAATAAAAATTGGCGATAATTTGTGTTAGTTATTAATTGTATCATAAATTAACTAAATAAAATAAAAGCGAGTGGGCCAACTAATGTGGGACGAGGCTCGTATAAAGTACATAGAATGTTAATTCAAAAGTTGTGATTATTTTGTACGGAAGATATAATACTCAAAATGAAAATGTTAAATGTAAATGTATAAATTCACAAATTAGGTTAGTACAAACACGAAATAAATACATTCACGCTACAATCATCCTTTGACATATATTTCTATTCACGCACACTTCTTTTGAGGCGTCACCACTCATAATTTTATTCATTAAGCTCTTTTTCTCTTCCACTCGAAAGCTGTCTCTCCCTTAGTACACTGCTTATCACATGAATACACTTACGTACCGGACGTCCACGCGACTTTACAAATTTCACAAACCAACAAGCCATATTCCTTTACTATTTTCTCTATTTCCATATTTCTCATAAACTTATGGACATACACCACTCATATTAGTTAATGCAGTCTTTGATTTTTTCTTAATAATTCTACACTAATATCCGCTCATACGGTTCTGCATTATACTCGTAGTAAGGAAACCGCGTCTGGTGATGTCATATAACAGATTAATATAACAAATGGGACACGAACTGTATGGAATTTAGTATTTATTGCGAAGTGACCTTATAATAATGATAAGTACGTGTAGTTAAGTGAACCATTAATAATATGTAAACAGAGGTTGATTTATCGTTCGTGTGTGAATTCCTCGCGGCTTCAGCGTTTCCACAGTGCGCGCCTCTACACTCTACCCAGTGCAGTAGAAGGCGAGAAAATGCGGGACATTTATAACTGACACACACCATCAACCACGAACATGGAAATGAATATATTAGAAAGAGGATTTATACCAGCAGTACAACCATATAAGGGATACCACATTTTAAAAATTACATTAAGTTCAAATCCTCTAGCCGGTTGTTGATATATTTGAGCTTTACACAACACTAACCAGTAATATTTTTTATTAGTATTAATTGAGATCAAATACAAGAAGTATGAAAATATAAGTAATTATTTGAGTAGAAGACGAAAGGTTTTTATATAATCTACCTAGCCATGAAAATAACAAGTGTCAATCAAATTTTTTTGCTATCGAGTTTCTAAAATTTATGTCTTTTTATTTACCACGTTTGGTTCAAATTAAATGAGTTTTACAATATTTAAAAATAAATTAAAACAACGTGAATATCTGGAGAAACTTTTAGCCAAATTTATTTCCATAAGAAGTTTTGGAGAAACTTATAGCATCAATCATCAATATACCTTGCGTTCATATGAGTAAAGTAGAAGTTTGTTCAATACTGGTATTTTTTCTCAAAAGTCCCTAGGATCTGGGAGAATATTTTTTTTTCGAAAATAAACAAGAAGTACACTAAATTACATACGAACTAAATTAGCTCACAATTATTTTTATAAACATAACATATCTACATAAAAAAAAATTAAAAATATATATCATCACGGCATATTACTCATTTCTGGGTGTGCCAATCTGCTTTATACACAGATATTGGTAATGATAAAATATTTGTACCGTGTGGACGCTTACCAGGCGTCACCTCACGGGTACTCAATGCTGGCGTGGAGAGTGCAAAACATTTAGTGCATAAAACTTATGGCCGCAACTTATGTGCGTTAGGTTAGGTTATTAGCAACCGTGACACCGACTATCATTTAGTTTTTCTACACAACCGGCGCAAGCAGCCAAGGCACTGCCTTAAACAGTACTAAAATTACGAAGTAAACAAAACTAAATGAACAAGAATAATACGAAATAAACTTAACTTTTAAATTTTATAGTTAGTTGCATAAAACATTATTAACTTTAATCACGTAATAATAATCAGTTAACAACCCTATATTTATGCACAAATTTTATTTCTGCAGTTATAAAGTAGTCAAAATGATTTTTTTTTTATTGATATGGATATAGAAATTTTTGCTTTACAAGATCCATTTGAAACTTTTTGTATAAAATAATTAGGGGAGCAATGCGTACGGAAAAACTGATTTCCCATATTAAACGCTATGTTTCACTTTCCGTGATACATTCTGTATATACGAGTATATATAACGGACAACAATTTAGCGAAACATGAGTATGAATGGGATACTAACTTTAAGATTACTCGTATGTTTATTTTTGGAAGAAACTGCAGTTGTATTGCAGAATTTTCCCTCAAATATCATTGATAATATCTTGACAATCTTGTGTGTTTATTTCCCTCATTGTTCATATAAAGTAGATTATCTTTGAGGCACGCGTCTTGTAAGAAGAATGGCTGCTGACCGCCCGCCTTGCATACAGACACTCAGTGTTTCCCTCTAGCGTTGAAGTATAATATACCCACGGTATATTTATGTGCGTTACGGTTTTATGCTCCGCGTTATCATAAATTTAAAACGTTATGTTATAATAGCTCATTTCAACTTGTTTAGTAATGCATCATTTCTAGTTTATGTCGGGAGTTACTTTTTATTTTCTACCAGAAGAATAATTGCTTTCCGAGCTACGTTTGAAGAGAACTACTTTGCTTAATTAAATTACTAGCATACAAAGAAAATAAGCAAGGTGAACGACGAGAAATATGGAAGTAAATCTGTAGTAGGAGGAAGAATAATATACAATAATTGTTCATTCTCTTTATATCGTTAGTAAACATCCTTGAGATTGCAAAATACAACGAACAACTAAACAAATAAGAAATATATTTTAATTAAAAAGATTCATCTCCTAGAAAATGTCGCTATTCGATAAATTATAGGAAAGTATTTAGTATTGGACTAATTATATTATGGGTATTGAACTAAAAAACACATACATGTACACCCTTCAATGCGCCGACGACCAAGGGCCCTGTTTCTCAAAAATACAAGTCTACAAGTTAACAAGTTACAAGTTACTAATTAAGAAAAGAAATTTTCCTGATTATTCTTCTTTATTAAGTTATTGACAAAAATCTGATGTGGCCAGCACAATACAAGAACGGCAACGTAATGTATTTAGATTAAATATTTCGAGAGAAGATGTTATCTATTTCTCCGTATACGAATTATTTCTGAGTTAGTTCAAAAAATAATGTTGCACAGTGTTGCCACGTAGCTAGAACAACAAGATAAGATTTTAAAAAGGTTTTTAAGTTTGCTACTGTAAAACAAGTATACATGTACATTGAAGATTCAAAATATATTATCTGGTTATTATGAAACAATATTTTTGAATTATTGATTACTGAATACTGAATACCTCTAACAAATACTATTTGGCAATGCTGTCAGCACGATTTATCGTAGTTCATAGTTTTGTGGTAGGAGTCACTAGCTATCTATAATAATTTTATGAATAAAAAGAGACAGATATAGTATGTTGCTAGGCCATATGCGTTGCCGTTCTTATATGTATTATATATTCAAAGATATTGTGATGTGCGCCCCTGAGAGAAAAGTATGCTTGCGCCGCTACTGATAGCATGTTCGCGAACAATGACGTAATCTCTTCGAAAGAACGTACCTGAGCAATGATGCAATCCCCGACGCGTTAATTACGCCGTGACCTGATTCTTTTGTATGCAGGTCACTGTCGCGTCCGAGGCTTCTAGAAGGATATAGGGTGTATAAATACCGTCGGCAGAACAGCGGGAGGACAGTCTCATATATACAAGCAACCAGAAATGAACTCAGTGATATAAATAAACAGTTTACAAGTTGTTAACATAAATAAATGTAGTTATATAAATAAGTGTAGTGATATAAATAAGTGTAGTGATATAAATGTTAGTTAGATAAATAATTATAGTGTTGAAGCATTTAATAATATTCTTAGTGTTTATAATTATTTAATCATAGTGTTAGTTGTTTTTATTATCTTTGAATATTTAATTCTTAATTATTCATCGTTTAATAAACGTATTCTTTTAGTTAATAATATTTGTCTATGTTTTACACTTCACCCATATAAATAAAAACGTTACAATATGATGTATAAATTTCATACATAAATTTTCTTGCAAAAGATTCTAAATTTCCAGTAAAATTATTTCATAAACACACTATGCAAATTGCACTTGACACCGACATCTTCTTCTTCTTTAGATTTTCCCACTCGTTAGGGGTCGGTATTTTATATTTTCTTCCTCGACTCATTTCTGTTTTGCGTACCTTAATCAAATCTCAATTTTGAAACATCTTGAATAGTTAGTGTTATTGCAACTGCAGACTGCAGTCATGTTTTATTAACGGTCATCCATACAAGTACTAACCCTGCGTTTCATTCTTTGAGTTTTATACTCGTCCCAAAGTTTATGATAACATTTAAATAAAATACACAACGTAATGTCGACAACATTTAAGTAAGAACTGAAAACAGGTAATTTCAGGAACATTTTGTACATTAGCATAATTTCCATAAAAACATAATTATTATTATGAAGTAAACTGAATGAAACTGTATTACATGAGTGTTTTATATGTCATAAAGAATGAATCACACATTTTATGATGAATTACCGTACCTTATGAGGAAGATAAATTCATTCATTACTTTAAAATTTACCCGGCATGAAATGAGCTTCAGGTTAATTGAAATTAATAACCTCAGTAGGCCGCAATCATCAGCTTCTTCAAATAAATGAAGCTGAACACGAAGCTTCCCGGTCGATGTCGATAGTGACGTCACTAACACTAACGGGAACCTAACGATGATGTGAAATCACCTGCAGGCCAGATAAATAAAACATTGTCCCGTTAAATTACCATAGAAAATTTAATGTGCTGCTCGTAAATTTAACGAATTTCATGCGATCAATAAGAATTTATGTGCAGATAGGTATTCTCTTCACTTAACTATGCGTTTCATTATTTTCCTAATTAAATTGTAATGGACCCGCAGTTAATTAACACTTAGCTGTTATTTTATCAAACATCAGAAGGACCGAAACTTTACTACTTAACGGAGATGCAGACTCTCGCCTAATGGGATTTAATTTTGCATTTGTTCTTCGCGAATGAAAAAACTAAATGCAAATGATGTGTTAGTACGCCGTAAAGTTTAAATCTGCCGCTTTGAAAGATGTCTTCTTGACTACTATTTGCGGCAGAAATACTAATTAAATTGTCATATTACCGTTTTCTTTTTCAACGTATGTAAAACATGCTGCAGGAATTTCTTCTTTTCCTGTCACAATTTTTATTTATATTTCGATGTTTTTCTACAGAACACGTATGCATACAACTCATACGAGATAATTTGTATACGTCCATGAAATTATTTTTTATATGTCGTAATAATGTAACTTTTTGCAGAAGTCTCTCACAAAATTATTCATTAATCCTTTTTAAAAAGAGCGTGTATTTATTAATTTATTACTAAATTGATTTAAAAATAAGTGTTTTTATATCTTTAGCCAAATTATTCTACATCTTCTGTTGATGAAGACATAAAAATGCATAGGTATTTTATTAGAATTATAAACAAATCTTTTTACAAGAAATATTAAACAGGATTCTTTATTTGAAATCGGCACTAAATTAATCCATTATATACGATGATTTCATGCAAATGTAGTGTTGTCAACTTTTTGATAATTATTGTACATATAAGATAATTTGGGTAAGTGTACGATGTACAATAGTAAATTTGTAAGTAAAAGCACTTGTGTAGCTACAATGGAGGCAGCGGGGCAATTACCCCCTCGCTAGCTTTCGGCAGTAACCTGGCGCCTTTTTTGCTAACCAATGTCACAAATTTAAATGATCATAATTGCAATAAATGTAAATTAATAGAGGAATACAAATGTTTCGTATCACTTTACAAAGAGATTTTTCCAGAAACTGATAATAATGAAAATGTTACATCACGGATTCTAGTTTTTTTATAAACTTAATTTAATTTATCTAAATTTTTACAGAATATATTTAACTTTGCCAGTTATACTAAAAATAAATACACAGAAGACGTACGTCATCAACCTGAAAAAAACCTTATAAAATGAAATATAACTGACAGAAAACATAACCTTGATTCATTACCTAAACAAACCAAATCTGTCATTTTTTCGGCTATCGGCGCAGACTATTTTTGGGCATACCACCTATATAGTAAAAATGGATAGGCAGAAAACGCACGTCATCAACCTGAAAAAACTTTATAAAATGAAATAAAAAAAAGAAATTATTGGGTGTTATTTATTTTTAAAAAATCTGTTGTGGCCAGCACAATACCTCTCGCCATTTTCATTTTATCTTACATAGGGCGAGAGCAGTCATGTAACTTTGTTGGCCTTGGCAAGCAAATATAGAGGCCTGTGTTAGAATGACAGCTTTTAATAATGTACATAGGTGTCAAGTATCATAATTTTTTATTGTATGTATGTATGCATGTATTTGTTTCGCGATTTTCAACCCTTACAGGTTATATCCCTAGGATGGTCTCACACACAACATCTATTTTTATTAAATTTTACAATTGCCAAGTTAATTGTATCCCAACTTGGAAAGGTAACGGGAGTAGATACCGATCAAGATCAGTCGAGAAAAATTCGAACTGTCCCGGATTCGAACCTACGACCTCTGAGTCCAGAGGCTAGCACTCTACCACTGTGCTATCCCGCCGTCTAATAATTTTTTATTCAAAACATTATTTTCCAAATCCATGTTGATTATTTTCCTCGACAAGTAAATTCCATACTTTTGATGACAAATAAACTATAAGTAACGAATTTAATATTTCTTGTACATACAAATAATTGAAATTGTTCTCTTCTTTCGTTCTATGAGGAATTTTGTCCTACTCTTCCAATATGTTCAAAATTCTTCAAATTTATTGACAGTATTAGCGGTATTTTTTAAGGATATATGTAATATTAACATACCTATAATTTAAATACATATTTAATTACTAATACAATAATATATATTAAATGTATTCTTATCTCCCAGAAAAATCTGATTTTTAACACTGACATTTTGCATTTATCTGTCAATTACAAACATTTGAATATCTCAACTGTTTTTTGGGCAACGAGATTATTTTTTTACAACAGATTATTCTATATTATTATATACTATATCTCAAAACCTATACGAGATATAATAAAAAAAAAAAATGTGTCAGATTGAGAATTTAATTTTCTTTAATATTTCCAAGGAAAAATTTCAAAAAATAGTATTATAAGATTTTTTTTCAAGAATTTGTTACTTCCGGTTGTTCAATTGTTACCAAAACCTTTTCAGATCATCCCATGAATGTCCGTTTGGGAAATACGTAGTTAAACAAATTTAACGTGTTATAGTTTTTGAGTAATCGTCCTTACAACATCCCACATACACACATATACTCACACACATACACACACACACACTCACACATCCACAAACACACACACAGACATCATCGTAAAAATGTTAAATTCGGATTGTAGGGACCTTAAAACGTGCTTATTCAATAAAATCTGGATATGCGATTTTTAGCATGAATCCAATACCTCTCTTAGCGAGAGGTAAAAAAGAAAAAAAATACTTGTATTAAGTGACGTATATATTAATGATATTTACAATTATTTCTAAGTCAATATTTATTCCTTTTACGGAATATAAAATTATTTGAAATAATTGTGGTTAATTTTCGTACCATACGTTGGCACTACTGAAAATGGCCATGTTATGTCAAATATATTCCGTAAAAGAAGTAAGGATTGATTTAGAAATATTTGTAAGTTCTTTAATATACAGGGTGTCCCTTAACTTCGAGCAAAAACTTTAAGGGCATATAGTACTGACCAAAATGAATAAAAAAGCTTCATCAACATAGGAATGATCTTCAACTGTTTCCGAGAAAAGCGAAAAATCTAAGAAAAACTAACAAAGATAGCGATCGAATAAAATTTTGTCTATGTCAGTAAAAAGACTATAAAAAACAATAAAATTTTATATGAAACATTTTTCTCAATTTCTTATAGTTACGTAGTTATATGAAAATTAAATATTGACCAAGGTCGCCACAACATTTCACTTTTGATTTTTATAAAATAACAAAAGGCCATCTAAGATTACCTCTCAAAGGTAAACAAAAAGTCTCAATTAATCAAAATCGTAATTCTTATAGTTTTCGAGATAGCAAAGGTAAATCTCGTAAAAACTCATTTTTCACTGCGTTATATCTGGGAAACTATTAAAGATCGGACACATTTTGACTGAGCTTTTTTTACTCATTTTGATCAGTATTATATGCCCTTAAAGTTTGTGCACCAAGTTAAGGGACAGCCTGTATACGTTTCTTAATACTAGTATTTTTTTATTTTTTTAAAATAACACCCAATAATTTCTACAAGTTATATTTCATTTTATAAGTTTTTTTTTCAGATTGATGATGTGCGTCCTCTGCCTAATCATTTTTACTATAGCACTGCTACAGCAGAAAGAAATTTCAGCCGTTTGAAACAAATTAAAAATTACACACGGCCAACAATGGGTGAAACCCGATTATCATATTTACCGTTGTTGGCCATAGAAATAGATATAGTAAATAGCATTAATTTAGAAAACGGCATACAAAGTTGTAGTAGAAGAAAAAAAAAATGTTTTCTTTGTTACATCCATTGAATTCTTACACATCCAACATAAGTTTTTATATTTTGATGAATTTCACTCTGTGATCTACAGTTTTAACTATTTATTTATTTATAATTTTAAATGTCCACCTGTTAATGTATGTTTTTTGTATCCACATGTGTAAATGTTTTTTTCAATTGACAATTCTGCAAGTACATATTTTATTAATGCAATCTAGAGCCCTGAAGACTATAGTATAGTCGAAACGTCGGCCTGAATAAATTTTATTATTGACTGCTAGTATAAAGTTCATCCAGAGATCATGTTCCGAAGACTCGTTATCGTTTTATTATGGGTTCACAATAGCTAAAACCGCAATGCCAAAATATTTCGGTCCGTACAGTCGACCAGTTCAGTATTTGTAATGCTGGTATATATTTTACGCCCAGTATTCGACTGTAGACCAAGACTGCACTTTTCAGATTTTCTAAACTGATTACCAGGGCTGTATTTGCTAATATCTAAAATTTTAATGCGTTAATCTTTTGAACTTAGAATTTCCCTAATTTTCTTATAGCTTATTATTAGGTCTGTGAACTTGTCTCCAAAGGATTATAAAACCGTTATTTGTGGCTATGTAGGTATATAAATAGGTGGTGAGTTTAATTATTTTCACTTGTCATTTGTACCTCCTAACTAGTGTACGAAGGCTGAAAGTGTTTTTTGTTTTGTTAAATTGAATTCAACAGTCAACAACGTTAACAATGTTTCGCCCGTGGGAAGAAAACGAAGAATTAGAAAGTGCTAGTAAAAGTGTATTACCATCGCCTAATATATTTAAACCTTTTTTGCACGAACATGGACAACAAATCGTGTTAAATGTTTACAATGGACTTTTGGAGGAATATGAAGAATCAGTTGCTCTTAAGAAAACTTGCCAACTAACAAAGGTATGTGATAAAACTGTTTAAAAAATTATCAGAATAGGTGGTCCGGTACCTAAAAGAGTTCGAAAAGATTCAGATACTGACAAAATAGATGATTTTACGAAACAATATATAGTACGAACAATACATAATTCTTATGCTAATAATATTGTTCACACATTATCATCTTTACATACAACGTTAAGAAATGATATTTCTTTTGTACCTTCTCGATCATGCCTACATCAGTGTTTAAAGAAAATGGGTTTTGTTTACAAAAAATTAGATCAAAGACAAGCAGTACTAGAACAACCGCGAATAGTTGAGTTACGGCACAAATATTTAAATAAAATTAAATCGTACCGCGAAGCAGGGAAAAATATTGTCTATCTAGATGAAACATGGTATGACACGCATGATGTTGTTGAGAAAGGATGGGTTAATGATAAAGGTAAATGTTCGCTAAATGCACCTGTATCGAAGGGACGACGGATAATTATTTTACACGCTGGTGACGAAAACGGCTGGATTAAAAATGGACTTTTGTTATCAGCAAAAGATTTCAAAACATTTTTTGCAGACTATCATCTGATTATACAATATATTTTTTAAAACAGTTAAATATTAAACATTTTTTTTTACTGTTTTGAAAAGTAAAATGTGTGAAATGAAATATTTCAAACCCCTACTCAAATTTTTCATTACAGCCCTGGCACATGCCAGGCTATTGGGACCCTCTATTGTACTGCCGTAATAAAACGATAACGAGACTTCGGAACATGATCCCTGGATGAACTATACGAATACACAGTTTCTACCTGTTTCCATCTCCATCCCAAATACAGTCGAATATCATTTTTGGATTCTCAAAATAAATAAACTTTATTATTTAATTTATTTATTCTTGTACATCAGACAAATAACTGTTTTATTTTAAATTAAGTTCGATTGTTTTTCATACATAGCCTACTCAAAACTATAAAAGTGATATTTATTTAAATTTCAATTGAATTTTTCTCAATATTTTTGTTATGTTAGGCTATAAAATGAATACATGGTTGAATTCAGAAAAAAATACTTTATCGAATGGGTGGAAAACATAGATACCATCCCATTTAAAAGAATATAACTTTGTGTTGTAACTTGAGAACCCCTAGTTTAATTTTTTTCTTCTCTATTCGAATATCCTCCTTGGTCATCTATAAGACTATTTTATAGTATTTTATTGTTTCTTTTATAATATGGAAATTATTTGAGGTAGCTCGTTTAGCTGTTACACCCTATATACTAACTTCATTTTAACAGCATCCTTATAACATTCATAAATATATATATTTGTTTACAATTTAATTATAAACGAAAATTATACCTATTTATTTTTGCTTATTTAATATTTTCCACTCAACCCCTTTTAAAAAATCTTCCCTCACGCTTGTGTCTCACCCTCACGTTATCACCTGGCCTGAATGTTAGCTGTGCTAACGTCATCCGCCCCCGTTCGACCCCAGTAATGCGGTTTTAATTAACGAGATGGACATCGAGGGCGGCCGCGACAGCCGTTGCGTGACTACGACGCTTAGCACCCAATGCGATGATTCGACGCTTCTTACACGGGGAGAACATTGAATAATTGGTTTATTTATACCCGTTCAGAGAAATGTACAGATTTCTATGAAAATGTCGAGTGATTTCAGAAGAGTTCTAAATGCTAATTTGTAACAGGTTTTTCCCAAAAAATATTTTGTATATAGTACTTATCACAGCATATACGAGCCTATTCTGTAACAAAGTGATAATTTTTTAGCAACTAGTTAAAAAAGTCCAGTCCAGTAGAAATGATTTTTACAATTAATAATCGATTTATTTTTTAAAAACTTGTTAAAAATTAATCAATCCGTTACAAAACAGGCCCAAGTATGTTCAGTACAGTTCAGATAGGGTTAGTTAAAATAGGCTACTTTAATTTAACTTGAAGTTTTAAAATAATAAACTGTGTAATACTTTTTAACTTGTTCTTTTGTTTTACTTCATTTGCTAAGAGGTTTTTATTCGTACATAAAGTATGTGCGAATGAGGTTATAATATGTGTTACGGTGTAGAATTCTAATTTACCTAATTGGTAATTAGTCCTACACTCACTGAAAAACCGTAAAAACTCAAATCCTACATTTAACACCTATGAGTCCAACATTATTGAGTTCGCACCACTTAAGTAGGTATCTCTATACATATATTTATAGTATAGTAGCGTGCGTGGACCCGACGCCACTGACTCTAGGAGTACGCGACCGCTGCCGCTGGTCGAATGTATCTAAAACGGCTGCTGCGCTGAGCGAGCGTCTAATCTTGTCGAGCGTCGGCAAAGTAAACAAACAGGTCTCGACCTGTTTAATTACTTCCGGTTGCCTGATCCTTTGTAATCGATGTTATTATCGTACAGAATATTGGAGAACACTCTACAAAAAGAACGCCGCGGACTATATAAATACCGTCAGAGAAGACAGCCGGGGCATTCTGATATAAACATGCATCGTGAAATGAATAGTTAGTGATATAAATAAATAGTCTACGAGTGGTGAACGTAAATAAATATGGTTATATAAATAAACACACTGACATAAACATTGTTAAATAAATAATCTTAGTGTTTAAGAATCGTAATTTATATTAATTAAACTTAATGAAAACAATTTTTTTTTAATTTTATGGTATTTACTTCATATTCGAGAAAATGCTGTACAAAAGTTTGAGATAACAGTGGCACTGGTAATGTAAACAATAGTACTGTCAAACAGAACAAAGCATTTTTTCTTGTTTCTTCAGCCTTCAGCCTGGATTGTTAATTTAGCCATATTTAGAAATAAATAAAACAAATAAAAGAAATCAAACGTATACAACCTTAAATACCAACAAACAGATGAAATGTGTGACAGATCAGGTGTGAGAGCTCATATTTCTACCATCTTTATTCGCTTTGGGTGGGGTGTTATGGAATTATACTTACGCGTTATTTTCAGCTTTTAAATTTCTGGCCTAGAATCAATAGGAATACAAAAAAATGACGTCAGAAATATTTAATTCGTTATAACTTTGTAATAAAGATTTTTTTAAAAAATTATTTAGCTTTACTATTTATTAATCAGTACAGTATTTTACGATTTTTATATTAATTTAAAATATATTTGTAATCTCAGTTTAAAATACATTTAAGAACAAACATACTTTTTTATATTCTGAAGAGCTAATACAGTCATTTTATATTCTTTATCAATATAAGTATTTAACACGTGTAGCAATAATCTAAATAACAAATACATATTATTATACACATATATAGATTATTTTCAAATATTACAACCAGCAAATTATTATCGAATCATATCAAATTGACGAGTTTCCCACAGAAAAATCAAATTTTAATTAGTGGATCCATCATTTATTAAAAAATCATCTAAACTTGTAGAAATTTTACGTTTATTCGAATAAATAAAATTATAAAAAATGAAGAAGGTTGTGATATTTACAAAAATAAAGTTATAACTTCTTTGGTTCTTGCCAGAAATAGGATGTTGATTAGTTGATTACAAACGTTACAAGCCATAACTTCGAAAATTCAATAAATGAACTCTTCTAAATGATAGTAGCAATACTTACTATATAAATATTTCTATTGTATCTTAAATTGTTTGCATTCAGTATAAACAAATAGTACGTTTCTTTTTTGTAAATAATAATGTATTAACGTTTCTCAAGAACAAATTGTTTATTCTAAATAAATTATATTTTTAAGGAACTATATTTGTTTTGATTTACTTGTCTCTTTTCTTGTTAATATTAAAATTTCATATGTATGTTTTTTATACTTCCTCTGTAATTGGGATAATTATAATCCCTTTTGAATGGAACAAATAAATAAGTAAGAATGCAGGAAAAATAGAAATTATGATTCCATTTAAGTGTAACTTAAAATATTGCAATTCATTTTGTATGTATTATTATGCTTGTTAGAGGAAACTCAATTTAATAAAATATCTGTTATTTTATTATTACAGTAGACGCTCGCTAATCCGAACAACTTGGTCGGGATTTTTATCCCTCCAAAGTACTGAAGGATGCTAAAGACAGAATGTGTGTGAGACACAAAAAACAAGGAAATAAGAATTTTGAGAAACCTAAGCTGAAAAAAATCATTTTTTTTTTAATCACAAATATTACTTATTTATTCACATGTTTATATATTTAAATAAACAATAATTTTTTTCAGCTGTATTTTTTAAATAAATTCTATAATCCTAACCTTGATCCGAACTTTTCGTTAATCCGAACACCACTCTACATTAATAAGTTCGAAGTAGTGAGACTCCACTGCATTTATAATTATATAGTACAATTTTTAACATGAAATTGTTGGTGTATTATATATAGAAAATTTCTATTAAGAAACTAATTTGCACAATCCGAATCTTAACAATGCCAACTTTCTTCCTTTGTTTATTAATTTCTATGAGGCTTCTATTTCTCGGTATTGGTATTGTTTGTTTCTAATATTCTCTAACGGTGATGAATGAACATTTTGACAGCGCGTTCCTCACTTCTAGTGAAAGATCTTGTTAGAGCACAGCAATGATTTTTGTCGTTGTTGACAGCTCGATTCGTTGATAAATGTGTATCCATTATGCTGCTATTGTTTCTACATTTGGAACAACACGTTCATTTCTAGCTTCGTACAAGGAAAAGCCCATAGGATGCCAACAAAAAATGGAGATTTATTAATATATGAATGAGCAGAGACGGAGCTTCCTTGTCCAGAGACTTGTTACGGAATTAGTAATCATTTATCTCTTAATATGATTGAAATGTTTGTAGGTTTTGGACTTTTTGCGGACGTGTAGCTCAGTTTGATGTTGGTGCTAGCAAGCTTTATAACTCATGCTATTTATCTTCTTTCATTTCAAACATCTTATTTGACTACCTCCAAGAATATCTGAATTATTGTTTTATTTATTTGGACATAAATATAACATGATTCTTCATTCGTACCGAACACAACAAAGATGAGAAATATGTATATACACTACCGTTCTATTGAAAAGTATTTGCCTACCTGCAGTTTTTATATTTTAGTTTTTGTGATGAATATTTTGCATGAAGAAATTTTTGCCGAACTTTGCCGAATTTTTCATTCTTGAACTATTAGTTCTTCTCAATTTTTTTTATGTAATGGAGTCGTCCACCATTTAAAAAAAATCTGTTGTGGACATCACAATACCTCTCGACCTTTCCATTGTGGGATATACAAGTATTGTATTTAACATTTCTTGTACACATAAAAATTTCTAATTACATCTAATCTTTATATTTAGATATTCTGTATAATTTTAAATTCATTCTATGAGCAAGTTTTCTCCTACTCTTCTAAATGTATGAGGTTTTGCCAATTCATTGACGGGATTGGCGGTATTTCTGAAGGGTATATGTAATATACCTATAATTTTAAATATATTATTAATAATACAATAAGAAATATTAAATATTGTTCCCAGAAAAAGCCTCCAGTACTATCACTGAATTTTTGACACTGGAAATGTTTGGGCAGTGAGATTTACTACAACATATATTATTTTTAGATTATATTTCCATATCTTTAAATCTATAAAAAATTAAATGTGTCGGATAGAGAATTTTGTTTTAATATTGGCAATAACATAAATTTTCAAAAAATAATACTTGAAAGATTTTTGTTAAAGTACTACTACTTCCGGTTGTCCAGTTGTTACCAGAACCTATTCAACTCTTCCCATTACTGTTAGATTGAGGAATCCGTAGTTACACAGGTCTTTAGTCTAATAGAATTTGAGAAATCCACACACACACACATACTATTCACACACAGAGAGAGAAAGACATCATCGTAAAAATGTTATAATCGAATTCTAAAGACCTTAAAACGTGCATATTTACTAAAATCTAGATATGCGATTTTTAGCGAGAGGTGATAAGGCCAACACAATACCTCAGGGCTCACGCTATTAAATTTTTAATTTAAATACATACCGTTCTGGTGGCCGCGTACCTGAGTGTCTGGTCGCGAATCTGGGGAACCGGGTTCGATCCCAACCGGCGCCAAATATTTCAAATTTTAAATGGTACAATATTGACCACTGTGGTGCACTCTCCACGCCATCAATGGGTGCCCGTGAGATGACGCATGGTAAACGCCCGCACGGTATTAATACGTCATCATCTTTACCGAAATTTGTGTACAGATTGGTACTCGCAGCAATGGGTAATATGCCGTAATATATATATATATATATATATATATATATATATATATATATATATATATATATATTTATTTATTTATTTATTTATGGATTCTTTGAAGTAATATGTAGGTTTGTTATTGAAAACAAAAACCTGAATAAAATTCTGTGTGTAGAAATTTAGTGTTTTTTATGGTCTTCCAAAATATGTAAATGATGTTTCACATCTTAATCGTAAATAAGCTACTTGTTTTACCATTTCAGTTTATCTATAAATTCTTATTAGTATAAACAAAAATTTAGATAAAGGCGTAAATGTACGCTATTAATGAAGAGACAATTTACGTTCAAGTGTGATTGTCTCGGAAATTAAAATGTAATCACTTAGATACAATTGTACTGATGTCTAAACCATGTTATAATTTTGACGGAACAATTTGGCATTTCCTCTTGCAACACGAGCATTTACAAGCAATTTAACAATCAGCCATGCCATCCATGGGTACAGGCGCACGTGTGCGAGTGCGGAGGCTTCGCAGCAAGACGCCTCCACCTCGCCGCATTGTATGGTAATTAGTACACGGAGAAAGCCAAACATCACATCGCGACGCGTGTTGTCCGCACCTGTGTGATTGACGCCCGAACAATGGCCTGTAAGCCACGGCAACTACGATCTCGTGGTCTTGCTTGCGTTACACTGCAATTTTACTAACCTAAGGGTTTTGTTGCTTGATTCGACTCCAAGGGTATTGTTATTGATTTTATTGTGTTTGTGATTCGTCGACACAAAAGATGTAGTTAACACAACGCTACACTGAATCAATTAGTTCTCTTTTATTTCTATTTACACCCAATACATTCTATAGGTACAACAGTATAACACTCTAAACTCTTTTAATCGAAATTGAATTTGACGCCGATTTTATTCGAGGAATTTTAAAACATATAAAAAATTAGGAAACAAATCTTTCGTCTACATCATAATGGGTATCGCAAATCTTTTTTGTGTGTCTTGCTTATTTATAGCCTGTCTCAGCTTATAGTGAAATGACTTGACTTCACTGATGATGCGGTTAACCTCGTCTCATCAAGAGATGTTTTTACCTCCTCCTGTTTTGTACATAGATGTCGGTAATGATGATGACATGTTTGCACCGTGCGGGCGTTTACCAGGCGTCACTTGACGGGCTCTCATTGCTGGCTTGAAGAGTGCACCAGCCTGATTTACATTATACTTTTTTTTGGCTAAATTCGATACTAAATTATAGAAACTTTTTTTAGCTAGAAAGATTTCATCCAATTTAATATGACGTCGTTTTAACTAACCAGCTGATGCATGGCCAACTATTTTCATATTGTTTGACAAAAAGTTTTTGAAATTTGATAAGAAAATTAAAAAAGAAGCGCACTTATGTTAATTTTTAAGTGACGTTATTATATCGTCAAATTATTAGTATTTATTATTCTGACATGGACGTAATAAAACGTTACGCTTTTGTTGGTCTCTTGTTTCTAATTCCATGGCTAATACTATTAAATTTTAATTCCGTGAATTTTCAAATTTTATTTCTGCAGTTATGAAGTAGCCAAATTTTTTTTTGATTATTATTGATTCGGGTGTAGAATATTTTGCTTCACAACATCCACTTGAAACTTTTTGTCTAAAATAATTAGGGGAGCAATGCGGACGGATAAACTGATTTCCCATGTTAAACGCTTATGTTTCACTTTCCGTGATACGCCCTGTATATATACATTATATTTAATAAAAAAACCTAACTGAGAGTAGGCTTAGAACAGAGAAACGTATGTCTGATCACTATTCAATTCAAAAATTAAGTTGTCAATATTGATCTTGAAATGTAATTTTAAGGAGAACAGGTAATAAAGAAGGATTCAGTATATTGCCATTCGCTGTTTTCTAATTTGTTTCGATTTCTAAAATAAGATTCAAGAAGATAAGCTTTGATTTCTATAGATAACACTTCTGACAATATCTCGTGGCAAATTGACATTTAATTAAATATTTTTAAATTGACATACGTTTCTTTGTTCATTGCCTGCTCCGAGTTCGTTTTTTTTAACACACTATATATAAATTGAATCACTTATACTTCATTACTTGGATGAAATATAGGGTCAGGTCACTCAGGTCTAGTTCGCGAAAAAGTGAGAAAAAAATTCTAATATGAAACTTGGACACGTTAAATCCTGTAATTCAGGCTTTATAGTTAAAGTTAGTTCACTGTAAATTGGAAGAGGCTATAACGTATATTTTACTATCCTATAATTTTTTATAATTTCATCTGAGAGCATAAGCGTAAAAATAAGACTATTTGTGGAAATTCGGTGAAAAATCTTATTAATAGAGTTATGGTCCCCCAGAAGTGGAAAAAATGTGACTTCACGGATATGAGTTTTCAAATTGTTTTTTCATGGACCTTAATGTTTTTTAAATGTATGATGTGCGCTGTTTCGGTATTTGAAATAGTTTGCTCTCATTCGTTAAATACCAGTTAGGCGGTCTTTCAGTAGCCAATAAAAATAATTCATATTCGTGACAACACAAAATAACAAAAGCTCCATTATTCCGAAGTATTTTAATTATATAATTTTATTCCGTTATAAATACACATTGATTAATTAATTATATATTTTCATTTTTTATTGATTCTATTAATTTGATTGAGCTGGACTAGCCTATTGCCTATATAATACAGCAGATATTTTTATACTATATTAAGCTGCATTTATCATCGTACTAATTTTGGGTTATATCGAGATAAGTTCACTATTTTATATTTTAATGTATCCATCGTGACTTATGTCTCGCACTTACTCTCTTGTAAATCTATTCACCATAACGTCCATGAATTTGATTCTAACAGTTTTGTTCTTTTTGTGCGTTACAGAGCAGCGAGTTGGAATCCTTCCTGAGCAAACAGGACCTGGACCGGTTGCAGCGCTTGGACGACTCCTCCGAGTTGGACAAGCGCCGCGACGGGCACCTGGAGGACTTCTTCGAGCCGATGCCGTTCCGTGGCGTGACGGGCGGACAGCAGCAGATGAGCTACGTATCTATGCGTACGCTGCCTGGACCGGGCGACGACGATGTCTTTCTTCGCCCGCCGCTCTGGGAGGACATCGCTTCCAGCATACAGAACATCGACCCCGAGAACGCGAATATGCTGGGCGTTGGGACGGGGCTAGGGATTATTGGACAGGCCCAAGTGAAGCTGGAGGTGACGGAAGATATGTGTGCGCCGACGCCATTGTTGAGTCCGCTGGAGATTAAGACCGAGAAGGTGGGAGAGGTAAATACAAACAACAAATTTAATATTATTACTGTTATTTACTCTAATTTTGCTATAGGCCAACTCAAGTTTGTAATATTCAGTATTATAATTAAACTTTGTTTATATTGTGATCAAAAATATTTCTTTTGAATGAACTAAAGAAATATAAACAGAGGCCCCGATTAAACAATGACATTTAACTTGTCATGTGGTAACGCTGTAACTAAAGTGAAAATTAAGGCCTTCTTATCACCGACACCAATGTCATGTCAAAAAAGTATAATAAATTATTACCCCTAATCACCCACCTAATACACCATGGTTTGGCAAAATACAACTCAAACACTTCAAAAACATATAGTTTCAAATACAGAGGAGGACTAATTTGATTCTTGCAGAATTACAAACGGTCACCCTTATATTTTTATACTTTGCTTCGTTTTTAACAAAACTTTATCGCTCAGAATGTGACGCGACCGGTATCGTACAATATGACGCCATCAACCGGAAACGTTAATAAATTGACTTGTTGGATTATTGTAGAAAACATCTCATTTGGTTACTGTTTCAGATTCTGCAGCTCCCCAACACAACCATCCACCTCATGAACACCCCCTCCTCCCCATTCGGCACCCAATACTCCCACCCACACTCCACTCCCCACCACCACCCTCAGCCCACTCACCCGCATCCCCACCCCGTGACTCCCCACCCTAACCCTGCTCCACTAGTTGCCACTCCCCACTCGAACACCACCCCTCACCCGGGTTCTAACACCCCCCACCCTGCACCTGCTCCGCACCCTGGGACAACCCCACAGCCCCCGCATCAAGCTCCCCAGCAGCCGCCCTTCAAGTATAGTCCCGGATCGGCGGGACCGCTCTATCCCCCCATGTCAAGGTTGATGTATGTGTCACCTTTAACGCCGCCAAGCTCGGAACCTGGAAGCCCTGGGGGCACTATGCAAGGGCCCCCGAGAAGGACGCCCCCGCCGCCCTATCCCCAACAACAGAGGGTCAATGTTAAATATAACAGAAGAAATAATCCAGAATTAGAGAAGAGGAGGGTTCACCATTGTGACTATATTGGTAAGGGAAATATTCTTACAATCATAATATATACTTAATATAAAAAAAGTCATGAAAAAGTGTTAATTTAATATAAGAGGTGTGTTCAAAAAGTATCGAGCTTTTTTTTCACGTCAACAAATGAAGTACGGGTGGCGTACTTCAGAGGGGATGTGTATAGGACAATGATGCGTATTTGTAATTTTTTTCCCGGCCGCAGTACACGTGTGTCGCTCGCAGTCAACTTATGAGTGAGTAAGTGTAGTGAACGCTCGTCGGATTTTCAATTTTTGCTAAATGAAGGATGAACGACTTGAGCAACGATATTGCATAGAATTTTCCAAAAGTCGCTGGCAGTCAACTTATGAGTGAGTAAGTGTACTGAACGCTCGTCGGATTTTCAATTTTTGCTAAATGATGGATGAACGACTTGAGCAGCGATATTGCAAAGAATTTTCCAAAAAGTTGGTATCTCACGAATAAAGGAGTGGTACAACCATTTCAAAGAAGCTGCATGTCAGTGGGCCACACATCAAGCTGAAATGATACTGTTATTAACCAAATGAGAACTTCGATCATGCAGGATCGTCGTACCATTATCAGAGAACTCGCGAACGAGGTGCAGATAAGCAATGGATCGGTACATTCAATTTTGACCAAGGAGCTATAGTGAAAATAATTAGGCAGAAGACGCATGTCATCAACCTGAAAAAAACCTTACAAAATGAAATACTTGTAGAAATTACTGTTTGTTATTTATTTTTTAATAAGAAGAAAAAATATAGTAGTATTAAAGAAACGTATATATTAATGAATTTACAATTATTTCTAAGTCAATCCTTATTCCCTTTGGGGAATATAAAATTATTTAACATAACATGGTCATTCTCAGTAGTGCCAAAGTATGGTATGAAAATAAACTATAATTACTTGAAATAATTTTATAGCGCTTATTCTTCGCATTTGATTCAAAATTTCTTGACCAAACACAACATTTTCCTCATTCGTCAGGCTCCCTGCTCTACCGACATGGTTCCTTGTGATTTTTGGCTGTTCCTCAAGTCGAAAAGGATCCAATTTGAGTCAAATAAAGATATGCCAAATGCGACAACATAGCTAAACATCATTTCACAAAAAGCCTTCCAGAAATGTTTTAACAATGGCAGGACCGCTGGGAGGAATTGCACATTACCAAGGAGACTACTTTGAAGGGGATTCGGGTTTCAGACCCCGAAATGAATAATTGCATTTTTGCCAACCAAAGGTTCGATATTTTTTGAACAGACCTCGTATATACAAAACTCGTGACATAGGCATTTAACATTTCATTATTTTAATACATACTTACTAAATATATTTTTACATTCCCTAAATTTCAATATATAAACAAAGTATACCACAAAGATAGTCTTAAGCCGCGTATACACCAAGTTCGCTACATGAGCGGTAAAATCAAATAAATTGTTCGCGACGAACAGCATTTCCATTTACTGTTATCAAATTCCTGGCGAACAATTGATTTTTTTTAAATTTTAATATTAAAAAAAAATTGTTAGACACCTACATATCGGCGTCTCGTATACTCGCATTCGCTCAGTATGTTACCAGACAAATCCGAAATCCATATATTCTAATTTAGACTAGCAAACACAAAGATCTACTGTTGTACTGTGGATTAAGTTATGACGAAATAATAAATTCAGTTGTTTTTTAATCATACCAATGTTCAGTAAAACACCAATTATCGGAACGTTGATTTTTCAGAAAACCGGATTATTGGAAACTATTTGTATTTATAATGGTGGTCATGGTTTTAATCTAGAACTATAGCTACAAAAATAGAACTTTGCAATTATCCTGTAAGTTAAATTAAAATTCAGTTTTAATTTCAGGTTGCACGAAAGTTTACACAAAAAGTTCTCACCTGAAAGCTCATCAAAGAATACACACAGGTATGTAGTTTATATTTTTCTAGTTGTAGATATTGCAGGTTGTTGAAATTTGCAACCCAGTTGTTAATAATTAAAAAATGTATTCATGTCCAATTAATCCTAAATTCTTTGTCAGTTTTAAATATTGTAATCTGATAAACTATACATGAAATTTAAGCTATGTCACTGAATCAATTAAAATTACTTTTGCATAGTACAGCATTTATTTTGCTAATATAGTTATGTACAATGAATAAATAGCTAACAATACAGTTTCTACTTCTATATTTGTGGAAATACGATTCCTATTTCAATTGTCATATAAGAGAATGTATATTTTATCCTTAATCGCTTTATCAGAATAATTAACCAATTAAATAAAAAGAAAACTGATATGCCGGATTATCCATTTCAGTTTGGAAATATATAGTAACAAACGAAGGTAGAAATGCAGTATACCGTACGCCAAACTGCAATTTAGCCCAAACTATGTTCACCCATAACCAGTTTGTTTATTTACTTGATGTTAATTATAATTTTGTTCGTAGGTGAAAAACCATATCAATGCCAGTGGCCGGAATGCGAGTGGCGTTTCGCGCGCTCAGACGAACTCACCCGCCATTACCGGAAACACACCGGAGCGAAGCCCTTCCGGTGCACAGTGTGCGAACGTTCGTTTGCGCGCAGCGATCACCTGGCTTTGCACATGAAGCGTCACTTGCCCAAGACGACCAAATGAGGAAGATAACCGGACAATGAAAAGTGTTCTCCTTAGTTGGTGCCTTTGTTTGTTATGTTCAGTGACTGTGTACATAAGTTGTTGTTGAGTGATCTCGTCAAACGGTGGATCATGACCAAATGTGATGAGAACTGGATTATTAAATAATTTGTTCTGTTTGTTCAGTAGTAACTCAGCTTGTGTCATCGTTAGCACATAGCGAAGTATAATATGAGACGACGTACTAAATTGTGAACCATTTCTTTTTAAGTCTACACCACTATTATGATATTATGAATCTGTGTAAGATTAAAGTTTCTTACTTTAATGTTGCTTTTAGTTCATACATAAAATTTTCGTATACTGCAATCTTTTCAAACTTGAGCATAAGGAGAACTCTTTGAATGTGAGTAATAGACCATTGTTTTACCAAGGTAAAATGTTTGTCGTTTTCAATTGTTTTTATTCAATAATGATTTAAAAAATCTGATGTGGGCGGCACAATATATTCCGTCAATTCTACGTGTTTTGTACAAATTCCACACAGAATTTTTTTGCAAACTATTCTATGAGCGTTTTCTTTTTATGGGGGAAATTAACTGATCTTATCTCGTACTGAACTGAACTGAACTACTCCTACAAAGAACAGTATGTTTCTTAAAATAAGAAGTACAAAATAAAAACATCTGCTGAATTGGCGTATGGCTATAATCTGTTGTATTACCTTATGTGATTTGTTTTTGGCACCTTAAATTATTTTACTTTTTTATATTTCCAGTAAAATTCTTTCACGAAGATATGTAACTGTTTTCATGGTGCAGCTTTTATTAGTATTAGGTTGCATGCTCGGTTACAAGTTATTTCTTTATAATTCTTTATCTCTAAATTCATTCGAATAGAGAATAACATATTCTTTTATTTATAATAACATAAAAGGTCAAAAAATGATATTTAACAGCGTATTTTCAAGAAATACTGTTAAAATTTTCAAATTAGGGTACTTCCGGTTAACCAATCATAACCAAAATCTAATCAACTATTCATATGAACGTACGAAACAGGAATATGAAAGAATTATAACTTTTGGAATTGTAGTATTGGAGTAATCGAAGGAGAACACACATACAAATATCGTAAAAACAGTAAATTCGTATTGTAGGGACTCTTAAACGTGCTTATTCATCCAAAACTCACCATATAATGTAGGTGACGGAATATAAGAATTGAATAATTGGATATTTATATAATTCATATTTATTTAAAAAATGAGCATAAGGTACATTACATTTTGCGTTCGGTTATTCAGTTCTGTGCACCCATTTTTCATAAAGTGCACAGTAAGCGTTCGATATTTCTCTTTAGTGCACTGTAGGACGCACAGAAAGCTCTGGACCTGTGGCCATCTGTGCACATTCGAGTTAGCACGCACAATATGAAGCGAGAAGAACCGTACGAAGGTCAAAAATATAGTGACAATGGCAGAAAATGAAGAAAAAGAAATATTGATTTATATCTGCGAAGTATGCAAATTTCCCTAATTTTGCAGATAAATAAGCTATTGCATTAATTATTATTTACCGGAAGCTTTCTGGGATTTCCAAGCCATTTTCGGATGTCTTCAAAGTTTTTATCTCATATGCATGTAGTTCGTGAACAAGATTAATTTTGCATAATAAATCCTCAAAAGTATCGGGACACATATTTGCATTGTTCAGCATAATTATTTACTTCTAAAATATTTGAATCATTCTCCCCTTCTTTGTACGACTCATCGAAAAATATTTCACGCGCTATCATTTGTAAGAACACGAAAATCCATATTCAACCGTCAATCAAACACATACGGTTAATATAAAATCGATATTAGTGATAATAATCTGTACTTACACTGATTTTCAATTGCTAAATTTATCTGTTACGAAAGTATCACACGCACTGGCTGCACAATTCGTTCTTTTAATTCCAATCTGGACAGAGTACACAGTGATCACGTGATACTACTCATGTACAGCGAAGCTCAAGCACAGCACAAAATAACCGAACGTACCTAATGTAGTACCTGTAAGTACTCGTAGTTCATTACGTTTGTTATTGTTAGTTTCCCCAGCAGTAGAAATAAAGTCCCTAGATGACAGTTCGTTTCACTCCAAACTGTCGCTTTACATTTG
Source organism: Harpalus rufipes (assembly GCA_951394225.1). Taxonomy (NCBI): domain Eukaryota; kingdom Metazoa; phylum Arthropoda; class Insecta; order Coleoptera; family Carabidae; genus Harpalus; species Harpalus rufipes. The sequence goes on from OX596277.1 coordinate 13,182,916, forward strand.
GCGCAGCGTCAAAAAATTACAACTGCTCTATGATTTAAAGACCTGCACGGGTCCCGACAAGGTCCACGGGCCAGGTTACATACAATTTTTGAGACTCAATTATTTCAATTGGTATTTGAAACGTACAAACTCATATATTTCATTTGAGCCGAATTAAAATTTATTCGGTTTCAGATTGGGCACTGGTTCTTATTTTTAAAAATGTTTCGGGCTCGAATTGAAAAAAAATAGGTCCGTGCAGGTCTCTACTTACGAATAAGTACAGTCTTTTTTTTAAATGTCCGATCAAGGTCATCTGTATCATGAACGAATTAACAGACTACAAGTATGTGCAACAAGGATGGATATAACACGCTTTCAAAAATGCATATTGTTTCGACTAAATTAGGACGTTCTATTTTCAACGATGCTCGTTGTTGACAATACTTTCGATGTAACGTAAATTTATTTATTAATTCAAATATATTACCTTGATTCATAGCCGTACGAATAAAATTATTTTCTGTCAGTATCTTATTTTTCACATAATTATTTGGTTTTACATTTGGTAATAAACTAACCAGTTGACTTAGTTTTGAATTTTGAATGCTTTTACTGTAGCATATAGTTTTATAATAATAAAATAACAGTAGTTATTGTACCCTAATATAAACTTCGTAAACGACACTACTGTGATTGTCAGAATGGGCGGAGCTAAAATCTTAATTCATACGATTCGTAGATTACCTTGATCGGACATCTTTCAAAAATTTTACTGTAGATATAGTAGAAGGATGGATGATAGTAAGATGATGTTGCATCCGTGTTATATTAGTTGCTTCTGTTAATTGTCTGTGAATTCTTTATGGATTAAGCATTTTGATAGATGCACTGTTAAGCAGCTGAATCAAATTTAAATTAAACAACACACATACGTATTGGGTATATCAGTAAGTATTAAACACCAAAACAAACAGGTTTTATGTTTAGTGACTTATTTTCGGAGCTTTCGTTTTGCCTTATACTACTTTCCGAAGTCTCACTAACTGCGGGGGTTTGGAGGTGAAACGAACAAAACTTAACATTTTTGTTTTGTTGTTTAAACATGTGAACTGGAAATGGAATGATTCCTTGGTTAACTTTGTCTTTGGGACATAAAATTAATTAATGTCACTTTTAAAAATATTTAATAACACAAATTCTACACATGGTAAAAATAATAATTATTTATTAAACTTCCAAGGCTATTTTATATCTCAAAAAATAATGCAATTGGTCTGTTACTTATCATCAGAGAGCTATTATACTCAAAATGAATTAATATATTTTTATTTATTTCAGATATTGATTAAAAAAAGAAATATTTCTTCAAAATGAATTATCAGTAAAACATAGTTTATCTCTAAACCGGTTAACGCTTGAAAAGAAAATTTAAAGGTACTTTTTATACATTTTTTTTTTATAAAATTTATATGTGGTGTAAACTTGTTTATATTGTCTTTCATTTACCCTTATTATTTATTTGAATAGAGCCCAGTGAACAATCATATCTTACTTGCCATATTATACTTCGTAACATGAAGTTATGTTCATCGTACTAGATAGATTTTTCTATATGCAATTACACACTGACCATGTCTTTAATAATAGCTGCATAACATTTTACCATAAGAGCATAATATAAATATTTTATGGTTAAAATATCCTTAATTTTATCAAAAATTTATTTTTAATAAGTTTATTTATATTAGAGATGCTTGTTATTGTATACATTACTTTATTTAGTTTAATGGCAGATAGAATGCAGCTATTATTAGCTATTTTCAGTTTGTAAATGTAATCGTAATTGTACAAATTGTGAATTTGCCATAAGTTAATTGTGTATGAAACACGCATGAGACATCACCGCATAGCAGAGACCACTGCATCTGAAGTGTCAGCACATTTGTGATTTCTTTAACATTGTTTTACTCTTTAACACAAGGATACACTCAAGTGTATGAAGTTACCAAAAATATCGTTATTTGTACATATACCTTCAACATGCTTTCCACTCTTACGCTCACAACAGAGCAGTGACTTGACAGGGAAATCTCTAAACATGCAAGATCATTTAAGTTGGGACTATAAATATACAAATACGAAACCACAATATTATGAATGTATATACGGTTGTTACTATACCGTGTTCCAACTTACCAATTCAGTATTGTAGAGAATATGACATAGTTTCGAAGTCTCTGATTGGGTGAAATTGGACCCATTTTACGCAATATAATTTCAGACTAGTGTCAGTGTACATGACATGTGATATCTCGTGTCATTTTTTTATGTGCAATGTATTATTATATCCGATTTGGAAAGCAGGTAGATAATACTTTATATTTCACATTTTCTGACTAGAATATACATAGTTTTAATATCTTTTTTAATATTTTAATAAAATTCAGATGACAGCAGTTGAATTCTGCGATTTGTTAATTTCGTCGGTTTAAAACTGGCGCCGATGTGAGCACCATCTACTGAATTGGTTAAGTGGAACTGAGTATAATTGATATAATTGATTACTTGTTCCTTTATAAATATAGTGTACTGCATACAAGTCAATCTACAAATTACTAATTTTTTAGGTCCTATACTCCGTTTTACGTAAAAAAAATAGCAAATGGTGTTTGAGAGCCAACCGTTTTTACATGAATTAAAAAATATTTTAAATTCGTGTAACAAAACATTATCACTACTAAATATTTTTATCTATAAAAGTGTACCATTATCTGAGTAATAAAAAAATATTCCAAAGCCGAAATCAAAAATATGGTTAAATATTACTTAATTCTGTCGAATTTATTTGCTGACAGGTGATTATATATTAATTATATACTATATTCTATTTGAAATAACGAAACAATTTTGACAGTTAATTGGGGCGTATTTTAAGAAGTCTGTTTTACACCAAAACATTTTCAATGTTTAAAAAGAAGCGCCAATTGCACAAAACCGTAAGAGAATAAATACAGGCAAATTTAAAAAACGACAATACAACAAATAAGCCATAGCACTTACGAAGAATGAAATCAAAATTAACATATTTGAGTTGTGTTTGGGTAAACCATGCCTGACTACAGCACATAGCAACCAATAGAATCACAAGAATCTACCTGTCAAAATTCTTTCGTTATTTCAAATAAAGTATATACTATTATACTCCATCAAGTAGCTGTTTATTTACTAAAGTGTTAAAAATTATCAAATTTTGAGTTTTCGAGATTGCAGAAAGCATAAAACCTCGCATAAAACTAATTCATAAGTTTTATTTCTGTAAAACAGGCTGGCTCCGAAGCACCACCAATTCCATTCTTAACTGAAATACAGTATAGATATGCATTTTGTCCTTATCTAAACCAATGCTATTTTCTTACGTGAAATGAACTATGTTACTCAAGACCATAATATTTGCGACATGTGCGGACAAGTGTTGTAATTATAAATTATTTTACGTATGAAATTCGCGATCAAGTTAAGCAAACTCTATCTCGTGGCTATTTTTGAACTAAAAAATCTGCCCAGAATATATTATTCTCTTCCTTTCAGTAAAAAATTCTTGAGTTTGCAGACTATTTAAATAATTTAAAATACAGTATCAGTGACAGTGTGACAGCTCCTACATCCCAATTGTGACGTCACAGCAGGGCTAATAAAGCCGGGTTTACCTTGGTGTAGTAACTAAGCTTAGTTACTTGTCCTAGTAGCTAACCTGGCTAGCCTACTGTCTCGGACACAAGACAGTGGATGTCTATATTTAAAAAGTATTAATGTCCACTTGTACTAGTAAGGCCATCACATCGAGAGGATGTATCCAATTTCTGTTCATACTAGAAACAAAAAGTTAAAAGAAATATTTGTGCGAATTACACGAATTGTGATTGAAGAACTTATTAGGGAGATTGAGAAAGTAAAATATCATTGAAAAAGAGTGTGGGTCAGGAAATGGATCAGCAAACATTCATAATCCCGATAAAGTTCCACAAACTTAATTGTTTCCCCTACAGACCACCTTTTCATTGTACTCTTTTTAATAAAAATCTTTTAATCAAAAACACCGGCAACTATACACACTTCAACCCTGTACAAAACAGAAATTTACTGGCACTACCCTAGCGAGCAAATGTTTACATTGGTGTAGTAGACATACAAGCCGGTAGGCTAGTGTGAAATACGCTGGTGGGGGAAGCACAGTGGCTTTGCAAGTGGTAAGTAGATAGCCTGGGAGGCTATTCACTTGCCTGTCCTGATTACTTGTGCAAGTACTGTCCTATAGGGTTTACACTAGGTTAGTAACTGTCTTGAAAGTTACTGGTACAAGCAACTAACCCAATTACTTTACCAATGTAAACCCCGCTTAACGGTGGGAAAAATATGAATCGCCAATAGCGTTTGGTGGATTAGATAGGAAAATAGCTTCTGCCTTCTGATTGGTCAGAATAATGTCCTGCCTTGATTTTTGGTAAACATTTGCTTGTATTTATAGAATTATTAGGTTTTACCTACAGTACATAATGTCTTGAAGTCTTTATTATTTTATCGTGCTACAATTCAAGTACTGAATTCAGTAGTTTGAACTACCTAATTTAGATCTATAGAATATCGCGGGTAACCTGACAATATTTCCTATTTGCCATCTTCAGTTAAATAAATTAATAGTAGATTTGAATTTTATGTCTCTAATTACATTGTAATTTAAAAGTATCTTGTACTAGAAATATCTCTTATCTTCTGTTAATAGTAAAAATTAATTACTGGTAAACTTGGAATCTGCGTGTCTTTTCAAACATAAATACAAAAGTCCCCTGGAAATTGTAGTTAAAATCACATTATATTTCCTGTAAAACTTTATGGATACCATGCCACTTGTATAAAATAAAATATTTTCTACTTATGTTTCAACTTGAATAAATTTATCAATGCATGTTTAGACATTTCAACTCGTACTTACGCATGACTAGGCCCTAGTCATCTCTAACTCAAAAATAGTAAAATATGATTGTCTAGTAAAAATCTATCATTTTTTAGATACTGTAAAATATATCATATGACAAACATATGCACATTATTTTATTACTTTTGCAGTTTAACAAGAAATATGATAGATTTTGTCGCACAGACAACAGGTAAACAGATAAAAGAAATGCCATTTTTAATATTTAGATATATATTTAATTTATATACGTACAATCTTGATATAAATTAGAGTATGTTTTATTATTTGAAGTAGTAAATTTTAATACAATTTATTTTTATGTATTTTTACTATAATATAATTATTTCTAAATAAAATAACACAAAAAATATAAACGACTTTTAATTTTATTTATAAACGAAAGTGATTCCTATGGTGCTTTGGCGCACTCTCCACAATGGTTCTAAATGTCTGTAAATTTGATGTAGTTACTCGTAATATTAATTTTTAATTATAAATCCATTAATATTTTACCTTTTTCCAAACAGGTTCGTAGGTCATATTTAAAATATGAAAAACGATGTGAAAAGTAAAAAAAAATCTTATGTAATACAAAACAAATTATTTAAAAAAGAAAGAAGCTTTTTTGAGTTATTCTACAGGTAAGTATTACAAAAATGTTGGGAATTTTATTGGAAATATTAATTATTGGAATTATAATCAATAAAAAAATTGGATGTATACACTAATAGGTATTACAGTACTGTATAAATTTTAAGTGTTACTGAAGTAATTCTGTTATTACGTACGGTATTACAAGAATTCCTAAAGTATGTCAAGTAATACCAAAACAATACAAAATAGGTATGAAAATATCTATTTCTACGGTATTTTATGAATATTACAAAAAAATATATGAAATTCTATTGGACGTATTGTTATGAGATAGTATTAGTCAGTATGTAGCTTAGGAATTTCAAATGTTATTGGTATTAGGAAAATATAGGAATTCTAATATTAGGTATTATTGAGCCAAGGAAATGTGAGAATTACATGAAAAAAATTATATGACAAAGGATATATTATATAGGTATTATATTACAGAAAATATAAATAATTCCACGGATTGTAATTTCGAACACATTACAATACTGTAGGAATTCCAAGTATTACTGGAGAAATTCTAGTATTACTTAGGAACTATAGAAGCTGGTATCATTTGAAGAAAAAAAAGACTTTATTGATACCACAATCATTGTTGATTGTTGTCAGTTGAACTGGGGAGCAACAGTCTGCGAAAAACGATTTTCTCGTGTTGACGGGTAGCAGATTGGCACGCCAATAAATGAGTAATAAGTCACTGCCACTTACCTTTTCTTTAATCCAATCTCTGAGTCGTACTAAGCTTGAAAAAGCTGAGTTGACTGTTGAAAATGGTGTAATATAGTTTGGTTCACGAAAGATGACTATTTAAGGTAATTTATTAACCGTATGGTATCATATTACTTACAGATAACTTAACTGCATTTCGTATACATAGACGTGCAACATGAACTATTTATGGATACATTTTAACTGAAAAAAATAATTGTAATTTATTGGAATATTATATTTCTTTTTAAATAATGCTTTTCTCAAAGGTTTATGTTCTTCATCTATGTTTTTGCAAAACACAATAACCTAGACTTGACAAAAACCATGGAATAATAATTTTATTTAAATGTCAACGTCACTCGGTAAATATTAGCACAGAGGACAATGTAGTAGATAATTAGATATCTGTAACTCTACGACATACGTCATTATTATTTGTAACGTGTTAGAAAATAATGTCAACATTTACGTATATCTGTCACACAACATACACTAAACAGATATACGTCAAATAATCTTTCTCTTTCTAACATGAAATGTTGCTAAGCTACTACAGTATTAAGTGTTGTGTATTCGTGAACCAAAGTATACCACAGTATATCGGTCGAACGATTCGCCTGCTGGCATTTCTTTATAATTTTGTTTCAATTCCATGGCTAATACGACAGATGATTATTTATAAAATTTCAAATTGGATTGTATGGGTTACTAAACGTAAAAAATAAAATCTGTTGAGTGATTTAGATGTAGAATTTAATAATTTACAACTTAAACAACATTTTTGTCTAAAATTAAATGGGAAATTTTGCGCAAGGAAAAGTGATTTCCCATTAACCTCCTGTGATTCGCTTTTTAAGTAACACCCTGTTTAAAATGAAAAGAATTTAAAATCTGTAAATAATAATTACTGTGAAATTTATTCTACAAGAACATAAAAATTTACATTTATAACATGCTCGTTTATAAATATTATAATATATGGTTAACACCAATAATTTTCGTAAAAAGTACTTAACATTACAATCACAGAACACATCAATATGTCTTACTCATCAATGGAAAGTAGCAGTCTTTTTCTTAATTACTGGACTCCCGTACAATTTTTTCTATCTACTACAGAATAATATCACAAACATTTGATTTTACATTAATTCTAGAAGTTATCTACATAACATTTATGCATTAACAAAATGTTTTAGCAACAGAACAACGATATGACAACAACATATTTTAACAACAACGAAATTTATTAATAAGCTACCTACTTATTTTAACCACAAATATTATTTAGTAAGTAGGTAACATATATGACAGTATTTATAACTAAATAAAAGTAGCAAAAGTGATAACGTATTATTATTTTGAACAATGCATAAGATAATCTTAAAATAATAATATCTTTCAGTAGCTTTAAGCATAAACGTTTTCTTATAATAAAATATAGTACTCGTATGATTAAAAACGTGAAATGTATGTAAAATAGTTTGGCCATCTTTAAATATCAATCATAAAGATGAGGAGAAAATTATTTTATAGTAAAATTGTTACAAGTTGAGCCTTGTACACTCTGTTGTGGGCAGCATATAATCGACCAATGGCATTAAAGTACCACTAGGATTATTTTGAAACTACATAGCGTATTGAGAAATAAAAAATTAAATTTATAAAAAGACAGTAAAAAAGGCTCACTTCTGATTGGATCAGAAGTCGTTCGATAGAGGTATTGATGGATTGAGTTTAATATAAAATTTTATACACACATCTTAGTGCTCATATACAGATATCGATATCGTATCGTATTAAATTGGAGAAAATCTAATTTTATTCCATGACATTTTTTTTATTAAAGTTTGACACTTACGCCCGGTATTTTTATGTGTGATTTTCTTACCTGTCAAACAATAAGCATCGAAAAATTAACACGTGTAATTTTTACAACTTATGCTATAATATCGATGCTTATAGCTAAACAGACAGTTTAACCAAGGATCAAAATACTGAGCCTTAAAGTTTTGAAATTAATTAGTTAGTAGTGATATCTATGGTCGCGTTCAGCCGCGTCTAAGAGCGCTAGAAAGTACCGGTCGTGGTTACTCGACCGGTAGTTGGCTTCAAAATTTTTTTTATAAGAATATAGTGTAACATAGTTTCATATTATTTTGTGGAAAAAAACAAGTCAAACATGTCAGTTCATAATTTATTAATAAATATTACTTAGCACGGTCTGAATTTTCGTATAATTATTTTTAATTTTTTCAAAACACGAAGTTGTGAAATTTACAAGAAATGTAATATATTTTCATATTCAATAATTTCATTTGATTTTTAATGTACAAGCCACAGGCACCATATCTGCCATTTTTGACAGCTCAAGCACAAAGTTCCCGAAGTACACAAGATGATCTAGCGGAATTTGTTTTCGCTAGCCAGCTAGGCCTCTACGTTAGTCTGACAGCTGCTGTAACCTAGCGGTCATTCAGCAGACCGTTCACAGAATTTCGCTAGTTAGGAATAGAGGGGAGATAAGGCACAGTCACGCATATGTTTAAAAATCATCTGAGCGATTTTGAACCTTATTACAACGCCTGAATCAGCTGAATCGGTCTAGTTGATCAGTTAAATACTGTTATGGTACAGTTGACCAAATCTTAATAAATACTTGATTATCCATAACTACAAATTATCTTGATTTTGTTTTATAAATGTAAAATAAATACGAAAGAAATATGTATACGAGAACGTCGGAAGACAATATAGTAACAAGAACGGTGGGTAACGCTTGTTGATATTGAAAACTTCGACTGCACACGTATGTAACACATCTGGCCGACTAGCCAGATTCAGCTGTTTCTAGCGTTGCAATAAGGTCGAAAGTCGCTAAGATGATTTGGAAAGTCTTCTTACAGCGAAATACATGACGTGCCCTGTCTCCCCTCTATTTCTGGTTTAAGGTTAGCGAGATAGCTGCTAGGAGCGGCTGAACGCGACCTGGTTTATTTAAAAAAACAAAATCATTTATTAATATGGGAAAACGGTTTTCTATACATTAATGCAGCCCATTAATAAATAATCAACGGAAAAATTAGGTTTTATTTCATAGAATCTGTGTGTCTGGGCGCGAATTTGTGGAACTGGATTCAATGCCGACCGACACCAAAATTATTACGAACTTTAATAGCACAAATGTAATCCCTTTGATGCACTGTGCACTGTAGCAATGGTCACGTTCAGCACGTCACAGCGCTGAGCACCGATGTTTTCCGAATACACTTGCTGGACCAATCGCATTCGTCCATTCATTGCGTTCGGCAAACTTCGGCAATCAGCGCTGTGAAGGGCTGAACGCGGGCAATGAGTGCCCGTGAAGTGATGGCTGGGAAATGTCCGCACGGTATGAATATGTCGTCAGTAACAGTAACCTAGCAATGGGTAATATGCCGTGATATATTTATTTATATTTTATGTTTCAATCTTTAAATAGACCTGCATGTATCCATTCTTATAATAAAATTCAAAAGTATAATGTTATTAAACTACAAATTAATTATCAGTGTAGGCATTTACATTATAAGGTAAGGAGATATAATATGTCAAATACCAAAATGACTAAACAAACCCAAAAAGTTTAATTCGATTTTTTGACTTGTTTATCACCAGGAGTATGTTCGCAAATTTACTTTAAAGTTAAAGTTAGGTAAAGCCTCGTACAGACCTGCGAACCGTTCCACGAACCGTTCGGCGAACCGTACGCCGACGCGTACGGTTCGACGAGCTCTAGCAGATGATGGTGGGGGAATGTTCGTCTCTTTTCCATTATTGTTGCAGATACATTGAGTATGTTTTGTGGATTCCAAATAATATCATGATTTCTGTACAGTTCGATAAATTTTGAAGTATTGTCTCTAGACCATTCCATTTTTGATAAATGTAGTATTAATGAAGAGCAAACATCTACTTCGAACCAAAGAATAAGGTGTAATAAAATATTTTGTTGCAAGTATCCGTTCGCCGTCGCGTCCAGACTAGCTGCAACGTGTTCGCGCAACATCCTTTGATCGTTCGTTGAAATACCGACAACGGATGGATCGCGCAAACGTTGCAGGCAAACGTTGCACGTGTTGCAGTGCTTTGCTCGGATCGCCGTTTTGTTGCGCCGGTCTGGACGTGGTTCGCCGAACGGTTCGCAGGTCTGTACGAGGCTTAAGGGGCACGACCTTTGTAGTTAAGTTCGCATAAACCTAATAACCATAAACAACTAAAGAATGACAGTACATCTACTGAATTTAGCCTCTACGCATATCGAGTAGAACGTATCCACGTAGAGGTAAATTAGAATACTTAACTCCGAGTAAAGTAACATAAATTTTCGAACGTAAGTTATAGTAAAGATGAAGTTAACTCTAAAATATTCGAACGTGTGCAGTTAACTGAGAGTTCATATCCGAACGAAGTCCAGTGTGTATTACTGTCTCAAGTTCATCTTGATGTTTCTTCATGCCAGTCGCAGCATTCAAAATACATACAATGAATTAGTGAATCTCGACTGCTGTTCACTTCTGTTTTGTGTACTTTACTTTTAAACCATTCCCTTAAACATTGCTTCGAGCGAATTAATATGTGGCATTGTTTAGTACCTTTAATCAATAAATAAATAATGGTAAATAATTGTTTGACAATAATTAAAATAATTTAGCAGACTTCATTAAACTTAAACTTTTAAAATACTGTAACTAGAAAAGAGATACAAACGGATTAAAATTTTGGAATATTTTCGTCAAATGTACAGTATAAAACATACGTCCTTAAGTTTGGGACCTTCTTCCCGACCTGGTTCACCTATATATTAAGATTCAACTTATATAAATTTTCATATATGTTTCCAAAGGCTGATATAAAATTAATTTAATTTATAAATTAGATAATTTACCTTTCCAATAACAACTAAATGCAATTAGTTTTTAAATGTTTACAATTGAAAAATATCGTGGAATAAATTTTCTATGCCTACACATAAGTGTTTAAAAGTGTATCTAACTCAATATTAATTTAAATTAATATAAAAATATTAGTAAATTAAATCCCTCATAAATCGCCACAATGTATTTAAAATTGATAGGAATGATACGATAGGGCCTTGCCTGTTTGTTAGGATTGTACATCTATATTTCTTTCTTCTCGGATGAAGTGTCGGCAGATTTGACAGAAGAAGGGACAAGAAGCATCCCTCGTGGGCTAAAAGTGTCGCAGGTGAGGTTGTCTCGCTTGTGAACTCTACGAACATGAGACCGTAGGTTGTCTCGTCGTGCCGCTCGGTACACGCAATGTGGACAGAGGTGTGGGCGTTCGCCTGTGTGCATTCTCCTATGTTGTATTAACTGAAAGAGTAAGATTATCATCATCTGTGTCATAACAGTCCTTGTAGGGCCAAGGCCTCGGGACATCGGATTCAATCAGAACATGTAGACGTAGAGTAATAGCTGTCATCTGCACGGGCGAAAGTGAAATGTAGATGTTGCAAATTAATTTACAAAAATATCAAAAAGTATACTCATATTAATAAAATGGGAGTAACAAAGTATGGTTAATTTTGTGCTTAGATTGCAGAATCAAAGAAAAACTATTGACTGCAATGATACGCTTATGGAAGTTACACAAAATTGCTCCCTTGTTGAAGGTTTGAGGTTGGTACACAACGCCATCTGTACGTAGTGAAATATCCCAATACTGTAAGTAAAAGGTATAGTGAAAATGATGAAGCAGAGGACTCACGTCATCAACCTGAAAAAAACCTTAGATATAAAAAGAAATATAACTTGTAGAAATTATTAGTTGTTATTTATTTTTATAAAAAGAAGAAAACATATACTAGTATTAAAGAAACGTATATATAAATGAATCTACAATTATTTCTAAGTCAATCCTTATTCCTTTTACGGAATATAAAATTATTTGACACAACATAGTCATTCTCAGTAGTGCCAACGTATGGTATCAAAATAAATTACACTTATTTCAAATAATTTTATATTCCGTAAAAGGAATAACGATTGACTAGAAATAATTCTAAATACCGTTAATATATATACATTACTTAATACTAGCACTTTCTTTTCTTCTTTTAAAAATAAATAACATCCAAAAATTTCTACAAGTTATATATCATTTTATAAGGTTTTTTCAGGTTGATGACGTGAGTTCTCTGCTTAATCATTTTCACCATATAGCTTGATAGAGGTAGTAACTATTTTACTTTTTGTTTGATTCATACTAGAAAAAAAAATGCTCGCAAATATACGACTCCCCAAAAGAGACGTCATAAGAACGGCGCATATTCGTGAAGTGCAGAATATTTTTCTTTGTCCAGGTCCAATAAAGACATTTAAATAATATATGTTTTGAGTTTCACATATTATTGCAACTCTATATTCATTCCATTTACAATTACATAGGTAACGTGTTGATCTCAATTAAGAATAGAGTAGATAACAAATATACTTATTGAACTGTATTTGATGTTTTCTGAAATATTAAAATTTATTCTCAAAGTCCTGTGACAAAAAAACAATTAATGCCGCATATATTTCAGTGTTTCAAAATTAATTATGTTATTGTTCTTAATTTGAGATTGCCACAACGCTTGGCTTAGTGAGTGCTAAACTAGGCTCGCCATGTCTCGCGTCGTGAGCACCCAGCTGGAGATAAGTGAATTTGAATCTACCCTTCGGCAAAAAAGTGTTGTAAAAATATTAGAATAGGCATTTGATTACCCCGATAAGTTGATTAATTGTTCGTCTTGTATGTCATGCTGGTTGCATTAACGCATGTCAATTTCAACCTTCATATTTAAATGGAAGTAGCTAGTCCCGAACGGGGGACCTATACAAAATATTAAAATCCCGAATAGGCGTTGTTTACGCAATTTCTCTAAATGCACAATACAGCTCAAGATAACTGCATCGACCGAACGATGTCGCATTTCAACTTTATATTTAGATTCATGAAAGAAATTCACAATTTTTGTTAAATTATCGTGGCTCTTATGTGCATATTTATCATTTTTATTACTAAAGAATGATACATTTGTATTAATTAATTGGCGTGCGGCCTTTGCCAATCGGCAAAAGCCAACGCTTTGGGGACGCACCTTTAGGTGAAGTGATTGTTGTTCTATTTAAAGAAATATACAAGCAAGTTAAGTAAGCTATTCAATAGTCCCGCGTTCGGGACGAAATTTTAATTTTTCAACCGGTCCCGAACGATAAGCCACGCCTTTTCGAAGTTTCTAGTACTACACCATGTTCGGGACTGTAGCTATGTCATTTTTACATTTTAATTAAAAATTATAGCCTATATTAAAGGACCTTCACTACATTAGTCCATATGATGTCTTAGTCTTTGAAGGACTATCATGGTGTGAATAAGCGCCAGTTATCTGGAAAACAAAATATGATGGGAAAAAAGAAAAGAAGTAGATCGAGTTCAACATAGGAAAAGTAAATATTTGAAATGATATAAAATTTAAAAAAATACGAGAAGCGTAAAATATCTAGTACCTACGGAAGAAAACCACCTTTTGCTTCTAATACTCATACATACATTTTATTGAAAATATTACTAAAATATAGGTTCTCCCTCACCTTCTTTAGCTGTATGGTTTTGAAAGAACAAATGTCACAACAAAAGTTCTTGTCTTGGTCTCGATGACGAAGCATGTGTTTATTGAGTGCAGGTTCGCCAGAGCGGTCCTTGCCACACACAGGACAGGACAGTCTTGGCGTTTCTTGACTCTTTCCTTCAGATTTATCATCTTCCCCTTCAGTATGGTTGCGAAGATGGCGAAGGAATGCTTTCTCAGTCGTGCACGTGTACGGGCAGATTGTGCAACGGTATTCTTCTCTGTTATATCTAAAAATAGATAAAAATTAGAACTTTATTTTCACAAGATTTCAACATCTGAATCAACCTCTTGTTTTTCTCTTATGGGAGCTCATCAGTGTGGTGTAACTGTCGTCTCTAGACAATGACTTAATAACTAACTGGGCTCAGCATGAGATATACATCACATACAAGATAGATAACTTCAAAAGTAACTAAACACATTCTAAGCCATCTACCAAAGAACGCCGAAAGCTCTGGCAGCTATTGATAATAAAAGTACAATGAGAGCCTTAGCACAATATTTTCCCGATAGGTACGTTAAAGAGCTATTTACTTTTAACCTACACAAGAATTTGAAACATCAAACGAGCGTCAAACAACCATAAATTAAAATAAAATTAATAAATCTAAATTTTAAGTTTGTATTTGTGTTTATACTGGGTGATCAGTGGCGTAGCCAGAAAAAAAATACAGGGGGGTTTTAGGATAATCAACAAAAACAATATTTTTATAAATATAATTTTTATTAGTTGGCATTTTTTTTAAATCAATAAGTAAATAACAACAATGCTAAATTATGCAGTGAATTTCAAACAACTCACACAAACCGCAGTATAAACACAAGAAAAGTTGTAGTTGTAACAGTAATAAATTAAATTAACATAGGTATTCTACTCAAGAACAAGAACATAGAGCATGAGATTCACGGTAAATTTTGGTAAAGCTCGGCATTTTCACGAGGACATTGCGCGAAAGAGCATCTGTAGGCTACAGACTGTAGCTAATAATTGCGTGTAAACAGAGTTCTACGAAAATTAATATTCTTTTACAATGTAATGAAGAGAGTTGGTGTGAGTCAGTTGAGATGGTTTGAGTATGTGGAGAGAATGGCGAGTGAACGGCTTGTTAAGCGTATATATCTTGGTGAAGTTGAGAGTTTTCGATTGCGTGGCCGACCAGTGTGTAAGTGGATGGATGTGGTTGGCAGGGTGCTTAAAGAGAGAAACTTTCCAAGTAAGAAGAGAAGAAGAGCATGTATGAATGCGATTATGAGTGTAGCAACTATTATTGTGATCCGGATGCGGTATTTCGCTACTGAAAATCGGTCACTTTAATATGTTTAAGAGTAAGGATTTGATGTATGATGTTGATGTTGTTCTTATTGTTTTAGGGTTTGTGAGAACCCACTAAGTGGGACACGCGTGATACGAAACTTTTATTATATTTTTACCTTCCGTCAGCTTTAGTAAGGAAAGTTAAAAAAATTGTTAGTGAGTTTCTAATGAATAAGCACGTTTTGTGGTCTTCAGAATACGAATTTACTATTTTTACGATTATGTCTGTATGTATGTGTGTGTGTGTACGTGTGTGTGAGTGTGTGTGCGTGCGTATGTGTGTGTGCGTGCGTATATGTGTATGTGACGATTGTTTCGAATCGTCTAACTCCAATACCACGATACCAAAAAATACATTTTTTTCGTATTCTTCGAGTTTAAATCTATATGCAGATGTGATTAGATTTTGGTTATAATTGATCCACCGAAAGTACCCTCTTTGCAACTTTTAACAGCTTTTCTTGAAAAAACGCAGTTAAATATCATTTATTGACATTTGAAAGAATATATTGTTCTCTATACGATTTGATTGCATTTTATATTTCATATTCAATAGATATAGAGTTATAGAATTATAAAGATATTAAATTTCATAAATCAGCCAACTATGCTAACCTTGGAAACTGCTAATATATTCAGATAATCAAAATGACAGATGTCAGTATCAATGAAACGAAAATGAATGACAGAGATGATTATGTTGAGATAGATGTTGAGAAGACATGGAAAGATATGGTAAGGAATTAAAGGATAAGGGAAATAGCTCGAGTGATAGAAGTTTCTAGAAAGATACAAGAAAGACGTTACATTGGTTTCAACATTTCATGAGGAGAGATGAAGTATATATTGGAAGAAGAATGAATAGCTTAGTAGTAGAATGCAGAAGAAACAGAGGAAAACCAAAGAAAAGATGGAAGGACTGTACTGCGGAAGACTTGAGAGAATAGGAACTAAATGAGGACAATAAGCAAAATAGAAGAGAATGGATGAAGATAATCACGAATAGCGACCCCTAACGAATGGGAAAAGCTAAAGAAGAAGAACATATCAGTGTCAAGTGCATTATGCATAGTTTGTTTATGAAATATTTTTACTGGAAATATAGAATCTTTTGCAAGAAAATTTATTTGTGGAATTTGTACATAATACACAGGATTGACGGAAGGTAAGTTAGTCATTTTTTTTGTAAAGAGACGACAGTTACATTACACTGAAGAGAGAAACGCGTCTGTGGTTACTAATTGGGCTCGGTCAGCGTCTGAAAAATGACCGAGAAATTGATTCAGATGCTGAAATCTTGTGAAACATGGTAAAATTTTCATGAATTAGAAAAACATTTAATGTTTTCTAATTCATTCTATTGTTAGGTGTCCAAAATAGATAATTGATATAGTTACATCGTAGGTATACACCGATAGGAAACAACTAAAGGATTATGAAACAAATATACTCGTACGTATAAAGTTCATGATATACAGATAAAAGGAGTAATTTAAACCTAGCAACAAAGAGAAAAAAACCTATGAGGAATCACAAGTAAAGGTAACTGCAAAAAATTAATGGCAGGCAAATAATATGGTATGAATTTTGAAAAACATGCCGTTAAAATCTGATAATTAAAGGTACAAAGACAATATATTAAATATGTAATAATAATTAGGTTTTAAATAATCAATACATAGAAAAATATAGACAAAATTACATAAAACAAAAATTACATAAAACGAAAATTATTTTGCTATCAAACATAAAATATGTAGTTCTGTGTGTAATGTTACTTCATATTTTTTGTTAATTTATGATATTTTATTATCAATTATTAAGTTTTGTTCAATATTTAACACCAACATCAATTATTAATATTTAGAAAAATGTCTATATTTATTTATGCACAGTGATAACAATAACATTTTTTTAGTCCATTAGATAGATTTTTTTCTGATTTCAATGATATAAATATTGTATAGGATTGTATAACATTTTTTTGAGAAAAATGGTATTAAAACAGTCAAGTTTTGATACGTCTGTTACCCAGGTTACAGTAGTAGTAGTTATGTTTTATTACATTACCTACCTATTTCAAATTTTTGTTAATATTTTACTCTACTCGAAATAATTGTTATACAACCCTATACAATATTTATATCGTTGAAATCAGAAAAAAAACTCTATTTAATGGAATAAAAAGTTATTTAGGGTACCATTTAAAAAAATTATAATTTTGTTACACCGTTTGAGAACTACTGGTTTAATTTTCGTTTTGTTATTAATGTCTCATTTTTTGTATTTAACATTTTTCTCCGAAGTCTTCAGTTCGCCCAAAAAAGCACTGGTTGTTTTAAAGGAAAAACCCAGTATATTAAGAACAAACGAATTTACTTAATAAAAATAAAGTTTTGTCTAATTATCCATTGTAAGGAGTGCATGCTAATACATTTTCACAGATAAATAAAAAAATAAATCAATTAATAATGCGTAGTGTATAGGCTTCGTATAAGAGACCAAGTCGAATGCTGCACTGTCTCTCAGTGTCAGAACTTGTGTCGCTCGTGCGATAAATATATACTTTTTGCACTTGTTGCATAATTTCCTAATAAATATCAAGGTAATATTGCTTTTCTCACCTATTTCGTTGAGAAGATTTGAGTTTCTTTCTAACAACTTTCTCAGTCTTCTTCTCTTCTATTTCTGTAATTTCAGAGCTACTTTGTAGGCTGTTGCTATCAGTACAAATGCTTTGAACTGTGGAAATTTCAAGGGTTTCTTGTTCTTCGGGTTGTTCAATGCAGTCTTGAGTACTTCCCTCAGAATCGGAGAAGTTTACAGTCTGGGTCTCGTGGTCTTGACGACTAGTGTCTTCGTCAGCTTGAAAACTGTCTTCGGTTCCAATTGTTAAGATAGGTAAAGTAGGTAGGGCGAAGAATGTTGTGCCAAGAGCACAATTTGCCCAGAGAGAGCCCCATAAACCTAATTCCATCTGAAAAGAAGAAAAAAAGATTAATTACAAAATAAATAAAAAATCGGAAAAATTTAAGCATTATAATTCAAAAATATATTTTGATACATAAAATTTTATAGGTCGTATTTTTATCGTCTAACACATTATTTTTCAATGAAAACGGCAAATTTAATAGAGTAATTACAGCAAAATTAATTACCTATAATTAAAATAGATTAAAATCTTCCTTTCGTTATAACTACACCATTTTGCTATTGTTACATGACTAAAAAATAAAAGAGCAAAAGATGTCATTTTAACCTAAAGTTCTCATGTCGAATATTGGTTAAGCCTGATGTACAATGGACGAGTTATTTTCCTATTTATATATTTTTTAATTGGAAAAAAATATACATAAACAAAATATAGACAAATTTATTGTTGTAAATTTTAATTTCAAAGAAGATAAAATCGCATATTTCTTTTAAATTATTTGTATGTTGTATTGCCTGTTATCATTAAATATTCATAAAAAAATACGATTATTATTTCATTGATTTCTCAAATGATCAGGGCCGAATACGAGGTGTAACACCGGCCCGGGCAAATAGTGACGGATCGGTTCGAGTCAAAATCCTAATTTGGAATTCCGGCCGGCCCGATTTCAAAGTTCGGCTCACCGGACATTTGCCCGGTGGCCGTATTTGGGTCTGCAAATAATCTATTGTTTTACATATGTATTTGCAATATGAATGTATACTTATATTTCTTTTAGATTACAAAATCTCTTTTCATAATCAAATATGAATTTAAATATTGATTTATTAAATAGCATTATCAAGAATAGTAACCAAAAAGATAAAAAAATACCTTTATCCTTTTTCCGGATAGTTCATACTTATGAAGATAAACGGAACTTTTTTTTAATTCTGGGTTTATTTTAAAAAGTACACTAAAACATTATTTTTCTACATAATCTTCCGCCCTAGAAACGCATTTTTCCCAACAGATTGGGAGCTTTTAATTCCTTATTGTAGAAACTAACGTGACCTTCACATATCCATTGGAGCACAAACTCCTGCACGGTCGTTGTCGAATCGCTGCCCTCCCATCGCTTCTTTGAGGGGCCCAAGACGGTTACATAGTGACTGGATATTCCAACGTTTCCCAGCTAATTCTGTTCATTTTTCCATTCTTTTCCTTCGATAGGACAATTTTGCGGCATCCAGTAAGTTGTCATAATATTGCACATTAAATGTGCGTTATCATTATGCGTTTATCGGTCTTCATGAGATTCCGAACCGCCTCGATGGTTCATCCTTCGCAGCAATCGTGGCTCTTATTCTTGACCCTTTCTCGCCCTTCAGAGAACTCCTTATGCCAAGCAAAGACACGGATCCTTAAAAACGTTTTGTCTCCGCACTGGGCCTTTAACCTCCGCAAAATTTCAGTCGGACTTATGCCTTCCTTGTCCAAAACCTTGATAATAATCTGTTGCTCCACGGAGACATGCACTTCTTGTTCGCTCATGGTTTTCTTTAATACTAAATAGACCTAAGCGAATTGGGGTCATGTCTACCCCTTTCCTAACAGCCCAAGCTACCTGATAATCAACTCCATACGAGTCTATGACCCCTCTGGAATTAAAAAAAAATCAGTCCCATTCATATTTGATTCACCCTCGTATTTTCCAAGTTGAATGATCTTCTATCTTTCTGTAACAAACTTAAATATATATTAACTAAAATCTACTTAAAAGGCAAAGGGTCGATTTAATTTTTTATTGAATCAGTATAATAATGTGTACAATATTTGTATTTTAAAATTATTTCTTGTTAACTAAATGCTACGCCTTAAATACAATTATTTATAAAAGTTAATAAACTGTCACATTAATAATTTGAAACATTAAAATGGGAACAGAACATGAAATGAGACACAAAATGATTAAAACATCTCCATTTTTAACGAGTTCATTTGTTAAGTTTTTTAAATATTTAACTTTATCTCATAGCATATTATAATATTATATTAGAAGTTGCATCATCTTATGCATCTTAAAATAACAACAAAACTGACAGTGCAAGTGTGACTCTAAATATTTTTATAAAATTATTGTATTTATTGACGGATGTTAGTTCTCGATTTATATGTAAAAAAATATAAAGAATGTTATTGTATTATCCAAACTTCACAGAAATTTGTAACATTAAGGGAACACTAAACAACACTTAACAACAAATGAACAAAGGAGTACGAATAAAACATTTAACACATCAATTTACAACGAAATTTGACGTTCAATCATAGCTTACTTGCATATCTCGTCAAAATTTCGTCTTAAGTTGTTGTTCATCTGACCTACTCTTAAAATGAGGAAAATGAAAGACTTATTTTTAGTGTAGGGTGCAAATTTACTACTTATTTGTGGCATATACGAGGTACTGATTAAATAATGTAGAAGTAGGAAAACTAAAATTTTTATGTGTATCACAGAATAATTTTATAGAAAAACGACAACTACATTTTATACACTGTAAAAAATTCTAGTTGGGACAAAAAACTAAATAAATTATTTGGAATTTTGCCAATGTATCGGAATATATTATTATTGCTTATTTTAATAAATAGTTTCAGACTAGAAGTTTCGACCTTACATGAGAATAAATTAATCTTTGGTAAATTTCTAAATAGCAGCTATATCTAATAGGAAATAAAGAATATCGTAGTTACCGGTGAAAACAAAACAATAAACAAAATAATTGAATGCTTGCTTCTATGCCTACTTGATAAAATTAATACGTATTCTGGTATTTGTTACTGTACAAAGAAGGTATTTTTAAAATTGAACACAAATCTTTAAAAAATCTAGTGGTGTTTCGAAAAGTGTGTAAAAAATATATTAAAAAAACGTGACTACACCGATGTTCACTTACTCTAATTATATTATAAGCAATATCCGTATCCACTGTCTGCCATTTCGACTATCCATCAAGAATAATAAAATCTATTTTGGTGTATTTTATTTTTTCGAAGATAAGGCTTCTCTCTTCGAAAGCTACTTTGGTCGTAAACTGATGGCATCTTCCGCAGTCGAAATTTCAGACTGTGTCGAGCGCCTTGAGTGGATTAGGTTAATAAAGTGACATGAACACCATGGTTTTGTGGATGACAGCCAACGTAAATGTAAAGAGTCTAGATGAGCAGCACCACACTAACTTATGAAAATATGAAATTCACTTAGACGATTCACGTTATGAGGATTACTTTCGCTAGATCCATGAAGGCGATGTATTGTGACGTCACGATATAGTAAAGGGCAGCAGTAGTGATATGGAAAATAATTTTAGACAAGAATCTGCACTCAACATTTTAAGAACTGTACAATTAATTAATTAAAACTAATTTTTATATTAATGAATATAGTTTTTGTCCAAAGTGCCGAAGTACTTCAGAAATAAATAAAACAATATAGATTTTATAAATATTTACGTGAGTGTATCTTTGGAAATACAAGAAATTCTTAAAAAGTTGAGCGTCTACCCTTTCTCAAATTATTTCAAAGTCTTATGAAAGTGTGAAAACCAAAGCAAAACGTGATTGTGCGTTTGATAATAAATTAATCGTGAAAATTTTAATATTTATTGCAAGCATGTTACCAAATCGCAACCAAAAATAAATTTTATATTTTTAAAAAATACGTAGATTCTTCATTTAAATATTTTAGGCTAAGCATTTACAATAAGGCGAATTTTGCAGGTTAATATCCTTAATATTACGATATTATTATTTTTTAAATAAAATCAGGAACATTGTGGTTCAAATTATAAGCGCAAATTTGTGAAAAAATAATTAAGACTAATCCTTGAGTATGATGGACATTGTGTTGCTTTAAAAATATTTGTTGTACAAATTATTAGTTCCGAAGTACGCCAATGTATTATTTAGTTGAGCGATTATTAATACGAGTATTCGCAGATAATTTAAAAAACATACTGAATTCACCATAATTCAATATTCTGTGGCAGCATCTTATATTTAAAAAGGGTGTCGCGCACTTGAGAGATGCTAAATGCGAAGAAGAAAAGCGCGGCGAAGAGCAATATTTTCATTATACTATGTGCATACGCGCATTTCGGATCAGCGAGGCGACTCTGCGGAATTCTTCGGTGAGATCTAAATTTCACAATTTTTTTCTAGTCCATTTGATGCCATCTTTTACTAAATCTGGGAATAGAGTTTTGAACTCGCTTTCTCTTTTTTTTTTTGTTAATCGGATGAACCTACATCCTCCGCCTTTTCTTCTTGAATTGTTTCTTCACACAATAATTTCTTTGTCTGAGCTCTCCATATTTTTTGCATATGTAAAATTGTAACAAACGCGGCTGTTTCTCGTTGAAAACTGCTCGCAAATGCGCGTTTGACACGCTTCGCATCGCACAAGTGTGCGACGGCCTTTATTCGAGTTTTTGCTTCAAACACTTTGGTACCCATTCCTGCAGCATTTGAATAACAAAGGCAGCATCAAAGAAACTACGCAACCAAAACTTTTCAAATAATTCGTTTTTAAAAAAAAAAGCAAATATAATTGAATGCTCTGTGATATAGAAATTGAATAATTTATGAATTCAGTAGGTATTCAGGCATTTTGTAATTAAAATAAATATTTTATAAGTAGATATTTTGCGTGCAATAAATATTCTTCCGAAATCGCGCATGACAAGTGAGATAATGACATGCCTCGAAGTGAGGTAAACTACAGTGTAAATATTAAAAGTTGAAAGAGTCCCTTGTGTTATATAACCTTTCTGGGAGAAAGAAACTTCCTAGTCTAGCTACTGCGGCGTATGTACAGATGTCGAACGTTCAACAATGGAACCGAGGGAAATGAAGACGAAATGGCGTATTCGGATGCAGGATGCGGCCTGAAGAAGGGAAGGGGCAATTCATTTATCTATGTATTTACATTAACTACCGTCAACTTTGTTGTGTCACAGAGTGACGAGATTTCGACGACGAGGTTGCCAACAACTGTTGACTGAGATAATAACCGACTGATTATTATCGATAAAATAGTCAGGTTTAATTATTCTGACTAGAAGTTTAAACGTTATAACGATACAGTCATTGCGGCTCTCACAAAAATTAGAAACCAATTTTAAAAGAATATTATCAGTGCCTTATAATTAGAACTTAAATATGTAATATTTGGCTAAACAGTCCGTAACTGCGTAAGAATCTTCATATTCTATCATGTCTAATTCATTTAAGTTCGGCCTGGCCAAAAAATGTATGGTTGTAATGGAAATACCGTTATCATAGGCAAAGAAATTTTTGATGGAGGGATTCAGATACTATGATAGAAAGAGAAATATATAAATATTCCTCTCGCAAAAAAGATTTAATTTTTCTTTTTAATAATTAATAGACGTGTTAATAAAAGATGGGAATTACTTTGTAAAAAAATCTTCTCTGGTTACGCCACAGCCGTTACTATTTCAGGCAAAGATGGACCAATAAAATCAAAACTTGTAGTTTATTTTCCGCCCGTCCCGCATACTCATTCTCGAGGATTATATTATAAAATTCTCAAAGGCTTGTCTCACAGCCGTTTGGCCGCTCTGAAGAATAACTGGCGCCCTCTGATCACTCTTATTGCGCAGCGACGTCGGACTCCCCCGTCACCACTGTTAGCTAGCCGGAGCCCAAACTACGCTCGGAAACTCATCCCCCCAGGGCTTAAGTTTGGTTTTTATAACCCAAAAGCTAGGGTGGACTTTGGGTATGTTATAACAGTTTAAAAATTAATTTAATAAATATTTTTGACCACTAAAAGACAAAAACTACGTTAATGAAATTAATTTTCAGAAGTTTAATTTTCTCAGTTCCCAATGGTGTGATAGTGTTTAATCTAATTATGGAGTTAAAAATAGTATACCTGTATTTTTTAAAATTTGTTGCATATTAATAAAATTCGAAAAAAGAAATCGGCATTAAAACTTTTATGAGCGAAAGAGATCTCTTTTGCTTTCGTTGCTTGTATTATTTCGCAACGATGACGTCACAGAAATTTGAATGCCGTTTTTCTCAAATCCTATTAATATTAAACAATTTAAAAACATGCGGTTGTTATTTTTAACTCTATATTAATAATATACAAATATTTTCTCTATATCTGATTAAGATTACATTCCATTTAATAAATCAGGCCAGGGCTTCGATTTTGCAACTTTAAATTATACTAGATTTTAAATTCGATTAGAATTTTTTTTTTCCATTTTTTCTAAGGGTATATTTCAAATTCTATTGATCTAGAGTAATAGAATTCGTTTCTATCGCTTATGCATGACATTTACGGCTAGTGAAAAGTTGATTTGTATTAATTATTCTTACACAATTTGAAATCCCGTAGAATTTAAAGTTACAAAATCGAGGCCCAAATTTATATGTATGTATATTATAAATAATTTGAAAGTGTATTTCTCACTTTTAAATCTCGTAGCTAGCAGTGACGTCATCTGTACCATGTTCCGTATATTTGATTCCCGTCGGCCGACAATGTGTGATTTATCGTAAAAAATATATACAGCTACATGTATTTATCACACTCAGATGCTATAAGCTGGCTACTTATACATCTTATAGCGGTTTTACATGTAACAATAAATCGGTCAATTTATTAGCCGATAAATCGATCAATTTATCGTAGAAATCTTGAGAATTTACACACAACGATTTTCTATCAATTTATTTTTGTTGGAATCAAGGCTCAACCAACTTACCAACTACTCATGTCTTTTATGAATGTTTTTGAGGTTGGAATTTAACTTCGTGGCGCTTCAATAGATTTATGGCTTGTCGTATCGTTTATTAGTTTTGTTAGAGTTTGCAGTGTAATTATAATTAAAAATGAGTAAAAGCGGATATACTTTCAATACAGAAGAGATTAAGGTTATAATAATTCTAATTATTAATTTATCTTCAACAGAAACTGACTCTCATAGAAGTATCTTCCTTTTTAAGTAATGGTGATATTAATTTTAACATTTTATCAAAAGCTGGTTTCTCCATTCTTAAAAATAATTTAAACTGGTCCGGATCTTTGTTAACAGGGCCAAAGGTAAATTTCATTTGGTTTTATCAAACCATGGTCTCACCCACCATCTCCTACATTTTTTGTTTTTCACATATAGAATAACCATCAACGCAAACGTTATCCTTTTTAGATTTTCGATTCTTCTTCTACGTGCTAAGCACCGATCTTGTCATTTTTGTATAAAAAACAGAAATGAAAACTTATAACCTGCATACGTCAAATATAGTTTGTAATGTCAAATATAGAGTTGGCACTAGAAAAGTAATCAAATATTCCCCAAAAAATCAACGGAAAATAGAACTCGTTCTATTTCATCAATTTATTGTTCAATTTATTTTCGTAAATAAATCGATCGATTTTCCTACATTACACATACCGATAAATTGAAGGTCGCAGTTGATCAATAAATCGGTCGATTTATCGTTACGTGTAATACAGCCATTGGCCAGGTTGGAGGGTAAACAGCGACAGCTGCATACAAACTCTAAAAAAAAAAAATAGCTGGCCGAACATAAATGAATTCAATTATGCACAGAATTAAAGGATAGTATATAAAAAAATGATAAGATTGAAATTTATATTCTGATTTCTGTGAGAGTGACTGTTAGACTTTGCGGGCTTTTGAATGACCTGTGTATGTACATATTATAACTAATCAATCAATACTGGTTTGAATACAGAAGGTGGAAAGCTCTAGAGTAACTATACTTCACCCTTCATTATTACGCAATCGTAATCACTACAAGTCTGTGCCCTTTGAGCCATAATATCACTTGCATTAGCATCACCGTCATCCCCCAAAACGAATACCATTCTCCCCATCCCATTCCCGAGTGCTGCGGTAGTCTAAACCCCACACACTGCAAAGCCGTGGATCAGTCCATCTCGTGGTTGTCCATGAAGTGCGCGCGAACTTCGAGGTGTGCGGCGAGGTCGAACACCAGGTGCTGCAGGCTAGGGTGCTCTAGGAGTTCGGCCTCAGGGAGAGGAGGTTGACAGCGAGGGCGGTACTGTCGGCCCTTGAAGCCGCGGTGCAGGTGTAACACAACGTCGCAGAACACGTAGCGCAGGAGCAGAAGGCGGAGGAAGTCGTCGCCGAAGAATTGTAAATAGGAGGAGTCTAACAACACATATAGATAATTCCAAGACATTGTTCATTATTAATATAAATAATTTGAATGTATTAAACCATTTAACAAATATATAGGGTAGTTTAGTGATGGGGTGGGTGATGCTCAAATACATAGATACATACATCAATAAATACATGAACTTCCATAACTTTGTCTATTAAATATTGTAATGGAGAACTGAAGTCCTAACATACTAATCCTGAGTTTATAAATTAATCTACATTAATGGGGGTTTCCAAGGCGTTTTCTTTTTTTTTTTAAATGTGTATTGCATATTAATTTTAGCCGTAAGTATGTTATAGTTAAAATAAGATAATATTTATTTATAAAGTATTTTATCAAAAAAGTAAAATTAAAAATTATATATTAATGTTATACCGCCAATGGCCCCAATGGGGTATCATAGCAATTTTTTTTTTTAGGAAGAAGAGGGTGAACTAAGAATTATAGTGCAAACGCGACTTAAGCGAGATATGAATTTTTAAAGTTCTGAATTTGGCGAGTGACGTAGCATGTCCTCACCAGTTGTCGACAAAGTATTAGTTTTAGAGGGTGTTTTTCCTAAATAAATTATAGAACATTGAAGTAGTTTGACCATTGTTGGACAATATTGTTAGGAATGGCGCTAGTATTTGTCCCTTGATGATTTCATGATGGACGGATGTAAAAGATGCGCGAATCTCGCTTTTAAAATCAGGCAAACGCCCGTATCCATAGACAGTACTTCGCCTCGACTCATACTTGAGTATGCCTTGAGTACCAGATTTCGTTTTATAGTCGCAACTTGTTTCTTCACGCGTACTTCCATAGAAGGTGTATGCTTGAGTACAGCTCCAAACACCTTGAGTAATGCTTGGTGCTTTTTTTACCTTCCGTCACCTTTAGGTAAGGAAGGTATTATGATGAGTTTTTAGTGAATTAGCACGTTTTAGGGTTCATATAATACGATTTTACCATTTTTACGATAATGTCTGTATGTATGTATGTGTGTCTGTGTGTGTGTGCGTGACGAAAGTTTCGGATAGCATAACTTCAATACCACGATTCCAAAAATTATATTTTTTTCGTATTTCTCAAGCTACATCCAGAAAAAGAACTGATTAGATTTTGGTTATAATTGGTCAACCGGAAGTACCCCCATTTGAAGATTTTAACAGTTAAATATCATTTATTGACATTTAGCGTTATTATAACTTAAAGTATATATTATTCTATATACGATTTTATTGGATTTTATACTTCATATTCAATAGATATAGAGTTAAAGAATTATAAAGATATTAAATTTCCAGAAAATTTGGTACTTACTCCTTCGATATTGCCTATTGAAATATGTTGAAAGAATTTGAACTTGAAACTTTAGAAACTAGAAGAACTATTTTATCAATATCGCATCTACATAAATTAGTTAATGACATTATTGATGATCGTAGTACATTGGAAAATCTATATTTTAATGTTTATTACTTTTTATATCCCTATGTGTACTAGGAATTATCAAAGTATGTCGCCTAGTATTCATATGTGTAAATTATTCAGATTAATATGTTCGGAAATTAATCTCTTTCATGACAACTTATAATCATGTAAAAGAAAAGCAGCACGGTTTTACTTGATATTTAATTTTAAGTTAAGGATGTTATATTTTTGCTATTTGTTTTTTCTTTGTGATTCATTTCATCACTTTTCTCTATTTATTCTGTTAATATATTGTTTGTAACTTATTCTTCCTCTGTAATTGGGATTTCATGTAATTCGGTTGATTGGAAAATACATAAAATAAAATATGACTCATATAACTATAACCTGTGACTTATATGTAGATGTCAAATATACGATTTGATATAAAAATATTACAATTTTCAAATATACCAACAACATTATTACAAATTCCCTTAAATTCCTACCTTGAAAACCGAGAATTCACGAAGATTCGACTATGAAACATAATATAATATGCTTGAGGTCGAGAACGACCAGAGTAATGATTGGCGAAGTAAGGCGGTGGTCACACTGGACAAGTGGGATCGACTAACGCCGATTGATTGCGATCGATTAAAAATTAAATTAACACTAGCTTATGGGAATGGTCACACCGCATGCATCCACTATGGTCGAACGATGTCGAACGTCGACGAGCGGTTTGATATATCAAGCATGTTTGATTTTATAGCATGCTCAGTGTTGTCATATTTTCCATACCAACTTAACTGTTTTGACATTTGTGTATAGGTTAAAAAGAATATTGTTAGAATATTACAGCCATATTACTAGTATCATGACGGAAATGTGGAGAGTTAATGAAATAGACCATAGTTGAAAAACTGTGTAAGAAATAATGTACAATTTTATGATCCAAGCAAACCAGGATACAGTAATAATTGTGAGACAATGGAAAAATTATGGATGCAAATTTCTCTAATTTTAAAAACAAAAACTCATAAGGTTTGTCATTTATTTAAATATTCCTGAAAACATTATATTTGCGGCGTTTCAATGCAAGAAAAAATTAATTTTCTTTCAATTTAAGTTGGTATCATTTTTGTGGAAATATTTACGTCGATTCATGCAGTGTGACATATCTCCTAAAATTTCGGTCGGTTGCTATTGATTTACGACAGTTGATCTTGGTGGATCGACTGCATTCTACTCAATGTGACAACTGCCTATAATCAAGTCCGAAACTGAGCATCGACTATGGATACCATGTTGACGCTTCCTATAAAATGTAAATATTTTCTAAAGGAATAAAGATGTATTATTATTATTATTATACCGGCATAAGAAAACTGCTTAATGACTCATATATTAATAATTTATATGTAGACATTTGTACGAATATATATAAAAACTGAATTATTTGACTAATTAAAATGATCGAATTTAGAAAGAAGTTCATGTATTTCTTTTCTAACATTTAAAACGTGGATTCAAATAACTTTATTGCGATTTTCAAACATCAAGGGATTCATACACGTTAACATTGATGAAGCACATCAATCAGAAATTAAAAGAAGTATAAATATATCAGAAAATTCCAGAATATTATCAAATACAGTTGGATTTTATAGCCATCACATAGTGTGTTTCATAAATTTCATTACTAACATGAACATGGGATTATTTTTTTAAAATAAAATAATATTTTTCATAGAAGGAAATAAAATACCAACAATATTTGATACAAACATATAGCAATTAAAAGAAAATCTCATTATTTTAACCTTCAAACTAACTAAGTATACATTTATATTATTTTTTATCGTGTTTATTTTCTTAACAAATGCATCTTAAACATTTTAATTTACAACACATTTCATCCCACCTTTATTATTAATTTTTAATTGCTGTATGTTAACATCAACCATCAAATAGAAACGAAGCAGAAGGCAGATTAGGTCAGAGCAAGAGCAACACCGCTTTGCCAACCTACCTTCGTCATACTCACCGACTCGGGACCTGGTGAAGAGACGTGACGCCTCCGTGACGAAGCGGTCCACGTAACTCTGGCATCGCTCCCAGTGGTGGATGGGGATGTTGGACAGATTACAGCAGTAGCAGAACGCCGTTAACGGAGAGTGCAGGAACAATGTAAACAAGGAGCCATTGTGTTGTTGATCTGTAGATCACGAAAGTTTAAATAAAACTGAATGGTATTTACGTTTACGAAAGCATGTTATGGTTTTGAATTAAATAATCTTGTAATTTATATCTTGAGAAATGTCATAGAAGAATGTCACTGCACGAAAATATGTTATATTAATGTTTCTGTTGTAATCAGATTTATTAATTACAGTGTAAAATGAGTATTTTATCGTCTTAATATTAATTTTTATTCCAAATATATTTGGGCCTCTCATTACTGTTGATGTTTGCGGTTGAGTGATATTGTGACAAGGCCAGCAATAACAAATAATAACTTTTTATAACCTTTTCTAAATTATAGTTTCAGAAATAATATTTCAACTTATCTTTGTTAATCAAAATTCTGTTTAAAAATAACTATCATTTTCTATTAACTGACTGTTTAGTCTAATTGCAGCGGACTAGACAGTTATTTGTTGACAATTAAGTCTGGAAGTTATTGCAAGTCCACGTGCAGGGTTGATATTTTGATAAGGATGCCATACGATACCCTTCAACCATTCAACGTCTCAGAGATAATCCTCTCACGAAGATACCACTTTGTTTTTAAGTAGTCGGTATTAGATAGTCGTGTCAACAAGACATGGAGTCCGTTTTGTACTCTTATGGAGTAAACATGTAGAGCTTTAGTTTTGGTTCGCGTTCTGAGTAAGGCGAGTACTAAGGATGCAGTAGCATCTTTAGGATATAGTTTCATTTAATCAATAATAATAAATTTAGTGTAAGTGTAAATAAATAATTATGTAAATAGAAGTTAGTTTAGCAGAAATTTTGTCCATCATAAGATAAAGTGTTCATCTGTCATCCAAGTGCAAGTGTGTGTGTGTTCCTCACTAAAGTCGTGATCGACCATCCAAGTGACTACCAGTTAGAAAAAGGGCCATCGTTGGTACGCAGTAAGACCTCCATCATCAGAACTTCTGTAACCCCCCCCCCCCATGTTACAATATGCAGTATAATTTAGCAATTCCCGTACTAAAATATGAAGCGAAACTTCAAAATTTCTCATTTTCCCATAAAAATCAAAGTTTTTGTTTTTCAGTTGAAAGTCATTCCACTTTTTACCTCTCGCTAAGAGAAGTAATGGATTCATGCTAAAAATCGCATATCCAGATTTTATTGAATAAGCACGTTTTAAGGTCCATACAATCCGATTTTAACATTTTTACGATGATGTCTGTGTGTGGGATGTTGGAAGGACGGTTACTCAAAAACTATAAGACTTTAAATTTGTTTAACTACGTATTTCCCAATCGCACATTCATGGGAAGATCTGAAAAGGTTTTGGTAACAATTGGACAACCGGAAGTAGAAGATTCTTGAAAAAAAATCTTCTAAATAATATTTTTTGAAAGTTTTTCTTGGTAATATTAAAGAAAATTAAATTCTCTATCTGATACATTTAAATATTTTATTATATATTCTATAGATTTAGAGATAAAAGAAATATAATATGTAAAATAATCTGTTATAATAAATTTTACAGCCGAAAAAATGGCCATGGAAAATAGTTGAAAATTTAAATTGTTTGTAGCTGACAGATAAATGTCAGTGTCAGAAATCCGGAGACATTACTGAAGACTTTTTCTGGGAAGTACATACATTATATTATTTCTTAAAGTATTAATAGCTAAATATTAAATATTACAGTTATATTACATATATACTTCAAAAATACTGTCAATCCTGACAATGAATTGGAAACATTTCGAAAAATTAGAAGAGGACAAAATTTCTTCATAAAATGAATTTAAAATTAAACAATCTAAATATAAGGAATAGATATATGCGTAAGTAGAATTTTTGGTGTAGATTGTAGGTAAACAAGAAATGTTAAATACAATAGGGTGCGAGCAGTCATGTGATTTTGTTGGCCTTGTCAAGCAGATATGGGGGCCCATGTCAGAATGATAGCTAGTAATTATATATATAAATGTCAAATATCATATTTTCTCATTCTAAATTTAGTGATTTTCCAATTCCATGTGGAGCAGAATTAAATGTTAAATATCTAAGGCATACGACAAGTAAATTTTAAACTCCTGGTGATAAATTAACTACGTAAATTTAGAAAATCTTGAAATTTTTAATGTAAAATTCTGACATTTGACATCTATGTACATAATTACTAATTATCATACTGAAACGGGCCCACACATCCGCTTGTCAAGCCCCAAAATGTAACATTACTGTTCGCGCACTATACTTATGTAACCAAAAAAAGGAAGTGGCGAGAGGTATTGTGCTGGCCACAACAGATTTTTTTACTGTACAGTTTACAGTTTATATCTAGATTACCAAACATCCAACCTTGAAGCGCACAGATATTCTTGCCGAGTTGTAATAATAAAAAAACTGTATACCTTGAAAGGCGGGCGGTGTATCTTGAGGCGACATCAACGTGACCAAGGGCTGTCCGAAGTACCTCGGAATATGTTGGAACACGAAACTATTATCAGAGTCCACTATAACGAACAAGGGACGTCTAGTGAACGGGTATAGGTCTCCTGGGTATAAACAGTGCGCTTCTTTCGATTTTTTATGCTCACTATCTCGCTTACTACTTGTTAGCACACCACCGAGGTCATATCCCACTATGAAAAAAATGAAATCAGTTAAAAAAATTCAAATAGAAATGAACATTTTGTTTTCATTTCAACTATTCATGTATCCAAGCTACAGTTTGTAAATTTTGAAATATCCAAACATCTCTATTTAAATACTTTTTTTGTTTCATCTACATTCATGCAAGTTCTATTAATTCCCGTATTCGGAAACATTCCCTGCTTAAGACACAATTTATAATATTCATTCTTTGTTCATTTGTCAATTCCGAAAGTTGGGTGAACTAGCTCATTTGATTCATTTAACTCTTCTAAAGTTACTCAGTCCTCCATTCGGTAATACAGGGTACGGCAAAACCAATTGAGCAGTTTGGTGGGGCAGGTGTTCGGGCGGCGGCGGGGGTAGGCAGCTGCACTAGGTCTCCTTTTATTCTGTCGGCATCTCCATTTTAGTATCCAACATGGTTTGGACCGGAGTACATCGTGGCTTTGCCGTGCGTGCGTTTTATGAAAACAACCGATCTGTGATTGCGACGCAAAAAGCTTTTCGGCGACGATTCAACATTCCGCGCAATAATGCTGTTCCTACTGCGAACACAATTCGGTCCTGGATTCGGCAGTTGGAGGAAACTGGTAGCGCACTAAGAATAGGTACACATGGCCGACGAAGATCCATCAGTACACCAGAAAATGTGGATCTAGTGAGAGCAGCAGTCGAACAATCGCCAAGACGTTCTGCTCGAAGGCACGCTATTGCATTGGGGATTTCAGACCGCAGTTTGAGGAGGATTCTGCATTTAGATTTGAATTTCCATCCCTTCAAAATAATGATGGTTCAAGAAATGAACCCAGCAGACTACGCTAACCGCCAAAATCTGCGTGAGGAAATTCTTGCAGCGATCCCTCCTGACTTCCTGAGGCAGCATTCTTCAGCAGCGACAAGGCACATTTTCATCTAAGCGAGATTGTGAATAAACAAAATTTTCGCTACTGGGCTGAAAACAACCCCCAAATTGTTCACGAAAGACCGCTACATTCTCCTAAACTAACGGTGTGGTGTGCCGTATCACAATTTGGCGTTATAGGCCCGTAATTTTTTGAAGAGGGCGTTATGTTTCAATATTGCAAAATTTTCTGCAGCCCCGATTGGAAGTGGTTGTTGAAGAAGAGGGATTAGGTGACTTTTGGTTCCAACAGGATGGGGCTACAGCCCACACAGCCCGAAATTCTCTAAACGCTTTAAGAGAAACGTTTCCTGGACGTCTAGTGTCTTTGAGAGGTGACGTGTGTGGCTAACGCGGTCGCTCAATTTAAGTATATGCGACTTCTTTCTTTGGGGATATCTTAAGGAAAAAGTGTTTAAAAGTCACCCCCAAAACCTGCTAGAGCTAAGGAAGCAGATTGTTGAAGAAGTAAACGCGATATCCCGCGAAATGTGTCAACGGGCTATTCAAAACTTCAGAAATCGGCTCCAGCAATGTATTGCAGCTAACGGCCGCCATCTTAAAGACATTATTTTTAAAAATTAATGAGTATAAAATGGTAAGTGCTACTGATTTGAAAAATAAAAACATTTTTTTCATATATACCCTGGTTTCTTTTTTATAACTCTTCAAAACTGCTAAATTGGTTCTGCCGCACCTGTATATTATATTCAGTCATCAACTCGTTTCTCTTAAACATTAACACTGCATTTAACTTCAGATCATACTTATTTAACCCTACCTATGTTTTTTGATATTAAGTTTTTTAGAATTAGACTTACTGTCCTCGGGATGTTTAGTCGTAGAAAAGCAGCCATCCGCGGACAAATATAACAACAACGCTCCATTCGGAGGCAATTCTTTAAATCCACTAGCTAAAAACACCAACACTTGACTAAGGGTCGGCTTGTATAACAAATACTTATGCGGGTTCTCTCTTCTTACAGGTCTGTCACCATTTTCCAAGTACCTATTCCAGAATAATTATTTTAATCTCTTCTAAACCTGTTAGAAACCATTCGTCTTACCCTTTGGATCCAGGTACAACGTAGGGAACTCTATTAGGGGCAGGAGATGCATCGTATATGTGGTTGAAGTCGTCCTGAGGTTCTCGTTCTAAGGTTTGAAGCATTCGGAACATGTCCATCGTGAGCTCAGAGAATTTTACTTGTTCGGCGCAGTTACCAACGATTAGGATTTCTTGCAGAGTGAGAGTCATGAATTGGGACTTTTCTACCGGTGGTGTTGTCAAGGGACTTAATCTACGACAAATTTCTCAAGATCAAAAACTACTACACAATGATCCAAAATATCTCTATAGTTAAAAATTGTTTTTATAGAAAATATATGAATAAAATGATCTACTCGTATGTAGACTTTTACAGGATATGCAACATTCACACGAAAAATACTAAAAAAGTAAAGGTAGACTTCTTAAAATAGTAATATTTTGTTATGTTATGAGTTACATTTAAATATAGTTTATCCAGGCGTCATAAGGTTAGTGGTCAGTGCCGCCCCGTGGGTAAAAGGCGCCTTTGTGCCAAGTTATATTTCAGCGCCCTCCATGTCATAATTCATAATTTGCAAATTAACACACTCTTTAAATTTTTACGATGATGTCTGTATGTATGTGTGTGTGTGTGTGTGACAAAAGTTCCGGATCCCATAACTTCAATACCACGATTCCAAAAATTATAATTTATTCGTATTCCTCAAGTTTACATTCAGAAGAACAAGTGATTAGATTTTGGTTATAATTGGTGAAGCTGAGGTAGCCTCATTTGAAGATTTAACAGTTAAATATGATTTATTGACATTTAACATTATTATAACTTAAAGAATATATTATTCTCTATACGATTTCATTGCATTTTAAAGAAATTAAATTTTATAAATCAGCCAGCTATGCTAAACATGGAAACTACTAATATATTCATATAATTCAAATTGACAGATGTATAAATAAAAAGTAAATTAATGTGGCAGAGATGAGGATGTTGAAGTAGATGTTGGGGAAGACACGGAAAGATAGGTAAGGAAATAACTCTAGTGTTACAAGTTTCTACAAAGATACAAGCGAGATGATTACATTGGTTTGAAAATGTCACGAGGTGAAATGAAGAATATATTGGATGAAGATTGAATAGCTTAGTAATAGAAGGTTGAAGAAACAGAGGAAGACTAAAGATAAGATGGAAGGACTGTATTGCGGAAGACTTGAGAGAAAAGTAACTGAATGAGAACGACACGTAAAACAGAAATGAGTGGAAGAAGAAAATAAAAAATAGCGACCCCTAACGAATGGGGAAAGCTAAAGAAGATGAAGATGTTAGTGTCAAGTGCAATTTGATTAGTTTGTTAATGAAATAATTTTACTGGAAATTTAAAATATTTTGCAAGAAAATTTATGGTTGGAATTTATACATAATATACAGGATCGGAAGGTATTGTGTTGGCCACAACAGATTTTTTATTATGCAGTGCAAAGAGTAGGATTATTTCAATAATAATTTTACTGGAATTTCAAAGGATGTTATTAAATTTGTAAAATCTTAAATCTATTCATGGAACAATTTTGATAGCGCGTCTTCACCACTAAAGCCGTTCGAGCGAAATGAACACTTCTATTGCTCTTTCAGTAATTTGTGCACAAAATAAACAAACGAACAAATCTATTGTTGCATTATTCAGATGGAAGATTTATATTCAAGGTTTTTTGTTTAACAAGTGATCTTGATAAACTTTAAATTACAGTATATTATGTAGTTTTTTTTGTTATGCAACCAATGTTACATTTCAGGCGTGCAAATTGCATGTTTGTATCACATTGACAATTCATTGTTTTTATATAACTTTATGCTTGTAAATAAATGTATACTATATTCTTTAGAAAAATATATACTTGCTCTTACCTATGGGAAAGGACAATAGGATTGGTGTCCGCATGTATAACTGACACAATCGCATCGGCAGTAATAAAGCTTTTAATCTCATCCAGCACCAAACTCCATTCCAGTTGATCATCAGGTTCATAAGTGCTCGTGTAATCTGCGATATGCCTGTCAAGTTCTTGGATCAATTCCCTTACTAGTTTCATTCGTCTCAAGAGGAGACATACTACAATAAACCGCGCATAGTATCGGAGTTTCTTTACCATCAACTCTGACCTAAAAAAGGGAGATAGGGTAAAAAATATTAAAAATATTTAATATAGTACAATAACCTGTCTTCTTTCGCAGCTCTGGAATAATATGCACGGCCTCGGATTGCAGCGTAAAATGAATATGCTTCGTTTAAGTAGTTTGTTTCACTTGTTCGCAAACTAAAAAGAATATTTATTATTAAAAAATATATATATCTTCATCTATTACAACTTAAACTTTTAATAGTAAATGTAGGTAATTCTTTGCCAGTAAATGGCCGTTTAACAAAGTTAACAATAATGATATCTTCAAATAAAATTACTAATCCAGGTATACCCAACATACGGGCCCCGTACTTATATGGTCCGCGGCCCGATTTGAAATAATTTAATATAGTTTGGTTCACGAAAGATGACTATTCAAGGTCATTTATTAACCGTATGGTATAATATTATTAACAGATTAACTTCACTGCAATTCGTATACATAGACGTGCAACATGAAATATTTATAGATACATTTTAACTGGAAAAATAAGTGTCATTTATTTGAAAATTATGTTTCTTATATAATGTCTTTCTCAAAGATTTATGCTTCATCTATGTTTTTGCAAAACACAAAAACATAAGACTTGACCAAAATCATAAAATAAAATTAGATTTAAATGTTAACGTCACTGGGTAAATATTAGGACAGAGGGCAGTGCAATTAGATATCTGTAACTCTACGACATACGTCATTGTTATTTGTAATGTGTTAGAAAGTAAATGTCACCATTTACGTTTATCTGTCATGCAACCTAAACTATATAGATATGCGTCAAATAATCTTTCTCTTTCTGACATGAAATGTTGCTAAGCTACTACTGTATAAAGTGCTGTGTATTTTTTCTTCGAACAAGTGACCTTGAATAATCTTCTTTCGTGAACCAACGTATATTAAATATTTAAACAAATTCCATATTGAAATTATATTTACTAAAATAAATCGTTTTTCTTTGTCATTTTTATTTATTTTAAAATATCCTCAGACTTGCGACAAAAATGCATAATGTGGCCCGCAAACCAAAATTATTGGCTATGCCTTAGTCGTTTGGTTAGCCGGGTGCTCAGAATACGAGAATAATAATAACAGCCTAAATTATATAATGCTCGTAGATTGAACAACTAAATTAATTTGATTTTTACTTTATTATTGTCAAACTTCAGTTATGACGTCTCAATTCTGACGACAGAAATGGTACATTTTTCTAAATATAATAACCTAACCTAACGCACAAAACTTGACCCGAGTACAAGCGTGACTTATTTGCGTTAGATTAGGTTATTATTATTTTTAGAGAAATATGCAAGCTAAGTAAACCAATTTCTCGTCTTATAAAACGCCTAAACGACTAGCCAGATTGTAAAACAATGGCTGCGAGCTGAATTGGTATACTCGTAGTATCGGTAAATCCCCAGACGGTTAGCGGTGCCGGCCCCCAGACGGTTATCGGCGCCGGCCCCTAAAACGGCAACCGGCGCCGGTTGCAGAGACACAGTCTAAATTTTCACGTTTCCTAGTAATATATTTTTCATAAATAACATATCAAATTATATAAGCTTAACGTATGTACCCGAAGTTATGAAACACCTGTATAAAATAATACAAACAATTTTTTATCAAATTTTTAAAATAAATAATAAATAATAATAAATCCTCAACAAATTTATTAACAATATAAATAAAATATACACAATATAGAAAGTAAAAAAATTATGATCGCTAAAACAGGTTTAAATTACATATACTAATAAATAAAATAATACTGAAGATAATATAATGCAACCAGAACTACATTTGTGTACAGCGGACCAACTGATATAGAAAAATATCTTGAAAAGAAATACGAGTATAATTAAAATTATAAGGGGATTTAATTTTTTTATTAAACACAGCAACTTTCCGTAAAATAACATAAAACATGCTTTTGACTTTTGACCTTTGGCAAAACTTTCCCTAGAAAAAGCATTGTAAAAAATCTGGAACGTGTTCCAGGATAAATTAAATTTCTAAGAACGCCAAATTACTTGATTAAAAAATATGGCATACTCGTATATACAAAGATACAAATACCGAATAAAAATGCATAAATTGTAACACACTTTTCACTTATACTATATGGAATGAGTACAAAGTGTTCTACTTGGCACAGGAATTACTCCAGATTTCAATTGGAGTATTTTTGACAGTTTCTTGGCGATCTTCAAACTATATATCATTTTTTTCAAGTACAAATTGTTTTCCAAGAAATAGAAATAAAATCGAATGTGTTCAGTGACACATTGAAATTGTTTCACTTTGTATTGATAACAACGTTCAAAAAAATAAAAACCGCAATATAAATAAATAAAAAAAAATGATAGTTTTGTTTTGCTGCGGATTAAATAACAAATGCAACTCGGAATTAAAAATAATTTAGTTCATAATTCTCCCAAATCTATTTTTGTACATTAATCATTTCCGGGTAAATTTTCTGAATAACAAAATTGGCAAAATGCCAAATCCTTTCAGTCGAAAAATCGGACAACAAACACAATATTAGTTGACAATAAGCAATCGAACATTACATCTAAATGGTTTTTAGATACATATCATTATTATACTCACTAATAATGGTAGTACAGCTGACCAATTTTAGATGCTATCTCTCCTATTTGCCATCGTTTTAATCCATATTTCGTATCTAGGGTTTGTCTGTGTTGTTGCTGGAATTTCCATAATTTTGTGTAAATATCAAACGTCCTACCGAAATATGCTTGCCATTGCTTGTGCCCATATTGAGGGAGATCTCTAAAATTCAGCAAAAATCACAACGTAACCTATATGAGAACAAGTATTGATGAATAAATTTAGAACTAAACACTTTGACAGCATACAAATAAGGTTGCAATCCTACCTTAACCCATTGAATAGCTGTTTAGATTTCTCAAGCAAGTGACAGAATTCTAAGACGATCTTTCGTTCATGCTCTTCCATATTGGCCATACCTACTACCATGATCTTTCGCTGTGGACAGTCTTCACATGTCTTTTTGTACGCTAGCCATTGGGAGCCACGGTATCGCTACACTAGTTTCGGCCTTGTGACTGTCGTCGAAAAATCGAATAGTTTCCAACATGGCGGAGGTGGACAGCGCCGCGACGGGTTACGTCATCGACGCTCTATTCATCGGACATTACACTTTCACAGATCCTTTCACTTCGTCGAAGAAAAAATCATATTCAAAATTCCAATTTGTTTTTATACATTTGTTTGTTTGTTGTTAGTTGTGTTTTATATATAATCACAATCATTTATTTTTACTAATATTACGCATTTCAACTATTTTGTTGCTATAAAACTGAAATTTATTATAATATATTTTGTCCGATTTTTCACCAAATTTGAGGTGCCATCATTTAACATTCTATGATAAAAGTTTTGTTGAATGTATAAGTAATTAAAAAATTAACGAAAATATTTCAAAAAGCAGCGGAACAGAATGCATATAGACATCTCGTTTTGAATAGGGGTAACACCTAAAAATCAATAGAGTACAAAGGCACCCCTACACAGCAGGAAATGACGCATCTGTCCAACGAAAAACAAATTACAGGCAACTGTATTTGCAAAGAAGTTATGCTGGTCACATGTAATACGGGCGATTAAATATTTATTTACATTAGACCCGATACAAATTTATGAGTAGATAGATATAGATTGTTGAATTATAATATTTTAGAAATTTATAATATTAATATAAAAAAAATCTGTTGTGGCCAGCACAAGACCTCTCGCCATTTCCATTTTGTTACATAAGTAACGCATTTAACATTTCTTGAACACACAAATAATTTAAATATTTGTATCTTCGAGTATTCTTTCGTTTTATGAAGAATTTTGTTCTACTCTTCTAATATATTCAAAATTCTTAAAATTCATTGGTGGTATTCATATTGGCGGTATTTCTTAAGGATATATGTAATATTAATATGCCTATAATTTTAAATATGTAATTAAAAATACAATAAGAAATATTAAATGTATTTCCCAGAAAAAGCTTTCAGTAATGTCAGTAAAACTGTTGATATTTGACACTGATATTTTGAAATTATCTGTCAATTACAAACATTTAAATATCTCAACTGGTTTCCATGAAGTTGTTCGGGCAGCGAAATTTATTACAATAGATTATTATTTTGATGGGGTCTCGTGGCCGTGTGCCTGAGGGTCTGGTCGTGAATCTGGCGACCCGGGTTCGATCTCGACCCCTATGGTGCACTCTCCGTGCTAGAATTGACTGTCCGTAAGGTGACGACTTAAGCACCCGCACGGTACAAATATTTCATCATTACCGATATCTGTGTACAGTCCATACGATGTAACTTGGCAAGTTGGGGCAATTCACATTATCACTGTGGTAATGGGAAAGTTATAAAATTCATAGGCGTATAAAATTACGAATATTACAAAAAAAAAGAAATTATTTATACAAAAAAAAAAAATATTACAAATATTGGAATGAATTATTTATTATATAAATCATATTATAATTAATTATTTTTTAAATTAATAAAGTTAAGAAAATAAATTTTCTATTGCTATTGAGAAAAAAATGCACCAACGCTTATGTATGAATATAACTTCTTGGGTTGAAAAGTACCTGACACCCCGAGTTTGAGTGTATTAGGGTGAAATTTGCTTTGTGTAAGGCAATAAAACATTGTAAAATCACTATTTCACTTCTGAAGCTGTGCGGCATCGAAGTAAAAGTAAATATTTGACAAAACGCAACTTGGGAATAGTGAACTGAATTACATTCCTTTGGTAGCGAAGTTACATCGTATGGACTGTACAAAGCAGACACAGCAATGGGTAATATGCCATGATGATATATTTTTTTATTATTCTATATTGTTATATCTAGAAGACATAATAAAATATTTAAAAGTATCAGATTGAGGTGATGATCTTAATTATTTGTAGTAACATAAATTTTCAAAAATATAAATAAAAATATAAAAATATTTAGAACTTCCCAGTAATGTTAGATTGAGGAATTCGTAGTTAAACATGTTTTAAGTTTATAGTATTGTGACGTGCGCCCCTGGGAGAAGAGTATATAACGCCGCCACTGAAAGAATGTACCACAGCGATGACGCAATCCCGGCGACGCACTAGCTACAGGTTAATTACGCCGTGACCTCATTCTTTAGTATACAGGTCATTGTCGCTTCAGAGGGTTCTAGAAGGATATGAGCTGTATAAATACCGGCCGAAAGAAAGCGGAGCGATAGTCTGTAATATAGAAGTAACGAGTAAAGAAGTCTGATATATATATATATATATATATATAAGCAACGAGCAATGAACTTGGTGATATAAATATACAGTTTACCAGTTGTTAACATAAATAAATGCAGTTATATAAATAAGTGTAGTGATATAAATATTGTATAGATAAATAATCATAGTGTTTAAGCATTTAATAATATTCTTAGTGTTCATTATTATTAATGCCTCTCTTAGCAAGACATA
The DNA here is from genome assembly GCA_951394225.1 of Harpalus rufipes. Lineage (NCBI taxonomy): Eukaryota > Metazoa > Arthropoda > Insecta > Coleoptera > Carabidae > Harpalus > Harpalus rufipes. Next base: position 13,225,283 of record OX596277.1, read on the forward strand.
AAAAATCTGTTATGGTCAGCACAATAACTCTCCCCAAAGCTAACATACTCATTTTGATAATAATGTTTTTATTGGACAAGCACATAAATACTTATACGGAAAACAATCAAATACACAAGCTCCATTTTCTATTTTTTATGTTTGTTCAAAGCAGCCTTAATCGTTATAAAAGTGATAGCTTGTGTAGTATTGTTGTATTCTAGTTATATACTGGGTGTCTACTTTTTAGCAAGCTGTTCCGCTATTTGAAATTATTTACGCTCATTTGTTAAAGACTTATAGGCGGTCTTTCAGTTGCCAATCAAAATAATTTATATTCGTGACGTAATATTATAACAATGACCTCCTTATTTCCGGAGTACATATTTTAATTATATCATTTTTTTTTATTAATATTAATTATTAAGCATATACGTTGGCTTTTTTTCCTAATTTCTCTTAATTCGATTGAACTGGAATATGCAAGATATAATGGTAGTAGAATTAACGATATTATTAATAATAAAAGCAATGTAATATTAAATGTCTGCCGAACTATTATGACTTATGACCAGACATTTGGACCACACAACCTTAGTTTTTGTTATATAATTTTTGTTTATTAGCACACTTGAATAAAATATTTAGTTTTTGTAAATTTAATGTTTATATTGTAAAGTAGACGAAAGATTGTTTTAAAAACATCTCCCTATTTGTGTAAGCTTTATAATTTGTTAATGTCATGCCCCTACTATGTGTTATGTGCTTCGGTTCGTATATGCGCAAATACTCAATTACTCGTATCTGCTGTATGCAAATAGTTTTACTCATCGAATATGTCAATATGTACATATATTCATATTGTAAGGTATTTTGGATATAATAACTTCACATTTAAGTTTTATTTTTATATACTTATCAACATGTCAATTTATGCTTCATAATTAAAACTCGAAATTTGTATTAACAGTAATTTAACCGCTTGTTTATTTGTTGTGTAAAATGATGTTCCTGTCATCAAATAACGCCCTTTCAGCACGTGTGTGATAATGGACACACGTATCGCGTCATCAAGTCGCTGAAGGCAAATATTGACAGTTCGATCACATATGAACACGCACGCACAATGCGTGATGGCTAGACTAGAATGATGCACGCTTTCCACTAATGTGCTTGATTTTGTAGGTGGTTATGGTTAATTATGGTGGTTAGTGGTTTACACCTATATCGATAGGGGAGAAAGATGGGATTGTGGTTTAGGGGATGAAAAAGGCATGTGAAAAACAATATTATATGCTGAAAAATAACACCCATACATTTAAATAATATGAATATTGTGTGAATATTATTTTTTACAAAATATTCATAAATTTTTGTTTGTAGTGATCTTCCTGAAAAAAAAACCATTTTTACCTTCCGTCACCTTTAGGTAAGGAAGGTATTGTCTTTGGTCAAAAATTTCAATGATGAGTTTTTAGTGAATAAGCATATTTTAGGGTCCCTATAATACGATTTTACCATTGTTACGATGATGTCTGTATGTATGTATGTGTATATGTGTGTGTGTGTTTGTGTGTTTGTGTGTCTGTGTGTGTGTAACAAAAGTTCCGGATTCCATAACTTCAATACCACGATTCCAAAAATTATATTTTTTTCGTATTCCTCAAGTTTACATCCAGAAGAACAAGTGATTAGATTTTGGTTATAATTAGTGAACCGGAAGTACCCTCATTTGAAGATTTAACAGTTAAATTTGATTTATTGACATTTAACGTTATTATAGCTTAAAGACTATATTATTCTCTATACGATTTGATTACATTTTATACTTCATATTCAATAGATACAGAGTTACAGAATTTTAAAGAAATTAAATTTTATAATTCAGCCAGCTATGCTAAACATGGAAACTATTAATATATTCATATAATTCAAATTGACAGATGTCAGTATTAATAAAAAGTAAATTAATGTGGCAGAGATGAGGATGTTGAAGTAGATGTTGGGGAAGACACGGAAAGATACGGTAAGAAAATAACTCTAGTGTTACAAGTTTCTACAAAGATACAAGCGAGATGATTATATTGGTTTGAAAATGTCACGAGGAGAAATGAAGAATATATTGGAACAAGAATGAATAGTTTAGTAATAGGAGGTTGAAGAAACAGAGGAAGACCAAAGATAATATGGAAGGACTGTATTGCGGAAGACTTGAGAGAAAAGGAACTGAATGAGAACGACACGCAAAAATAGCGACCCCTAACGAATGGGAAAAGCTAAAGAAGAAGATGTCAATGTCAAGTGTAATTTGAATATTTTGTTTATGAAAAAATTTTACTGGAAATTTAGAATCTTTTGCAAGAAAAATTATGTATGGAATTTATACATTTTATACAGGATTGACGGAAGGTATTGTGCTGGCCACAACAGATTTTTTTTACAAAATATTCATAAATCTTTGTAGTGATCTTCCTGAAAATAAATATATTTTTTGAACTTTTATACTTAATGATTGTTTCTACAATATCTACGAGTATATACATACAAGTAATTTTGGTGCCAACATTTTTTTGAGGAAATAAAATGTTAACATGTGCCTGTTGTTTTAAGTTCATCGAGGCTGTAGATATGGGAACCGGAGTTTTATGTATTAGCTTAGATTATATTATTAGAGAAATAGCTAAGGCCAAACTCATTTTATAATTTAGTGAAAATAAAAATATTAGTGGTGTATGTGCATGTAAGCACATAAAGTAGCGGCTACATATATAGGAACCGGCGCCGGCGGCCAAAGTACTCATTATCTCTTAACTTGTTGGGTTCGATTTAAAAAGGGTAACATTTCATTGCAAGTTTTATCAAAATTATATAACCAGTGTTACAGCGTAAAATGTGGGAAGACGAGTACATTACGCATTAAGCTAAAAAAAGATAATTATTTTTCATAATTCGTACTGGCATTTTTGTAGAGCAAGTAGTTAACAACGTTCGCAATTTTTTTGTAAGTATACATTTCGCAATGATAAAGGTTTCTACAACCCCGTGTTTAGCAAAGGGCAAGCCGTATTTATATGTAAATGTGGTAGGTTAACCTATAACTTTTGCATTAAATCTGCAAGTTATAGTGGGTTTCAAACTACTTGGAACCAATGAGAATTTTTAGTTAATATTAGTTGTATTGTTAGGTCGTTAGCTTAAATTATCCTTAGTATTAAGCGGACTTTTATCTTAGTTTAAACGTTTAAAGTATATAATAATATATAAAAAACAGTATCTTCCCGGCTTCCCTATTATTCATTTCTAAATATGCCAATCTACTATTTATTTACAGATTTCGGTAATGACTATCGATTCACGGGCTTTATTTCAAGCTTAAAAGGTTGGCTTCAAAAAGCTTAAAATCAAACCAAGGCGGCTTTTTTATAACCTTCAAATTTCAAGCCGTCATACCTTTGACAAGTAGCTTGGTTAAAAACAATCTTTTTTAAGCTTTTCATAAGAACTGTTGACAAGTCTTATGCCCAGTTGCACCAACAAGGATTAAATTTTAAGCGACCCTTAAACAAAAAAAATGCAAATCGAAATTTTGACGGCAATGCATAATACTTCATTTGACATTTCATTTCGATGCAATATTGTCAATTTAAGGAATGCTTAAAATTTAAGTTACATTGGTGCAACTGGCCATAAAAGTACTATCATTTTCAGTGATTCGGCACATTTCTACAAAGTACAATTCTTCATTTTATACCAGTTTATTTTGCTTCAATATGTTGCAAATAGGTGAAACTTAAAATGAGTGTTTTATTTTTACCTCTCGCTAAGACAGGTATTGCATTCATGCTAAAAATCGCATATCCAGATTTTATTGAAGAAGCACGTTTTAAGGTCCCTACAATCCGATTTTATCATTTTTACGATGATGTCTGTGTGTGTGTGTGTGTGTGTGGATGTGTGTGTGTATGTGTGTGTGTGTGTGGGATGTTGGAAGGACGGTTACTCAAAAACTATAAGACTTTAAATTTTTTTAACTACGTATTTCCCAATCGGACATTCATGGGAAGATCTGAAAAGGTTTTGGTAACAATTGGACAACCGGAAGTAGAAGATTCTTGAAAAAAATCTTTTAAATAATATTTTTTGAAATTTTTTCTTGATAATATTAAAGAAAAATAAATTCTCTTTCTGGTACATTTAAATATTTTACAATATATTCTATAGATTTAGAGATAGAAGAAATATAGTATGTAAAATAATCTGTTATAATAAATTTTACAGCCGAAAGAATGGCCATGGAAAATAGTTGAAAATTTAATTTGTTTGTAACTGACAGATAATGTCAGTGTCAGAAATCCGAAGACATTACTGAAGACTTTTTCTGGGAAGTACATACATTATATTATTTCTTAATGTATTAATAGAATTGGAAACATTTCGAAAAATTAGAAGAGGACAAAATTTCTTCATCAAAAATGAATTTAAAATTAAACAATCTAAATATATATGGAATAGATATATGCGTAAGTAGAATTTTTGGTGTAGAGTGTAGGTATACAAGAAATGTTAAATACAATAGGGAGCGAGCAGTCATATGATTTTGTTGGCCTTGACAAGCAGATATGGGGGCCCATGTCAGAATGATAGCTAGTAATTATGTATATAGATGTCAAATATCATAATTTCTCATTCTAAATTTAGTGATTTTCCAATTCCATGTGGAGCAGAATTAAATGTTAAATATCTAAGGCATACAAGTAAACTTTAAACTCCTGGTGATAAATTAACTACGTAAATTTAGAAAATCTTGAAATTTTTAATGAAAAATTCTAACATTTGACATCTATGTACATAATTACTAATTATCATTCTGAAACGGGCCCACACATTTGCTTGTCAAGCCCAAAAATGTAACATTACCGTTCGCGCCCTATACTTATGTAACCAAAAAAAGGAAGTGGCGAGAGGTATTGTGCTGGCCACAACAGATTTTTTATCATTATTTTGGAAATAAGCTAGAATTTTTAATATTATTTTTAAGTTTATGTGGTTTAATGAGTTCGCGTATGAGCATTTACAAAGTTTGAAAATCAAGTCACGTTTAAAATTTTTAAAGCTTGACATTTGAAGCCCAAGTCACACTTTACTTTCATCAATCCCAAGACAAACCAAGCTTGAAATTTTAAAAGCTTGAAATTTCAAGCTAAGCCTAGTTTTATCTCTCGCTAAGAGAGGTATTGGATTCATGCTAATAATCGCATATTCAGATTTTAGTGAATAAGCACGTTTTAAGGTCCCGTAGAATCCGATTATAACACTTTTATGATGATGTCTGTGTGTGTGTGTGTGTGTGTGTGTGTGTGTGTGTGGGTGTGGGGTTGTTGGAAGTACGATTTCTCAAATTCTATACGGCTAAAGACCTATGTAACTACGGATTCCTCAATCTAACAGTAATGGGAAGAGTTGAATAGGTTCTGGTAACAATTGGATAACCGGAAGTAGTAGTATTTTAACAAAAATCTTCTAAAAATTATTTTTTGAAAATTATTACAAATATTAAAAAACAAAATTCTCTATCCGACACATTTTTTTTTTTTATTATATCTTCTATAGATTTAAAGATATAGAAATATAACCTATAAAATAATCTGTTGTAGTAAATCTTACAGCCTGCTCATAGCCCAAACAGCTCCATGGTAAATACATGAGAAATTTAAATTTGTGTAATTGACAGATAAATGTCACTAATATCAGTGTCAACAATTCAGACATAGTACTGCAGGGTTTTTCTGGGAACGATATTTAATATTTCTTATTGTATTATTAATTATATATTTAAAATTAGAGGTATATTACAATTACATAAACCCTTCAGAAATACCGCCAATCCCGTTAATGAATTGTAAAATCGAACATTTAGAAGAAATGGAGATAACTTGCTCATAGAATGAATTTAAAATTATAGAAAATACGTAAATATACAGATTAGGTGTATTTAGAATGCTTTGTGTGTACAAGAAATGTTAAATACAATACTTATATATACCACAATGGAAAGGGCGAGAGGTATTGTGATGGCCACAACAGATTATTTGGCTTGGTAAATCACTATAATTACGACTATCGTTGAGAGCGCTTACCAGACGTCACCCATGGGCTCTCAAAACTGTTTTGGCGAGAGCACCACAGTTGTCACTTTTGTACAATTGAAAATTTGAAATAACTTAATTTTGACGCTAGTCAAGTAAATGTTTTGTAAAACATAAACAACGATCAATAAAAACTGAATAACTTCCACAATTAGAAAATCAATTCGTATTGCCCATTCTCAATTACTGGCCGTGCCATAACTCAGAATCTCATTAGTCTGACAATGAGAGTTCCTGACGAGCCATAGATCACAGAGATATGGTTCCACTGCACCCGCTGTTTAGCAGCTGTAAATCTGCAGGTTCCGTATCCGCGTCCTTATACAACCACCCTCATTATCATATTAACACACACGGACACATAGCTGTAAATCATCCGCATAGGTATTATCGAAATGCTGAATTAATTACATCAGGGAAGGAAAATGGTCAGGGATGATACGATGATATATGATAATATGATATTGTTGTTGATTAGGATTAGGGTATGTATTTTGGTATGAACAATCCAAGTTCGATATCGCATTTAACTTAAAATATGTAACCAATATATGTACATCGCATAATTTTAATGGGTGCGCGGATAAGTTTAAGTACTAAATTGTGATTCTGGGTCAGTCATTAGACCACAAAAACTATCAATTTCTATAAATTAACATTAAAATAGATTAGTAACCTCTATATTGGGTATTAGATGATGTACGAAGGTGAATTGAAAAATTGGCGGTCAAACAATAGAAGGAATAAATAACATATATAACATGTTTTCGGATTTTTTTTGAATGGACGATACTGTGGTTTAAAGAAAGTATATAGAATCTGCTCATCACTATAACAATTAACAAAGTAGCTTAAGCTTTAACATTCATGTTTAATATTGACTTGCCCAATAAGTCTTTGGCGGATTTTATAATTCATTTTGCGTACTTTTTCAAAAATTATGCTCTTTAATTGTTTTCATTTTGGGGCTTCTACACATTCTTGTACACATGAGCGTATACAGGGTAGGGCAATGTAGGGCAGTTGCTCCCTTCTAAAGTTTCCATAGAAAAAGGAAAAGGGAAAATGTACTAAATATATACAGGATGTATCACGGTGGAACATAGGCGTTTAACATGGGAAATCAGTTTTTCCTTGTGCATTGCTCCCCTAATTGTTTTAGACAAAAGTTTCAAATGGATGTTGTAAAGCAAAAATTCCTACATTCGAATTAATAAAAAAATTCATTTTAGCTACTTCATAACTGCAGAAATAAAATTGAAAATTCACGGAATTACAATTAGCCATGGGATTAGAAACAAGAGACGAACAAAAGCGTAACGTTTTATAACGTCAGTGTCAGAATATTGTTTTTCAAAATAAATACTAATAATTCGACGTATAATATACAATAATTTTTACCTCTCGCTAAGAGAGGTATTGGAATCATGCTAAAAATCGCATATCCAGATTTTAGTGAATAAGCACGTTTTAAGGTCCCTAGAATCCGATAATAACATTTTTACGATGTGTGTGTGTGTGGATGTGTGTGTGTGTGTGTGGATGTGTATGTATGTGTCTCTGTGTGTGTGAGGTTGTATGTACGATTTTTCAAATTCTATAAGAATAAAGACCTATGTAATTACGGATTCCTCAATCTAATAGTAATGGGAACAGTTGAAAAGATTCTAGTAACAATTGGACAACCGGAAGTAGTAGAATTTCAACAAAAATCTTCTAAATATATATATATATATATATATATATATATATATATATATATATATATACAGGGTGTCCCTTAACTTCGAGCAAAAACTTTAAGGGCATATAGTACTGCCCAAAATGAATAAAAAAGCTTCATCAACATAGGAATGATCTTCAACTGTTTCCGAGAAAAGCGAAAAATCTAAGAAAAACTGACAAAGATAACGATCGAATAAAATTTTGTCTATGTCAGTAAAAAGACTATAAAAAACAATAAAATTTTATATGAAACATTTTTCTCAATTTCTTATAGTTACGTAGTTATATGAAAAATAAATATTGACGAAGGTCGCCACAACATTTCACTTTTGATTTTTATAAAATAACAAAAGGCCATCTAAGATTACCTCTCAAAGGTAAACAAAAAGTCTCAATTAATCAAAATCGTAATTCTTATAGTTTTTGAGATAGCAAAGGTAAATCTCGTAAAAAATCATTTTTCACTGCGTTATATCTGGGAAACTATTAAAGATCGGACACATTTTGACTAAGCTTTTTTTACTCATTTTGATCAGTATTATATGCCCTTAAAGTTTGTGCACGAAGTTAAGGGACACCCTGTATATATATATATTAAATTTATGTTATTACAAATATTAAAAAACAAAATTCTCCAACCGACACATTTAATTTTTTTATTATACCTTCTATAGATTTAAAGATATAGATATATAATCTGTTGTAGTAAATCTCACAGCCTGCTCATAGCCAAAACATCTCCATGGTAACTACTTGAGAAATTAAAATATCTCTATGTCTGTAATTATCAGATAAATATCACTAATGTCAGTGTCAAAAATTCAGAGATAGTACTGAAGGATTTTTCTGGGAACGATATTAATATTTCTTATTGTATTATTAATTATATTTTTTAAATTATAGATATATTACATGAACCCTTCAAAAATACCGTCAATTTCGTTAATGAAATGGAAAACCCTCGAACATTTAGAAGAAATGGAAAAAACTTGCTCATAGAATGAATTTGATATTATAGAAAATACGTAAATATAAAGATTAGGTGTAATTAGAATTTTTTGTGTGTACAAGAAATGTTAAATACAATACTTACATATACCACAATGGAAAGGGCGCGTCAGGTATTGTGATGGCTACAACATGTTTTTTATTTTTTATTAATACATGAGATCTACATTACCAAATAGTATTATGCATTTAAACATAATCTACTTTTTCCTCAAAATAAAATAATATAATAAGAAGAGAATACATACGTTATCCCTGCAAAACATTGATATCCATATGGCAGTCAATGTGTTAAATATAAATTTTGAGCGTTGTGAAAATAAAAAGTTATCTTTTATTTGCGTTATACAGTTTTCACAATCGGTAGCAAATTTTTACAAATATGACGTTACAGCCATCATCAATTTTACTATTTCATCCCTATCTAACAGATGGATTCATCCTGCTGATATAAAAAGCAAAATTTAGTGTCGTCCTAGTTAAAACATACAGGCTTTCCGGTGCAGATACCAATATATCATGGCGGTGTGAACGTTTAAATGTTTCACAAACTTTTAATTATTTTCCACTGCTCCCTCGCGGTAATCAGCCCTTGGCAATTAGCCCTGGCGGTGGCCGCCTAATTAACACTCGTTCTTCTATTTGTTTTTTTAATTGGGATTTTTTTGCGCGTGCCAGCGTCCCTGCAGAGCGGCTGAGATTTCTTTTTATGGAGTTATTTACTTTTTCATTTCGTGCACGACTCACAAATGAGATTTTAATGTTTGGAGATAACAGATTAGAATTTTTATAGTAATATTTTGATGATTATGATTTGGGATCAACTATAGGAAAAAGAATTTCCACCAATTTTTTATATTGAATTTAAATATAACATAACAAAAAAAATTATATGAAATGAGCACAATTAAATTTTAAATTTTACATATGGCAACTCAGTTACTACAAATGAATGTATGAGTTCTCTTTGAATTTTTTGTACGATGTGTAAAAACTGTATATTTAGTACGGATGTATGTTGTGTAAATGATATGTAACTATCTGTAAGATCTTTCTACCCTGAAGAAGGTGCAGGTATGCACCAAAACGTTGGTGTTGTAAAAATAAATGCTGTTTGACTGAGATTTCGAGTAATTGGTAACACTTTAAAAGACACAATAATAATAATAATAAAAATAATTTCAAAGCAGCAGTAAAAAAAATCTGATGTAGACACCACACGACTTCCTTGTACGATTATTAAACTATACATATTTTTTTAATAAATAAATTACAAAATATTAATTTTAACTTCAAAACAGTAAGATATATAGCGACCATAAAGGTAGTTTTTAAAGAGAGTTTTGATTACAACAAAGAAATATTTGATTACAACAATGAATATGACTAATTTCACAATAAAAATATAATATTTGTTATTGTACGAATCATAAAATTGCACGTATTTGACGTAATTTGACATGAACATTTTATTTTTTTGTTCTAATCCATAGCAAGCTTTATTACAAAAAATAATTTTTAAATTTACATATCTCGCTTATACAAAGGGATAATTTAATAATACTTGATGTGCTAGACACAGAAATTAATTCTCTAAAACTTTTATTTGAAGCATTTATTTCTAAAATCAAAATAAAATAATTTTATTCAAGAAAAACTGTTAACAACTTCAAGTAATGTACCACTTCCGGTTAGCCTATTTTAACCAAAATCTATTATGTTATTTCGATTGACATAAAAGTCTTTTATACCAAATTTGAAAAGTTTTGGATTATATTTTAAAACAGTTTTTCATTAAAATCTATTATAGGCTTCAAGTAAAGTGCCACTTCTGGAAATTGTGTAATAACCAGAAAGGGAGGTGCACAACTAGATGTTATAGGAGTCCTAAATACAAAATTTCAACTTTCTACGGCTTACCGTTTTTGAGTTATGCGAGATACGTACGTACGGACGTACGTACATACGGACGTACGTACGTACGTACAGACGTCACGACGAAATTAGTCAAAATGGATTCAGGGATCATCAAAATGGATATTTCCGCTGAAATCTGAAAACCGAAATTTTTCGCGATTACAATACTTCCTTTACTTACGTACAAGGAAGTAATTAAAAGAACAATAAACTAAACACACTAAAACAGCGAAAAAATGCGGAAAATAAAAAAAAAGCAACAAAACCAGGCGAATAGAAAGACCTAACTTTTTAAACGTCAGTTTGATAGTTTCACCTATATAACACTAACAACAACAGACTAAAGACCTGTTTGACTACGGATTCCTCAATCTAACATTAATAAATTTAAAGTTATAAAAATAAACTGAACATAAAGAAAAGGCATGAAAAATTGATGTGACTTTATTGGACTTGACAAGCAAATATGGGGGCTCGAGTTAGAATGACATCTAGTAATTATGTACATAGATGTCAAATGTCATTTTTCCATCCCAAATTTCATGATTTTCCAATTCCATGTGGTTTATTTTCCTCGGCAAGTAAATTCCACATTTCTGGTGACAAATTAACCACATGAATTACGACATTTGACATTTGTGTAAATAATTATTAACTGTCATTTTGACAAGGGCCTCCATATCTAGGCCAAGTGTGATAACTACGTGAATTTAGAAAATCTTGAAAATTGTAATAAAAAATTCTGACATTTGACATCTATGTACCTAATTTCAAATTGTCATTCTGACACGGGCCACCATATCTGCTTGTCAAGGCCAACAATGTCACATGACTGCTCGCGCCTTAGACTTATGTAACCAAAACGGAAGTGGCGAGTGGTATTGTGCTGGCCACAACAAATTTTTTCAAACAGTTTCATTTCAAGAATTTGTATTTTGCTCCACACATTTATTTTATTAAAAATCTGTGTATTATATTTATAGGTTATCATTCTTGTTTTCCTATTTATTTGTATGTAGATATTACTGCAAAATATTTAAATAGATGTAATAGATTAAACTTGTCATCCCATTAACTTATCCTCTTAGCCACCCCAAATATTTACTACTCAAAATAAACTATCTTACAAAGTCGTTATTTACTACAATTCCCTTCCATCCCTCTCAATTTCTCTGCTCACACCAGCTCAGTTTAATTTACTGGAAATGCAATACACTGCAACCCCTGGGATGGGATAGAAGAAGACCCCTAGCGTTGGAGCTGTAAGGGTGGTCGCCACAATATCACCAACACACCAGCATATACAACATGTATGTGTGTGCTCTACAAGGCTTCTAATCTCTTGCTAAGTGATAAGGGCGTGAATCTGCTGCTTAAAATGTGTTGAGATTTGCTTTATGGACATCTTATCACAAGAATTATAGAGAAGTAGATGTGATATATGACGGGAGCTAATTTAAATAAAGAAAAAGAAAGAAAAAAAATGTAAATTTAAAATTCAGTTTATACAGAGGTCCAAAATTACTTACACGTAAATTGAGCTATCTGAAACAATGGGATATTATGTCAGTTAACTTAGATGAAAATTATTGCTCCATTAGAAAGTCATTTTCGTCAGTAGTGGAATTCAAAACATTTACAGTCCGACCAGCGACTCGTGAGCTGTGGGGATGAGTAGTGCGCAAAGAGAGAATGTATTAGGGGGGAAAAGACAGATAGTTATGCGCGAGAGTATACTACGAAACACAAGTTTCAATAACGTGATAATGGTTTCATTAATTTGTGATAACGGTATAAGAACTTCTCCACGTTCACTTTTACGATTTACAATTTCGAGACTATTCTCTATAATTTCCCAACTTTGGCTTGAAATTGCGTATTCATCCAACTTAGATTTAAACTCCATACTTCTGACTGAAAAATTCCCGGTTTTAACTCTACGGCTGCAACCAAAGGAATGAAATTCCTACCACAATTTTAGGACCAGGCTATTGTACATTCGAGCTAATCGCTCACGAATCGCTTGTCAAACTGTAATAAACACTACGCATTATTTCATGTATAAACAAACTACCAATATAAATATATTTATAATTAACCAGTACGATTAAGAACCGGTTCGCCTGGACTACTAAAATTTGAGAGTGAGTGTACATTTGCGTGTGCGTGAGTGTGCGCGTTTTCGTGTGCGTTGTGCGTTGCGCGTGTGTGTGACGATCCTTTCTGATCACATAAATATATTTTTTCTACTTTATTTTATAAATATTGAATAATATTTTGTTCTCTTTCCAAACTTTTTAATTGGATTGTTCTATTCATAATCAATGCATTTATATGTATACAGGGTGTATCAAGATAATGGAACAGTACCATTTATTCGTGAATATGAAAAGTTACACAAAAAAGTGATTTAGATATTTTGTAAAGCATAGAGGGGGACACATTTTGGCATAACTATTATTATTTTAGAGCCAGTGATACTCAACTTATGGATTAATGTTATATATTTTTAAATGGCATCATATATTTTTTATTAACTCATTAAAGAGCGACTTTTCTTCTGAATTCAATAATATAATAAAAGAATACCCTTACATTGCAAAAAATTTGATAAAAATTAATTCAAAGTTAGTAATTTAATTTTTTTAAGTAGGCTAAGTAAACATTGAATTATTAAAACAAAAAAAAATGTCACTTTTGTATGTCATTGTTATGTATTATATTATATTTTCGATCGAAATGTTCCAAATTACGTTATTTTTTTTATTTTGCGTAATTACTATTTAGTCTTGCGTAATTAAGATAACTTAATGCAAATAAATTGCATGCTAGGAAAACATTTTGATGGGCCTTGCATCAATACAATAAATAAAATTATTATTTGTTGAATCTGCTACCATTATTAAATTAATTATTACAAAGATAACGAAAATTGCCATAAATATAATAACGGATAACAATGAAATACAAATATGACAGATAATTTTCTTTTGTTTTAATGATTAAATGTTTGCACAACCTACTTAAAAAAAATTAAAATAGAAATGAAATACCAACTTTGAATTACTTTTTATCGAATTTTTCGCAATGTAAGGGTATGATACTATTATATTGTTGAATTCAAAACACAATTTGCTATTTAATGAATTAATAAAAAATATATAATGCCATTTAAAAAAATGTAATATTGATCCATAAGTTGAGTACCAATGACTTTAAAATAATAATGGTTATGTCAAAATGTGTCCCCCTCAATGCCTTAGAAAATATTATAAAAACTTTTTTGTGTTACTTTTCATATACATGAATAAAAGACACTGTTCCATTATCTTGATACACCCTATATATCATAGCCAGATTATAAAATCCGTCTTTTTATGAAGCCCCAGTCATTTTATAAAACAGCAGCTTGTTAAATCTTCTTTGACTTAGCTTGTATTTTCTCAAAAAATAACAACATAATATAACCTAACTGAAGAAGTTCGAATTGTATGGTCATTGAATTACTTTACTAAACACAAGTTTTGTACGTTAGGTTAAATTGTATTGAGATATATGTAAAGAAATGGCAAGCAGAAATGTACTGATATTTTTATTACTATGTGGCCGTAAACCGTTCTTCGTTTGAGTTGAGAGTAATTCAAAAAATTTAATAGATACCGGTTTTTGGTATTTTTATTTTAAAAACCGGAAAACGGTATTAATTCCGGTATTATTAAATTATTATTAAATGATAGTCAAACTTAATCAAATATTATCATTTTATTTTTGTAATTGTAATGTCTTATATAGATGGTAACAAACTTAAAATATGTTTTCTCAATAACAGAAAAATAAAAAGACAGTTCTAGAATAACTACACAATATAAAATTTTATTTATTAGTAGGCCTTCCAAATTCAAGATTTGGCGATCGACAAGCTGGTCACTGCAATTCCACATCGACTGATCGGGTTTTCCCGTAACGAACTTGTCAACTCTTCTATAATTTTTTTTAATGGTTTAAGTACCTATTAAGTAATAATACATAAGTGCAATCCATAAAATACTATCTTTTTTTTAATTAAAAAATATACCGAAAAACCAGTATTTTTATGTTTAATACCGGTATTGAATACTAGCCAAATTTTGTACGGTATCCCGGTTTTCGGGATCTCAGGATTGCATTCCCTAGTTTAGAGCGTCGCTTACTTGGTTCTTGTAGTTTGTATAATTACAAATGTAGGCACATCCTTATATAGGTATTATTTATATTTAATTTTTGTGGGAAATACCTTATGGATCGATAGAATATATTAGAATTAAGCCTTAAAAGCTGTTTAAATAGTAATAATTCTATTAGCAAACTGTAAACTTCTACAATGAAATCTGAAGTACCAAAGTTACCTGTAACACTATTCGGATGAAGTGAAAGCAATACATTTTTCTGAAATTATTTTATTTTAATTGACACTGCTCTTTTTACATCAGAATTTCCACCACAATCTACGATTAATAGGAGAGTGAATATTACACAGAGTTCAATCCTAATATCTTGCACGATTTTTAAGATCAAAGCGTCAGGAAGTGATCTTCATCGGAACTTATAATTACTGGATCCATGACAAGTCCTGTCATGTAGCAAAGTAACCCAAAGTCGTTAAATTGTTTCACAGGCCAGCGATCAAAGCTAATTATGATCATTATCCTCTCCCATGCTCAGTGGTCTTGTTTAGCGCATCCACCCGGCACTAAGCTGCACTGACAGTTTTCAAAATCGCGACTCATTGTTTCGGAAAATGTCACATGATGGAGCATACACATCGAGGATTGATATAATTGATAAAAATTGATTATGTTGAGTCACATATTGCTTCAAAATCTATCATAAATGATGGGGATTTGGGACTATAATCGAACAAATCAAATTTATATCTGACTTATTTAATTGTTCATATTTTGTTTTCAAAATCACTTTACGCAGTACCTATAGTTATTTAAGTATTAAAGGCAGTAAGTGTACATTACCGGTTGAGGATTAGTATCCGATACCAGTAAGAAGCACTTAATGCCCGCAATGCTTATTATATTTTTTGCACGATCGTCCCAATAATAACAAAGTTTAGAATTATTTAAAAATTATTTTGACATTTAAAAAAAAATTGTTCTTATTTTTAAGTAATCTATGATCGTTGTTTTGTTATCGTTAAAGCTTTAAAAATTGTACATTTATTTTTTATTTATGTAATTTTCACCGCCTCCAGATCGGTAGGTAATCAGATCACTTACTGATCAGTACCACATCACTTACTGATCAGTAATTTGTAAACAAAACTTACTGCCTTGGAAACCCTATCGGTAAAGTCTAAAAAAACCCGATCGTGCGAAAAAGGTATGTACTATTTGACTAGAAGTGCAGATGAAAGTAATATTTAAAATTTATACCGTAAATAAACATTGTATAAATTTCGCAAAACAATTTTGTGCTTCGTAATGCACATTATTATTGTTTTGTAGCCATTTACTTTACTTATAGCATTTGTTGTCTGTTAGTTTTTTTAAAAATTTTATTTATGAAACTTCATCTAAAGTGAAACCATTTTTTTTAATTTTAGAGAGTCTTATTCGTTAAACTGTAAAAAGTTTAATTGCCACTGGTAGCCTATATCATTTACCAAATCACGTAGTATCCATTTGACGTGGCAGAGTAAATTCAAACAAATATTATTCGATTTATTTTAGCTTTTTCATTATTTTTGCATTCATTTACTTAAAAATTAAATTCGGTATTTGAAAAAATCTGTTGTGGCCAGCACAATACCCCTCGCCACTTTCATTTTTGGTTACATAAGTATAGGGACAATTAGTAATTATGTACATAGATATCAAATGTCACAAATTTTTCATTAAAAATATCAAGATTTTATATATTAACGTAATTAATTTGTCACCAGGAGTGTGGAACTTACTTGTCGAGCAAAATAAACCACATGGAATTGGAAAATCATTAAATTTAGAATGAAAAATTATGATATTTGACGTCTATGTACATAATTACTAATTATCATTCAGACACGGGGCCCTATATCTGCTTGCCAAGGCCAAAAAAGTGACATCAGTGCTCGCGCCCTATTGTATTTAACATTTCTTGTATGCTTACACTATACACCAAACATTCTACTTATATTTATTCTTTATATTTAGATTTTTTATTTTTAAATTCATTCTATGAAAAATTTTTGTCCTACTCTTCTAATTTTTCGAGATGTTTCCAATTCATCATCGAGATTGATAGTATTTTTGAAGGATATGTGTAACATACTTATAATTTTAAATATTTAACTATTAATACAATAAGAAATTATATATGTACCAGAAAAAATCTTCAGTAATATCTCTGGATTTTTGACACTGAGATTTATCGGTCAGTTACAAATATTTTAATTATTCAATTGGTTTCCATGGCATTATTTGGGCCGTGAGAAGGGGGGGGGGGGTTGTGGCACGAAATTAGGAAAAACAAATTTTAAATATAAATCTTTATTCAACATGGGAAAATTTCTCGACTGTGGTATGTATAAGGTGTGTGAAGAAGATGCAAGTGTGCACCGAAACGTCGGAGTTGTAAGAATAAATGCTGTTTATTGTTCAAAATAATAAACAATTTGAAAAATAAATAGAAATTCTGTATATTTTATTATTTTTATTTCATTAAGATTTTTATTTTATTCAACTATGATGTATGTAATACGTGAATGACAATAATAAATTTTAAAAATGATAAAGGGCATATGCCTATGTGCCCCTCCCACCGTCTAAATCCGCCACTGGCCCATGATTAAACAAATCTTTTGCCAGTAAAATCATAATTGTACTCAGGCGAAGCCAAGATGAGTCGCAAGTATCAAAAAATATAAATAGAACTCATCACGATAAACAAATTGACATACATAATAATGGTTGCAATATCAAGGCTTGTGCGAGTATTTTGGGAACTGCTGAACGATTCATCGTGTGTATATTTCAGCTTTCAGCTTTAGACGTGGGGCAAAGGGAGGATCGATGATTGTATAGCCAGTGTATCACATACCCTTCATTCGACATGTCGCAAATCATACTGAACCAAACTAATAAAGAATTCCACCGACCACTTTTTATTTTCCCTGATGGATTTTTTGCCATTCACAAAATAATTTTGGTATGGAAATGGAATTTTTTCCCAGGTAATAACAAACTGAAAATGTTGCAAAAAATTGTATTAAAACATACATAACTCAATATTGATTAATGGATATTTTATGGTAGTGAATAGCTCTATTTTCAATCTATGAAAGGGTTGTGTGTACATTTCCTGTGTGGTCACTTGGACTTGTACGGAGCGTGGTCAGTGATTTGTAGACGACATAACGTCTTAAACAAAAGAAACGCGTGATACATTGTTTTCCCTCGCCAAAGCTGCCCGCGACATCGTAAATAACTGACACCGAACTCTAGACCGGACTGTTTATTATACCATACTCTCCAATGTCCACTATTTCAATATTGGATCAACATTTCAACGTTTAACAGTCCACTGAAGGAAATTGGAATAGGACTTAGAATTCATACATCGATACTACATAATATTCAATAATGATTTATATTAGTTTGTAACTAATATAGGGACAGAATAAATTGTATATCGAATATGACAGATTATAATATCCTATTGCCAATGATATTGTCATAAGGGATATTTAGGTCGTTTTCATTAACTTAAATTAGACTAAAATGAATTATTATTCTTCAGGTTAATCTTAAATTTCACCGACATTATTTGCATTTCAGTTTATTAAGGGGCTTGCCTTGTTCGAAAATAAATCTGGAAAAATGGCAATTGAAACTTGTTTATCATTTTTTAAATATTAATTGATCAACAGTACCAGTTTTAATTCTATTTTGTTCCTTCATTTTACAGTCTTCTGGTCAAATAAAATTAAATATATTTTCATAACATCCTTCAATTAATTGAAAATAACATGTCTGTCATAGAAAATATGTCTAATATTAACGTATATTTGTGTATTTTGCTTTGCAAAAATTGTTAAAAATAGTTATTTTTGCGCGCAAGTGGTGTCGCTAGTAGTTCTTCCTGGCTCATTCAGTGTTTATTACGAATAAGGCTATGTAAAATGATGGACGGAGAAAGAGGGAGAAAGTTCGTGCCGCGAAAATATACTTGTGTGAAGAAAGATTTTCCATTCCAGTTATTTTTCGTTACAATATACTATTTTTTTTCAATTATAGGTACATATTTAATCAAGTCGTCATTTGCAAATTTGTTTATTTGAAGTATTTTAATATTTATAATAACATAGAATGACAAAAAATGAAAATTAACTTTTATTCGAGAAAAGCTGTTAAAAAATTAATCAAAGTACAAAAGGCAAACTAATTAAATGTGACGGTAGGTAAAATTGATAAGTAAAAACAGTATTCTGAAAGCATAACAGTTCTTTAATATTATTAACCTTTATGTATCTAAGATTTCAATTGTTTTCTTCATATGATTTGTTTTATTAAAATAGAAAAATTTAAATTTATGGGGTCTCGTGGCCGTGTGCCTGAGTGTCTGGTCGCGAACCTGGGGACCGGAGTTCGATCCCGACCGACGCCAAAAATTACATCGAATTTAATGGCACAAAATTGACCCCTGTAGCGCACTCTCCACGCCAGTAATGAGACCCCGTAAGGTGATGCCTGGTAAGCGCCCGCACGGTACAAATATTCCATCATTACAGATATCTCTGTACGAAGCAGATTGGCACACCCACCAATGGGTAATATGCCGTGATGAAATATTTATTTTACTAATAAGAGTACTACATTTTTTTTGTTACAAACCCATAGGCTATTACTAGAGTTTTACCGCCTTAGCTTGAAGCTTAAAAGTTTAGCGTCGACTATCTTAGTTGAAAACAAGACTTTCTAATTAGACGAAAAAATAAACAGGATTGCAGTACAAATTTTTTTAATTTAATTTAAACCAACGTTCGCTGCCACTTACAGCTTCATCAGGGCAAACTGATGAAAAACATAAATTAACACGTGTTTTATTAACATTGAAAAGGTGTTTATACTTACAGACTAAGGCGTTAAAAATAAATGAATAAATATATTTGTTCAAACATAATGTTATCGTTGAAAATTAAAAATTGTCTGAAGATATTAACAATCGTCATTTAAAAGACAGTAACTTGAAATATCTTTTTTAGCAATGGCGATAACAATTTTTTCCTTAAATAGCGAGAGGTAAAAATGATAAAAATAATTAAAGATGCAACAACACGAAGAATTTGGATTTTAAATTGGTAATACAGAATTCAATGTGACTTGGCGATGTTACTTGAATTATGTGTTTATTCACATGTTTTGCTTTTGTTTGTTGTTATCTCGATTGTATTGCTGCAATTTTAAATTATTTTTTACAATGACTGTTACATTTTTATTTTATAATGTTTTATGCAAGTGTTAGCAACTGCGATCCATTTAATCACTTTTCAAATAATAGAATCTCCGTAACAGGATGTCAAATTTGTTTCATCCTCTACATTTATAATATGTGTATTAAATCCGGTGATATATTTCTAATTTGACATTAACTAAGAAGATCTTTATTAACCATCCTCCATTTTAAGAACTCCTCCCTTAGTATCATCATCAGAAGTCTACATCCCTTGTAAGGGTGTTTACCCTAGGCCAGCTCATTGTCTGATGATGTATGTGGTACACGTGAATCGTGAATGCGAATGTATCTCTCCGGCTCGTAGTTCCCGCGCCTGCCGCTGGCAGTGCGTGGCGCGTCAGTCAGTTGTCACCGCACCGGAAGTTGCATTGTGCATTCGCAGGCGGAAGCGACCGCCGCGCCACCACGCACACCGAATCTGAACCAGTAGAAATTTGAGCCGAATGCTAGAGTTCGATGCATTGTTTTATGGATGGGGATGAATCATGACGACTGTGATTGGTATCGTAAATTAGAATTGGATGTTGTTGGGTTGTTTTTGTAGGGGTATAAAATTCAGATGGGGTTAATATTGGGGCGGATTTTTTACACAAATATAGCAGATATTTATTACTTTACTATATATTGACTTGATACGGAAAATAGAAATAATATCGTACAGTGAAAATCTAATACATTTCCTACAAACTTCTTCAAAAATTCTTGAGTGGTACGAGATTGTGACTAAAAATGCATTATCGTGGATTTCATGACAAATATAGTAAAAATAATTTTATTCACAATCATTTATGTCGATTCCTAACCTTTTAGAGGTTGGGAAATACGTCATTCCTAACTGCAATGACAATATTTTGGGTTAGAAATAACACATTTCACTTTCACCCCACGGGTTGGAAATGTTTATATAGCGGTTGCCTAGCAACATTGTCATAGATCTCTATAATAAAGTAGGCTAAACAAATTTTAATAGAGCTGTCAAAAACATTAACAAAATTGAAGGTTTTAACACAATGATTTATTCTAAAAATTATTGATTTAAAAAGAGGATGATTGTGAATAAAATAGTATACATACCTCGGTGGGAGTTTCATTACAGCCTCGCGTTGTATACACAAGTCCTCGGCTGTAATGAAACATATCCCACCTCGGATGTAATATACTATTAGGTAACCATTGAACCTATAATTCAATTTTAGTCAACCAATTTTGATGATAAAGGATAAGACCTGCTTTTGATACAAGGCTTTTACAGAAATAAAGTTGCAAGACTTGTACAGATGCAAGAGAATAGTCATTTTGTAACATGTGCGAAAAAATATTGATTCTGAAACGAATGCAAGTGCAACGAGGGCAGCAAGTTTTGGAATTTGCATGGAGTTCAGAATCACGTTTTCCGTATGTATTGCAAATGAGATTTTTTTCTGCAATTGTACATAAAAATAAGAAAAATTGCAAATGTATTTTAAATTTTTGACTTTGACATATCATCTTTCTGCTACTTGGGCTGTAAAATATTATATTTTTAAGCAACCATAACAATTTTTTACCTCTCGCTAAGAGAGGTATTGCATTCATGCTAAAAATCGCATATCCAGATTTTATTGAATAAGCACGTTTTAAGGTCCTTACAATCCGATTTTAACATTTTTACGATGATGTCTGTGTGTGTGTGTGTGTGTGTGTGTGGATGTGTGTGTGTGTGTGTGTGTGTGTGGGATGTTGGAAGGACGGTTACTCAAAAACTATAAGACTTAAAATTTGTTTAACAACGTATTTCCCAATCGGACATTCCCGGGAAGATCTGAAAAGGTTTTGGTAACAATTGGACAACCGGAAGTAGAAGATTCTTGAAAAAAAATCTTCTAAATATTATTTTTTGAAAATTTTTCGTGGTAATATTAAAGAAAATTAAATTCTCTATCTGATACATTTAAATATTTTATAATTGGACAACCGGAAGTAGAAGATTCTTGAAAAAAAATCTTCTAAATATTATTTTTTGAAAATTTTTCGTGGTAATATTAAAGAAAATTAAATTCTCTATCTGATACATTTAAATATTTTATTATATATTCCATAGATTTAGAGATAAAAGAAGTATAATATATAAAATAATCTGTTGTAATAAATTTGACAGCCGAAAGAATGCCATGAAAAATAGTTGATAATTTAAATTATTTGTAACTGACAGATAAATGTCAGTGTCAGAAATAATGAGTAATGAATTAAAAATATACTTGGAGAATTCCTTAGTTCTTGATCTGTGACTATTATGGAGATGACAAGTCTAGGTTGAAGGGCTTAAATTTGTTTCAAACATTATGGGACAATGTACACCAGTACTGTAGACTAGAGTAACTTTGAATTGCGAAAAAGCTATCAAATTCTTCTCAAGTAAGTTGTAAATATTGACAAAATCGGAGTGTAATCTATCCGTCACTTTATTAAAGGGAATTAAGGTTATTTAGATATAACAAGTATGAAAAAATAAAATGTAAAAGAAGATATATAAGAATAGATGCACAATCCAGATATATACATTTTAGACCGCCCAAAATTAATGTTTTTACTAGAAGAATATGAAGAGAAAGTAAACAAAGTTGTTCGAATTGAAAATTGCTGTTACCAGCCTAATATTTATATATGGTAAACTCTACTTTGTAATTTATTGTAACATAATTTATGGTAAAATATCTTCATGTTGAGACATGCTATTATTGAATAATAAAGAAGTTTATACGTCATAGATTTATATGAATATATTATTTGTATTTATAAAAATAATCTTTGCTTTATGCATACAGCCAGGTAAAATATACGGCGAGAGGTTATGTGCTGGCCACATCAGATTTTTTTTTAATTATATCTTGCACTGGTGCTGGAATTGGCTATTTCTCGCACTTATTTTAAGTTTTAATAAAGTAACAGTACTGTCGTGTCTGATTGAGTATGAAAAATTAATTATTTTGAAACAAATACAAGTGCAACGAACGCAGCAAGTTTTAGAATTTGCATGGAGTTCAGAATCACGTTTTCCGTATGTATTGCAAATGAGATTTTTTCTGCAATTGTACATAAAAATAAGAAAAATTGCAAATGTATTTTAAATTTTTGACTTTGACGTATCATCTTTCTGCTACTTGGGCTGTAAAATATTATATTTTTAAGCAACCATAACAAAAAAGTTTTTAATTATATCTTGCACTGGTGCTGGAATTGACTATTTTTCGCACTTATTTTAAGTTTTAATAAAGTAACAGTACTGTCGTGTCTGATTGAGTCCCCACGATTTAGTTGAGTACAAGTAACCTTTGCAACTTTGCACTTTGTACTTTTTATTATTCATTTACAATTTTGTACCACCATCGATATATAATTTTTACAAAAAGTACAAAAAAAAATTGTACCAATGGCTGAACAACAAATTTCTAATATAAAATTTGATGTGGTCAACACAATACCTCCAGTTTAATTTAATTTTTATTCATATAAATACTTAAAATTAAGTTAAATTTAAATACCGGGTTCGATCTCGATCGACGCCAAATATTTCGAATTTTAGATGGCACAAACATGACCCTGTGGTACACTCTCACATTTGAGATCTGATTGTGTAACCCTGTGTTTAAAGCGTAGGCTTTGGGATTAAAATTATAGATAATTTTATAAATTAATTCATAAAATATATACAAAAAATATTAATGCAGACCTGTAGAAAATTTAAAAAAAATTAATTTTGATAATAACAAACCTCGAAAAATAACATTTAACCCTTTGGAGACGGTTTTTTTCCTGCGAGTATTTTTGAGTTTTTTTTTGTTATATAGTTACTTCAGATCATCTAAAAAAATCCTTTAACAAAAAAGAAAAAAAAATGTCTGCTGAATTTTGTAACAATAAAAGGTACACATATGTACCATTAGTCTTTATGCATGGTACGTATGTGTACCGACAGTCTTCGTTATATAATGAAGAATGGGGATGAATGAAAAAAATAGTCTATAGAACTTATTTATTCAGAATGAAAATGGAAAATATTATACATACATTTTTTAATTTGTATGAAACAGAGCGAAATACATTTTGCACAGTGGCGCACCACATTCTTGACACAATGTTTTTGTTCGTCGTAAAGACAACTGGTACAAATATGTACCAGAGAGGTAATGAGTTTTTTTTTATAAAAAAATCATATTAATTGTACTACCTTCATATAAAGTAGTACAATAATACACACGTTGACGTACATACAATGAAGACAAAAAAAAACAATTCAGCATACGTACGCACAGTCTTCTTGCAAACTAAATGTATGCGCACCAGTTCGTAAATAGTTCTTTACGGTTGTTGAGGTTTTAAAAACTGCTGGTAGATGGCAATATGTTTAGTAAACTCTAAAAGACATTACTGTACGAAGCGGTACAATTTTTAACTAAGTTAAATGTAAATTTTGCATTTTAGTCTTTGAAGTGCACTTTGCGGTACGTATGTGTACCAGGAGTACTCAAGGGGTTAAATGTATTTTTCGAAGAAAAACTTTTTTGAGTTTCCAGTAAAGTGCCATTTCCGGTTATTTGATTTACAACAAAATCTAATGGCTTCTTTCCATATAAGAGTAAGGTAGAAATATAATATGTCAAAATTTTCTGGACGATAGTATTTGAATTAGAGCGTAAAGAGGATCCACACACACACACACACACACACATACACACACACACACACACACACACACACCCGCACCTACATACACACAGACATCATCATGAAAATGTTCCATTTATAAAAGTATGAATTAATAGTGGCACAAAATCTGCAAATAGAAAATAAAAGTGCAAAGTTTGAAAGTTTTTGGTGGAACAGACCCCACCCCGCCTCAGTTGTAGCCAATATTGTATTTACAGTGTGTTTCTTTAAAATGGCCGTGTCGATTCTAAGGTCCGCCAATTGTAGGGTTTATTAAAAGATTCGATTCGTATACATGAAATGAGTTAAGTCATAGCTAACTAGTAATGGGTAAATTCTCAAAATTGAATGATTTGAAAAAAACTCGGAATTTTTATATAAATTACATGCTACTTAAATAAATAAGATAAATATATCATCACGGCATATTACTCAATTCTGGGTACAAATATTTCATCATTACCGATATCTGTGTACAAAGCAGATTGGCACATGATACTTTGCTGCAAATATTCTCATATTTACTAATATGTATAGTGGCCAGTGGCTCACAAAATTATTCGTACCTACACTTTATATTTTTTAATGAAATGTAAAATAAAAATATTTCCAAAAAAGAAACACTAAAAAAATATGGCCAGCACATTACCTTCCGTCAATCCTGTGTATTATGTAGGTACAAATTGCATACAGCATTTTTTTTTAAATATGTCCGATCATTTAGATTTTTTTATAAAAAAAATATGAAGAGGACGACTAATGTCCAGTTGCAGCACTAACATTTAAACTTGATTTTATTCAGTTACTAAATTAAAGTTTCGTTGCCATTAAAAATTATTGAACTAGAATTAATATCAATGTATTTGGTTGACTGAATAAAACCAAATTTAAATTTAAGGTCAGTGATGCAACTGGGCATAAAGTTAATTTATATTCTGCAAATCTTCCACAATTTAATAATTAGTACTTGCAGAAATAATTACGAACTTTACTAACGAGGAGCTCTATTATGTAGTACACTATTTAAAGTTATGACCGTGTAATTCTTAAACAATGTTCATATATTTTCTTTGCATGAATTTTCCGCTAAATCTCATTTGAAGAGCGTGAAAATCTTGTAATTAACCTTTGGATTATCTGGCGTCAAGTGTCAGTAGTGTGACAGTGCAGTTTGTTCTCGGGCAGATTTAATAACAGCGTGGTACGATAGCCGTGTATAACATTATCAGGCATCAGCCAGGCCGATGCAGGGGTTGCGAGGGGAGCGTTGTCTCCCTGCTAAAACGGTATCTAGTAATTAATACTGCATTAATAATTCATACGCTATCTCAGTGATAGATCTTTATGGCTGTTACATATGCACATTTAGTTATGCTGTTACTGGTAGTGCGGACCCTTATACACGCAGAGCGGGAGGATTATAACTGGGAATGATGTATTCAACTACTTTTTTAATTACTTTCAAATGGAGAAAAGGTATCATAATTAATAATAAAATATATGCTAAGACATGAAATAATTATATTTTAACATACTGAATACCAACGTCTTTTTGGTAGTGTTTCTTATAACCGTTAGCTTGTAGTATTTTAGTTATTGAATCTATCAAAAAAATCATAGAAAATAATAGCGAACTCGTGTCGGATGCAATGGCTCTATTCTGAACATCTGTAAATCTGTAAATAATGAACAAAATCGCAACGAAATCCGCCACTCTTATGTATAATATTATATAAATCAATAAAAACAGATGCGTTTTTGTTAGTTTCTTTACAGATTTATGGATCTGTAAGTCTTATAAATTTGTTCAGAATTGGCCTATTAGATAACTTTCGTAGGTCTATGCAATTACATATACAGGGTGTTGAGCGCAAACCGCAACACACAACAGGTAAAATCATATTTTTATAATTTTCTGCTTCCCTAATTTTTTAGGTAAAAAAGCTTCAAATAAAAGTTGTAGAGATTAAAATTGTGTATATTGCCCAATAAGCAAGAATAATTTTACATGCTTTGTAACGGCAGAAATTAGGTATGAAAATGTCAAAAATTATATCAAAAATAGCAATAACCATGGAATTGAACCATACATTACCAAATGGTTGACGGTGGGTTGACGTTTTACCTGTCAAGTTAGGTTAATATATTTAATGTCCGACCGTTACGTTATTCTTATCATAACAACCCTGCTTTCAGGGTTGTTATATACCAAATAATACCTATTATCTATTAATTTAAATAAATAATGTTTTCTTTTCGCTAAGAGAGATATTGGATTCAGGCTAAAAATCGCATATCCACATTTTATTGAACAAGCACGTTTTAAGGCCCCTAAATACGATTTTAACATTTTTACGATAATGTCTGTGTGTGTGTGTGTGTGTGTGTGTGTGTGTGTGTGTGTGTGTGTTGGGATGTTGAAGGTACGATTTCTCAAATTATTCTATACAACTAAAGACCTGTTTCACTACGGATTCCTCTATCTAACATTAATGGGAAGTGTTGAATAGGTTTTGGTAATAATTGGACAACCGAAAGTGGTAGTAATTCTTCTAAATATTTTTTTAAAAATTTATGTTAATACAATAATAAAGATCTTTAAATTCTCAATCTGATACATTTAAATGTTTTATTATATCTTCTATAAATTCGTTAATTATGACCCGGGTTCGATCCCGACCGATGTAAAAAATTACTTCGAATTTTAATAACACAAAATTGTTGCCTGGGGTGCACTTTCCACGACAGCAATGAGTGCCCGTGAGGTGACACCTGGTAAGCGCCCACACGGTACAAATATTCCATTATTTACCGATATCAGCGTACAACGCAGATTGGCACACCCAGCAATGGTTAATATGCCGTGATGATATATTTATTTATTATTTATTAATGTAACATAAAATGGAAATGGCGAGAGGTCACATGTTGGCCACATTAGATTTTTCACTTTAACAGAAATTACAAATAATAAAAAAAATAAATTAACCTAGCTTGATAGATAAATCGCAAACATTTGTTAATTTTTAGTTTCAATTTTTAATTGATGCTTTTTACCTCTCGCTAAGAGAGGTATTGCATTCATGCTAAAAATCGCATATCCAGATTTTATTGAATAAGCACGTTTTAAGGTCCTTACAATCCGATTTTAACATTTTTACGATGATGTCTGTGTGTGTGTGTGTGTGTGTGGATGTGTGTGTGTGTGTGTGTGTGTGTGTGTGGGATGTTGGAAGGACGGTTACTCAAAAACTATAAGACTTAAAATTTGTTTAACAACGTATTTCCCAATCGGACATTCCCGGGAAGATCTGAAAAGGTTTTGGTAACAATTGGACAACCGGAAGTAGAAGATTCTTGAAAAAAAATCTTCTAAATATTATTTTTTGAAAATTTTTCTTGATAATATTAAAGAAAAATAAATTTTCTTTCTGATACATAAGGTTTTGGTAACAATTGGACAACCGGAAGTAGAAGATTCTTGAAAAAAAATCTTCTAAATATTATTTTTTGAAAATTTTTCTTGATAATATTAAAGAAAAATAAATTCTCTTTCTGATACATTTAAATATTTTTATACATATTTTATAGATTTAGAGATAAAAGGAATATAATATATAAAATAATGTTGTAATTAATTTTACAACCGAAAGGATGCCATGAAAAATAGTTGATAATTTAAATTATTTGTAACTGACAGATAAATGTCAGTGTCAGAAATAATGAGTAATGAATTAAAAATGTACTTGGAGAATCCCTTAGTTCTTGATCTGTGACTATTATGGAGATGACAAGTCTAGGTTGAAGGACTTAAATTTGTTTCAAACATTATGGGACAATGTACACCAGTACTGTAGACTAGAGTAACTTTGAATTGCGAAAAAGCTATCAAATTCTTCTCAAGTAAGTTGTAAATATTGACAAAATTACACATCGATATAAGAATAATCGGAGTGCAATCTATCCGTCACTTTATTAAAAGGAATTAGTGTTATTTAGATATAACAAGTATGAAAAAATAAAATGTAAAAGAAGATATGTAAGAATAGATGCACAATCCAGATATATACATTTTAGACCGCCCAAAATTAATGTTTTTACTAGAAGAATATGAAGAGAAAGTAAACAAAGTTGTTCGAATTGAAAATTGCTGTTACCAGCCTAATATTTATATATGGTAAACTCTACTTTGTAATTTATTGTAACATAATTTATGGTAAAATATCTTCATGTTGAGACATGCTATTATTGAATAATAAAGAAGTTTATACGTCATAGATTTATATGAATATATTATTTGTATTTATAAAAATATTCTTTGCTTTATGCATACAGCCAGGTAAAATATACGGCGAGAGGTTATGTGCTGGCCACATCAGATTTTTTATCTAAAATAATTAGAGAAGCAGGAAATTATAACGAAAGTATGATTTTACATGTTAAAGTTCTATGTTCCAATGTCGCGGTCAACACCCTGTATAAAATATGTATTAATGACTATTGCTTCCAGCAGAATCTGCAAATGAGGTCTTGCTTGTTTGTTTATTATTTGTTATTATTTTTTGCGCTTTTGTATCTAACTACCAGTTAATTTCATATATTTTCTATCTTTTACCTCTCGCTAAGAGAGGTATTGGAACCATATTAAAAATCGCATATCCAGATTTTAGTGAATAAGCACGTTTTAAGGTCCCTAGATGTCTGCGTGTGTGTGTGTGTGTGTGTGTGTGTATGTGTGTGAAGGTATATAAATTCAAAGCTGTAAAATAAGAAATAAATATTAATAAAAATATGCTTTTACATTTTATAAATGATAAAATTTGAAGTAGGTACATATAATTTTGTAATTATTACGAGTATATTTTATAGATTTATAGAACGTAAATGAAATATTCGGAATATATATGCATAAACTTTTTTGTTAACTGAAGTAGTGGAAGATAATAATCTAGTTACATCAAATTTTTATTACTGTGAGATGGTTATCATGTCGAGGAATAAAATTCTTCTCGTCCCTCATCCATTTTATTTCCATTTTTATTCCAACAAAAATACTTGTAGCCCCTATTTTAGCGTTTAGCACAACATGTGATGTGTCTGCATCAAATAAGTGTTTATTATTCAGCAATAAAATCTCCCCGTGTTTTGAAAGAGGCCGTGATGTATGTCGGGAATGCGTGTTCGGCCTCAATCAACTTAACACCGCCATCCGGACTGCTATCATAAGTTAGCGGGCCTATAAATCACGCCATTAAATACATGTTTGCCTGCTTTTATTCTCCTCACATGTATGTGCCGCTTTACTAATATACGGCTTCAACTAGATGGACACAATGCAGGGAAACATCTGCACAGGATAAAAACTTCTAACACCTGCAAATCTAACTATAATAACTAACAATTATATAAGTGAGAAATAAATTATTACCCCATTTAGGTAGGGGTAGAGGTAGATATGAAAATATTTCTGCAGACGTTTACGGAAAAATTATTTTATTTTACAGAATTATCATAAAGTCGGAGGCTACAAGTGTAGAGTCGGTACAATGACAAGGGTGTGTTAATAAAAAAAAATCTATACAAACTTTATAACTTTATCATTTAACTTACAAAAGACAACAAATTAAAACAACTTTACCTTCATATAAATAACATAGTCTGCACAAAAATTCATCGTTAATCTCGTTTATTTTTGAAAGTCCAGCTAATATTCCCAAAACATTCTCCTTTTTGAAGTGGTGACGTTTATTTTTAATAGTGTGTAATTTCTCGAAAGCTCAGTCAGATGGCATTTATTCTTACTCTACCAACGTTTCGGTGCTCCATTGCACCTTCTTCAGGGTCTACAACAATTATACAACAAAAATGTAATACATACAAAATAACATAGACATTATCACACTTAAAGATCTTTCAGATTGTTACAATTCATGTACACAAAATACATTCGTACAAAACGTTCAGTTATTTTATTCAAACGTACAAAAAATTTAAAGAGCATACACAAATCCATTTGCTTTAAAAAACGACAACCAAATAATACGGACAATACCAGGAAATATCCTGTGAGAGGATTCTAGTGACATTGATATGGACTCCTATTGGTTGTCTGTACACCAAAGTTGTAGGAATTTAAATAAAATGTAAATTATGGAACTTAGTTAGGCCTAAAATTTGTCTTTTTCCTTTTTGAACTTTTCCAATACACCAAAATATACGTTGTTAAGTCCTTGAATATTAGTTCTTGCATTGATGTTAGCAATCAACCCTGATATCAAACATTTTAAGAAACATTTGTTTGGAGTATTTATGTTCTGTCGAACCGTGAATGCGTTGTTTATGAACATAACTTTTATTTTCCGCACAATCACTATCGTCTAATGTGAAATAGAATTCGGCATCGGTAATTATAAAATTCTTATTCCAGGGTTTCAGATGCCATTCATGCAGCAAATTTTTCTGACGTATTAACAATTGCATTTTACTATACGTATTATTGTATTTCTTTCTTATAATATACATGTTTACATATGCATGTAAAATTTTGAATTCTGCCTAATTTTTTAAAACATTGTTCATCTTTCACAGTAGATTCCGTCTGAAGCTTCTCTTTCTTGTTTTCATCCATTTTCCTACCTTTGGCCCTTTATAGTAATTATCCATTGTCATTTTCATTATATCATAGATAGTCTGCCGTGGTATTCCTATTAGAATAAAATAATTAACGATGAATGATTTTTCCTATAATCTATGTTTTAAATAAAAATCGCCAATGACTCGCCTACGATTATTTTCTTTCATGAGATTTATTTTAGTTTTTGTAAACAATTCAAAAGAAAATGATATTATTTTTTTCAACCCAAATTAAAGTTGCTACACATATCACGTTTTAAATAATATTAATAAATTAAACTTTGTGCAGATTTTTTGTTAACATACCCTTATTCCGGTTCGAACTTACCTGATGAATAGCAGTGTTGGTACTTTATAATAAACAAGAATTTGATGATATTCAAAAGCATAGACTTCACCTACCATAAATAATTGTATAAAAATGAAAACCATTTTATCACTTTTGGTATAATTGTTTCGCTGTCATTATCGCTTGGGCCTTGGAACATCGAAGTTGGACTCAAAGACAATGGGATAAAGTAATTTTGAGTGATGAAGCTAAATTTGACGTTTTTGTAGGTTATTTGCGGAACCCAGTTTTGCTTACATCTTTAAAGAATTATCAAAACGATTTTTTGGTAAAAAAGTTTAATTTCCAGCGTCTGTTATGAACTGAGGTTGTATGTTTAGCAGAGGTGTGGGTAAATTACATTTTATTGATGGTATAGTTCACCGGTTCCCAATGTGTGTTCCGTGGAACCTACGGGTTCACTCCATAAGGGAATTTTGACACGGGCCCCCATATCTGCTTGTCCAGGCCAAGAAAGTCACATGACTGCTCGCACCCTATTGTATTTAACATATCTTTTATACCTATACTCTACACCAAAAAATCTACTTATATCTTTTCTTTATATTTAGATTTTTTAAATTTAAATTAATTAAGAAACTTTTTCCTACTCTTTTAATTTTTCGAGTTGTTTCCAATTCATTGTCGGAATTAACAGTATTTATGAAGGGTTTGTGTAATATACCTATAATTTTAAATATTTAACTATTAATACAATAAGAAATAATAAATATATCTACTTCCCAGAAAGTCTTCAGTAATGTCTCCGGATTTCTGACACTGACATTTATCTGTCCGTTACAAACATTTTAATTTTTCAATTGTTTTCCATGGCATTATTTGGACTGTGGGATTTATTAAAACAGATTATTTTACATATTATATTCTTTTATCTTTAAATCAATAAAAGATATAATAAAATATTTAAATGTATCAGATAAAGATTTTACTCTTCTTTAATATTTGTAGGAACAAAAATTTTCAAAAAATAATATTTAGTAGATTTTTTTAAGAATCTGCTACTTCCGGTTGTCCAATTGCTACCAAAACCCTTTTAACTCTTCTCATTAATTTCCGATTGAGAAATACGTAGTCAAACAGATATTAAGTCTTATAGTTTTTGAGAAATCGTCCTTGCAACATCCACGTATACACACACACACACACACACACTCACACACACACATACACACACACAGACATCATCGTAAAAATGTTAAAATCGGATTGTAGGGGACCTTAAAACGTGCTTATTGATTAAAATCTGGATAGCATGAATCCAATACCTCTCTTATGGTAAAAAGATATAAAACTTCGTAAAAATCTAGTGCGTACAATACTTTAATTTAAGAAAAATGTGTAAAACATGTGGATTCAATGCGAAATTTCCCAATACTAAATGCTCAACTATTATGACCCGTCAGTTAGACCACGGACATCAACTAATTTAATAAGTTAATAAATTTTTGTCAATAAAATTTTCAGTTTCTTCTTTCTCTAAGTTTAAAGTATATATTTTAATGTAGTCGAAAGAATTTTGTAGAAATATCTCACCATTTGCGTAGGTTTTAAAATTTGTTATGGCCTCTACTCTTTTTATATTTTATAACGAACAAACTTGTTTATAAATTTGTCCTAAATTACCTTATATAATCTTTCTCTCATTGATTTATTCTTACTGTAATAATAATCCCATTTGTTTCTTTTCTACGCAATCTAGGATTATTTTGTAATGAAAGCAAACAACATGAAGGACCGCACGCGTGCATTTGCAATGGTGGGTGAAACGAATTAGTGAGCGTGTGTGTTATTCACGTTACAAGTACTGAGCTCTTCATACATTATTATGGAACGAATTGTATTGAAATGCGTGCCGAGCTGGGAGCTAGATATAAACTGCAGGGTGGTGTGCGAGTAAATGCGTTGAGGTAATATAAAGTGGAAAGAATCTATTAGCTGAGAAAAAAATCTATGAATATATCAGCGTTATAAATATACCTACATACTTTAATAAAATATATAAACAAACAACTATCATAATGCCATTATACTCAAAGCTTAATTTGCCTGTCTCTAAGAATATTGAATGGAATATGCAAAGGAAAATAAAAAAAATTAAAAATCTCCAACTCATTTCGTTTCTCTTTAAATAACTTCTACAAGATTTTTGTTTTCAAAACTTACAAGATACTAAAAAAATTTTTGATTACGGAATACGAATAAAAAAAAATCTGTTGTGGCCAGCACAATACCTCTCGCCACTTCCGTTTTTGGTTACATAAGTATAGGGTGCGAGTAGTCATGTGACATTGTTGGCCTTGACAAGCAGATATGGGGGCCCGTGTCAGAATGACAATTAGTAATTATGTACATAGATGTCAAATATCAGATTTTTTCATTAAAAATTTCAAGTTTTTTCTAAATTCACGTAGTTAATTTGTCACCAGGAGTGTGGAATTTACTTTTTGAGGAAAATAAACCACATGGAATTGGAAAGTCACTAAATTTAGAATGAAAAATTTTGATGTTTGACATCTATGTACAAAATTACTAGCTATCATTCTGACACGGGCTCCCATATCTGCTTGTCAAGGCCAACAATGTCACATGACTGCTCGCGCCCTATTGTATTTAACATTTCTTGTATACCTACCCTCTACATCAAAAATTCTACTTACATCTATTCTTTATATTTAGATTTTTTAATTTTTTTTTTCGAAATTCATTTTCGGGATTGACAGTATTTTTGAAGGGTATATGTAATATACCTATAATTTTAAATATTTAACTATTAATATAATAAGAAATAATATAATGTATGTACTTCACAGAAAAAATCTTCAGTAATGTCTCTGGATTTTTGACACTGACATTTATCTGACAGTTACAAACATTTTAATATTTGAATTGGTTCCCATGACATTATTAGGGCTGTCAGATTTATTACAACAGATTATTATGTACCTTATATTTCTTTATCTGTAAATCTATAAAAGATATAATAAAATATTTATGTGTCAGTTAGAGAATTTACTCTTCTTTAATAAGCAAGAACAAAATTTTTCAAAAAATAATATTTAGAAGATTTTTTTTTAAGAATCTGGTTGTCCAATTATTAGCAAAAGCTTTCCAGCTCTTCCCAGTAATGTCCGATTGAAAAATACATAGTTAAACAGATATTAAGTATTATAGTTTTTGAGAAATCGTCCTTCTAACCGACTGACACACATACACACACACACACATACACACACACACACACACACAACACATACATACATCCACACACACACATACACACACACACACACAGACATCATCGTATACATATTAAAATCGGATTGTATGGACCTTAAAACGTGCTTAATCATTAAAATCTGGATATGCGGTTTTTAGCATGAATCCAATACCTCTCTTAGCGAGAGGTAAAAATTGTAGAGACGGTATGAAGCCACTTGTTTCACTCTGGGACACGATAAGCTTGAACAGTATTATATAAAATATGTGAATGTAATTTTGTGGAAAATAGACATTAAAATACAATTTCCAAACTTTGGAAACACCCCTTCATATTATCATACAGTTTAGTTTGGACTACTTGAGTATGCTACTGTAGATATATTTGAGTAATATGGGTAGTTTTCAAACGATACCTACTCGTTTTTCAAACGAGGATTTCCACGACCCACTACCCTTGGTAAGGGAGGTATAGGGATTGTGCTAAAAATCGCATACCGAGATTTTTGTAAATGACCATGTTTCAAGGTCCTTAGAATCCAATTTTAACATTTTCACGATAATGTAGTCTGTGTGTGTATGTGTGTGTGTGCGTATGTGTGTGTGGGTGTGTGTGTTTAGATCCTCTTTACTTTCTAACTCAAATACTATCATTCAGAAAATTTTGAAACCTTGTGTTTCTACCATATTCTAATATGGAAAGAAACCATTAGATTTTGATGTAAATCAAATAACCGGAAATTGTACTTTATTGGAAGCTCAAAATAGGTTTTCTTCGAAAAGTACCTTTAAATGTTATTTTTTCGAGATTTATGTTATATAAAAATTACAGATTATCCAGGTTTGCATTAATACTTTTTCTCTATATTTTATGGATTTTAATCCCGGATCCTACGCTTTAACCGCAATTCCATGGTTACACAATTTAGATCTCAAATGGATGTAACTGACAGATATATGTCACTGTCAACAAATTAAGCATTTCAAATAATAATAGTAACGTTTTAAAAAGAATATAGTAAATAGAACAATAATTTAAAAACAAATCTTTCGCGACCTTAAGATTGAAAATCGCTGCTCTACGAGACGGGACAGAATGACAAAGAAAATAGAATGAATAAGCACTAAGAAAAAACTAGTTTTATTAATAATTTAACTTTGGTTACTAAATTATTGTCCTAAATAAATTCTAAATAAAATTTATAATTTCACTTCGTCCATATTACATTACAAGTATATAAAATAGTCACAAATATCAATCAAGTAAATTTACTGCAAATTAAATTAAAATTAGCAATATTGGGGCCGTAACGTTACAATATTATTTAATAATTGGTAAAGTATATTATTCAATGAGCATGTAATGAATGCTATTACTCATGAAAATGAAGTTTGCAAATCATTCGAATGAGTAATAGCCATTACATGCGAATAGAATACTATACTTTATCCACAATTGTCAAATAATACATCAGTGACATATTTGAATTAAAAATATGTACATTTTTTACACTGACAAATACAAACATTTTTTTGTTTACATAGACAAATCTACTCGTAGTTACCGTTGGTATTGAAACAATATTATGAAGCGATTTGACATTTAACATAAAATCTTAAAACCGACTATTCAACTACAGTTTAAGTTTAACAAGACCATAAAAGTATGAAAAATGACTAAACTAGTGTAACTTTGGCTTTTTATGTGGAAATAATTACTTATTAAAAGTAATTTTCTTTGTACTCTTTGAAAGGTAGGATTTGAATTTGTCATAACGATTGTATAATATTATTCCATCGAAATGTCAATATTATTCAACAGTAACAAAGGTCATTAATTGATAACAATCGGTTGAATTATGGGTATATTATTTGACAGTTGTGGATAAAATACTTTATAACTAAGTATTGTAAAGGAATTACGAAAAATTATAACACTCGGTAGATTCCGATACGTATTTCGGCTTACTAGGCCATAGTCGGGAAACATTATAATTAAACATTATTTTATTTTAATTACAACATACTCAACGCTGTAAATGATATATAGTACACTTTTTTACTATTTCCATTAGAATTTTGACATGTATTTTACAAAAAAACAATTTATTCTTTTACGTCTATTAAGATTTTAATTAGACGATTACACGGCTATAAAAATAATAGCATAATTATTGAAAAATACCGTTAGTCGTATAAAAATCTGTAATACCATGTTTATATTCTCCCACAAAAAAGAAAAAAAAAACATCTTATTTGTATTGCAAATTTCAGCCCCGCACACACTTGCGTGTTTTGTTCTCGCTCATAAACCAGAAAAACAAATGAAATTTTCAATAACAATTTCCTTTGTTCGCTAATAAATTCGTCAGTTTACAGCTATGGAATCTGAAAATGAAAACTCACTTCTCGTATGACGCGAGGTTATGTTTCGTGACATAATTATTGTCACGTTGACAGGTGACATTGACAGATAGACACAAAAAAGTAAATTTGAATTTGATTATATTCCGAGTGTCGGCAAGAAGAAAACTGCTTTAGCATGGGGACAATTAATAACAGCCAAGCCAGGCTGGGTGTGAGTGTTGTCGTGCTGTATGCGATTTGTTTGATGTAATTATGATAGAACAAGCTCCAAGTGAACTTGAGCGGTTGCTCGGGTATTAAATACGTATTATATGACCATACCAAGACTTGATGACTGCGGGACTCTTTACGTGTTTGTTTTTTATTTAACGATATTC
This sequence comes from Harpalus rufipes, assembly GCA_951394225.1. Lineage (NCBI taxonomy): Eukaryota > Metazoa > Arthropoda > Insecta > Coleoptera > Carabidae > Harpalus > Harpalus rufipes. The sequence continues at coordinate 13,263,169 of OX596277.1, forward strand.
AAACTGCCGGCTTATTGATTATTTTTATTATTATATATCTTAAGCGCATTTTAGCGATAACTTTTTGAGCTACTTTTGTAGATATAGCACAAATACTGTATTTAAGGATAATTGCCAAAAATAACGAATTAAGAACATAGGTTTTTCTAGAGAACTATTTCGGTAATAGTTTTTAAATAACGGAAAATTTATTACAGCTAATGTTAAAAAAAGTTATGTAGTATAACGCCAACGTCAATAGACGGTTGAAGACGTGTTCATGTCAGAAATTAAGCGACCTGATTGGAGAATAAAATACGCAGGAATGTAGTGAGTCGTTTATATTAAAAAGTTTAAAAATATTTCGGTGGAGCAACTTTAATTTGGTTTGAAGTTTATATTAGTCTAATACCAAAAATAATATCATTTGCCTTTAAGTTGTTTACAAAAACTAAAATAAAACGCATGAAAGAAAATGATCGAAGGCGATTCATTGGAGATTTTTATATAAACGTAGATTATAGGAAAAATCATTCACGTCAATCATTTTATTCTAATGGGAATACCACGACAGACTTCATATGATACTACTAAATGAGTTGACTGCAGATAATCACTATAAAGAGCCAGAGATAAGAAAAGCTAGGAAAATGAATGAAAACAAGAAAAAAAATCTTCAGGCGGAGTATATTGAGAAAGATAATCAATCTTAAAATTAGGCAAAATTAAAAATTTCGCATATGTACGTAAACATGTGTATTATAAGTAATAGAATATTAAGAAACAGAAAATCTGTGCCCAAGTATAGCAAATTGCAATTGATAATAAATCAGAAAATCTTGCTGCGTGCACTGCATTTGAAGCCTTGGAATAAGAACTTTGTAATTGTCGTTGTCGAATTCTATTTCACGTTAGATGATAGTGATTGTACAGGAAATAAAAGTTATTTTTATAAACAATGCATTCACAGAATATGAATTCAATAGGCATACGAAATTTCATACAAAAAATTAAAAATACACTTCGCCACTTCAAAATGTAAAATGTTTTGTAAATATTATATTGGACGTTCAAAAATAAATAAAATTAGCGGCAAACTTTTGTACATATTATGTTATTTAACTGTAGTTTATATGAGGGTAAAGTTATTTTAGCTTGTTGCCTTTCCTAAGTTAAATACTAAAGTTATAAAGTTTGGACAGATTTTTTGTTAACACACCCTTAGCTTTTTTAGGGCGAAACACAAAATTGTTACATACTAGTATAATTCACATAATTATATTTAAGCATTACGTTATTATCAAACATTAAAAAGAAGTAAAAGGTTACTGATAAATAAATGGAGTTGCAGTCTGGTGATAAATTCAGTAAAACACTGAATTGTTTCTGATGTATACACACTTTTATTACCTTGATACTTTTGACGACATTTTCATCCTTTTTTACTTAAATTTTCGTTTGTAATGAATTGTATCCCAATTACACATTAACTATCCCTGAGGATGGTTCATTTGGAATCGAAACGTAGGAAATGTTAAATTAAATCCTAATAAACATTTATCACCAGACTGCAACTCCATTTATTTACCAATAACCTTTTACGTCATAGCAACAGTCAAGAAATACCCAAGAAATTAAAAAGAAGATTAGAATACGCCATGAATTAAGATTTTAAACAGAATTTGTAACTACTGAGTTACCTACTCCAATAGGTACAAAAAATAAACGATTGTCTGCATCCCTACATATTTTATTCTCAAAGTAATATTTTTCAATCTGCGAAGGACAAAAATATCATATTCATAAACATATAATGAAAATAATGATGTATATTAGTTTAGTTTAGTTTCCAAGTTCTATGTAAACTGTAAAAATAAAAATATATGAAACATTTAGTCATATACGAATGGATCGACTTCACCAATTACTTGACTTATTTGCAGAATTGAGCACTTACTAAGGGCGTGATTATATTGGAGCTGTGATAAACCATAAGAGCGGCAATACTAGCGAAGCAGTGTGAATGATTGAAATGTAAGTGTATATATCGAAGCAGGACGCAGAGCTGCTCTTTAGGAGCTGACCAGCGATAAGAGCATATAGAAAGAAATGATTGTATTTCTACGCTCTCCTCGAGGCAGGACGCAAGAGATGGACGTAGAGAAATTAATAAATAAATATAAAGATTTCGGTAATGATAATAACATATTTGTACCATTAGGACATTTCCCAGACATCACCTCATCTCATGAGCACACATTGCTGGCAAGGAGAGTGCATTAAGGGCCCATTTTTTGCCATTTGAAATTTGAAAATATAATCAAACGTTTTTAACATCATTCGCATATGTTAAAAAAAATTGTGGATATTTCCTGGCCATTATATAAATGATTCCACAAATTCATAAAGTGGTAGTAATAGGATGTGTAGTGTATTGACGTTTTTTACGCAGAAATTTTCCAACATACCACTTAGTAGCATTTGAAGATAATAGTATTTCTTCTTTTGAAGTCCGAATCACTCAATTTTACAAATCTCAGTTGACAGGTAGAACTATACTATAAATACATCATGGAAAGACAGATTTGATTCGTTTTTAGGCCGCACTTATCGTAGCTGTTATAGCGTTTATGCACACCCTAACACATTTAAGAATTTAAAAACTATTTAAAATATTTACATCTTTCATTATTTGTATTTATATTTAACTACATACTAAAAATCAGTATTCAAATAGATAAATGTTTAATTGTAACTAAATTTCTCGAATGTGGTGTATCTTATTTTTAAGAATAAATCGAAATCTTAGACTTACAGTATTTATTCATAAAAATCTGATGTGGCCGGCACATTACCTTCCGTTTATCCTGTGTATTATGTACAAATTCCATACATAAATTTTCTTCCAAAAGATCCTATATTTCCAGTAAAATTATTTTATAAACAAACTAAGCAAATTGCACTTGACACTGACATATTCATCTTCTTTAGGACGATTTCTCAGAAACTATAAGACTTAATATCTGTTTAACTACGTATTTCCTAATCGTACATTAATGGGAGGAGTTGAAAAAGGTTTTGGTAACAATTGGAAAACCGAAAGTAGCAGATTCTTAAAATAATTCTTCTAAATATTATTTTTTAAAAATTTTTGTTCCTGCAAATATTAAAGATTAAATTCTCTATCTGATACATTTAAATATTTTATTATATCTTTTATTGATTTAGAGCTAGAATATATAAAATAATCTATTGTAATAAATCTCACAGCCCAAATAATGCCATGAAAAACAATTGAAAAATTAAAATGTTTGTAACTGACAGTACGAAGAATCCAGAGACATCACTGAAGATTTTTTCTGGGAAGTACATTGTATTATTTCTTATTGTATTAATAGTTAAATATTAAAATTATAAGTATATTACATATACCCTGCACAAATACTGTCAATCCCGACAGTGAATTGGAAACGTCTGGATAAATTAGATGATTAGGACAAAGTTTCTTCATAGAATGAATTCAAATTTAAAAAATCTAAATATAAAGAATAGGTATAAGTAGAATTTTTGGTATAGAGTGTAGATATAAAAGATATGTTAAATACAATAGAGTGCGGGCAGTCATGTGACTTTCTTGGCCTTGACAAGCAGATATGGAGGCCCGTGTCAGAATGATAGCTATGTATAATTATGTACATAGATGTCAAATATCATTATTTTTCATTCTAAATTTAGTGACTTTCCAATTCCATGTGGTTTATTATTCCTCGTCAAGTAAATTCCACACTCCTGGTAATTAACTATTTGAATTTAGAAAATCTTGAAATTTTGAATGAAAAATTCTGACATTTGACATCTATGTACATAATTACTAGTTGTCAGAATGAGAGGTAGTAATTATGTATCTAAATAGATGTCAAATATAATTTTTCATTCTAAATTTCTTGATTTTCCAATTCCATGCGGTGTATTTTCCTCGACAAGTAAATTCCATACTCTTGGTGACGCGAACTTAGAAAATCTTAAAATTTTGAAAAAAAAATTTGACATATGACATCTATGTACACAATTATTAGTTGTCATTCTGACACGGGCCCCCATATCTGTTTGTCAAGGCTAGCAATGTCACTGACTGCTCGCGTCCTACACTTATGTAACCAAAACCGGAAATGGCGAGAGGTATTGTGCTGGCCGCAACAGATTTTCATTTTAATATAGATACAGAATTATATATACGTCATGATATACAAGCATAAAAGTTTCGAAGAACTGTAATAGGTATGTTTCATGTTAAAAAAATCTTACCATTTTTAACGATATTTCTCTGTAATCTTTTATACTTTTCAATGTTTATATTATTATCTTGCCATGAAAAAAGTTTTATATATTATAAAAAAATGTACAGTAAAATTTTTGAAAGATGTCCGATCAAGGTCGCCTACAAATTGTATGAATTCAGATTTTTGCTCCGCCCATTCTTACAAATTCAGTAGTGTTGTTTGCTTAGTTGTTATGAGGGTACATAGGATACTACTGTTATTTTATTATTATAAAAATATATGTTACAATAAAAGCATTCAAAATTCAAAAATAAGGCAACTGGTAAGTTTATTAACAAATGTAAAACCAAATATGTGAAAAATAAGATAATGACACAATGTCAGTGTCAGTGATACTGACAGAAAATAACGTTATCCGTACGGCTATGAATCAAGGTAGTGTATCTGAATTAATATCTAAACTTACGTTACAGCGAAAGTAATATCAACAACGAGCATCGTTTTAAAATGGAATGTCCTAACTTAGTCGAAACAATATGAATTTTTGAAAGACATGTGTGTTATATTCATCCTTATCGCACACGCTTAAAGCCTTTGTAAAGGAGGGGAATAAATGTATGTCAATTTGTTAATTCGTTCATGATACAGATGACCTTGATCGGACATCTTTAATTTTTTTTACTGTATATCACTGTATTACCTATGTAATTTCAGTACTCTGAAGAAGGAGGATTTGACGCCGAAACTTTACAATGTCAACGATATTAAATAAATAACTGTGCTGTAATAAATACTGTCTCTTCCGTTATTTTCCTACAATTTATAAAGTACCTATACATATTTTACAAAATGCTAAGTTTTGGTTGGTTAAGTTTAAGTTTAATTAATCTAAGTATCTGATATTTAAAATTTGATGGAAGAAATAATTTTATTTTTAAAAGTACTCTTTAAAATAATTCATGATTTTGTAAGAATGAATGTTTTTGCAACCCCAAAAAAATTCATCCCTCTTTAATTGCGGCCGATTAAAACGATAACCTCGGTCGCTTAACCAAACACGACGTCCTAGCTGATAACATTCAATTATCACCCGATGTAGTGGGTGCGGCTTGGCTGGGCGAACCACCCCTAGTCTCTATACTGCAGGGTGCAGGTAACGATATTGTACGCTAATCTAAAAGGACTTTGATTTGTAACCACCTGTCGTTGGTGATTGAAACTAAGAGGCTATTATCAAACAGCTGAATCATACACGATGATAAATAGATGATGCTGTTCGGTTAACAAGAAATAAGATTAAAATATGGTACATTATTAACATTATAGCTTTATGTGTTCCTGAGGTAAAGTCCTGCTCCTGCTAAAGTCTTCTACCGTATATCATCAATTTTCAGACACGTTTATAATAAAAGCGCTTTTATGGAGCGTGATTTTATATAATATTCTTATGAGGAGTATGCTCCATGAAAGCGCTTTTATTATAAAAGTGCGCTCGGAATATGGGCCAATAAGTATAAAGTCATGATTATTTATTATACAAAGCGCTGCAGAATGCATTGGTTTCATTAAACGATAAAAAAATACATGCTCATATTTAGAAGGACAGCGGAGAAGCATTTTTTGCAGAAAACTATTTTTTTCAGATAAGCCTTTTTGTTATGGCTATTGAAACTCGAAAAATCCGTTGGTGGTAAGTATGCGCATTAGTACAACTTCTCTGCATAGCTTTTTTTGACATATCATTTTTTACCTCTCGCTAAGAGAGGTATTGGATTCATGCTAAAAATCGCATATCCAGATTTTATTGAATAAGCAAGATTTACGGTTCATAGAATCCGATTTTAACATTTTTACAATGATGTCTGTGTGTGTGTGTGTGTGTGTGTGTGTGTGGATGTGTGTGTGTGTGTGTGTGTGTGTGTGTGTGAGGTTGTTGGAGACACGATTTCTCAAATTCTATAAGACTAAAGACCTGTTTGACTACGGATTCCTCAATCTAACATTAATGGGAAGAATTGAATAGGTTTTGGTACCAATTGGAAAACCGGAAGTAGTAGTATCTTAAAAAAAAATACTAAATATTATTTTTTTGAATTTTTTTATTATTAGCATTAAAGAACGTAAAATTCTCTATTCGATACATTTTAAATTTTTATTATATCACCTATAGGTTTGGAGATATAGTATATAATAATATAAAATAATTTGTTGTAATGAATTTCAGAGCCTAAACAACTCTATAGTAACCATCAGATGTTTGTAAATGACAGAAAAATGTCATTGTCAAAAACCAGCAGTAGTTCGTAAACCTATTTGGGCGGCATTGGCAGCTCAATTCTAAAACTTAACCTTAGTCTATGTTAATTTAACACATGACAGTGGATAAGAACAGATTCAGAATTGGCCATAGTACGAATATGGTTTAATATAGATTTTAGCTGAAAATAAATCTTAGATATTATTTTTTGGCAACGTAGTAGTAAAACGTCAAAGTACACTTTTACGTTAAATGAAGAAGTTTAACTGACATTATTGAAGATTTTTGCTGAGATATTGGTAAGTTTACTATTTCTTGTTGGATAACAGTAATAAAAATTAAAAATTTAAAATTATAGCTATATACATATACCCTCTAAAATCCTGTCAAGAAATTGGAAGAAATTCGAACATTTAGAAGAATAGGAGAAAAAATCCACAAAAAATTAATTTTAAATTATAAAAATAATCTAAACAAAGAAAAGACATGAGAAATTTATAGGGCGCGAGCAGTCATGTGACTTTGTTGGACTTGACAAGCAAATATGGGGCCCCGAGTTAGAATGACAGCTGGTAATTATGTACATATATGTCAGATTTCAATTTTCCATCCAAAATTTCATGATATTTCAATTCCATGTGGTTTATTTTCCTCAACAAGTAAATTCCTTATTCCTGGTGACAAATTAACCACATGAAAAATTGCATTTGACATTTATGTAAATAATTACTAACTGTAATTTTGACAAGGGCCTCCATATCTGCTTGTCTAGGTCAAGTATGACAAAGTAACTACGTGAATTTAGAAAATCTTGAAATTTTTGATGAAAAATTCTGACATTTGACATCTATGTACAAAATTACTAAGTATCATTTTGACAGAACCCCCATATCTGCTTGTCAAGGCCAACAATGTCACATGATTGCTCGCGCCCTATACTTATGTAACCTAAAACAGAAGTGGCGAGAGGTATTGTGCTGGCCACAACAGATTTTTTTTTTAACAATTCAACCCCACACGATTTTTGAGTTTGTTTAATTGATTCCTTTATCGAGATCCAAATTTTAATTATTACTTGAATTACGAAACTCCACTTATGACATTTCTTCCTTGAAATTGCAATCTGTGTTAATAAATGTTTCACACATATATACTCTGCATAATATTAAAAGAGAAAAATAATGTAAAATTAATGAAACTATAAATTTGAATAATCAATAATTGCATGAAAAGTACATACCTGCAAAATTATAATCATTCTTTGTAAAATGTAAAGAGCAGACATATTTATTTATCTCTTTAGAAGAGTAATACGAACGATATATTTAAATTTCTTGTCCACACGTTCCGACGACCAATTTTTTCTTTTTTTTGCTAAAATTATGTAAGTAATGAGATTTTTGTTGTACTCGTACACGTACACACACTAACAACACTTTTAGATGTACATTAATTATGTTCGTATTCTTCAACTTGTTCATATTTCATAAAATTTCAAATGAAATTATAAAATCAAATGTTTATATATTTGACAGGTTCTACTGATCGCTATTAATTTCAGTTTTTTCAATTTCTTCTGGTGTCACATGCTATTCTGCGCATCCCATGTGTATATGTATATTACTTGAAAGAATTCATTCTACTTATTTAGTACCTCACGGATCCTATTTGATCATAAGTAGTTATTCTAAATCTAAATAAATAAATATATATATCATCACGGCATATTGCCCATTGCTGGGTATGCCAATCTGCTTTGTACGCAGATATCGATAATGATGAAATATTTGTACCGTGCGGGCGCTTACCGGACGTCACCTCACGGACACTCAATGCTGACGTAGAGAGTGCACCACACGGGTCAATTTTTTACAATCAAATTTCGATGTAATTTTTGGCATCGTTCAGAATCGAACCCGGGCCCCCATATTATCGACCAAACACTCGAGCACACGGCCAGGAGATCCTATGTTCCTAATCTAAGTAAATTTAAAAACAAATAATTAGACAAACAAACACATTATCTAACGAGATTTTGCCTTAGTAATTTACACCTTTCACGGTGTAATACGAGTAGTTTTCTTTTATTGACACATTTCTGTAATGACGATCAAATTCCACCTCACAGGCGCCCAAAGTTATCAAAAATAAGAGCTCCAGATTTAACGTTTATTTTTTATTGGAATATACCTACAAAAAAAGTTACTCGTATTTATCTAAATATTATTCATTTATTTGAAAATTCAACAACCAAAAAAACTAAAACGTTTCAAAGTGCCCCCTTTGTATCTTTCAGTGTTGACCGGAGGTCAAAGGGCCATCGCTTCACTCGGCCACCCTCGGCTATCTTCGCATGCACGCGAGCGGAAATGACGTAAGGCGAGACGACTGCTGTAAGAAGTACGACAGCAGGAGTAGATTCATAGACACGCGGTCACGCGAGCTTGGACACCCCTACACAGGACTTAGTGCAGGATTCGTCAACGTCCAACTTACTAAGAACAACTAATTGCAAAGTTTTGTAACTTATTTACAACAATGTCTTTAAAAAGATTTTCGTTTACGTACATATTATGTACAAATTTACATGATGTTATAATATAACTATAGTTTCAAAAATTACATATACTTCATTTCAGTTAAGTGTGGAACAAATGTACGATGACCGTTTTATTTGTTCATATCATACAGGATGAAGACGAGAATTCATGAGAGGTTTTTAACATGGGAAAACAGTTTTTTTTTCAAATAATATTTTTTTGCTCTAAGCTCTAAGATTGGTCAGAATGCAGCCATATTTCACAAAACGAAAAAAATATTAACCGTCAGCAGTAAGTTATCAAATAAAATCGACAGAATTAAAAAATATGTACCGGGTGTCCCAAGAAATCCTTGACATGGGCGTTTAACATAGGAAAACAGTTTTTTGGACATGATAATAATACATCACCTCCTGTAAGTTATTTATTATTAATTACTTTATTATTATTGTACATATTAGAAAAAAATATAAATAAATAATTGTTTCAATATTTAATGATGAATGATTAAGATTTTTCAAAGGTCTTCCGTGGCACAATGGTTAGCGTAGCTGCCTTTGGAATGTTAAATTTTATAGATTTGGGTTCGATTCTTCAGCAGGACAATTGTTTTTTTATTTTTTTTTTGCAAAAAATATTAAACTATTAAAAATCTATCTTTTATTTCCTATTACAAGCATTTAGAAATAATACTTTTGTAATAAATAAAGAGAAAATAATTAATAAAAATTGATTACAACAATGAAAACAGTGATATAATAAAAATGCATTATATTTTTTTTCTTGTTAATAAAAAATAATTGAGATAGGTATAATGAAAATGTGCATGTATTGCATTTTTACTGAATTTATAAAAAAAAAACTTATTTTTCATTGACACCAAAGAAAATATAATGCATTTTTATTATATCACTCTTTTGATTGTTGTAATCATTTTTTGTTAATTATTTTCCCTTTATTTATTACAAAGTTATTATTATTCCTAAATGATTGTGACAGGAAATAAAAGACAGATTTTTAAAAGTTCCATAATTTTTTTGAAAAAAATAAAAAAAGCGTCCTGCTGGAGAATCGAACCCAAATCAATCAAATCGAAATCGAATACTCCAAAAGCAGCTATGATAACCATTGTGTTACTGTAGACATTTGAAAATCTTTTTATATTACATCATAAAATTTTGCAACAATTATTTACATAACTATTTTTTTCTAATTTGAGCAATAATAATAATAAAGTATTTAATAATAAATAACTCACATAAGGTAATGTACTATTATTATGTTCAATATCATGGCTTAATTTTCTGCGGGACACTTTTTACCCCTCGCTAAGAGAGGCATTGGATTCATGTTACAAATCGCATATCCAGATTTTAGTGAATAAGCACGTTTTAAGGTCACTAGAATCCGATAATATTTTTACGATGATGTTTGTGTGTGAGAGAGAGAGAGGTTCTTGTATGTACGATTTCTCAAATTCTATAAGAATAAAGACCTATGTAACTACGGATTCCTTAATCTAACAGTAATGGGAGAGTTGAATAGATTCTGGTAACAATTTGATAACCGGAGCGAATCTCATGTAAAATTTATGGTTTCAATATTTGTAATTATCCCGAAGGACGTCTTATCCAATTATTCTAAAATTTAAAAAAAATATCATATAATTTCTTAGAAAAACGCTTAACAAAGTTGATGTTTTCAACGTTCTAATACATAAGTTCTTATGGTAGAAGAATTTCCGTAGATACTTTTTTGTTTGTCTTACATTTACATTGATCTTCCCAACTTTGATGAACAAAAAACACGTATTATACAACTGATAACTCGTAGTATATTATAAGATGTTTATAATGCCTTCTTACCATTCAAATTAACCTGAAAATTAATGTTAAACTTTTTTTTTCATTCTCGTTCGATGACAGATCAAGGACTTAGCAGCGTTGAACGGTACAGCTGATATAAAGGAATAATTAGAATAAACTTCATTCAAAAATGCTAAAAGAGTACTTTTATTAATTAAAATTATGTTTTTGCAATTATTTTAGCAGTTAAAAGAACAATAAAATACAAAGTTATTTGGACTCATTAGTTCCGCTACAATCTTCTTAATAATTAAGAAGACAAAATCAAAAACTTATTTTCTGACTATTCAGAAGACAGACATTATTTGTAAATAAAATATATCACTTGTTAAAAGTGATTCTATTTTGTCGAAGGTTTAGGCCCTTTTTACAAAATAAAATGACAACACTTACATCATAAATAACTATTATGAAATAGGTCATATTGCCTCCGCCGCGCCGTAGCCCTCGCCGCCGCCGCGCCATAGCCGGCGCCGCCGTGTCGCGCCTGAATGTCCGCGCGTAACAGACCTGTTCGGACTTGTTTAAGTATTGCGGTGACGTGATCTATTGTGCACGCTGTTTTTATCTCGCGAGTATTCTAGTCGTTTCTGGAACAAAAGTCGCCGGGTATATAAACCCGTCGCCAAAGCCAGCGAAGATAGTTTGATATATACAAGCAACGAGCAATGAACGCGGGGTGATATAAATAAAGTCTACGAGTAGTCTGATATAAATAAGCGTCGTGTTATGAATAGTGGGGGACATAAACAAACAGTCCACAAGAAGTGAACATAAATAAATGTAATTAGTGACATAAATAGTAGTGTTAATTGTTTAAATAAATAATCTTAGTGTTTAAGCGTCTTATAATATTCTTTATCTTTTAATTAGTGTTAATATTTGTTTATCATAGTATTAGTTACTTTTATCATCTTTTTAATATTTAATCTTAATTATTTATCGTTTAATAAACGTATTATTTTAACTAATAATATCTCTTATTTTTACACTTCACCCATATAAATAAAACGTTACAATATGTATTATGTTTTAGATAACAGATTTTGGAAAATAATTTACCTATGAAAAGGAAAGGTTGTATAATTTCTTATGTCTAATATTATGAAGCATAAATTATGCTCATTTCAACATCATAAGGGTATTCCCGTATGTAAATATTATAGATATGTATGTAAAACATTGAATCCGGAATATATCCATTTGCATTTGAAAGTAATTGGAATTGTTTGAAATATATGAAAAGTTTGATAAACTTTAAAAACGGGACATAAAGATTTGCAAATAGTTCTTTTATATTACAAATTCATATCTACATATATAACGATATCAGAATACCTTTTGTAAGTTAAAAAGTTAGCAAAACACATATTTCATCGTCCTTTTGTAAAAAAATATGTGGAGTTTTTCAGGATTTCGATATAAATCCCTGCTTTGTGATATTAATACGATTATTATGAAAAACAGATGAAGTTACGTGCAGGATAATTTCCATAACAAAACACTGGCATATATTTTATGCATTCTAGTGTGCAGTGGATAAAAAGCAGTTGTTATTCAAATGTTTCAGCAGGTTGACAGTTGTTGGGAGAAGCGGAGAATGAACAACGATTGCGATCTGATGCGATATCTCACGAAAGCTCAATCACGCATTTACCTGTTGAGCTTTAAGCAAAGCTCACTTTATAATTAAACCGTGGCGAGGTGTTGTATTTCCTACAACCAAAGCACGAATGGAAGGAAATATTTTTGTTTTAATTGTTTCCACCACTTCCGAAGGAAAAGGCTGCACAGCGCGATCTTTCCAGGGGAAATACTTACATTTATTTATTCATTTCTTTTGAAAGGCATTGTAATAATAATACCTAACGCTAAAGGGTTGATATATTTAGAAGTACATAAAAAGGATAAGAAATTTCCCTGCTATTCTTTTTACCTTCCGTCACCTTTAGGTAATGAATTGTATTGTCTTTGGTTAAAAAAATCGGTGGTGGGTTTTAAATGAATAAGCACGCTTTAGGGTCCCTAGAATACAATTTTACTATTCTTACGATGATGTATGTATGTATGTATGTGTGAGGTTTTTTTTTGGATTCGATAACTCCAATACTTCAATTCAAAAAATTTCAATTTTTTTCGTATTCCGCTTCCTTACATCCATGTGCAGACGTGATTGCATTTTGATTATAATTGATCAAGCGGAAGTACCCTCACTTAATGATTTTTTTGAAAAAATGTTGTTAAATATCATTTTTTCACATTTAATATTAGTTTAAATATTAAAGAATATTTTATTCTCTATATGATTCAACGGATATAGAGTTATAAATAAATTAAATTTCATAAAGCAGCCAGCTACCTATGTTATAACCACAGCTTATAACCATGGAAAAAGCTAGGTTATATTTAAAAAAAAATTGATTGACAGATGTCTGGGTCAAGTGCAATTGACAGATGTCCTTGTCAAGAACAATTGATAGTATGTTTGTGTTATAATTTTACTGAAAATACAGAATCTTTTGCAAGAAACTTTCTGTATGTAATTTTGATAAAATACATAAAACTGACGGAAGGTAATGTACTGGTCACATAAGATTTTTTAAAATTTTATCGTTTTTCTATTTTTTACCTCTCGCTATGAGAGATATTGCATTCATGCTAAAAATCGCATATCCGCATTTTATTAAATAAGCACGTTTTAAGGTCCCTAGAATAGGAATGTGTGGCGAACAATGATTGTTCCCCAATTATTATTGTGATCCGGATGCGGTATTTCGCTCCCGAAAATCGGTCACTTTAATATGTTTAAGAGTAAGGATTTGTTGTATGATGTTGATGTTGTTCTTATTGTCAAACTTCGAAAGTATGTATGTAGTACAATCAGTACATCATATATTGTAAAGCTGTAATCTGATTTTTGTTTTCAACTTTGTTTAAGATGTACCCTTGGATCTTCAAACATATCATGACTCTTTTATCAACAGCGTGTAACTCTCCCGATGTAAGCCGCAACATGCAAAATACATACAATGAATTTGTGTATTTCGATTGTTCACTTCTATTATGCGCACTTCATTTTTCTACCAGCCCCACAAAGATTTCATGGAGCGAGTTGATATGTGACATTGTTTATCACATTGCAACTCGAAAACAAATATAAATCGAACTACAACTTTTAGGTTCTTTAGTCATATATTATACAGCGTGTTAAAAAACAAATGCAACACAAATTCACACATTTATACGACATGAGAAGAAGTCAAAATAAATGGATAAGTTTTATACAATGTGTCCAAAAACGAACTATTGCGAAGAAAAACTGACGAAGATAGTGATCGAACAAAATTTTGTCCTTGTCAGTAAATAGACTATAAAAATACAATAAAATTTAATATGAAACATTTTTCTCAATTTCTAATGTTTTAGTACAATCATTTGATTTTTTGAAAAACAAAAACACATCTAAGAAGACCTTTCAAAGGTAAATAAAAAGTCTCATTTAATTGAAGTCGTATCTCGGAAACTATTGAAGATCGAACACATATATAAAACTTTTCGACTTCTTCTCTATGTCCTATAAATTTCTGGTTTTTAACATACATATTTATGTGTAGTACACGAGTACACTACCGAAGTTTTACACACTTCTCCTGCCTCACCCTGTATAAAAAAATCTGATGTGGCCAGCCAATACCTTCCGTCAATCCTGTGTATTATGTACAAATTCCATACATAAATTTTCTTGCATAAGATTCTAAATTTTTGGTATTTTGTGATTCCCTTTCTCGGCAACTGAATTCCATACTCCTGATAACAAACAAACCACATTAAATAAGAAAATCATGAAATTTTGAATGAAAAATTGTGACACTTGTCAGTTATGGACATAATTAATTGCTGTCATTTTGACACGGGTCTGTATATCTGCTTGGCAAAGTCAGCAGTCACGTCACTGTACGCGCCCTATACATAAATTTTCTTGCAAAAGATCTTATATTTCCAGTAAAATTATTTCATAAACAAACTATGTAAATTGCACTTGACACTGACATCTTCCTCTTCTTTAGCTTTTCCCATTTGTTAAAGGTTGCTATTTATATTTTCTTCTTCCACTCATTTTTGGTTTGCGTGTCGTCCTCATTCACTTCCTTTTCTCTCAAGTCTTTCGATATACAGTCCTTCCATCTTATATTTAGTCTTCCTATGTTTCTTCCACCTTCTATTACTAAACTATTCATTTTTCTTCCAATATATTCATCCTCATGACATGTTCAAACCAATGTAATCGTCTCTCTTATATCTTTATAGAAACATTAGAGTTATATCCCTTATTCTTTCATTCATTTAATTTTTATTGATACTGACATCTGTCAATTTGAATTACCTGAATATATTAGCAGTTTCCATGGTTAAGTTAGCATAGCTGGTTGATTTATAAAATTTATAAATAAATAAAAAAATAAATAAATATTTCATCACGGCATATTACCCATTGCTGGGTGTGCCAAATTTATTAACTTTATAATTCTTTAACTATAATATATCTGTTAATATGAAATATAAAATGCAATCAAATCGTATAGAGAATAATAAATTCTTTAAGTTATAATAATATTTTTCAAGAAAAACTGTTAAAATCTTCAAATGAGGGTACTTCCGGTTGACCCATTATAACCAAAATCTAACAAATCTGCATATGGTTGTAAGGAAGAGGAATATGCAAGAATTGTAATTTTTTGGAATTCTAGTATTGGAGATATCGCGGCCGAAACCGCGGGCACACACACACGAACACACTCACACACACGCACTTACGTCCACACACACATACAGACATCATCGTAAAAATAGTAAAATCGTATAGTAAAGACCTAAAACGTGCTTATTCAATGAAAACTCACCATCGAATTTTTTGACCAAAGACAATACCTTCTTTACCTAGAGATGACGGAAGGTAAAAAGAGTTTGGGAATACATATTGCTTATTTATTCACTCTAAAACTTTATCAACCACCTTTCCCTTAAACTATTTCGCATCCTGCTAATCACATCCTTCTATCATCAGTATCATCCCTTGTCCCTTCACCCCTTGGCCGGTAAGTGGGGATGAGCCCTAGCCCCGCCCCCTACACTTTGGGGCGCATGCTCGGCGCGCCGCCATGCGCTCCGCAGGAATGCGGGAACAGCAGGATACGCGAGGCACGAGACCTGCAGCTGGAAAATAGGTAAGTGAAAGTGGAAGGATGTTGTTACGATGGGAAATGTATACTGCTTTTAAACACACACCCGGTAGCAGAGCGGTGGTATATTGGTAATGGAATATTGTTACTGAAAGGTTATGTAATATAATGAGAAGGTGCAAATTAATATGTGACATGAAATGTAGGTGTATATATAAAAAGTAAATATATATATTCATTATTTATTACTCACAGATTACGTGGATGTGGTAATATGCTTTTCTACAGTGTACCTAATAAATATAATTTGTATATTGTACAACACTACAGACCTGGCCGTTCCTAGAGGTACTGCCTGCGTGCAAATATACAATTCGCTGCCCCTAAGTGATAACTACTCAACAAAACACATTTTTTTGCTTTTTACATATAATACTTTATTCCTACATACGAGGTGCTACCCAAAATATCCGAAAATTATTTTCTGATGATTGGTAGAGCGGTAGTGCCGATTTCTCCTAACAGTGCCTTCATTAGATACACATTTAGATCTGTTGTCCAAGTGTCACCCTTGGGAAAACATCTGACTGATCAGTGTTGATGTTTTTTAAGCGCTGTTTGACGTGTTCATCGATTTTTCAATGGCAGACAGTAAAGTTTTGTTTTCTGTTAGAGAAAATCGGCAACGGAATCTGTCACATTGCTTTAGAGGACTTACGGGGAGGAGCTTTGAGTTATGCAAGGATTTACGAGTGGTTTTCTCGTACACACAAAAAAATATATACATATTATAAAACTTTGCTACATTCGCGCACATATTATTTACGTTATAATATAAATATTTTCTGTTACTTTCAACTAACGACGGCCGCCCCACCTTTTGGCCGACTGCTTGGGGGGCACGCATTGCACGCCTGCTAGGAACGGCCCTGACTATAGAAATCACTTTATGGCCCATAAATAATTATTAATTTTGTTATTCATCTAAAACGACTTTAATAGTAGTGTAAGCAAAATTTGGAAAATGATAGAATTATTTTAACCTAGTTAGTACGAAATGGAGTGCGGCCGTACTATGCACGTACAAACCCATTCGACCGTGCTTTTCCTTGTTCGCCAAACTAACTCCATGCGGCCATAATGCATAACAAGGCATGATACCGGTTTGCGGCTGTAGTGCAGGTAAGTGTTATTTTTATTCCGAATATTTTAAATTATTTTTTAAATAATATTGAACCTAAAATCTAAACCCCTTGAAAGTCAAGTACTTAGGACTTTTCTAAGTGAACTTTAACACGTTGACTACCGCCATATAAGAAAAAAATCCAAATAGGCCATTCTTATTTTCTGCGGAATAAATATGCAAAAATGGAGTATGAAAAGATCTATTTCAATTTACTTGAGAAATTCACTTCCGACACGTATGTGAGCCGGTGGTCTCCGGCAATCATTTTTGAGGGACGAAAACTTCAAAAAACCAGTAGAGCATTTGAGCCTAACATTCATAGATCTCCATAGGCTACTCTGAATAATCCACTGTTTAGTATTCACGATTCTTTGGCTCATATATGAGCCAGTGGTTACAACAGCAAACTGTGAGACTCATATATGAGACGCGTGTGTTAAAAACGTAGAACTCAAGACCGTCGGTCCCAAGCCATTATAATTGTTTGTTGCGTTTTACTCGAGAGTTTTCTAAACAAACCCTATGTCGGCAGAACTCAAATATCATAAAAAATGAGCAGTTATTCTTATTTTTGAGAGAGATTCGCTTAAATTAAATTTAAATATGGACCGCATTTCACAAAGCACCAAAGTGGTATTGATTTCATCTGTAAATATTTGTTATTCTCCTCATACTCGGGACACAAAATTTGAAGTCCCAAATTATTCATAATCGGTATTAAAAAAAATTGTATAATTTTATTGAATCTATAGTAGTATAGTGTGCAACACATAGTGAAGCCTTTTTTACGCTCACGCACTTGTTTCACAATATATTAAAAATTTAAAATATATATCGTAATATTTCTTATTTTAAGACGATTTCAGAAAAACTTAGTATGAAAATGTGATTCAGAAACTCCATGCAAATACCAAAACTTCTGCATTCATTTCAGAATCATTAATTTCCCCCAGTTGTTACAAAAAGGCTCAAGTAATCTTTTGGTAACGAATACTTAAAATGGTCTGTAAAAGTTGATGATTATCAAATTATTCCTTATAAATACAGTAGAGTCGCGAAATAGTGAACATCTATACTTGTATAGTGAACTATTCAATGCAATGAACACAAAAATAAATACATTGACTTCATACAGAACTCCGTATAGTGGACAATTATAGTGTCAATATAGTGAACACTTACCAGTCCTGCGCAGTGCGTCAGCTTTGCTGATGGTCTCTTGGGCAACGCGCAGTTTAACTGATCTGAATACATTCTTAGGGACTTTTCCTGTGTAGTGTAATAGGTATAAAGTTTTATTTTGTGTGTGTATGTGTTATATAATACAAATTAATGTAATTCATAATGCCACCTCAAAGAAAACATTCAAACCAGGTAGAAGAGTTACATTTTTATGGCGAAAATATGGGATAGCTAATTGGACAATAAGTTCAATAAAATTATGAAAAATATCTATTGCACTTTCACCGGATTTAGAAAAAAGAAAAAAATTAAAATCGGCATTTATTTCCTAAAATAGAAAAGGCTCTTTATAAGTGGTTTTTAAAACATGGAAAACAACATACACCAATTGATGGAGAGATGATTTAAAAAAAGCAAAGAATTTGCCCCCGAAATTTCACGATAAAACTGCATTTCATGTTAGTAATAGATGGCTACAAATATTTAAAATTCGCTATGGTCTTCTTCTTCTTCCATTGGCGCTACAACAACGTGGGTTTTGGCCTCCTCATCTACTTTGCTCCATCTTTTCCTATCAACACCAACGGTCTTCCATCCCCGTAATCTCATGATTTTCAGATCTGCCTCCACATCTGTGAGCCATCTCTTTCTTGGTCTTCCTCTGGGTCTTGTTTCGACTGGTTTCCAGTCTGTTGTCTTCTTTGTTGTTCTGATAGGCTCCATTCGATGCACGTGGCCTATCCACCTTAATCTCTGAGATTTTATAAATCTAACTACATCTGCCTCATTCATTAAAGCATTTAATTCAAAATTCAAATATGAAATAATTAAAAATTAATATTTTGATATGTAACTTTTATCAAAGTAATTAAAACCAATATATACGTTTAAAATTATATTGTTGTAATTATATGGCCCTGCTTAATAAGTTCACTGTATCAAGACTCAACTTATAACATTCTCGATTTCAGAATTTCAGATTATCAAGATCCTCAGTTTTTTTTTATATTGTCACAATAAAAGGATGTAAAAAATATATTCTACATGTATAAAAACAGAAATTAATAAAAATCTTGAACACTCCCCGAAAATTTTAAAATAATAATATTTCTAGTATCAGAGAAAAATATTTATATATCACTTTTAAACACCAAAAATGATTCCACTTTCCACACCTATTTTAAGGTGTTATCTCACACCTAGCCATCCCATAGCCACCATCCAGCATTGCAACCCTCTCAACCCTCGCGGCCGGGTAGTGGGGGTAGTAATCCCCGCCCTGCTCGGAACCGGCACTTGCGATATTGCTTCCTGCCATTCCTGGCTCCGCGGCGTGTTCCGCAGGTCCTGCCGTACACTTCCTGCACCACGCTTCCGAACATCCTGCACACTAACTCACTAACTTCAATCACTAACTCAATCACTACTTCTTAGCGAGAGTGTGACGAGAAGCAACAAAGGCGAAAAGGTGAACGGAGTAAAGCTGGTGCATGGTGATTGACAAGTGGTGAACCATGGTGAAGTAATGGTGATGATATATGTGTGGACTATGGGGTATGAATGTAGTACAGTGGTGTGAATGACTATAACTATAAATAAGTGATGTGTTGTTGGATTTTTTCCAACTAGAACGGAAAATAGTGTGCAGGAATTAAAAGGTAATGTTTACAATATACGAATCTTTATGTGTTTTTTATGTAAATTTAAGTTTATGTTCATCTCTTTTTAATATGTATAACAAAACAAATATGAAACATATCAATATTACCTATATTTTTTATTTTCATAAGTGAAAGAATAAAAAATAACATTAGTTCTACCAATGATAATTATTATAATTTTTATTTTTCAACATATTATTTATTAAACAAATTAAAACAAATTCAAATTACCCAGTGTAAAGTAAAAGAGAAAAACAAATATTTTTATTTATAAATAATTGTCTTAAATTATATATTAAAACAATATTACGAATATTATAAATATTTGAGGGAAGAAAAAAATAGACGGAACGCAGTCTAAAGATGTTTAATTTTGATTTAAAACCGAAGTTTCGATCATACAATGAACATCTTCAGGGTTAAATTAAGTCAGAAATAAAAATGTTTTAGTTGTTATTTCTGACTTGATTTAACCCTGAAGATGATCATTGTATGATCGAAACGTCGGTTTTAAATCAAAATTAAACATCTTTAAACTGCGTTCCGACTATTTTTTTCTTCCCTCAACCAACTTCCAATCGATTATCGTTATTCCAGCATTATAAATATTTGCTTAATTTTATTTAATATATAGAAGTTAAAATATTTAGAAGTTGCAATGGTTTTATATTTTTTTATATACAGAATAAACAAACTAACCTAACTTAACCTAATCTTCGCAAAATTAACTTAATATAACAAATAACTGATGTGCAATTATTCGTATACTTTTCATGAAAACGTTCTAAACAGTTAGTAAAACTGAAATGTGTTCTTTGTGCCTACTTTACACGTCTACTGCTAAATTTGTTTTCATGAAATTTTCTAGTCTTGAGAAGCCCAAGAGTTTGTACCACAAAAACTTTGCACTTGCTGTTTTCACTTCTCATTTATAAATTTTGTGCCGTCATAGATAAAAAATATTTTTAATGTTAAATTTTATAAATAAAATAAATAAATTAATATATCATCACAGCATATTACCCATTGCTGGCTGTGCCAATCTGCTTTGCGCACAAATTTCGGTAATGATGAAATATTTGTACCGTGCGGGCGCTTACCAGGCGTCACCTCACGAGCACTCATTGCTGGCGTAGAGAGTGCACCACAGGGGTCCATTTTGTGCAATTAAAATTCGATATAATTTTTGGCGTCGGTCGGGATCGAACCCGGATCCCCAGATTCGCGACTAGACACTCAGGCAATTATTATAAACATAAAATAATTTCACAGCGATTTTCATTTTGTATATAACATTTCACATTTTATTTGCAAAATTATGTATGAATGGTGGCATTTTGTAAATAAAAATTAAAAATATAATATCTACCAAAAAATTTCAAAAAATAATATTTAGAAGGTTTTTTTTTCAAGAATCTGCTACTTCCGGTTGTCCAATTGTTACCAAAACCTTTTCAGCTCTTCCCATTAATGTCCGATTGGGAAAACGTAGTTAAACAAATATTAAGTCTTATAGTTTTTGAGTAATCGTCCCACACACATGCACACATACACACACACACAGACATCATCGTAAAAATGTTAAAATCGGATTGTAGAGACCTTAAAACGTGCTTATTCATTAAAATCTGGATATGCGATTTTTAGCATGAATCCAATACCTCTCTTAGTAGCGAGAGGTAAAAAATTATATTGCATTCTATAGAAAAATGCTTTTCTACTCCAAAATACAAATTTCTCTAATCTTTAGTTGAAATTTTCTACAATTATTATTTTCAATATTTCTCTTTGTACATATTCGTTTCACTATAGATTATTATCATTGATGGAGCCTGTTTAAGATTGAATATTCTATTTACTCGGTTACAAAACGTGCGATATAAAATATGATTATTGAATTGATAAAACTTTTCTTGTTACACCCGGTATATCTTCATCTACTAAAATTTCCAGACCTGAAGTAGCAAGAAAATATATATATATATTTTTTAATAATTTGAATCATATTTTAGTATTTATCCAATTTTTTTATTTAATTTCTAAAACATTTTCTGCAAAATAAATTAAAAATCTTATAAATCTAATGTTGCTTTATTCACATTCTTATTCTTTCCTCTTCGTTAGAATGCAAGTAAACAACTTGAAATATCTCCATCTCAGTAAGTGCAGCGTGCACGCATAGTTTATTTATTTTTAGTGAAAGTCTCATGCTGGAGGTAAAGTGTTGTAAGGGAAGTTGTTAATTAATAATGGATTTATGGGGTGGATATTAGCGGTCGTTATTCGTTTAAAATTTAAATAAAAATTGAATCGAGTACACGAAGGCGAACCGCCGGAAAGAATACTAATGGACAAGGAAATTTTATTATGAGATTCTGTTCAGATAGAATAATGAAATTATTATATTAAGTTCATTACAACAACAGATTTAATGCTAGATCAAAAAGAAATTAAATGCAACACGCAAAATGAAAATATTATCTGCGTATTATACAGAAGATAAAATAGTTTTTCTTCAAACGTCATAAAAGTAGCATCTTTTGTGACTTGATTCACAAGATAGAAGTTTAATTTCTACGCCGCCGGAGTAGAAATAGCTAATTTCTACGCCGCCGGCGTAGAAATAAAATAAATAAATATCCATAGAAACTATATAGAATCAACGAATAAGAAGTAGTCTCAATAAAAGAAACCTATAATATCGCCCTAAATGTCACTATAACACGCTAGGTAACCTAAGAATAAAGTTACTAAATACGATTCATAGCTGTCAAATTTAAATATATAACCTGTGAATTGAAATATAAACAGAGTTTACTTTTGAGGAAATAACATTATTAAAGAATAGCAGACTTACAGATTACAATTACAGGGACGGTAATGAGCATAAGAATACTTAGAATTAAAGTGATAAGAAAAGATTATATTGATTTGGAGTGATTCGTGGACATATCTTTCAGCCACACTATTAGATTTCCATCCAATTGAACTTCAGACGACTTACATTACATTATAATCCTTCAAATTCCGACATAATTGCACACAAGGAGGATATAAAATTGCACAGTTTTTATTTAAACGTCAAAACGTGAAAAAATTCATTTCAATGTTTATAACCAAATGGGAACAAATAAGTATCCATAGCTACAGGGCAATTGAAATCGCAAACGTAATTTACGTAAAATGTAACGTCAGTAGTAGATATTTTTTTTAAATATCTACGTTTGAAGGAAAAATATAATGTGTCATTCGGAGTAAAAGTGTCTTTGTGTGCCTCGCGTGCAATTATCCGACTCGCTTCGCTCGTCGTTTAAACTACCACGCTCGTCACACAAAATCTCACATTTACTCCTAATAACACAATATACTATTAAATGTTGCAAGAAGCAAATAGCAGTGTAAAAGAGATGACTGACACAAAATTGAATAAATATTAAAAATATTCATTATTTTGTAATTGTTTATAACGAAACAACGAAAATAAACTAAATAATAATTAATTGAAATAATGTTGCCACGCCAGATGAAAACAATAGCCCATAGTACGAGACGAGCCCACTTTTATAATAAAAGAGCTTTTATGGACCATACTGTCCATAAGAATATAATGTAAAAGAATGCTCCTTAGAAGCGATATTTTTATAAATGTGCGCTCGTAATACGAGCCTATAGCCGTGTTCCTTCTAACTGTGATTTTGATTTTGTGAATCCTGATTAGTTTAATCGTGATCCTTTTGAATCATGATTTAAAAATTATATCAAGAAAGCAACTTAAATAGTATAAACACCATCTAGCGTCAAATATCATAAACACACCAATACAAACTAATTTATTTTATTTTATAAATAATCTACTGTCGTGTCTTATAGTCAGCATATTAAAAATGGATCATATAGAAATATAAGAACATATAACATATTTTCTTTGATTTCAAAAATATGGTGAGTCATTACATTATTTTGTAGGAAAATCATATTTCCTTTGATGCAACAAACCCCACATTGATATATATTTTTTACGCTCGAAAACCGAAAACCTATTGTCGTTAGCCACTTTTAAATTTGTTCTGAAATGAATCTGTGTGATCACTCAAAAAGGATGATTCAGAAGGGAAAGGGGACGGTTGTCTAGTGATCACACAATGAGAAACTGGGGATAACGAATAAGAAATGAGAAAACATACTTCTTCTTAATCATGATCACTTTGATGCTTTTGATTGTGAATCACAGCCCGAAGGAACACGGCTAATATGTGTATACAGATAGACGGTTAACTGGGCAAACAATATATATTTTACAAGGCACATTTAAATCAAAGAAAAAAATCTTTGGTACAGCAGTTCTCAAAATACGGACCTTAACCTTTTTATTCGATAGAGTATTTTATTTTGAGAAAAATGCATATGAAGTTTTATACTAATTGGGTTAAAATATGATTATACCTAATAAGAGAGCCACGAATGAAAGCCAAATGAATTCATGTTTTTTTTAGATTGCTCTGACAGAAAGAAGTGAATATTTTGTTCTTTTAACTGATCATAAATGTCAACGCAAACAAAATATTCACTTATTTATTTAATAGCATTCTATTTCTATGTAAAAAGAATCTGATTGGCTAGCACATTACCTTCCGTCAATCTTTTGTATTACGTATAAATTCCATACATAAATTTTCTTGCAAAAGATTCTATATTTCCAGTAAAATTATTTCATAAACAAACTATGCAAATTGCACTTGACACTGACATCTTCTTCTTTAGCTTTTCCCATTCGTTAGGGGTCGCTGTTTTTTATTTTCTTCTTCCACCTTTAAATGTATTTTTTTCTCAATTTGTTATTATAAAAATTAAAGATTATTCCATTTTCTACAAGTTTACTTTAGTACTTTTTCTATATATTGTATGGATAAATTTATAAAGTAATATAAAAATTATATACATAGGTAAATGGCGGGAGGTACTGTGTTGGTCACATCAGATTTTTTTTTATTAATTAACATTTACATATTAAAATATTTTGAAGATTTATAAAAACAATACTGGAGGCCTCTATTATTTTCAATTTCCACATATTGTGTTACAAGTTTGTTCCAATTTAAAATTGTCGCGCTTTTTTCTGCTTTAGTACTATTGTACAATATTCTTCTATCACATGTATTTTTCTCTCAAAAATGTCATATTTGAAAAATGCAAATTCTGGCGTCTAAAAATACTCGGTTGGGTAATAGACGTAGATGATTCGGTCCCGGGACCGTTTCCTGTTGTACACATACGTTAATTGAACACCGGATACGGACAATCGAGCGTCACCGCTGCCTTGGATCTGCTGCTGATGTTGTTCAGCGCGAACCGCGAGCCGCATCTAGAGTGCTAGGCGTACAATACCCGATACTTAATTGTGATTGGTGCTAAGGTGTCAATGAGTGATTGTTTTACCTGGCGCGGGAAATTTAAAAGTGCAAGGATGCTAAAGTGGTGGGGAAAGTGAAAGGAAGTTGTAATAGGGAAGGTTTAGGATTTTAGGGGCAAAAGGATATACAAATGAGGTACTAGTTAGTCTTTATTATACTATAGAATAAAATACTTTCATTAATAATATCATCATAATCTGGTAATTAGATTTTGATAACCTTTTAATCTATAAATTTAATGACAAATGATAGGTACATATATAAAGAGAATTCATTCAAAATTATAATGTAAGGATGATATAAAATCAATATTTAAGTTGACTACTATTTTTAAAATTTTAAAATTAGCTGTTATAATATAATACCAATTTGGCGTCGAATGGCTATGTACGTGAACGTGACGTGATCATTGGCTGTGATTCTCCTTAGTTTCTACCGAAGTCAGACTAGAAACTTAAAAATTATTTTCCAATTTTAAAATAGTACAAAACTGACTGCTGTGGTGTTCTCTTCTTGACAGCTCGTCAGGTTCCGTCAGGTAAACGGCCTCAACTGTTTACGGTACAGATATATCGTCCATTACCAAAATTTGCAAATAAAGGCAAATTGGAACACCCAGAAATGGATAATAAGCAGTGATCATTTATTTATATTTATTATAATTGCATTTATGGTTTTTGTAATTATATAAATCTAAAAGATGTAGACTGTAGACTATTAAAATATACTTTTAAAATACCCATGAAAAAGTAACGACGATGGAAATAACTTTCAAATAATTATAAAAAAATATAGATTCACAGGTTAAGGTAAATTCGAGACTAGGCTTCGCCTCGTCAATGAAACGTCGGAGCGGCAATAAATCTGTTACTTTTTTGTCTTCTTAAACAAATACTTATAATGAAAAAATCTGATGTGGCCACCGCCAGAATATTACCTTCCGTCAGTTTTATGCACGAGTATTTTGTACAAATTCCATGCAAAAAGTTTCTTGCAAAAGATTCTATATTTCCAGTACATTACCTTCCCTCAGTTCTGTATATTTTGTACAAATTCTATCCAGAAAGTTTTTAGCAAAAGATTCTATATTTCCGGTAAATTATAACGCGAACATAGTATGTCAATTGCACTTGTACATTGACATCTATCAATCAGAATTTTATTAATATACCTAGTAGCTGTTTCCATAGTTATAGCTGGCTGCTTTATGAAATTTAATTTCTTTATATCTATTTAATATGAGGTGTAAAATGTAATCAAATCGTATAGAGAATAAAATATTTTTTTATATTCATAACATTAAAATGAAAAAATCTGATGTGGCCAGCACATAACCTCTCGCCGTATATTTTACCTGGCTGTATGCATAAAGCAAAGAATATTTTTATAAATACAAATAATATATTCATATAAATCTATGACGTATAAACTTCTTTATTATTCAATAATAGCATGTCTCAACATAAAGATATTTTACCATAAATTATGTTACAATAAATTACAAAGTAGAGTTTACCATATATAAATATTAGGCTGGTAACAGCAATTTTCAATTCGAACAACCTTGTTTACTCTCTCTTCATATTCTTCTAGTAAAAACATTAATTTTGGACGGTCTAAAATGTATATATCTGGATTGTGCATCTATTCTTACATATCTTCTTTTACATTTTATTTTTTCATACTTGTTATATCTAAATAACACTAATTCCCTTTAATAAAGTGACGGATAGATTGCACTCCGATTATTCTTATATTGATGTGTAATTTTGTCAATATTTACAACTTACTTGAGAAGAATTTGATAGCTTTTTCGCAATTCAAAGTTACTCTAGTCTACAGTGCTGGTGTACATTGTCCCATAATGTTTGAAACAAATTTAAGTCCTTCAACCTAGACTTGTCATCTCCATAATAGAGACAGATCAAGAATTAAGGGATTCTCCAAGTAAATTTTTCTTTCGTTACTCATTATTTCTGACACTGACATTTATCTGTCACAAATAATTAAAATTTTCAACTATTTTTCATGGCATCCTTTCGGTTGTAAAATTAATTACAACAGTTTATTTTATATATTATATTCCTTTTATCTCTAAATCTATAGAATATATATAAAAATATTTGAATTTATCAGAAAGAGAATTTATTTTTCTTTAATATTATCAAGAAAAATTTTCAAAAAATAATATTTAGAAGATTTTTTTTCAAGAATCTTCTACTTCCGGTTGTCCAATTGTTACCAAAACCTTTTCAGATCTTCCCATGAATGTCCGATTGGGAAATACGTAGTTAAACAAATTTAAAGTCTTATAGTTTTTGAGTAACCGTCCTTCCAACATCCTACATACATACACACACACACACACACACACACATACATCCACACACACACACACACACACATAGACATCATCGTAAAAATGTTAAAATCGGATTGTAGGGACCTTAAAACGTGCTTATACAATAAAATCTGGATATGCGATTTTTAGCATGAATGCAATACCTCTCTTAGCGAGAGGTAAAAATCTGATGTGACCAACACAATACCTCCCGCCATTTACCTAAGGGGTATAATTTTTATATTACTTTATAAATTTATCCATAGAATATACAGAAAAAGTATTAAAGCAAACCTGTAGAAAATGGAATAATCTTTAATTTTTATAATAACAAATTGCGAAAAATTACATTTAAAGGTATTTTTTGAAGAAAAACTATCTTGAGCTTCAAGTAAACTGCCATTTCCGGTTATCCGATTGCCACCAAAATCTAATGGCTTCTTTCCATGTTAGAATAAGGTAGAAATACATGGTTTCAAAACTTTCTGAATGATAATATTTGAGTTAGAGCGTAAAGAGGATCCACACACACACACACACACACAAACCCACACACACACACACACACACACACACACACACACACACACATACACACACACAGACATCATCGTGAAAATTTTAAATTGGATTGTAGGGACCTTAAAACGTGGTCATTTACCAAAATCTCGATATGCGATTTTTAACACGATCCCTATACCTCCCTTACCAAGGGTAGCGGGAGGTAAAAATGAATTTTAACACCTTTTTTTCAAGAGAAACTGTTAAATTTTCAAATGAGGATACTTCCAGTTGCCCAATTATAACTAAAATCCAATCACGGATCATGGATGCTAGGAAGAGGAATAATTAAAAGTCCTAATTTTTGGATTTGCAGTACCTATTAGAGTTGTAGTTATCGCGACCAAAATTATCGTCATATACACGCACACAAACACACACACACACACACAGATATCACCGAACTTTTCGACGAAAAACAATACCTTCCTTACCTAAAAGTGACGGAAGGTAAAAAATAGACCGCAATGAAGTTAATAGATGAGGAATTTAAAGGAAAAGGAAAAAAAACTTGTTAGGTTAACTAAGTCAATATATGGCAGAGACTATTGGATAAAATATCCTACGCACCACATCCGGAAGGTCATTTTTTGAATTCTGAGAATATAAGAACGTCCTAAAAACTTCCTACCTCATCCATTTAAATAGCATTTTTATGACTAGATACGTAATATACTAATTTGAATACATTAAGTTTTTAAGGCGGCAACACAATAGTCCGGAAACGAGAATATATACAAAACTTATCTCGTATTTGGTAGGTAATAAAACCGGCTGAAATTTACAGGAAAGGTGTAAAATTACCTGAAAATTTGGCCAAAACATTATTTTTTGTTTAAAAATATTGGTTTGACATCAAAAAGTAGGTTAAAAGTGCTCTCGTTCTATTTTCCGGGCTATTGTTCAGCCGCCTTGTACTTGTATCCTAAAAGTAACAAAGGCAGTTTAAAAACCTTATTTCTTATTTCCAAGTTAAGCTATTAGACGAACACCCTGTATAAAATTGAAAGTAAAACTATTTACCCAAAATGATATACAGGGAACTATAATGAATATTTGCTATAATGTTGTTTTAAATTTTTTTCCAGAATGAAATATGGGTTGTAATAATCCACAATTCCGCACGGTACAAAAATTTCAGCAATTTAAATAATAATAGGTAGTTATACTATAATAGAATATATTTTACGTTTTATTACTTATTTTGCAAAATGCATTATAAATTTTATTCCAAATGTTATATGTATAGTACTCTTCAGAGCAAAGGTCAACAGTCAACAGACAATATATTTTTTGCAAAGAATTTATAATACGAGTATATAATATGAAGTAATACTTATTAAATTTTTGTAAACATAATTATGACGATGACACATACATATATGAGGAGCACACATGAAACGTATAAAAATTTAACGCATAACATAATACTGACAATGAACTTTATTCAAAAAGTACTACATATCTACACATTAACATACTTGAATAAAATGTTAATGTAACAAAAATATGAGCAAAGTTTAACATATTATTAATTATTATGATTCTGTTGATTGGGTTAGAATGGTGTAATTTTTAGGCTTCCTGTATGAATAGAATTATAAATGTTCCTTGGCGAATTCATTGAAAGAACTAAGTGCGGAATAATTTAGTAGTTAACACACAGGAAATAAAGCGAGATAAATACGGGCTCCACGCTAGTGCTAGTCCTAAGCACAACATGATGCGGAAATGGATAAATACATTTCGTAGCTTCACTTAATTTGACAGTTTTATTTACTCTAATTCGCATGTTTAAATATTCAGCCCACCACAGATACTACGAATTTCCTCCAAAAAGATATTATTTAAATGAGAAATACAAGTTTATGAAACAGTACCTTACATTAATTTTGTTACTATTAGTAATAAATATTATATTATGGAACAAGTGAAAATAAAGTTTGTAACATAAGTCACAGGCGAGTGGTGCAACCATACGAATGTAAAAATAGCTTTACTTGTATGTTGTCCATTATACAATTAATATAAAAAAAAGTTAAAAGTGTACAAAATTCGCACTCTCAAACAACTGTCAAAATCTGTTGGTGCCATATATTCCGGCATATAACGCATAATTTTAATACTGAAAAAAATAGTTGTACGTTATATGTCATGCAAAAAGAACAAACCTAAACTTATTATTATAAATGGTAGATCAGGGGTGGCCAACCCAAATGGTCTTACGGGCCACTTTGGAAATGCATCATAACTCCGCGAGCCGCATATAAAATCTATATCCCTATATTAGATTTAGACCCACTATAGGCATTTTTTTGGATTAAAAAATTGAAACACAATGCTTTATTATTATTGTGTTTACTATTATTCTTACATGTAAACATAGATACTATAATAATAATGATACTAAATGCAAATTGTAAACAAATATATTACACTAAAAATGAAATATAAAAAATATATACCTAAATATAAATGAAATAAAACAATGAAACCATTAAAAAATATTTATTTTACTAGTGCGATATTTGGGTATTTGCACATTGTAATTGGTGTTGCAGGTTAGCGTCCGTTATGTTTGAGCGTGTTCTGTGTTTGGTCAATTTCATTTTCGAAAAAAACGTTATTATTTTAAAATCAAAGTTAATTTTTGAATATATGGATGCACAAATAATGTATTTTCTTAATACATTGGTTTTCACTACTTTGGCCATATAAAATAAATATATTTTGTAAAAGTGTGATGAATCTCGCGAGCTGGAAAAATGTTCAAAGCGCAAGCGGCCCGCGGGCCCCGAGTTAGCCACCCCTGTGTTAGATGAAAAATCTGATGTGACCAGCATATTACCTTTCGTTAGTTTTATGTATTTTATACAAATTCTATACAGAAAGTTTCTTACAAAAGATTCTATATTTTCAGTTAAATTATAACACATACATACTGTCAATTGCACAGTACAGGTGTTTCCATGGTTATAAGTACCATAACTGACTGCTTTATGAAATTTAATTTCTTTCTTATTGTTAACTCTATATCCATGGAATATGAAGTTTAAAACGCAATCAAATCCTATAGAGAATGAAATATTCTTTAATATTTATAATAACATTAAATGTGAAAAAATAGTATATTAAAGAACGAATGTCATAATTGTCATTTTATTTTGTGAGAAGGAAGTTTGGGTAACGACGCGTAGCGGAGTTGCCCAAACCTTCGAACAAAATAATCGACAATTATGCCATGAGTTCTTTATACTATTTTGTCTATTTTGCGCTTTTTATGATCTTTTTAAATAAAAAATCGTAAATTCAAAATTTAGGGAATTTTGTGTTACTTGGTAATAATGCGACATTTGAAAATTCAATTGTTTGAATTTAAAATTGTCTCGTGTTGTTTACAATCAAATTCATATCAAATTAAAAATGAATACAGACGATTTTTTGTGTACTCCACCTGAAGTACGTGAAATTACGGAAAATACATTTTATAATTCCAAAAACAAACAATGAAAAAAGTCAGGTTTCATAGTCATAACCAAATATAAAATTTTTACAAGTTACTTACATTTTATTGTATAAAATTAACTGAAAAGTATGTGGAAAGTGTAAAACTATATAATTATACACATCTTATATTTAAAACACTATTTCTTATAAATAAACACTTAATTCTTGTTGACATTTCTCCTCCGCCGCCATTTTGCTTTTGTCTGAACTACTACACAACCTGCGTAACTTTGGCTATGACATCAGCGCCAAAAAGCTCGAACTAATTTACCGACAGAGTTCATAAATAAATAAAAATAAATTACATATTTTAAATATCAACAATTAATTAATAGTGTTTTGAACTATTTATGCCCTAAATATATATAAACAAAAATAAAAATCTTAACAATCGTTAGTATCGTTTATTCAGTGAGGTTTGACATTTGATATTTTTTGACATAACATTTCAGCTATGCTACCAACTTTATAAAAATAAATTGTACTAGGCTGTTACAACACTCAAACGAGCTATTAATGAACTCCTTTGGGTGCTGTAATAGCTTTGTTACAGATGCAAAATAGAAAAATATATTTAACAGCATTTTTTCAAGAAAAACTGTAAAAATCTCCAAATGAGCGTACTTACGATTGACCAGTTATAACCAAAATCTAATCACGTCGGCATATGGATGTAATGATGAGGAATACGAAATAATTGTAATTTTTTGAATTGTAGTATTGGAGTTATCAGATCCAAAAAAATCGAAACACACACACATGCATACATCATCGTAAAAATGGTAAAATCATATTCTAGGGAACCTAAAATGTGGTTATTCATTAAAAACCCACAACCGAATTTTTGACCAACGACAATACTTTCTTTACCCAAAGGTGACGAAAGATAAAAAGTAAAGAGAATTTTTATTTGTTTAAAAATTGAATAATTTATTTACCAATATTAATATTATTTAATGGCAATCAAAATTTGTACTTTTCATTATTTTACCAAAATGTTTATTATATGTAATTTTTGGCCACGAAAGTTATTTGAAACATATTTATATATTTTTTATAATAAGTCAAATTATGTGATTCCAATTATTAGCTAACTCCATTGAGAATAAAATGGAACTCACATCTACATCATAGCTTATAAAAAAAAATTATTGCTGCCCAACTAATAACAAATAGGACCTTTTATAATTACAAACTGCTTTCAGATTAAAGGAAGATTCTTCTCGGACAAGTAAATTTCAAGTTTTTTAATGTTAATAAAATATGTTTTGTGAAAAGGAATTACGAGAATTCATTTCTAGTATACCAAATCATAATTTCAGTCAATGTACATTTTCACTTTATCCAAATTTGCTGAAGTTTTTATTCGCACTGCCTTCTATTCTTCCATAATATACTGGTGTTTAAAGGTATAATATAAAATTTGCAAAGTTGGTTTACATATTATATGTACCGCCATATTTATATCATACATTTATACAAGGTGTTAAAAAGACAATGAAAATATTTAAGGGCATATAGTGCTGACCAAAATGAGTAAAAAACGTAATAAACATGGGTCTGATCTTCAGGTGTGTCCGAAAAAAAAAACGAAAAATCGAAGAAAAACTGATACAGATAGTAAATGAACAAAATTTTATATGAAACATTTTTCTCAATTTCTAATAGTTATGAAGTTATTAGAAAATTAAATATTGGCCAAGGTCTCCCCATTTAACTTAGTACAATTTGTTGATTTAGAAAAAAAAACGCATCTAAGATTACCTTCGAAAGGTAAACAAAAAGTCTTATTTAATTGAAGTCGTAACTCTTATAGTTTTGGAGATAGCAAAGGTAAACTCCGTGAAAACTCATTTTTCACTGCCTTATAACTCGGTAACTATTGAAGATCGGACCTATATTAATTAAGTTTTTTTTTTCATTTTGGTTAGTACTATAAGCCCTTAAAAATGTTACCCTTTTCTAATACCCTGTATATCACATCATTTCTGTTTTCAGGAAAAAGTGCCCACTGCGGCGCAAGATGTACGAGAGCTCGTGCTCGTACCAGTCAGCGCTGGAGCTGAAGCGCGGCGCCGGCACGTGTCCGGGCACGCTGGGCGTCGGCGTCGGTGTCGGTATCAAGAGCGAAGAATTCGCTGCGCCACCCGACTGGCCGGCCTATCGCTTCTGCAACCCCAGCACCTTTGAGCAACTCAAGCAGAGCGTGGAGAAGGCCAAGCAGGCTCTGCAGGTAAGGAAGACCCTGTAGTATTTTCATCGGTGACTACTGCGAGCTTTGTGTAGACTCCCCATTACAAGCTTTAAAATTCTCTTGATATAGTTAACTAATATCAATATTATTAAATTGATGAACCAACTAACTAATTGCAAGTAGGTATATTTTTCTTCAATTAATAGATTGACCCATTGCCTTGTAGCATTATTATAAACATCGATAAAACTATATTCAGACAGGTCTCAGCGTTATTGTTATTCCTCTTCTTATTCTCCCATGTATCTTCTATTCAATTATAATTGTTTGGACACAATTCCTTTTTAAAATATGTCCAATCTAATTAGCCTTCCTCTTAATTATTTCTTATTTCTCTCAAAATTCTTATCTCTTATGCAAACCATTCTCAACACTGATTAATTCCTGACCCTTTCTCTCTTTTCTCCCAATTATATTTTTTTGTGAACAATCCCTTTTTAAAATATATCCAAGTTGGTCTTCCTCTTTTTTATTTTTATTAAAATTATCCTCTCTTCCATTCCTTCTCAACATCTTCTCATCCTTGATTTTCTTTCTTTGCACATTCTTCTCCAATCGTTGCTACAACCACGTCTTAAGTCTTCAAACTTTCAACCTACTTTTTTCATTCTTCCTCAAGGTCCAAATTTCGCAGTTACCTATTTGTTGTCCTTATTTATACCATAACTAGTGGTGGCTGGTGTATTTTCTACCGGAGGGGCGCAGTGATTAACCTTAACTGGGCAAAATAGATTTTCAAATTTAATCACAAATCACTTCTTAAAAGTAAATTCAGCTCTTCTGTCTTTCGGAGATATAAATTGAAAATGGGAAGTAAATATTTTATTCTGAGCTTTTCTCTCACTAATTTGTGTTAATTTTAAATCAGGCAATGGCCTACCTAATTCTTTAATTTTTAATTAAGGAAGTATATTAAACACACTACAAACTAAAATAAGGTATTTATTTTAAAACTGAGCTGAAGCCGCAAAATAAGTGCGGCCATACAGCGCTTACAGTCCACGCTAGTCACATAAACTTTACGTCATATTGTCACAGCAACGCGGGCCGCAATAGATTAAGCGCTCAAGGCTTCATCGCAGTGACAAATCTTGCGTCTAGTTTAAATGTTTTATATTTAACTATTAACCACTAACGTAACAGTAGAACCGCTTTTTGTTTTATTATATGATTAAATCATTAACGAGCCCCTCCTGACTATACCCTTTTAAACCAAAATTTGTCAAAGATTCGGGAGCCATCGGTCTTATCACTATGAATACATAAGCTGGTATATCAGTAGGGTTGCCACCTAAGTACATCTGTCTGCTACATACTCATATATAACCATGGTAGTTACGCAGTCTAAATATTGAAAATATTTGTTTGAAGGTCAATTCATCCTTAAATTCGAATACTTTCAAAATAAGATTTTTCACACAGTTACTGAAAGGACTGCAGGTTTCATTGTTTTAAAACTTTAACAGCGGTAATAATAAGCAAGGGTTAAGTTCAGAATAACCCACAAATGTATAATAATAAACATGGAATAAGACTTAACTCTAGAATAAACTCTCCATAAACGTCATTTTAACACAGAGTTAAAAGATATTCTCGGAATACCTAATCTGGAAATAGGAAATTGTTTATTATTACCGCTGTAATGATGCATTCTTCTATTCAGTCAATTTCCTCCTGATTATGATCATGCGAGTAGAAGAACCTAAAGTTACTCTTACCAACATAACGATACATAATATATGTATGTATAAACAGTACAATTATATTAATGACCTTTTAGTAAAAGTAGTATTTTAATTACATACTTACATAATACTAGAAAAAAAAATAGAATCATACAATTTCGACTTATGTATATGCAAATTTAACTGAAGAGTGGGTTGCCTATATTATCAAAACGACTTTAATATAATTATTCTAAGATACAGTGTGTTAAAAAAAATAATTAACTCGGAGTAGGCTATGAACAAAGAAACGTATGTATTCATTTAAAAGTATTAATTAAATGTCAGTTTGACAATAAATATTGTCAAAAATGTTATCTAATGAAATCAAAGCTTTTCTTCTTAATCTTATTTTAAAAATGGCAATAAGTTAAAAAAACGGCGAATGGCAATTTTCTTTTGCTGTCTGTTACAATGAATTTCAGGAAAATTACATTTCAAGATCAATTCTGACAACTTGACTTTTGAATTGAATAATGATCAGACATACGTTTCTCTGTTCATAGCCTACTCCGAGTTAGTTTTTTTTTATTAAACACTGTACAATATCCATTTAATAAAGCTGTATGTGTTTGTTACAGGACCGTAGTGGTTTTCTCGGGGCGGGTAGTGCATTTAGTGATTTATATTCCGGGGTCGCGAGTACGTCGCGGCCGAACGACGTTCAAGACGTCAGCTCTCGGTCCAGGGACGAGTCCAGCGACCTCAAGAGGACGCATGGTGAGTTGCAACACATTTATTTTTACCTCTACTATGGTTTAAACTCAAGTTTTCGTGTGTTCGTGGCCGTACTCTGACGAACTGATTTATGAAGACAAGTAAATATGTACCTACACTAATTAGCGGCCCTGACAAAGATGTTTATGGCCCGTAAATAAAATCAAGTTTTTACTTGAAATTTAATTATTTATTTTATAATGACCTAAAGTGATACTTTTGTGGCGAATCTGTAAGCGTTTGACGGACGAGTCCGATAACCACCGATGACGCAGTCACTTTAGCTCCATATAAAATATACTCCTATTATATCATCGTCAAATGCAGCAATATTTATTTATATCACTTTATACATTGGATTCATTGTGAAGTGCTTTATAGAACAAAAAATAATTTATTTTTTTTGTCATTTTGTAATTAGTATTTTTTGCTATTTAATATGTTTTTTATAATTAATTGGGTTATTTATTAGTTTTTCGTCATGTCCGAAAATGTGATGTCTGAAATTATGCAAGCGACCAATGCAGAAACATGAATGTTTATTAATATGAAGAAATGTCATTGGCTCACCTTCTGCAAATTTAATTTGACTGCCGCTATTTACTTTTTGAGTCGGTCAAAAAATAACTATCACGAAAGGTAAATTTTTAACTGTTTCTATTGAGATCTAAAATGTTATATTTTTTATGTTTGAAGAAAAAATAATTTTTTGAGGTTACAACCGACGATTCAACAATTCCTTTCGACCTTTTCTATCATATTGATCAGCGCAATATGTGTACATAACAAATCGCCCGCGGTCTAGGAGAAATCTTTCAGAAAATAAATTTGATATTATTCATGTGTGATTCTTTTTAAGTACATTACTCTCATATCAATAGTATATCTGACTATGACAACCTTAATTTTTACTATAAAAACATAGGTATACGGTATAATTAAAAAAAAATGAAAAAGCGGGCCATAGGCGGTTTAACATGGGAAATCAGTTTTTCCTTGCACAAAAGTTACCAATTAATTTTAGACAGAAATGTTTCAAATAATAGTTGTTTATAATTAAATAAACCTAACCTAAATCACTAAGGGCCGGTTGTTCCATCTATAGTTAAACATTCGGTTAAACTTTATTCTATTGATAACTTCGGTTTGCGTTGTTCCACTTATGGTTAAAAGTTACCAGTAAGATAAATTTTCGTTAACGGCAAGATAACTAACAGTCAGTCAAACTACCAGTTAAGAGTTTTATCCAAAGGATATCGTACCGAGTGAAGAGAAATGGAACATATGGTATGGAACATTTGTGTTGTTTTGATGATATAAGCTGTTTGTTACTATTAATAATTATTATAATAAATCAACGGTGATGAAGTTTGGATTTCATTTTTGATAATATTAATTTTCGAAAACAGTACACAGTACAGTAAAGACGTAATAATTTTGAAAAATGGGATGATTCAGAATTTTTTGAAGTTTCGAATGTCAAAGAATATAGTTCTTTATTTGTTAGATAAAAATGAAGACCAAATTTTGTTCTTATCTATTAGGTAAGTGATATGCCAGTTGTTGATAGCTTTACGATTTTATGAAACAGAGTGTATATCATGGTTACTGGCCACAACTAAAACTAAAATAATTTCTAATTGATTCCAGATGATGTATTTGTCTTCCTGGACTCAATTATATTTTTATATTTGTCGACTAATTTAATTAAATTAGTTATTTCCGCTGTATTAAAATAAACTGCTCTTTATCTATAATTTTCACTATTCGTTTTTTGGAAGTCGTATTTATCATGTTTTCTAAACGTTCAAACTGTGGTTTAAACTACAACTGCACCAAAACACAGACAAGAGATAAAGTAACCAAATTTCTATTGAAATTGTTACAGCCAAGTTGCCAGCTTTTCAAAAGTAACTCTACCCAAACACAGTTTTAATCTTTCTGATAGCAACTGTAGAATAAATTTATCTAATAGATAATAGATAGATGTAATTGAGACATACTGTCAGAAATTTGTTTTCAAATAAAAGTCATAGATAATTCATTTCTGCAGCTAAATGACTACTTTTAGAATCTAACACTTCAATAACGATTTTTTTCTCTTTCTATAACCTATAAATTTAAATTCTGATAGTTCAAGGTTCAAACCACGTTCAAACGACATGAATTTCTTTGTAATTTTGTTTCAATTTCATGGCTATCGCTATAAATGAGCAATATTTGTACAATTTCAAATTCGATTTAACAGGTTTCCAGAAGTGCAAAATTAAATCTGTTTAGTAATTTAAAACAAATTTCCAATGTTAAAATTCTATGGTGCGCTTTTTAATTAACACCCTATTGTATGTGTATGTATACAGTACCCAGGAATTATTAGTATTTAATTCTTATATTGTTTTTATACTGTATGTCATTTTCATGTTCTGTTTAGAAATATACACAGATCATATTTAAATAAAACAATAATTAACACTATATCAGTATTGTTCAAATCTACTAACAAATAATTTAGTAAACGATTGTATAAAACTTGGTATGCTACACTTTTCTTTTTAACGTAATTAGAGTAACAATTTAATTTTTATGTTATTACCACTTAAACCGTGCGTAATTCAATTCTTCTCTACGTCGTCGTTCTTGACCTTGCAAATATGTAAATTCTTAATTCAAATACAGACTTCCTTCTATGAATGAAAATGTTAATTTACTCTTCATTTACATTTAAAAACGTAGACTTTACACCCTTTCTTTCTTCAACTTCCAAAATCAACCTCTAACTCGTCGGATAGCAATCAGAATCGTATCAACAATCACACGACCGTGGTGTATTAGCTATCGAAAGCTATCGGTTATATCGCCGCGGTGTAATGGCGTCTGCACATCAGACAAGGATGGCACGTTGGAGGGAGATAGAAAAGGGTGTAGGGCGAATCACAGCGCGAGCATGCTGGCGTTGCTATGGCAACATTACGGCGACGCAGCCACCCTGATCTACACGCAGATACACCATCTTATACGAGGAGATCGCAAGCTTAGCTCAACGCAAATAGAAATTAATATATAAAATTATAAAGTATTTTATGAATTATCATGCGTTTTTCCTTGGTTCAGGATCCTTATACCTCCCACCCGGTAGGTATAGGGATCGTGTTAAAAATCGCATATTTAGATTTTGGTAAATGACCACGTTTTAAGGTCCCTAGTATCCAACTTTAGCATTTTCACGTGTATGTGTGTCTGTGTGTGTGTGTGTGTGTGTGTGTGTGTGTGTGTGTGTGTGTGTGTATGTGTGTGCGGATCCTCTTTACGCTCTAATTCAAATACTATCGTTCAGAAAATCTTGAAACCTTGTATTTCTACCTTACTCTTATAAGGAAAGATGCCATTAGATTTATTAAATGACCACGTTTTAAGGTCCCTAGAATCCAATTTTAACATTTTCACGATGATGTCTGTGTGTATGTGTTTATCTGTATGTGTGTGTGTGTGTGTGTGTGTGTATGTGTGTGTGTGTGTGTGTGTGTGTGTGTGTGTGTGTGTGTGTGTGTGTGTGTGTGGATCCTATTTACGATCTAACTCAAATACTATCGTTAAGAAAATCTTGAAATCTTGTATTTCTACCTTACTCTTATATGGAAAGATGCCATTAGATTTTGGAGTAAATCAGATAACCGGAAATGGCACTTTACTGGAGGCTCAAAATAGTTTTTCTGCGAAATTTTAATCTCGAAGCCTACGTTTTAAATACAACTCCATAGTTACACAGTTCAGATCTCAAATGTATCTAAATGATAGATATATGTCACTGTTAACAAACTAATCATTTCAAATAATAATAGTAATTATTTTTAAAAAGAAAATTTTAAATGGAACAATAATTATATGGAAAGGAACTTAATACAGTTTCCAGCGTAAGTAAATATGTATAGGAATATAGGTAAGATAATAAAAATATATAATATATCATCATGGCATATTACCCACTGCTGGGTGAGCCAATCTGCTTTGTACACAGATGTCGGTAATGATGATGACATATTTGTACCGTGCGGGCGTTTACCAGGTGACACCTTACAAGCACTTATTGCTAGCGTGGAGAGTGCACCACGAGGGTAATTTTTGTGCCATTTAAAATTCGAAATGTTTGGCGTCGGTCGGGATCGAACCCGGTATTTAATTTTAAGTATTTACATGAATAAAATTTAAATTAAACGAAAGGTATTGTGTTAGCCACATCAGATTTTTACGTCCCGCTACCCTTGGTAAGGGAGGTA
Organism: Harpalus rufipes; assembly: GCA_951394225.1. Classification (NCBI taxonomy): domain Eukaryota; kingdom Metazoa; phylum Arthropoda; class Insecta; order Coleoptera; family Carabidae; genus Harpalus; species Harpalus rufipes. The sequence goes on from OX596277.1 coordinate 13,304,088, forward strand.
TAGGGATCGTGTTAAAAATCGCATATCGAGATTTTGGTAAATGACCACGTTTTAAGGTCCCTAGAATCCATTTTTAACATTTTCACGATGATGTCTGTGTGTATGTATGTATGTATGTATGTATGTATGTATGTGTGGATCCTGTTTACGCTCTAACTCAAATACTATCGTTCAGAAAGTTTTGAAATCATGTATTTCTACCTTATTAAATACAAACCATTTTAACTAAATTTTATAACCTGTAGTTATGTTTCAGTGTATATGTGTGTGTGTGTGTGTGTATATGTGTGCGTGTGTGTATGTGTGCGTGTGTGTATGCGTGTGTGTTTGTGTGTGTGTGTGTGTATGTTGATGTTGGAGGTACGATTTCTCAAATTCTATACGACTAAAGACCTGTGTAACTACGTACTCCTCAATCAAACATTAATGGGAAGAGTTGAATAAGTTCTGGTAACAATTGGATAACCGAAAGTAGTAGTATTTTAACAATAATCTCCTAAATATTTTATTTTTTGAAAATTTATGTTATTACAAATATTAAAAAACAAAATTCTCTATCTGATACATTTAATTTTTTTATTGTACCTTCTATAGATTTAAGGATAAAGAAATATGATCTATAAAATAATCTGTTGTAGTAAGTCTCAGCCCAAACCTCCATGGTAACCATTTGAGAAATTAAAATGTCTGTAATTGACAGTTAAATGTCACTAATGTCAGTGTCAAAAATTCAGAAATAGTACTGAAGGCTTTTTATGGGAACGATATTTAATATTTCTTATTGTATTATTAATTATATATTTAAAAATATAGGTATATTTCGTATACCCTTCAGAAATACCGCCAATATCGTCAATGAATTGGAAGAACCTCGAATATCTAAATATAAAGATTCGATGTAATTAAATTTTTTTGTGTACAAGAAATGTTAAATTCAATACTTATAAATCCCACAATGGAAAGGGCGAGAGGTATTGTAATGGTCACAACAGATTTTTTTGGTACGCCTCAACCATAGTTTGTAAAATGCTAAAAAAAAAAATTCAGTTCTTAAACATCTCAAACATCTTTTGCATATATTATAATAATAGCGAATGTTGCCCGTTCCGTGCTCCAGTTTGAAAAGTTTTCGCGCCCTGGTTATCAGGAACATAAAAGAATATAGAAAAAGAAAATGATTTCAACGTTAAACTAAATATAAGTTTTCAGATCCAATATTAAACAATTTATCTTCTCGACATTTATATGTTGTGGTGTCGTGCTAAATAAAAAGATCACAAGAAGTTCGTTTCAATTTATTTTGTACCGAGTGGAAGACGAAAAGTGAGCCATAGGTTTTTAACATGGGAAAACGGTGTTTCCTTGCGAAAAAGTAGCCTAACAATTTTAGACAATAATGCTTCAAATAAATGTTGTGGAGAATTATTTTCTACATGTAAATCATATTTTATTTTGGATGTTTAGTAACCGAGCAAATCGAATTTAAAATTTCATAAAAGTTATTTCTTTATTGTAACAAATGTAATACATCCGAGGTGGAATACATTTCATGACAGCCGAGTGAATATATATAATATTACCGAGAGGTGAAGCCTCGAAGTGAGATACAGCACGAGGCTGTAATGAAACTCCCACCAAGGTATGTATACTACTTTATTCACAATCATCCTCTTTTTAAATGAATAATTTATTTAGCCTACTTTATTATAGGGATGTATGACAATGTTACTAGGCAACCCCTATATAAACATTTACAAGTCTTGGGATGGAAGTGAAATCTGATATTTCCCACCCAAGAGATTGCCATTGCAGTTAGCAATGACGTATTTCTCAACCTCCAAAAAGTTAAGAATATGCATATTACTATAATGATTGTGAATAATAACATTATACTTGTCAGAAACGTTGCGTTTAAGTTGTCATTTTTGAAAAAAATATTTCCAAATTATAATTTTTTCATCAAATTAATATTACATAATTTTACATAATAATTTGTAACTTGTTTTCATGTTAACAATTCTCCATTTTCAATAATAATAAATGTAAAACGTCATTATATGTTTTGTTTTTGTTTGTGATTTTGTTTTAATTTCATGGCTAGCACTATAAAATATTAACATCACAAGTTTTTACCTTCCGTCACCTTAAGAAAGGTATTGTCTTTGGTCAAAAATTTCAATAATGAGTTTGTAGTGAATAAGCATATTTTAAGGTCCCTACAATACTATTTTACCATTTTTACGATGATGTCTGCATGTATGTGTGTCTGAGTGTGTGACGAAAGTTTCGGATCGCATAACTTCATTACCACGATTCCAAAAATTATATTTTTTTCGAATTCCTCAAGATTACATCCAGAAGAACAAGTGATTAGATTTTGGTTGTAATTGGTCAACCGGGAATACCCTCATTTGAAGATTTTAACAGTTAAATATGATTTATTGACATTTAACGTTATTATAACTGAAAGAATATATTATACTCTACAGGATTATATTACATTTTATACTTCATATTCAATAGATATAGAGTTAAAGAATTATAAAGATATTAAATTTCATAAATCAGCCAGTTATGCTAACCATGAAAACTGCTAATATATTCAGATAATTCAAATTGGCAGGTGTCAGTATCAATGAAAAGTAAATTAATGTGGCAGAGATGGGGATGTTGAAGTAGATGTTGGGGAAGACACGGTAAGGTATTAACACTCTAGTGTTACAAGTTTCTAGAAAGATACAAGAATGACGATTACGTTGGTTTGAACATGTCATGAGGAGAGATGAATATATTAATAGAAGGTGGAAGAAACATAGGATGACCAAATATAAGATGAAAAGACTGTATTGCGGAAGACTTGAGAGAAAAGGAACTGAATGAGAACGACACGCAAAACAGAAATGAGTGGAAGAAGAAAATAAAAATAGCAACCCTTAACGAATGGGAAAAGCTAAAGAAGAAGAAAAAGAAGATGTTAGTGTCAAATGCAATTTGCATAGTTTGTTTATGAAATAATTTTACTGGAAATTTAGAATCTTTTGCAAGAAAAATTTATGTATGGAATTTATATATAATGCACGGGATTGACGGAAAGTATTGTGCTGGCCACAACTGATTTTTTTTGTAAGTGATATCGTGTTATGCTCTGTACTACAAACTACAATAGGTTTTTGTAGATGGTGTAATTTTATTTTAGTTCAAGAATAAAGAATTTCAAAATTTGATTGTGTCACATTTAAGCCCGATCCTACCAACTCTAATTAAATTTACTGTTTATTAACCATTATTTAAGAATTAAACTGAAGGTTAGAAGCGATGCAAACAAGTTTTAACTTCCAGTTAGCTCTAACTAAAGGTGGTAAGAACAATTTTGCATCATAACCATTTGCTATCACTGTCACTATTAGAAATTATAACTATTAATAATAATCAGAATATTTTTTGTTCTACGAATTGTAAGTTTTTTGTTATGATTTATTTTATATATAGATATAATAGTGTATATTTATATCGTTCCTACTACGTAGTCCTATTTTTTCTTTATATTGCTAATCCATCAATTTATCAATATAAAAATGACAAACTAGAAAGCACTTTAAGCTCTGTATAGTACTCGTGTTCTAGGTAAATATACCTGGTAGAATTTATGTGCTGTAAGTTGGTCGGAAGCTTTTGTAATAGAATATCTTAATATATAAAAAGTAGTTGTCAGGCAGGCGGTGGAAGCTTTTGCCTAGAGGTCACAGTTCACGTGCAGGTGAAAGCTTGCCATTTGCGGGCTGCCAGCGCTTCCGGTTCTAGCTAGGCCCGAGCGCCATCTCGTCGCGGCCAGAATAAATCATTCATTTCAAAAGCAAACACACTTTTATTATTCTTTTGTGTATTTTTTCTCCGAAGAACTTTCCGAATGTCTCCGTTCTTTTGTATTTCACATTTTTTGTTCTCCCCGTTTGAATTTATAATTTCGGTTGAGATGTCTTTTATTTTCTTTAGGCAGCACGCCTGCTGCCGGGCTGTCGCGATTGTTTTGTGCTTTTGTTTTCTTTTCCACTGCTACTGGATCTGAATTGTATATTTACGAAGCTATTCTTGCTGTTTTACTGCATTTCTTACAACGATTACAAATCAGGAATTATTAGTCATGTTTTCCATTTATGACTCAAATTCCACCATCATGTTTTGTCTGAATTACGTACACTCTTTTTATTCGGATGAACTTGACATTATACATTCTTTTGTCATTCTGATTTATTGTTATTTAGGTATTCACATTTTCCATTACATTTAAATAAAACAAATCAACCTTTATTACCGAGCAATAGTATCTACAATCCGTTTTATAATGCTATGTGTTTGTGTTTGGAGAATCAGAAACAAATACAATGATTTCGTTTTACATTTTTTACCTTTTAATAAGTGTTAAATTCGAAAGTGAAAAACTAACAAAACGTTTAAAATATTAAACGAAAACACTATTTCGTATTCTTAAATTCAAATATTATGCTGAATATGACTACTCTTCAGTGAAGAGTCGGCACTTTTTTATGCAGATATAGAACGTTTAAGGGCCCAGGGAGAATGATTGGACAAGCAGTCTACTGATGAAAAATTTATATTTCACGCCAACGTTTCGACTAAGATATTAGTCCTCATCAGGGCTCTTAAATTGGAAGAAAAAAAATCTGTTGTGGCTAGTACAATACCTCTCGCCACTTCCTTTTTTTTGGTTACATAAGTATAGGGCGCGAACAGTCATGTTACATTGTTGGCCTTGACAAGCAGATGTGGGGGGCCGTTTCAGAATGATAATTAGTAATTATGTACATAGATGTCAAATGTCAGAGTTTTTCATTAAAAATTTCAAGATTTTCTAAATTCACGTAGTTAATTTGTCACCAGGAGTGTGGAATTTACTTGTCGAGGAAAATAAACCACATGGGATTGGAAAATCACTAAATTTAGAATGAGAAATTATGATATTTGACATCTATATACATAATTACTAGCTATCATTCTGACATGGGCCCCCGTATCTGCTTGTCAAGGCCAACAAAGTCACATGACTGCTCGAGCCGTAATGTATTTAACATTTTTTGTATACCTACACTCTACACCAATTCATTGTCGGGAGTAACAGTATTTCTGAAGGGTATGTGTAATATACCTATAATATTAAATATTTAACTATTAATACATTAAGAAATAATATAATGTAGAAAAAGTCTTCAGTAATGTCTCCGGATTTCTGACACTGACATTTACCTGTCAGTCACAAACAATTTAAATTTTCAATTATTTTCCATGGCATTCTTTCGGCTGTTAAATTTATTACAACAGATTATTTTATATATTATACGTCTTTTAACTCTAAATCTATAGAATATATAATAAAATATTTAAATGTATCAGATAGAGAATTTAATTTTCTATAATATTCAAAAAATAATATTTAGAAGATTTTTTTGCAAGAATCTTCTACTTCCGGTTGTCCAATTGTTACCAAAATCTTTTTCAGATCTTCCCATGAATGTCCGATTGGGAAAAACGTAGTTAAACAAATATAAAGTCTTATAGTTTTTGAGTAATCGTCCTTCCAACATCCCACATACACACATACATACATACACACACATACATCCACACACACACACAGACATCATCGTAAAAATGTTAAAATCGGATTGTAAGGACCTTAAAACGTGCTTATTCAATAAAATCTGGATATGCGATTTTTAGCATGTATCCAATACCTCCCTTAGCGAGAGGTAAAAATACAAATAAATATCTTGTACAATTGAGGTAAAACAAACAAACAAAATTATTACATATAATATACAAATACTTACAGAAATGTCTTAAATTAATGGTTTGTAGTAACTTCCATGAGGAACAAATATAAAAGAATTTCATAGAGTTGATCGTCGCAAAAGATAATATTAAAGAAATAATTTTATGTCCTTACATAATAAATTCAATTGAAATAAAATTTATTTAAATTTCAAATGAATTTTTCTCATTAGTTTGTAGGAATATAAAAATGATTACAAAAATACTGTGTTGAATATACCATCCCATTTAAAAAAAATTGTGTTGGAAGTTGAAACTCACTGATTTAAAAAAAAAAGTTCTTTCCTAAGCGAATGTCCTCCTCGGTATTCTATAATTGAATCTTTAATAATATAGAAATTATTTGAAGTAGCTCGTTTTGCTGTTACACCTGTATATGTATACATAGATTATATTGATTATACATTAATTCTATGTTCATATTTAGTTATTTCTTGCACCACGTCCATCTGTATTTTCCACACCTCTCCTATAAACTTTTGAAAATATGAATTCCTGCATAGAATCGTCTATATCTGGTTTTTGCTCCTGCTGCTATGCAATGTGCCTGAGGGTTGGATTCTCGCTGAGCGAGTGAAGCAACAAAGGAAGCGCGGTGTCAATAGCCTGCCTCCTTTCTTCTTCACACCCTCAGTCGCGCGGGGTGGTTCACATAACTACAATAGCCTCAGCTTTGATATACGACGCGCGATCGAACCTAACAGAAGCCAGAAATCGAATGGAAGGAAAACGAGAAAGAGATAATAGTTTGGAGGTGTGAAACTGACAATAATATTTTATATTTTAGTGAGAAAATTTGGTAGTTCAAATTTCAAACTCGACTGTAAATATTATTTTTGTATTCATTGACTAAACGTCCGAAACGTCAATTTCCCAGGTCTCCACCAGATAAGTGACCGGGAAATTTTGCAAAACACATTCTCCTTTTTCGAAAGTGTTTATTAAAGAACTATATTTATAATAAAGAAGTATAGTTTCTCAAACACTCTTTCGCTTAATAATAATAAGAGAAAATGCTGGAATATTGAATGAAATTTAATATTAAAATAATGAATTTAGTGCATTTGATTCATAACGTTGGCAAAAAAATTTAGTCGGCGGGAGTCGGCAAGATAGAGAACCCAGGAATTCGGTAACACATAACCAACAAACGTAATTAAAAATTTAACAAAACAATAAGAAATTTAACAAGTTTATTAAATTTAAATTTGCTATACACTACAAGTGAAATATTTAGTAAGAAAAAATAGTATTTATGTACCATGATTAGCACTATATTACATAAAAATAAACATTAAAATAATTGGAATTTAAATTTGACACATCACTGAAATTAGCTACAAAGCACTGTATATGTATATTATGTAGTAAAATTTTAATAAATAATATTTGTACAATAATTACTAATTATTAGTTCTATACTTTTCGTACAAAAAATATTGTACAAACTGGCGTGCGTGAAACTGGTTCCCGGAATCATCCTATGGCAGCGCTCGCAAGCACGTGTCGCGAAATACTCATCCGGGAACCAAGCGTTCCCGCACTTGGTATGTAAATAATTATTTTAAAAAAAGTGATTCGAAATTCATTAATTACGACAGGTTTGTAGTACACATTTTTTGTAAGTACCAACTTCTTGAAGATTACACTACAGGTTATATATTTGGTTTCTTAATTGAAAATGACTATAGATAAAATTATGGAACTTGGAAGGCATATTTCCTATATTATATACTTGTAGGAACATATTTTTTTCAGATTTTTCGCAACACCCCTTTATTGATTATTGAGGAGTGATGGGGGGGGTAAAAACATTGTTTAAATAATGTAACTTTCGTGGTCAATAAATTCAAAAAAGTGTTATTAGGTTTAATTTCGTTATTTTCTCCACGCCAGAAATGATTGCCTATAATGTGACACCTGGTAAACGTCCGCACGGTACAAATATGGCGTCATCATTACCGAAATCTGTACACAAAGCAGGTCGGCACATCCGTTATTATTATTATTATTTACTTGAAAATGGATTCCAGATTTCAAAAAGGCCATAGCAGAAGGCTTAGTAGATATAAAGGGCATTAAAAACTGGAATATTTTAAAAACTAATAATTTTTTTTAACTTCGACAGGTCTTAACATCTAGGTTTAATAAAAATGACCGATGTTCCATGTTCTAATTTCTTAGTATGGTGGAACACCCTATTAGTAGAAAATAATGTGCTGGTCATATCGAATTTTTATGTAGTCTCATTATGGAGATGGCAACCTATTCAAGCATAAGTTTGAAATTCGGACACGAAAGCGTAGCAGAGAGTACGCGAACGCACGAGCACTTGAATACCATTTTATACCATTTTCTCTGTTTCTGCTTTTATTTACATTTATATTATTTCTTTATAAAACTAGTTGATTATTTCCACTAAGGATTTTTTTGACAGAATAGTTAGGTTGGTAACAGTGACTTGTGTTTTTATTCTGCCCAATGCTCAATATATTTTATGTATTTAATGCAATCATACCAATCCTAAATAACAAAATGTCATTAAACGTTTGAGAATAAAACTTTCTAGTATCAATAAGCGTGCTAGAATATGTCATTCTAATTCCGAAAGAAAGAATAGTATATTCTACAACTGGTAATGGAATGGCCCATATTTCACACGAGCAAAAAGTTTGTGACCCGAGCCAAAGCCGAGGACTACGGCTTGCGAGACTATACTTTCTCTAACATGATTTTAGAAATTATACATAAAATATTGATTGATAATAACAATATATTATATACCATTAAATACTTTTTTTTGACGCCAGTCCATAAATTGCTTATAATAACTCCATTCATATTTTTCTTTTGATTTATTTGGTAATAACTGACTCCCGGTATCATTAGCAAGTTCCCTTATTTCTGATTCCATATCTATATCTTCATTTCCACTTTATATGTTTTTCTAGAAAAGTCTTCAGTTAATTTTCTAAGTAGTATATTATTATTTAGATAAACTTATTACTCTGGAAAAATCCAAAAACCTGTAAAACTTAACAAAAAACGTAAAAATGTTCAAAACTTTAAAACGTCCAACGCGAATACAGAAATAAATAAATATAAAACAATGAGTCATAACCATAGCAGCCAAACCAAGATATTTGATATACCACGCTAATATGCGGCCAAATAGATTGTGATTCGTCGAAAGCCGTGCAGAATTATTCCAAACGGTGTACGGAATTATTCCACACGGTTTGTTGGAATAATAATAATTCTAACATAATTTTTACCTCTCGCTAAGAGAGGTATTGCATTCATGCTAAAAATCACATATCCATATTTTATTGAATAAGCACGTTTTAAGGTCCCTACAATCCGATTTTAACATTTTTACGATGATGTCTGTGTGTGTGTGTGTGTGTGTGTGTGTGGATGTATGTGTGTATGTATGTAGGATGTTGGAAGGACGATTACTCAAAAACTATAAGACTTAAAAATTGTTTAATTACGTATTTTCCAATCGGACATTCATGGGAAGACCTGAAAAGGTTTTGGTAACAATTGGACAACCGAAACTAGAAGATTCTTAAAAAAAAATCTTCTAAATAATATTTTTTGAATTTTTTTCTTGGTAATATTAAAGAAAATTAAATTCTCTATCTGATACATTTAAATATTTTATTATATATTCTATGGATTTAGAGATAAAAGAAATATAATAAATAAAATAACGTTATAATAAATTTTACAGCCGAAAGGATGCCATGGAAAATAGTTGACCAGTTGAACTGTTTGTAACTGACAGATAAATGTCAGTGTCAGAAATTCATAGATATTACTAAAGAGTTTTTCTGGGAAGTACATATACATTATATTATTTCTTAATGTATTAGTAGTTAAATATTTAAGATTATAGGTCTATTACATATATCCTTCAAAAATACAGTCAATCCTGACAATGAATTGGAAACATTTCGAAAAATTAGAAGAGGACAAAATTTCTTCATTTAATGAATTTAAAATTAAACAATCTAAATATAAGGAATAGATATATGTAAGTACAATTTTTGGTGTAGAATGTAGGTATACAAGAAATGTTAAATACAATAGGGCGCCTTGACAAGCAGATATGGGGACTCATGTCAGAATGATAGCTAGTAATTATGTATATAGATGTATCATAATTTCTCATTCTAAATTTAGTGATTTTCCAATTCCATATGGTTTATTTTCCTCGACAAGTAAATTCCACACTCCTGGTGACAAATTAACTACGTGTATTTAGAAAATCTTGAAATTCTGAATGAAACATACTGACTAATTATCATTCTGAAACGGGCCCCCACATCTGCTTGTCAAGGCCAACAATGTAACATGACTGTTCGCGCCCTATACTTATGTAACCAAAAAAGGAAGTGGCGAGAGGTATTGTGCTGGCCACAACAGATTTTTAGTTGTGGAATGTGTAGTGTTGGAGAAACAATTTTATTTATTTGGCGTAACTTTCATCCTCAAATATTTTTATTATTCCACCCCTTAAACAAACAAACAACTTGTATCTCGAATCCCAATCCCATCATCACATTATGATTCTTCTCATCCCCATCCCCAAGTTTCGGGGATGGTTTGTGTATTGTATCTGCCACGCCCCAGTGGTTACCGCGCTGGCACTAAGGATGAACCGTGAACCATGCACCATGAACCATGACTCTGGTAATTGATAGATTGTCCGCGGTCTGACGCGTGGCACTACTGTACCATCACCCGTGGGAATACAAGGATCACAAAGAGGGTAGAAGGCGTGGAGAATTGCTATATTGATGATGATGATGTAAAGTTAAGTGTGGGGAGTTGATGGGACTCTTATATGAGAAGATTAATTATTGAGTTGTTGGACCAGCAGCTAGTTTTGTTAAATCATAAAATAAAATGCGTTGCTAGGACAATAGTAAAAATCTTTTGTGACCAGCACAATACCTCTCGCCATTTCCATTTTATGTCACATAATTAACGAATTTAACATTTCCTGTACACGCAAGTAATTAAAATTATATCTATTCTTTCGTTCTATGAGAAATTTTGTCATACTCTTCATATTCATTGACTGTATATCAGCGGAATTTCGGATATATGTAATATTAATATATGCGCCTAGAATTTTAAATTTTAAAAAAAATACAATAAGAAATTTTAAATGTATGTACTTCTAAAAAAAGCTTTCAGTAATGTGAGTAAAACTATTTTTATTCTTGACACTAACATTTTGCAATTGCATTTATCTGTCAATTACAAACATTTAAATATCTCAACTGGTTTCTATGGAGTTGTTTGGGCAACGAGATTTATTACAACAGATTATTCTAAATTATTATATATTATATCTCAAAATCGATAGAAGATATAATAATTTTTTTTAAATGTGTTAGAATGGGAATATAAACGAGTGGATGTAGAAAATCAAGAATAGCGACCCCTAACGAAAGGAAAAAGTTAAAAAAGAAGATGTCAGTGTCAAGTGAAATTTACATAGTTTGTTTATGAAATAATTTTACTGGAAATATAGAATCTTTTCCAAGAAAATTTATGTATGGAATCTGTACATAATAAATTGAATTGACGGAAGGTAATGTGCTGGCCACATCAGATTGTAAATTATTTTATAACAACTACGCAAATATGTATAAATATCGATGTCTATGAAAATAGAATTGTTAAGTTAGACAAAATAAAATATTTAAAAAAAATCTGTTGTGGCCACCACAATACCTTTCGTCAATCCTGTGTATTATGTATAAATTCCTTACATAAATTTTCTAGCAAAAGTTTCTAAATTTCCAGTAAAATTGTTTCATAAACAAACTATGCAAATTGCACTTGACACTAACATCTTCTTCTTTAGCTTTCCCCATTCGTTAGGGGTCGCTATTTTTTATTATCTTCTTCCTTTCTCCTCATGACATTTTCAAACCAATGTAATCATTCCTCTTGTATCTTTCTAGAAACTTGTAACACGAGAGTTATTTCCATAGCTGGCTGATTTATAAAATTAAATTTCTTTAAAATTCTTTAACTCTATATCTATTGAATATAAAAAGCAATCAAATCGTATAGAGAATAATATATTCTTTAAGTTATAATAACGTTAAATGTCAAAAAAATAAATTTAACTGTTAAATTTTCAAATGAGGCTACTTCCGGTTCACCAATTATAACCAAAATCTAATCAGTTGTTCTTCTGGATGTAAACTTGAGGAATACGAAAAAAATATAATTTTTGGAATCGTGGTATTGAAGTTATGGGAAACTTTCGTCACACACACACACACACACACACACACACACACACACACACACACACACACACACGCGCGCACACACACACACACACACACACACACACACACACAGACATCATCGTAAAAATGGCAAAATCGTATTATAGGGACCCTAAAACATGCTTATTCACTAAAAACTCATCATTGATTTTTTTGTCCAAAGACAATACCTTCTTTACCTAAAGATGACGGAAGGTAAAAAAAATAGTTAAAAAATAATAAAAAAAAGGTACTCTTGGTGGTAAAATATGATATGAGACTTATGTATTTTCTTGCATGATGCTAAAGTTTGATTGCATCTAATCGAATGAAGAAGAGTTGAAGTGACGCAAAGAACACCTCTGATCCTGATTGTGAATTTTGTGCGGTACGCTAGTTTTTGTTACGGTTTGTATAAAAAAGTAATAAATATATTTCGGTCTTTTTAAGTTAAACAAATCCAAAACGTAATGTGGCTGTTTTTTTTGCTTAAGCGTTTTGGTCTTGGCCCCTAACATAAATAATAGATAAATCGTCATTACCGAAATTTGAGAATAAAAAATAAAATTAACATATTTATTTATTTAGTAGACTACCATTGGCGCTAGTCCAATCCGTAATCAAAAATATACCTAGTCGTACGAAATTTTGCGATCGAAAATGCCTTATTTGTGATAAAGAAAGAAAAGAAGACAATAAACAATAAAACATAAAAAAACGAAATAGCATCTCTTCGATTTCTCGTTTTTATTTATTTCTTCCTCGATTGGAAGCAGTAAAAGAATATTTTATCCCCTTGCGACTAATAATTTCCAGCTGAGAAATTATATTTACCGGTGTATTTTATTTTTGGTAAAGGAGCTGGGAAAAATGAGTGAAGATAGTGTCAAGTAGTTCGCACGATTCCCGCTCGACGCTGTGGCGTGACTGTTGCCTTCCGGTCCGCAGATAACGTGATAATTACAGCTGCCGCGCAAGATGTCGTCCATTCTAGATAGAAAGAGGAGAAAGCTTTATAGCCAAAGCTTTTTATATCCTAATCTACAATATACGATAATGATATGATTTCAACGAATTTTATGAAGGCTGTTAAACCAACCCAAGCTTTTCCCTATCAAAAATATTACCTTCAAGTTATAATAAATTGATAACTACATATTTCACCCAATGCTGGGAGTATCAAACTGCTTTTAAGCAACAATCGGTAAATGCAATAGATTAGTTGTATTATGAACATTTTAATTTAATTTGCTTATAAACCTGTACAACAGATTGTAAAAAATGTAAAATACGATGTATAAATAATATAGGTGGCACAATTTATTATATTTAACATATAAATACAGAGTGATCAACAATGGCTGAAGCGTGTCGTTCTATATGATTTTGACATTTGCCGCTTACTTAGCATGACAGAATTATTATTTTCATGGGCATACCTTTCGAATTTTGCTATCATACGAATAATCCTAAGAACCGTCTTTTTTACATTCACCTGAACGAAAATATTGACATTATTTTGGAACAAAAATTGTCTCGTGACCTTGAGCCATTTTTTTATTATTCTGTATAAAGTTAACGAAGTTGATATCCACTAGATGTTTCAACAAAGCCGTATTCTTTCGCTGGGTTGGATCAGATCCAAATGATCGTATGGATTCGATCAGATCAGGTCACATGGGCGCAGATGAATTTATTCGAAAGAACACAAGTATCTGTCAAAATCAGTCAGAAAAATGAATTTAATTTTTCTATATTTACCATTGTTTATTCTTCTTTAAATTTCTTTTAGAAATGTAACCTCTTGTCCTGATTAACATAAAATATGACAGATTTTTCCGCCGCTTCCGCCATTTTTGAATCTTAAGTGATATGATCTTTCTAATCCAAGTTTTTGTTGGAGTAGATGGCACTGATCTGGATTACTTGGTCTTGGGGTGGAGATACTGATCGGAATTCGAAAGAACATGCAATTTACTGATCCATGTAATATGGATCTGATCCAACGCAGCGAAAAAATACGGCTCAAGTATAGATGAGAAATAACTGTCATTTGAATTTGAATTAGAATATTAAATGATCCAATTTTGCTTATTTTTTCTTGGCCACAAGGTTTACCGAGGGGAATCGAGTGGGCCAAATAATAATATAAACAATAATATGTAAAAAATAAACAAAAACAAATGTTTAACAATAAAGAATTAGGCAACTCAGGCATTGCCTAGAAGCAGCAAGTTCAGAAGGCCTCAATAATTGGAAATGAAAATATCTTTATACTGTAGCGAGCACGCGGCCGATGCCACTGGTCGGACGAGTTTAGATATGTCGGCGGGCTAACTACCGTGCGCCGCGTGACCTTGTGAACGGATTAGACTTGTTTATTTTTAAAACGTAATCTAAGCCTTCTCGAAGATGATGACGTAACTGACATGTCATGGCGTGGTCGTGTTCGAGAAGTTTCTAGGTAAATTCAGAGCTATATGTATAAAGGCGGAGCGGCTCTGTGCTAGTTAGTCTAGTCCAGTTAGTCGAGTCCGTTCAGTGTAGTTAGTCTAACACAACTTACGGTCGTCAGTGAATCGGACAGCCGTACTGGATGTGAAATAAATAGTGATATAAATAAATATGAGTCTAGTCTACTACAAGTTAGTCTACGAGCTAGTATACAAGCTGGTCTAAAACGAGTTTAGACTTGATTATATATAATAGACAGACAGACTTAATTTAATTTAATTTTGAAATGGATTGCAGTGGTGTAACCTGTTAATTGCGAAACGATTTCTAGCGAATCTCGATTTTTGCCCAACTAACTGGTCCCAAAGTTTTAACATAAAAATTAGTTATTTCAATCAAAATAGAGAGATAATTTTTACCTATAAATTAATTTCTGCTGCGTTTGGGATTGATTTTTTTTACTTGATTACGAGATTTTACAACGAATAATTTTCTAAATACGAAATAATCCATAGTAGATCACCAAATAACGTAATATAAAAAAGTAGCTCGCGTAATGCAAAAAATTAAACACCACTTTATATGACAATTCCAAAAGAAAAAAAAAAGTATATCATCACAGCATATTACTCATTACTAGGTGTGCCAATCTGCTTTCTATACAGATTTCGGTAATGATGATGATATATTTGTACCGCGCGGGCGTTTACTAGGCATAACCGCGCGGGCACTCATTGCTGGCGTGAAGAGTGCACCTCTGGGGTCAATTTTTGTGCCAATTAAGATTCAAAATATTTGGCGTCGGTCGGAATCGAACATAAATCAGAAATTTTTGAAATAGATAATAACATGTAGGGTACCTCCATATACAGGGTATGGCCAAGGACCAAGATCGCCGCCATTAGCGGTCCAATGTCAAACATACTGAGTATTCATTTCCCTATTTATTTGTAAGAAATAATGTAGTTATATATTATAAAGAATATTAAATAATCACACTATGAATATATAAAGGTAATAAAAATTCATTTATTTAAGAGATACACAATTATTATTGACACAGTTTTAGAGGTTATGTAGATTATAGAATATAGGCTGTTATTATTATATCTAATTTAATATCTGTAGTTATTATTTACATTGTAAGTATATATTCTAAACTTACCTTTTAAAAATTTAAATGTTTGTGCTTTATAATGGTATTTTTTATTTGTTTTCAATATTGTCAGTAATCGTAGTCAGTATCTTAACAAAATACACAAGTAAATAAAATAAAAATATTAACTACACTTTAAATAAATATTAAAATTATATCTAAATGTATTTTTCATAAAAATAAAACAAATAGCCACGAAAATACATAGTAATTTGCGCAACAACAACACATACGACAATGGACCGCAAATGGCGGACGAAACGCGAGCTACGTCATGACCATATCCTGAATATAGAGGTAGGCACTTTATATTCTAACTCGATTTATCCGATTTTGTATCAGAATGTTTTACAAAAAGGATTCCCCAGAACCCCATAGTTCATGAATCAAGATGAATAAATAAATATAATATCATTTCTGTAATTCTATGAAAATGCACAAGATTTTCTTAAGAAAATATTTAGCATACAATATTCATTGGGTTGAAAAGGCGTGATCATATTTTTTAAAAGTATCTGATGCCCCTCGATTTAGTTTTGAAATCACATAAACCATTCTAATCATTAATTGATCACAGTCCCTTGTAGATGTAGTGCGATATATTTATTATTGAATGTTGACATGTATCTCAGGGGTGGGTCGGCATATGTTTCAAGCCATTTAACCAATTAGGGCACGAGCCCTGCACAGAGGGTTCCCACGATGTTCCAGTCTCGTGTCCAGACGTCGTTATTTCACCAACCGGCCACAATTAACGGCTATTGTTGCGAAAGAGACACAGATATTGATTGCAGGAATGTAAACAAAAGAAAGAAAAGATACCAACGCTAAAACTGTTTCGCGTTTCCTAATTAATTGTGCGTAAGAAAAACATGTACGAATTGTATGATTTCAGATTTTTGCTTCGCCCATTATGACAAATTCAGTAGTGTCGTTTGCTTAGTTTTTATGAGGGTACGTAAGATACTACTGTTATTTTATTATTATAAAAATATATGTTGCAGTAAAGCATTCAAAATTAAGTCAACTGGTAAGTTTATAAGCAAATGTAAAACCAAATATATTAAAAATAAGATAATGACACAATGTCCGTGTCAGTGACTCTGACAGAAAATAACGTTATTCGTACGACTATGAATCAAGGTAATGTATCTGAATTAATAAATAAACTTATGTTACAACAAAAGTATTATCAACAACGAGCATCGTTTTAAAGTGGAATGTCCTAATTTAGTCGAAACAATATGAATTTTTGAAAGACAAGAGTGTTATATCCATCCTTATCGCACACTCTTATAGACTTTACAAAAGAAAGAGATAAATGTATGCCTATTTCTTAATTCGTTCGTGATACAGATGACCTTGATCGGACATCTTTCAAAATTTTTACTGTACGTTGTAATAATTATTAAAAATAATTTTGTAACATAACCGCTGGTTATCTATCATAACTATCATTTTAACGAGAGGTGGTATTGACAATATACCTGTCGTCTGGATGGGTAGTTTTTTTCTACGGTCCTGTTCATTTCTCTTGGAATATTTACTCGTTTCTTGGTACCTATACCATTCTCAGCAGATAACAGATCGACTCGTTTATAGCTGATTTGCCACATATCGCATAGATCGACCATCTTCAAGCAAAGCGACAACTCTTGTGACTTCAATATCACTTAAAGCACGCATTTACGACTCACACACACAAGAAAGGAAACTATCAAAACTAAAGTTGATTGTGACAAACATCGACTTTGATTAGTAATGGATGTTTATTTTGTGATGAAACACCACTTTGTTTCGAGACATTTTCTAAATGTCTATAAAGAAAATGAATGAAGGGATCATTATTACTTTTACACTTCGTCAATAACAATATAAAAAAATCTGTTGTGGCCAGCACAATACCTCTCGCCACTTCCTTTTTTTGGTTACATAAGTATAGGGCGCGAACGGTAATGTTACATTTTTGGGCTTGACAAGCAAATGTGTGGGCCCGTTTCAGAATGATAATTAGTAATTATGTACATAGATGTCAAATGTTAGAATTTTTCATTAAAAATTTCAAGATTTTCTAAATTTACGTAGTTAATTTATCACCAGGAGTTTAAAGTTTACTTGTATGCCTTAGATATTTAACATTTAATTCTGCTCCACATGGAATTGGAAAATCACTAAATTTAGAATGAGAAATTATGCTATTTGACATCTATATACATAATTACTAGCTATCATTCTGACATGGGCCCCCATATCTGCTTGTCAAGGCCAACAAAATCATATGACTGCTCGCTCCCTATTGTATTTAACATTTCTTGTATACCTACACTCTACACCAAAAATTCTACTTACGCATATATCTATTCCATATATATTTAGATTGTTTAATTTTAAATTCATTTTTGATGAAGAAATTTTGTCCTCTTCTAATTTTTCGAAATGTTTCCAATTCTATTAATACATTAAGAAATAATATAATGTATGTACTTCCCAGAAAAAGTCTTCAGTAATGTCTTCGGATTTCTGACACTGACATTATCTGTCAGTTACAAACAAATTAAATTTTCAACTATTTTCCATGGCCATTCTTTCGGCTGTAAAATTTATTATAACAGATTATTTTACATACTATATTTCTTCTATCTCTAAATCTATAGAATATATTGTAAAATATTTAAATGTATCAGAAAGAGAATTTATTTTTCTTTAATATTATCAAGAAAAAAATTCAAAAAATATTATTTAAAAGATTTTTTTTCAAGAATCTTCTACTTCCGATTGTCCAATTGTTACCAAAACCTTTTCAGATCTTCCCATGAATGTCCGATTGGGAAATACGTAGTTAAAAAAAATTAAAGTCTTATAGTTTTTGAGTAACCGTCCTTCCAACATCCCACAACCACACACACATACACACACACATCCACACACACACACACACACACACACACACACACAGACATCATCGTAAAAATGATAAAATCGGATTGTAGGGACCTTAAAACGTGCTTATTCAATAAAATCTGGATATGCGATTTTTAGCATGAATGCAATACCTCTCTTAGCGAGAGGTAAAAATATAGGAAAAAAAATCCTATGTCGTTCATAATTATAAAAAGTTATAGGCGTACAAAAAGTGTTCCTCTATTCAGTATCTACTTTCAAGAAAGCGAAACAGTTTGGCAAAACTGTTTCTCGTAAAAAGTTGTTTAGTCACAAGTCACAAGTTATTACATTTTAAATTTGAGCGTTTCTCAAAAAACTTTCTATAAAAATCTGTTGTGGTCATCACAATACCTCTCACCCTTTCCATTGTGGTATATACAGGGTGCATCACGGAAAATGAAACATAGGCGTTTAACATGTGAAATCAGTTTTTCCGTGCGCATTGCTCCCCTAATTATTTTAGACAAAAAGTTTCAAATGGATGTTGTAAAGCAAAAATTTCTATATCCGAATCAATAATTTTTTTATTGATTCGGATCTAAAATTTTTCAAAAAATAATATTTAGAAGATTTTTGTTCAAATACAACTACTTGCGGTTGTCCAATTGTTACCAGAATCTATTCAACTCTTCCCATTACTGTTAGATTGAGGAATCCGTAGTTACACAAGTCTTTAGTCTTATAGAATTTGAGAAATCGTAAACATACATACACACATACACACACACATCCGCATACACACACACAGAGACACACACAGACAGCATCGTAAAAATGTTATAATCGAATTCTAGGCACCTTAAAACGTGCTTATTCACTAAAATCTGGATTATGCGACTTTTAGGATGATTCCAATACTTCTCTTAGCGAGAGGTAAAAATGACTAATTATTATGTAACTGATCATCAATATTTATTTTTCTAATACTTAATATCCGGTAAATAATTTTCTAATATTTAAACATGATCTGAATTAAATTGAGTTAAAGTTGAAATCTAGAATTTTTTTTTATTACCTGAAATTAAAAAAAAAATTAAGAGCTCTTCAATTGTAATAATAATATATCATCATGGCATATTGCCCATTGTTGGGTGTGCCAATCTGCTTTGTGCACCGATATCGGTCATGAATCATAATTGTGAAACTACTATACATATTATAAGATTCAAGTCTTTGGCTTTATGTACGAATAATATAGGGCACATAACAATGAAAACAATAATACTGATGAAAAGATATATTACAAGTAAAAGTATAATAAATAATTAAAAAGCGATGCTTTATTCGTGCAGCTCTTCGAAGAAATAGAAGAATTACGACATCATAAAATTTGCAATTGAATTTCCATTGAAATGAAATACGAGTATCCGAAATCAAGTCCGGGATTCCGGGTCCATTCATCCAGGTAATAAAGGTCAGAACCTTCCCTCGAAAACAAAGCAAAAAATCAATCAATCGGTGATGTGGCACTGGCAACAGCAACGCTCATCCCAATTCTGTGCCGTAACGAGCGAGAGAAAAATCGCAGGGCTATGAAATATGTATTTTTCGCTAGAACAATCCGCGCTCACCAGCGGCGTCGACACACTGAGGGTAGACAGGGGGCGGACAATTAACAACATGGCGGCCGGATGTGAGGCATCAATCACTGCGCACACGTCAATTAGCTACCGGATACGCGTCACTATCAATTTGAGTAACGCCCGCGCAGATCAAATAGCTTCATATTGATTCACAGAGCTTCTCTTCACCCCTCTTGCATCGACGACTGCCAAATATCATTATATTTTCTAAAATTTTGTTCAGGATAAATAAAGAGATGAGTATAATGGAGTCCTTCAGCATAGTAACAAATTAGAAAATGAGTAATTTATATTAAAACTACTACTTACTACTTTGAAGCCTTCTGCTGTCGCCTTTTTGAAATTCAAAATCTATTTTTAATAAATGGATATAGACAGAAAATAATGAAACAACGTGGTGTAACTGAGTGTCTGGTTGCGAATTTGGGAAACGGATTCGATTTCGATAGACGCCAAAATTACTTCGACTTTTAAATGGCACCAAAGTGACCCTGGTCCTGTACTCGCAATGAGTGCCCGTGACAGATAAATGTCACTGTCGAAAAAATAATGATTTCAAATTGATGTTTTAAAAAGAAAATTGTAAATTGAACAATATTTATATGGAAAGGAACTTAATACACATAATTTCAAACTAATAATAATGTATTAAAACGAAAATTGTAAAGAGAATAATAGTTATATGGAAAGGAATGTAATATACATTATTTAAATAAATAAATAAATATATGTATATATATATATATATATATATATATATATATATATATATATATACAGGGTGGAAACGAATTTAATGTCTAAGGGTGAGTAGTATGACATGTGTAGATTACGAAACAGAAAGAATTTTTTAAAAATTCGCATATTTAAGGGTAGTTTTCATGAAACTAACATTTTTGGTACCACTGGACCACTGGCAACGCATTTGCATTATTTTATCTACACATTATTTTCGTTAAAAATGCTATTTAATTTAATTATTAAGAATAATATCTTATACAACTAATTTTGAATGTATTTTTGATAACCATATTTTTAATGAAATATGAATTAAAACAGCAGTAAAAACAAGTTTCTTTAAGAAAAGTCGAATTTTCGTTTTTCGAATTTTAAAAAAATTCTTTCAGTTTCGTAATCTACACATGTCATACTACTCACCCTTAAATTTATGACATTAAGTTCGTTTCCACCCTGTATATATATATATATATATATATATATATATATATATATATATATATATATATATATATATTATCCCAGCATATTACCCATTGCTAATGATAGAGACATATTTATATCGTGCGGGCGTTTACCAAGCGTCGCCTCATTGCTGGCGTGGAGAGTGCAACACAAGGGACAATTTTATGCCATTTAAAATTCGAAATATTTAGCATTGATCGGGATCGAATCGGGTTCCCCAGATTCGCAACCAGACAACGAGACCCCATAGGTATGTATTTAAATTATTAAAAATTAAATGGCGGGAGGTATTCTGTTGGTCACATCAGATTTTTTATTATTATATTTTTATGATGCCACGCCAGATGGAAACCACACGTTTATATGGAAATGAAAGATTTGCTGAATGAAATATGCTGCTAGTGTCTGTTTTCGTTTGTAAAATGTAGGTATAGTTGGATTCACGAAAGATGACTGTTTAAGGTCACATGTACAACACTTCTTATAGCAGTAGCTTAGCAATATTTCATGTTAGAAAAATAAATATTAGGTCTATGTTATATTATATTGTGTATGTTGTGTGACATATATATGTAAATAGCGACATTATTCTCTAACATACTACAAATAATAATCACGTATGTCAATCAAATTATTATTCCATGGTTTATTTCAAGTCTTTGTTATTGTGTTCTACAAAAATATAGGTGAAGGAAAAATCTTTGAGACAAGCATTATTTAAGAAGAAATAATTTTCAAATAAATTACACTTATTTTTTTCAGTTAAAATTTATCCATAAATATTCCATGTTATACGCCAATGCATACTAAATGCAGTGAAGTTATCTATGCAAGGAATATTATATCAGAAAGCTTATAAATGACCTACCATAGTCATCTTTCGTGAACCAAACTATATACAGGTTTTATTCATATTGGACACGTACTTCGTGTTTTACAGCAAGCTATTAATGAAGAATTTTGACACTCCAATTAAAAAATTTCATGTAGGCCGTTGAAATCACTGCAGTCCGGATAAACACGCAAGTAATTTTGCAATTAATTAAAAACGACATCTACTTTAAAACGAATGTGTATCTTAATTATAACGTATTCCGGCTCTGTCTTCCCAACCCGAAATGAGGCTGACGTCACATTTTTGAGGCTAAAGCTTAAAACTGAAAATTTTCGAGTAAATTTGAAAATTAAGATAAATGTAACGATTATTTCTTGTTTCAGGACAAGAAAGAACAGAAAAATCATCTCATTCTCACGTAGGATCACCTAAAGGATATAATAGTCTAACAGAATCACTCAGTAGATCAGTTTCAAAATGTGGTAAGTGATAAATATACCTTTTATTTATGGACTTTCAAGTAGCATGAATTTTATTGAATAATATGTGATAAAAAAAAATTCTACATTTTACTAAAATATCATGATTGATACTAAAAATAGCATATAACGTATATTTTAATTTTTGATGTCTTAGAAAGTAATATGCCTATAAAAATAACAATTAAAATTAATCATGTTATAAAAAAAAATATCAAAATGTGAAAATGATATGCATTAGTAGTTGACATTTGTCAGTTATCAAATTTTAATAATTGACACATAAATGTACCAATAGTAGACACCTTGTAAAATATGTTTTATATCTAATGTTTTCTGAAATAACTTACTCCAATATTTTGGAATTCACAATTCACTTGGTTATCACATTCGTGTGCCATCAGTATAACTTAAAGAATATATTATTCTCTATACGATTTGATTGCATTTTATACTTCATATTCAACAGATAGTTAAAGAATTATAAAGAAATTAAATTTTATAATTCATCCAGCTATGCTAACCATGAAAATTGTTAATATATTCAGATTGGCAGATGTCAGTATCATTAAAAAGTAAATTAATGTGGCAGAGATGAGGATGTTGAAGTAGATGTTGGGGAAGACATGGAAAGATAGGTAAGGAAATAACTCTAGTGCTACAAGTTTCTAGAAAGATACAAGAGAGATGATTACATTGGTTTGAAAATGTCATGAGGAGAAATGAAGAGTATATTGGATGAAGAATGAATAGCTTAGTAATAGAAGGTTGAAGAAACAGAGGAAGACCAAAAATAAGATGGAAGGACTGTATTGCGGAAGACTTGAGAGAAAAGGAACTGAATGAGAACGACACGTAAGAAGAAAATAAAAAATAGCGACCCCTAACGAATGGGAAAAGCTAAAGAAGAAGAAGATGTTAGTGTCAAGTGAAATTTGCAAGTTATTTTATGAAATAATTTTACTGGAAATTTAGAATCTTTTGTAAGAAAATTTATGTATGGAATTTATATATATTACACAGGATTGACGGAAGGTATTGTGGTGGCCACAACAGATTTTTTTTTTAATTTCATAAAGGACCACTAAAAAATCGTAAAAGGGCCATAAATGGCCTGTAGTTATGTATGTGCAACAGTTTCCTCTAAAATTAAAAGGAAAATAATGCAGTAATAATACAGACTTAACAATCTTCTGTTATCGATATACATATATACAAAAAAAAACTTTTCATAATTACTTTAGTTTTTCCGCCTAAAAGTTCTAACATAACCTCTACAAAAGTCTGCATCTACACAATGAATGCTTATGCGTATGCGTGTGTCTGTTGTTCCCTG
Organism: Harpalus rufipes; assembly: GCA_951394225.1. Lineage (NCBI taxonomy): Eukaryota > Metazoa > Arthropoda > Insecta > Coleoptera > Carabidae > Harpalus > Harpalus rufipes. The sequence goes on from OX596277.1 coordinate 13,328,223, forward strand.
GTTGTGAAAGTTCGCTCCATGCTGCCTAGATCATGAATTCCTCGGGCCACGGGCACCGGAAATGGCAGGGACGTGTGGCTCCACCATTCCAGAGCGGAAATACCGAGTATTAGTCATAGTTAGGGAAATCTATTGCAGCAAGATGCTGGGGGACTACATGGAGATCTGATGCGATGCACCCGATGCAAACTTGGATGTCATGCTTTTGTTTCTTTATCTAGAGGTGGTAATTGTATGAAAATACGAGGAATATTTCACTGTTTCCAAAATTTATGGAGGAGAATGTATGTATGTATATAGATAGATGTTACATATAAAAACAAATAAAGTATTGAATTTCAAAGAGATATAAGATCCTAAAAAAATATTGTATAATCTTTCAGATTGTTACATATCATGTACACAACAGAATGTTGTCGATTTTGATACGTAAAAATTTAATGTTTAGTACGAATGTATTTAAGTTTAGTGTGTTAGGTTAGATTATAGTTGTAATTTTTAGAGAAATATACTTACAAGCTCTCAGATACATACCTGTTTGTCTCAAAGCTACCACAATTAGTGGACTCTGTATTGCACTGAATTTTAACGAATAAGAGTGAGAAACCACCAGTGGCGGCTTGTCAGGGTAGGCAGGAGACGCAGTGCCTCACCAGAAAAGAAATAAAGCTGCAAGTAAAGTAGTATGTAAATTAAATTTTAACTTATTCCGTTAATGCTTGTCTTTATAAATATCAAAAGAATAATTTAAGCCACGACCATAACTAATATGTAATGCAGTTCACCTAATTTACACCCTATAAAGTGCTTCTCCAAATGAATAGTATAACTGCCTAATGTTTTTGATACAAGCAATAATTTCGGTAAGAAATACGTTGCGCTAGACAAAGAGCTGTTTGAGGCATTGCTTCAATGGCTAAATGCAATGAGTGCGTAAAAGATAAAAGAAAGTCGCTTTATCTTCCACGCGGCCCTATAAAGGCCGTTACCATACACGAATACAATCAACGCCACGTACAGATAAATTTTGTAAGTAGGTTCCACGACATTACTGCATATTTTTGCAAGCAAGTTTAAATAGTATTAGCTGCAAATTGCATTCGACAATAAACAAACGTAACATAACCTGTCTTGTCTAGCATTTTTATTATAATAGGCTCTGGTCTGCGACTGATACGTATTGCAGTAAATATTTTATTTTTTTATTTTTTCGTTGTTTTTATAGTTTACCCACGTAGTGTTTTTGTAATTTGAATTTTAGTTGAAAACAAAAAACAAATAATGACTTCGACTTCAACTTTAAAAGAATTGAGTGACAATATAAGAAATTCTGAAGATATTGTTAATTTTTTAATTAACAAAAAACCATTTAATCAACTGTCTTATGAAGATAAACTATTTGTCAAAGAATTTTCTAAAATGTTCTGTGATCTGGCAATTTATTTTTGTACCTAAGAGGGAAAAAATATGCATTTGCACATACCTTAAAAAAAATGTAACTTTCAATTATAAGGAATTTGACCTTGAATGAAAAAAAAATTCGCCTGGGGCGCATTTTCTTCTGGATACCATGCCTCACCAAAGTTTTACTGCACGAGCCGCCAATGGGAACCACCACCGTCAAAGTCCTGAGCGCTTTAGAACATTGCCCGCTCTGTACTGTACAGCGGAACGGCTTTAAGCATCCTGGTCTTATAAAATGCTTCGTCCTAGTATGCGAAATACTCTGTTATGGCAACTATAACTTCTTCAGTGGGCAAAAATCGTTGCACTCCTAGGTATTTTTTAAATTTCAAAAATATATCGAAGTCTGATGGAGCTATATCTGGTGAATAGGGGCGGCGGGGTACCTATTCAATAGCAAGCAGAATACTTGTTAACTCGTGTCATTTGTAAATCGTCAAATCACTTCTGTTGCATTTTATCGTTTCGCAGAGTAGGTTGTCAGTAAAATTTAAGCATGGAACTTCTCGGGTACTACGATATACTTAAGTTATTAAAAAAGAACAGACCGATTATTCGGCTTGTATGTAACATTGCGTTTGATTTTTGATTTAAAATCCGTTGTTAAATTATAGCTGTCAAAATCAAACCTTGAGACCAGTCAATTTTATTATGTATAATACGGATTAAGTAATTTATAGAGATTTTTCTGTCTGATTCTAATGGAATTAATATTTACAGCGGTAATAATAAACAAGGGTTAAGGTCAGCATAGCATCTTTTTAACACAGGAATAGCTATTCCTATAACCAAATTTTTTGACTCTGTCGGGTACAGTAATAAAACTATAAATGAACTATAAATATCGCAATTATGATGAAGCGGCATATCCTTCACTTTCTGTAGGATAATACTGTTTGGCATCGGCCCATATTTTTGAGCCGCTCTATTCATTTATGTTAAAGGACTGTAAGGCTATTTTCCTATACATACCTGGTAGATGTTTGATTCAATGCATGAATAGAGCGGCTCAAAAATATGGGCCGATGCCAAACAGTATTATACTACAGAAAGTAAAGGATATGCCGCTTTATTATTGCGATATTTATAGTTCACTTATAGTTTTATTACTGTACCCGACAGAATCAAAAAATTTGACTATAGTTTATCACGAGCTTAACCCACATATGTATAGTAATAAACATAGAATAAGACTTAACTCTAAAATAAACTCTCCATAAACGTCATTTTAACACGGGGTTAAGAGATATTCTCGGAATACCTAACCTGGAAATAGGATTTTTTTTATTATTACCGCTGTAAATGTCTGAAGTAATGTATATATTGGTCTGGGAAATTATGGAAATGGTTAAACCAAAGGTACTTTAGAATTTTCCTCTGTAGCCTTTCGAGTTTCAATACATAAATTTCAAAAATGGGAAACCATATGATTATTGAGTAATCTAACTTGGATTGTATAAACGCAAAGTGTAACGATCTCAAAGCAACAATATTTGAGAAATGTGTACAGTTTCTAATAATAAATCCGAGCATTTTACTAGCTGATGTTATAAGATGGTCTAAGTTAAATGAAAAGGATAAGTCCGGATCAAAGTAAACTCCTAAGTCTTTCTTGAGTACAGAACGGGATAAAGTCTCCAAATCAATTTTATATTCATAAATAATGGGAGACTTATTTCGAGTATATGTCATAACCTGGCATTTACTGATATTTAGTGTCAATTTATTAGTGACACACCCTTCAGTCAAAGTATTTAGATGATTTTGGAGATTGTTCCATTCACGAAAATTCTGTATTTCGGTAATTTTTAGTTCATCAAAAGCTTTTGTAAAGTCTGTGTAGACTACATCTACTTGGCCTACTTCATCCAAAATTCTCAAAAACATATTGAGTAAATATACATAAATTAGTCTTAGTTGTGTGGCATAAAGCCATGTTGGTGTTGAGTAATGTGGTGTCGTAAATGTGGAAAAAATTGATTGTATATTACAATTTCAAATAGTTTTGCAAAAGTACATATTATAGATATTGGTCTGTAATTTCGGATAAAGGACGCATCACTTCAACACTGCACAAACTTTAGTAAACGATATGTAACACCACAACAGGTGAAAATAATAGAATAATGAATTGAGTTCATCTCAAGTGTGTGTTGCGATGTTTACAATGGATAAAAATATGGAACAAAGAATCTGTCTCCAATTTAGCATTGTAAATAGAATTTAGTGTGCCGAAGCGCTGAAAATGTTGCATATGGCTTACGGTGAATCTACTTTATCAAAAACACGTGCATATAAGTGGTACAGTGCATTCAAAAGCGGTCGAGATATGAAGGTGATGTTAACAGTTTTTTTTTTTCGATTATCGCGGTGATGTACACTCGGAATTCTTGCCAGAAGGTGAGACAGTAACTAAAGAATATTATCTGAGCGTTATGCGGCGTTTGAGAGAGCAAATTCGTCGAAAAAGACCAGATTTGTGAAAAGAAAACTCATGGATTTTGCATCACGATAATGCACCATTTCTAGCCAAAAACTCAACAAATCTTATTGTACTCCTCTGATATGGCTCCGGTCGTCATTTTCCTCTTTCCAAAACTCAAATTACCACTTCGAGGCACCCGTTTTCAGTCGATAGAAGACATAAAAGAGAATTCGCGGCGAATACTGAAGTCGATTCATGAAAAGCTTAAAAAATGTTTTGATGATTAGATTATTCGTTGACATAAGTGTATTATTTCGGAAGGGGCCTACTTTGAAGGCGATAAAATAAATTTGGATGAATAATGCATATTTTGTGTTTCATTGACCAATTCCCGGTACTTTTTTTGACATACTAGTAAATCTACAATTCCAAAATTTAAATTTTATCACAAACCTCAAGCGCAATGCTTTAACAAATTATTTGCTTTAATGTATGCATAACTATTAGTGATTGCATTCAAGTACTTAATATATTCTGTACTGGTTGCATTGAAGTACCCCTTTGCCTCCTTGATTACTATGATTACCAAAGATTGTCGCACGGATAAAGAACTAGTGCAACTGCACTAGTAGGTATAAATCGATCTTGGAATATTATCATTCTTTTCTTTGTGAAGGACAACATAATGAAAAATTGTCCTATTAATAGCTGTCGAGTGTTAAATATCATAATGCAAAGATGCAAAACAGTTTGAAACATATTATTTATCAGCGTGTGCTGCCCTGTGCATTTGCGGGGCGTGTTAACAAACAAAAGCACATCGATAACAACTGCTGGTGGTGCGTGCCGGTGAAGTGGCCTGCTGCACTAGCGACACGTGCGGCTACCATTAGCACTAGCAGTGTTACGTGGACCTCATGCCCGCTGTTATGTTTTATATCGGAGAGACACGTGCAAAGAGAAAAAGAGAAATTAAGATGATTTGTAACGAGAGAAAAAGGAAAGTATTTACTGGCGAAAATGTTATACAGGGTATTACATGTTAGTGGACCCAGCAAATATCTCGCCTATTTATTAAGTTAGTAATTTCTTTCATATAACATGATTTATACAGCAACATGTAAGCTACTTGATGACGGATGTACATTCATGATACCACTTCCGGTTTGTTAGTAATTAATATCAACTTAGAAATTTCAAATAAAACGTACTATATTTTTTGCAAATTTCATATTCATATTCAGTGGATATAGAGTTAAAGAAATTAAATTTGATAAATCAGCCAGCTATGCTATAACCATGGAAACAGCTACTATATTAAGAAAATTCTAACTGACAGATGGTGGACAGATATCAGTGTCAATCAAAAGTAAATTAATGTGGCAGAGATGAGAATGTTGAGATGAATTTTGGGGAAGACACGGAAAGATACGGTAAGCAATGAAAGATTAAGGGAAATAACTCGAGTATTAAAAGATTCTAGAAAACAAGAGCGACGATTACATTGGTTTAAACATGTCATGAGGATAGATGAAAAATATGTTTGAAGAAGAATGAATAGCTTAGTAGTAGGTGGAAAAAACAGAGGAAGACCAAAGATAAGACGGAAGGCTTCAGAGAAAAGCAACCGAATGAGGACGACCCGCAAAACAGAAATGAATGGAAGAAGAAAATAAAAAATAGCGACCCCTAACGAATGAGAAAAGCTAAAGAAGAAGAAGATATGCGTGTCAAGTGCTATTTGCATAGTTTGTTTATGAAATAATTTTACTGGAAATTTAGAATCTTTTCGAAGAAAATTTATGTATGGAATTTGTAAATCATACACAGGATTGACGGAAGGTATTGTGCTGGCCAAATCAGATTTTTTTAAATATTTTGGACAATTCAGGTTGAGACTGAATAGGCCGCGACCAGACCGCGAATGAAAATGCAAGTATTTGGCGTTACTGTAAAGCAAATTTAAAATATAAAAACATGTATACCATTTCATTTAAAAAAATTACAATGATTTCCGTTCCGACAAACTGGAAGTATAATTCAGGATCTAAAATATCCAATCGGACCCCGTACTTAATTATTTGTGTAAATAAACTAAAAATTTATGTAAAAGTATAGTAAAAATAATGCATGACTTTTTATATCGCTCATAGTGTTCTATGAATTTAGGCATAGTGCAGGACTTCTGGCCGATTCAGAATTCAACCGATTTCGGTGTTTTCTAATGACCAGCGATTCTTTTGAAAACCGTCTTTCCAATAGAACAAAAATTACTGTAACTCTATTACTCAAGAGGTAATTTAAATATTTTTGGTAGGTATCGAAATAAAAATCAGTACCCTAACCCCCGCCCCCTCTAAATCCGCTACTGCAATAAATATATCATCAAGGCATATTACCCACTGCTGGATGTGCCAATCTGCCTTATACGCACATATCAATAATGATGCCATATTCGTATCGTGCGGGCGTTTACCAGGCGTCACCACATGGGCACTCATTACTGGCAGGAAAAATGTAACCCATTATATTGGTGTAGGTATATAATTACGAGTATAAGTATACTTAACAATAAAATAACTTAACTTTTCCAATTTAGTTTCAAATAATAGATTTTTTTAGTCTCAGTAATTCTAGCGTGACCTCGAGTAATGATTACGCATTAAGGCAAACAAAATTCCCTTGCGCCAAATTAAAATAATTCATATAAATATTTCCAAAAATCAAAATACAATTTTTCATTCTGAATGTAGACGTCATTTTATAATTTCTCTCAATTCATAAATTCTCATAGTTGTATAAGTCTACCACCAACAAAACATATCTGTCTACCCGTCTGCCTACCCTTTCAACCCTCTTGAAATCAATAAACAGCTCGGCTTCACCCCTGTGCTGGGGATGCACTATTGTTTCGGCGTCTTTTGTTAGTTATAGGCGTCGCCTGACAGATGTCTCTGGCCGTTAGTTCCACGGCGCGAACATTGGTGGCGCACGAATGCAACCCAGTGAAAAATATGGAGAATTTGTATATATTATAAAGGACTAATTGCGTATTGATTATAATATAAACAGATTGTAAATGTACACTCACCGAGACACCAATCGCAGAAGTGAGAAGAAAATGTACCTGAAACAAAAAAAATATGTAATTAAGATATACATGGCGGACAAAATATAGAACCTTTTTTTTATTTTCACTATGTAATTTTAGTTAATATTTCTGTGGATATGTAATAAAATCAAAAATAATAGTATATCATATATAGCACAGATTTATAAAAATATATTTAACATTTACTAAATATTTAGTAACAATACGCGTATTTAAAGAAAACCCATTGGACAAAAGTATAGAAACAAATACATTATTAGAAATAAAATATATTAGTATTTTGTTTCATAACCGTTTGCAGTTCGTACAGCTTGACAGCTACGAAGCATCAAATCCACAAATTTCCTGCATATGTTTGCCATTCATCCTTTAGTGATTCACATAATTCATTGGCATTATTTTTTTAATTTGTCGATCTAAATAATCCCAAAGATGCTCTAGGATTTAAGTCCGGAGATTGAGAAGGACATTTTAAAACATTATTTTTTTTTCTAGAAACCATTCTTTAACAAACTTTAAAGAATGCTTCGGATCGTTGTTCTGTTGAAAACGCCAACGCAAAAGTATTTCTTCTTCAGCAGATGGTAGAATTAACTTCTCCTGTATATGTATATCTATACAAGCTGAGTCTGGGAAGACGCCCCCTCCCCTTTAGCTCATATAATAGTTTTATTATTTTGAATATACTACTTTATGGCAAATATAGATATTGTGTATAATGTATAAAAGCCAGGTTTACAAGATACGACTATCAACTTTTATTTTTTAAATAGCAACCAATAATTATTTAAGTAAAATACAAACCGCCATTTTTTTCTTTTTTCAACGATGTATTAATTTTTACCTCTCGCTAAGAGAGGTATTGCATTCATGCTAAAAATCGCATATCCAGATTTTATTGAATAAGCACGTTTTAAGGTCCCTACAATCCGATTTTAACATTTTTACGATGATGTCTGTGTGTGTGTGTGTGTGGATGTGTGTGTGTGTGTGTATGTGTGTGTGTGGGATGTTGGAAGGACGGTTACTCAAAAACTATAAGACTTAAAATTTGTTTAACAACGTATTTCCCAATCGGACATTCATGGGAAGATCTGAAAAGGTTTTGGTAATAATTGGACAACCGGAAGTAGAAGATTCTTGAAAAAAAATCTTCTAAATATTATTTTTTGAAAATTTTTCGTGGTAATATTAAAGATAATTAAATTCTCTATCTGATACATTTAAATATTTTATTATATATTCCATAGATTTAGAGATAAAAGAAGTATAATATATAAAATAATTTGTTGTAATAAATTTGACAGCCGAAAGAATGCCATGAAAAATAGTTGATAATTTAAATTATTTGTAACTGACAGATAAATGTCAGTGTCAGAAATAATGAGTAATGAATTAAAAATGTACTTGGAGAATCCCTTAGTTCTTGATCTGTGACTATTATGGAGATGACAAGTCTAGGTTGAAGGACTTAAATTTGTTTCAAACATTATGGGACAATGTACACCAATACTGTAGACTAGAGTAACTTTGAATTGCGAAAAAGCTATCAAATTCTTCTCAAGTAAGTTGTAAATATTGACAAAATCGGAGTGCAATCTATCCGTCACTTTATTAAAGGGAATTAAGGTTATTTAGATATAACAAGTATGAAAAAATAAAATGTAAAAGAAGATATATAAGAATAGATGCACAATCCAGATATATACATTTTAGACCGCCCAAAATTAATGTTTTTACTAGAAGAATATGAAGAGAAAGTAAACAAAGTTGTTCGAATTGAAAATTGCTGTTACCAGCCTAATATTTATATATGGTAAACTCTACTTTGTAATTTATTGTAACATAATTTTTGGTAAAATATCTTCATGTTGAGACATGCTATTATTGAATAATAAAGAAGTTTATACGTCATAGATTTATATGAATATATTATTTGTATTTATAAAAATAATCTTTGCTTTATGCATACAGCCAGGTAAAATATACGGCGAGAGGTTATGTGCTGGCCACATCAGATTTTTATTTATGTATTTGAAAAAAATCGAGAAAAATAAGATAATTGAGATATATAGGAAATATTTTTTATTCAGATATTATAGGTGGCTATGTGAAAATAAACAAAAATGTAATAATATTAATATCAACAAAGTATACATTTGTTTGTTACTTATTTATTATTACTTACTTATTATTTAGTTATTTATTTATTTTCACATAGCCACCTAGAATATTTCAATAAATATTATTTCTCATATATCTCAATTATCTTATTTCTCTCGATTTTTTTCAAATACATTAATTAAAACTAATATATCGTTAAAAATAATTATGGGTTGCTGTTTAAAAAATAAAAGTTGATAGTTGTATCTTGTAACCAGACTTTATAAAAAATATCTATATCTGCCATCAAATAGTATATTTCAAATAATAAAACTTTTATATGAGCTATTTTTTTATTGCTTATAATAAAAAAAGTTAAAGGAGGGGGGGCGTGTAAAATCCGGGCTATTTTTTGTATTCTTCTTACAATTGATCCCGTACCAGGAGACAAAAACATCTCAACATCATGACATTATCTCCTTTATGTTTAACAGTCGGTTTTTGGTATTTATAATCATACCCTTATCCAATGGACATTTAACATATCCCATCGGAACCAAAGATATTAAATTTGCTTTCATCACTCCAATGGATAATATTCCATTTTTCACTCGTCCACGATGAGTGTTCCTTAGCCAATACAATTCGGGCCCTCATGTTTTACTTGGATAGTAAAAGTTTCTTTACGGCTACTCTACCCAGTAATACTACATAACATAGCCGTCATCTCACAGTGCGATCACTCAAATCTACATCACATTGCAAAATTGTACCCGAATTTTTCAACAAAGTTCACTTGATGATAAAGTAGGATCACTTACTGGCAGACTTCGAACGGTTTTGTCAATTTCAGCACTGATTTTTCTTGGACGACTTTTATATTAGTTTCAACACTCCCTATTGAGATTTTTTATTCAAAATCTTTGATACACCCCTTTTACTGATTTTTAAAATTTTTGAAATATTGCACTGCTTCACATCATTTTTTCTCGTACGTAGTCCAAAAAATATTTAGTTTTACCCATCTTAACATCAACCCACTAAATAAGTGACAAAATACAACTGAAAATAAGACGATTAAAATTATATTATTAATGTACCATTTTAATTAAATCGAACAGCCAATATCAAAAGATTTCTTTTGAATTTATTTTTCAGTATACTGACTAGAAAATAAGATTCAAATTTGCAAGAAATATAAACTTATTAAAAAATATATAATTAAAAGTTTCCATATCTTTGTATATAATATATATACAGGGTGTTTCCTTTAAAACAACCAGCGCTTTTTTGGGCGAACTAATGACTTTAGAGAAAAATGTTATATACAAAAAATTACCAGGAAAAAGGGCAAACAAATGATATAGGTGACAGATAGTTTTGTTACTTACGTTATTAAGTGTTTGTTTTCGTAATTGTTTAATTACTTATTAATAAAAAATGGCTTTGCAGTTGCAATAGTCGTATTAATAGTTGTTTATTGCATAGCCTACTTCAATATTGTAAAATTATTTCTGATTTTTAATATCATTTTTCTCGAAATAATTGTTATACAACCCCATTTCATATTAATATCGTTGAATTCAGAAAAAGATTCTCTATCTAATGGACAAAAAATTTATATAGGTTGCCATTTAAAAAAATATAATTTTATTCTACCGTTTGAGAACCACTGGTTGAATTTTTTATTTATTATTCCTCATAAATTAAGCCCTTTTTCCTGGTAATTTTTTGTACATAATATTTTTCTCTAAAGTCATTAGTTCGCCGAAAAAAGCGCTGGTTGTTTTAAAGGAAACACCCTGTATATATATATATATATATATATATATATATATATATATATATATATATATATATATATATATATTATAAAAACCTGCCGTGGCGACCAAAATACCTCCGATTATATCACGAAATTAATTTATCATCTACTCTTGATTTTTGCCAATAACATTTATCTGTAAATTATAAACAGTTGAGTTATCTTGTTTTTTTTGGGGTAGTATGCTATTTAACAAGTGACAATCCAAAAATTATTTTGTTAATATATTCTTAAATTTAGATAAGGAGTCGCCAAATATGTCAATGTCAATAGTACATGATACACTGTTATGCTACACAGAGTTGTCTTATTGGAGATTTCAAATCATAATTAGTCCTAGCTGTTTTACAATGAAATGGTACTTTATTTCTTGAAGTGACGCCTGGAACGTGAAATGGTATTAGCGCAAGACTACATGGGTCATGAATACAATTATTTATTAATTTGTATAAGTAGAGAGATAATTGTAAATGTTCACTTCAGGCAATAAAACTGAATAATCATGGGTAAAGATAGGATATTGTCCATGTATTTTAAAATAACAATATTTGATGAATTTATGCTGGACAGACTCAATCTTAGATATATATTTATGATATATTGGATTCCTGACTTGTAGCTTAGAGAGGACAAATGCATAATACAAGCTTTTGAGTGTAGTTGTTTTACAGAAAGACCAACAATTTCTAATTACAAATCCAATATTTTTGTAGGATGATCTTACGGTAGTCTCAATATGTACATTAAATGTTAGTTTTGTGTCAAATATAATCCCAAGATCGTTAAACTGAGTTACTTTCTCAAACGAATTAGTTTCCATGTGATATGCATAAGTGTAAATGTATTTTTTAACAAAGTAACTCAGAAATAGTGAATTATGCACTAAATAATTCAAATTGACAAATAGTAGTTTTTATTTTCCATGTTTTATTCTTCTTTTGGAATGTAGATTTTATTTATTTAGATATTATATCGTACAGGGCGTATAACAGCATGAGTATGAATGACTCACCGAATCATATAATGTCATATTTATTTATATTCCCTTACGAATACAGTACGTACAATATTTTCGTGACAAATTTCTACGAATTTTGCTGTAATAATTCTAAGAATTCTTCATACACGAAAGTAACGAACGTAATCAAGACACATAACTTTAATCAAACAATAAATTTGTGTATCACAAGTCGAGTCGAGTCGCTATGCTATGCTATGCCTTGCTTGAGTTGAGACCGAGGCAACTAAAACTCATTAAAAGTTAGTACAAAGTACCAAGCGGGCGACATAGATGACTTGAGCACTTGTTATTATGCTACATATCGCATTACATACAAACTTTATACACAACTCGTCACAGCAAAGCCTAAGGATGTTTTAATAAGAGAAAATGCTATTTCGCTGAGGTGTTTCTGATGAATTTGTCAATGATCATTATATAAAGTCCGTTTCCACGACTTGATCCCCATGTTATCAATCGTAAGCATTATGGTTCAAATCGCCAGGGGGGTTGGGAATTGATGACGTCATGTTGTCGGGTGAAATCGTGTGGTTTTCAAAGTATTCATACAAATCAAAACAACCGACAGTATGTTGTAATATATACAGGGTGTTAGAAAATAAGGGTAAATTTTTTGAGAGTATATACAGGTTGTCGGGTGAAATCGTGTGATTTCCGAAGTATTCATAAAAATCAAAAGAACTAACAGTATTATTATAATGTAACGTGCGCCCCCTGAGAGAAAAGTATGCATGCGCCGCTACTGATAGCATGTTCGCGAACAATGACGTAATCCCTTCGAAAGAACGTACCAGAGCGATAATGCAGTCCCCGACGCGCTGAGACAGGTTAATTGCGCCGTGACCTCATTCCTTTGTATACGGGTCATTGTCGCTTCGAAGGTTTCTAGAAAGGTGAGCGCTGTATAAATGCTGGCCGAAGGAAGGCGGAAGATCAGTCTCATATATACAAGTAACCAGATATGAACTCGGTGATATAAATAAACAGTTTAACAGTTGTTAACATAAATAAATGTAGTTATATAAATAAGTGTTAGTGATATAAATGTTAGTTAGATAAATAATCGTAGTGTTTAAGCATTTAATAATATTCTTAGTGTCTATAATTATTTAATCATAGTGTTAGTTGTTTTTATTATCTTTTAATATTTAATCTAATATTTATTCATCGTTTAATAAACGTATTTTTCGTTAATAATATTTGTCTATGATTTACACTTCACCCATATAAATAAAAACGTTACAATTGGTGTCAGGTGTGGGGTTGTTCATAACTGTGAAGTGTAAATAAAAATAAATAAAATGCCTAAACTATTAAAATTAAGTGAATTGAAAATACGTGATCTCAAGACGGAACTGGACGAACGAGATTTGGAAGCAACAGGAAAGAAGATAGAGCTTCAAGAAAGACTGCGGCAAGCATTAATCGATTCTGGTGAAAATCCTGAAGATTACATATTTGAAATTCCGTATGAGGTGTCCGACATTTGTAAACTTGTAGACGAACATTGTAAAAGATTAGAACAAATACGAGAAGAAAGTTCTAGACGTTTGGATCGGATATTGGAGGAAAGTTCTGGAAAAGTTAAGGAAAATTCCGGAGCACTGGAAGAAGAATTACTGGAACATTCTAGAACATTGAAAAGAGAATTGCATGAAAGTTCTGGAAAAGTGGAAGTAAATTCCGGAGAAGAATTAAAGGAATATTCTAGAACATTGGAAAGGGAATTGCATGAAAGTTCTAGAAAAGTGGAGGAAAATCCCGGAGTACTGGACGAAGAATTAATGGAACATTCTAGAACAATGGAACGTGAATTGAATGAGAGTTCTAGAAAAGCCGAAGAAGGTTCTGGAATTTTTGGGCAGAAATTGGAAGAGGAATTGAAGGGTAATTCTGGAAGAGTAGAGGAGAGTTCTGGAATCATGGAGCAAATGTTGGAGCGGAAGTTGAAGGAGAATTCTGGACATACGGAGCAGATGTTGGAACGAAAATTGGAGAATTCTGGATTTCTGGAACAAATATTGAAACAAGGATGGGAGAAGACTTCTAGAAAAACTGAAGGAAGTCTGCAAGAATTTGGAGGCGATGTAACTCGTTCGGTTCGTCTCACACATCGTACAGCTCCTGACAAGGATTTGGAGTACCTGGCCACTCAGAGACTCATCTTCGGAGTTCGAGACAGCAATACTCAGCAAGCACAGCAATTATGTCGCCCAAAAACTATGGTTAACGCACTCTCATATGTATCAGATCGTGAAGCTGCCAAACAAATTTCACGTAACCAATCGCAAGTGCGAAATCATTATGCTGAGGGAAATGAAAACACCAAAGCCATGGATGAAAAAGTGCGACGAATTATAAATGAAGTGTTTGTTAGAAGAAAGAAATTCCGCTGTTATAAAAGAAGACGGAAGCGAAAAAGAAAGAGATCGCGAGAGAGAAAGAGAGCATGCTCAGCAAGAAATTAAAAAAATTGTAATGGAAGAATCCGTTGATGTCAAGGATGGATATGAAGAAAGAAGACGGAAGCGAAAAAGAAAGAGACCGCGAAAGAGAAAGAGAGCATGCTCAGCAAGAAATTAAAAAAAAATGTAATGGAAGAATTCGTTGATGTCACTGATGGATATGAAGAAAGAAGACGGAAGCGAAAAAAAAGGAAGAGAACGCATGAGAGAAAGAGAGCGTGCTCAGCAAGAAATTAGAAATTAAAGAAGAAATCTAGGAAGAAATTCCAGTAGTAGAGGAAAGCCAACCTGAAATGAATAGTTCTCTTGAAGAAAGTGAAGTAACGTCGACGCATTGTTCAGAAGGCCATGCTAAGGGAGGCAAATATGGTAGTAGACTAGAAGAAAAACATTCCACCATTGATAACAGTAGTCGACGATAGTTGGAAACCCGATGGACGCAAGGACCCGACTTACAGTACTGGAATGGAAAGCGGTGAGAGCAAACCAATATGGGAAGATGTTGCATCACAGTCACATATGGTAAAATCGTACTGGGTGCAATGTGACTCCATGGTGAGTGATGGCCTGTTAAAGCGTGTGGTTGAGAATGCCATGGAACTGAGAAGAGAACTCAGTTGGTTATTCGTAAGAGTACAGTACCAGACGTGTTAAAAGGAATCCATAACGGATCTGGAGGTGGCCATTTGGGAGTCAACAAAACATTAGAATGATTGCGTCAGCGATTTTACTGGGTTAAGTGCAAGAAAGACGTTAAAGACTGGTGCAGGGAATGTGTGGTTTGCACTGGAAGCAACGGTCCGCATGAACGGCGAAGAGCTCCAATGCGTCAATATAACGTGAGCAGTCCATTTGAGCGCATTGCAATTGACGTGGCCGGACCATTTCCAGAAAGAGAAGACGGAAATAAATACATCGTGGTTGTCTTCATCAAGTGGGTTGAAGCCTCTCTATTACCCAACCAGGAAGTCATCACGGTCGCTGAAACCTTAGTCAAAGAGTGTGTATGCCGGTTTGGTGTACCACGTGAACTTCCAAATGTACCAAGGGTAAAATACATGCAGATATTGCCATCGAGAACTGTTCCGGGACGAAACAGTCTAAAGGAGGGGGCAGTGTAACGTGCGCCCCCTGAGAGAAAAGTATGCATGCGCCGCTACTGATAGCATGTTCGCGAACAATGACGTAATCCCTTCGAAAGAACGTACCAGAGCGATAATGCAGTCCCCGACGCGCTGAGACAGGTTAATTGCGCCGTGACCTCATTCCTTTGTATACGGGTCATTGTCGCTTCGAAGGTTTCTAGAAAGGTGAGCGCTGTATAAATGCTGGCCGAAGGAAGGCGGAAGATCAGTCTCATATATACAAGTAACCAGATATGAACTCGGTGATATAAATAAACAGTTTAACAGTTGTTAACATAAATAAATGTAGTTATATAAATAAGTGTTAGTGATATAAATGTTAGTTAGATAAATAATCGTAGTGTTTAAGCATTTAATAATATTCTTAGTGTCTATAATTATTTAATCATAGTGTTAGTTGTTTTTATTATCTTTTAATATTTAATCTAATATTTATTCATCGTTTAATAAACGTATTTTTCGTTAATAATATTTGTCTATGATTTACACTTCACCCATATAAATAAAAACGTTACAATAATCTATACAGGGTTTTAAAAAATAAGGGTACATTTTTTGAGAGTATATACATTTCGATGTGCTGATTCTCAAATTATATGGGACCTAAAACGTACTTATTCTCTAAAAGCTCATCATTGATTTTTTTGACCAAAGACAATACCTTCCTTACCTAAAGTTGACGGAAGGTAAAAAATAAGATAATGTTTTCTTTTTTGTGATTAAATTAACACTAATTCATAATTAGTTTTCTTTGTGAAGATTATAATTTACAATATTTAAAATCTAATTAAAAGAATTAACACAAATAAAAATATAAATACAAAGTGTACTCTCTTAACTTCTATAGGAAATTGTTTACCACCGTAAACACAATCACCTTTTTTTCTAATTTTTCAACATGCATTATGACTTGTACGCTCAGACAGAATTTATTTCATCACACTTGTATCTCACGCAAAATTTCATACATGTATCTGAATGTAAACATACCTATAAAGACACGTTTCGGGGGACTACATTTTTTAAGCTTCGATCAACAGTTGAAAATACATGGGTTCCTAAATTACGTGCGTACAATATTATTCTAGGTGGACAATCAAAATGCACTAAATTCTTCGTCAGACGAAAAACTTCTACTCCGTTATTTTGTTTAAGTCAAAAAAGTAGTTACAGACATTAACAAACCAGATGAGTATGGCGAATGTTTTATTACTTTTATATTTTTTTTCTCCAAAAACTGACGAAAATGTTTTTTGATTAGTTTTATATTTTCACTCACAACTATACTTTAAAAAATTGATTAACTAACTTTCGTAACTTAGTTTTAAATGACAGATGCAGTAAAATTTTTGAAAGATGTCCGATCAAGGTAATCTACGAATTGTATGAATTCAGATTTTTGCTCCGCCCATTCTGACAAATTCAGTAGTGTCGTTTGCTTAGTTTTTATGAGGGTACATAAGATACTACTGTTATTTTATTATTATAAAAATATATGTTACAATAAAAACATTCAAAAATAAGTCAACTGGTAAGTTTATTAGCAAATGTAAAACCAAATATGTGGAAAATAAGATATTGACACAATATCAGTGTCAGTGATACTGACAGAAAATAACGTTATTCGTACGGCTATGAATCAAGGTAATGTATCTGAATTAATATATAAGCTTACGTTACAGCAAAAGTATTATCAACAACGAGCATCGTTTTAAAGTGAAATGTCCTAACTTACTCGAAACAATATGAATTTTTGAAAGACAAACGTGTTATATCCATCCTTATCCCACACGCTTATAGACTGCAAAAGAGAGAGATAAATGTATGCCAATTTGTTAATTCGTTCATGATACAAATAACCTTGATCGGACATCTTTAAATAATTTTACTGTACATAGGTACCTGCTTAAAACGCTAGTGCTGATTTTATTATTACCAATAATTCTAGCGTGATCTTCGTTTCAAAAAAATCTGTTGTGGCCAGCACAATACCTCTCGCCACTTCCTTTTTTTTGGTTACATAAGTATAGGGCGCGAAGAGTCATGTTACATTGTTGGCCTTGACAAGCAGATGTGGGGGCCTGTTTCAGAATAATAATTAGTAATTATGTGTCGAGGAAAATAAATCACATGGAATTGGAAAATCACTAAATTCAGAATGAGAAATTAAGATATTTGACATCTATATACATAATTATAAGCTATCATTCTGACATGGGCCCCCATATCTGCTTGTCAAGGCCAACAAAGTCACATGACTGCTCACGCCCTAATTTATTTAACACTTCTTGTATACCTACACTCTACACCAAAAATACTACTTATATCTATCCCTTATATTTAGATTTTTTAAATTTAAATTTATGCTATGATGAAATTTTGTCCTACTCTTCTAATTTTTCGAGATGTTTCCAATTCATTGACGGGAGTTACAGTATTTCTGAAGGGTATGTGTAATATTCCTATAATATTAAATATTCTACTATTAATACATTAAGAAATAATATAATGTATGTACTTTCCAGAAAAAGTCTTCAGTAATGTCTCCGGATTTCTGACACTGACATTTATCTGTCAGTTACAAACAATTTAAATTTTCAACTATTTTCCATGGCATTCTTTCGGCTGTAAAATTTATTACAACAGAATATTTTATATATTTCTTTTATCTCTAAATCTATAGAATATATAATAAAATATTTAAATGTATCAGATAGAGAAATTAATTTTCTTCAATATTACCTAGAAAAATTTTCAAAAAATAATATTTAGAAGATTTTTTCTCAAGAATCTTCTACTTCCGGTTGTCCAATTATTACCAAAACCTTTTCAGATCTTCCCATGAATGTCCGATTGGGAAATACGTAGTTAAACAAATATAAAGTCTTATAGTTTTTTAGTAATCGTCCCTCCAACATCACAGACACACACAGACATCATCGTACAAATGTTAAAATCGGATTGTAGGGACCTTAAAACGTGCTTATTCAATAAAATCTGGATATGCGATTTTTAACATAAATCCAATACCTCTCTAAGCGAGAGGTAAAAATGTGCTTTCACTGATAACACAATGCAGTGAATTTTTTGTATTGAGGTATAAAAATCTAGTCTCAAAACTAGTTGACAAATTCCGAAATCATTATAAGTAAAAATTAATACTTTCTAATAATTAAAAAATGTACTCTGTATATATTCTGTGAATAGTGTTCTTTATGAAGAGTGTATTGGGGCACATGAATACGTATAATCAGTGTTGGGCTGTTTCATCTTGGTGTTTGCCGCGAGGAGCTAGTGACGTCACGCCGTCACGGCGTCCCCGAAGCTCATTTCCGGCGCTCGCCGCCTGCGCTATATTAATTTTAAATTAAAGCCGGATAACGCGCGTCTGCTGCCAGCGTCGTAGCAAGGCACAGCCCCGAATTATCTAATGTACCTATCAGCCCTTAACAACTTCACACAGCGGCGTACAACCATTCCGAACTACGTATATATTAATAACAAATTTATTAACACGCCTTTTGCTTAAATTCGATATGTAGCTGTTCTGTTTTAATTTGTAAATAACTACTAAGTATCTTGTGAGATATATGAAGTATAACATTTCTTTCAAATAGAATATTTAACTAGTTTTAAATTTTTGCATACTAAAAAAATGTATATCATCATTACTTATTCCATATTTCTGGTTGAGCCAATCTGCTTCTATTCGCCGATTTCTGTAATAACGATATATCTGTACCGTAATGGGTGTTAACCAGCCGTCACCTCACGGGTTGTCAAAGCTGTCATGGAGAGAGTAACACTTCTGTGTTATTTGAAAATTGGAAATATTTTTTTCTGTTTCGGAAGTATGTCACATTCTAGCACGCTTATGGACGTTAGAAGGAGCTACATTCTTAAACGATTTTTTGGTGATATTTTGTTATTTGAAATTAGCACGAGTGCAATAAATACACTAAATATTTAGGAACGGACAGAATAAAAAGCACAAATCACTCACTAACCTAATAAATTTAGTATTTGAAATACACCAATATTTCAAATATTTATTTCTAATACTTTTACTTTTAATTATTTAAAAATTGATAAGATGTTACTATGACTACGTTTATCTCGCACTAGTTTATCCACTTAAATGCTAACCCGCTTGAGTTAAGCAGGTTAAACATGCGAGATAAACACGAAAGTTTAGCGCTAAGTGAAGTAACTTAAATAATGGGTTGAGTTAACTAACCTACTTGAAATTTTGCGAGATAAACGGTTAAGGCTATGGATTAACCTCAATTTTTTTAAAAAAACTTGTAAATAATTATTAAAAATACATATTACTACACTCAAAACTTCTAAAAACTGTTTATTTCGCGGTTTGTTTCAAAATCGTGAGCGTTTTGTTATTATTATTATAATAAGTCATCCGCAAAAAATTCTATCTGTCCTTGTTCAACAGAAGTGGATAAACGCCATTTATCCTTTAGTCACTTTAAAACATGCGATATAAACGAAGTTTATACTGAGTTAGTTTTAAGTCACTAGATTTTTGAGCGGATTATGTCACTGCGAGATAAACGTAGCCTATGTTACTGTATTGTAAAAATGTTTATCGTATTCAACTTGTTCGGGTGTTTTTATTTATATTAAAAAGAAACTCCTTCATTAACATAGGCAACTGTTTATTTTTTAAGAAATTTTAGAGTATTCCATTTTGTATTACTAACCTAACAGACCAGACACGACGGAGGATTTGTATTTCTAATACTTGTATATTTTAAATACAACAATGTATTTCAAATATGTAAAATTCGTATTTCATATATATAATAGTATTTTAATGTATTAAAATATAAAAAACTTTCGAAAAGTGAACTAAAAATACAAAATACGTTTATTTTTAAGTATTTCAAATAATTACTTAAATTACTTAATCTATTTCAAATACATAAGCAACTAAATTATGAGGGCCGTGTTCTTTCAAAAGGCGCGATTTTCTGCGGATACCTAGCATTAGAGTCCAAAAACCTTATATGGGACGAGCCTGAGGAAGTTTAGGGGATTGTCATTTCCCCTAACAAATGGTACGTTTTGGATTGTTAGCCAATTTTGAGTTTGTGTTGCATAGGACCAGACGCAAGGTCTGGCCAGAAGATACAATTGTCTCCAGCGTGTTCTTTTTCAATAAAATTAGCCAATTTAGTTAGATATACCTTTGACTAACTAGGGCTTCACCTCACTCGGCCCACATATTTCCTGGATACATCCATTGTGAAAATAGCGCACCCTGCCAACACCAACACCTTATCTCCGAATTTGGCTTTTTGTTTATATCTGACATTATTAGGGACCTCTGCAAAATTGTTGGTATGAAAACCATAATTTCCGTTAATTTAGAAGTTGCTCAGTGTGAAGTCCGAGACATCGTTATAAATGTCGCCAAAATCCTAATGCTAGGTGTTCGTAGATATTTGCGCCTTGTCTAAGAACACACCCATCTTTATTTAATTTAAATTCATAATTTTGTTGTTTATAAAACAATTAATTATTAAGTATTACAAAACTTTAAGTAAACCGGGTGTCGTGGCCATGTGCCTAAATGTCTGGTCGCGAATCTGGGGACCCGGGTCCCGATCGAAGCAAAAAAATATTTCGGAATGAAACAAAAGTTAAGACAACAATACAGAATCTTAAGAATAATAAAGCCGCGGGTATCGATGAGCTGCCAGCAGAACTATACAAAAATGGAGGAGAAAAACTTCTTACAGAAATACATAGTCTGATAAATGGTATTTGGGAAAAAGAACAAATCCCTGAAGAATGGACTAAATCAATTATTATACCAATTCATAAAAAGGGCGATAAAACTCACTGCGAAAATTACAGAGGGATAAGCCTGCTGTATATAATCTACAAAATATTATCAAATATAATTTACAATAGATTAACTACATACGCTGAAGACATCATAAGCGATTATTAAAGTGGGTTCCGGGAAAACCGCTCTACAATTGACCAAATTTTTAATGTTAGACAAATCAACGAGAAAGCGATAGAGTTTAATCAAAATATATGGCACATGTTTATCGACTTCAGATCGGCTTACGATAGTATACTACGGCAGAAACTGTATAAAGCGATTGTGGAACTAAAGATTCCCAGTAAATTAATTAAATTAACACAGATCACGATGAAAGGAACAACAGCCTCTGTTAGGGTCAATAATAATCTTACGGAAAACTTTGCTGTAGGAGCAGGATTACGCCAGGGCGACGCCTTAGCGCCGCTACTGTTTAATATAGTACTGCAGAAAGCAGTGAACCACACAAAAATAAACCAAGGAACGGGCACAGTATTTTCAAAATCCACGCAACTCATAGGTTATGCTGACGACCTTGATATCGTGAGAACCTCATTGGAGAAAATAGAAGAAGTTTTCAAAGTATTGGAGGAAGGAGCAATGGATCTGGGATTACATGTCAACGACTCTAAAACTAAATTAATGCATGTAGCGAGAAACCCAGATACCAACCGAGAACACCCCATAAACGGTAGAAACTTTGAACTGGTGTTTACCTACCTTGGATCCCAGATAAACTGCAGAAATAATGAAACCACAGAAATAACAAAGAGAATAACCGCTGGTAGTAAGAGCTACGCGGCGCTGCACAAAATCTTTCGAAGCAAATTAGTATACAAAGATACTAAAATTAGAATTTACAAAACCCTCATAAGACCAGTCGTTACGTATGGAGGAGAGACTTGGACGCTTAACAAAAGCGATAGCGAAAAACTAGACAAATTCGAAAGAAGAATACTTCGCAAAATATATGGCCCAACATTTGAAGACAACAACTGGCGTATCAAATATAACCAAGAACTCTACGACCTATATGGCGATGTCAAACTGTCATCTTTCATAAGACTACAGCGCCTTCGATGGTACGGACACCTAAACCGTATGACAAAAGAGCGACAAGTATACCGTATCTACAAACAAAAGCCGTTAGTTAATAGACCTAGAGGCCGACCAAAAAATAGATGGAGAGATAACGTAATAAGGGATATGAAAACTGCAAATATCACGTTCACTGGGGATAGGACAGATTGGAAGCGACAGTTGAATCAGGCCAAGGACCAAAGACGTCTGTAGTGCCAGGATAAGAAGAAGAAGGCAAAAGTAACCCTTGTGGTGCACTATCCAAGCAAGAAATCAGTGCCCGTAAAGTGACGCCTAGTAAATGCCCAGACGGTACGAATATATCTTCATTACCGATATCTGTACAAAGTAGATTGGCACATCCAGCAATGGGTATATTTATTTATTTATTTATTTAAATGTTTATTACAAAAAAAAAAATGTTGAAATTTGTGCCAAAACTTATGAGACAAACGTTATATGAAAATAACAACGTTTAACATATACAAAGAGTAATCCTTACTCAAATATAATTACCGTATGACATTTTTGTTTTTGACCACGTAGGCTCAATTTTAATAATACATTCATAACCTACAAATTGACATTTCTCACAACATTACCTCTTATACTGAACTGAATGGCTCAGATCATTTTCAATTTATTTCACGGGTGATGCAGCATTAGTAAAGGGGGATGTGTGTACACTCGGTACCACTCAGTTAGGAGGATAGGACAAAAAGAACAACTATTTGCTGAATTTATTTGATTTAGATGAACTGAGATTTTGATTAAAAAGAATACAGCTACTGTTTTAGCATCTTGCGCAGTGTTTCTTTCAGACAGGGGGAAGGGGGGGGGGGTTATTATAAGATGTTTTAATTTTTAACAGGGCATCGAACCCGAACCTGAACCGAACCAAAACCGGAATCAAACCGTAACATTTTAGCGAACCCAAACCCAGAACCGAACCTCAGATATATTTTTCAAATTAAAATTTGGGTTCAGGGTGCAGCTCCGGTTCAGGTTCATTTTCAGTTAGAAATATAATCGTAAAACTTACGCCTTCTGCGTTTTCGTTGCTGCCTGTGTTGATTGTTCGTGAAAATTGTGTTCATGTCTTCTCATGCGTTACATTCTGGCTCACATTTTAAATTAGTTCTATATGAAAATTGTTTTTCAAAAAACATTAATTTAATTTTCATTGGGTCGAACCGAACCAGAATCCGGAACAAAACGGCAAATTTTATTAATGTTTGAACCAAACCGCAAATGAACCCACTTTTCACAAAACACATTAACCTGAACCGAACCCAGTTTTTGGTGGGTTCGATGTTTTTAACATATCGCAAATCAAGTTACGATTACGAATATAATAAAAATTGGGTTTAGGTCTTATGTCTACAGTGTATTAATTTTAAGAAATAATGGTAAGAAAACAGATATTTTTTGCACACTCTTTTAACACATGCCTAACAATTATTACGTGACATTTTAATATAATCTTCTACGGGGGGGTTTCATTTTTCTTCGGGGTTAAACCCAGCCGACCCCCCCCCCTGAAAGAAACACTGATCTAGCGGAGTTTCATCATAGTAATGCAAATATAGTAATAACTATACTAAGGCGCCATTACACAACGTAGCCGGTTCAAAATGATACGATGTGTTTATGTGAGAATATAAAAGTGGTTTTATAATTTGTTGGGAGCACTATTTTCTGTCTTTATAAAATATTTTATTTTATAATAAATATGAAATTTTACTGCCTACGCCACTGTGCATTCTGTCAGCTCATCTTGGAAGCTGGAGATTTCCTACTGTTAGAATAGTAAAGTTATATACACCGTTATAATAACCGATACGACAGCCGAGCAAAACTCTGCTCGTTTATATTAATATAATAAGATTTGATTTAGATTGCCGCAAGAATTCCAATAGCAGCCATAAAGAGATCGCAAAATGAATAGGTAAAGTAAAATACATTTTCAAGTGAAAACATCTTCATTTCTTCATTGAAAATGAAATCCAACGAACGCTTTTGAATATATTGCCGTTACTTTAAACATAGACACTTGGAACTTATTTTTTTAGAATTTTATTTTAAATATGTTGAAAGTACTTAGTATTCTTTCCTGCCACTTTTTAAAAGCTCTCAACGAATATATTTTGGAGATAATCATGAATTGCATCAAACGTCCTACCTATAAATTTTGTTTAAGTTCAAAAAATAGCCTAAAGTCGTATATTGCCTGCCAAATCAGTTAAGTATAATGGTTGTTCTATTGCTTTTAATATTTTTTCTCCAAAAAAACTGAAGAAAATGATCTTTAGTTAATTCAATATTTTCACACATGTTCAGATTCATGTTCAGTCTGATTAACTAAGTTGTAACTAATTTAACTTTCGCAACTTAATTTCAAAAACCAGATAAATGAAATTATAGTGCAAATTTTGCTTTCCTCGCGCTACCTGACTGACGCAAGGAAGACAATTCTTATAATTGTTTCAAAAAATGTTTTCTTAAGTAACAGACGTATATCTAAGTTTAAAAATCTGTTGTGGCCATCACAATACCTCTCGCACCCTTTCCAATGTGGTATATAAAAGTATTGCATTTAATATTTCTTGTACAGACAAAAACTCTAATTACACCTAATCTTTATATTTACGTATTTTCTACAATTTTAAATTCATTCTATGAACAAGTTTTCTCAATTTCTTCTAAATGTTCGAGGTTTTTCCAATTCATTAACGGGATTGGCGATATTTCTGAAGGGTTCATGTAATATACCAGAATTTTAAATTTATAATTAATAATACAATAAGAAATATTAAATATCCTTCCCAGAAAAAGCCTTCAGTACTATCTCTAAATTTTTGACACTGACATTAGTGACATTTACCTGTCAATTACAGACATTTTTATTTCTCAAGTAGTTACCATGGAGATGTTTGGGCTGTGAGCAGGCTGTGAGATTTACCACAACAGATTATTTTATAGACTATATCATTCGTAAGTTATAAACCAATAAGAATGCGTGATTTAACTTAGTTACCACGTATTTCAGCGGATATTATTAAGTAACCATGGTGAACGAATATACGAACCTTTGTATATTCGAATATACCTACCTTCGTATATTCACTTAGAGGTGCGTTTGGTTATTTTGTTCTATGTACTCAGAATTGGCAATGCCATTTTTAGTTATATTTACGGACATGATCTTTTTCCTTTGAACACAGTATCGAGTGTACAAATGAATCTGTAGTTAGACTTTGAGGAGGAAAATCGTGCGATGTATGCTTTAAGTAGATATTTAAAATCACACTGACAGCTCCAAGTGCACCGAAACAAATAATTGAACGCATCTATTATTTGACAGCAAGGCATTATTGAAGTAAAAATTTGACAAGTAAACAAATAAATATTTGGATCACAAATCTAGAAACTGCACTGTTGCTAGTTTATTTGAAATACAAGCATTTATTTTAAAATACGAGCAATTCAATGTAATATTACATACTACTACAACTATATTCAAAAAGATAGGTTATGTAGCATACAGTTTGACATTTCTGTCAAAATAAAATAGACCACAGGTCTACGTTAAATTTACTATTTACTTTTTAATTTATTTTTTATTCATGATATAGTCTACTTGTATACAACTCGACAATAGAAAATTCTCGAAATACTCAACGAGTTGCCTATTCGAAATACCACTCGACCTTCGGTCTCGTGATGTTTCCAGGCAACACGTTTCGTATAATCGAGAATTTTCAATCTTGTTGTATAATATATGATTATATATCTTTAAATCTATAGAAGGTATAATAAAAAATTTAAATGTGTCGGATAGAGAATATTTGTAATAATATAAATTTTAAAAAAATAATATTTAGAATTTTTTTGTTAAAATACTACTACTTCCGGTACAATAACCTCACACACACACACACACACACACACACACACACACACACACATCCACACAAACACACACACACACAGACATCATTGTAAAAATGTTATTATCGGATCCTAGGGACCTTAAAACGTGCTTATTCACTATAATCTGGATATGCGAATTTAGCATGATTCCAATACCTCTCTTAGCGAGAGGTAAAAAAGTTATTAGCAGAAACAAATATTGGGCCGGTTTTAATAACGTCCAGTTAAATTACTTTGAAAGTAAATTTAATCAAATATACAAATGCAACGAGATTTTTTGACAGCAATGATTTTATTGTCATAAGAACATGTAAATTGATTCGAATTTGTTGACTTAATTAGGTTTGTTTTGGAAGTTATATTTAATTGGACGTTTATAAAATCGGCTCAAATTGATATTAAAAGCTTTCTCATATGAAAATAAATAATTTATAAATGTTATTAACAGAAATATTTAATTTATTATCAGTTTATTATGTGCTACTAAAACAAAAATTACTACCAACCTTAAAATTAAAATCCTAGTTTAAAACAATTCCCATCCCCCCTAATTGCTTTGCTCGTGTATTTCCGCCTCCTTACCCCCTCCACTAGTTATGTTCCGACGTCCCCCGACCTCTCCCGACCTGAGCCGAGCTTGGGCGAGCGGAAGGCGCGCGCTCCGGGTGAAATTGCTCGCTCCGGCAGAGGAAGTGTCCCGGAGACAGCGGTATCCGCCGGCAGCCCGTTTCCGGGACTCGAACCCGGACTAGGCCACTTCTCGCTGCACTGGACGAGGACGGAGGAGAAGTTTTATTTGTATTGAATGGGATTCAACATTCAACAAGGAGTTTTTGTTTATGAGCCGACTATTATTTGAAGAGGATCCTTTTTTATTAATAATTGAATGGCTCTTTTCTTCAGTATGAGATCGAATTAATTTATTTAAAAAACGTGGTTTATACAACTTGCTTTCGAATTTATTTGTATATACCACAATGCCACCAGGCTTGGACTGGCCTGTAGGGTTAGTAAGAATTTTCCGGTCAGGTAATAATGAATATGTACATCAAAAAACATAAATTGGAAATAAAATTATATACTTCAGCCAACGTCGATCTTTTTTCCTACTTGCACTCGTCGGTTTTATCATTTAGGGTTACACACGTCAGCCAATCCTAATTTTTAAGATAAACATTAACAATTATTATAATCAATGCTTTAGGTGATCAGTTATTTTCATTATTGTAATCAAATTATCTTTATTGTAATTAAGTATATGATTGTTGTAATCAAAAATCTTATTTAAAAAATACCAGTTGAGATATAATCAGAAGAACATATTTTCACAACCATACATCAACAATTATTATAATCAATTTTTGTGTGACTGATCATTTTCTTATTGGAAACAAATTGTTTTTATTTTCGTTAAATTACCTGCAGCCTTGATTCACATATACAAAATGAAAATTTAATGCGATATCATTTATTTTTGATTATTTAAATTTAAACAAAGAATTTAAAAAATATTTGCATTTAAATTTAATTTTACTCTTTATTCAACCTTAATCACCTGAAATTGTTCGATATAATCAAAAACAATGATAAACAGTCTATACAGGGTGTTGACCGCGACATCGGAAACCGGAACAAAGGAATTTATCATGTAAAATCATATTTTCCTCCTTCCCTAATTATTTTAGGCAAAAAAACTTCAAATAAGTTGTAGAGCTTAAAATTCTGCATCTGTTTCAATAAGCAAATTTAATTTTACATGCTTTGTAACGTCAGAAAGTAAGTACCTATGAAAATGTCGAAAATCACCCAGAAAATAAATCCAAATCGTCCGGAAACATTTATAATATCTACGCCGGCAATAAAAGTTAGCATTCATTACTGTTTTGGTAATATGTCAATTTAGGACTATTTTCAACATAAGAATTTTTAAAAATTTCACAACTTTCAATACTAAATTATTAATTTTACATTTTAAGCTAAATTTTATATTGCAATGCAAAATTGACCAAAAAATGTTTGTTGATATTTGAGGTCATGTTTGTAAATATGAAAAATCCCTACTATTTCATATTTGGACAATAAATCAAACTCATTTAATAAATTTAGCGAGAAGTAGGCGCAAAAAATCTTTTGTATTACACGTTCAGAAACTGCTCGTATTTAAAAGCCTCGCCTCCGGATCGGCCAATCAAAGTATACCCACACTCGCAAAAGTGCAGTTTCTAGATGATACAAATAACCATATATTAGGTATTATTTGTAATACCTGTTCATGTGAACGATTATCTATTAATTTAATTAAATAATTTTTCACTTTAACAGAAAATACAGATGATAATATTAATAAATTCACTAAGCTTCACAAAAAAATCGCTAACATTTTACATAGTAGGAAATTACGAAAGTATGATTTTACATGTTATAGTCCTATGTTCCGGTGTCGCGGTCAACACCCTGTATATTTAGTTCCAAACTTCAAATTATTTCCTCAAACAAAGAAGGCAGAAATGTCATGCCAAACCAATAATGGATTAAAATTTTATAATTTTTAAAAATTATATACTAGGTTTAGGTTAATATTTGTTGACTGCAATTTTCTGGCATCATTATATAGCTAATTTAAATTATTTTCAGAAAATATTAATATATAGGTATAGCTGGCGCACGGTAAGTTGAAAATGACCTTGTATGCGCAGAACCTAAAATTCGTATTTAGACGGGTCGAAATGTAATAGTAGGGGTATATTGACGTTTAGCCGAATGTTTATAAAAATTATAAACTATTTATTGGTAGTTATTATATGCTAATATTTCAACGAGGAAAACACTCCATCAACCTCTAAATTAGTATAAACGGAAAGAGGATTCATTCAGCCAAAGAAATTGTAGTCAATGTTTTCTGGTTGATTAGGATGTGCGGGTCAATCGTTTCAAAAAGTCAACGCTGATATCGCTTCTGCTTTTGGCGAAACCGGAAGTAGACTTCAGAACCTTTTCACAACAGAATGGCATTTAAGTTCGCCCAAACTATATAGGTATAAAATTAATAATAAATAAAATAGCTATGTTCTTATTGATTCACTCACCCTGTATGTAACCTATTTCAACTTAAATTATTTATATTGGTTACTAAGCTCAACTGAAGTTCAGATGAACTCACTTTCATTCCACTTTGTACAACAGATAGAATATTTGAAATCAGGTTCAACCAAGCCTAAGTTCAGTTGAGCGCAGGATGAACCAGCATTTGTACAACCGGGCCTAATAGCAGTAATAATAAATAATTTCCCATTCCCAGATTAGGTATTCCGAGAATATCTTTTAACCTTATGTTAAAATGGCATTTATTGAGAGTTTATTCTAGGGTTAAGGCTTATTCCATGTTTATTATTATTATACATTTGTGGGTTAAGTGATAAACTAGGAATAGTTTTTCCTGTTTTAAAAAGAAGCTATTCTGAACTTAACTCTTATTTATTATTACCGCTGTAAGAATGGTATTATACAATATCATTATGCATATCTAAATGTATAATGGGGTTTCATGGCAGTCTGGTCGCGAATCTGGGGACCCGGGTTCAATCTCGACCGACGCCAAAAATTACTTCTAATTTTAATGGCACAAAATTGGGTCCTGTGGTGCACTCTCCACGCCAGCACTGAGTGCCCGTGAGATGACGCCTGGTAAGCGCCCGCACGGTACAAATATTTCATCATTACCGATATCTGTGTACAAAGCAGATTGGCACACCCAGCAATGAGTAATATGCCGTGGTGATATATTTATTTATGTATATAAATTACGCAATATTTCTTACTCTTTTATTTTAGGTAGTAATGTCTACACATCATATAATATATGTACAAAATTTCATCAGGTCTATCTAGCTAGGTACTTATTAATCTTGTAATATTCTATGATTATTTTCGGTGTGTGAGTTCTCCAGTGAAACGTTTTAAAATTGCAAAACTCGATCTAAAAATACATCGGATGATAAAGAACATTTCATTATCGCCTCGCCTCGCCCACCCACATCCACTCACACTGGCAACTGGCAGCAACAGCGCTCTCAATAAGCTGTTTCATAAACGGCGCCGAATAAAAGCCTCGAATCAAAATGCAACGTTGCCATTTTCCATACGTGAGAGTGCTTTGTTATTTTTATTCGCTCCGCTGAAATCCCAATGAATTTATCGCACAGATCGCGTCGACTCTGACGATGTGCAACTGTTTTGTGCGTGTAATCTACGACTGAAGAATGAAGAGCTGAAATTACAGTAGTTATGCATTTTTCTCAGCCGTGAATCCTGAAAATCTTTCACTGAAATGATTACTATCATTATGGTGCAGTTCGCATCACCACACATTGACAACCGACAGCATTTTTCCCCCTACTTTTTTTAGGGACATATCGAATTGCGCAAGATAAATCATTTTTTTACATTAAAGATGTTTTATTGCCTTCTACGCAATGTACTAAAATTAAATGTTTATTATTAAATACATACATTCACAAAATTAATTGTGAATAAATACACGGCGATAATTGAAATTTTCTTTATTATTTTTAGATCTATATAGTTTCAATTATAAAGTTGGAGACAAACTTTTTTGAGGTGAAAACATATTAAATTCATGTTCCGGGGTTACCGGAAATTATATCATCGTTGATTTTTTAAATGAAATGATGTACAATTTTTACCTTCCGTCACTTTAGGTAAGGAAGGTATTGTCTTTGGTCAAAAAATTCAATGATGAGTTTTTAGTGAATAAGCACGTTTTTGGGCCCATATAATACGATTTTACCATTTTTAAGATGAAATTTGTATGTATGTATATGGTCTCTGTGTGTGTGTCTGTGTGTGTGACGAAAGTTTCGAATCGCATAACTACAATGCCACGATTCCAAAAATTATATTTTTTTCGTATTCCAGAAAAAGAGGTGATTAGATTTTGGTTAAATATAATTTATTGACTTTTAACCTTATTATAACTTAAAGAATATATTATTCTCTATACGATTTGATAGTATTTTATACGTCATATTCAAAAGATGTGGAGTTAAAGAATTAAAAAGATATTAAATTAGATAAATCAACCAGCTATGCTAACCATGGAAACTGCTAATATATTCAGATAATTCAAATTGACAGATGACAGATGTCAGTATCAATAAAAAGTAAATGAATGTGGCAGAGTTGAGGATGTTGAGATAAATTTTGGGGAAGACACGAAAAGATATGATAAGAAATGAAAGAATAAGGGAAATAACTCTAATATTAGAAGTTTCTAGAAAGATACAAGAGAGACGATTACACTGGTTGTCATGAGGACATATGAAGAATATATGTTGGAAGAAGAATGAATAGCTTAGTAATAGAATGTTGAAGAAACACAGGAAGACCAAAGATATGATGGAAGCAGTGGATTGCGGAAGAGTTGAGAGAAAAGGAAATGAATGAGAACGTACGCCAAACAGAAATGAGTGGAAGAAGAAAATAAAAAATAGCGACCCCTAACGAATGGGAAAAGCTAAAGAAAAAGATGTCAGTGTCAAGTGCAATTTGCATAGTTTGTTTATGAAATAATTTTACTGGAAATTTAGAATCTTTTCAAATAAAATTTATGTATGGAATTAATACATAATACAAAGGATTTACGGAAGGTATTGTGCTGACCACATTACATTTATATATATATATATATATATATATATATATATATATATATATATATATATATATATATATATATATATTATTTTGACGTTTACCTGTTGTATCAAATCTCAGATAGTTCAAATAGGGTCAGTGCCACTCCGTGGGTAAAAGGTACCTTTATGCCAAGTTATACTTCAGCGCCCCCAATAAGGTACAATTTGAAAATTAACACACGTTTTAAACTATACTTTTGAATCTCCTAAACAAGCTAGATTTAAAATATTGATATTTACTTTGTTAGATTCATTCTTGTAATCAATATTACTAAAATCGCTTGTTGTAATGAACAATTTATAGTTATTGTGTGCAATATAACAATTCCAAAAAAATATCCGTTTGACATAATATTTTTTTTTACTTTTTTCTACTAAATTTGAATAGTAAATCAGGGAAATTTAATATCGGTAGAAACAAGAAATAAAATTATCTCACTAAAAGATTTCAGAATTATAAATCATAAGCATTTAATTCTTCGCAAAATATTAAAATAATAAATTCATTGACTTAAGCCTGTTTTACATTATCATAAATTTACATGCATTTTTACAACTTCGTATTTGATCACAAAATTTCAATGATTACACGGTAATAAATTTACAACTTCTTATGGTACCATACGATGCTGTAAAAAATTCTCAAATAGGGCATGTTCTAATTTTGAAGGTCATTTGCTTCACATTTTGGTGATATTTAGGGTTTTCATTAAACAAAAGTTTACATTTCATGTGTAGTTGCAGGTAATTGGTTACTCTGTTCTATGAAACTTTTCACAAAACCAAACGTCAAGTTCAAATGAAGAACAATGAATAGAAAAATTTAAAAAATATTTGTAAATGTCGCAATTGTTAATGCACGAAATAAGATTTTGAAGTGTAAACGAGCGCGACACACATATGAAAACATCAGCTGTAATCATTTGAGAAGTTAGTAAACCGTAGTAGTAAACTGTTACCAACATATAAAAATGTACTTAAGTTGGCAACAATCAAACATGTCACAGATATTTGGCCGTGTAAAACGAAAAGATTTTGATCAAAAATTATTATGTAAAAATGAAAATATTTTGCATGTAAATTTAATTGTAAATATATGATTGTATAAAACAGGCTTGATTCATTTTTGTAATTAATATTCTATTCTTGAGCTATAATCAAAATATTCATTGTTGTAGTCAACACCTTTGTAGTTATTATTTCTATAATATTATTTATATTATACCAAATTCAAAATCTTAGATAAAGAGTGAAAATACACATAAATTAATAAATAATAGTGAAAAAAATAAGATTCATGGCCAAGTCATTGAAAGTTTGTATGACGATTCATTTCCTAAGCAATTTAATGGTTGGCTGATTTTAAAACAAGCTAAATACTAGAAATTTAAAAATTCTTATCTAGTTTATTACATAAAATTTTTAAGTTGCGTGTACAGTACAATTCTTAGTTCATCATCTTCTGCATAAACAAAATGCAATAGTATATTTATTTATATTTTTCATACGTATTTTTTTGAATGAATGACTATAATTTTTACTGCATGCAAATTATTGTTATCTCCATAAAATTTTTTAAGAAATATTTTTAAATTTCTCATACAAAAATCCAAGTTATCTTTGAAATTATCAAATGGTCTATAGAAAAGTAGAACACCTAAGCACAGCTATCTGGATCTAAGAGATGTCAGAATTAGAATGTTAATGTAAAAATGTGTTCAGAATTCATTACTGTAATCAGATAGAGCTGAAATTGAAGTAATAAATTAGTATGGAGACAATGCTTGAAAAATGTGCTTAATTGCTTAACTATTGTGCTGAAAATAAAGCTCATTTGCAATATAAAAACAAAAGCTCATTTTTCACAGCATAAAATGACACCTATAAAATAGGATAATATAAAATATCGCAACTACTCTCTACCGTGACAAGTCTTAAAATATATTTTTTAAAATTTCTAATTATCTTGATTGTATAAAAATTATAAAATATGAAACTAAACTTACCTCCCATTCTGCATTGTATTAACAAAATATTGTAAATAAATCATATTTATTAATTTTTTCTTTTTAAATACTTATGATAATTGGAACCTAATCTGATTAATTTATATATGCCTCTAAAAGTATTTATTCATCTTAATTTTTATATTAGACTATTGAATATATTTATTAATTATTGGTTTTTTTTTTTAGAATCATTATCGTCAGAAATACGAAGTTAGTTAGATTATAATAAAGATGCTCCATTAGAAAATTATTAGCAATTTAATAAAATAATATAAATAAATAAATTTAATAATTGTTGCATTCTAATAATTTATTTATTTATTGACAAAAGTGGCCAGACAACAGGACAAGGTCCCAATAACAGTACAGCAGTTATAATAAATTATATTAAAAAAAATCTTGTTACAGACAACAAATATGGTGAATATTAACTAACATGGAAAAATAAAAATAAACTTACAAAGATGTAGATAAATGAGTGAAGCTATTTTTTATAAACTTCTTAAATAAATACAAAGTGCAACTAAATATATCGGGTACCTATATTGGGGAATCTGGGGACCCGGGACCGACGCCAAAAATTACATTGCATTTTAATGGCACAAAATTTCCATCATTACCGATATCTGTACAAAGCAGATTGGCACACCCAGCAATGGGTAATATGCCGTGATGAAAATTTATTTATTTTATTTATTTATATTGGAGAAGCATAATAAATTATTTTAACAACACAATAGGCGATTTAATGGGGGAAACATTGCAAAATTAATCCTATACATTTTTACAGAAAAAATATCAGATGAACGGTTAGAATATGAGGGTACACGTGAAGATATTTTACTCAAGAGACTTGGACTATCAATATGACCATTTAAAATTTAAGTCCAGCATCTCTCTACGTTTTTTGCAAGGGGGATGAAATAAATTAGATTATTCGGAAATTTAGACTTCAGTGCAGAAATAAATTTACGCTGAATACCCTCAACTTTATTCACATATATTTGATAATGTGGAGAATAACATACAACAGCAAATTCCAGTTGTGATCTGACAAAAGTGTAGTATAAATGAACGAGAGTAGTGGGATTTTCAAATTTGATCCAAATCGCAATATAAATCCAAGCATTTTATATGCCTTTTTAACTACGTTGTCAATATGTACATCATAAATTAATTTCTTATCTAAAATGATCCCTAGATCTTTAACTTGAGATACACGACTGATCCATTTCCATCAATATTGTAATTAAATTAAAATACTTGAAAAAGAGATTTATTATAATTGATGCATAAGTCATTCTGCTTAAGATAAATATTTATGAGAGGGAGTTGTTTCTTGGCTGGGTTCATGATGAAAGTATAACAATTTCTGGATATCAGCCACTTTATTATTTCCAACTCTACAGTTTCGACCCCACCTGGGTCTTCTTTTTAAATTTTTGACGTGTTTATATTCTATGTACTTGTATATTTCATACATGGTTTATAATTATTGATTTATTATTTCGACGACTGTGTTAAACCATGTTTAACTCTTACACGATTATTTCCATGTTGTTTATAATCATTTTTACCTTCCGTCACCTTTAGGTAAGGCAGGTATTGTCTTTGGTCAAAAAATTCAATAATGAGTTTTTAGTGTATAAGCAAGTTTTAGGGTCCCTAAAATACGATTTTACCATTTTTACGATGATGTCTGTATGTATGTGTGTCTGTGTGTCTGTGTGTCTGTGTGTCTGTGTGTCTGTGTGTCCGTGTGTCTGTGTGTCTGTGTGTGGGTGACAAAAGTTCCGGATCCCATAACTTCAATACCACGATTCCAAAAATTATATTTTTTTCGTATTCCTCAAGTTTACATCTAGAAGAACAACTGATTAGATTTTGGTTATAATTTGTGAACCGGAAGTACCCTCATTTGAAGATTTAACAGTTAAATTTAATTTATTGACATTTAACGTTATTATAACTTAAAGAATATATTATTCTCTATACGATTTGATTACATTTTGTACTTCATATTCAAAAGATACAGAGTTAAAGAATTTTAAAGAAATTAAATTTTATAATTCAGCCAGCTATGCTAAACATGGAAACTGCTAATATATTCATGTAATTCAAATTGACAGATGTCAGTATGAGTAAAAAGTAAATTAATGTGGCAGAGATGAGGATGTTGAAGTAGATGTTGGGGAAAACACGGAAAGATACGGTAAGAAAATAACTCTAGTATTACAAGTTTCTAGAAAGATACAAGAAATATGATTACATTGGTTTGAACATGTCATGAGGAGAAATGAAGAATTATATTGGAACAAGAATGAATAGTTTAGTAATAGGATGTTGTAGAAACAGAGGAAGACCAAAGATAAGATGGAAGGACTGTATTGCGGAAGACTTGAGAGAAAAGGAACTGAATGATAACGACACGCAAAAATAGCGACCCCTAACGAATGGGAAAAGTTAAAGAAGAAGAAGATGTCAGTGTCAAGTGCAATTTGAATAGTTTTTTCATGAAATAATTTAACTGGAAATTTAGAACTAGATACGAACACTAGACGTTGCAATGAACTTAACTGGTTTTCTCAATTGAAAGAATTTTTAAGTAAATATAATTTAACGGATTTATGGAATATGAATACTCCATTAACAAAAAAAGTAATTAAAGATTTAATTGATAGCACTACCAAAAAATTCATTAATCTTGATCTTATTAGCTTAGAAAACAGTAACTATAATAGTTATTACAAATTAATCAAAACCAGTCCCAATACAGAGAACTATTTAGTAGATAAAAACAATTGGGCAAAAACTCGAATAATCGCAGGTCTAAGATTAAATGGTAATAAATTTGTCTCACTTTTCTATAATAATATTAGATATATATGGGATGCTGATGCTATATGTCTCGCATGCAATTTAAATGCTAAAGAAAATATGGAACATTTTCTTATCCATTGCCCAACCTACAAACCTTACCGAGATGTATACATCTCTCAATACATTGTCCTACCAAATAACTCCAACCCACTGGCATTACTATTAAATAATTTGGATAAAGAAAAATGTAACAATTTGTTCTATTTTGTAACCAGAAGTCTAGCTTTAAGAAGTTTCTGCTACAATGAATAGCATTATTGAAGTGAAAACAAAATGCAACTAATATTTAGACTTTATATTTATTATTTAGCAATGTAAAAAGTACCTATGCAATTTTTTGATATCATAGTTTTTCTGTCACTCTTTAACACTTTACAAGTACTAATTATAGAAAATAATCTGTAATAGATATGGGTAGTTAAGCACTTTCATATTTTGTATATCTATTTTTCATAATGGTTTGTTTAATGTTATTTAATTATTTATGTATATCTCTCTCTTTGTATGAGGTCTAGAACCTTGGAACAAATAAATTATTATTATTATTATTATTATTAACTGGAAATTTAGAATCTTTTGCAAGAAAAATTATGTATGGAATTTATAAATTATACACAGGATTGACGGAAGGTATTGTGCTAGCCACAACAGATTTTTTACATTATTATTATGCATCATCACACTTACAATAAATTTCATGTAAGTTCTGCTTTCTATGTTACCAAATTTGTACAAATTGTTTTTAATTGTATATTTATATATAGCTCCTGAAGAAGACCCAGGTGGGGTCGAAACTGTAGAGTTGGATTTCATAAATATTTAGTCTATCAAGATCTTCTTGAAGACTCAGATAATCATACAAAGAAACATTTTTTTATATAACTTAAGATCATCAGTATACATTATGAATTTAGAATTTTGAAAACAGGAATTAATATCATTCTTTTGAACTGTAATGTATACTCAACCTAAAAACTACTTGCTTGTATATAAGTATTGTTAATGGAAGGGTAGTACGAATTATTAATCGCCGTTTCTTAGAAAAAATATTATTTTATTTATGGTATTTAATTTATAACAAACAAGTTGGGATAGATTAGAAATTAGAATATTTTATAATCGTGATAAATGTATGAGTAGATATGTAGACTACTTTGCTTTATTTATTTCTTTTTCTGTTTATAACAACAAATAACATCCATAATAAGAAACTATAAACGTTCCTTAAGCTCTTTATAAATGAATTCAACTCCGTTTATCATATTTACTATTAATCCCATATTCTTTCATTTCTTGTCGCAAACGTCGTAACCAACCGTTTTCACATTACACTCCCATATCTTCCACATGATTCGTCGGTAAGAGAGGGTTGCAAATAGCGTCAATCAGGCGCTATTCATTAGTCACTTGTTCGCTAAGTGGCGCGCGACGCCAGTGTGAAGAGTGACAGCCGAACAAAGCGCCTAGCGCCATCAGATAATGCATGTTTTGTATCAAATTCGCACCCGAACCGAGCATAACTATTGCAAAGAACAAGAACCTTACCAACAGCGTAGAAGAAGAGGTGTTTTCAATTGTTTGGAGGCGTAGAATAGACGGAATAAGTTAGTGGAAAGAGATAAATACTTTGCTGTAATATAAGACTAAGACGACATACCAAAAACCTTAGAGTATTTGGAATATTATTCTAACAATTGGTTTAACTGTGAGCAAATTTTATTAAATGCATATGTTACAGTTAAAGTATACATTTCAGTCAGTGCATACACTGTCTAGTTGATGTATGCTTCCACTAGCTGTTAGTAGTAGTATAAATTAGTGCTTTGCCCACGCAACATGCCCACCCAACAATCTAGGCGTATAAATTTTATAAAAAAAAAACAAACAGAAACAAAACCTAACGCACAGAACTCGGATTTAGGTAGACAGTGACAAAAGAAGGTGTATACACTAACTAGTCAATGAATACATTAACTAGATACAGTATGCACTATATATAATAATGTATACTTTCACTAAAACAGCTAGTGGAAGTATACATCAACTAAACAGTGTATGCACTGACTAAGTTGATACTATAACTGTACTGTAACACATACATACATAAAATCACGCATGTCCCACTTAATGGGTTAGCACAAACCCGAAAAAAAATAACATCAAGTTCATACAACAAATCCTTACTCTCAACATATTAAAGTGAGCGGTTTTCGGTAGTGAAATATCGCATCTGGATCACAATAATAGTTATGAAACAATCATCCTTCGCCACACATTCCTGTCTAAAAAAAACGTTATGAAAGGATATAAAATATTATAACTGTAAATATATATATATACAACATATATCATCACGGCACATCACCCATTGCTAGTTGTGTGAGTTTGCTTTGTACACAGATTTCGGTAATGATGATGACATATTTGTACCGTGCGGGCGTTTAGCAGGCATCAACTCGCGTGCACTCATTGCTGGCGTGGAGAGTGCACCACAGGGGTCAATTTTGCACTATTTAAAATTATAAATATTTGGCGTCGATCGGGATCACTGAATTCAGATAATAAGCAAATAAAAAATATATAGTTCCATTTAAAATAACAAAGTTAGTCTCCAAAGTTTGCGAATCATTGGTTGAAAAAAAATTATACTCAATAAAATAGTCTTGTAAAATAGAAATTGTTTGCTAATTTAACCGATCTCGTAGTTCTTATAGTTTTTGAAATAGCAATAGTGGACAATATAAAATGAACATCCTGTATATCTACGATTTTACTCGTATATTTCATGTTATCTTTACTTATTTTATAAATTAATTTATACCTATTATCTCAATCGTCTCAGGTTAAAGTGAAGTGGTACTGTGTACCATTATCCCATTTAGATCTACAAGCTACACGTGAATCTTATCCTGTCTTTGCCAGAACCTTTTTCTAATATTCCTTACTGCGCGTTAAATTAGAGGAAAAGTAAAATAATACTACATCCAGTGTGATAGAAAGTGAAATTAACTTTTTTATTTTAGAGGAAAGAGAAAATATCGGAAAAAGGCAGTCTTATTTTAAATATAACACCACACATTCATTTCTAGCATTTAAGCTATGACTTGTAATTCGTGGTCTTATGTTTCAGTGCTATCTGGTCATGCAGCTCATACCGTTCCTTCGAACAATATCCGACCACAATTACATCCGTGGTCCTATAAAGTCATAATTCTGAAACCCTGACCCGAATATGAGTCTATAGATCTCAAAATTATAAAGCGGCGTTGACAACCAAGTAATTTCAATTTCGAATTTGAATTCCTACTTTGCGTCAAAGCTTGGAACATGTACCTGTATGCGTTCACAACATAATTTCACTTTTCTATTTCTTTTTCCAATTCCAACTTTACAATCTTTTCAATTCCAATTTGAGGTAACGCATGCGCATAGTATTGCTGAACGTCAGATGTCAAGCTTAGCTGTCATTATTTGGAGATAATTGTAAAACACTAGAAATGAATCGCAAAAAAGCCCTTCAGCTTCAGTTATTGTCTGTCAAAAGTCTCAACGTAAACAAAAGTGTGCATAAATGTGACAAGAAACACAATTTGTACATATGCGGAATCTGATAGCATGCGTCAAATTGAAATTACATGCTGTTGTGAATGCATCAAATTCAAAGTAAAAATTACAAAGTAGAAATTCAAATTGAAAACTTAAATTATTTGGTTCTGAACGCAGCTCTTGACATATTCAAAACATAAAATGCAAATAAGTTTTGAAATTTCGATTTGCCTTTTTTTCTTAAAACGAACTATTAAACTTAGGAAGTGACTACAGTTCCGAAATCGGGACCGTTTAAAAAAATATATATCCCGATGAGGCGTGGTTTAATACTAGAATCATTCGGGATCGGGACTTGTGCAAAATAACAGAAAACCTGAATGCGGGACCTTTGGTAAATAACTTACTTAGCATGTATATTTCTCTAAATTTAACCCTTAATAGGCGTGATTTATTGAAATATTTTTAAAAAAATTTAATATTTGAAAATTTTCTTAATTTTATATTAATATTTTTTCGTTTTCTTCGTATTGCATATCCTCAATATTCAATTTAAAGTTTTGTTTTTAAAAAAAATTAAACCGTTATATAGATTATTTTTAGGCTTTGGTGTCGGATAATCCTTCGGAAGCGCTTAAGAGGTACTATAAAAATTTATACAAAGTGTAAAATACATTTACAAAATTGTAAATTACACTTAATGAAGTAAAAATTACATTTACTAAAGTGGAAATTACACTTACTAAAGTGTAAATTACATTTAAATAAATACAACTACAATAACGGAACCTAACGCATAAAATTCGGTCCAAACGTGAATTTTGTGAGTTAGAAAATAAGAAATAGCGACCCATAAGAATGGGAAAAGCTAAAAAAGAAGAAGTCAGTGTGAAGTGCAATTTGCATAGTTTGTTTATGAAATAATTTTACTGGAAATTTAGAATCTTTTGCAAGAAAATTTATGTATGGAATTTATACAGAGGATTGAGGGAAGGTATTATGCTGGTCACAACAGATTTTTTTAGAATAAATACGTTTAATTTAAACCAGTTTTCATTTTATTTGCACAAAAAAAGATGAATTAAAAAATAAAGCATGTAATAAATGAAATTCAAATTGCGATACGTTTGGACCCCAGTACGTAGTATGTGTAATTTTTTAAAGTCCGCTTATTAAAGATTTACAACAATAACCTAACCAATGCACAAAACTCTTGTATTCGAACGGTCTAGATCCGGTTCCGACCGACGCTAAACCTGAAACTAAACAATTATTTTTACTTTTCAATTAGAACAAAAAAGTGACTTATGTGGTGCTTTCTACAAGACAGCTTTGAGAAGTCGTGGGGTGATGCTTGCTACACGTCTTTCGGAAGACATTTCGTCAGTACCCTTATCTGCGAATAGAAACAGCACACTCCTACATTGGCAATAAGCCTGATATATTTATTTATTTTACACACTTTTAAATACTATTATGATATAGTCCAGTTATCGGTGATTTGGTATGATTGTGAAAGTGCAAGTGAGTAGTGGAGTGGGTTGGTTGGCTATGGTTTACCCTGTGCTGGTAGCATTGGCGGTGTGGAAGAGAAGAGTGAACAGTAGGCAATCGATGTGCGCTGCCTCGTTCCCATGGCTACACTTCCGGAGCGCACGGCGTTGTCTGGCGCGCGAACCAACACCAACACCACCGAGCCGAGTCAAGCCGCACGCACGCACCCACAACCATTATATGTACTCACAGGATTCATTGTTGAGAACATCGTATGTATGCAGATATCACACAAAATCAGAAAAGAATTAAGACTATGATAGGCAAAGCACCTCCACCAATTTTACAAATAAATTTATATTAATTTATTTCACTTTGAGTGAAATAGAACTTTCGAAAACAAAATGATATATTTCATTCCAAAACTCGCCTTATCCATTGACTGTGGCACAAAAAAACTTATCCAAAACCAGCCAATGGCGTACGCGAAAACGTGACACCTGACCATCATAGAAGTTTTAACGTTCATAACATTCAGAACTGATTGATAAATAAAATTAATAAATAAATATTTCATCACGGAATATTACTCATTGCTGGGTGTGCCAATCTGCTTCGTACACAGATATCAGTAATGATGAAATATTTGTACCATGTGGGCGCTTACCCGGCGTCACCTCACGGGCACTCATTGCTGGCGTGGAGAGTGTGCCACAGGGGTCAATTTTGGGCCATTAAAATGCGATGTAATTTTTGGCGTCGGTCGGGATCGAACCCAGGTCCTCAAATTCGCGACCAGACACTCAGGCCCACGGCCACGATTGAATAAATAATAATAATTTCACAAGTTCCTGTAGCAATGCCCTAATGCCCTTTATTGAATTGGCGAAGTTTATTTTTAATTATTTGTTTGTATTTTCGTGATTAAATTTATATTCCGTCGGAACATTAAAGCCTTATTTATAAAAATAACTTTTATTTTCTGCAAATTCACTACCATCTAACGTGAAATAGAACTCGACATCCATAATTATAAAATTCTTATTCCAAGGCTTCAAATACAGGTTAGCTTCAGCACTTCTGATTTATTAACAATTGCATTTCGTTGTATTGGTACTAATTTCCTGTTTCTTATTTTGATATTTCTTTCTTATAATGTATTGCTTACGTAAATAAGTAAAATTTTGAATTCCGCTCAATTTTTTGAAAGATTGCCTAACTCTCCAAATAGATCGCGTTTGAAGGTTTTTTTTTCTTGTTTAATTCATTTTTCTAGCTTTTCTACAACTATCTTTTGTTGTTTCTTCGTTTCTTGTGAGTCAAATCTTCTAATTACATCATATGTAGTCTTCTTTGGTATTCCTATTAGAATAAAATGATTGACGGTAAACAAATTTTCCGTTAATTTACATAGTAAATAAAAATCGCCAATGACTCGTCTTCGATAATTTTTTCCATGATATTTATTTTAGTTTTTGTAAACAATTCATGGGAAAATCATATTATTTTTGGTATTAGATTAATTTAAACTTCAAAGTAAAACGAATGTTTGTAAACATATTAAATTTTAAAAAATATTACTAAATAAACTGTGCAGATTTTTTGATAACACACCCTTATTTGAAGAAAAACGTTTGTCCATGTAATTGGAACAAATTCACCATAACACCAGACTTATGTGGGGTATAATCCTACATGACGGACATCAAGTTCCTATGGTCAAAAATTGATCTGTTGGTACATTTCAAACTTTAGTTATTATCCATTGCTAATTCGAAGTTATCAGTCATTTCTAGAAACGGCTATTCTTCGACATCTGGAAGTACGAGTATAATATTCTAATATAACAATACAAAAGAAATTTGTGTTTTGTGATTAAATATTTCTTTTAAAATATTTATCTCCTTTTCAATTGCTAATTAGTAAAAGGTTACAATTTCTTCAAAAAGATAAAAATAAGTCAAAATGAATCGATAAGAGAAAACAATATGTCAAGCTTCTATTCTTTGCCTTTCTTCTCACCCCAAAACAAAACTGAGAGATGATTTTTTCTTTGGCGTTATTTTTCTTGCATTCACAGAATAATTAACAAATTTATTATTTCACTTCTCGAGATGGAATCGTGAATAAAGAACAAACCCTCGTCGACTTCTACGTAGAGAAAAATGAAAAGAAAAAGTTCCCCTCATTTCTTTCTAAATGAAATGAGAATTAAAGAGGAGGAGACACTTTTTTATTTTAATTAATTCCATATATTTTACTCCGACAACTTCCAAGTTTCCACACATATGTTTATTCTTTTTTTATATAAGAGATAATATACAGTATTGTTGACTAGATTTTAAATAAATAATTTAGTTGCAACAAAATTCATAAATAAAGTAGTCTATATTTATGTCAGCTACGAATATACTGCATTTCATACAATCAAATAAAGTAAATAAATATATCATCACGGCATATTACCCATTGCTGGGTGTGCCAATCTACTTTTCACGCCGATATCGGTAATAATGATGACATATTCATATTAGTGCCGTGCGGGCGTTTACTAGGGAATACAGCACGGGTACACATTTTTCGAATGGAGAGTGCACCACAGGGGTCAATTTTATGCCATTTAAAATGTGAAATATTTTTTTTAACGTCGGTCGAGATCGAACCCGGTTCCCCAGAATCGCGATCAGACACTCACGCACGCTGTCATTAGACATACATATTTCGTTTTTATTAATTTCAGTTTGCAACTTCTATGAATTAATATTTTACAATATTTTTAACATCACAGATCACGTTGCTCTTTAAATCTTGTTGTTTATTTGAAAATATATACCATCCATTTTGTTACAACAATTAAATAAATAAACTGAATAAAT
Organism: Harpalus rufipes; assembly: GCA_951394225.1. Classification (NCBI taxonomy): domain Eukaryota; kingdom Metazoa; phylum Arthropoda; class Insecta; order Coleoptera; family Carabidae; genus Harpalus; species Harpalus rufipes. The sequence goes on from OX596277.1 coordinate 13,373,166, forward strand.
ATCAAGTTTAACCTAATGTATCCTAACAGTTTGTGCATAGCTTTCTGTTGTTTTATGTTCTTTTTCAATGATAGCATAAAATTTTGAGTAGATATATTTTTTTACTACTGTAAATAATAGAGTCAATAAATTACTTGCAATACAATAGTATATTGTGTTATTTGGAGTAAAAGTGATACTTTGTGAAGCGAGCGTGGAAGTTTGCACGACGGGAAGCGAGTCGGACAATTGCATGCGAGGCACACAAAGACACTGTTACTCCGAATGACACATCATATTTTTTCTTCAAACGTAGATATTTAAAGAAAAATATCTACTACTGACGTCAAATTTTACATAATTTACGTTTCCGATTTCAATTGCCCTGAAGCTATGGATACTTATTTGTTCACTTTTTGTTATAAACATTGAAGTAAAAACATTCACGTTTTGACATTTAAATAAAAGCTGTGCAATTTTTTATCCTCCTTGTGTGCAATTATGTCGGAATTTGAAGAATTATAATGTATGCCCCCTGAAGTTGTTCAATTATATGGAAATCTAACAGTGTGGCTGAAAGATATGTCCAGGAACCACTGCAAAACAATATAAACTTTTCTTATCACTTTAATTCTTAGTATTCTTATGTTCATTACCGTCCCTGTAATTGTAATCTGTAAGTCTGCTTTTCTTTAATATGTTATTTCCTCAAAAGTAAACTCTGTTTATATTTCAATTCATAGGTTATTTATTTAAATTTGACAGCTATTGATGGTATTTAGTAACTTTATTCTTAGGTTACTTAGTGTTTTATAGTGGCATTTAGGGGGATATTACAGGTTTCTGTTATACAAGTTACTTCTTATTCGTTGATTCTGTAGTTTGTATGGATATTTATTTATTTTATTTATACCTTGTGAATCAAGTCACAAAAGATGCTACTTTTATGACGTTTGAAGAAAAAATACATTATTATTACAATTTTTAAGCAGCCTATAGACCATGTGACAGTATTTATGGCAGGACTGTGAAATTGTGGAATATTATGTTGTCAAATAACCGTCGAAGCTGTGGTGGCATACCCTGACCCCTGACCCTTTTGATCAAATTATCGAAGACTTTGTCCAAGGCAGTTGGCTCAATTTCAACAATAACTCATTGGATTTCTGTTTTCAAGTCAGGAATTGTTTGTGGTTTGTTAGCATAGACCTTGGACTTTACAAAATCCCAGAGGAAAAAATCGCATGGCGTCAAGTCGCAAGATCTGGGCGGCCAATTAACGTCAGCATTTCTGGAAACCACACGACCAGGAAAACTTTGTCTTAACAAATCGATGGTTTCTATTGCTGTATGGCATGTGGCACCATCCTGTTAAAACACGTTTCTTCGAAGTCTATATCGTCCAATTAATCCCACAAAATATGAAAAATTATATACAAAATAGTGAGAAATTTAAATCCGGCGTACCCGATCCCGTCAAGATTTTACTTACTTGAACTTGTACTATTATTTTTACATCCTTTTTTAAAATTTCAAGTATGTTTTTTAATTTTGAAACACCCTGTGTAGTGCAAAGAATTATTTATAAAACTATATTTAAAACTAAACAATATTGCATCAGATATCATTTAGAAATTCACTCAATGTACAAATTTTAATTATTATGATTGGTATAAGAATAGAAGCAGTCATGTAAAAATTATAAAATCATGTAAGCTCATCCTTCCGAATAATCAATTTAAAGATAAAACTCCTTCCTCCATTGTGGTTAAGTTAGTTAATTCGCTTCCAAATAGGATAATTATCTATCCAAAGTCAGACCACCAGTGCATGGTATCTCCTTTTCTATCCCTCTTCTCTCTACACGCTAATACAGTGTAGTATCAACATGATAGGGATGCTCCTAAGGCTTTTGTGTTTTTACAATGGCATTTGTTTAGCCGGTGACAATTGACATACGCTGACAATTTAGCGACAATGACAGCGGACAATCGGCAGGCAGCGGTGCGAAGTGAGCTGCGATACGGCCATTCAGCCACGCGACGAGCACGTGGACTCCACTCGTGGGAATTGCCAACTCACCCGTGAAAAAAGATACTACAACATAGGCAGGGATTTTTAACTCTGTTATAAGGAAAATAGATTATAAATATTAATACGTACATGTGTTTCAAATAAATATGATTAGTACGCGGATATTAGGGTAGTTTCAAATGATACTAAATTTATTAACAAACAAAATTAATAATTTCGTTAAACAGGGATTTAAGATCTACTAAGACCCGATACTGCCATTTCTAGTTAAAGCGACTGGTTATTAACTATTAGTTAAGAATTAAGCTGAAGGTTAGAAGCGGGGCGAACAACAGTTTTAACTACCAGTTAGCTTTAACCAAAGGTGATAAGAACAATTTTGCAACATAACCGAACATTGGTTATCAGTAACCATGACTTTAACTAGAGGTGGTAGGACGGTAGGAGAGAGCCTTAATAATACAAATGTTACGTTAAGTTTTGTTGTCAATAACTTTAAACTCATTTGAAATAATTCAAAATTTAATTTATAAATAAATTTCGGGATAGGTATGCCAAAGAGAGTTTACACGACATTACCTCGCAGGCTTTCAAAACTGTCGTGGAGAAAGCACACCAATTTAATTATAAATATGACCACTACCACTGATATCTTGGTTAAGATGGGCAGATGTCCGGATTTCCCGGGCATATCCTGCTTTTACATGCTTCCGGAGACTTCCGGATGGATTATTCAAATATTTCCGTAATTTTCATTACGCTGTTTTTTTATTCAACAATTTATTTCATCATAAAAAACGAAAAGTTAATATTAATAATATTATTTTATATATTCATTTATTAAATAATACAATTATTATTCCTATTTTTTCTTTTTATAAAGTATTTTGAATATCGGCTCCGGTGGCTCAATGGTTAGAGCAACGCTCGGGGTTCTGGGTTCGAATCCCACTAAGGCATAGATGTTTTTGTATGTGAACCCACTCTGTATTTGGGATTTAATCCTGTTGAGGAGTTTAAAAAAATAGATATAACATCACGGCTTATTACCTATATTAATTTATTAATTGTTGTCGTTTGAAAAAAATCGAACATAGACAAAATAAACATTGTTGGAAAGCAAAAAAATATTTTCTTTCAATTGTGAAACTTTCTATTATGATGTCCATTCAGTGGTACGAATAAAAATTTAGCATAAAAAGTATCCTAAAGAAGTGTATTATAAAATCCAGTATTATTTCATACGTGGAAGTGTTATTTCTGAAAATAAAGAAAAATAAATTTTCATCTATATTTAGTGACATATACATTTTTGCCTGAGAAATTATACATCGTTAAAATGGCCTCCTAATGCGACAACTTTTGTTTAATTTAACCCACTTCGTTTCTACAACCATAATTTGAGAGAAAGAAAATAAATCGACAGGCACACTTAACAATTGATAACATTTTTTTTTAGCAAGTTCATAATAGTATATTATCATATTAGTGTAACGAGCCTTGGCGAGTTTTCTAAATGATAAGTATTTTATATACTAAAATATTCAAAAAAAAAACTGCTATATTAAACCGAGTTGTAGGGAAATTTGTGTGTGTAATATTGTAGTTGGTAATATTACTTTGACATTTACCTATTTAATCATTAGAAAGTTCAGGTCAACTTTCTATAACAAAAAATTGCGTATCGAAATGAAGAATCTTTCGATACGCAATTAGGTTTCATAATGACTTCAATATGAACGGAAAATATAAAAATATTTACTTTAATTCTTCTATGAAAATTATTTATTTATTAGGTTTTCCGGCTACTGGGTTCATATCATAATATAAAATGTATCATTTACTGTTAATACATAAAAAGGGAAGTACAATACATCCTGATTATTATTAGCGTGACGTTCGTAATTCGTCACACTTTAAGCTGAAGTGGCTATCATTTCACGTACACCGGGATTTAAACTAATCCGTATCTGTATAATGAAATTCATACACTGACTTAACTTTTCAAGTGTTGCATCCTCCCTCTCTATATCCTGCTGGTGGGAACGTGTTTACTTTTATTTACCCCAGCGATGTTTGGATTCAACCCCCTGAACTGTCACACGATATATTCTCCACACCCAAGAATAGCAAACATATGTTACAGATGTATCTCCATACATTGACATCTAATAATGAAACGGGTGGGGTGCTCAATGATTGCTTGATTGTATTGTATGATTTTTGATGCATTAGATGCGCAATTGTTATTAGCTGGCTAGTGTAATTGATAGTTTGTGAGAATTTTAGGATTTTCTCTCCGAATGATGGGAATTATTTTCGTAATTGAATTAGCAAAGGATATCGGTAAAGCTCTGACGACTTGGGTTCGAATCTGATTGCAATTGATGTTTACTAAACGGTACAAATACCGGGTGCTACCAAATATTGTTTAAACAATCATTTTAGGCAAAAAATAAACATATGCTTCATTTCGTCTCCTACTGCAATATCAACTTCTTTAAAATTAACCTAGAAGTATAGTGTTAAAAAAAATGTACAAAAAATTTAGAACAATATAAATCATAGTCAAAAAGATATGACCTATTCTTCTATTATTAAAATACTTATTTATCACACTACTGGAGAAAATTAAAAAAAAAACAATCGAACCCGTCTACATTGGCTTTGATAAGGGACATAATATTCATTTCATCCATTTCTGCGGTAGAATACATACAAATAATCACAACAAATGTATTAGTTGTTAAATAAATTTCTTAAAAAAATCGTAATATTTATTTATTTCATTCTTTTACAAACTTGATAAAATGTTAGTACACAAATATTGAAAATGTTGGTTAAAATAATAATTATGCAACGAGTTTATAATGATAGCTATTATATACCAGCGTGAAGTTTACGATTCGAGCCATAACCAGTATCGTAATTTATGCCATCCATATATGAGTTGCATACACTATTTTTTCTACGACTACTCATAATTAATTAAAAAAGAAACTATATAGGTACCAATAAATTGGTTATAAAATTCATCTGTATCATAATGATAATGTGTATCGTGTATCGAAATGAAAATAAAATCTGTATCATAATGATAATCAGTATCGAAATGAAAATCTGTATCATAATGAGTGTCATTCAAGTACCGATGATACACAATTAACAAGTATATTAAAATTTTTGGAATCTTCTTTTTGTGTGAATGTAAAAACAATGAAATTTATTATTCCTAGGGTTTAAAGTAGAAAATAAGTTGACTTCATTTGAAAGTCCTCTCAATTTTTTTCAAGAAAAACTGACAAAGCTAAAGCTTCAAGTTAAGCAACTTTTGGTTAACCAATTGAAGAACTTCTAGCAAAAACAACTATAGTACAAATATTGTAAATATGAGTTACATAAAGATCTACTTTGAAGAATGCCAAAAAATTCGGTAAACTGTTTCTCGCAAAAATAATCTTAGTCACAAGTTACTACATTTTGAAGTGCGTGCAGTCATGTGACTTTGTTAGCCTTGGCAAGCAGATATGGAGGCCCGTGTCAGAATGACAACTAGTAATAATGTACATAGGTATCAAGTATCATAACTTTATTCAAAACATCAAGATTTTCCAAATCTATGTGAATTATTTTCCTCCGTCAAGTATATTCCATACTATTGATGACAAATAAACAACATGATAGAATATTTCGAAATTTTATGTAAATAACTACTAGCCGTCATTCTGACCCGGATCCTCATATTCCTTGCCAAGGCTAACAAAGTCACATGACTGCACGCGCCCTATAAGTAACGAATTTATCATTTCTTGTATACACAAATAATTGAAATTGTATCTCTTCTTCTTGTCCTTTTCTTCTAATATGTTCAAAATTGTTCAAATTCATTGACGGTATTAGAGATATTTCTTAAGGATATATGTAATACCTAATTTTAAATACATATTTAATTAATAATACAATAAGGTATATTAAATGGACTTGTACCTTCCATAAAAATCTTTCAGTAATGTTAGTAAAACTGCTGATTTTTGACACTGACATTTTGCATTTACCTGTTAATTACAAACATTTAAATATCTCAACTGGTTTCCATGGAGCTGTTTGGGCAACGAGATTTTTTACAACAGATTATTCTATATTATTATATACTATATCTCTAAACCTATAAGAGATATAATAAAAAAATTAAATGTGTCAGATTGAGAATTTAATTATCTGTATTATTTATAGCAACATAAATTTTCCAAAAATAATATTTAGATTTTTTTTTTAAACTACCACTTTCGGTTGTCCAATTGTTACCAGAATCTATTCAGCTCTTCCCATTACTGTTAGATTGAGGAATCCCTAGTTACACAGGTCCTTAGTCTTATAGAATTTGAGAAATCGTACACACACATACATCATCGTAAAAATATCATAATCGGATTGTAGGGAACTTAAAACGTGCTTATTCACTAAAATCTGGATATGCGATTTTTAGCATAAATCCAATACCTCTCTTGGCGAGAGGTAAAATAGACTAAGGTTGTTTTGGCCAAAAGCTCATCCATTATAAACAAAATTTAATTAGTTCTTCATATGAATGTAAAAACAATGAATACGAAAAAATTGTATTTTTGGAATTGCAATATTGGAATTATTGAAGCCAGAAATATCGTCCATATCATAGTAAAAATAAATAAAATCATATTCTAGGGACACTAAAACATACTATTTCATTAAAAACTCATTATCGACTTTTTTGATCAAACAATTATCTTTCTTATTTCCAGATGACGGAAGGTAAAAAATATGAAATGGCCTGCAAATTACTTTCCGATAATTAAAATACTGCATCTGCATTTCTTGGTTGTAAGTAAAATATATGTTTAAAACATTATAAAATATATTATTTACAAGCCAATAAAAACAAAAGTCCTATTAAATTAATATTTAATAAATATTCAGTACATTTTTACGATAATTGTTATTGTTATTATGAAAAAGCAAATTTTTTATCCAGCGTTGAGTTGTAAATTTAATTAGTGGCTTTCTCGCGTGCGATTCATATACGTTCATGGTTCACTCGTATTTGTAAAATTGGCTTAAAGGTAATTTAGTTTGGTAGAAAACGAACCAGTCGCTGATTTGGAATTCGTCGCACTTTACAGTTCCAATTCAAACTGAATAGCCGTCGCCGTCGTCGTAGTACATTTGAGTAAAAACGAAATTAAATATCGTAAATTTCCGGCTTTAAAAGAGATTTTGTGATAACGCCAAATTTCATTACACAAGTTTTCACAACTCTGACGTCATTCAACCGACACCGAAATATTTTATGACGGCTGCGAATATTTTCATATATAATTTCTTCCTAATTACATATTCACATAGGGGTGCAACGTAAAATGATTTAAATATGTTAGAATGCAATAAAACTGGTTTATATTCGAAACAGAAATACAAACACTTTTTTTCGTATTAATTGCATTTCTGTTGTTTATAAACGGTGGATTTACTTTAACAAAAAATCTGATGTGACCAACACAAAACCTCCCACCATTTAATTTTTATTAATTTAAATTCATATACCTATGGGGTCTCATGGCCGCGTGCCTGAGTGTCTGGTCGCGAATCTAGAGAACCGGATTCAATTCCTCAATTCGAATTTTAAATGGCACAAACATATGTATCTTATGTTCCTTTCCATATAACTATTGTTGTATTTACAATTTTCGTTTTAAAACGTTATTATTATTAATTTGAAATTATGTATATTAAGTTCCTTTCTATGTAACTATTGTTCTATTTATAATTTTCTTTTGAAAACATTACTGTTATTAATTTGAAATGATTATTTTTTTGACAATGACATTTATCTGTCAGTTACATACATTTGAGCTGAACTGTGTAACCATGGAGTTGTGTGCATAAGCTCCGAGATATAATTTTTATATTATTTTATAAATTTATCCATAAAATATATAGAAAAAGTATTAATGCAAACCTGTGGAAAATGAAATAATCTTTAAGTTTTATAATAACAAATTGCGAAAAAATAACATTTAAAAGTATTTTTGAAGAAAAACTATTTCGAACTTCAAGTAAACTGCCATTTCAGGTTATCTGATTGACACCAAAATCTAATGGCTTCTTTCCATATTAGAATAAGGTAGAAATACAACATTTCAAAATTTTCTGAACGATAGTATTTGAGTTAGAGCGTAAAGAGGATCCACACGCTCACACATACATACACACAGACATCATCGTAAAAATGTTAAAATTGGATTGTAGGGACCTTAAAACGTGGTCATTTACCAAAATCTCGATATGCGAATTTTAGCACGATCCCTATACCTTCCTTACCAAGGGTAACGGGAGGTGAAAAAAGTAGCAATAGGTATAAACCTTCAATAAAATATTTTTATTTGAAATCGTCACTAAAGTGCATAAAAATTTCATTTTCACAAAATTTCGATTTCAAATAAAATGTAATGTGCACCTCGGCACTGAAGTTCCTTTTTATCACTCATATGGTTTATTTTCCTCGGCCCTATGACCTCGGCAACTAAATTCCACATTCGTGATAAAAAATGGAACTTTACCTGGACACAAATATTTTTCGTAAAAATCCAGCGGACACCCAAGAGAAAGGTGCGGCATCTGGGATTCCGCGGACTACAGTTTGGGAAAGAATGCAACCAGCACTTAGGTGAAAAGTGCTCGTGTTCTAATATTCGATATTTTAACATTTTTAGGGCTTATACAATAGCCGAACGGTAGATTAAAACCGAGGTACCTTTGATCCAAGTATAACATGCAATGTACGAACACTCTAAAAGAAGTTACATAAAGCATCATTTACAACCAACATTTAACACATATTTTAGTTGTCTTATAATTGATTTCTTTTTCTTTTACCTAATATTTTAAGTTTTTTTTTTATATTTTAAGTGCCTAATTATATCTTCCAACAAATAAAATTTAATATTCGAAAAATTATCAGCCTGAAGGATAGTATTTGTAGTTAAATAAAAAAATTAGGGATTACAGTGTACCACTCAAGATTTTTAAATACGTAAAAATATTATCTTTCTTTTATATTTTCGATGTAGCAGTTCACATTACCTATAAGATATCTTTTCCTTTAGAAGGACTATATTTTAAAGATTAAATATACTGGGTATCTACTATATTATGAACCATAGAAAAATCAATGGTTTAATTGTCATATGGCTGTAATTTCTAACCTAAAGCCTGTTTTACATAATCATATATTTACAATTAAATTTACATGCAAAATATTTTCATTTTTACATAATAATTTTTGATCAAAATCTTTTCATTTTACACGGTACACTTAAGTACATTATTATATATTGGTAATAGTTTACTACTACAGTTTAATAACTTCTCAAATGTTTCATCTGTGTGTAAACTACGTTGTGGAATAAGTGTTGTGCAAAAATATAATTTTTATATTTTTCAGTGTCTTCGTGCAACAATTCATTTTTTACTAAATTTAGTATACTTCTATTTTGTCGCCTTTGAATCCACGGCTTGATCCAAATTCGTTTACGCTTCAAAATCTTATTTTGTGCATTAACAACTGCGACAATTACAAATATATTTTTAAAAAAATTCTATTCACTGTTCTTCATATGAACTTGACGTTTGGTTTTGTGAAAAATTTCATAGAACAGAGTAGCCAATTACCGGCAACTACACATGAAATGTAAACTTTTGTTTAATGAAAACCCTAAATGTCATCAAAATGTGAAGCAAATAACCTTCAAAATTAGAACATGCCCTATTTGAGATTTTTTTACAACATCGTATGATACCATAAGAAGTTGTAAATTTATTACCGTGTAATCATTGAAATTTTGTGATCAAATATTATCAAAAATTTATGATAATGTAAAACAGGCTTAAGTGTACTCGTAAATGCAAAAAAATGTTCAGAATAAAAAGTGCATCTCGTAAGTCCTAAATATTTTGGCACAAATTTCAATAATTTAATTTTGTAATATAAAATGGATTTAGTTTTGTAATATTTATTAATTACTTGTTTCAAAGGCAACAAACTTAAATTCCACAAAGCGCAACTTTCTACAGACAACTAGCATTGGGTTTTGGACGATATTTACATCGATTTCTCGGCATTCTTGAATTTCTGTATATTCTGGGTTGTAGTTCGTCATCATTTTGGGCTTCCTATCCTCCATCTTGAACTTTTCAAGTTAAAAGCCTGGGGAAGGTTATGGGCTTATCGCGGAACTAATGATACGTTTTGGTCAGTTAGCCCATTTTGAGTTTGTGTTGCATAGTGAGAAGATACAAGGTCTGGCCAGAAGATCGAATCATCCCCAGCGTGCTCTTCAATAAAATTGAACAATTTACCGCTTTGCCAAATATGTTCAACCTACTTCACTGTCTTTCTGAAGCCACTGTCTACCTAAATCAGAGTTCTATGCGTTAGGTTCCGTTTCTGTCTGTTGTTTTTATAAAATTTTCTCGCCCAGATTGTTTCGTGGGCAGTTTGGGTGGGCAGGTTGCGTGGGCTGAGTTTTTAATCACATTATATAGATTATATGGATAAAATATTTAAATATAAACAAATAGTGTTTTGAAGGTCAACCAACTTTGACCCCCACTTATTATTATTTTTCGTGTGTTTGTCTTGATGAGAAGACTATTTTGACAAAGTTTCATCCAAATCGGAGGTGAGGCAGTACATCGACAACTTCACTTTAATTTAAAAGAATTGTTGTAAGAGAAGTGTATTCAAATTTTTCCTAAAGCAATCTATGCTTTTGAATGTCTACAACTCAATCATATTTACACCCAAACACAAATTATTTTGCCATAATCTCTTTTATTCACATGATTTTTTTTCTGTGATATTACGATTTTTCTATACTCAAAACGAAACATTCTTGCAAAAACTAATTGTGCGACATACATATTGTTCAGACTCAAATTTCAATAATTTATATTTGTTTTACATATTAATCTGATTTTTAAATCAGACATTTGAATTTATTCCACCTAGCTTATAAACGGAATACCTACCTAAAGTTATTCTGAAATGAAATATTTTCAGCAAAAATTATATAAACAACCTGATATTTGTTGTTTGCTTAAAGTTTCCACTCCATCTCCATCGAAATTAAACCGCGCTTGAGAAAAACTCTATCCACATGTCGATCAGTCCGCAATTTCCTTCTCAATATTCACGCTGAAAATTCGATTGCAGAATCGCTGAGCGATTCACCGTGCAAAGTTTATAACATTAACCAGATAACACGTTACAGAAATCAATTTTAAAATCACTTCACGGCAAACTTATACACTGCCAGCCTAGTGGGCGTTGCTAGGCCGTGACGCAACAAGCCATTGGGGTAGCACCGCTCTCATTGGCTGCCTCACACCCCAAGCCACGCCCCCTTGTAAGCTCAGAGGAAAAGCTCCGGAGAAAAAGTGTGTAGTCACTCACACGCAGACTGACAGACGCGGTTCGCGGAAGTGGTGAGTTCAAGTTCAAATTTCCCGCGCGGAGTGGTCGTGTTTGTGAGTGTTATGGATATGGTTGATGCGTTTATGTTTATGGTTAAGTAATTGCGTCCTTCCTGGCAGCCATGTTGGATATTAAAACTTCTGCGGACTATTTGAGCCGAAGTGGGACGTTCAGTAATTTTTCTATGCTGTTTGCAGGTAATTTTCATATAAAAATAAACATATTTCGAATATGTTAATACTCGTATGTAGTTTATACAAGTATTGGTAATTTGGGAAGTGTATACACATAAACTGTTGATTGTAAATTCATACAGGTTATGTTTGTTTCAGATACGTCATATAAAGGATCATGGAGCACACACTCATCAACACAATCGCAAGGTGAGTTATTGTAACCTTTTTTAATACTTAGGTAGAAAACAGTAAATATACTTATTAATATCTAAGTTTAGTGTATTTTGTTGTTCTAAATGTACTAATTTAGTATCTGTAAAATGTGTCTCCTTTTCGTTTATACAAAAAGCTACCGCAAAAGGTGTCATGGAAATTTGTTTTCTATAGATAATACGGTAATACGAATAAAAAATAAATAAATAAATATTTCATCACGGCATATTACCCATTGCTGGGTGTGCCAATCTGCTTTGTACACAGATATCGGTAATGATGGAATATTTGTACCGTGTGGGCGCTTACCAGGCGTCACCTCACGGGCACTCATTGCTGGCGTGGAGAGTGCGCCACAGGGGTTAATTTTTGTGCCATTAAAATGCGATGTAATTTTTGGCGTCGGTCAGGATACGAAATTTTCAAAATTAAAGTTATACTGAAATTTATAAAATTAAATTATAGTTAAGTAGTTCAGTAAAAATAATCTACAAATTTATTAATGCTTTTATTGTAAAATATATTCTAAATTGTAGGTAATATTACGTTTTCAAAAACGATATTCGACTGTATTTGGGATGGAGATGGACTTGCAGTCAATAATAAAATTTATTCATGCCAACGTTTCGACTATACCATAGTCTTCATCAGGGCTCTACAATACACACACAAGAGCGAAATATAGTACATGTGAACACAAAAAACAAAATATGTACATATATCCAAAAATTACAGTAATAAAATATGCACTTACAGAAATCGTTATCCACATGTGTAAAAATTTTTTTTTTTCAACCGACATTTCTGTATGTGCATGTTGTATTGTATGTATTGTATTGTATGTATTGAATCCGAAACATCGTTGCTACCTGTTTCCATCTCCAATATTACGTTTGTTCCAACACACCACCAAACCAAATTGTGAACAGTCGGATACATGCGCAGAGTGCATTTATGAACACTCTGCGCAGACAAAATACACTCTGTGCATGTACTAACAGTTCGTAAACTATTTTTTTAGTGTGTTGGAATAAACCTATTATAAACTACGAAATACAAAATAGATAAGTACCTATAACCTAAACATTTTTAAGTTTTAAATAAACACTTAAAACTGAAATATAATTGAATTATTAAACAGGATGTATTTTGTATTTACATTTTATCTACGATAGTGCATCAAATTAACGTTTATTTATCAGTTTTAAGTTTATAAAACGTTTGTGAAGAGTAGGAACAAGATTTCATTAGTCATGCGTTGCTAAGCAACGAATTTTATCATGTAAAATTTATCTTTTAATATTGTGTTTCTAATGGGGTCCTATACCATAGTCAAATTTTAAATATCTTAGCTACGAATGCGAAAATATTCGTAAATTAACAAGTATTAGTGGGAAAAATGTGTTGAAATATTAACTAGTTCGCAAACTACAAATGATTGAAGCCGATTAGTAATTAGGATGCCGTATGATTGGTTCCCTAATTTTAAAAGCGAGACTCGCACGCTTGTTTCGCCCGCGTACCGTGAAACACCAATGGAAAAACACTAGCGCCATCCGCGGCCGTAGTTTGTATTACAATATTGTCAAACAATGTTTCAATGTTCTATAATTTGTTAAGAAAAAAAAAACATTTTATTTATGCTATTCATGCTTAATAATAATAATAATAATTTCGTTATGAATATAACGTATAAGTTTATATATAAAAATATTTCAGCTATGCATTATACATTAGTACTCTGTAGAACAGTTTGTCGACCACTGGTGAAGACCTGCTACGTCAAGTACCAAATACTTAACTATAAAAATTCATATCTCGCTTATTACGTAAGATTTTTAAGTCGCGTTTACATTAAAATTATTAGTTCATCATGTTCCAGAAAAAAAATTGGTATAGGACCCCATGCATAAATAAAAGTATTTTTATATTTATTGGGCTTTTAGATTCTATCTAAAAAAAACATTGTACGTTACACATACGCAAAGCATCTGTAGTCACGAGTCTTAAAACCCTCGCTGCGCTCGTGTTTCTGACCCATTCGTGACTAAAGACTAGCTTTTACGTATTTGTATCGTAAATAGCTAATAATGCACATGAAAATCCTCATTACAATATTATATTTTAAAATCAACATTTTGTTTTATTATTCACATTCTTTGAATGCAAAGTAAATTTAAAAGAATTGTTACAATAATTATTAAAATATAATTGGTGCCGATTCTGAGAAAAAGCGGGGCCCTACACTCCTACACAAAAACAAACTGCAGAGCCGCTTATAAAAACATATCAGAAAAAAATCTTTATTTTTATTATTGTTATATTAGTACATTATAGATATTCTATTTTGTAAAATGTTGAATAAATATTGAAAATTTAATAAATTGCCTATGAATTAAGAAAACAAAACTGCCTATTTTTATTATAAACTGACAAATAGCATCTTAATTAAAATGAATCTCTATAGTTCCTTCCGTAAAATTGTTACAGTTACACTCATATTTATCTGACATATCTTGCTCCTTAAAAATAGATTTAAAATAATTATTCTACGTCTATGATCCCCTGCTGTGAATAAAGCATACCTGTTTCTTGTCAAAGGCAAAGGCGCGGGTATAAGTGGACCAGAGGACACTAAAATTGTCTGTTGGATCAGTTGAGACAGTTCACTTAGAACAATACATATGTATCAAATGTTTTTCAAATATGTATAAAAATAAGATGATATTTATGGGTGTCGTGGACGCGTGCCTGAGTGTCTGGTCGTGAATCTGGGGAACCGGGTTCGATCCCGACCGACGTCAAATATTTCTAATTTTAAATGGCACAAAATTGATCCTTGTGGTGCACTCTCCACGCCAGCAATGAGTGCCCGTGAGATGACGCCCGTTAAACGCCCGCACGGTACAAATATGTCATCATCATTACCGAAATCTATGTACAAAACAGATTGGCACACTCAGCAATGGGTAATATGCCGTGATGATATATTATTATATATTTATATACAAAAACATAATTTTTTGTATGTTGTTTATTTTTGATCCTGTATTATTTTTATTAATGTATTCCAAAATACATATCTTGGCTATGTCGAGCATCTATTTATACTTTAGAAAAACACAATTTCCTTTGGGTGTTTTTGATTTTCCGTCGGTGGTTCTCCATTTTCACCGCACATTCATCATTCTTCACACCGTTTTTTCTTTGGTCTTTTTTCTCCTCCGCTAATCTTCACAACAAAACAACCGCGCATCCTTGTAACACTAGTATCTCGTGGTAACAAAAGCCTGACGTGGCCAATCCACGACCGTGGTTGATATCCAAACCAACAAGCAATAAATCACGTACCGTGATTCCAAAGATACTGGGTTCGAAACTTGAATATTTTTTGTCATCTCTATCTAGAAAGATTTTCTTTCTTAGAGCAAAGAGTATCTTTGTTCAATTTAAGGTAGAGTCGGGTCAAATGATCTCAAAAAAGATTTATGTGTCAACTACCTAATTCGGTAAAGTAAAAGCACCGGTAGTTGGCACTTTAACAAATGAAAATGTGTAATACCGTTGTTTAAAAACAAGGTTTAATGTTTAGCAAAAATACAAGAAATTATTCGCATTCATTGACGTCTTAGAAAGTAATATGCCTTATAGCATTAAAATTAATTATCTCATAAAAAAATCTGATATGGCCAGCACATTATCTTCCGCCATATCCATTTATTTTCTACAAATTCCATACAGAAAGTTTTTTGCAAAAGATTCTATATTTCTAGTACATTACCTTTCCTAAGTTCTGTGTATTTTGTACACAAACGTTCTATGTAAATGCAATCAAGTTGTATAGAGAATATAATATTCTTTATTATTTATAATAACATAAAATATTAAAAATTATATTTAACTGCGTTAAGAAAAACTCTTAAAATTTCCAAATAATGGCACCTTTTCTTTTGGATGTGAACTTAAGGAATTCGAAAAAAATATGTTTGGAATTATGGTATTGGAGTTATGCGCTCCAAAAGGATCGACACACACATATACATACATTCATCATCGTAAAAATAGTACAATCGTATTCGAGAGACTCTAAAACAAGCTTATTCATTCAAAATTCACCACCGAATACGCAAAAAAATATAATATTTGGAATTATGGAATTGGATTTATGCGATCCAAAAGAATCGTCGCACATACACAAAAACGCGCACGCACACGCTCACATGCATACATTCATCATCGTAAAAATAGTAAAATCGTAAAGACTAAAACGAGCTTATTTATAAAAAATTCACCACCGGAGTTTTTGACCGAAGACAATACCTTCCTTATCTATAGG
Source organism: Harpalus rufipes (assembly GCA_951394225.1). Lineage (NCBI taxonomy): Eukaryota > Metazoa > Arthropoda > Insecta > Coleoptera > Carabidae > Harpalus > Harpalus rufipes. Next base: position 13,389,412 of record OX596277.1, read on the forward strand.
TGACGGAAGGTAAAAATTATCAAAATATTAGACACCTTATAAAATATGTCGTATATCTAATGTTTCCAAAATAACTTACTCCAGTACATGACTCACACATTACAGGCCACAGAATTTTGGAATTCATATGTCACTTGGTTATCACAGCCGTATACATACGGTAAAGACAGTAATTCAGTAATTCGTCTTTTGCATTTTGTGATTTTTGTATGTTTCTTTTCTTTCTCTTCTAACTTGATAATATATAGGAATTTGGATAAAATATACGTGTAGCTGTATTTATGGGGAATCAAATAATGGAAATACAATTGTAAAAAATGTCCTGTATTAGCTATTGTCAGTGGGTGTCAACAAATAAAAATTGCCAAAAATGTGTATTAATATTTGACACCCCTCATGTGGCTGCGTCATGACTTAAAATCACTAATATTTTATATAGTCTTATAAGGTCACTTACTATTAAATTCATTATCAACAGTAAAATTTGAAAAAAGTACCATTAACGATTTATTACATATTTATAAACATATCTTCTTAAGGACTTACACAACAATCGGATACAAAAAACTCCCACTGTTCAATGAAATTCTACTTTTGTAAATGTGATGGTTTTGGCATTAACCAATGTTACACATTTTCAACACAGATGATTATACTAGAATATTAACAGCAAGAGAAATATTAAAAATAGTCAAATTTGTTTATTGCTATTGCTTTTACCTTAGGCCCCATACACACGCTCCGATTTTTACTCCGGCTTACCTGCACAACCAAATACGTGCGGGATTGCTTGAACCGGTTGCTCTCTTCACACTACACAGGTTTTAGATTCAGTTTTTAGTTGCAAACAGAGTAAATATGAAATATAATTAAGTTTTGTTATTTAATATTCAACCTTTACAAACGTCATAAAAATACTTATTTACTTCGCTCCACAAACAAGGAGTTTTTTTTTCAATAGTGATATATTTAGTAAAAAACCCTTTAGAATAAACACTAGTATCCTTTATTATTAACTATTATTAAACATTATAATAATAAATGAATATATATCATCACGGCATATTACCCATTGCTGGGTGTACCAATCTGCTTTGTATACAGATATCGGTAATGATGAAATATTTGTACCGTGTGGGCGCTTACCAGGCGTCACCTCACAGGCACTCATTTCTGGCGTGGAGAGTGCACCACAGGGATCAATTTTGTGCCATTAAAATTCAAAGAAATTTTTGGCGTCGGTGTATAGGGGCCTTCAGGCGTTGGATACACCTAAATAGGGATTATACAATCTGAATACGATATATATACCTAATGAAACAATTATGAAGATTGTTAGTTTTGAAGTTGATTCCGGTTGGATTTGAATCTAGACCTTCAGAATCACAACCGATCACACTCAGCCATTCGGTCTCATAATAATTAATAATATTAATATTAAACCTTAGATTCAGCTGCCGTCATTTATTTTCTAATTTTTATTTTCACAAACAATACAATAAACGAGAAACACCTTGTTAAGAATATCTAAAAGAACTCGAATTTTCCTTAAGAATACAATTTTTATGCAATTTTAAAAAATCTGTTGAGGCCAGCACTATACCTTCCTGTGTATTATGTATATATTCCATACATGCAAAAGATTCTAAATTTCCAGTACAATTATTTCATAAACAAACTATGCAAATTGCACTTGACACTAAATCTCCTTTTTCTTTAGCTTTCCCCATTCGTTAGGGGTCGCTATTTTTTATTTTCTTCCACTCATTTCTGTTTTACGTGTCGTTCTCATTCAGTTCCTTTTTTCTCAAGTCTTCCGCAATACAGTCCTTCCATCTTATCTTTGATCTTCCTCTGTTTTTTCAACCTTCTATTACTAAGCTGTTCATTCTTCATCCAATATATATTCTTCATTTCACCTCATGACATTTTCAAATCAATGTAATCATCTTGCTTGTATCTTAGAAACTTGTAACACTAGAGTTATTTCCTTACCTATCTTTCCGTGTCTTCCCCAACATCTACTTCAACATCCTCATCTCTGCCACATTAATTTCTTTTTATTTATACTGACATCTGACAATTTGAATTATATGAATATATTAGTAGTTTCCATATTTAGCATAGCTGGCTGATTTATAAAATTTAATTTCTTTAAAATTCTTTAACTCTATATCTATTGAATATGAAATATAAAATGTATAGAGAATAATATATTCTTTAAGTTATAATAACGTTAAATGTCAATAAATCAAATTTAACTGTTAAATATGCAAATGAGGCTACTTCCGGTTCACCAATTATAATCAAAATTTAATCAGTTGTTCTTCTGGATATAAACTTGAGGAATACGAAAAAATTATAATTTTTGGAATCGTGGTATTGAAGTTATGCGATCCGAAACTTTTGTCACACACAGACACACATACATACAGACATCATCGTAAAAATGGTAAAATCGTATTATAGGGACCCTAAAACATGCTTATTCATTAAAAATTCATCATAATTTTTTTGACCAAAGACAATATCATCCTTACCTAAAGGTGACGGAAGGTAAAAAGTAAATGTTCAGCTCTATTATATTAATGGAATGAATAATGAATATACAACAAAAATGGGGTCTCGTGGCGGTGTGCCTGAGTGTCTGGTCGCGAATCTAGGGGACCCGGGTTCGATCCCGACCGACGCCAAAAATTACATCGCATTTTAATGGCACAAAATTGACCCCTGTGGCGCACCCTCCACGCCAGCAATGAGTGCCCGTGAGGTGACGTCTGGTAAGCGCCCTGACGGTACAAATATTCCATCAATACCGATATCTGTGTTTGAAGAAGATTGGCACACCCAGCAATGGGTAATATGCCGTGATGAAATATTTATTTTATTTATTTTACAACAAAAATAAATGATTAATAGTATTGTGAAAAAGTATGCTTTTCCAAACACGATGCTTTTGTAAAGTCAATGTCATCTCTTGTATAAAGTTCCCAAAAATAAAAGAAAAGTGATAAGAAAAGCTGAAAAGATTTCCTGAGGATGTCCAGCGGTGTCTGTGTAACAGATTTACAAGTAGGAAAGTGGATAAAAAGGCGCTGCTCTTACACATAACCAAAAGGGATATGAGTTTGCCAATTCGGAAATGTCCCGCCAGTAGTTGTATTAGCTCCGGCTGCCGGCGGAAGAACTGCGCACCACTTCGTGCCCGAATTTCCTGTCACCGCGGCACAGCTCTCCCGAGAGAATCTCACCCTTATAGCTCCGGACTTAGCGACTCTATGTGATTTATTGCGAGATGGTTATGGATAGCTACCAACGCTGTGGATTGGCCAAGACGAGCTTTTGTTATCGCGAGATGCTACGCTATAGATGTTTTGTGAGGACATTAACAGGAAAAAGATTCAGGAATATTTTTATTCATTCACATCCAGACAGGCATTTCACTTTAAATGTGATATAACGCATGCCCTAAAAGTTTTCGCACAAATTTCAACAATATATATATATTTTTGTAATATAAAATGCATTTACTTACAGTTTTGTAATACTTAATAATTCACTGTTTCATAAGCAACAAAATTATGAACTTAAATCAAATAAAGATGGGCGTGATCTTCCACAAAGCGCAATTAGCATTGGGTTTTGGACATTTCCATCGATTTCTCGGACATTCCTGAATTCCTATATATTCTGCGTTGATGTTCGTCCTCATTTTGAGCTTCCCAACCGCCATCGTGAACTTTTCAAGATAAAAGACCCCAAAAACCTTCTATGCGACGAGCCTGGGGAAGATTATGGAATTGTCGTTTCGCCGAACTAATGGTACATTTTAGTCAATGTTAGCCAATTTTGAGTTTGTATTGGGTAGGACGCAAGGTCTGGCCAGAAGATAAAATCATCCTCGGCGTGTTCTTTTTCAATAAAATTAGCCAATTTTATTAGATGTACCTTTGACTATCCAGGGCTTCACCTCACTCGGCCCACATAAGGCCTGGATACATTCGTTGTAGAAATAACGCACCATACCAACACATCTGCAAATTTGGCCTATTCTCTGACATTATTATTATTGCTAGAAAGCCTAATGGAACAACACGTCCATCTTTATTTAATCATGATTTTGTTGCTTATGAAACAGTTAATTATTAAATATTACAAAACTTTAAGTAAATATGTTTTATATTACAAAAAAAAATTCTCTCAAGTCCTTCGCAATACAGCCTTTCCATCTTATCTTCAGTTTTCCTTTGTTTCTTCTACCTTCTACTACTAAGTTGTTCATTCTTCTTCCAATATATTCTTCATCTCTCCTCATAACATGTTCAAACCAAATTAATCGTCTCTCTTATATCTTTTTAAATCGTAGAAATGGGCTATAGTAAGTCGAGGAGAAATTAAATAAACGAAGAAAGAAATTGTGAAAAATTCATGAACCTCGCTGAGACTTGAATCCAGGGCCTTCCTATATCTAGTAGGGTCTAGTGGGGTCCACAATAATTATATAATCTACGTATATGTGACGGCTTAAAGTTCACAATTATTTGTATATATGCGCATTGTTCGCGCTGAGTATTCATCTCTCCATTTAGAAGAGTGTACAGTAGAGCGTCAATAATCCGGATTAATTGGGACCGGAACCCATCCGGATTTTTGACGTGTCCGGATTTTCGAAATGAACCAATAAAATACTTTTTGGGTGTCTTCAACGCAAAATATTAGCTGCAATCGGTCATGAATTACTGTAATGTTTAGAGAAGAGGAGCGAATAAATGAAACTATTCATTATTAATAAAAAATTACATGTTTTAGTCGTTTTTGTTGCTGTATACAAACATTCCTACTAGATATAGGAAGGCCCTGGGTTCAAGTCCCAGCGAGGTCCATGAATTTTTCACAATTTCTTTCTTCGTTTATTTAATTTCTCCTCGACCTACAGCTCATTTCTACGATTTAAACATTTAGTGGGGTCCACAATAATTATATAATCTACTTTATCTTATTAGAAACTTCTATCACTCGACCCATTTACCTTATCCTCTCATTCTGTATCCTATCTTTCCGTGTCTTCCCCAACATTCATCTCAACATTTTCATCTCTCTGCCACATTAATTTTCTTTTCATTGATACTGACATCTGTCAATTAGAATTTTCTTAATATAGAAACAGCTTGCATGATTATAGCTTAACTGGCTAACTTATAATATTTAATTCCTTTATAATTCTTTAACTCTATATCCATTGAATATGAAGGCTATATGTCTGCATATGGATCTGAACTTGAGGAATACGAAAAAAATATAATTTTTGGAATCGTGGTACTGGAGTTATGCGATCCGAAAGAATCGACACACACACACATAATACATACAGACATCATCGTAAAAATGGTAAAATCATATTATAGGGACCCTAAAACGCGCTTATTCACTAAAAACTCATCATTGAATTTAATGACCAAATACAATACCTAAAGGTGACAGAAGGTAAAAAAACTATGGGCCAATTGACGGGTGATAATAATTCGATCGGCATTTTAAGGGTGATCTTTTAGTCCTGACTTAGCTTCTCCCAAGACCCTTTATTTTTGGCACAATGAAAAACAACTTCTTAAAAACCCATTGCGTACAGTAAAACCTACTGTTATACAAACCTGTAATTAACACAATTAGATCCGGCTTGAAGCAAAAGTTTATTAGAAAAATTACAGATCATGAAAAATGATAACATTAAAAATGTCAAAATTCACACCAACATAATAACAACGCAACTTACATACTAGATTCTTATTCAAACAACACCTACCTTGCAGGAAATATGGGACAATAATCACAGAAAAATTTGCAGGAATTAGGGATACAATGTCTAATAGAATTAAAGCTGATATTACTAATAAAGGCAATGTAACCGAATATTAAATTGCGGAATACCTGAACATTTAGAGTTTGTAAGTTTAAAATCTATATTTTAAACTAGTAGAAAGAAATTTGTAGAAATTTCTGACCATTTGCGTAAATTTTATAATTGTTTGTTGAAAATGTAAACCAGCTGAAATATTATGGGTTAGGGTAGTATATTACCAAATTCTGGGCTTGGGCTGCTTCAATTCGCAGATTTTGATAATGACGACGGGCAGAGTGTTCCCAGATTAAACAACCAAACTTAAAATTTAAATTAAGAACTTAAAAGAAGTTAATAAGTTTAAACAAAATCTCACAAATGCTTCGTTCAGAGATATATGCATGAGAAGGTGTACGAACTGATACCGCGATGCAAATAGTTTTAGTTATAGTAATGAAATATTAATCAATTTTAAAAATATTGTACAAAAGTAGATATCACAATATTTTCTTTTACTCAAAATTATGTCCTCGGTTTCACGAATTATTTATGTAAGGCATTGGTCACACTGAGTAGAATGTAATCGATCAACCAAGATCGACTGTTGCAGATCAATGGTAATCAAACAAAATTTTGGGCGATATGTCACACTGCATGAATCGACGTAAATATTTCCACAAAAATGGTATCAACTTAAATTGAAAGAAAATATTTTTTTCTTCCATTGAAAGGCCTCAAATATATGTTTTTTCAGAAATGTTTAGATAAATAACAAACCTTATGAGTTTTTTTTTTAATTAGAGAAATTTTCTTCCATAATTTAGCCATTTTCATACAAGTATTACTGTATCCTGGTGTGCTTTGATCATATAATTCTACATTATTTCGTACACAATTTTTCAACTATGGTCTATTTCATCAACTGTCCACATTTCCGTAATGATACTAATAATATCGCTGTAATATTCTAACAAAAAAAAAATAACCTATTCATAAATGTCAAAACAGTTAATTTGGTATAAAAAGGTGTGAAAACTGAGCATGCGTAAACAGATCAACCGCTGTCGATCGACTAGAAAATCAAACCCATAAGCTAGTGTTAGTTTAATTTTTAATCGATCGCAATCAATCGGCGTCAGTTGACCTGACCTCACTAGTCCAGTGTGACCACTGCCTAATACATATAAAAACAACCAGATCATGAGTGTCATCTGCTATTTTCTTACCCAAAACGCACTTTAATAATGAAAACAATAGTAAGTATACGATTTATTTTGCGAAATGTTCGTGATTGCAATTAGATTCCAATTAAATCTAATTAGCATCCACCCATCATGTGTCACCACCACACCCAGCCTCAACAAACCAAACCGAACTCTACTGTGAACTGTTCCTCGCCTGGGGCATTTTCGCGCTGAACAAACTTAATAATAGTTGGCTTGGGATTATGATGAGTGTGAACAGTCGAACATCGCTGGTGTTCATGCGCCGCTGCCTGGGATCAGAGGCGAGAGACAGTCAAAGCCAAGCTGATGTTAGTGATGTTATTCTATCGCGATTTCACGGCTCACAGAACCACCGCACTGTGTAGCCGACGGCGAGTAGAAACTGCGGCGCTTTGTAAAGCACAGTGGAGCTTTGTCAGTGGAAAGGATGCACAATGCAGTTGCAACTGCAAGTTAGTTAGGAGTTAAAACTTCTAGAACTGCAGATGCAGATATGAAAATAAAAGAGTTTAGAAATAATTAGAAACAAATTAATAAAATCTTCCAGGCATATTTTTAAGTGTGATGGTACTATTCATTCCCAGATTAAAGTTGCCCTGAAAATAAGTTAATAAATCAATTTTTGGAAGTTGTACAAGGTGTCCCAAATTAAGTGGGTTGCCATTAGGATTTCGAAAACTACTTACAGTTTTGAGTGCTGATTCAAATTCCGTTAAGAAAAATATTAAATTCCAAACAATTTGAAAGTTATTTAAAAAAAAAACGAAGAACGCGATTTTAAAAAGTGTTAAATAACTCCATAATTATAAAAGATATAAATATATATTTCATATAAAAGTTACATTATTTGATGAGACAAACTTAAAAATGATGTTAGCAAAAAACTCAAGATTCCTAGATATTTTTACCTTCGTCACCTTTAGGTAAGGTAGGTTTCGGGTCGCATAACTCCAATACCGCGATTCCAAAAATTATAATTTATTCGTATTCCTCGAGTTTATATCCATATGCAGACATGATTAGATTTTGGTTATAATTGGGCCACAATTGTACAGGCTTGTTAAGTCTTGTGCATTTTGCAAAAAATAAATATCGGTCGGTAGCTATCAAGTTAAATCCCCTGTTTTTGGAGCTTCGTACATAACTAGAATAAATGATATTCCACAATTTTGTGAACAAAGGTCCTTCAAGGACATCCCAGAACTGAAGAATTAAGTTAGTGTGTATATAATATGGCTTTTCTACGCATAAATGCGTCATTTGTCGCACATTTTCTTGGGCTCATATTTCGAAAACTATTGGTCCCATATACATTTTGTATAGAAACTTTTCTGCAGATTATGATAGTAAATAAATTTTATAATAACCAAAATTCACGTAGAACGAATACTTCACGAGATATTTGAGAAAAACTGATTTCGCGACCTGTGACCTTCAATTTTTTTTGCGAACACGATTTTGCAATGGAATTTTTACACTGTGTTTCTTATAGTGGCAAAAAGACAATCCCGAAGGATAATTTTCTTTTGGATTTTATCAGAAGATTGGACTTTTTTGTTTAACATGACTGGATTACGTAAGTTAAGCCGCCAAGAACGTGTTGATGTACTAAAGGAGGTGTTTAGGTGTGAGTCATGTTCATTAGCTACCGTAAAATGTTGGTGCAATAGACTTTTTATACGGCATGATGCGAAGAAAATCCCGAAGGAAAATCTTCACTTGGATATTTTCAAAAGATGGATGCTAAAATGACTGGCTTATACGCTTGAAATTGCAGGAAATTACAATACATGCTAGTTATTAACTTTTATGGTTTTTCCCAGAGATATTCCCTTTCAATAATTGGTAGAAACCAATATAATTAATTGATGAAAGATCTCAAAAATACAAAAATAGCTCTTTCTCAACACCGCAGTGGAGAGCAACAACATATAGTAAAAACACCACCCTAGCACTCACCATTACTCAAAAATAAATAAATACATCCTTTATACCCTGATGTTGTCGCTTCAGCAGCTCTAGCACTAGCACAACTGACCGATACCTAAATAAACAATCATTTAATATATACGATCATGTAATTCAATATAAAGTTAAAATTAAAAGATTAAAGAGGGAAGTAAATACACAAAATACTTGCATAACTCAAAATGCCGCTATCATAATTATATCTTCAAAACGCCAGAATACTATTTCTACTTTTATGTATGTCAAAAAATCAAAGGTAACAGAAGGTAAAAGATTTGTAGAAGATGGGAAGTACCTTCAATCCTTCATGCAAGACAATGCTACTAAATATTTATAGAAATATATCCTCAAGGCATAGAAATAATTAAAAACTAAAATTTATGAGGGCAAACACTTTTGAGCAGTAATATATGTATATAAGAGTAGTATAACTGTAGATATAAATTCAGTTTTAGATTTATCTGTTCTACAATCTAGTTCTTTCCCCTATCTACAAAATTATTCGTAATGGTGTTAATTCACTCTTTTTGTTATAATCTTCCACTTTCTATTCTAGTGGCAATGCCCCGCGTTTGTATTTAAACAAGAGAATGTAGCTGTCAGTCAAGAGGTCCTCCCTACTCCTCAACCCCCTACCAAGGCACTATGAGTAGATAATTTCAAGCTGGTTGTTGGCTCGTGGCTCGCTTCACGCGTATTCATTGTCTGTGATTCTACGCTTCGCTATCTGATCGTGTTATTCGATACACTTATCTGTGAAGGGTGTTTGTGCATGTGCACCCTCATTTTCTATGGAGTATATAAAAGTATGAGGGATTTTTTAGAAAAATAATATCTATAAGTATGTACTTTTGTTAGCTTAAAGTTTTGCCGTTGCCAATTTGATTACACTTCTGATAAAATCAAAGTTTGTCACACAAGAATATTTTATAACATCCTAGGCTGCATGATTCTGCGAAAAAAACGTAAAATATTCCTGAAGTACTTCTGAATTTGAGACCAAACTAATACCTACCTATACGAAAATAATATTTGATGAGATGATTATCAAATTCAAACACTTACGGTCGAATTCACCATTAATCCGTTAATTAATAATCAGTTGATTAAGGAATCAAGCTGATCTATAGATCAACGTATGTTCTAATTCACCAACTTGATTTCTGAATCAAGAAATCATGATCACCTGATTCACAGTTTTGTTTTGGTTTTTAGTTAATGTAACTGTCATGTAATCTTATTCGTAGTAATTGTACTTTCCGTTAAAAAGGTATTAATATGTAAGTTTTTCTTTTATTTATAAAATATATTTTATAATTTTCCTATAGTAATATTATATTTTTATTTTGATATAGATATAAATTACACTGATTCCAATAAAGAAATATTTTTAAATATGGTGAAAATGAAAGATATAAAAGTATAGTTGAAAATAATAAAACTAGTGCAGTTCTAAATAAAGATAAAGAAGATGGATGAGGCAAAGTTACAAATGGGTACAACAGCCAGAATCCTAACATAACTATAAATGTCAAAATTAGGATTCAAAGATGTGATCAGTCCTTGATTCATGGAATATGACAAATCAATTGATTATTGATTAGTAGATTAGCTTGATTTTTAATGGTGAATTGGATTGATTTAGTATCCGCGTTAATATGTGAATCAACTCATGATTGAGAAATGGTGAATTCGACCGTAATTGGAGTATTTTATTAATCTAAACTTTCTTCTATCTATAGAGGAAAACTCGTTTATGCGGACCCCAATCAACTTTATCTTTTTTATAATTTCTTCACATCTATTTATGGCTCTCTCGACGATGGAATTAAAAATAAATTAATACATCCTACCTTTCACTGTTAAAATTCGTTCAATGCATTTTGCTTATAGATATAGTTTAAAATTTAATATATCTCCTAATGAAATACACACAATTTTCCGGATTATCCGACATTCTGATCATCCGAACTAGGCTTGGTTCCGACAAGACCCCATGAACGAGTTTCCACAGTATTTAATTTTAGAATTTAGAGTATCTACTAAATAATCCCTGTAGATAAATCGTTGTTTCGAAAGTAGATATGAAAATATGGTGGAGGCACCACATTAATCAGCCTGATCAAAATAATTTACTTTTACTAATATATTATTAAAGTACAAAAACAATAGAAAATATTAGGCATCGAAAGATGCATCATAGTTATATTAATTTGGAAATGTTCAAATATTGGCACACCTAATTGTTTTTCAACAAAACAGTTAAATAGAATTTGTAAAAAAAATCTGTTTCTTAATTCATAATTGTCTATTATTCCGAAAATAAAAAATCAAGGAAATTTAACGGTTAAATAAAAACAAATATATCATCACGATATATTACCCATTGCAGGATGTACCAATCTGCTTTGTACATAGATTTCGGTAATGATGATATTTGTACCGTGGGGGCAGTTATCAGACGTCACCTTACGGGCACACATTTTTGGCGTAGCGAGTGCATCACTGGGGTCAATTATGTTTTGGTTAAATTCGAAATATTTGGCGTCGGTCGGGATCGAACCCGGTTCCCCAGATTCGCGGCTGGATACTCAGGCAGGCAGCCAGGAGACCTCATAATACTTGTTAAAACATATTAATTAAATCAATGGTGCTATGGAATAATAAACTAATGCACACACTGACAGCTTCTCTTTTTATTTGACATTTTGTGTTTGATGTTAGTAATTATAATTAAAATATGTTTTTTGCCGATTGACATAAGTGCGATGTATTTGACAGCTAACATCACTTTGACTGCCTATTGTTGCTATTTACATAATAACCACTCAGCAAACGCATAGCAACCATTCCATAAACGCATAGCAACATAATTTAATGGCAAGAACTTTCAAAATAAGTTTTAAAAAGAAACACCAATATTAATATTAATTCTAAAAGCGGCAAAAAATAATGGCCGCTAATATGAACAAGTGATTAAGGGCGATTAGCAAGCATTTGATTAGCATTGTTTTATCTCTGTCAATCCGTTATGGATTATTTTAGAGATAAATACTTAAAATGAAAAATGCGTACAATTCATTTTTCTATAACTCTTATTTGAAGTATTTTTCTCTAAAATAATCTAGAAACGATTGAAAGAGATAAAACAATGCTAGTCAAATGCTCGCTAATCATCCTTAATCACTGTTCTTACTTGCGGCCATTGTATTCAGCACGGCCCTAAATACATATTTACAGCTTTGGCTGCCCTCTGCTATATATCTGGTACCTTTAATATCTAGTTAAATAATTAACTATTTATATATAAAAACATTATCTCTTAATAACCATTTCATCATTTCTATTTTTTCTTAAATAATATATATTTTTTTGCAAAATTTCTCATATTGACATTCTGCTTTTTTGGAAATGAATGGCAAATAAATTATGACGTAAAAAATACCCTCAGTATACATTTCGAAAGGTGTAATCTAATAAACTTTCTTATATTAGCTGCGCTGTTAATATATAAGCTATCTTCTTATCACAGTTTACGTGCTTATTTTTACAAACTTGCGATATAATAATTCTTATTGGTAAAGGTCAAAAGGTCTCTCCTTTCTTGGTTGTTTGGTTGATGGTAAAAATATCTTTGGTTAATATTCTCGTCACATATAGTGGCTGGGATGCGTGATTGTGGAGATCAAAGGCTTTGGCCCGCGGCAACGACGATGTGCGATGTGAATTGTAGGCAGCGCCTGCTTTGACAACTGCGTTATTTGATTGCCTTGTTTGAGATCACAGTCGCCCGGCCCAATGCCAAAGCACAATTGTTTTACGACAAAGCCAAATCATAATTTTCACAGCAATTTAAATGTGAGGTAATTCTAAAAGGACCATGCCATGCATGACAGAAGCAAATCTCTATAAACTCACAAAGCAAAGCATTTATTTGTCAAGAACAAATAGATTAGAATATTATAGGCAGTGCGTTAAAACAAAATTTCTTGAAACTAAGAAAATATTTCGAGTTACGTGTTGGATAGAAGCAAATGTTAATGAATTTTTGTTCACTACTGTTGTAATATGCCCAGAAAAAACTATGAATCGACTGAGGAATCCACATTTTAAAATTATTTTCTGTTATTCCATTTTGATACAACTTTTTTTTCAGAAATTATTCACCCCTTAGGACCAGTCTTACAAAACCCAATTCAAATTTTAATTAGGTGGTAAATAAAGAATATTAAGGCCCGATCCTACTACCTCTAGTTAAAATGACTTTATTAACAATTAGTTAAGAATGAAACTGAAAATTATAATCGACGCGGACAACAGTTTTAACTTTTTGTTAACTACAGAAAATTTTGAAACCATGTATTTCTATTTTATTCTAATATGGAAAGAAGCCATTAGATTTTGGTGTAAATCGGATAACCGGAAATGGCACTTTACTTGAAGCTCAAAATATTTTTTCTTCAAAAAAAAACTTTTAATGTTATTTTTTCGCAATTTATGTCATTATAAAAATAGTGAAAAATACCTATAAAGACTGATGTACACGTAAACCAAAAAGCAGTAAATTTATTGAACAATAGTACGGACACTAGAACTACCTTTCAGATTTATTTAATATTGTATATACGTTACACAGTTTATTTTAATGTTAGTTACATTACTTAATTTATTTTAATGTTAGCATAAAGAAAATATGTCGCTGGATATGTTTTCAACGTGATATTTTAAATTTGTTAAAAAAATTACTTATTGTCTAATTTGGCAGATTATAAATAAATATGGCAAATAAAAAAAATTATAAAAATTAAAGATTATTAAATTTTCTACAGGCTTTTATTTTAATACTTTTTCTATACATTTTATGGAGAAATTTATAAAATAATCTATAATTTAAATCCCGGAGCCTATGCTTTAAATACAACTCCTTGATTACACAGTTCAGCTCAAATGTATGTCACTAACAAATAAATGTCACTGTCAAAAAAATAATCATTTCAAATTAATAATAGTACGTTTTAAAAAGAAAATTATAGATAGAACAATAGTTATATGGAAAGGAATTTAATATATTTTTCAGCATTAGTAAATACGTATATAGGTATAACTCGTCCGTTATCAAACGGTGCCGTTAATCATTATGGTTACATAGAAAATAGCATTTTATTTGACAACTATGATGTAAATATGCCAATAATCTTATAAAAAATATGTTTCTATGTCGTTTGAGTCTGTATGTGTCCATACTATTGGCCAATAACGGTATCGTTTGATAACGGGAAAGTTACAGACTCCTATCCCAGATTTTTTCTGGTCTAAAAACAAATTATAGTGTAGACGTACCTACATACATCTACCTTTTAAGGTTGAAACTACATATCTGTAACCCTAGGGTCGAATAATTATTCTTCCTTTTCAAAAAGCCGATGCATCAACCTCTGTTAAGGTTTTTTAGGGCAGGCATACCTTCCTTGGATAAAAAAAATCGATTAGAGGCACAGTGGTTTATAGAAATATTTTAAAGTTATTTTTAACTATCGTAACATAAAGTATCTGTAAATGCATGTATGGTAGTTAAAAAGGTTTTATAGTGATTTAAATGAATTCGTACATGAGGACACTGCAAATTCATTGAAAATTATATTATTTCTATCTTGTATAGATATATTGGGCTCTTTTATCTCGAAAAGTTTACGATATAGAATAAGAAGCCCAAAATGAGGAGGAACTAGGTATCCGCAAAAAAATGCGCCTTGTGGAAGAACACGGCCCTTTTTATTTAATTTAAATTCATAATTTGGTTGCTTATGAAACAGGTAATTATTAAATATTACAAAACTTTAAGTAAATACATTTTTACCAAAAAAAAATTGTTGAAATTTGTACCAAAATTTATGGACTATACGTTATTACTGAAACTGTAATATAATTTTTTAATCATACGAAGACATCAACCCATGTAACCTGCCCTTCTTTCTATAGCTCGGTGTGAAGTATTTTGCCCTCGGATCGATGTAGTGACCTCTAGCTGTAGCCGCGTTCACGCACACCATACCACTTAGGCGTTAGGCACTCGTGCTGCTCTGCTGTAAGGCTGAAACAGTAGCTGGGTGTTTTGGTATGCGGCGGTCGTGCGCCTGAAACAAGCCACTCGCGCAGGGAAACACCAGGAAAGGATTCTCTTGTCGGTTTCCAAACCACTGCACCAAATCCACTCGTGTGGATACCGCCCCAACAAACACCGAAGAAGAGAATGGATATGAGTGCGGGAGATATACCGATGCTTTTAACATATATTTGATGGATATGTTTTTAAATAATGTGTAGGTGTCCCCAAAATAGCCAATAAGAATATATTCGCAAAGATAACTGAACGAAATTATAATTCACTACCAAAATTCATCTCTATTTTGGAATGTAGTATAAACAGGAAGTATTATGATGATCGCATACAAAAAAATCTGATGTGGCCAGCACATAACCTCTCGCCGTATATTTTACCTGGCTGTATGCATAAAGCAAAGATTATTTTTATAAATACAAATAATATATTCATATAAATCTATGACGTATAAACTTCTTTATTATTCAATAATAGCATGTCTCAACATAAAGATATTTACCATAAATTATGTTACAATAAATTACAAAGTAGAGTTCACCATATATAAATATTAGGCTGGTAACAGCAATTTTCAATTCGAACAACTTTGTTTACTTTCTCTTCATATTCTTCTAGTAAAAACATTAATTTTGGGCGGTCTAAAATGTATATATCTGGATTGTGCATCTATTCTTATATATCTTCTTTTACATTTTATTTTTTCATACTTGTTATATCTAAATAACCTTAATTCCCTTTAATAAAGTGACGGATAGATTGCACTCCGATTTTGTCAATATTTACAACTTACTTGAGAAGAATTTGATAGCTTTTTCGCAATTCAAAGTTACTCTAGTCTACAGTACTGGTGTACATTGTCCCATAATGTTTGAAACAAATTTAAGTCCTTCAACCTAGACTTGTCATCTCCATAATAGTCACAGATCAAGAATTAAGGGATTCTCCAAATACATTTTTCTTTCATTACTCATTATTTCTGACACTGACATTTATCTGTCAGTTACAAATAATTTAAATTTGCAACTATTTTTCATGGCATCCTTTCGGTTGTAAAATTAATTACAACATTATTTTATATATTATATTCCTTTTATCTCTAAATCTATAAAATATGTATAAAAATATTTAAATGTATCAGAAAGAGAATTTATTTTTCTTTAATATTATCAAGAAAAATTTTGAAAAAATAATATTTAGAAGATTTTTTTTCAAGAATCTTCTACTTCCGGTTGTCCAATTGTTACCAAAACCTTTTCAGATCTTCCCATGAATGTCCGATTAGGAAATACGTTGTTAAACAAATTTTAAGTCTTATAGTTTTTGAGTAACCGTCCTTCCAACATCCCACACACACACATCCACACACACACACACACACACACACACACACACACACACACACACACACAGACATCATCGTAAAAATGTTAAAATCGGATTGTAGGGACCTTAAAACGTGCTTATTCAATAAAATCTGGATATGCGATTTTTAGCATGAATCCAATACCTCTCTTAGCGAGAGGTAAAAATCTGATGTGGCCAGCCCAATACCTTCCGCCAATTCTACGTATTTTGTACAAATTCTACACAGAATTTTTTTGCAAACTATTCTCTGGGCGTTTTTTTTATTTTTTTAAGGGAGAAATGAGCTGATCTTACCTCGTACTGAACTGAACTGAACTACTAAAAAGAACAGTATATTTCTTAAAATCAGAAGTAGAAAATAAAATCATATACATATATCATTATACTTATAACATAACATAATAATCTGCTGAATTGGCTTATGGTTATAATCTGTTGTGATTTGTTTTTGCCACCTTAAATTATTTTACATTTTTATATGTCCAATAAAATCTTTTCACAAAGATATTATGTAAATTTTATTTGACACTGACATTTGTCAATTAGTAATATTTGAATATTCTAACTGTTTCCATGGTGCAGCTTTTATTACCATTAGGTTGCAAATTATTTTTTTATAATTCATTGAATATGAAGAAAAAAATATAATTAAATCGAATAGAGAATAACATATTCTTTTATTTATAATAACATAAAAGGTCAAAAAATTATATTTAACAGCGTTTTTTCAAGAATTACTGTTAAAATCTTCAAATTAGGGTACTTACTGTTAACCTATCATAATCAAAATCTAATCAACTCTTCATATGTACGAAACAGGAATATGAAAGAATTATAACTTTTGGAATTTTAGTATTAGAGTTATCGAAGGAGAAATTTTTGTCACACACACACACACACACACACACACACACACACACACACACACACACACACACACACACACACACACACACACACACACACACACACACACACACATGCACATCCACACCAACACTCACACCCTCATCCTGTCAACTGTCACATTTTTTTTTGTTGGTATTTATGGTTGTATTTACTCGAATATCAAATAAATATTTTAAAACTGACAAAATAATTTTAATTTAGTTTGTATTAAGTTTAACTATTATTAATTAGGACTCACAATATGTAAAATATTATTTTTATATTAAAAAATATATATCACCTGTTCTCATGAAAAACAGTCTCAGTGCCACTGGAACTAACATACGTGACATCACGAACTCATTGCACGACTTTAAAAAAAATCATATCTTGTTTAATATAAGGAATTTTCACGTATGAATTTTATAAGTCACCATATATTTTTATAAAGTTTCATAAAAGGGATAGTTTTAAAAAAAATTAAATATAACAACAATAGCCTAACCTAACGCACAAAACTCGGCCCAAATTTTCCAAGCGTGAGTTTTGTACGTTAGATTTAGGTTACGTAATATGTATTATAGTGTATTTATAAAATTGCGTAAACTACGTCTCATCGAGATTTTAATTTTTTTAGCAATCCCGCGTTCAGTACTGTAGTCACTTTCATTATTTTATGGCTTATTTTTGGACCATGGTTAATAGAATTTTTATTTATTTTTACACTTATAATAATATATATACTCACATGTGAATGAAGAAATTACAAAATGTACTCGTAAAAACCATGAAAAAATATTTATTCTAATTTTCATTTCTTTCAGGATACGGCTCAAATACGTTATCAGGAATGACGAAAGCATCATTAGACCCACACAGTCATTTAAGACAGCCAGGTAAGAAAACCATTTGCCTCAATCAGTCGATAGAACGTAACACCTAAAATGTCGGTTCTTTACTAAGATTTAGTAATCAAATATCACTGAAGGTCGTATCCATTTTTTAAATAAAATAATATATTGGATTATTTTTAGATTAATTTTGGTTGAAAATTTTGGGGGAGATTTCATCACAAAAATTACTCTCCCTCCATATCTATGCCACTAAATAACACCTTGCATTTTTATGTACTGTGAAGCTAATAAAGTCAATTAATATTTTGGAAAAGCTTTATCAAGTTAAAAATGGGATTAAAGGACCAAAACGTGAAATTTATTTTGGTTATACAGTGAAAAGGCTTGATAGTCCACATAATGTATTCTTTATTAGGAACTACGGACCTTTCGGGTTTTGAGCAAACCCATCCTCAGCTAATTACAAAAGTTGTACAAATCATTATAAAACATAAACTGTTAATCAACGTGGTCTACATGTTACATTGTAAAAATTAAATTTTCAGCATTCAACCAAACCGAATCGTTTCTGATTTGGCGAGATACTATCAAGGTATTCACACGTATGAAAATATCTGAAGAATTTGCAAAAATAATATAATTTGAAAGACGTAAGAATATCATTGACGGCCAGACATATTAATTTCAAAAACTCGATAAGGAAAACATTACTGGAATTGCTTCCATACAACTATATTTGATGTTTGCTTCTTCTTCTTGTGTGTGTTAAATTCACAGACTGACTAAAATCTTTCCTTCTTGTGTCGAAAACGTCTGAATTCATCCCTTTTAAACATGGGCAAACAGTGGCAAACACAGTGTGTTTCAGTGGCGTACACAAATGTTTGCGGAGTGACACAGGGGCGTAGATGAAGGTTTTCAGTGCATTAGTGGCCGAGTGGTGTGAATGCAAACAGGACTGATGCGATGTTAGCCTCATTTCATTGCTCCCTTGGCGTACTCTGCTCTAGGGAGACTCCTAGAATGCATCACATTGCCAATGTCACTTGTTGACTTACGAGGGATAAAGATTGATTTTGAGATTGTTATTTATATTTAGAACTGCATTGGAAGATTTTGTCTAATCTATGTTGGGTGACTTTTCTATCATTTACCTTTTCGTAATTTAATTAGTTGAAGATGATATTATTTGTCTTCCTAGAGTAGATAATTAAATATAGAGGCGAGTTTAAAAGAAATCTAGTTGTATTCCATATATCGGATGACTTTTAATTCTGTAGTTAGTGTACACAACACCACTGTGTTGAAAGCAAGACAACGAATGGCGTGAGTGCGCGCGCTGCTTAGATCACATCAAAATTGTGACCATGTTATATGCTGCATATACAAGTCCATGCGTCAGACAGAGACAAACGAATTAACTTTGCTTACGTTAGACGAAGAAAACCACCACCCTATTCGCTTACACGCGGTGAATAACCTAGACATCAGTCTAGTAGCGGATAGTGATAGCACAAGTTCGATTGTGTATTTTATGATGGCAGGTCGAGAAATTATAAAACTAAAAAGCAATAATGTATTAAATTGAAATTAAAACATACTCGTACTACGAAGGATGATCGTTAGGAAGTGCATCGTTATTTTTGTAAAACTATGTATGACTTATCGGACTGGATTTGTGGGTGTGAAATGACTAACGCGTTTTATTGTTTTGTTTATGCAAGTGAATATTTTGGTCCGTACATAATATAAATATTTACCAAATTTGATCCACCAAATCTTCAACCCATGAGCCGCCACTGTTTGAAATGTTACTGATTTTTTTCAAAATTGTTGAAGCTGTTACAATATGTAATTTTCAGAGATATGAGCTATTACAAGTGTACTTTAGATTTTCATTGTTAATGAGTAAAAAAATCTAAAGTGACCAGCACAATACCTTCCGCCAAACCTGTGTATTATGTATAAATTCCATACATAAATTTGCTTGCAAAAGATTCTAAATTTCCACTCAAATTATTTCATAAACAAACTACGCAAATTGCACTTGACACTGATATCTACTTCTTTAGCTTTTCCCATTCGTTAGGGGTCGCTATTTTTTATTTTCTTCTTCCACTCATTCTGTTTTGAGTGTCATACTCATTTAGTTCATTTTCTCTCAAGTCTACAGCAATACAGTTCTTCCATCTTATCTTTGGTCTTCCTGTTTCTTCAACTTTCTATTACTAAGCTATTTCATTTTTCTTCCAATATATTCTTCGTCTCTCCTCATGACAGGTTCAAACCAATATAATCGTTTCGCTTGTATTTTTCTAGAAATTTCTAACACTAGAGTTATTTCCCTTATTCTTTCATACTTTGCCGTATCTTTCCGTGTCTTCCCAATATCTATCTCAAACATCCTCATCTCTGCCACATTCATTTACTTTTCATTGATACTGCCATCTGTCAATTTGAATTATCTTATATATATATATTATATATATATATATATATATATATATATATATATATATATATATATATATATATATATATCTTATATTAGCAGTTTTCATGGCTAGCATAGCTGGCTGATTTATGAAATTTAATATCTTTATAATTCTTTAACTTTATATCTATTGAATACAAAATACAAAATGCAATCAAATCGTATAAAGAATAATATATTTTTACCTCTCGCTAAGAGAGGTATTGCATTCATGCTAAAAATCGCATATCCAGATTTTATTGAATAAGCACGTTTTAAGGTCCTTACAATCCGATTTTAACATTTTTACGATGATGTCTGTGTGTGTGTGTGTGTGTGTGTGTGGATGTGTGTGTGTGTGTGTGTGTGTGTGTGTGTGGGATGTTGGAAGGACGGTTACTCAAAAACTATAAGACTTAAAATTTGTTTAACAACGTATTTCCCAATCGGACATTCCCGGGAAGATCTGAAAAGGTTTTGGTAACAATTGGACAACCGGAAGTAGAAGATTCTTGAAAAAAAATCTTCTAAATATTATTTTTTGAAAATTTTTCTTGATAATATTAAAGAAAAATAAATTCTCTTTCTGATACATTTAAATATTTTTATACATATTTTATAGATTTAGAGATAAAAGGAATATAATATATAAAATAATGTTGTAATTAATTTTACAACCGAAAGAATGCCATGGATTTAAATTGTCAAAAAATGTCAGTGTCAGAAATCCGGAGACATTACTGAAGATTTTTTCTGGGAAGTATATACATTATATTATTTCTTATTGCATTAATAGTTTAATATTTAATATTATAGGTATATTACACATACCCTTCATATATGCTGTTACTTCCGACAATGAATTGGAAACATCACGAAAAATTTCTTCATAGAATGAATTTAAATTTAAAAAATCTAAATATATGGAATAGATATAAGTAGAATTTTTGGTGTAGAGTGTAAGTATACAAGAAATGTTAAATACATTAAGGCGCGAGTAGTTATGTGACTTTTTGGCCTTGACAAGCAGATATGGGCGCCAATGTCAGAATTATAGCTAGTAATTATGTATATAGATGTCATATATCATAATTTCTCATTCTAAATTTAGTGATTTTCCAATTTCATGTGATTTATTTTCCTCGACAAGTCAATTCCACACTCCTGGTGACAAATTAACTACGTGAATTTAGAAAATCCTGAAATTTTTAATGAAAAATTCTGACATTTATGTACATAATTACTAATTATCATTCTGAAACGGGCCCCCACATCTGCTTGTCAAGACCAACAATGTAACATGACTGTTCGCGCCCTATACTTAACCAAAAAAAGGAAGTGGCGAGAGGTATTGTGCTGGCCACAACAGATTTTTTAAGTTATAATAATGTTAAATGTGAATAAATGATATTTAACTGCATTTTTTCAAGAAAAACTGTTAAAATCTCCAAGTGAGGGTATTTTCAGTTGACACACACACAGACATCATCGTAAAAATGGTAAAATCGTATTATATGAACCCTAAAACGTGCCTATTCACTAAAAACTCATCATTGAATTTTTTGACCAAAGATAATACGTTCCTTACCTAGAGGTGACGGAAGGTAAAAACATACTATTTATGATCTTCTGAACAAATGTAGTTAATAATTACCACATTTGTTGTGGTACTAGTATGTATTCCGACACGGAAATGACCGACATGTATATTACGTACGATATCAAAACCAATGTAGAGGATAAACACTATACAGGTTTACATACTCACTGCTAAATTGCAAAGCGTAAAATTTGTTTGTATTTGAATGTAAACATGACTAAATATTTGTAAATAGCTAGTCAGAATCGTAGATCGTTACAGGAAAATGTTTGATTAAAAAAATTCTTAGATTCCTACTAGTCAATTTTCTTGTAAAAGATCTTAACGTGCACTATAAATCAAAAAACGTCATTTATAAAGATCTACACAAAATTAACTTTCTTGAACAAAATGTAGGTACTGACAATATAACTTTAAGTTAAGAATTTTACCTCTTCATTCAATATTGTAAATAAATTCTAGTCTAAATCTTTTCTGTTACGCCTTCTAACTGCGTCGTCTGATTCGTATGCGTTCCGTGGGCCGGGCACTCTATCGTTTCGGTGGTTGTAATGCAATATGTTTGGCGTCTTGGTGCGGTGTCGGTGTCACTAATCGCCCTCGGGATCAGTTCACTGTTCTCTCCCCCTCTACACGTCACATCCGGCCGTCACACATTAGCGCCACGACGCTAGACGCCGCCAAGAATGACTTCTCACCATGGAGATATACGCACAAGTAAAAGATGGTGACCAAAAAAAGCAATTGCAGGCTATTTTTTCTTTTTTTCTCGTGGGGTATTTCACATTCAGCTTTGTCAATGAGTAACTGTTCGACTCCAAAGACAAATAAATTTCAATTAAAGTTCATTTCCCTTTTACTAAATTAGCTATTTGTGATTATTCATATCATTCCAGAAAAGAATACAATAACCGGCAGTGGTGTAGTTGCGGTGTCTTTCTGGGGAGGGTTTCTTGAGGAGGGGGAGGATTTAAACATGCAATTATTAATGTGTGGCGAAGGATGAGTATTATATGAATATATGATTGTATGATTTCTGGATTTTACCAACCAACATTGTGTAGGTATTTACTTTATTTAAATTATTATCAGCAATATTATATCTTACTAAACAACAATGACTCTAAAAATACGAGGGTCATTTGATAGCTCGCGGCCTAACCAAGAGATGACAATTGGACGTTGTACTCGTCGGTTTGTAACCACAGATGAGACCTGGGTTTGTTATTATACCCCAGATTCAAAACAACAAGGTAGGGTAGGTTAGGTAAGGTTAGAAAACTTATGGCATCAAATGACTATCATCTTCCATGATATCATCAAAAACTGGGGAATATTATTATAATTTCTTAAGTCGATTGGACCAACAAATTCGCAAAAAAAGAGACCAAAATTTAAAAAAGAAAATTGATTGAATTGACGAATGGTTTTCTGGGACTTCCACCTATATCTAATATGAAAGAAATTTCTTGGTGGTTGGCGATTTTTTTTTTTTAATGACAAATTGAAAGCTATAGTAAACAAGTATTTTGAGGCACGCCAAAGTACGTATTTCCTAGATAGCATAAAAGCAAAAAAAACATCAGTCGAACAAGTGCATTAAAGTTCACGGAAACCATATTGAAAAATAGAAGTAAGCTCAAGCCTAAAGCTCTTTTTACCTTCCGACAACCTACATACATAGATAAGGGAGATAATGTTTTCGGTTCAAAAATTCGATAGTGAATTTTCAGCGAATAAGCACGAAGTAGGTTCCCCACAATACATTTTTACTATTTTTAAATTGATATATATATATATATATATATATATATATATATATATATATATATATATATACCCTGAAGAAATACTTCTAATACCATCAATGAATTTGAAGAATTTTTAACATATTAGTGGAGTAGGAAAAAAATCCTCATAGAACGAAAGAAGTGATACAATTTCAATTATTTGTGTGTACAAGAAATGTTAAATTGGTTGCTTATAAGGCGCGAGCAGTCATGTGACTTTGTTGGCCTTGGGAAGCAGATATGAGGATCCGTGTCAGAATGACGGGTAATAGTTATTTACATAGATGTCACAATTGTCATATGTCATAATTTTTCATTCAAAATTTCAAAATATTTTGATGTATAGAAAATCATGATGTTTTAAATGAAAAATTATGAAACTTGACACCTGTGTTCATTATTACTAGCTGTCATTCTGACACGGGCCCCCATACCTGCTTGCCAAGGCCAAAAAAGTCACATGACTACTATCGCTCTACTCTATGCAATATAAAATGAAAATAGTGAGAGATATTGTGCTGGCCACAACAGATTTTTTTTATTTGATTAGGCCACGGACTTTTCAAATTGCCCTCATATCTTTATCATACAACAATGAATCTAAAAATAGAGTACGTAAAATATCAACGAGAATACCAAACTTTTCACACCAGCAAGTATCAATAAAAACAATTTCCATATTTCTTTGATGATAATGACTGCCTCTAATGTAGATAAAAGTTATAACAACTTCTCAAACTATTACCCGTCTTTTGTATTTCTGCTAATAGTTTTATCATTGCTCATTCCTTTGGGCTATCCCTCCCGTTATTAGTCGTTGATTATTTCTCTTTCATCTGGTATGATCTCCTGATGAAGGGCTGATCGGTGCCAGAGGCGGACTCAGCACTAATAACGCGACAATTGTACCCCAGTGATTCAATAATTACCTGATTGTGCACCCTGATTCAATAATTATCACATTAGGCGCTGGTAGTGGTGTGGTACGTCCCTTGCGACGCACAGTAAACATGGGGCGATGTGCATGTGTCACCCGCAGAAAGGGGATGAAGACTTGCATTTTCAAATCTGCTAAGGATAAGGGATGATATTCGATTTGAGATATTGATTGTCGATATGTAGTTTACTGGGGATTTGGGATTCACATATTTACTTTCTAACAGAATTGTCACAGTCACAATATAAATATAAGATGTGTTTTTTATACCGATCTACATACGTAGCAAAGGTTAGTGTTGTGGTTATAGCTTAATTAATCTATTGGAGGTACTAAGGTATGAACTAAAAGTTTTGTCCGTCACCTTTAGGTGAGGAAGGTATTGTCTTTGGTCAAATAAATCGGTGGCGAGTTATAAATGAATAAGCACATTTTAAGGTTGATACAACACGATTTTACTATTTTACGATGATGTCTGTATGTGTGTGTATGTGTGTGTGTGTGTATGACTGTGTGTGTGTGTTTGTGTGTGTGTGTGTGTCTGTGTGTGTGTGACAAAAATTTCTCCGACGATAACTCCAACACCATAATTCTAAAAATTATAATTATTTTGTATTCCTCTTCTTTACATCCATATGAAGAGCTGATTAGATTTTGGTTATAATTGATCAACTGGAAATACCCTTATTTGACGTTCTTAACAGTTTTTATTGAAAAAACGCACTTAATTATCTTTTTTTAACATTTTACGTTATTATAAATATGAAAGAATATTTTATTGTCTATACGGTTCAATTACACATTTTCCTTCAAATTCATTAGATATAGAGTTAAAGAATTATAAAGATATTAGCTTTCATAAATCAGCCAGCTATACTATAACCATCTATATCAACATCCTTATCTCTGTCACATTCATTTACTTTTCATTGATATTGACATCGGTCAATTTGAATTATCAGAATATATTAGTAGTTTCCATGGTTAGCATAGCTGGCTGATTAATGAAATTTCATATCTTTATAATTCTTTAACTCTATATCCATTGAATATGAAGTATAAAATGCAATCAAATCGTATAGAGAATAATATATTCTTTAAGTTATGATATTTAACTGCGTTTTTTTCAAGAAAAACTGTTAAAATATTCAAATGAGGGTACTTCCGGTTGACCAATTATAATCAAAATCTAATCACCTCTTCTTCTACGTGGATGTAATCTTGAGGAATACGAAAGTATTATAATTTTTGGAATCATGGTATTGAAATTATGCGATCCGAAACGTTCGTCACACACACACACACACACACACATACACACCCACGCACACAAGGCACACACACACAGACACACACACACCACACACACACACACACACACACACACACACACACACACACACACACACACACACACACACACGAGACACACATAGACACACAGACACACGCACACACACACACACACAAGACACACACACACAGACACACAAACACACACAGACACATACACACAATGCACACACAGACACACACACAGTTACATACAGACATCTTTATAAAAATGGTAAAATCGTATTATATAGACCCAAAAACGTGCTTATTCACTAAAAACTCATCACTATTTTTTTTGACCTTACCTAAAGGTAACGGAAGGTAAAAACTGCCTATATTATTATAGTCCAAGTTTTGATTACCACTGATAACCTATGTCATTGAACATATCTTAAACTTTCATACCAACGCATGTAGTTATTTGGTTTATTTCCGTTGTTTTTTGTTGTTATTTTCTGTATTCATATACTTTAAAATGGATTCCGTATTTAGAAACGGTGATAGAAGGAGATTTGAAAGTAGTGAGAATTTGAAATATAGTAAATGTGTGACGTACATTCGTACATATAGAGACGAGGAAATGGTATTAAATCTTAAACACCAATTTTTTTTTTAAATTTTGATATTCCTTAATATACTATTTTAATTTCTAGTTTAATATAAATTACCCAGTTCTAATTTGTTACTACTATAGATTGGCGTTATATCGTAAGTTGAACACCCTTGCTCTATAGTTTGTAGAACATTGGAAATCTATAAAACCACATCCAAATCCGTCCAGTGGTTCTTATTATTAGCACAGCGCCAACATACAAGCCAGCAGATGCTTATCAGGGTCTTTATTTTATACTACTATTTAGAGAGTAGAGATAATTATCGGTATGTACTAGTTTCAACTTACGAATATATGTATATAGTGTGAGCGAGTATTTATTATTTACGTATTAAGATTTTTATAAATAAGGGCTTTATATGATCTCTGTTAGATACATACATGTGTGAATACTATAGTCGTGATTTGTCCTCTATGATATTGACATCGATTATCCTCGTTTGATATTGGGTCTGAATTGGCGTTTTTATTTCGTTTCGTTGTAAAATGGCAATTTTTGACCTTAATTACAGTAGCAACAATCTGAAATGTTTTCATTTGGTGTAGTTTGGACGGGACCCCTCCCTCAATATTGGGAGCTGATCAGTTTTCAATCTCGGGCGGATAATTCGTTCGAAATGACTGGCGTAATTGAATTCGTTGCGTTTGCGTTGCCGTTTCACTGATTGCTCCGACTCCCACCAAACCGAGCTTCGGTCACTGGCTAGCTCTGTTTCAACTGCGAATTAATTCACACAAGCAAAGCTTTTGTCACTCGATTCGATTGCCACTATAAATTTTGTTTGTCCAACTATTCTATTTTTTACTTATCTTATTGGAAACTTTTATTAGAACCGTGTTATTGTTTCTAGTAAACATGCCGAATTGACTGATTGACTACTACTGTACTTCTATTTTCAACTGGGCACATGTATTCTTTGCTTATAGGATTGAGCTTTACTTTTTACATTTTTGCAATTGATCAGTTTTTAGTAAATTATACATCAGAAAAGTTTTAAAAAATACATCATTTAACGATGATATTTTTTAAAATAAGTTCCATTTAAAAAATGCATTTTTTACTGTATATTGTAACTCGAATACTAGAGGCGTTTGGATAAAGCTGCTTTAATGTGCTAAATCTTCAAATTAATAGATTTTATTTACATTTAATGAATATTTCTTTATAACATGAAATGTCAAAAAATGATATATAACTGCGTTTTTTCAAGAAAAACTGTTAAAATCTTCAAATGAGGATACTTCCGGTTGACCATTTATAACCAAAATTTACTTACCTATTCTTTTGGATGTAAACTTGAGGAAGACGAAAAATTATAATTTTTGGAATTTGGCATTAGAGTTATTGCGACCCAAAAGGATCGACACACACACGCACGCACACACATGCACACGCACGCACGCATACTCACATACATCATCATCATCGTCATCATCATGTAATAATAGGAAAATCATATTCTAAACACTCTAAAACGTGCTTACTTTTTTAATGCGTAATGATATTGCATAAGACATAATTATAATACGTAGTGCTAATACGCGTAAGGTTAAAAAAACCGTATTTTCTGCAACAAAATTTAATTGATAGTGTATTTATAAAAATTACCCGTCACGGTTAAATTTTATCATGGCAGGAAAAGATTGCTGAAGCGTATTTTCCTGTTTAATTTTATTTGAGCCCAATATATTACAAATATTACATTTGTTTTCTTCGTCATAGAAGATTTTGAGATTTTTTGACAATTTATTTTGACAGCTGTCATAAATTTACTTAATGCACAATGCGTTTGGAGTCTGTAAACTGTTTGCATTGTGTTCATGCATTATGCGTTAGTATTAAATAGTAACTGCGAATGGTCCTGGGCGTTGCCATATAATTATATTAGTTCTATGTATTAACGTTATGCATTAAAAAATAGCTGTGAATGAAGCTTAAGTGTACTAATAATATGTTTTCCGTTCGACATATTACTGTCTGCTTGCCAAAATTCTTCCTTAAAAATCCTCTTTTCAAATACAAATGCTTTTGATATTTGGAAAATTTTATTCAAGTATATCATCGTTATCTCTCATTGCGTGAATCTGCCTCTGACTGAAAGTCTGTGGGCGTCGGGACATGACGTGACTTAGACGCCGACGCCTTATCTACCTTCAGATCGCGTCGGTGCGTTCGCTAAGTAATCGATGTCCGACAATCTCAGAAAGAGTTCAAGTACTTGCACAGATATCTCAATTCAAATACCAATATTTATAAGAGAAAATAATGCTAAAATGTACCTATTCTAGATAAGCGTTTTAAAAGTGGTCCGATGATTAATGTACTCGTTAAGAATCCAAAAATTGTTGGTTTAAATTAGGGAATAAAAACGAAATGGAAACGAAAACGAAATAACGAAATAAACTGAAATTTTTATAAAAACGAAAACAGAAACGAAAACGCAATATTTTCTTTTCGTTCATGATTGAAAACAAAATAGTTAATATGGATTACCGGTTTCAACCGTTATTTTATTTAATATTTTATATTATTTATAGCAAAAAAATATTTACACGCAAATATTATTAAATTTCCAGATTTCTATCATCTGAACACTGACTGGGTTAATTTCAATTGCACACACTGACGGTATCCCTCTTATTAGTTACGTTAAGTACTATAAGATAACATTTTTGTTTTGTTTAATTTTCTACTGAAATACCCCATTCAACATTTAAACAGGTCAAAACGTTAAAAACTAATACACTCTTGGAAAACAAACTACCCTAAAAAACATTCTTGATCTATCCCAAAAAATATATAAATATGTTTAAAATAATTTTCGTGGTCAATAATTGGAAATATGCGTAAATAATAAGTAATTTAATAAAATATGTAATAATTATTACGAACTATATTATAATTCAAATTTTAATTGTCACTGACAATCTGTCATTCAACATATCTTTCACTTTCATACAAACGTACTTGGTTTGTATCTGTCGTAGCATTATATATTCAAACAACTGTTATTTAGTGTACAGTCGTTCTGTTGTCATGTTATACAATCACTTACTTAACAATGAATTTTGAATGCTTAAAAGTAAGTAAGATTTTGGAGTGGGTGCGTGACTTAGACGTAAGGGCATTAAAAACTCGAATATTTTAAAAACGAATATTTTTTTATTATTTAATAGTCCCTTTCCTACAGTTTTAAGTATTAGTTGTAATATAAATGATCAAATTCTAATTTGCTACTAAAGAACAGGTCTCCATTATTTCCTAAAACTAATCAATTATTCCTATTAATGTTAAAAAACAAAGATGAGTATTTCCTAACATTACAGCTTGAAGACAACAGTACCCATTTACACCGCTGATACTTAAATTTTAAGCTAGATTTAAACAAAAAAATCTGTTGTGGCCAGCACAATACCTCCCGCCACTTCCTTTTTTGGTTACATAAGTATAGGGCGCGGGCGCGAACAGTCATGTTACATTGTTGGCCTTCACAAGCAGATGTGGGGGCCCGTTTCAGAATGATAATTAGTAATTATGTACATGGATGTCAATTATCAATTTTTCATTCAGAATTTCAAGATTTTCTAAATACACGTAGTTAATTTGTCACCAGGAGTGTGGAATTTACTTGTCGAGGAAAATAAACTACATGGAATTGGAAAATCACTAAATTTAGTATGAGAAATTATGATACTTGACATCTATATACATAATTACTAGCTATCATTCTGACATGGGACCCATATCTGCTTGTCAAGACCACATGACTGCGCGCGCCCTATCGTATTTAACATTTCTTGTATACCTACACCACACCAAAAATTCTACTTACATATATCTATTCTTTATATTTAGATTGTTTAACTTTAAATTCATTTTATAAAGAAATTTTGTCCTCTTCTAATTTTTCGAAATGTTTCCAATTCATTATAAGGATTGACAGTATTTTTGAAGGATATATGTAATATACCTATAATTTTAAATATTTAACTATTAATACATTAAGAAACAATATAATGTATGTACTTCCCAGAAAAAGTCTTCAATAATGTCTCCGGATTTCTGACACTGACATTTATCTGTCAGTTACAAACAATTTAAATTTTCAAATATTTTCCATGGCATTCTTTCGGCTGTAAAATTTATTACAACAGATTAATTTATATATTATATTTCTTTTATCTCTAAATCTATAGAATATATAATAAAATATTTAAATGTATCAGAGAATTTAATTTTCTTTAATATTACCAAGAAAAAATTTCAAAAAATATTATTTAGAAGATTTTTTTTTTTCAAAAATCTACTTCCGGTTGTACAATTGTTACCAAAACCTTTTCAGTTTTTCCCATGAATGTCCGATTGGGAAATACGTAGTTAAACAAATTTAAACTCTTATAGTTTTTGAGTAATCGTCCTTCCAACATCCTACATACATACACACACATATGTTATGTGCCATAACATTTTGCATGTGCCATACCCATAGCCACAGACTAGTCGATATAAACATATGTAAATAAAGGTTGAATAATTGTTTTTATGTTGTTATGTACGGCAGATAAAAAAGTTGTTTATTTTTCAATAAAGTCATTTTTAATTTCTGCTCCATAATTTTCTAATTTTTATTTTTCTAAACTATCTTCTAGTAGGATTTATACATTGGTGACCCCGACGTTTACATCCACTCCGTTATGGCCACGGAACAGCACCTGGCTTCTTCACCTCCAGTTGAAGTTACAGCCGTCTCTTCAAGCTTCAAAATTCCAGAATTCTGGTCTGCTGATCCTGAGCTTTGGTTCGCGCAGGTCGAATCAGCCTTTTCAATTCATCGTATAACTACTGAATTTGGTAAATTCAGCAGAGTAATAACTTCATTAAGCCCACAATTTGCGAATGAAGTCAGGGACATTATAGTGGATCCTCCTCAAGACCGTCCTTATTCAGCACTCAAATCAGCGTTAATTAAACGTACTGGTTTGTCTGAAAAAGAAAAAATTCAGCAATTTTTTCAGAATTCCGAGTTTGGTGAGTTGAAACCTTCACAGTTGTTACGTCGTTTACGCCAGTTGATTGGTTCGAAGTCCATCGACGAAGCTTTTATGGAAGAATTTTTCATTCAGAAGTTGCCCACAAATGTGCAGGTTATCCTAGCATCTGTCAAGGATTCTTCGTTGGAAGAAAAAGCTGAGATAGCTGATAAAATTCTCAGTGTCAGTCAACCGTCAATATCCGCTGTAACGAATAATTTATCAAATCTTCAAAAGCTTTTTTCCGAGGTTCAAGAATTAAAAGAGATGATTAAATCATTTCCCAAGTTTAAATCCAACAAAAATTCTCAATCAAGCTATTCCTCAGCCAATACGTTATGCTGGTACCACCAGAATTTTGCAGCTAGAGCCAAGAAATGCGTCCCACCTTGTTCATATGAAATTGGACAAACTCAAGAACCTGTAAGAACTATCCTACCTGAATTCGATCGAAAATTAAATTTATTACCTTCTATTTCCTTTACTAGCGCTAACCTTTTTTCGACACCCCTTTTTTATATTTTGGACAAGAATTCCGGACGTCAATTCCTCGTTGACACAGGAGCTCAGGTGAGTGTTCTTAGAATTTCAAATCTTGATGTACATTCAAAAAGTTCTTTGACCCTTCAAGCAGCAAATAACACAACTATCAATACCTACGGTCACAGAATCCTTAAATTGGATATCGGATTGTCAAAACCTCTTTCTTGGAAATTTGTTTTGGCCAAAATCCGTTATTCAATTTTGGGGGCTGATTTTTTAAATTATTATAAACTATTAATTGATTTTTCCTCGAAAAGACTGTTGGAGATGTCAAACCAACATCATGAAAGTTCAAAAAATATTAT
Organism: Harpalus rufipes; assembly: GCA_951394225.1. Lineage (NCBI taxonomy): Eukaryota > Metazoa > Arthropoda > Insecta > Coleoptera > Carabidae > Harpalus > Harpalus rufipes. Next base: position 13,422,300 of record OX596277.1, read on the forward strand.
GTCAATTGCCCAACCTACTACTTGTTTTGCAAATAAACAATCGGCTAATATTTTCGAAAACCTTCTGTCAAAATATGAAAATTTAACTTTTAAACTTGACATTTATCGTGAAATTAAACATTCAGTTAAACATTACATTCTAACAACAGGTTCTCCAACTTTTGCTAAACCCCGTCGATTAGCTCCTGATCGATTAAACATTGCCAAAGATGAATTCCAAAAGTTGCTTCAACAAGGTTTGATTAGACCATCTTCTAGCAATTGGGCCTCACCACTGCACTTAGTTTTAAAAAAAAACGGAACTTGGCGTCCTTGTGGGGATTACCGAGCATTAAATACACAAACTATACCCGACAGATATCCAATACCTCACATTCAAGATTTTTCAGCGAATTTAGCAAACACTACAATATATTCAAAATTAGATTTAGTACAAGCCTACAATCAAATTCCCATGGATAAAGATTCAATAGCTAAAACGGCAATAATAACCCCTTTCGGACTTTTCGAATATACGGTCATGCCATTCGGTCTAAGAAACAGCGCTCAAACTTTTCAACGTTTTATTGATAATGTAACCAGAGGATTTAAATTTTGCTTCGCATATATTGATGACTTACTTATAGCCAGTAACTCAATTGAACAACATTTAGAACATTTAAAAGCAATTTTTGATAGACTAAGTCAATACGGAATTTTGATTAATAAAGAAAAATGTCAATTCGGACTTAGAGAAATAGAATTTTTGGGCCATTCTATATCCTCCAGAGGAATTAAGCCATTAAAGAGCAAAATTGAAACGATTTCAAAATTTCCTTTGCCAAAAACTCAACGTAAGTTACGGGAATTTTTAGGTATGATCAATTTTTATCATAGATTCATACCGCGATGTGCAATAATTCTTTCACCAATAAATCAGCTTCTAGATCCTTGTAAAAACAGTAATAAAGAAATTCTCTGGAATGATCAAGCAACCAATGCGTTTACAGCAATTAAAAATAAATTAACTGATATTACCTTTCTATCCTTCCCACTTCACAATGCCCCTTTGAATATAATGGTTGATGCATCAAGTGTTGGAGTCGGAGCTGTTTTGCAACAATATTTCAATAATGCTTGGCAACCAATTACTTTCTTTTCAGTTACATTATCAACTACTCAACAACGTTACAGTACGTTCAGTAGAGAACTATTAGCCATATTTCTCGCAATCAAAAAATTCCGATACTACATCGAAGGCAAGGAATTTTTTGTATGGACCGATCATAAACCATTAACATTTATATCTAAACTTAAATTAATTGATACTTACTGTTCAAGAGACATTAGATATTTAGAGTTCATTTTTCAATTTACGAATGACATACGTCATATTTCGGGTAAAAGCAATCCAGTCGCTGATGCTTTATCAAGAATTCACATAAACTGCCTTCAAAACTTTCCAAAAATCGATTATAGTAAAATCGCGGCTACACAAGTGAATGACAAAGAACTACAAAAATATAAAAAAGACAAATTTACAAATCTTAAATTCATTGACGTTGACATACCAAATTCTAACCTCAAAATAGCATGTGACGTTTCAACAGGTTCGTTAAGACCGTTCATTCCCAGACAATTCCGAGATATCATCTTTGATCAATTTCATTCCATGTCACACCCCGGAATCAAGGCAACGACGAACCTAATCACATCAAAATTCATTTGGCCAAATATAAATCGCGATATCAAAATCAAAACACAAAGTTGCATCAAATGTCAAAAATCAAAAATAACTAAACACACAATTTCACCTATTCAAGATTTTATAACAACCACTATACGATTTAGTATGGTGCACATAGATTTGATTAAATTACCACTATCAAACGGTTATTCTTATGCTCTAACTTGCATCGACCGGTTCACGAGATGGCCGGAAGTTATACCAATATCAAATTCTTCTACCGAATGTGTAGCACGGGCATTCGTTGAAGGTTGGATCTCTCGTTTCGGCGTGCCAACAGTCATAACTTCTGATAGAGGTCAACAATTCAACTCATCTTTATTCAAACAATTGTTGAAAATCTTGGGTTCACACCACATTCAAACAACCTCTTATCACCCACAGGCCAACGGCATGATAGAAAGATTCCACAGACAATTAAAATCATGCCTCAAAAGCTTAGGTAATCCGTCTCAATGGACGTCATTTTTACCAATAATATTATTGGGAATACGTTCTTCATTTAAAGAACCTATTAAGTGCAGTGCTGCGGAATTAGTATACGGGACGAAACTAACCCTTCCTGGAGAATTTGTTGCAAATGATAAAAATAGTCCGAATTTCAATGAAACTGAATATCTTTCTAGACTGAAAACATCTATTGCTAAATTCTTACCATCACCGCCTATAAATAAAAACCGAAAACCAACATTTATCAATCCGAAACTATTCCAGTCAAGCCATGTGTTCATTAGACGCGATGCTATTGGACCAATTCTCCAACAATCTTTCGATGGCCCATACAAAGTAGTTCAACGATTCGACAAATTCTTCAAAGTCCTAGTTAATAACAAAATTGACACAGTTTCAATTGATCGTCTCAAACCTGCTTATTTAAACACAAGTATATCAAGTTTTGAAACTTTAGGGACACTACCCTGAAAATTCTTGTTCACTCTTTTTAAAGTTTTATTGTATTTAATATATAATTATTGTCTATTATTGTTATTATTACTCCTTTACTGTTATTGTTACTGCACTTATTGTTATTTATTGTAATAGTTATTCCTTAGTTATATACAATATATCTATGTATATTTATATTTGACAGTCTTTTCGCAAAGAGGGGGAGTTATGTTATGTGCCATAACATTTTGCATGTGCCATACCCATAGCCACAGACTAGTCGATATAAACATATGTAAATAAAGGTTGAATAATTGTTTTTATGTTGTTATGTACGGCAGATAAAAAAGTTGTTTATTTTTCAATAAAGTCATTTTTAATTTCTGCTCCATAATTTTCTAATTTTTATTTTTCTAAACTATCTTCTAGTAGGATTTATACACATACATCCACACACACACACAACCACACACACACACACACACACACACACACACACACACACACACACACACACACACACACAGACAGACATCATCGTAAAAATATTAAAATCGGATTGTAGGGACCTTAAAACGTGTTTATTCAATAAAATCTGGATATGCGATTTTTAGCATGAATGCAATACCTCTCTTAGCGAGAGGTAAAAATGCTTATCGAAATCTTAACAGTACGTATTCACTTTCCCATTTGACATTCCGTTTCGATTGTATTGTCAATTTAAGGAACACTTACAATTTAAGCGTCAGCGATGCAATCTAGCATAAATGTTTTACACTGTAATACGTAACTAAACTTTTATAGTTAGTAAAATAGTAATAGATAAAAAAATGAAGTTAAGTTGTAACCTACAAATCATCAGTTAAAAATTTCAACTTGAAATCCTGCACATTGTTTTAAAAAAAAGTAAAATTCTTATAAATGATGTATAAATTCAGACCCTATATTTCACAGAAGGAAAACGGGAACATATAATATTAGTAATTTTTTCTTTTAATCTCATTCATAAAGTGTTTCTTTCTGGTTGGTTAGCTTTAAGAAATGAACGTATCAAATTCCAAAATATTCCGTGAGAAGTTTTAATAAACACTGGGGAATGAATAATTTAATCTTTTTCGGAACTATACAGCCTGTATTAATTTCCGTAACCCAACAAAACTGTGATATTATGAGCTTAGGAATTTTATTCACAAACAAAATAATTATACACACAAAGAGAATAACTTAAACTCACCTGTTTTTCGCAGATCCATTACAGAAAAAATCTGTTGTGGCCAGCACAATACCTCTCGCCACTTCCTTTTTTTGGTTACATAAGTATAGGGCGCGAACGGTAATGTTACATTTTTGGGCTTGACAAGCAAATGTGTGGGCCCGTTTCAGAATGATAATTAGTAATTATGTACATAGATGTCAAATGTTAGAATTTTTCATTAAAAATTTCAAGATTTTCTAAATTTACGTAGTTAATTTATCACCAGGAGTTTAAAGTTACTTGTATGCCTTAGATATTTAACATTTAATTCTGCTCCACATGGAATTGGAAAATCACTAAATTTAGAATGAGAAATTATGATATTTGACATCTATATACATAATTACTAGCTATCATTCTGACATGGGCCCCCATATCTGCTTGTCAAGGCCAACAAAATCATATGACTGCTCGCTCCCTATTGTATTTAACATTTCTTGTATACCTACACTCTACACCAAAAATTCTACTTACGCATATATCTATTCCATATATATTTAGATTTTTTAATTTTAAATTCATTTTTGATGAAGAAATTTTGTCCTCTTCTAATTTTTCGAAATGTTTCCAATTCTATTAATACATTAAGAAATAATATAATGTATGTACTTCCCAGAAAAAGTCTTCAGTTATGTCTTCGGATTTCTGACACTGACATTATCTGTCAGTTACAAACAAATTAAATTTTCAACTATTTTCCATGGCCATTCTTTCGGCTGTAAAATTTATTATAACAGATTATTTTACATACTATATTTCTTCTATCTCTAAATCTATAGAATATATTGTAAAATATTTAAATGTATCAGAAAGAGAATTTATTTTTCTTTAATATTATCAAGAAAAAAATTCAAAAAATATTATTTAAAAGATTTTTTTTCAAGAATCTTCTACTTCCGATTGTCCAATTGTTACCAAAACCTTTTCAGATCTTCCCATGAATGTCCGATTGGGAAATACGTAGTTAAAAAAATTTAAAGTCTTATAGTTTTTGAGTAACCGTCCTTCCAACATCCCACACACACACACACATACACACACACATCCACACACACACACACACACACACACACACAGACATCATCGTAAAAATGATAAAATCGGATTGTAGGGACCTTAAAACGTGCTTATTCAATCAAATCTGGATATGCGATTTTTAGCATGAATGCAATACCTCTCTTAGCGAGAGGTAAAAAAAGAGCGTTATACTTTAAAAGTACCACAATCTGTAATAGAAAAATGAGATTAATATTATTAATATTTAAATAAAATAAATTACATATAATTACTTTAATAACCACAGATATCAAGTATGAATCTTTTTTGAAATTAACAATAGTCCATTTGTACCTATTTATTTATAATAATTAAAATCTTATTCAGGATGAAAACTTGACTTTTGGCGCAGGCGTATTTAAGCGCAAATTTAAAATGTTTTTCGCCAAAAATGCAAACAGTGTCTATACTATGAATGAATGTTGTCGTTTTCGTATATCAATCAAAAATATTTGAATCTATAATCATTTTAGAAAACATTTTTCTACATAATTTTCAGCTTTAAATTGTCCATAATTATTTCCACATTCTTAATCAGTATTATCAAAAAAACGTTCACAACTCACGCACATTACACATGTTAACAAATCTTATTATTTTCCATTTTTATTCTGTCGCAAATTAATGTAAACGCTCTATCCGTTCGGTTATTCAAGCTACAGATCGGAAATCGCAGATGAATCTGTCACGTGATCAGATTGCTCAGAGTGCTCGATGGATTTAAATACTGAACAGACCCACACTATTCATACTATTCGTTTCCATAGTCACAATCATTGTTCGTTTCGATACGAATCGGAAACAAATTACAAAGTTTCAAGAAAAGAAGCCCAGGTTTTTTATTTCATATGGTCAAAATAATACAAACGTTTACATTATTTATGCTACAGTTATCAATAGATCCTGGATTAACTTAATAGTTATTATAATAGAACACATTCACATTAACATTTCTATAATTATAATTGTTTCATTTAAAATTGGGTAAAAGGCAGGACGAAATATTTATTTATATAAAAGATAATCAATTTCTTTGCACGTATTTTTACATTGCATGCAGTGTAGAATAGTTCTGTCAGATACATAACGAGTACGTACTTCGCACGAACAGTAACTAAAAATAAAAAGCTTCTCTACTTTAGAACTTAATACAGCGTATTTTTCTAGCCGCACATCATCAGTCTGATGAAGTTTATTTGATTTTTTGCGAGGTGATTATCTTACATGAAGTAAAAATACACTGTTCACGCTATGCTACAAACAAATAGGATCATAATTTTTATCTACTTGCATAAATAATCTGTGCATGAGGTCATTAACGAAGATATCTTTCTTATCGAAAAATTAATATACCAGAATAGAATTTAAATTATTGCACGAAAACTTTTTTAACTCTGAATTTATACTCAGTATATATTACTATTTTATATATTTTACAAAAAGATAAAAAATAAAATAAAACAGCCATTTCTTTCAAAATAAACAGAATTATGGTTACTAGGGTGAATTTAAAATTCGCGACCTAACACAGAAAGAGTTTATTAAAAACAAAAGCCACTACTAGGCTCCTTTTTTGAGAGGAGTAAACTGTTTCGATTGTTGCTTTGATGCATGCTGATAGTGGTGAACCCATGTATCAGCGGTGGAACAAAGCTTTCTACCAGGATTAGCTTCATAAAGGCTTAATTGCAACTTTCATCTTGCAATTAGGCTTAATTGCAACTTTTATCTTGCAATTATGCATAATTGCAACTTATACTTTATTTTCTTCTATATTTTATCCGAAAACACCAACAGAGTAATTTTTAAAGGCTTTTTTTCATAAACAAAACTTAAAACCATTACTTAATTTAATTTCCAATAAGTTTTAAACAATTTTGGTTTGTTCAATAACATATCTTTTCATTGAATAAAACAAAATATGTACTTATATAACCCAGTGTTTCCCAAATTGTGTTTCACGGAACAATGATGGTTCGTGGGCAGTGAATAAGTATTCCATGAAAAAATATCAGATTTATTATTAATAATAAATCTAATTTATTTAATTAGTGATATTGATTTAAAACAAAAATATAAGGAACTGTCATTAAATGATTTCTGAATAAATTTAATAAAAGAGTGTCCTAGCGTGTCAAAACGTGCTATTTTTGTTTTGTTTCCTTTTAAGACATATTTATCTAAGGCAGGATTTTCATATTATGCTGCAAGCAAATCAAAGTACAGGATGTTAGTCCTAATATAAGAACTAATATATTGCCTGACGTCAAAAAAATATGTATGTATAACATGAATCCAGATGCTCTGGGACAATAATGAGAAACAAAGGAAAAAGAAAAAAATAAACATTCATCACTTACACTCATTGACTCCACAAGACTACGTACAACATTTTACCACCCACAAACTAACGGTCTAATTGAACAATTCCATAAAGAACTTCAAACAGCATTAAAAGCCTATGATCATCCGGATGAGTGGCATGAAAACTTATCTTTCGTACTATTAGGAATCAGAACTGCTTTTAAAGAACCCTTAAAATGTAGCTGCGCCGAACTTGTTTATGGCACACAATGCGATAATCCGGAGAAATTCCTAAATTCTTTTCTACCGAATTCATCGTCAAAATAAATTTACCTCTATATTTAAGAAAATTAAAGAAACACATGTCTTGATTGATAGCCGTAGCTCCTAAAGAAACCACGTTTAACAAACACCATTACATAAATCCAAATCTTTATCGCACTGACTTCATTTTCATACGCACAGATTCCATCATCGTGAGATCTAATAAATACTTTACAATTTTAAATAACAACACATGAAAACATATCGATTGACAGACTTAAACCCGCCTTCCTACATCCTCAACTCGCATCAGAAAACAAAAAAACACAAAACTGAGCTATACCAGTCGTCAACAAGGAACTGAAAACGGAAGATTAGAGAACCAATAAGTTATATAATTATAATAATTAAGATTAAGTTTTTAAAATGTTTATTTTCTTTTTTTCTGGGGGGGGGGTAATATAACATGTATCGACATGCCCTTGAACAATAATGAGAAACAGAAGAAAAAGAAAAAAATAACAGTCATTACTTTTGTCAGACCAAAACTGTAAACTTCAAATTTTAATTTGAATGTGAATAAATTGTTATCGTTGTTTATATTTTTTAGTTCATTTACAATTTAACTTATTTAAATATTTTTACAAGCATAACGGCCCCAGCCGTTACATATTTATGTAAATCAAATGCCCAAAGACATCGAAGTCATTAAAACATTTTTTACTCTTTTTATGTGTTTTGTTTTACTTTGTTCACAATTGTATATAAATAAGTATATGTTTTCCAAAACTTAAGTTTAATTATTTATATTTATCTACCCCACAAAAACGAAAACTGAAGTGTTCCTTTAAAATATTGGGAAGTGTTCCGTTATTAAAAAAAGTTTGGAAAACCCTGATCTAATTTAAAGGCATCTATTTTTATAGATAGATATAAATTATAATAAAAAAAATTACATTATGAAACTACTAAATACGAGTATTCCCGGCCAGCAAGATAATAACAAAAACAGAATTTAAAGGCCATCAAATTTGAAAGCAATGAACATATCATTACAAATTGTCACTGAAACGGGTACAATTGCTCATGCTCACTATATTAACACATTTGTGTGTCTGTCTATATTGTATCAGCGTAAACAGAACAAGCAATTACTGTGCGAGGGCTCCTGATGACCCTTCAGGTCAATCAGAGTCGCCTCGGGCTACTAAAGGGTTACACTTTATACGCCTTCATTTCCTCTATCTTTCAGCACTGTGTACTCCTCTCTTGTTGCTTTATTACCCAACAACACAAGTGCTGGAGGCAAACAGCTCAACAGCAACAGCTGTTACTTTCGATTTTATTAGATGCCTGATTGAGTTTGATTCTTAACACAAAGATAAGAACAAGAATAACGACATATTTGTAGTATACTCGTATATTAAGAAATTTATGAATTTTATTTGTTTCAGATCCTTATCAAATGTTTGGACCAACCAGCAGCAGATTAGCAAGTTCAGGTAAGAACATATTAAATATATTTATAGCAAGTCCATTAACACTAATAGAAAAATTAAAAACTAACACTCAACAATCACTAACTAAAAATATCACTAAATTTTCTGACTTAGCGAACAAAACTACACCATTTTCAATTATAATTCAGAAAGCGTCAGAATAATCAAGTTATTTTCAGAACTCGTTAAATGTAATTCAGAATAGTCAATTTAATATTAAAACTCGTCAAACGTAATAATCAATTTAATTTCAGAACGCGTCAAATGTAATTCAGAGTTATCAATCTTATGTCAGAAAGCGCCTGTGTATACAGAATTATAAATTTAATTTCAGAAATCTTCAAATGTAATTCAGAAATAAATATTTGTATACTAAAAATGAATAAGCAGAAGACCCACGTCATCAACCTGAAAAATGAAATACAACTTGTTAAAATTATTGAGTGTTATTTATTTTTTAACAAAGAAGAAAAAATACTCGTATTAAGTAACGTATATATTAATGATATTTACAATTATTTCAATTCAATATCGTTATTCCTGTTACGGAATATACAATTATTTGAAATAATTGCAGTTGATTTTCATACTATACGTTGGCACTACTGAAAATAACCATGTTATGTCAAATAATTATTCCATAAAAGGAATATGGATTGACTTAAAAATAATTCTAAATTCATTAATATATACGTTTCTTAATACTAATATTTTTCTACAAATTATTTTTCATTTTATAAAGTTTTTTTCAGGTTGATGACGTGCGTCTTTTGCTTAATCATTTGTTGGTACTAAAAAAGTATTTGGCTTGATTCATACCAGCCCCAAATGATAAGTTTGGATCGCGGAGGGGCTGCGAGTGGGTCGCGTAACTATTCATAATTTTATAATTTTGATTAATAAATGCCAATCATATTTTTCTAAAATGTATATAAAATTTAACCAAAATGTTACTAATGTTAACATTACAATGTGGACTTGCTACTGCTAATAACCTACCGTAACCTTGAGTTCATTTTGATTAAAAAAAGAAAAACCAATTTTAGGAAATATATAATTGAAAATCTAGCTACTTCTTATCTATATGTGCGAGTCTGGTTCTTCTGCACTTGTAATTACAAAAACTAAATTTTTAGGGACCGCCTCCAGCAAGAAAATGAATACTGTCTTTCAAATTATAAAAACACAAATTGAAAAATTTCAAAACTTATGCAAACTCAGATTTCACTTTAATTAACATAATGGGCGTTTAGCGTGATTGAAATTACATGTGAAATATTTTTTAATCGTAAATATATGAATAATTATAACTTAAAATCTAATTGAAAGTTAAAATTATGTTCCCAATTATTTATAATTAATTATTTATCATCGAACTTTTGTGACGTCTCAAGTGACTTATGCGCATGCCTAGAAAGGATGGTGAGACCTGACTTTTTGAACATATGTTGAGGAATTATACACTACACACTTCTGGCTATGTCAAATGGGTTTGTTTACGTTTTCGCGGAATGAGGTTATGAGTTTTTAGTTCGAAATTAATAAATAAACTTAAGTTACAGTGAAAGTATGTCAACAACTAGCACCGTTTTAAAATTAAATGTCTTAACTTAGTCGCAACAATACGAATTGTTGAATGAAATGCGTCTTAAATAGATAAATGAGATAAATGTATACCAATTTGTTAATTCATTCATGATATAGATGACCTTGCTTGATCATCAACAAAAAACTTACTGCACTTTGGAAGTAAATTTACTTGGACCTTTATAAAACCGATGGTAAATCGTATTATTGAGAGCAATGATAAATTTGTCATGTGATAGTTTATTTCGTTTCATTTTGTTTAAAATTGGCCTTAAATGAATAAATATTACATGGCAGGAGAAACTATGTTAGCCACATTAGTTTCTTTTTAAATTCATATTCATATTAACTAGTTATAGTAGTTAAACGATTTAATTAGAAGTTTGTTGAGCTACTCTTGCAACGATGTAAAAATGGAGCGCAATTGCATTTGACAAGTTGTAGTGAAATTATAGCTGTCTCCCTGCAACTTGGGAGTGTGCACCAGCATTCAAATTACCGTGAGCTTCCGGGCCGCAATTCCACCATCACGTAATATGTCGATATTCAAAGACATTAGCAGCAATTCAGGCGCAAGTTCTGTGCTATGCGCCAGTATCAACTCAATCAAACTTTATAAATTACCTGCAACAATACAACCCAAACGGCCACGTAATCAAATTACAGCCCGTCACGGCAAAACAAATCGAAAAACTCGTTAACCGCAAAAACAACAAACAAATCGAGAAATATTAAATTCTACATGTAATCAACAAACATAATAGTTACAAACAATAATCATAAGAGTTATTTGCTTTAATTTTATTGCTGTTATAAACAAACAATAATTTTAGTTTTGTAATTTTACAAAATCATAAACAAACAAAAAGTTTTCATGTAAAATTACCTTCAAAGTTATTATTTCTTGGAAGTTATCGATATACAGGGTGAATTTGAAAACCGAACATATGACGTAGGACTTTGACATGTAAAATTATACTTTCGTAATTTCGTACTTCCTTAATTATTTGAGGTATAAAAAAGTTTCATATAAAATTGTAGAATTTTACCGCCAAGGTAGGACTGGATACGGCCACCGGGCAAACCTAATCTTAAAATCTAGCCGATTGAAATTCCAAAATACAATTAATTTTGATTCGGGCCGGTGTGCTACTATTTGCCCGGGCCTGCGTTGGACCTCGAATCCGGCCTGCGCCAAGGTATCGGTTTCTATTGACGACGGGACGTAAATAGCTCCCTTACTTCCCTAAGAAGCACCCTTATGCCTCTATATTGTTATATACCAACAATTAGATATTTTAAATTTGTGTGAAATATTTGGTCATTGTCATAATTTACGATTTTAAATTTAAGTTCTTTGAAATTAGCTTAATTTCACAAATATTTGATTTGTCAAATGTGGTCGATGACAGCGTTTTTCTTGGTTTTTTTTATTTCTCCAGGTAATACCAAGACCCTTTGTTTCAATGTCTCAGCCAAAAATAAAAAATCTGTTGTGGCCAGCACAATACCTCTCGCCACTTCCTTTTTTTGGTTACATAAGTATAGGGCGCGAACGGTAATGTTACATTTTTGGGTTGACAAGCAAATGTGTGGGCCCGTTTCAGAATGATAATTAGTAATTATGTACATAGATGTCAAATGTTAGAATTTTTCATTAAAAATTTCAAGATTTTCTAAATTTACGTAGTTAATTTATCACCAGGAGTTTAAAGTTTACTTGTATGCCTTAGATATTTAACATTTAATTCTGCTCCACATGGAATTGGAAAATCACTAAATTTAGAATGAGAAATTATGATATTTGACATCTATATACATAATTACTAGCTATCATTCTGACATGGGCCCCCATATCTGCTTGTCAAGGCCAACAAAATCATATGACTGCTCGCTCCCTATTGTATTTAACATTTCTTGTATACCTACACTCTACACCAAAAATTCTACTTACGCATATATCTATTCCATATATATTTAGATTGTTTAATTTTAAATTCATTTTTGATGAAGAAATTTTGTCCTCTTCTAATTTTTCGAAATGTTTCCAATTCTATTAATACATTAAGAAATAATATAATGTATGTACTTCCCAGAAAAAGTCTTCAGTAATGTCTTCGGATTTCTGACACTGACATTATCTGTCAGTTACAAACAAATTAAATTTTCAACTATTTTCCATGGCCATTCTTTCGGCTGTAAAATTTATTATAACAGATTATTTTACATACTATATTTCTTCTATCTCTAAATCTATAGAATATATTGTAAAATATTTAAATGTATCAGAAAGAGAATTTATTTTTCTTTAATATTATCAAGAAAAAAATTCAAAAAATATTATTTAAAAGATTTTTTTTCAAGAATCTTCTACTTCCGATTGTCCAATTGTTACCAAAACCTTTTCAGATCTTCCCATGAATGTCCGATTGGGAAATACGTAGTTAAACAAATTTAAACTCTTATAGTTTTTGAGTAATCGTCCTTCCAACATCCCACACACACACACACATACACACACACACACACACACACAGACATCATCGTAAAAATGATAAAATCGGATTGTAGGGACCTTAAAACGTGCTTATTCAATAAAATCTGGATATGCGATTTTTAGCATGAATGCAATACCTCTCTTAGCGAGAGGTAAAAATAAATGATCGGGAGTGGAAAAAATATCGAGAGGTAAATATCTTTGACCAGTTTGAATTGCCAGCTTTCGCTTTGCTCGAGAGACAGATATCGTCGAATGCTAAATACTATTTATCGCTCTAGTAGCATAAATACCTAGTTAATCAGCAAAAAATGCAAGACACTCATATTTTCTTTTTAAATTATTTATTTAATTTTTGATTTTTAGAATGCAGATCAACGTGATCAATTTGATTTTTGTGTCCCATTATTTGGAATAATTTTCATTTTTACCTTCCACCACCTTTAGGTAAGGAAGGTATTGTCTTTGGTCAAAAAATTCAATGATGAATTTTTAGTAAATAAGCACGTTTTAGCGGGATTTTGCCATTTTTACGAAACTTTCGGATCGCAGAACTTCAATACCACGAATCCAAATATTATATATTTTACATCCAGAAGAAGAGGTGATTAGATTTCGGTTATAATTGGTTAACCGAAAGTACCCTCATTTCAAAATTTAACAGTTTTTCTTGAAAAAACGCAGTTAAATATCATTTATTGACATTTAGCGTTATTATAACTTAAAAAATATATTATTCTTTATACGATTTGGTTGCATTTTATACTTCATATTCAATAGATATAGAGTTGAAGATTTTTAAAGATATTAAATTTCATAAATCAGCCAGCTATGCTAACCATGGAAACTGCTAATATATTCAGATAATTCAAATTGACAGATGTCAGTATCAATGAAAAGTAAATGAATGTGACAGAGATGAGGATGTTGAGATAGATGTTCGGGAAGACACGGAAAGATTCGGTAAGGAATGAAAGAATAACGGAAAGAACTCTAGCGTTAGAAGTTTGTAAAAAAAAGACTTTGGCGGTAAAACCTATTTTTTAAAAAAAAAATTAATTAACATGACTTAACTACTGTAAAATAAGTAATCTCATTGTACAGGTCAAAACCTTACTTAGTGAAAACTAACCGTTAAGGGTGTAAACACATGCATACGATATCTTTTTATATTTTTTTACATCACTGTAAAAGTGTACATTTTTTAATTTTTGACTTTGTTAAAATCTTTTAACAGTTAATATTGTTTCGTTTTGATAATTTTTGTTTTTTAAAAATAACATAATTTCCATGTTTCTATATTTTTTATACTTTTTGTTAATTCTCACACAATTCTCGCTATGTTATAACACTTAAGAAAACTCATGTAAGTTAATTAGTATTATTTTTTTTATTATTTTTTATTATTATTATATATAAACAATTGTAATTTGAATAATTTTTTGTATTTGTAACCGTGAAGAAGACTCATGTGGAGTTGAAACTAGTAGGGTTTGAATAAAGTTTGACTGAAATCCAGTAATATCGTCATCCTTCATGAAAATTTATGTATGGAATTTATATATACATATAATACACAGGATTGAAGGAAGATATTGTGCTGGCCACATTAAATTTTTTATTTAAAATAAAGTGCATTAAAATTATTGCGAATTATGTAGGTGGGCTATAAGCAAATTCCGTCACTTTAAAAAATGATAAACAAAAATGGTTGATAAACCCTGACTTGGTGTGTCTCGCCCAATTGTCCGTCGCCCAGTTGTCGCGTACCATACCAATCTGATTTTTATTCGCAATTTTCGATATAAACGGCATCTTTGTACCTATTCATGAGCTCTCAAAGCTGTCATCGAGAGAGCACCACAGGGGTCATTTTCATGCAATTTGAAAATTCGATTTCATACGCTATAAATAAATATTTCAAAAATAAAAAAGTTTTTCATTCCGTGATTGAAACGTGGAAGCCACCACCTCAAAAACCAAATCCTTCCAATTGCATGTCTTGGTGAAATCAAATCAGAAACAAAACACGGTAATTACACGTGGCGGTGACGTAACGGGTCACGTGGCCGGTGCAGCTGCGTGCGTGCAGTGCTGCCAGCCAAGCCACACTCACCCCTAGCCTCTGGATATTAACCTCTACAACCCCACTCTGTGATTATATATGCATTAGGCGATGTAATAATCACATTTAACTGGTTTTTTATTGTTTGAACAGCAAATCAGTGATAAATTTTTGTGGAAAAACTGTTTATGGGGTATTGATTCGTGATTCCTGCTACAGGGGGTGAAAATGGATTTTAAAGTGCTGAATTTATTTTGAGGGCAAGAAAGGACAAATAGTTATTTGGATAACCGTTAAATTTTACCGAAACATTAAATATTTTTTAATGATATAACGTGTCAGATTGTAAACTTAAGAATTCATATAGAGGGCAAGTAATATACTCATTATACTGCACAAACGAAGATATACTGAAAAATTTGCGATAACACAACGGGCACCATGGGCGCTGGTAGGAATATTTAAAAGGTGATGCATTGCAATAAGGCCCATTTAAATTAAAAATTAAATATATTGGATAATTACGAATCTTATTTAAAAAACTTTGTTCATGCCAAACTTTGTTTTGTTATGAAGTTCAAAAATCACCATTTTTACATCTGTCTGAGAGGTATTGGATTCATGCTAAAAATCGCATATCCGCATTTTATTGAATAAGCACGTTTTAAGGTTCCTAGAATACGATTTTAACATTTTTACGACGATGTGTGTGTGTGTATATGTTTGATATTGGAGGTACGATTTTTCAAACTCTAACTAAAGACCTGTTTAACTACGGATTCCTCAATCTAACATTAATGGGAAGAGTTGAATAGGTTTTGGTATCAAACGGACAACCGCAAGTGGTAGTTTCTTAAAAAAAATCTTCTAAATATTATTTTTTGAAAATTTATGTTAATACAATAATAAAGATCTTTAAATTCTCAATTTGATACATTTAATTTTTTTATTATATCTTCTATAGATTTAGAGATATACTATATATAACAATATAGAATAATCTGTTGTAATAAATCTCGTTGCCCACTTGGTCCAACGTTTTTCTAACTTTTCGATTCCCTCCCGAAAATGGTTTTCTTTGAGGTCCTCAAAATAAGCATTTACTGCTTCGACTTCCTCGTTGAATCGAAATCTCTTTCCAGCGAGGAACGTTTTGAGTTTCGGGAAAATCCGAGGGAGTCAAATCGGGCGAGTACTAGTGATGGAGGATGATATAAAACCTTAGTTTTTTTATTGAACAATACGACTTGAATGAGCTGGCGCATTGTCGTATTATTGTCTTTTAAAATAGACCGGATTTTTATTAAAATACTCTAAATTTTCGACTGAAGTTCGTGCCCGAATGCGCTTTTGCTCCACACTAAGCAAATGCGGCACCCACCTGGCGCACATTTTTCTCACGCTCAGCTTAATATGTAAAATATGAACTACACGTTCATAAGAGATCCCTATAACTTCTTCAATCTCACACACTTTCATTCGGCGATTTTCCAGAACCATATCATGGACTTTATCCACAATTTCCGGCGTGGTAGCCGATTTTGGGCGACCTGAACGTGGCTCGTCATAGGTATGTGTTCGGCCACGCTTAAATTCCGAAACCCAGAAACTCATCGAGGAAAACGAAGGTGAAGCATTCCCAAGGACAGCATGCAACCTGGTCTTTATCTCAGTTTCCGTCTTTCCTTCCAAATTAAAAATTTGATCATCGCACGAACTTCGTTTTTATCCATTATCGATTTAACGCTATGTAGATCGACACAGATTCTTTTCACGATTAGACAGATAGATTGTACTGAAATTTCTTGACAGTTCATATGAAGAGTTAAACAAAACAACGACATAAGATTGTTTTCCAAAAAATAAAGCTTTCTCAGTGATTCCGGAAACTTTTCAATATTTTAAAACATAACTAAGAAGGCAACCTGTTCTAGTCCAAGGTAGAAATTTGTATATTTCTCTTCTCTTAACTATCCATTGTATTTCAAATGGTCGCCAGGAAGAAAATGTGTGCAAACCGTTTAGCGAGGTAGCGATTTGCTACATTCATTCAATTTGTTATTCTCATTGATGATAAAAGTTATATTTGTTGTTTACTCTTTACACTTAGAAATTATGACATTCTCAAATATTTTAATCTCGATCAAATCATTTTCTCGTTCACTTGATTCATGACTAGTCAGGGAATAATGTCCACCTGCATTATAATTTTATTCAGTAACCAAATGACCTCCTGAATGCGCCCATTAACTGCAAAAAACTTTCCACAAAATGGATGTAATATCTCAAATTTTCGTCTCTTTCTCCGAATAAGAACATAAAATGAAATTCACAAACAAACGGTTGTGTTTATTAAACTAGTTGGTATGCAGCGATATGGAGGTACACAGTGTAAAGTTGTGAAAATTCAGTGATTATTCGTCCGACATATGTTGTTAGGTTATCGGTTGTGTGATCTGACCGAATTATAAAAAGGTCGCGTTGTTAAGGTAATTATTCGTTTGGTTGGTGACCAGAGCAGAGCAGGTCGCGGTGGCGGTGGTGATTTCACTTGCAAATATGGCGGAAGGAAGTGGGAGCTGCGGCATGTGCTCATGATTTAATACAACATGCACCTGGATGTCGCAGTCACCGTCGAACACATGCTCCGCTACCGGTTATGCTAAGCCCACTATGCTAATGCAGGAATTTTATATTGACGAGACGGAGGAATTTTGACCTGGTCACTCATATGGAAATCAACGAATTACAAAGTCTACTGAAATTGAATAATTATGAGTATAATCCAGTGACACAGTCCAAACTTCCTAAATGAAGAATGCCAAATTACAAATTGTTTAAAAGAAAATACGTACTGTTATATTTATAGAATAGCAATCAACCTAAGCAGGTTGATTTGATCATATTAATTCTCCTTGGAGAATTTCATGGTAATATCAAAATTTGTTTGTAGCAACTCGAAAAGAATTGTTTGAAATCATCGTTACTAAATTCCGTCTTGCGATTGTTCGTTGAAATAAGACGAAAAACATCGTCCTACCAATTTCCCACAATGCAAATTGCAAAATTACAACCGAAGTTCATTTCATTCGGTTACTATAAAACGACTATGACATAACTTAACCAATAATAATTGTAACTGAATAAATCAGGAAATTAACAGACTCTACATTTGTTTCTATTGATTACAATTTTTAGCAATGTAGCTAAAACTTACAGAATAATAAAAACTACATCAAAATCTATTCTAAAAGCCTTTGTATCCAGTCAAATGAGTTTTCGAATGCGTACGATATTTTATTATACTTCCGACAATATATTTGAAAGTAGAATAATTACTGAAATGATATACTCGAGATTAGAATACAATTCAATGCTTACTCAAAAAAAATATAAATCTAGAAATACATTTTATTGACTCGTTATCCTTGCAACACACATTATTTTGAGATATTTTACAGGACAAGTCCGGAAGTATCACTTTCAAGACTATTCTGATAAATTGTTATATTCTAATATTTAGAAGATTTTTTTTCAAGAATATTCTACTCCCAGTTGTCCAATTGTTACCAAAACCTTGTCTGATCTTCCCATGAATGTCCGATTGGGAAATACGTAGTTAAACAAATATAAATTCTTATAATTTTTGAGTAATCGTCCATCCAACATCCCACATACATACACACACACATACATACACACACACACACATACATCCACACACACATACACACTCTCACACACACACACAGACAGACAGGCATCATCGTACAAATGTTAAAATCGGATTATAGGGACCTTGAAACGTGCTTATTCAATAAAATCTGGATATGCGATTTTTAGCATGAATCCAATACCTCTCTCAGCGAAAGGTAAAAAAAAATTGAAATTTGTGCCAAAATTCATGAGACGTACGTTATTACTGTACAAGATCGGTAAGTGTTCTATTGCAGGTCTGAATTTTCAAATAGTTTTTGTAAATATTTTGGCCTAAGAAATTTTTGAATAACTTGATATGACGTTAAATCCACCTCCTATATTTCTTATACTAAACTAGCAGTTAACTGAAAGACTGGTTTTTCCAATTCTTTGCTTGTGATATCTTCTATTTTGACTAACTTTTTCTACCAAAGTAACGGTACCCTAATGCGATTCCACCGCTGAACATTCTATAGTATCCGAATTTTTTGTTTGTTTATTTATTTAACTCAAAAATGGTTTTCTAACTGTAATGTGAATATGAAGTATCATTTCTTGAAATCACTTTTTATAGTGAATATTATTTTGGTGGTGGTTCTATAATAATCTGAGATTAAAGACAACCTGAATTTAAAAGGCATTTTAAGAAATAGTCTAATATCAAATTGGATAATGATATTTGTTGTGTAAAACAATTATATGAGATAGATTTAGTACATAAAATATAAAAATACAGACGAAGATATATTCCTTTATTTAGTTTTAATTTTTAGATTTTATACAGATTTTAGAATCGTTTCTACCGTACAAAATTGCACTTAAAATACAAAAAAGTGTTCCCCTCTTTTCCCACGGCAAAGTCAAGTGATCGCTCGACCTGAACAGTCAGATTCTTGCCCTGGGTAGGTCACGCACTCGTCACGCGCCACGCACGCCTAGTCACGTGGCACGTTAGCCGTTTCGTCATCACCATCAGGGTAAACGTGAAGTCAACTTAATGTGAAGCTAGTGCGGCCTGTCGCTGTCATTGATTGCTAATTTATGTGTTGCCTAGGTTAATGGTGTTATGACATAAGTAATGATTGAAAAATGATTCAAGGGGTGATTTTATTGAGGGGTAGGAGCTCCTGACAGTTAGTAAATATAGTTTACTGGGTGGAAATTAGTTTTTTCGGGTGTTTCAACGGAAATATGAAATGGAAACAATAATAATTGAGTATTAACAACTATAGTCACATTTAATTTTTGCAAATAATTAATTCTAAATTATACCCATCAACAAAAAAATCTGTTGTGGCCATCACAATACCTCTCGCCCTTTACAATGTGGTATATATAAGTATTGTATTTAATATTTTTTTTTACAGACAAAAAATTCTAATTACACCTAATCTTTATATTTACGTATTTTCTATAATTTTAAATTAATTCTATGAGCAAGTTTTCTTCATTTCTTCTAAATGTTCGAGGTTTTTCCAATTCATTAACGGGATTGGCGGTATTACTGAAGGTTTCATGTAATATACCTATAATTTTAAATATATAATTAATAATACAATAAGAAATATTAAATATCGTTCCCAGAAAAAGCTTTCAGTACTATCTCTGAATTTTTGACACTGATATTAGTGACATTTATCTGTCAATTACAGACATTTTAATTTCTCAAGTAGTTACAATGGAGATGTTTGGGCTGTGAGCAGGCTGTGAGATTTACTATAACAGATTATTTTATAGATAATATATCTATATCTTTAAATCTATAGAAGGTATAATAAAAAAAATATGTGTCAGATAGAGATTTTTTTATATTTTTTTAATTTGTGCAATAATAATAAAGTAATTAATAATACATAACGCACAGAAGGTAATATACTATTATGTCCAATACCATAGCTTAATTTTCTGCCGGACACTTTTCATGTATATAAAACTGTTTTCTCATGTTAAACATCTATGTCAAGAATTGCTTGGGACACCCGGTATAATGCACTGGCTTGCAAAAAAATCGCGTACACCTGTTTTTTGCTGTATTGAGTCGATCTCGATTGTTAACTTGTCAGTCTCACAAGTCAGTGTCATTAACATCAATTAAGATGTCAAAATTATCAAAAAACGAGAAAGTTGTAATACTTTCTAAGTTAGAAGAGGGGTGGTCAATCAGATCAATAGCAGAACATTTTAATATTAATAAAATTACTGTTATAAGGGTGAGGAGTAGGTGGGAAAATGAAGGAAGTATAAAAAGGAAAGAAGGTTCCGGACGTCCCAAAATTTCCATCAATGATCAAGATGAAGCATTTTTAAATCATTTATGGGAACATCCTTTTGAAACAGCAAGAGACGATGCTTTTGCAACAAATTTTCCAGGGTCATGGTCAACACCTGGGAAACCTTGAGTCAGGATGAAAATTATTTTAGAAATCTTATTGCCTCCATGCCTCAAAGATTAAATAAAGTACTGGACACTGATGGAGCGATGGTAAATTACTAATGTTACTTCGTCCATAATTTCTTTCAGTCATAATTTTTTACTTATTTATAATCCATTTAAAATAAATACTTGGTTGTTCTTTAATTTTTATAGAATATATTTGTAATTTAGTAGTAACTTTAGCACAATGAAGAAGTTGCTCCACGATACCTAAAATAATGACATGACAGTGACAACGGTGACAACTCCATTGAGTTGATATTAACCTATTTTTAAAAAATCGTATTTACATAGTTCAAAAAAGGTAAAAACTCGGTTACTTGATTTTTAAGGTGTACGCGATTTTTTTGCAAGCCAGTGTACAATGGATACAGAGCACTTATATTGCAGCGTGCATTATCCTGGTGATAATATAATTCATTAGTCACGTGACATGTTTTCCACCAATCAACATTCAGAATCTCCATAGTTACATATCTATCGCAGCGATGATAAAAAAAACAAAGGAATTATTATCGTATTTACTGTCGTTACTAAGGGATTTGTTTTCTTTATTTACGACATTGACAATTAATTTTAAGTATAAAAATAAGTAATAAGAATAATTCAAACTCCGAAATATTAAATAAAACTCCATGTTTTAATACAATATATATCAAAAGTAGGCTAGCAGCACACACCCAAGCAGCACATTTCACGAGCCTGAAGGACGAGTGAAATCTGCAACTCGGTTTTACTCGAAGAATCACTGTTTCCATTATATGGACTGTTGTTTTGACTCTGGACTATAATAACAAATATAGGTCTCATCTGCGGTCACAATCCGACGGATAAAATGTGCCACTTTTTTTAACTCCCCAAACATGCCTATAAAACTAGCACTCGAATGCGTTTTTGATCTATTGTCAACAAACAAGCACCCATCTCGCCGAAGGTTTTTTCATACTTAATTCAACCGTTATGATATGATAGTTCACTCAACTGAGATACCCACTTCTATCCTTTTAATATGTTTATTATTGTTTTTAGGTTCAGGACAAATCCAGTTATGGCAGTTCCTCCTGGAGTTGTTGAGCGATTCATCAAATGCGGCATGCATTACGTGGGAAGGCACGAATGGAGAGTTCAAGCTCACAGATCCCGACGAAGTCGCAAGGCGATGGGGAGAACGCAAGTCCAAGCCCAACATGAACTATGACAAGCTATCCAGGGCGCTCCGGTAAGTCACACATATTTATTCTTACGAGCTTAATACTCTATATGTACATGTAATTAGTATTGTGTACTATTGACAGTAAAACACAAATATTGTGAATCATAAAAGTTCGTGGCCTAACAATAAAAACACACAGCTTTTGGATTGCGTTTACTTTTATTTTTCAATATTGTCTTCGTAAATTTCAATGCAATTATTCCATCCATATGGAGTTTCTCAAAATAACGGTTTATTTATTTAAATTCATTAGAAAATTTAATTTCGCAACAGATGTAAATCCCCGAGATACAAATCTAGAAAATAAGCTGGATTCCCTATAATTGACCATTTGAATAATTGTCAATCAACAATGTCCCTTTAGTATCCCAAAAAATTTATGCCAAAACTTTTCTAATAGATAAAACTTATTTTGCTTTCCTTCGCAGCGCAGAATCGCTGAATTCCCATTGTTTGACTGTCTTTTGAATCTGGAGTATAATAATAACTCCAGGACCCTGTTCCAGTAAACTTTGCACATTGCATTTTTCATTTACAATTTTTTTGACTTCATAGATTTAAAATTTTATAAATGCCAAAATTTATTGTGAAAATATTCTTTACATAAAATCAATAATGTTTATCATAAGATTTACAATTCCTATGAAAAAAAAAAGAAAAACAAATTTGTCACAATGGTGGAGAAAATTTAAAAGTTTAAAACAAAGTTTGGTGCAACAGGCCCCAGGTCGTATAAAATCCATTAAATTCTTTTAAAACATACCAAACAGTCCTGGATAAAACACCCGAATGTGTGTCTGATTCACAGTTAACAAATGCCGGTTTCCATCTCGCCGAAAGTTTTTTCTATATACAGGATGTTAATAAAAAAACTTTACACACTTTAGCAGGTGATAGTAGAGATGAAAACAAGAAAAAAATTCTAATACACTTAGGTCCAATACTCATTGGTTTTTAGAAAATTTATGTATGGAATTTGTACATAATACACAGGATTGACGGAAGGTATTGTGCTGGCCACATCAGATTTAACAACTAAGGACTCTAGGTGTTTACGATCAAGTGCGTGAGTCTCTTCGACGACGGCTGCAACTTTGTTTACAATTGATCGTAAACACCTAGAGTCCTTAGTTGTTAAATCTGATGTGGGCAGCACAATACCTTCCGTCAATCCTGTGTATTATGTACAAATTCCATACATACATTTTCTAAAAACCAATGAGTATTGGACCTAAGTGTATTAGAATTTTTTTCTTGTTTTCATCTCTACTATCACCTGCTAAAGTGTGTAAAGTTTTTTTATTAACACCCTGTATATAGGATGTCTGGGAACGCCCCCCCCCATTTTAACTTTTTTATTATAAATAATAGAAAAAATGGCTCGTATAAAATTTTTATTATTTTCCACATACTATTCATGGCAGATATAGATATTTTTTATAATGTCAGGTTTACAAGATACAACTATTAACTTTTATTTTTTAAATAGCACCTTATAATTATTTTACTAAAATATAAATCGCCATTTTTGTCGTTTCAACAATGTATTAGTTTTTATTAATGCATTTAAAAAAAATGAGAAAAATTAGTTAATTCACATATGTGAGAAATAATTTTTATTCAAATATTCTAGGCTATATGTGTAAATAAATAATAAATAAATAGATAAATAAGTAAATAAGTAAGTAATAATAAATAAATAACACACAAATGTATACTTCGTTGGTATTAACATTATTAAATTTTGTTTATTCTCACATAGCCACCTATAATATTTGAATAAAAATTATTTCCCAAATATCTCAATTATCTTATTTTTCTCGAATTTTTTTTTCAAATACATTAATAAAAACTAATACATCTCTGAAAAGACAAAAAAATGATGGTTTATATTTTAGTAAAATAATTATAGGTTGCTATTTAAAAAATAAAAATTATTAGTCGTATATTGTAAACCTGACTTTATAAAAAATATCTACATCTGCCATCAAATACTATATTTAAATAATAAAACTTTTATACGTCATTTTTTTCTATTACTTATAATAAAAAAGTTAAAGGGCGTCTTCTCAGACTCACCCTGTATAATACTTCTTTTAGAATATGATATTTTCACTGAACAGAGATACACACTTCTTTAGCGTTTTCGGGCACCTGCAATTACGCGGATCATCTTCCAAACTGGTACGGCCACATTTAAATTCGGCTGCTCAATTTTTGACCGTATTATATGTAGGTATATATCACCCAAGACTTTTTTCATTTCCCTTAAAGTCTTAAACCTTTTTTTTTGGAAAAAAACTTAAGTGTAAACCGATGCTCAACATTATCCATATTGAGAAAAATATAGTTTCATATAAACTGAATTTTATAAAACAAGTTTTTTATTA
This sequence comes from Harpalus rufipes, assembly GCA_951394225.1. Lineage (NCBI taxonomy): Eukaryota > Metazoa > Arthropoda > Insecta > Coleoptera > Carabidae > Harpalus > Harpalus rufipes. The sequence goes on from OX596277.1 coordinate 13,447,174, forward strand.
GGCTCTTCTTATCTCTCGTTTCATCTATATTTTTCTTTCCCATATTTTCATCCATTCGTTCAGTAAGCCCCAATAATACATACATGAGTCTAGTGTCTTTATACTTTCCACACCCAAAAATTTGAACCAACTTGGTGAAAATATAGTGCTAAAAATAAACTAGTGTCCGTTGAATGAAAAATTGTTGTGGTTGGTAGTTTTTATTTAGTGTTTCGACAAATAAATAAAATGTTGGAAGAGTTGATTTCCTCAAGTCTTCCTCTGCGGCACAAAGGGCACTTTGAGCATTTCCCGGCCGTGTGGTAGTGGCAGGGAATTGTGAATTGTCGAGATGTAATTGAGAAATCAATAAGCGTCGTCGCAGGCGGCGGTGGCAGCGGCGACGGCGGCGGTGGCCGGATTCCAGGAGGATGTGGTCGTCTCCGGTCCGGGCCGCCGGCCGGAACCGCCCCCGCACGCTCCCGCCCCCACACAACGAGAGGAAAAGAGATGCATCGACAACCAAAAGATACATTGAATCAGAAAAAGTGTTAACTTATTAATAAACGGTGTAAAATTAGTTTTATTTTAATCGAAAGAATATCAAATTTAAAACATAAATAAAACATTAAAAAGAAGTTCTTGGTGGAAATAGATTACTTATTTTCACATCGCAGAATATAATTATTGATATAGTGTATTTTACACATTAAATTTCAATGCCAACAATATTTTAGCTGCAAAGGAGTCCGGTAAAAAGAGTTGCATATTTTTTGTCAAATTATCAATATATGACTAATTTTAAAAAGTTTTATACCAAAATTTTAGTACAATACAAAACTTTTATTTGTAATTCTAATAAAAACTATTCGCACAATAAGTGATTATGGTATAGTATTATACAAAATATAATATTATACAGAATATAATTTTTTCTTCAAACTTCATAAAAAGCATAGCATCTTTTGTGACCTGATTCACAAGGTAGAAGTTTAATATCGGCGTAGAAATTAGGTACTTCTACTCCGGCGGCGTAGAAATAAAATAAATAAATATACATAGAAACTATACAGAATCAACGAATAAGAAGTAACTTTAATAAAAGAAACTTGTAATATCGCCCTAAATGTCACTATAACACGCTAGATAACCTAAGAATAAAATTACTAAATACCATCAATAGCTGTCAAATTTATAAATAACCTATGAATTGAAATATAAACAGAGTTTATTTTTGAGGAAATAACATATTAAAGAATAGGAGACTTACAGATTACAATTACAGGGACAGTAATGAACATAAGAATACTTAGAATTAAAGTAATAAGAAAAGTTTATATTATTTTGCAGTGATTCCTGGACATATATTTCAGCCACACTGTTAGATTTCCATCCAATTGAACAATTTCAGGAGGCGTACATTATAATACTTCAAATTCCGACATAATTGCACGCAAGGAGAATATAAAATTACACAGTTTTTATTTAAACGTCAAAACGTGAATTTTTTTACTTCAATGTTTATAATAAAAAGTGAACAAATAAGTATCCATAGCTACACGGCAATTGAAATCGCAAACGTAATTTACGTAAAATGTAACGTCAGTAGTAGATATTTTTCTTTAAATATCTACGTTTGAAGAAAAAATATAATGTGTCATTCGGAGTAAAAGTGTCTTTGTGTGCCTAGCGTGCAATTGTCCGACTCGCTTCGCTCGTCGTTCAAAATTCCACGCTCGCCACACAAAGTGTAACTTTTACTCCTAATAACACAATATACTATTATGTTATTCGAAATTTAACCAATTTTGCTTTTCTCGGAGTCAGAGAACGATAAGTCCATTGATTAGACTGCGCCTTGATTTCAAGCGTATAATACAGGACACACGTTTCGTCCGTGCTCGCAATCTATATACCGTTAACCTACTATCCTGGCAATATAAAATAAATCATCTTTAATCTCATTGTTACGCATGCCGGAATGTCTTACTTTTCAATTATTGAGTATCATACCGAGAATTTTCATCGGCCCTCGTGGCTCCGGCCCACCGAGCTTAGCTCGGTAGCTCGCCGACCCAATCCGGGCCTGATCTCAAGGAACATAGTGGTGTACTCAAGTTTTGTCAACAGATTTCATGCATTTCTAGAAATCACTCGACTTTATCGATTCCTAGAGATGCTACTAACTGAAAGTTGTCTCGATACATACTGATGGAGTCATTTCTCTGACTTTGAATTTCACTAACTTTTCAAACCACCCTCGTATACTGACTCCACTGTATGATGGTCGTCGTAGAGAACAAAAAAAATCACTTCCAAGAAAAGTACGATTCTATATAATTTGTTTAGAAATTCGTGATAGTTTCACACCACTATAAATAAAAGTCCACATCACTACAAATTTGCAACCTTTGTCCAGCAATTAACCACTCCATAACTCGCCTATAAATCTCCCCGCGTTGAAAACCTGAAAATCGCTTCCAACGTTACGTTTTATTTTTCATGATGAAATAAAAACGCTATATTCGAGTTGGGTTCGACAGCAAATGGCATTTGGTAATCCAGTGAGTCTGTCTCGTCGTGAGGCAGTGTGAAAGCGGGACAGGGTGACTACGTAGTTGAGGGAATATACAATAACGCAGCCCTAACGACCTGGGGAGTAATCCCATTGCTCTGTTCGGGAGCAATTAGCAGTCGATAGCGGATAATGTTGTTACAGATCGAATCCCAATGCAGAGATGGAGGCAGAGTAGTAGTAATCACATTATCGAGATTATTAATTATTGGAATTACTGAAATAACCAAAGATAAACACGGAGGTTAAGAAGTTTGTTTCCGTTGTTACAGATCGAATCCCAATGCAATGCATCATTACTAGATTGATTATTTATTAGTGAGAAATGAAATTCTAAGAACAAAATTCACAATGTTATTTATATTTAATCATTCAAAAAAATTAGTAAACATATTTTTTTGTTGATTGACATCAAAATTTTACTTTCACTGTCACCGACAAAGTTGACTTTGACCCCTTGTCGTCGGAACCACAATCTGTCACATAACACACACATCTACACGACCTAGTCTAGACTTAAAATATCCAGAATTCAACAATCTACATTTTTCTAAATTTGACCAAAACTTCATGATTAAATCATTACCCAAATATCTCGAATCATCTGTAGAAGAATTTGCGAGTACATGACCTAGTTACTCTAATTTAACGTCAATAAAACCAACAACCCAGTTGCAGCACTGACACTTCAATTTTAAGCTAGGAGCCGCTAGGCCTAACCAAAAAATCTGTTGTGGCCAGCACAATACCTCTCGCCATTTTCATTTTATGTAGCATAGGGCGCGAGCAGTGTGTGTGACTTTGTTGGTCATGGCAAGCAGATGTGGAAGCCCGTGTCAGAATGAGAGCTAGTAATATACATAGGTGTCAAGTATCATAAGTTTTAATTCGAAACATTATGATTTTCCAAATCCATGTGGATTATTTTCCTCGACAAGTATATTCCATACTAATGGATGACAAATAAACATCAGAACATTTTGAAATTTTGAATGAAAAATTATGACATATGACAATTGCGACATCTATGTAAAAATTACTAGCCGTCATTCTGACACGGATCCTCATATCTGCTTGCCAAGGCCAACAAAGTCACATGTCTGCTCGCGCCTTGTAAGTACACACAAATAATTGAAATTGTTTCTCTTCTTTCGTTCTATGAGAAATTGTATCCTACTATTCTATTATGTTCAAAATTCTTCAAATTCATTGACGGTATTAGTTGTATTTCTTAAGGATATATGTAATATTAACATACCTGTAATTTAAATATATAATTAATTAATAATACAATAATATATACTAAATGTACTCTTACCTCCCAGAAAAATCTGACACTGACATTTTGCATTTACTTGTCAATTACAAAAATTTAAATATCGCAACTGTTTTTCGGGCAACGAGATTTATTACAACAGATTATTCTATATTATTATATACTATATCTCCAAACCTATACGAGATATTATAAAAAAATTAAATGTGTCAGATTGAGAATTTAATTATCTTTAATATTTGTAGTAACAAATTTTCAAAAAATAATATTTAGAATTTTTTTTTTAAGAAACTACCACTTCCGGTTGTCCAATTGTTACCAGAACTTATTCAACTCTTCCCATTACTGTTAGATTGAGGAATCCGTAGTCAAACAGGTCTTTAGTCTTATAGAATTTGAGAAATCGTGTTTCCAACAATCTCACACATCGGATTGTAGGGACCTTAAATCGTGCTTATTCAATAAAATCTGGATATGCGATTTTTAGCATGAATCCAATACCTCTCTTAGCGAGAGGTAAAAAATGCAAATCGAAATTTTAACAGCAATATTCAATTACTCATTTGTAATAAAAGTAGATTCCATTCAGTACGTAATTATCAATTCCTTCTATCATGTATTGAATTTTATCAGATTCAGTAATTTTAATTTAGACAGCTTCAACTTTTCATAGAAGTAGATTGAATAGCTTTCACCTACCTTCCACTACCTAACATCCATTTTTCGTAATGGACTCACATGACTTTCATAACTGCCGAAAAGTCGACGTAAGTCTTCTTTTAGTTGTGGCCACGATTTTTAATTATCCCTGGAGAACAATTGCACCAATTTTTTGCTCTATCATCTAGTTGTTTGGTAGCTAGCAATTTTATAATTGCATCTTTCACTTCATCAACTCTAATAATCCATGCTGTTATATCTTCACTGTCTTCTCCAGCATAATGCAGTATTTGTACGGAAATATTAGTATAACTCAATGTGTTATTTGAACATTCGAGTCTTGATTGTAAGAAAGCTTTCGTAGTAGCAGCAATAATTTCTTGAATATTATATTACTTTTGAGCTACAGTTTCATTATCTTCAATAATTACATTAGTATCGGTATACGCCATATCGAATTTTTGATCCCACTTCTGATAATTGTTATAAAAGTATATTAAATTCAAACGTGTTTATTTCACATCAACATAATAAAACATAAAATTATCAGTATGATTACATAATTCACACAATTGACATTTCGTTTCGATATGAAATTGTCAATATAAGGGACACTTAGCTTTGTTCCAGCTTGTCATTGCTGAAAGTTTGTGACAATCAGACTCATGCGCAGTAACAAAATACCGTTCCAACTGTACCACTGACAAGTTTTAAATTACTGGTTAGGTGTTCCGTTCGGTTATTCAAGCTACAGATCGGAAATCGCAGATGAATCTGTTACGTGATCAGATTGCTCAGAGTGCTCGACAGATTTAAATACCGAACTCACCCAGAATGGCTTGTAGCAAGCACCCTTTTAACAATTATAAAAAAAACGTTACAGTGTTCATCGTCGCAAAGGATAAAATTAAATAAATAAATAACATGTAATAGTATATTACGTAATGAGAGATGTAAGAAGCAAATTACGTACGAGTAAAATGATTGACACACGAGACGCGTAGCGTCGAGTTTGTAATTTTACGAGTGAGTAATTGCTTTACATCTCGAATTATGTACTATACTTTTTCTACGACCACTCATTAATATTTATAAATTGAAGCAAAATTTAGATACATAGTTATAAATTAATTATTTTTTTATTGCATTACAAATTACAAATAATATTATCAACTAATTTTGTTTATAATAATTATTATTACCTCAGTATATGTATTTGTAATCACACAAAAAAGCAGCAGTTCGAAACGTCAAAAAGTTTGGTGGGTTTTATTTACAAAAATAAAATTGCGCAACGATGTTACCATGGTTACTGCTAAGCGTAGGGATATACGATGAAAAATAGTTCCCTACTGCAAATTTGATTGAAATGTATTGTTGATATAATATAATATTAATATAATAACCCAAAAAAATAAGTATTTATATGTATATGTCAGATAAATTTCATACTATTATATTTAAATCTTGAATTTTATTTACCAAATTTTAATCATTTCTTACAGTTTGACAATCAGTCCTGCCAACTTAAATTTGCTGTTCATTATGTAACAGTGTTACGTAATGAAATTTCATTACGTAACACTATTCATAAGCACGAACTTACATTGTTAGTAGTCTGTTCAGTTATGACCCTTTTACAGTAGTGGTAGTAGAAAAAAGTGATTTACAGTCAAATTGTAAAATAATGATATTAATTAATGTAAACCTATGTGGTCAGGCATATTGTCCAGGCTCCCGAACACAATAATTCATGTATTTTCGTTCTACTACCGCATTGAATAGTTTTTAATTAATCCTGATACCATATATGACATGATCATCCTTGTAAATTTATACTTAAGTTAATCCTTGCGGGTACACGTCTTACAATATATATATATATATATATATATATATATATATATATATATATATATATATATATATATAAACTCCTCAGTTGTACAAGATATTAATTTGTATTTTTTTCAATTTATAGTGCCCTGATGAAGACTAATGTAACATTCGAAACGTTAGTTTCAAATAAATATTTCATCAGTAGACTGCCTGTCCGATTATTCTCATTGGACCCTTTCTTTATCCATTCTACAGTCGACCATTGCTCATGAATTTTTCAAAATAATCTTTTTCGGTATATTAGAGGAATTTCTGTAGTATTTTGAATATTCATAAGTCTTCCCAGATTTTTTCGCCGGAATCCAAAATGTTAAATGTCTATATTATCTAATATAGGTATTAAGTACATATATGTTTCTCTGTTTTAGATACTACTATGACAAGAACATAATGACGAAGGTGCACGGAAAGAGATACGCATACAAGTTCGACTTCCAGGGCCTAGCTGCGGCGACGCAGCCGGCCACGAGCGACCCCAGCAGCTACAAGTACCAAAGCGAGCTGTTTATGTCCTCCTATCACCACAGCGCTAAGTTGGGAGGCTTCATGGGGCCGCATGCTGCTATTCCGAGCTCTACAGGTGAGGGATACGGAATAAATATAATACAATAAGATTTAAATGTAGTAACAGCAAAAGTACATAGATATACTCAACAAATAGTGGTATGTGAATAAGAATTTTAGGTTTTTACCATCTGTCACCTTTAGGTAAGAAAGGTATTGTCTTTGGTCAAAACATTTGATGTCGAGCTTTTAATGAATAAGCACGTTTATGGTCACTAGAATACGATTTTACCATTTTTACGATGATGTCTCTATGTATGTGTGTCTGTGTCTGTTTGTGTGTGTGTGTGTGTGTGTGTGTGTGTGTGTGTGTGTGTGTCTGTGTGTGTGTATGTGTGTGTCTGTGTGTGTGTGTGTGTGTGTGTGTGTGTGTGTGTGTGTGTGTGTCTGTGTGAGTGGGTGTAACAGTGTAACAAAAATTACTCCGTCCATATGAAGAGTTGATTAGATTTTGGTTACGATTGGTTAACCGGAAGTACCCTAACTTGAAGATTTTAACAGTTTTTCTTGAAAAATGCCCTTAAATATTTTTTGCCATTTTATGTTATTATAAGTAAAGAATATTTTATTCTGTATTCGTTTTAATTGCATTTTTTTCTTCATATTCAATTAATTTAGAGATGAAAAATTTGATGTGACCAGCACATTACCTTCCGTCAGTTCTATGTATTTTGTACAAATTCCATACAGAAAGTTTCTTTAATTCTATTGGGCATTATATCCCTAAACCTTCTACATTTTCCTGTGAGTATTGTCCTATATGTCATTCAATGTAGGTTTTACTGTACGCACTAGATTTTTACAAAGTTATTTTTCATTGTGCCAAAAGTAAAGGGTCGCAGTACAAGCTAAATCTGGACTAGAAAATGACCCTTAAAATGCCGGTCGAACTACTATCACCAGTCATTTGGCCCACAGTTTTTTAAAGTTTTAAGTCTATATTTAAAGAAGCCGAAAGAATTTTGTAAAAATTTATAACCATTTATGTAGATTTTATAATTTGTTGAAAATGTAAACTAGCCGGATTATTATGAATTTGGGTCGTATATTAATTACACTTAACACTGACATGTTGACATCTGTCAATCAGAATTTTTTTTATCTCTAAATCCATTGAATGTGAAGCATAAAATGCAATCAAATCGTGTAGGGAATAAAATATTCTTTAATAATTATAATAACATTAAATGTGAAAAAGTGATATTTAACAGCGTTTTTCAAGAAAAACTTAAAATCTTCAAAGGGTACTTCCGGTTGATCAATTATAATCAAAATCTTATCACGTCTACATATGGATGTAAGGAAGAGGAATAGGAAAAAATGCAATTTTTTGAATCGTAGTATTGAAGTTATCGGATACTGAAGAACGTTACACACACACCCTAAAACGTGCTTATTCATTAAAAACTCACCATCAATTTTTTTGCCCAAAGACAACAATACCTTCCTTACCTCAAAATGACGGAAGGTAAAAATTATAAGGAAATATCTTGTAACCTATGCTGCTTTAAGCTGCACCATGGAAACAGTTAGAATATTAATTGACAGATGTCAACGTCAAATAAAATTTACATGATATATTTGTAAAATAATTTTACTGCAAAAAAAATTCTCTGTGAAATTTATACAAAATAAGTAGACATGACGAAAGGTAAAGGCCATAGCATATTTTCGTGAAAAAAAAACCAGTGTATTGCGAAAGCACTGTATCGTTTTACAGTGCAAATGGAAAGGAATGGTTTTTTACCTTCAGTCGCCTTTAGGTAAAGAAGGTACTGGGTTAAAAAAATCGGTGATACGTTTTTATGAAAAAATAAGATTTTACTATTTATACGATGATGTCTGTATGTGTGTGCGTGCGTGTGTGTGTGAGAATAATTTCGGCCGCGATAACTCCAATAGGTACTACAATTTTAAAAATTACATTTTTTACGTATTGGTCTTCCTTACATCCATATACAGATGTGATTAGATTTTGGATATAATTACTCAACTAGAAGTACCGTCATTTGAAGAATTTAACAGTTTTTCTTGAAAAATCGCTGTTAAATATCATTTTTTCACATTTAATGTTATTATAAATATTAAAGAATATTTTATTCTATATAGGATTTGTTTGAATTTCATATTATAAGGAAATTAAATTTCATAAAGCAGCCAACTATGATAACCATGTTATCTTGACTATATTAAGAAAATTCTGATAGATATCATTTTACTGAAATATAGAATTTTTGCTAGAAACTTTTTGTATAGAATTTGTACAAAATGCAAAGGACTGACGAAAGGTAATGTACTGGAAATATAGAATCTTTTGCAAAGAACTTTCTGTATGAAATTGTACAAAATGCATAGAACTGAAGGAAGGTAATGTGCTGGCTACATCAATTTTTTTTACAGCCAATGTGTTTGTATTTGTGATCAATGATCCTGAGTTCGATTCCTAGTAGAGCATGATTCGTACATGACCTTAGCAGTAGTGCGGCCGTAAAACGTAGAAATACAGTAACACTTAATACTTATTCATCCATTAATATTACTAGTGACGATAAAAAAATATCGAGAATTTTCATTTGTTTCAAAAGTAATAATACGAGTACATTCATCAATAAATATTAATAATGTCCTTTCAAAATAGATGATAGTATATACTTTTCAAAATTCAAACGATCTCCTATCCTACTTGTATCCGCATTCAATAATACTTGAACAATTAAATCTACACCAATCTATACCCTCAAAGTGTCATCATCATCATCTCTGTATGATTCACTCTCTTCTCTTTCTCGGCATATGCAGTAGTGGCAATAACAGTAACAAGTGCAGTTCTCCTTCTGCCTGGTGTAGTTAGTTAACAATATTCTTATTCGCACTGCCGAGCAACGAAGAGTGGAGTTAGAGCTAGAGGGTTAGGGTAGAGTGAGAGTAAGGCAAGTTAAATGACGTGTAATGGACACTTCTATCGCAGCCGCTAGGGGGCTAAACAATACACAATCAGAACGCATTACGTTGTTACTCGACCAATGAAGAGGAGAGAGATCATGAGCGTGCAGATTTGTCATTCCAATGAGGATGTGATTTAGATTTACTACATGATTATAGATTATACCGTGTTTTACACTATGCAATATGTTAAAAAAGATTTAGTAAATTTTATAAGATATTGTGAATTGTATTCGTGGGACACCTAGCAACACCTCCTATAAAAAATGAAAGGTAGGAGATATTACTACTAAAGAAAACCTTTAAATAACAATATAAATAGCGCCACAAAATCCAAATCTACTAACTTATTTTCACTGAACATGACAGATATGAGATAATATATCATCATAACATATTACCCATTGCTGGGTGTGCCAATCTGTTTTGTACACAGATATCGGTAGTGATGAAATATTTGTACCGTGCGTCACCTCACGGGCACTCAATGCTGGTGTGGAGAATGCACCACAGGGGTCAAATTTGTGCCATTAAAATTCGAAGTAATTTTTGGCGTCGGTGGAGATCGCACCCGGGTCCCCAGATTCGCGACCAGACACTCACGCACACGGCCACGTGATAAAAAACAAAATTGGATTCAAATGAAATAATTGCTTCATGATCGACTAAAAATAACTTCACGATTGACCAAAAATTGCTTCGCGACCGCCCTGCTGACCATATTTGGCTTATACAGACTATCTAGGTTATCGTGTCCAACATGGAGATCTCAAAAAGTAGAAGTTATACGAAGTCGATTACATTAAGCAAAAATTTCTCTATTATGAGACAATTTAAGCGATGTATCGTTTATCCGGAAAAAACCATGTGTCACTAAATATGTATAAGCGAAAAGTTTTTTTTTATTTTTACAAATAACTTCCATGTATGAAATATTACTGGATTTTGGTTTGCACTTCTTTAGAGCAGTTTATTAAACTCTTTCGAATGGCGATACTAAATTTATATATATATATATATATATATATATATATATATATATATATATATATATATATATATATATATATATATATATATATTGAATTTTGAGTTACGATGCAAAAGTTCAAAATTTTATATGAACGCCATAATGGAAAGTTATGCCATTAAAAAGAGATTTTTTTAACTTCCGAATGATATATAATTTATTCACATTTATTCATTTGAATTATACAGCAAATATGAAATGCAATGGCGCCCATTTAAAAATTATAACTTTACTATCATAACTCAAAATCCAATAAAGATACAATATTTAAGCATCGCCATTTGAAACAGTTTAAAAAAAATGCCTTAAGAACCGTAAACCAAAATCTAGTATTATTTACACAATACACCGGTAAATGGCCTATTATTGAAGCAACTTTTGTCTAGTTTAACTAACACATTATACCGGACACCTGTATTGTGTCAGTTAAATTAACTTTAATTGGGAGCAGTTTATCCAACTTGTATTAAGTTGGTGATAAATTTGTGATAGTTAAATATTGGAAAAATACACTACTAGATGTTTTTTTATGTATGTGCAAATACGAATGAGCCTGTTTCACATTTTTAATGAAAGTTTAAACAATATATTTCTTAGTAATATTTTTTTAAAAATCATTTATTTATTTTCGTAAATAATTATATAAAAAATTGGCGCCAAAAATAGTCATAAAAAACAATCCCCCCCCCCCATTCCTGTAACGTCCTAGTAGGTACAAGGTACATACATTACGTCATTCACAGCCAATAGGAAAATAGTTTATCCATCTCCTACGTTTTTATATAAATAAAAGTAGGCGATAGTTTCTCACAAGTTAAGCCCATGTACTTTGATGTCACATTCTGTTTCAGATCACGTGACTTTTTCAAAACATCCAAATTTCAAAAATTAATTGTAAAATATATAATAAATAGATAGATAGATATTTTCAGTTTCGAAGCTATTTAAAGAATGATATCTTTTTAAATTTAATATTTAGACGGCATATAAAAATTCTTGCAACAACTTTATATGCCAATAGCCTAGTATGTATATCAAAAATAATACTATCCGTTTTTAAATATTAATAAATAGTAGATAAGTAAGATTTGAACCTAGATTGTAAGAATCGCAATCCGATGTAAAGAACCCACTTTTATAAGCGCACTTCATGATAGGTCTATTATTATAATAGTGCGCTGATAATACGGGCCTATGTAATCTCGTAAAAATAATCTTCAATATTACAAATTAATTAAGTATTCTATGATTTTTTACCATCCCTTTGTCGACGCCACTGCAATAAAGTGAACCCAGATGGTGCTGGCGGCACTTTGTGAGTGTCTTTAATTTGAACCGAGCGAAGAGTAAAAAGAGAACCTCAAACACTAAAGTTTTGTGAGTTGGAGTGTTCATTCAAACGAAACCTCCATTCATTTAACTCCTTTGACAATTTTTTTTATACAATAAATAGTTAAAAGCCGCTGTAGACATTGGTTACCACCATTACATTGCTCAATTCACATCGTAACGATTAGCAGACGGGCTTATATTTCAAAATTCGTACATACTGCAAACCGGTTACTATTCTTACAACATAAGTTCGCATAGGGACTTTCTTTAACGCTTTAAGGTAATTGTCACTCGAGTGTATCTATTCAAAAACGTGTTCTATGTTCAAAATAAAAATTAAGCTAATGCAGTTTATATTTGCAATAACTTATATTTTTTAACATTATATTATATACACAGATTGCATCAAAATAGTTAAAAGCTAATATCAAACACTGTAACAGATGAATTTTCTTTTTTTTGCGTAGAAAAGCTTTTTTTGAACTTGCACTACCACATACACAAGTGTCGTATTTCAATGTTAAGATTTTCATTGTGCTATAAGTAAAGGGTCTCGGTAGAATCTAAATCGGGACTAGAGGGTGATGGTTAACCCTACGTTAACCGCAACGAAAATTAAACATTTTTCAGTTGCTGTAACTGTCTTCTGTCCATCCAACATAATTGCAATTCCCAGTCTCATACTTCTAAAGAATACTTCTTTTTTCATATCTCGCTGCTTCTTGATTTTTGTTGCTGTTTCCCTATCTTTACGAATTCGTACAGGACTCTTTTGGTGTCTATTATTTAACAGTGTTCAAATTTCTTAACAAATACTTAAACATTTCAGTTTTTGAAAATTACAAAGCTGATATTACACAAAACGACAGACATTTCTTAAATGCTAGCGATCGTGTATGATTATATTGCTATTAATAGCTGCGGATTCAGTATTGAGTTGATGCTCTATTACCACATAAATGGCTCTATTGTCTTTTTCGATTATTTTCTTAACAGTAGCAAAATTATTTTCGGTGACAGTTGTACGAGGACATCCTGCTCCTTTTTGGTGCTGAACAGAATTCCTGTTTCGTCCAAATTCTTGTTACCAGAGAAACAAAGAAAGCGCTTGTTCATAAAAAAATTATTTGCACTCATAAGCACTTAAACTTTTTTGAATAATAAATCATGATTCGAAAATACTGTCTCTCTCTCTCTGTTTAATTCCAATGTAGGTAGTTCAATCTTAAACACATATTTAAATGGAAGTCAAATGGTTATATTAATAATTCCTACAGAAATTACATATACTGGTGGTACTGGTGTTTGTTTCAAAAATCATATAAAGAAAAAAATGCTGATTCAGCAGTTCTAACCTAAAATAGAAGTCAAACAAAACTTTAACACTACCTCCTGGAAAAAAATCTTTCTCTTCATCAACATTAGCCATCAAACACTCATCATGGAGCACACTTATCACTCTGTATTCAAATTCTCTGGCGATATTCACTGCTGGTGACAGGCAAGTATTTGCAAAGCACTCTTGTGCTACGCACATGCAAATGACAAGATGGCGGCGGCAGCACTGCAGATACGTGGAGGATGTGAGAACTACACGTCATTAGAGTATCGCGGGAAACTCGATTTAGATAAGGTGTACGTCAAGGTGATAGATTTTTATAGATGAAGATGGGCTGAATGTAGAATGTAGGGCGTGGTGGAAAATGTAGAGTATAAGTGCAAGGTGCAGTAACACTATTAACTCTTTTTAAACTCTGATAAATTTTATACCACCCTTAAATATTGAAATATGTACTTCTATCAGGATATTTATAATCGTAAAAATGAAAACTCGTAAATATTTTTATTATTAGATTCAAACCACATTTCAATATTTATTATTTCTAAAATATGTATTTAGATTTAAAATTTTATTTCCGTTTCCTTAAACTTAAAACAGGTAGCTAACATTTATCAATTTAAGCATTAAATTAAATTCTACGAAATAAACTGTATAAAACAGATATTTTCAATTTGTTTTTTTTTCTAACCTGTTGAATGTATAAGTGTTCTGTTTCTGTTGTGTTACTCATATAAGTCGTATATTACATATTAAAATCTTTACAACTGAATATTTTAAACTAATTTCTTCAATATAAACGAAATACATTATACTACTGCTTTAAGTCCTTAGAAAATAAAGTATTTTATTTTAAAATTATATGAGTTAGATATATAAAATACAGTCGAACCTGTCTTAAATCGAATCTGAAGGGAACAGAAAACATTTTCGGTTTATCAAGTTTTTCGCATTATACAGGGTATTATTTAAGTAGGCGTAAAACGCTTAACCGATTATAGAACTAATCCTATAGATAATAAATCTGACAATTTTTGTTTTACATGCTTTCTATAAGAACCAGAGCCCCTTAAAACTGTCCAATTACGGCATAGTTCAAAATTTAGTACAAAAAAAAAATCAGATGTGACCAACACAATTCCTCCCGCCGTTTACCTATGGGGTCTCGTTGCCGCGTGCCTGATGTCTGGTCACGAATCTGGGGAAGCCGATTCGATCCCGATCAATGCCAAATAATTCTGACATAATTTGACAGTGACATTTATCTGTCAGTTAATACATTTGAGCTGAACTATGTAACCATGGGTAGCAGGTGGTAAAAAATCAATGTGTTCTCTGGAAAAATGATTGTCAAAACTGGCAAAAAACGAATTTATATACGGTTTATTGAATATCAAAATGCCAATTAACTTGATGATAAACATTCAGTTTTTCATTATGAATGTCTCAATACCTATTATCTGCCGCGACGCCAATGAATCTTATGTCAATTGTGATAGGTATAAAAATATTTCCAGAGAACACTTTGATCTTTATTTTTTTTACAAAATTTTGAACTATCATGTAATTGGTCAGTTTTAAGAGGCTTGAGTTTTTATAGAAATCATGTTAAACAAAAATTTACTTACAAATATAAAAATCTTAAACATACATATTTTGCATAAGTTATATTGTAAATATTTAAAATAATTTTAATTTAAAACAATTGCCAATAGTGACTTACATTAAATGCAAGTGACTTTAAAATCAAAACAAAATAAATATATAATCTGTGGTTGGTTTTATTCACATCACTTATGGTGAAAATTATAAGGCAGAAGACTCATGTCATCAACCTGAAAAAACCTTATAAAAAGAAATATAACTTGTAGTAATTATTAGTTGTTATTTACTTTTTAAAAAAGAAGAAAAAATATACGAGTATTAAAGAAACGTATATATTAATTAATTTACAGTTATTTCTAAGTCAATCCTTATTCCTTTTACGGAATATAAAATTATTTGACATAACATGGTCATTCTCAGTAGTGCCAGCGTATGGTACGAAAATAAACTACAATTATTTCAAATAATTTTACATTCCGTAAAAGGAATAACGATTGACTTAGGAATACTTATAAATATTATTATTATATACATTACTTAATAGTAGTACTTCTTCTTTAAATATAAATAAAATAAAACACCCAATAATTTCTACAAGTTATATATCATTTTATAAGGTTTTTTTCAGATTGATGACGTGAGTCTTCTGCCTAATCATTTTTACTATACCAGGTAGTTGTTAGAAACCCATGCCCCGACATTTCATATGTAATAGATACAGTTGATTTGATTGCAGACTATGCAAAGCTTTTTAAAAATTTAGCCTGACAGAAAATTTTACTTTATATATTTAAATTAAGTACCAGTATTTTATATAATAACATCCTCTAAATTCTAGTTACAATGATAATGGAAAACAAAAGAGTGTCTTACAGAGAAAAGGCGGTTGTAAAATAGCCCAGGAATAAGGATAAAAACAGTAACGGAGTTTTTGCCAACAATTCAAAACTTTTATTTGTTTATTTACATATACTTGCAACCTAATCCTATGTTTTACTGTTATTGTCAATAACTGCAATTAAAAATATTTCTTTATTTCCAGCATCAATTTTCCCATCACCAGGATCATATTGGAACACTCCATCGGCTAACCTGTACTCGAACATCGCGGCGGGGACTCACAGTATCAGCCACCACGCCGGGCCCCATTTAGGCGCGCCGCCCCTGGGCTCCTATCCGCACTACGCATGACCGGCCAGTCCAGTGGCGCCCGCCAGCGGCACTGACTGGACTCGCCGCCTGCAGATGTGAGTGAAGGATGTTCCTATACCCTGTGTGACTGATGCCAGTGAAAGGATGTGGGAGTGGATGTGTATGTAAAGGAATGGATGTCAAATTGCAGAGAATATAACAATATATTGTACTAATTTTGTTTTATTTTTCATCTACTACTGATGAAGCAGGTATAACTACTACACCCAAAGATATGGGTACACATAATTATTTTTTAAAGTATAATATGACAAATAAATATCCGAACAGTTCTACAGTGGATTATTTTATTTCTAATTTACTATTAATGTATAAATCAATTCATATTAACAAAATAACAACTACCCAACAAATACGGTGCCCCAATAGCAACTAGAAAAGTAATTACACACCGTCTGTCCCAAGCAAACCGTGACATAGGCGTTTACATGGGAAAACAGTTTTTTGCAAATAAAAAGTGTCCAGCAGAAAATTAAGCCTTGCTATTGAACATAATAATAGTACATTACCTCCTGTGCGCTATTTAATACTAATTATTGTATTATCAGTGCATAAATTAAAGAAAATTATAAATAACTGTCAATAAATGTTTGTTTCAATATTTTTTAGTCGTGTCCCTAATAAAAGGGAGGCTTCTTCTACATAAACATAACAAGTGTGATAAAAAACAAATGTTATTTCATTGATACTAATAAACAATGTTGTCAGCCGTACCATAATTATGGCATCCGTGCCATAATTTTAAACACTGTACCATAGTACCATATTCTATACATAATATGCCATAATTTTAACACATCTAAAAATAAAAATTTATATAAAGTTCAAATCTATACAAAACTAAAATACTTATAATTTAGCAAGTACTACTTCTGTTTTTCGTGAGACGGAAAGCTTTAAATAATGCATTGCGCGTGCGCTGAATCGGTCTTATACCAATTCAGACGAGTTGCTGCAAGTTTAGGTAAATTCAAAATCTATTTTCTCAGTTTGTCAACAATTACTTTGTTACTTTCAACCTTCCTTCTTATTATTGTCAATAAACTCCCCCACAGACCAGAAAAATACTAATAGACGCAAAACAGAAACGTTATCCAATATATGTTAAATAGGAAGTTGCGATAAGTTCACTCCAAATAAAAAAATTACGAAAAAAACAAGTTCATTTTCATTGTATAATTTATTTACTTATGTTTTCTAATTTATGAAACTAGGTGTAATAAAGTAAATATTATATTTTTTTAATTTGTTTCCCAAAATTACTGGTTTTAATGTGGTACCATAATTTAGGGTGAAATACTATAATTTTTGATCACGTACGATAATTCATTTTTCAGAAGTTGGCAACACTGCTAATAAACTTTAAAAAATATATTCAAAACAACCACCCTTTTTTTTAAACACTTCTGCAAACATTTCGGCCACGCATCTATTACAGCACGCACCACTTCCAGGTGTACGGAAGCTGCTGTCTTCCCCAAATCAGTCTTTAATGACTCGATATTACGATGAGGTTTGGAGCTTATCCTCTAATACATTCCATAAGCGGTAGACCAATGGATTGAGGTCCGAACTTCCAGAGGGCCAATCTTCAGCGGCAATGAATTCTAGTACTTTCAGGTTTAGCCCGCGTTACGACACCCCTACCAAATCATCACTGACGCTGGGTGGTGCCCCTTTTTACCTTCGAGATTTTCTCTGCAGGTTGACGAAAGCTATGAGCATAAACTCATTATTTTGGCGGTTATTTTTTTTTCTACAGTGATGAAGGCAGCAGCTTGCATAACCCTGGAAGTGGTGCGTGCTGCATGAGTGGCCGGAACGTTTGCAGAAGTGTGTGAAAGAAGGCGGTCATTTTGAATAATTTAATAACAATTTAATAACATTCGTTTTTTTATCAGATATCTTTTGTTTGCCTCCCTCGTATTAGGGACAGTATTAATGACACGACTATAAGTTTTTATTCACACACCGTGAACAGCAAAACATCTAATCTACTTTTATTTTTTACAAACTGTCACTGATTTACTGCTGAAATTTTATATTATAAATATTATAGTTACAAAATGACAGCAATGTATTGAAGCGTTTATTTTATGAATAAACATAGGGAATAGTTGGCAGACTCGTCAAACTGTCCCATTTCAAAATGAGTTTTTTATAAAATTGCAGATTATAACAGGTATAATTTAAATATAAACCTAAGATAAGTTTCATATGTATCTGCTGCTACATTTAATAACCGACCCAGACCCTGCCCAGCACCAATTCGAAAAATCTATAATAATTATAGCTTGCACCAAATGATTTTTTTCTTTGAGGCACTCAAAAAATGTGTACAATGGTGAGAGAATGAACATTGAACAATTAAAAAACAGAATTAGTGCAGCTTCCCATTATATTATTCCCCAGCAAAAAAACGAATGCTATTAATTATTTTTATAATCGTTTAGGATATTGTTTGAAAGTTAGTGGTGCGAATTTTGAGTATTTAATAAGTTAAAATAAAAATTCCTGACTAGTTTAATGTAGTTCTTAAATATATAAACATAAATAAATAATTTCTCGTTTCTTTAATTCATAATTTAATATTTATTTTAGTCTATGTTAATTATCCCTATGTTTACTTATATAATAAACGCTTTAATACATACCTGTCAATAATTTTACATTGTAACTATGTTAATCACATACACTATGTTTACTGATAAAATAAACTCCCAGTATGTATATTTAATTTTTTGAATGTTTAATATGAAAATATATTTATATATTAACTGCATAAAGAATAAGTTACAAAATAATGTCCATCACAACTGTTCTACTATTTCCTTGTCATAACGTACCTTTTCCGATATTATAGCAATTTTATTTTAAGACAATGTATTATTTAAAATAAAATATTACAAATTTGAGGAAAATATCGATTATAATTCCTGAAATAACCATTAAAAATTAATTTAAAATATGATTATAGAAGAAACTTTTTTATATAATTTTTGTACCTGGACCATATATTCTGTATATTCCTGCAATTTGTGCATCTTTCGTCCTAATATGTTAAAGAATCTAACTGATCATATTGTATAGTGTAGATTTATGTATTTATTTACTAAGGCTGTTTATATTTACCAGTCCAAGAAAACTGATTTTGAGAGGTTTATTTCTATTTATTGTCAATTATTTATTTGTCAAATTCGGTTTTTTTGGATGACAGTGTAATTGTGTATCAACAGTCTAAAATGTCTAGTCAAACGTTATAGCGATGTAAAATAATATTAATTATATATCAGAGGAGATTATTAAGAATTTGTATGACAAACAATTTGAAGATTGTTAGCTTGCTGATCGTGTCCAACTGTCCAACTAACTAACTCATGTCCACAAATGTTTGATTTAATTTGTCTCCTCCTATAAGTTACAAAGGAAAAAGCTCCTCAGTGTTTGGAGTATTTGTACGTAACTGTAAAATGTGAGTCTGACATTTTGATCAGGATCACATTCTTCTGTATTAATCCTAAAGTGAATCTGTGATTACTCTACACAAAATTCGTAACTTGATCAAAATGTTCGGCGCAAACTATCTGTATAGAACGCAAATATATATGTGCAATGTATATGGTACCTCTACATGTTATAAAATAGATTAGATATAAAACAACAATGCTTTTGTCATTTCTCCATTTTTTTGTATTTATATTTGTTTCAGGAGACAAAAATTAAGAAGAATAATGTAAGTATCATTGTGGGAATTCTAGATTAATATATTTTCTACAACAATGGAAAATTATAGTTTCTCAGTGCTTTGCAAAGCCAAATCGGTGTCCATTTCCTACAGTCTTGAAGTAAAGGAGTATAAGAAATTAATTCTCGTACGAGGTTGTCAGTAATTAGGTCACAAAGTGATGTGGGAAAGCTATTTCCAAATTTATCATTAGGTGGCAGCACAAACCAGCTTGCTGTAGGGTACCTCTATATACAGGTATGGCCATGGGCCGAGATCGCCGCCATTAGCGGGCCAATGTCAAACATACTAAGTATTCATTTCCCTATTTATTTGTAAGAAATGTGATATTATATTATATAACAACATTAAATAATCACACTATGAATCTATAAAGGTAATAGAAATTTATTTATTTAAGAAATACACAATTATTATTATGACAGATTTAGAGGTTATGTAGAACATAGGATATAGGTTGTTATTATCACATCTAATTTAATAACTGTAGTTATTATTTACATAATAAGTATATATTCTAAACATACCTTTTAAAAATTTAAATGTTTGTGCTTAATATTGATAATTTTTATGTGTTTTCAATATTGTCAGTCATCGTAGTCAGTATCTCAAGAAAATACACAATTAAATGATATAAAAATATTACTTACACTTTAAATAAATATTAGAAGTATATTTAAATGTATTTTGCATTAAAATAAAACAAATAGCCACGAAAATACATAATAATTTGGGCAACAACAACGAATATTACAGTGGCCCGCTAATGGCGGACGAAACGCGAGCCACGTCATGGCCATACCCTGAGTATATAGGTACCCTAGCTTGATGATACTTGAGTGACAGTTGCCCTGCGCGTGCGCAGACTAGGGCTGCGAAAAAAATCGATTAATCGATCTTAATCGATCTTTTTTTAAAAAATCGGTTTGATCTTTTTTTAAGATAGATCAATCGAAAAAAAATGATTTATCGAAAAAATCGATATCGAAAAGATCGGTGAATAAAAAATCGTTTTTTTTTCAAAAAGATTGGTCATTTAAAAAAATATTTATCTTGATTCCGGAAAATAGATCTTTCTAAAAGATATCGATCTTCTAAATTCTGAAAGATCGGTTTATCTAAAAAGTAGATTTCTTCAAAGATCGGTGAAAAAATCTTTTGATTTATTAACCAAAAATTTTATTTCGGTTATATCGTTTTCACTCCAATTAAGAATTTCGTTTCGTTTTTGTTTATGTTCCAGATTATTTTTTCGTTTATTTCGTTCCGTTCCGAGTCCCTGCTTGATAAATTCACTGTTGTACTTGATTACCTGTATGAATTGCTAATAATAAACAAAAACAAAAATTAAATTTAATCTATAGCAGACTTTTATTATTTTTATTTAAACCTTTGTTTCTAATAATCAAATACCTACTAATAAATATGTACAATGTGATAGTTACTGTTGTACTCCTTTCTGATCCTAATCATATATAAATAAAGAAGTTACTTTCTTATCATATCTTTTAATAAAATCGATCTTTCGATCTTTTTTAAAATCGATTTTTTGATCTATTATGAAAATCGATCTTTTGATTATTTATTAAAATCGACTTTTTGTTCTTTTATTAAAATAGATCTTTTGACACTTTATTAAAATCGATCTTTTTATAAAATCGATTTTTTGATAAAGTGTTTCGATTTCATATTAAATAAAATCGATTTCAAATATCTAAGATCGCACAGCCCCACCGACAGTCTTCAAATGGAGACCCCGAGAGGAATATTGCTTCATCACGATAATGCCAGGCCGCATTCGGCTCGATTGACCCAAGAGAGAATTGAAAAATTAGGGTGGCAACTACTTGAACATCCGCCTTTCAGTCCCGATTTAGCCCAAAACGACTCATCTGTTTCGTCCACTCAAAGAAGCATCAATTACTGACTTCCCGTCGTATCTTCATCAACTATAAGTCAATGTTTTTTTTTTCTAAAGTTATCCTTTAAAAATAGTAGAATATTTTTTTGTTTTTTATGAAACTTCACATTGAAAGCGATCAGTAGTTCCACAATTCTATGACGTAGATGTTTTGTTTTCAAACAGTGGAGTTCGCTAATAAATAAAGTCACATAAATTGATCTATTTCAACACTTATAAAAATATTAAGTGATAACAATTATTCGAAATCTCAGTCAAACAGCATTTATTCTCTTACAACACCGACGTTTCGGTGCACGGGGCAAGTAAGATCTTCCAAACAATACATTTCATGTACACAAAATACATTCGTTCTTTACATTCATTTTTACAACATCGTACAATAAGTCCTAAAAAGCACATACACATCAGTTTGCTCTCAAAATCGACAAGTTATACGTACGCTAATGAGATAGCGAATAAAAGTCTCATATATGCGGTATATGCGACAAAGATGCTAGATAGAAATTTAGAAATTGATAACGTATCAACTCAGGAAAACAGATTTGATTGCCACTGGCAGCCTATGTCATTCAACATATCTTTCATTTTCATTACTATCAGGCGCAGGCATCATAAATCTAAACAAGCATTATTTGGTTTACTTTCGTTGTAACGTTATTTTTACATGAATTTACTTGAAAATGGACCCAAAACCAAAAAAAATCTGTTGTGGCCAGTGCAATACCACTCACCACTTTCATTTTTGGTTAGATAGGTACTGTATATAACATTTCTTGCATGCTTACACTCTACACTAAAACTTCTACTTATTCCTATTCTTTATATTTAGATATGTTAATTTTAAATTCATTCTATGAAGATATTTTGTCCTACTCTTCTAATTTTTCGAGATGTTTCCAAATTATTGTCGGGATTGACAATATTTCTGAAAGGTATATGTAATATACCTATAATTTCAAATATTTAACTATTAATACAATAAGAAATAATATAATATATGTACTTCCCAGAAAAAGTCTTCACTATGTCTCTGAATTTCTGACACTGACATTTATGTCAGTTACAAACATTTTAATTTTTTAATTGGTTTCCATGGCATTATTTAAGCTGTGAGATTTATTACAACAGATTATTTTATATATTACATTTTTTATATCTAAATCTACAAAAGATATATAATATTTATGTGTACCAAATAGAGAAATTTTCTTTAATACTTGCAGGAACAAAAAATAAATAAAAATAATATTTAGAAGATTTTTTTAAGAATCTGCCGCTTCCGATTGTCTAATTGTTACCAAAACCTCTTCAACTTATTGTCATAGTTTTGAGAAATCGTCCTTCCAACACACACACACACACACATACATATTAAATTGGTATTGTAGGGAGCTTATAACGTGCTTATTCATAAAAATCTGGATATACGATTTTTCGCATCCAATATCTCTTAGCGAGTGGTAAAAAGGCGATAGCAGAAAGTTTGACAGTATAATTATTTTTATATGTACTTTTATAATTCCTATCATACAGTTTTAAGGTCTAGTCTTAATACCAGGGGCATCCAGAAAATACAAGTACTCATTACCGAAATCTGTGTACAGTCCATACGATTTAACTTGGCGACCAAAAGAATGTAATTCAGTTCACTATTCCTAAGTTGCGTTTTGTCAAATATTTACTTTTACTTCGATGCCGCACAGCTTCAGAAGTGAAATAGTGATTTTACAATGTTTTATTGCCTTACTACACAAAGCAAATTTCACCCTAATACACTCAAACTCGGGGTGTCAGGTACTTTTCAACCCAAGAAGTTATATTCATACATAAGCGTTGGTGCATTTTTTTCTCAATAGCAATAAAAAAATTATTTTCTTAACTTTATTAATTTAAAAAATAATTAATTATAATATGATTTATATAATAAATAATTCATTCCAATATTTGTAATATATTTTTTTGTATAAATAATTTCTTTTTTTTGTAATATTCGTAATTTTATTGAACTTCATTTTTCTTCGGTACGCCTATGGATTTTATAACTTTCCCATTACCGCAGTGATAAGGTGAATTGCCCCAACTCGCCAAGTTACATCGTATGGACTGTACAAGGCAGTTTGGCACACCCAGCAATGAGTAATAGGCCGTATGATATATTTATTTATTTTTATTTATAATTTTTTAAAAATATAAAAATCAATGAATTTACAAAAAAAAATACAGAATTATAGAGTTTATAGTTATTTTTCCACATAATCCCCTTCCCGGTCGATGCACTTGTAAGTCGAGGGACGAGCTTTTTGATGCCTGCGTTGAAGAAGTCTCCAGCCATCTTTCATGCTCATTGTTTGACGGCGTTCTTGACATCATCGTCCATCGAAAAACTTTTTCCACACATAAGCAACTTCAGAGAGGTGAGATGAAGGTGAAATGTAAATCTGAAGGAGTCAGATCGGGACTGTAAGCTGGGTAGTTCATGTTCCAACCGAATTAGTCCAAGAGTTGCGTTGTCATTTGGGCTGTGTGGAGACGGGTATTGTCATGCAACAAATTCACTTCCCTCGTTAGCATTCCTCTTCTTTTGGTCTGTATAGTTCTGCGTAGTTTTTTTTTTTTAGTGTTTTACAATAACGGATTACTCCCCTCATTGAGATGAACGAACCTACATTTGTACTCCCAAGTGCTTGTCTTTAAAAGTAGTGCTGCCAAAGTAGTTAAAAATAAATCCCTTCGAACGTCAGAGGCTTTGTACTTTTCTGGGCGTCTCATATAAATGATTCACGTTCTAATTCAAACGTATGAATCATACAAACATGCCATCGTAGAAAAGTGTATTTACAACATAAGCTATAGATTCTAGCAAGCGATTCTAGCAATTGAGAATAGAAGAAGTAGTAAATTCAAAAATTCTGGCACCAAAATACACAATATCGCTATAAATATTTAGGACTGATATTCTGTAGCGCCAAATAACAGTGCTATCTATGAATTGGCACCCCAACTATTTTTAACTAATCTTCATCAACATCCCCTTCAAGTTTTATTAATATTGGTTCAGTACAGTTCTCGTATGGGCGTAGTTTATTGACCTCGTAAAATTGCTTCATCACGAATGCATCTGTCGCAATCAAATTTTGTGTTAGTTTGTGCAAAGAACCAACCTAATCGTTTGTTTTAGTCTAAAAAGCGTTTGAGGATGTATCATTGATTCGTTGCAACGTTTTTGGCTGGAAAGAGCGCTTTCGAGGTGGGCTAAATGAAAACAAAGATAATCAAAATAGTGACCGTCCCGCAATAAACAGAAACGCCTAAAAAATCGAAGCAGTTCGACAACTGTAACTGTTGATTTTTGATCGACGTTGTTCGATTAAGATGTTTGCCTAGTAATTTAATATCGACAAAGAAAGTAGTACGCACGCACGATAACGCATTGGCCCGTCGCCCATACACTGGGTTGCATCATCTTTCGTATGCTTCTAATTTGGCCCCAACCATCGTGACGAAGATATTGAACAGCATGCCAATCCTAAAACTTTATAGCCACACTATGTATGCGCAATTTTATGTTCTAAAATTCTGTTTTTTTTACACCAAAATTAAATGGGAAACAATTTTCTTACTTGCCGAAATATTATTATATCTGCAGGTATTTTATGTTGTCGAAATTTTGTTTTGTCGAAATATTCCGCTGTCATAATTTTTGTCATAAGCATTTTAATTATCCAGATTTTGAATATCTACTGTGATTTATTTATAACAGTACATGTACTTAGTTGCAAAAAAAATGTCATTACGGTACGTAATGAATAAAGCTTATTTCTGATTTATAGACTTCATTCTTACTATATTACGAGTATCAACTATTTTTTCTCCTACTATAAAAGGAAAACACAAAGCAAAATCACCTCCTTCACGATTGAACTTAAAACAAAACTACCCCTGAGTGAAAAGAAAACATTGGAACGCGATAAATAAGCATAGCCGGAGTTGATTGTATTCTAGCAGGGGCAGTGAAGCATGAGAGCAGGGGAATCTGCGACAGTGGCGCCGCACCGCCCCCTAGACAATTCATTGTTGATTTGTCATGGTCAATCAGATGAACTGGCCGACATCCGAGATCCTAGAATCCCCTTCGAGATGAGGATTTATGATGGAATATCATCACACTCTATTTGACCAGAGAGAAGAAAATCTGAAGGGAAAGAACATTTATGTGAGGTTGAGATTTTGTACCATATGCCTGTCTTACAAAATCAGGGGGCATGACAAACAATAAGTTTATCAATGTGATGACAAATCTAGTTCTAATTTGATCAGTCATATATTTTTCACACTCAAGTTTTGCCTGTCCTGTAATGTCCCAATGAAATTTTATCTTATATTTCAAATGCATATTTTACTTATTGCTACTTACTAACTCCAGTGGTGGAGTAGGCAACACAACCGACTCACGTCCTAAGGGTCCCGGGTTCGAATCCCGGGTAAGGCATAGTTGTTGTGTATGTTTCTTTCACAATTTCATCTTCATCAGATACGAATAAACAATGAAACGTTGCAAAAAGGTGCAATGAAAACTGTCTCATCCCCATGATATCACCACTGACATATAGCAAAAATATCAAAAAGTGTAATAATAACAAAAAATCTGATATGACCAACACATGACCTTTCGCCATTAACATTTTATGGTACATAAATAAAAAATAAATATATCATCACGGCATACTATCCATTGCTGGGTGTGCCAATCTGCTTTGTACGCAGATATCGGTAAATGATGAAATATTTGCTACTTCAACTCTTCCCATTAATGTTACATTGAGGAATCCGTAGTTAAAGAGGTCTTTAATTGTATAAAATTTGAGAAATCGTACCTCCAATATCCTAAGACACGCACACGCACACACACACACACGCACACGCACACACACACACACACATCATCGTAAAAATGTTAAAATCGTATTCTAGGGATCTTAAAACGAGTTTATTCAATAAAATGCGGATATGCGATTTTTAGCATGACTCCAATACCTCTCTTAGCGAGAGGTAAAAATACTTATTGCTACCTATTTGAATCATGGTACCTATGGTAGAATGTTTCTATGCATTTCAAACGGTCCGTACACCTTTCTATGCATTAGCGATACAATAACGACACGTTTACAATACAATACGAGGACGAAGCTCACGCTAAAATTATTGAAAATAAAAAAAAAACTAACATAGGCCGTGGAAAATAAAATTTGCACTATCAAACAGTTTGAAATTAAGTTTCGAATGTTAAGTTTTATTTTGAAAACATAAATAAATAAATAAATCACGGTATATTACCCATTGCTGGGTGTGCCAATCTGCTTCATACACAGATATCGGTAATGATGGAATATTTGTACCGTGCGGGCGCTTACCAGGCGTCACCTCACGGGCGCTCATTGCTGGCGTAGAGAGTACGCCACAGGGGTCAATTTTGTGCCATTAAAATGCGATGTAATTTTTTGGCGTCGGTCGGGATCGAACCCGGGTCCCCAGATTCGCGACCAGAAACTCAGGCACACGGCCACGAGAACCCATTACAAGAAAACATTACAAGAGGAAATTGGTTGGTCGCTTATAAGAAATGAAACAAAGAATGGTGAAGTGTATTATTATTGAAAGGAACTGTACTTTGAACATATTTAAAATTGGATCTTATTATTAATAATTCTAGCATAACCCTCATACTTAAATGTTATAATAACAAATATGGATAAATTTCTCGACTGTGTTATAGAGTAGGTGGAAGAAAAAATATTTTATTCTCTAATAATTTTTTTTTATATTTTCAATAAATTTAACAAAACGAAAAGTTTATATTTAAAATATTTTACTGAGAATATAATTCCTTAGTCACGTGACATGTTTTCCGCCAATCAACATTCAGAATCTCCCTAGCTACGCGTTTATCACAGCGATGATAAAAAACAAGGAAATAAACACCGTATTTATAATCGTTACTAAGGGATTTGTTTTCTTTATTTATGACATTAACAGTTAATTTTGAGTATAAAAATAAATAATAACAATAATTCAAACTCCGAAATATTAAATAAAACTCGTTTTACCATGTTTTAATACAATATGAATATGTATATCAAAAGTTAGGTTATGTTAGATTGCAAAAATTCATTATATTCTCTCATTAAATATAAGCTCGTGATATGATTAATAATCGAAGATATTGCTCGTGAAACCGAAGCAGCACATTTCAACTCGTCCTCCGGAGTCGTGAAATCTGCAGCTCGGTTTCACTTGAGAATATCATCGATGATAATCATATCACTTGTTATATTACGCATGAAAATACGTATAATCACTTTTAGCACAGTATTTTTCAAAGCGAAAATAAGCATGAGAAAACATATTGCCAACCCTGATTTGATTCTTTATTGAAGTTAGTGAAGCCTGTAACATATGCAACTCATCGGACACAACAGTATCTCTGGTTAATTTCTTTTTAAATGTTTATTCCGTCTCAACTTATAGTGAATTGACTTCACTGCTAATGCGACCAATTAGGGTAGGATTTAATTATTTTTTTTAAATATTACTTTGGTTTATTCATTTAAGGCTATCATTTAAAAGATCAGCAAAATATTGAGGTTTATTTGGTCAGCTCTAAAATGTTTTCTGCCGGCAAATATAATCTAAACAAACCAAATTTAACCTAACCTAACTATATATTCAGCCAGATATTGTTTCCCTGCCGACAGAAACATAGTTCATAGTAACTCTAAATTTAAATGGCGAATCATTTAATTACTTCTTTTATTATCACTTTTAACCTGTGTAACATTAATTTTGTCAGATTTCATCTTGAATAATTAAAAGCCCACACTCATATTAGTTCAGTTGTTTAACATTTTCAACAAACTAATTATAAAACCTACGCAAATGATGCGAAATATCTACAAATTTCTATTGACTAGTTTAAAATGTAGATTTTAAACTAATAAAAACTGAATGTTATTCAAATATTTCACCATTTAATATTGCGTTGCATCGCCTTTATTAGTAATACCAGTTTTAATTCTATTAGGCATAGTATGCCTAAGCTCTACACATTTTTCTGTGAGTATTGTCCCAATGTCTTGCAAAGTTTTACTGTACGCACTGGATTTTTTCGAAGTTGCTTTTCATTGTGCTAAACCACAGACAAACAGCAAGTTACTTGCTGTTTTCTGTAGCCGAACACGTAAAGAGTCTCGGTAGAAGCTAAATCTAGACTAGTAAATGACCCTTAAAATACCAATCGAATTATTATCAGTCATTTGGCTCACAGTTTTTTAAAGATTTAAGTCTTTATTTAAAGTAGGCGAAAGAATTTTGTAGAAAATTCTAACCATTTGTGCAGATTTTATAATTTGTTGGAAATGTAAACCGGCCGAATTATTATGAGTTTGGGCTCGTACAACCACAACACCTGCGCAAAATGAAATATTGGAAAATTTGAACCAGATTCTGTGTTCCAGCCATTAAGCCTATTACGAAATTGCCTATTTTGAAATAAATTATATAAGTAATGTAGGATAGGACATCTCCTTATTTCAATGATCATTTTTAAATCAACATTGTAAAGAATGGCGGTCATTTAAAAAAAAACTTTTTTATAAAATCGTGAAATACGCCTCATTTAATAAATATGGTAATATAAAATAACATGAAATATGCGACTTTTCATTTATAAATTTGCTAATAAACTTTCGCGGCTGTAAAATTCGTGATGTCACGGTTTGTTACTCAGGCATTCCTATCACACAGGCATTCACGGTACACGTAGTTTCGATTTGCTGTTGTAAACAAACTAACCTAAAATTGTGACAGAGTTAAGAGTAAAGGTATTAAAATAAATACCAAATGTTGTATGAAATATGTTTTTAGTTAACAATATGTTGCTGTCACAAAATCCAACTGACAAGTGATAACCCAAACAATCATAGTTCCAAAAACAACCGGTAGAGTGCTACTGCCGCATCCGCCAAGCCGTGACGTAGCCGTGACGTCAGCGTTCAAATATTTGAAATTAAAGACAATTTTTAAAAAATCATATCTCTGATTCTACAGACTTGTAAGGTGTAAAACACACCTATATATTTAATTTGACCTATTCTTTCAAGAAAAAAATAAATTAGAAAAAGTGAAATGACTGTAGCATACTGATTTTTCAGTGGACTAAGAAGTTATATTAAATTTAAAATAACCCGAAAACAGTAGTGTTTTTAGTTAATACCTAAACGAAACTGTTAATTAAAAGAAAATATAACAACATAAGTTTTTGGAAAAAAATTGAATGAACGATATTGTGATTTAAGGAGAGTATATTGAATCTGCTTAGTAATAAAAAATTCAAATAGCTTAAGCTAGTGGCGCGTTTTCTTCTAGACAACGAAGTTTAGTTCTGACATGCCTCATGAGTCTTTGGGGAGTTTTAAAATTTATATTGTTTACCTTTTTAAACAAAAACCTTCTCCTTAAATGTTTCATTTTCGGACTCCTACATATGTTTATTGTTGTATCTTTCTTGTAAGTAAGGTCCAAAAAGTTTCAATATAGAATTTAAAGTAAAAGGATTTTTTTCAGATAAAATAATGTTGTGTGCAGTAATTTAGGAAGCAGGCGTTTCTAGATAGTACGTTCGATGTGTTAGAGGTTTATTTATACACAAAATTGCCAACCGAAGTTATTTGATTTCATCAATTTACATCATTTAAACGAAGATATTAAGTTTTTGTCTGACCCAGTTTCACGCACTATTCCCTAACAACAACACAATGCTTGGAAAATAATCCTCCTAATTCAATATAATTTATCGTTTATTCAAAAAAAAATCGAAAACTTATGTTACATACGTTATTTTCATGAAAAATTCTAGAAAAGAAATTTGGGACAAAAGTGATATCGGCTATAAGTGGATATGAATATAAATTGTGAGAATATTGTTATTAGGGCCCTAAATTTTGTATATTACATTTAGTGTGCCATTATTTTCATGCAACAACTAATAAATTTTATCCTCCTTCTTAGTAAAATAGAACAATACTAGAATCTAACTCCCCCGAAAATAAAAATGACAGTTTCTCTATCATGTAACAATAACCCCCCCTTGAAATCTCAGCATTTTATTCATTCCACCCTAACAGCTTGACTTTTGCTCCACTGACCAATAACATTGTAGTATAGCCCCCTATCTGTATCACCACGAAGCGGTTCGCATTATATTCCTTTAGCGTTCACCGTTCTCCTTGTGTGCCGCTTGATAGGAATTTCGGTTTTGATTAGCCATGTTCGGGTGAAATCGTGTATGAAACATATGCCTGTCGGCCGCCACGCGCCCCGTAATGACGTAATAATGTATTGATACGAAGACACGCGACGATCAACCCCCACGAACTTGGGCGCTTATGCGAGACGCGTCGCATACACTTGTAAATTTGTGTTTTGAAATTTTCAGAGAGGGAGAAATCTGAAAGCAGATTTAGTATGAGTTAAGGGTTGTTAGTGAAATTATAGTTTTCGGATTTTGGAAAATGGATTGTGAAATTGGCCGAAGGGAGAGAAAAAGAATAACACCTATTTAAATTTGAAAAGAAATCATTGAAAATACTGGGTACGATGATCACGCTAGAATTAATGAAAATAAGACACAAGGTTCATATTTTTTTAGTATTTTATTTTAAACAATTTGTTGTGTCGTCCGGTGTATGTAGATTACATTACTTCAAATCGTCCGGAATAGTAATGCACGACGAGACGAGAGTACTCTCGCATCTCGTCTCGTCTCGTAGCGATATGCGAGACGAGAACGAGATTACGGATCCTAAAACGAGACGAGATCGATATATTACATTTCTCGTCTCGTCTCGCGTGCATCACTAGTCCGGAAATACTTATTTACATCACCTAGGCCGGTAAAACGAGTTGGCATTACTGTTCTGGTGATGTCAATTTAGGACTACTTTCAACACAAGAATTAGAAAATTTTATGACTAAATATTTAATTTTTGTAACTTAAAAGACAAAATTTTATCATATAAATAATAATATGCTGTCATCTCGTATAGGTTAATTATAAGTTCCAACTTTATGATTAGCTTGTTTTGTAACTACAACTAACTTCACATGATACGAGTACAATTATGAGTTAAGTCATTGAAAATATGCAAAAGTATATAATATATACATATATACCGGGTGTCCCAAGAAATTCTTGACATAGGCGTTTAACATGGGAAAACAGTTTATAAATAAAAAGTGTCCGGCAGAATATTAAGGTATGATATTGGACATGATAATAGTAAATTATCTCCTCTCCTGTACGTTATTAATTATTAATTACTTTATTATTATTGTATATATTAGAAAAAAATATAAATAAATAATTGTTTCAATATTTAATGATTTATTGATTAAGATTTACAAACGTCTTTCGTTGCACAATACTTAGCGCAGCTACCTTTAGAGTATTAAATTTTATAGATTTGGGTCCGATTCTTCAGCTGGACATTTTTTTTTATTTTTTTGCAAAAAAAATTAAACTGAAAAATTTATCTTTTTTGTACTATTACAAGCATTTGGAAATAACAATAACTTTGTAATAAATAAAGAGAAAATAATTATCAAAAATTGATTACAACAATGAAAACAGTGATATAATAAAAATGCATTATATTTTGTTTTAAATTTAAAATCTTTTTATATTACATCATAAAGTATTGCAACACTTATTTATTTATAATTTTTTAAAAATAATTGCAATTTGTGCATTAATAATAAAGTAATTAATAGTAATCTCACATAAGGTAATATACTATTATCATGTCCAATATCATGGTTTAATTTTTTGCCGGACATTTTTTATTTACAAAAAACTGATTTCCCATGTTAAACGCCTATGTCAAGGATTGCTTGGGTCACCTTTGTATGATATATTTTCAATAAA
This sequence comes from Harpalus rufipes, assembly GCA_951394225.1. Classification (NCBI taxonomy): domain Eukaryota; kingdom Metazoa; phylum Arthropoda; class Insecta; order Coleoptera; family Carabidae; genus Harpalus; species Harpalus rufipes. The sequence goes on from OX596277.1 coordinate 13,480,235, forward strand.
TATAAAAGGATTACACATTTTACGCTCAAATATAAGTAATCCCATTCAAACCAATCTACTTTTGGAATGCTGACTACAGACGTTCTTAAAACCTTCCACTTCCTCACCAACGGTCGTCATTGTCAAATCAGGTGAGTATGGCGGGTGTTCTATTACTTTTATATTTTATTTCAATAAAGAAAATACTCTCAGGTTTATTCTATATTTCCACTCACTTTACTTTTAAAAATTGATGAACTCAGTGGCGTATTTAAGGGTGGAGCATTCTATCCATGATCTATTAGCTTATTTGAATAAACAAACTGATTGAGTTTTAGATTTATTTTTCGTATACAAAACAATACATTTTAAGATTTTAGAGAACATATAATACTTTTATATTGTGATCGTTGTAATAATTCATAATTTACAGTACAATACAAACAAAATTTTAATTTCACTTGGCGTTTTTAGTGGTATTAACACCAAAAGTGTGAAAACAAAGCTACCCGGGTTCCCAATTAGTCATCCAGTCATTAACGGTTACAAAATGCAAAACAAAATCATAATCAGATAGAGAAATGCAGCTTTGCTTTCCCCTTCTCAAAATACGAAACGCATTCGCTCAACAGTTGAATGCGCAGCACAGCTACTGCGATTTAAACACACTGATGATAATTACTATTCTCAGCCAGTTATGTTCGGTCATTAATTTCCAAATAAAATACTACATGGGGTGCACTTCATGAATATGGATACAGCCAGCAATTATTAACTGCCCGGGATTTAATTCTACCAAAACATACTAAATCGGTGACGGAGACACGACAATGTAAATGTAAACAATTTTATTGCATTTCTAACGTTTTTCAAAGTAAAACAATAAATTGTTTAAAGATATTGCATTGGTAACACATTGTTTTCTTCTGAATGCGTACCACCCGTTAAGTAAGAAAAATTAAAAAAAATGTATAATAATTATTAAGCTCTTAAAGTTTACAGTTTCTTCGTTAAATTAAATCTAGATGCTTGTTATACATTAGATATTTATATCAATTATTGTCATACGTAATATAACAAGTGATATGATTATCATCGATGATATTCTCCAGTGAAACCGAGCTGCAGATTTCACGAGTCCGAAGGACGAGTTGAAATGTGCTGCTTCGGTTTCACGAGCAATATCTTCGATTATTAATCATATCACGAGCTTATATTTAATGAGAGAATATAATGAATTTTTGCAATCTAACCTAACTTTTGATATATATATATATATATATATATATATATATATATATATATATATATATATATATATATATATATATTCATATTGTATTAAAACATGGTACTTGCGAGTTTTATTTAATATTTCGGAGTTTGAATATTATTGTTATTATTTATTTTTATACTCAAAATTAACTGTCAATGTCATAAATAAAGAAAACAAATCCCTTAGTAACGACTATAAATACGGTGATAATTTCCTTGTTTTTTATCATCGCTGTGATAGACATGTAGCTAGGGAGATTCTGAATGTTGATTGGCGGAAAACATGTCACGTGACTAAGGAATTATATTCTCAATAATATTTTCTGACATACAGATGTCCTGGATTCCCACCTCTTAGAAATCTTGGCCCACCCAAAAATTTTACTAATAAATTTAGTTTATTTTTATAAAAGAAATAATAATTTTAGAACGTGTTTTACACATAAATTTGTATGTATCGTATAAAACTATATTGTGACGTGCGCCCCTGAGTTAGAGTGTACGAGCGCCGCTACTGATGCTTGATATCCTAGAGAGCAATGTTAGAGGTATCCAAAACCTCCTCTTTCTGCGTTTTTTATTGTCTTTGGTCAAAAAATTGTGAGTTTTTAGTGAATAAGCACGTTTTAGGGGCCCTAGAATACGATTTTACTATATTTTAAAAATCCCGCTACTCTCGTTCATTTATGCTACACTTTTGTAGATTTCAAATGGAATTTGCTGTTGTATGCTGGTCTCCAAATTATCAAATATATGTGAATAGAGTTGAGGGTTTTCAGCGTAAATTTATTTCTGCACTGAAGTCTAAATTTCCAAATAATCTAATTTATTTCACTTCCTTACACAAACGTAGAGAGATGCTGGACTTAATTTTTCTTTATACAATTATAAATGGTCATATTGATAGTCCAACTCTCTTGAGTAAAATATCTTTACGTGTACCCTCATATTCTAGTCGTTCATCTAATATTTTTTCTGTAAAAATGTATAGGACTAATTTTGCAATGTTTTCCCCGTTAAATCGCCTATTGCGTTGCTATAATACTTTATTATGCTTCTCCGATATACCCGATATATTTAGTTGCACTTTGTATTTATTTAAGAAGTTTATAAAGAGTAGCTTCACTCATTTATCTATGTTTTTAGGAGTCTATTTTTCTTTTTCCATAGTAGCTAATTTGTTGTCTGTAAGATTTTTTTTTGTATAATTTATTATTGTCCTGTTATGTGATCACTTTTGGAAATAAATAAAATAAAGATATTTTTTTACGATTATGTATATGTGTGTTTGTGTGTGTGTGTGTGTGTGTGTGTGTGTGTGTGTGTGTGTGCGACGATCTTTTCATAAACGATAACTCCATCACTACAATTTTAAAAAATACAATTCTTTCGTATTCCTGTTCTTTACATCCATATGAACAGCTGATTATATTTTGGTTACAACCGGAGAAGTACCCTCATTTGATGATTTTAACAGTTTTTCTTGAAAAAACGCTGTTAAATATCATTTTTCTATTTCGGTGTTCTTATGTTTCTATAAACGCACTGTTTTGTACTGCAAACACGACGTTTAGAAGATCTATAAGCGTACTATTTTTGGCGCCTTTCATGTTCTCGAGTTGGTAGTCATGCTTTCATAACTGACAGATGACAGGTAACCTCAAAATGGTAAGTTGTTGATAATATTTCAACATATTACTTTTAATTATGGATTTTTATACTTTCTTTAGGTGATAGGACTAGAAAAAAATATAATATTAATTTCACAACCAGAATCAGACCTTGAATCATAAATACAATAAACCTTGCAATACACTAATTAATCAATAGTTGACAAAATATGAAATTTCAATTGTTAGCGAGAAGCGTTACCAACATAAACATAACTAACAAAAAAATACCTAGTCATAATTTGACGTCGCAATTTAAATAAATTTAATCGTAAAAATACCTCAATAGAAAAAATAGTATAAAAAACACGTATCATAAGGCCTGTTGACGCACTCGTCCTTTGTAAAACTCGCCTACCGGCTCGTTTTCCAAACTTGGACTCGTACGTTAACAGATTGCCTTATGATACTTGTGTTTTAATGTACTATTTTTTGACATTTAATATTATTATAAATGTGATCTGGTAAATTACTTGACTGGGATGAATGATGAAAGATAACGATATGTTTGGAATTCAGTCAACTTTATTTCATTCCCGAGTAGTTTCGACACCACATGTGTCTTCCTCAGGGGCTACATTTACAGAAGAAAAATTTACAATAGATAATATATTGAATTACATTGGTTTAAATATACAAAAGTTAACTTACATGAGTTTTCTTGTTTGTTGAAAATAATCTTTTGTGATTTAACAAAGTATGTAAATAAATGGAAATTATGTGTTTTTTTAAAAAATACAATAATTGTCAAAAACGAACAATATTTTAACTGTTAAATGAAATTTAACAAAGTCACAACTAATAAAAAGGTACACTTGTACAAAAGTGATGTAAAAAAGTAAAAAAATAAATATTCAAGTGTTAACGCCTTTAACAGCTAGCTATCACTAAGTAAGGTTTTGACCTGTACAGTGAAATATACTTATTTTAAAATAGTTGTCATGTTATTTTTTAAACAAGGTTTTACCGCCAAAGTTTATAATTGCAACCAAAAAAATTATATATATTTTTTTAAATTATGTTTTAATGATTTTGCGTTAATGATTATTTTTATGTATACATAAAAAAATATCATTAAAAAAGTATATATTAAAATTTTTCTGATTGCAATTAAAAACTTTTTTTAAAAAATAACAAGACAACTATTTTAAAATAAGTATATTTCACTGTACAGGTCAAAACTTTACTTAGTGATAACTAGCTGTTAAGGGTGTTAACACTTGAATATTTTTTTTCTTTTTTAACTCACTTTTGTAAGTGTACCTTTTTGATTGTCAAAGTTATAATTTTTATATATGCGTCATTTTAGATAGTACACCATTATTTTCTAACGATGTAAAATTTGTCAATGTTCATGTGTTTTAAACGCTAAAAATACAACAATTATTTAATTTATGGGATAAATTCGATTTAAATATTTGTTAAATATGGTTTACCGTAAATTACCAGATAATTCTCGAGAATTTACTAAAATATGACAAATCGCGTTAATGTTTTCTTATTTTTTTGCACTACATAAAAAAATATATTTGTGTAATCTAGTTTTAAAATTCATATGTACGAGTAGATTCACAATAAAATGTAATATTATAGTTTAATAATTTTTGAAAGTATGAAAGTGGTATATATTTTTCTATAGGTCTGGACCTGGACCCTTTGTTTTGACATACAATATTGACTGATTGGCTATATCGATTTGTTTGCCAAAGATTAAATTGCATGCCCTTTTGACCGTTGGCCAGTTGATTCATGCGGACATAATACAAAATCGTTAAAGATTTTCCACATTTTCTAACATAATTCTTATTTTTATATTTTTAAGTTACGATTAATTTTTTTTTTGTTGCTACTATATTCAGATGTTAAAATTTAATAAATATTAAAAACGTAAAAATGCGATCCTGCCAGGATTCGAACCTGGAATCTTCTGATCCGTAGTCAGACGCGTTATCCGTTGCGCCACAGGACCTTGTTCAGGCTTTTACACGTTTTAGTATAACAATCTAATTTCGGTACAAAATATTTATTTTAAATTAATATTTTATATTTAATTTAAATATTTTAAATACAAACTTTACTTCTTAAATATTACCAAACATAAAAATCAATTAAAGTTACTGCTGCTGTTTGTAGTAGTACCATCTATTACAGTATTGCTGAACTACAGCTATTTACTCTATAGAAAACTATTATATGGACGTTATTAGATTTTCACCGCTTTTTCTACTATTTTCCAATAGTATGCGCTAGTTGAAATCAGCTGTGTGCTGTGTTTATAAGCAACGAGTTTGTGACACAACACGAAATTCTGTCATTCGTAAATTTAGGTCGCGAAGTGAATGTTCACGTAAACAATCGTAAAACAATATTTTATATCCTGTATCAGTCTATGGGTAAACATCAATAAATCCTTGTGAAGTGAAATATATTTTATATAATATTTATTGAGAGAAGAATTATTTAATTACCTAAACAAAGTAAAAACATGAGTGTAAAACATTTAGCTAAAGGTAAGTTATGGGAGTGACTGGAACCGGTGTTTCGAAATATCATGCACATGTAGTGGGAAAAAAATAATTTCTTGTGATTTCTGAATTACGTTTGTGTCAAAATTTAAATACACGCGTTATTATAATTTTTATAAGTACCTATTATTATTTTTAGAGATAATTTAAAGATTATTATCCCGTAATTTCTTAAGGACGGCAAGTAAGCCGTTTCTGACATCATGTCTATTTTTATCATTTGATTTCACTTATATTGAATTTCTATGGCCCACTTGTAGTAACCCTGACTAGAATGTGTTCAACAATAAATTTAACGGTTGTTCCGGTTTAATTATCTATTTAATATTTTTGGATATATAAATTTTTATTCCAATGTTATTTATTATTAAACAATTACAGGGTCTCGTCAACCCCCTTTGCAGAAGGGTAAATTACGTCTTTACAGTATGCGGATGTGTCCTTTTGCCCAAAGGGTTCACTTAGTATTAGATGCTAAAAGAATTCCGTGAGTATGAACTATTTATTTATCTACATAATTAATTTACCTTACACGGTAATTACACATTTTCATTTTATGAATCTAGAAACAAAGCGACCTTCATATATTTTTAGCATTTTAATACAATTTCTCATCGATTCATTTTCTCCTTTTCCGCCTTTTAAACTACTTACATTATTAATTTGCATACTTAAATGTTTACTTACTTTCTTTAACTAATTATTATTCGCTTACGACATTATATAATAAGCAATTTAAACAAATACGCTAAAGTGCATGATTTCATACTATGAGAAAATGTGTAAATTTAACCCCGGAAGTGTATGCAATTTATCAACAAAACCGACAGGACCGTATTAACCCAAATTGACGTAGGGTTTGTCTTTTATAGATATGACACTGTTTTTATAAATCTGACTCATAAACCAGAGTGGCTTTTGGAGAAGTCACCTGTCGGCAAGGTACCACTTTTGGAGTTTGAAAGTGGCGACTTTTTAACAGAAAGTCTGATTATATGTGATTATTTGGATGAGAAATACCCTCAGAAACCGTTATATCCTAAAGATCCTTTCAAAAAAGCTAAGGATCGATTACTTGTTGAACAATTCGGCAATGTAAGTAACAACTAATAAAATATGCATTAATATTAACGAGGGGATATTTAAAATTATATAAAAATATTATACCTGAACATAGTTATGTACTTTTTATAAAATTCAGGTGATTCATCGGTTTATTCTTTTTAATAACTCGATTATTTTAAATATTATGGAAAAAAAATTCTAACGAAGTTTATTTTATATTAAAATATCTATAAATCTGCATTATGAGTTTTTCTATAAAGTGTTCCATTTTTACGCAATGGTATGTAACTATATTTTCAGATGGAACACGCTATATATTTATTCGAATTTGAAAAGTACATGAAATTTGCTATCCAAAAGCGTAAAAACAATCATATGTTATATTATTAAAAATTACAATGGCGAATGATATAAATAGTACATTTTTATTATATACAGTAGGCTTTGCATTACATTATTTTAACATTACGCCTTTCAAATTTAAAGAAAATTAATTAATTAAATATTTCATCTATTTTAATCCGATATTTCATTATTACACCTGTTATTAAAATTTTATGATGTCTAATTCAAAAAATATTGCAAACCCTTCTGTATTTATTAAAAATGTAATATTTTAATCATTCGCCATTCTATTATTTTAATAAAATAACATATAATAGTTTTTGTACCTTTAGATAGTAAATTTCATGTACATTTCAAATTTGAATAAATTTATAGCGCGTTCCATTTGAAAATATAAAGTTACATATCATTCCGTAAAAATGGAACATCTGTAGAAAAACCTAAACTGCAGATTTATAGACATATTAATATAAAACAAACTTCGTTTGAAATTTTTTTCCATAATATTTAAAATAATCGAGTTATTAAAAAATAACAGACCGATGATGAATCAGCCTGTATATGTAAATTTTGCCCACATGTTGCATGTACTTCATCGATAACAGCATTTACCTACTCATAGTCAAACATTTCAAACAATATATTCGTACCACTTATTTTATGTTCAAGATAAAAATTATCTAAATACTTATTTTTAATTGTATACGATAATAAATTTTAAATTATCTGTTTTTTTGTTGATGAAAATATATTAAACTCGTTTCAGGTAATCAGTGCTATGTATAAAGTCCTTGCAATCAATGATAAAAGCTGCCTGGATGATCATGAAAGTGCAATAATGCAAGGACTAGAAACATTCGACCAGGAACTTGCAAATAGAGCAGGCAGCTTCTTTGGAGGACAAGAGCCAGGTATGCTGGACTACATGGTCTGGCCGTGGTGTGAAAGAGCTGATCTTTTGCCTCTAATTGGAGGAAATCAGTTTCTCATGAAAAAAGACAGATACAAACACTTGGTAAGTATAATACACTATCATTAAAGAATTTGAATATCAATTTCCGATAACTAAACTTGCATTAAAGCACAGCATATTGTCTAAATATAGATACTATAATATATCTGCCATGTATAACAAGTTGCTTACCATTTTTATTTATATATGTACTTTACCGCGCGAGAAATAAGAGGTCAATATACCTATTAAACTATAGCCGTGTTCCTTCAGGCTGTGATTGTGATTTTGTGAATACTGTTTAGTTTAATCGTGATCCTTTCAAATCATGATTTAAAAATTATATCAAGAAAACAACTTGAATAATATAAACACCATCTAGCGTCAAATATCATATACAGACCAATGCAAACTAATTTAATTTATTTTATAAATAATCTACTGTCGAGTGTTATAGCCAGCACATTAAAAATGGATCATATAGAAATAAAAAAAAATCTTGGTAACATATGAAGTATGTTTACTTAAAACAAATCTTTTATGTAACATATTTTCTTTGTTTTCAAAAGTATGATGGGTCATTACATGCTTTTGTAGGAAAATCATATTTCCTTTTATGGAACAAAGCCCACATTGATAAATTTCTATGCTCCAAAACCTATTGTCGTTAGCCATTTTTAAATTTGCTGTGAAATGAATCTGTGTGATCTCTCAAAAAGGATGATTCAGAAGGGAAAGGGGAAGGATGGCTAGTGATCACAAAATGAGAAAGTGGGGATAACGAATAAGAAACGAAAAAACATACTTCTTCTTAATCATGGTCACTTTGATGATTTAGATTATGAATCACAGCCTGAAGGAACACGGCTTATATACCACTAAAAGGCACACAAGAAATGTCCGCAACTCATGCACTCTTCAAGCGTGAACACGGCCCCTTATGCGCATGCGTCAACAGCGTCCGAACTCTAGACAAGGTTGGATATAGAAACGTTGCGAACATTTTCCACTTATACGGGAGATAGGGATTCAGCGGTATATAGTTTAATAGGTATATTAAGTGGTCTCAAACTCAAAATGAGTGTGAGGAAATGAACAATTCTCGACCTAGTACGGAAATTGAAGAGGTTTTCAAGTTTTTTTTCTTCACTTTTTACCTCTCGCTAAGAGAAGTAATGAAGAATTTTAAGGTCCCTATAATCCGATTTTAACATTTTTACGATGTCTGTGTGTGTATGTATGTTTGTGTGGATGTTGGAAGGACGATTTCTCAAAAACTGTAACACTTAAGTTTAACTACGTATTTCTCAATCGGACATTACTGGGAAGAGTTGAAAAGGTTTTGGTAATAATTGAACATCGGAAGTAGCAGATTCTTAAAAAATTCTAAATATTATTTTTTGAAAATTTTTGTTCTTGCAAGAAATAACATTAAATTCTCTATCTGATACATATACATATTTTATTATATCTTTTATAGATTTAGAGATAAAGAAATATAATATATAAAATAATCTGTTGTAATAAATCTCACAATCAAAATAATGTCATGGAAACCAATTGAAAAAGTAAAATGTTTGTAACTGTCAGATAAATGTCAGTGTCAAAAATCCAGAAACATTACTGAAGACTTTTTAGGGGAAGTACATACATTATATTATTTTTTATTGTATTAATAGTTAAATATTTAAAAATATATACCCTTCAGAAATAGTGTCAATCCCGACAATTATTTGGAAACATCTCGAAAAATTAGAACAATAGGACAAAACCAAAGAATGAATTTAAAATTAAAAATCTAAATATAAAGAATAGGTATAAGTACAATTTTTGGTGTAGACATACAATAAATCTTAAATACAATACTTATATAACAAAAAATTAATGTGGCGAGAGGTTTTGTGCTGGCCACAACAGATTTTTAATATGTTAATCTGTACAGGGTGGAACAAATTCGAGTTCCTTATATGAAAAACTTTCTTATTATACACGCTACATTTTGATGTAGGACAATTTTAATAGGCACCACAGGAGTTTTCGATCGTCTTTTGTTTTTAAGCAAAAAAAAAAAAAATAACTTCGCTTATTTTGAAAATACCTCATATCTCGGCTTATAATGACAGATAAAGAAAAAATGTTTAGATAACTTTCATATGGTTTTTACCTCCCGCTACCCTTGGTAAGGGAGGTATAGGGATCGTGCTAAAAATCGCATATCGAGATTTTGGTAAATGACCACGTTTTAAGGTTCCTAGAATCCATTTTTAACATTTTCACGATGATGTCTGTGTGTATGTATGTGTGTGTGGATCCTGTTTACGCTCTAACTCAATACTATCATTCAGAAAGTTTGGAAACCATGTATTTCTATCTTACTCTAATATGGAAATATCTGATTAGATTTTGGTGGCAATCGGATAACCGGAAATGGCAGTTTACTTGAAGCTCAAGATAGTTTTTCTTCAAAAAATACCTTTAAATGTAATTTTTTCTCAAATTGTTACTATAAAAATTAAAGATTATTTCATTTTCTACAAGTTTGCTTTAATACTTTTTCTATATATTGTATGGATAAATTTATAAAGTAATATAAAAATTATATACATAGGTAAATGGCGGGAGGTACTGTGTTGGTCACATCAGATTTTTTACGTAGAATATCGTAGTATGTAATTGGACTGTTTCAATACTTAATAATTCTCGAATAACACAATTAACATTATATTACAGTTGGCAACTATGTGAGAAATAATTTCTTACACTGTAACCCACGACTGTGGGAAATGAATAACTTTCGTGGTATGTTAAGTATGGGAAAAATGCAATTTTCTGTAGTGGTCGTAGAGAAACATATTTTTTAAATGGGAAAATATTGAAAATAGCCTCTTCTTTTTCCTTATTTTATAAGCTTTTCAACGATGTATAACAAGTCTACATTCTCCTGTTTTAAACAAGAATAAAAGCTAAATTATTAAGTTATTGAGGTGAAAAAATTGAAAATTATTGAGAAACAAGACGAAAAAAAATCTGTTGTGGCCAGCACAATATCTCTCGTCATTTTCTTGCGCGAGCGTCATATGACTTTGTTAGCATTGGCAAGCAGATATGGGGACCCGTGTCAGAATGACAGCTAGTAATAATGTACATAGGTGTCAAGTATCATAATTTTTTATTCAAAACATCATGATTTTCCAAATCCATGTGGAATATTTTTCTCGACAAGTATATTCCATACTATTGATGACAAATTTGAAATTTTGAATAAAAAATTATATCAATTATGACATCTATGTAAATAACTACTGGCCGTCATTCTGACATGGATCCTCATATCTGCTTGCCAAGGCCAACAAAGTCACATGACTGCTCGCGCCCCATAAGTAACGAATTTAATATTTCTTGTACATTCAAATAATTGAAATTGTATCTCTTCTTTCGTTCTGTACTGAATTTTGTCCTACTCTTCTATATTCAAAATTCTTCAAATTCATTAACAGTATTAGGGGTATTATTTCTTAAGGATATATGTAAAATTAACATACCTATAATTTAAATACATATTTAATTATTAATACAATAATATATATATATATATATATATATATATATATATATATATATATATATATATATATATTAAATGTACTCGTACCTCCCAGAAAAATCTGAAATACGTAGTTAAACAAATATTAAGTATTATAGTTTTTGAGTAATCGTCCTTCCAACGTCCCACACACATACACAGACATCATCGTAAAAATATTAAAATCGGATTGTAGGGACCTTGAAACGTGCTTAATCATTAAAATCTGGATATGCGATTTTTAGCATGAATCCAATACCTCTTAGCGAGAGGTAAAAATCAATTATAAATATTTATTGAAACACGAATTTTTTTACTGATTTTATTACATTTTATATATCATACGTGAGTTAGAGCATATTAACTGCACTCATGTGCAAATTCTTTACACTCGTAATGCTGTTATTTATTTATTTAGCCATTTAGCCTATGACATTGCAGTATATATTAATCTCGCTAGTATTATAAATAACTATTATTTATTATAATAACAAAAATTATTGAGTAGTTTTAAATCCATATACGGGCCTATTCTGTAACAATGTAGTTAATTTTTAACGACTAGGTAAAAAATTTATTCAATAGATATTGATTTGACAACTAAAATTCCAATTTTTTTATATATCAACATACATACTTGATTGGTTAATTTTTTTAACCAGTTGTTAAAAATTAACCACTGAATTACAGAATACGCCCCATTATCGTATTTAACATTTCTATTGAAGTTTCTGTTCTACTCAATAATCAGTGCTGTAACAAAAAAAAAAAAAATATTTGATTTCATATTACAATTAATTTCTACGCACGCAATGGATATTGGACGAAAATTTAAAATAATGAAATAATTTTTGATTCCAGATGGACTGGCGCAATGCCATGCGCGATGACCCAGCTGTTAGGAGCAGCATCTTGGATACGGAGATTCATATCAAATTTTTGCAATCTCGTAGGGCTGGAATTCCCGACTATGATATTGCAGTATAAGTGAAGTATGCAAAAATCATTCTACTTATCGTGTTACTTAAATGGGTTCATTTATATTTTCGCACAAATCTATTTATTGTACAACTTTGATTGACATTTTATATGTACTGATAGAAGTGGCATTTAATACACAATTTTATATGTTTTGTTCAATAAAGTTTATTCATTATATTATTGCGTTTTTATTGAAAACATAAAAGAATTTAAAAATATAAGAATTTTTTTATGACGAATAATTCTTCACAAACACGGAAAAAATTATACCGCTTGTTTAATAAACTTTACTTGCACTTATTCGTTAAAAGTTGTTAAGAGTACAAGGGACACATAAGTACATTTGGAACACAGGTGTTAAGTACAGGATGTTTATCATTCTACATAATTATCAAAATGTTTTGTCTACATTCATTTTTCGTATATCATTTCTTGAAATCGAAGATCCGATAATAATGTTATTGTTTCGCCTACGTATAATTTCTAGCCGGCGTCTTGAATTGATAACTGCATGAGGTATATGTTTATGTTTTTATTTTTCGCATAAGTTTTATAATGCAGTCATTGAAGTATTAGCATTCATACAGTAAACTCTATATTAAACGGGCTATCAAAATGAAATTAATAGTTAAGAAAAATCGAGTACTTACAAAAATTGCAGACCTTCGTTCAATCAGGTACGAAATGCACTCATAATTTAATGTTTATAAACATTTATTATTACACTAATAAAATATATTATTTACAAAAATTACACCTAACATTCACAAAATATTTTGTAAACCATGGACAATAACTATGTATGTACGCCGATAACTGACATTAAATACTAATTTAATTCATACATCAAGCTTGGCTATGAACGGACAAGATTGAACCGTGTTGACGTAACATGTATAAACAAACATATATATTTTATTTTCAGATTACAACATTTGCTGATTCGAATGAATTATTCTCAAATCATGGGATATATACTAAAAATTACTAAACAACTGAAAGCGTTAAAAAATTGTATAAACAAATATCCTCTTATCACAGATAAAAACTTGAATATCACAAACAAATGCCATCAGTCTTACTCTACGACACCTTTCTTTGTAACTAATCACTTAATTTGCAAAATTGATAAAAATAAAATTGATCAATCTTTTCTTCGCGAGTTAGAAGAAAGACAGAAGAACAAAAGTAATAAAGAGTACCCTGATATTATAACACTTAGAGCAGAATTTGTTAGACTGGAAACACATTTAAAGAAACTAAAAATAAGAGCAAAAATAATAAAATTATTACAAAGATGCAAATGTTGCAAACTGATCAATAAGAAATAAACACGAACTCACCAATTATTGTTAGAAATGAATTTTTATTCTCAATCTGCAACTTAAAGCAAGAAAAATTTTCAGGACTGAAAACAAAATAAAACCAATGATAAATACGGATTATTCAAGGAAGAGGAATAACAGGGAGAACTATAAGAACATAATTTAAACAATATATTATGACCAAAATTATAAACAAATATGGCTTCACCAATTCCAAATTTTAAATAACAGATTGAAAATAAATTCGATACATTTTAATGTAATAATTTCTAATAAAATACTTCAAGTATAAAACTTAATTGTATTTGTAATGAAAACAATTTTTAGATTATTAAGCAAGTATGTATATACATAGTGTATTTTCCTTTGTACTAAAAAATCTTATGTACATTTAAAAATCATTTTATAATAAAATATAATTATTTACAATTTGAAAGATTATTATTAACACGTTTTCTGAAATGTTGACAGATTTAGAATACAAATGAATCATCACAGACAAATATACACATTCGATGACGGAAGAAAAATAAGAAAACAAAAACAAATTTTCTTTGTATAATAAAAAATAAAATAAAGAAAAAAGTCATCTTAAATTATAACGAAGACGCCCAATTTCATACCGCGGGCACAAAAATAAAGTTAATGCTAAATGATAATGAATACACGAAGACGCTCATTTTTATTTCGCGGGCACCAAAAACAAACGTATAGAAATAAAGCTTATCTTATGGCCCTATACAGATAATAATTTGTATCTGTAATTAAAATGTTAAAACATTTTCCTATATCTTTATATATTCCATAATTGGTATATTATTAAAATTATATTCCAATAGTGAAATAAATATGATGTAAACATTTTGACTGTTGAAAACCTTGAAACATTTTAAAGGTTGCTCAATAAGTATATCACTGAATACGACGGTATGCATATAATACATAAAAAATTAAAAAATAATAAGCGTAAAATTAATTCTTTTTGGTCTTATCCTGAGTTTTTGCAACATGTAAATTATAAAATTAAATTAAAAAAAACTAAATTAAAATAACGTCGTTTATGCAATAAATTAAAATAACGTCGTTTATGCCGTAAATAAAATTAAGAATTCTATGTTAGACATTTCGTATAAACTAACTTTTATAAGTGAATTTGCGGTACGTTATATTTAGTTAGGATAAATAAATATAGCTACACAAATTGTTGAATAAGTCCAATTAGTATTTCGTCGCTAGTATCTGCAGAAACTTTGCTGTCATCATACATTTTCATAGGTTGGGTTTTAACATCTGACATAGTGTACAATTGGCGCAGGTGCAAGAAATGAAATTAAACTAAAAGTTGAAAATAGCAAACTTCTTAATTTAGTTTCATTAGTTTAGTTCTTCAGTTTAGTTGCATAAACGTTGTCATTGATAACAATAGACCTTTTCAATTTAAAGAGATGGAAGATATGCGCAATGGGATCTGCACATAGTAAGCCAACAACTGGCGGGAGATTTAGTTGATATGATGGCGCTTTTTTTAAAATTTTGACGTAAAATGTGAGAAAAGACTATGACAACTTAAAGGAAGTTATAAAAGCTTTTATTGAAGCTAAAATGTCAACGATGCAAATTTTCACGGACAATACAGGCATTTTACTTACTATGTGTAGCAATAAAAAGAGATAGCTGTTAAATTGAAAAGGCCTATTGTTTCTACTTGTTTAGTTTTTTAATTTTTTAATTTAATTGTATGCATAAACCCAGAATTAATCCGCGAATTAAATGCCCGATCCTCGTACAAAAAATGAAAAGAAAAATAATATATAAATATAAGCGTAATCTGTCATCATTTCTGTTTAAAAGAATCCATCAATTATTTGACGAAACAAGACAAAGTGACACTGAAAGTCATGCTATGAATCTGAAAATCTCCATGGGGTGATTTCAGGATTTTGTTCAACTGGGGTGGGAGGTGGTGAGCTTTCCGCAGGAGGTCCTAAAAATAAATCAAAATTAAATTAAAACCGAAACCAAAATACTAATCATGTATAATTTTTGTAATTAATTAACCAATTGTGAATTTCAATATGAATTTATACCCTAATTTAGTATCTTATTTTCTATATTTAGGTGAATGATTCATGCTTGAAAATGAGCAAAATAAAAAGGTTTTGATGAAAAAATAGATAAAGAAATAATAAAAAAAAACGTGTAACATGCAAACTAAATTATTGTTAATCTATAAGGCACAGTGATAATTATACCATATTTATACCTATGTAATATTTTTGATTTTCATATAGTATGTACTTGTTTATAGAAAATATAGAAATATAACTTATAAAGTGAATCTCTGACCGTGTCACTATGTGACCGGTTGTTACATTAACGATCCGAATTCGAATCTGATCGAAGTTCATTATTTATAATTTTTATTTCTCGTATTCGATACTTATGGTCCAAGTCAGCATTTATTAGGCACACGCCGCCTACGATAATATATATCAATATATCATTACCAAAATCCGCACAAAGCAGAGTGGCAAATCCAATAATGTGTAAAACCCGCGATGATTATTTATTAGTTGTATCAAAATTAATAATTTAAACATTTCACTGAATTGCAAATTATTTGACGTCACACTTTTGAGCAGAGAAAGAAAGTAGTTTACATCTGCCAGCACTGTCATCCAACCACCTACTAGCAGTGTCAAATTATGAATAATATAAAATACTGTATTTAAGATAAGAATGGAATGATGGAAAAACAGGAGCAGTTTGATCTTGTTGATAATATTATCCAATCAAAACGTAAGATTAAACTGCTCCTATCTTCCCATCACTCCATTCTTCTCTAAAATACAGTAATATACAGGGTGTTTATTAAACATAGGGCAAAAATTGAAAGGATTATTCCCTGGACCATTCTAAGGTGATTTTGTCCTTTGATGATTTTTGAAAAGCCGCTTTGTTTCAAAGATACAGGGCGAAAAATAATTCGACAAAACCAATTTTGATATTTTTAAATTATTAATCTAGTAACAGCAGGCAAGTTATGTGTCAAATTTGTTGAGACGTTTGGCTGTTTGACGTGTATTGGCAACAAGAAATGCAATGTGGTTTATGCACGATTATGTACCAGCGCATTTTAGTGTGGTTGCTCGTGATTTTTTAACAATAACATACGGAGATCGCTGGATTGGTCGAGGTGGACCTCACTTATGGCCTGCTCGATCCCCGAACTTAAACCCCCTGGATTTTTTCCTATGGGGCCATCTAAAATCATTAGTATATGCTACTCCATTGGCAAATTTGGAAGATTTAAGACATCGGATAATTGCTGGCTGTAACTCCATAAGAAACGAACCTGGTGTTTTTGAAAGAGTTCGGCAATCAATGAGAAGATTGGATTCTTGCATCGTAGCTGGAGGTAGTCATTTTCAACAGTATTTGTAGATTAAGAAACTTTACATGTAATTTTTGGTATTAAATGTTATTGTCGATTTTTTTTTCGCCCTGTATCTTCGAAACAAAGCGGCTTTTCAAAAATCATCAAAGGACAAAATCATCTTAGAATGGTCCAGGGAATAATCCTTTCAATTTTTGCCCTATGTTTAATAAACACCCTGTATAATCACGACGTCATACCATTATAGCGCGAAAAGTTTTCATTAAAATTATAGATGAATAGTTTTATATATTTTTTTCTGTATACTCAACCGTAAACAACTATCTACTTTCTTAGTAACGAGTACGGTAAGTACATTTTTTCGGCCTCCGCCGGTAGACATAGCAACGACCTTGAAAAATGCGTTTAATAAATTGTACCATAACAACGCATCACTGCAAACTTGTTGAAAAAAACACGACGCTTTTGATTAAATAATAATTTATTCTAAATAATTTGCTTTTAAAATAGTTGGTTGAATGTACAGAAAAAAATTATACGACACACGGCCGGTAGCTGCATTTACGGCAAATGCTTAACAACCGGGCTAATGACGTAAATAGCAATAATAAAATTTTAGTATAAAATCATTTAAAATTAATCATACTTTGTTAATTTAAAAAAAATACGCATTTGTTTTTTGGCCCCGTTACCTCTACCAGTAAGACATAATACGCAAGATATATTTTGCAATTATATTTTACGAAAATTAAATTTGTTTATTATTTTCTATTCCATGCACCTTTCTCTGTACCCAGTCATAATTCCAAATATGTATATTTTTCCCGAAACTGTCAAAAAATAATAATTTGCATGGCTATCTTGAGTTTTTTAAGTTCATTTTTACAGAATCATGTAAAATTTTACCTGATTAGTTCTGTAATTACAAATATACTAATTTCACCATTAATGCAAAGATTGTTTTAATTTTTAATACAATAGGGGTTTCCAAGTCTACAGTTTTTAAAAACATACTTATTGGATATCAATGTTCATCATGTATAAGTAATATTAAGGTGATTATAACCGTTAATTTTCTGATTTTTATTACTCTAATATCAAAATGAAACTTTAATGCATTTAAATCGAGTGCATAAAATTCAGTATAATTTACGTTTGTGACGTGCTGAGTACTGGCAATATACCTATTATACTATACACCGGTAAAAGGCACACAGGAAATGTCCGGAACATTATATATAAATACCAAAAGAGGTAAAAGTAGAAGTGATCAAGAAAATAGCTCTACCAGCATTAACATAATGCAAGCGAAAGATGGACAACATGTGGAAAAACAAGAATAAAATAATAAGTTCAGAAATGAGATTCTTAAGAAAAATAGAGGGCAAGACAAGGAGAATTCTAATAAGAAATGGGACATTCAGGACAAATCTTAAAACAAAACCCGTGGAACAAATAATACAGGCAGGACAACTGAGATGCCTACGGCATAGGAGAAAAGAAATTTCCTAAGAGAGTTTCGAAGCGAAACCTATAGGAAAGAGAATAATAGGACGCCCAAATAAAACTTGAAGTCAGAGAAGCTTATCTCGACAGAAAATCACGGAAGGAATTCTGAAAGAAGAATCCAACACACTAAATTCCACTCCACCCCAACAGCCCTATACCAGTAAAGGTAGAAGGGCTCGAGATTAAGTAATATCGAGTGTAACTACCGTGCGCATTTATTACTGTCGCTATTTTATGAGGCATTGATTCAAATAAAGTTGGGATCACATGTTGTGGTGGGTGTTTATTTTGTAAGTGTATATAAGAGATTAACATGGTAAATCAGTTTTTTGCAGACTGTAACCCCCCCGTTTTGCCTGCCAACAATGAATGTGGTCAGAAAAATAAAAAAAATTAACACGAAGAACATGTAAATTATGTATTGGATATTTTAGTTCCACAAAGTAGTTATTATATTAAATCAAATTCTTATAATAGTGATAGCCATGGCATTTAAACAAAACGATAATCAATTGTTTGAATTTTTAAGGGCCGGTATTTTCACTTCCGAATAAAGTTTCGAATAAGTATTCGTTAAATAAATTTATTCTATATATTCATTCAACGAATAACTCCATTGAGTCTTTTCACCCATTTGACAAAAACAAATAGCTATCTGTCGAATAATTTTTACATTCGTGAATTGGGAACCTTGCAGAGTGAATTTGTGTCAGTGGAGAAGGATGGAGTTTTGTGTAGCCACGTTAAGCAGACAAGGATGGTGTCAAATTCTTTTGAATCCGTACTTGTCAAAATTTTGTTTGACATCCTTAATGTCATCTATATCCTTCTGCATTTTTAGCCCCGGGAGAGTGTAGTTTAACAAGTAATCTATTGCAGTAATCATACGCGGTAAACGAAATATATGTATATTGTAAATTTGTTATTATTTTGTATATTCCTTTCAGCTCGAGGTAAATGAATGTCACTATATAAAAATACTCAAAAGTATTCAAAATCCGAAAATATTTTACCAGCATCTAATGTCAGGATCTTTATAATGATTTACCCAAGGAGGGATTTATCTATGTATGCACCTCTGAGATCAAATACGAACCCCAATTTGTAATAATAAAATAAGAACAGTTTGTTTTCAATCGGAATCTGTCAAAAAAATCCTTGATGTGTGTGGTTAGGTTGTCTGATCGTGTGTTTTCGATTTCTCGCATTATTTATTCACAGCTCTAACAATCATCAGAATCATTAAAAATATTTAATATATCCACTTTGTTAATAAATCTGCACTATGTAGAAATGTAATGTACGTACGAATAAACCCTTTATTCGCTACCCAACTAGCGAATAACAGATGTTATTCTATCGAATAAATTTATTTGCAAGTGAAAAGACAACAAAAATATTTATCCGAAGGTTAAATTTATCTATAGCTTTATTCGCAAGTGAAAATACCGGCCCTAAAATATGCTTGATTATTTTACGTTAAGCTATTTATATATATACCTTTCAACTTGAATTTCAGAAAAAGTAAATCCAATTTCAAAAATACTAAATTCAGTATCAGAATATATTTTTGTGTAAAAAGCAACATACCTACATTAATTTTTCAAAAAAAATAATTACGCTTATTTTACCTAAAAACCAGTACAAATTTGTTATAATATTTTTTCTCTATCACAATAAATAAGATATTTTCGAAATGAGCGAAAAACGAGTTTTTGCCTGAAACAAAAAAGATCGAAAATTGTGATAACTATTAAGCCTTTCTTGAAAAGTTGACTATACAATGTGCAAACGGTTTTACTCTCTCGTTAATATTACCAAAGATATCTTAAAAAAACATCGAAAATGAGATACCTGTACATGTATGTATGTTAAATTTTATATAAAAATACATTCTGATATTGAATTTAGTATTTCTGAAATTGAATTTACTTTTCCTGAAATTGTTATTACTTTTTCAAAAATTGAATTTACATTTTCTTAAATTAACTTACTTTTCCTGAAATTCAAGTTGAAAGGTACGTAGCTATATAAATAGCTTAACGTAAAATAATAAACCATATTTTAAAAGTTCAAACAATTGTTCATCGTTTTGTTTAAATGCCATGGCTTATCACTATTAATAAGAAAGTAATTTAATTTAATAACTAATTTATGGGACTAATGGCCGGTTGCACCAACGTAACTTAAATATTAAACTTGACTTAAATTGACAATATTACATCGAAATGAAATATAATAATTGCTGTCAAAATTTCGATTTATATTTTTTTTGTTTAAGCCAAGCTTAAAATTTAAGCCTTGTTGGTGCAACTGGCCAAAAAATATTACATACATAATTTATATGTTTTTCGTGACATCTGAAGCAGAATTAATTTCTTTCTAACCACATCCATTGTTGACAGTCAAAGCTAATAGTGTGCAAAAAACCAATTTACCATGTTAATCTCTTATGTACACTTGAAAAATAAACACCCACCACAACATGTGATCCAAAGTTTATTTGAATCAATGCCTCGTACAATAGCGACAGTAATAAATGCGCACGGTAGTTACACTCGGTATTACTTACTTACTTAATCTTGAGCCCTTCTACCTTTACCGATGTAGAGCTATTGGGGTGGAGTGGAATTTATTGTTTGACTCTTCTTCCAGGATTCCCTCCATGATTTTCTGGTTTGAGTTAGGCTTCTGACTTGATTCCATTATATTCCTATCTGTTCTGCCGCTTCTTTGACTTCTTCCAAGTTTTATTTGGGCGTCCTATTCTTCTCTTTCCCACAGGTTTCTCTTCGAAAACTCTACCATTCTATATACAGGTTACCCCATTTTCGATTTTTTTTAAGGGATCTCGAGTAATATTAATGGTAGAGTAAAATCGTCTGCACAGTCAACTTTTCG
Organism: Harpalus rufipes; assembly: GCA_951394225.1. Classification (NCBI taxonomy): domain Eukaryota; kingdom Metazoa; phylum Arthropoda; class Insecta; order Coleoptera; family Carabidae; genus Harpalus; species Harpalus rufipes. The sequence continues at coordinate 13,501,742 of OX596277.1, forward strand.
AGAAAAAATTAATAGTCACCACAGGAATTTTCAATTTTCTTTTGTTTTTGAGCTACTTGCAAAAACTTGTTTTTCGCTCTTTTTTGTACCGTTTTTAGGTAGAATAAAATGGCGCAATTAGATTTTTTAAAAACTTAATAATTCTCGAGATATAACATAAACTTACGATTTTTTAAATGGGAACCTATATTAAAAATAGTCTCATATTTTTATTTATTTTATAAACTTTTCAATGATAAATAACAAGTCTATATTCTTTTGTTTTAAACATGAATAAAAGATGAATTTATAATTTATTAGGGTCAATAAAATAAAAATTATTAAGGAACAAATGACAAAACCAATTAAAGATTGTTTACTTCAAAAGCATATTAAACCATTTTTTTAAATTGTGTCAGCTGTAATGTTAATAAATAATAATTTAACCTGAAAATAATTGGTTAAGAATAATTTTGAGAACATAATTAATAGATATAGAATCAAAATAAACAAATGGTGATTTTTAATTGATAGATATTTTCGAAATGAGCGATAAACGAGTTTTTGCCTGTAGCTTAAAAACAAAAGTTAATCGAAAATGAGACACAGTACATGCCCTAGCTATCTCAGTTGTCCTCCTGTATTATTTGTTCGACGGATTTTGTTTTTTGTCCTGATGTCTCATTTCTTATTATATCACTCCTTATCTTGCCATCAATTTTTCGTAGCAATGTCATTTCTGAACTTTATTATTTTACTTCTTATTTTTCCAGATTTTCTTCATGTTTCGCTTGCATATGTTAACACTGGTAGAGCTACTTTCTTGATCATTTCTACTTCTTTTGGTATTTCTTTCTTTCCTAAGAACATATTATTGCATTAAATACTCTTCCTATTTTCCCCGTTATCTCTAGTAGTTCATCTTCTAGTTTCCCTGTTTTGCTTATTAACACTTCTAAGTATTTGTATGTAACTCTACTTGTACTAGCCTGGTATTATTTAGTTTAATCTCGCGTTTTTCGTCTTTGCCATGTATGATCATCGTTGGCGTTTTTTCTGTTTATTGTCAGGTTTGTCTTTTTCATTTCTTCGTTATATATGTTTATATTATGTTGGAGATCCGCTTGTCTCTGCGTATCAGAGTTCGGTATCGTTTACTTTCTTCATCTTTTTTGCAAGTCTTTACCACATCATCCAGAACTAATGATGTTAAGAAAAGGAATTTGCTCTTAGTGAAACTGTTTTGTTTTATAATCGTTTATTAAGACAATCATAATACAATAATAATAATGCAAAAAATTGCTTTCAAATTTTGCTTAATTGTAGGTGTTGCATTTTTTTATGACAAGCATTGTAGTATTGCTATTTCCTTCTATTGCCATTGTAAGACTTTTTTTCTACAACATTTTTCCATATTATACAATACTTGCATATATAACAGCACAAGAAGTAAAATACTGATACGTGATGCTGTCAATCCCTAAGATTAACACATTTGACAACATTATCGGGCCTCATAGAGTATACTTAATATATTCAATATACAGTTGGGCTCCATAGCGTTATGTTTACATATTTGGGCTCAACAGAGTCCTATTAATGTCTAAAAACTTTATTCATTAGAAATTATTTCCCCCTCTACAAATGCCTTGACTTATGTTGAAAAGAGCTTGTAGACGTGACCCTGCGCTAGACAAGGATGAAGATTTAATGTCCTGGACATTTTTCACTTATAAGAGAGAGGGGTTCAACGGTATATAGTATAATAGATATATTATACTGACAAATGCTATTGGCTGTTTGAATGCGTAAATCACGCCTTATGTTTGCGCTGTTTTTTACGTGACACGATGACACGAAATGACGTATTTAGCGCGTTTATCATATATCCGTCTCACTCAGCTTTCGGTGTAGATGACGTCACACACATCGTCGATTTCTTTAATTTTTTTCTACCGCATTAATAAAGTTTTCGGCGAAAATACAAAATACGGGTCTAATATGTTTATGTCTCGATGAAGATATTAAAAGATAAAAAAGGAAACCCCTATTGTCAAAAGTGACAAGATTGCGGATTTATTACTAACTCGCAAGTTTCCGGTCCCCGTAGGTACTGAAATATGACTGACTTATAACATATATTATTAATTTTCAATATATTAATGTAAATTTACATTTTAATAATCACGTTATTTAATTTTTTTTCTTTCTTTTTATTCTACAAAACACTTTTATCTCTATGTAGATATTTTATAAAGATATAAATATGGATACGAAAAAAATAGAATATACCAATGCCATACCACAGTTAATTCAGAGTTTTGGTCCCTAATTTACCAAAGGCCAACAATAATGTTTTTATTTGTTAGTGACAGAAAAGAAAAAATAAAAAATAAAGCCAGAATTTACCTAAATCCGTAACTGATACAAGTAAAACTCACGTACGTGTAGATTTTCTTCCCACTTTACGTTTCTTCACAATCTCTGTCGTTGCTTGTTTCCTTGGACCTTTAAACAGGAACTATGATTGTATACAAAGACAAGCAATTATATTTTCATTGAGAAAAATTACTGCATGCTTTTACTTTTAATATCAAAAATTAAATTATTTTCTTACGTCAAGAGAATATATTACTAGTTAATTACTTTAAATATATAAATTAAATATATATACACATTAAGTTTAATCTAAGCCAGGACACAGTAGTCTTCACATGTCTTCTTAATTCAGAAAATACGTTCTTTAACGTAAAAAATCTCATTACATGCAAAATGAGGTAAAATGAAACTAAAACATCACAGCCTTGACAAGAAATGGTAACTAGAATATACTGATTCATTAAAATGCAAAATAAGTGATCATAAGAAAGAGTATCGTTATCAGCAAATTAAGTTATTTTTGATTTTAATGACTTGTTTTTCTGCACAGTTCTGCTAGTTCTTTCAGTTGTTCTGGTGGCTTGAGAGGGCCTCTTCTTCCCATTTCCGGAAGCTTCCGACTTGCCAGCAGTCGGAACCTTCACGTAGCCGTACGGGGCTTCCCAGGTTGTACTGGGAGGTCGGTTCATAGGAACAATGATAGGTTGAATAGAAGGAAGTTGATAATGGGGATTGTACTGAAAATTTATCACTGGGACATTGTTTACATGGTAGTTGATGGTAGGAGAATTATATGTGTGGTTTATATTGAAATTATCGCTCACCATCTGACTGGGAACCGGATTCATATTACATAAATAAGAAGCGGGGAGAGGGGGAACTTCCTTTAGTTCTGCGGGGGTTTTAAAAGGCCGACTTATATTAACTTTGTTTCGCTCAGTTTCAATACTCTCTAACTCTGCAATACTTATCATAGGAGTGGAAGGATAAGAAAGTTCATCTTTTATCTCTAATTTTAAACTAGATACCCTGCGTTTTTTGATTGGCAAATGAATTTCGTGATCATTATTACAGTTATCTAAATTAATATTTACTAATAAACCGCTTGACTGGGAAGGGGACGATGCTTGTTTACATTGCGATTCTTCGATTTCATGCCAATAGGGAACTTCCGCAGGGAGAATGGGTTGAGGTTGAGCAGGAGCAGAATTCGTTGGAACATTTGGCATTGGATTATCATCAGTCTGATTAAAACTACAAGATTGATCTACCACAGGTTTGTCGTAAGAGATACTCGGTGTTGGAGTACATGTCGGCTCTACTGGAATATTTCTACATGTGTCTGGGACAGGTTCACAATTAGGAATGAAACAGGTAGACGCGCTAGTACAAGCCGAAATATCCGTACAAAAGTGATGTTGGAAACTATTATTCAACGAAAGGGATTCGAAATTTGGCAAATTTAAACTAATGTTGAAATCAGGACTCACTGTACCTCGTTTCTTCGTTTTCGTATCCTTGGCTATTTCAGGAATCTTCTGTTCTTTGGGGGCAGGGGTGACAATAGCGGCCGGAATCGGCCTCTTTATCACCCGCACCCGAGGTGTTTCTTCTCCTTCATTTTTCAGGTAATCTTGTCTTTCCAGAATCTTCTTTGCTGTTGATGAACCGCCGTAAAGACTTTTTATTGTGAAAGGATTCCGTAATTCTTCTAAAATATCACTTTTTTCTACTGCAGCATCATTATAAGTTTCATAATCAGGCACCCATGTTTTTGGATCACCCTTCTTCACTACGACATTAGGCATTAATAGTTTGCTTTCTTTTGGTGTAAGTTTAAACATCCGTGAACAAAGAGATTCCCAAACGTTAATATCTGCAAATCGGAGTATTTTTTCTCCGTTAATAGGAACTCTTCCTTCTTGTGGAACATCTGTCCCTGATTCAGAAAGAATTGGTTCTGGGGTAGGGGTAGGTGTTGGTATTTCCAGAAGAGTATCTAATTTCGGTACTGGTCGTTTCGTGTAAGTTCTTACTGGATGTTCATCAATCTTTCTTTTTTTAGTGGCCTGTATTTGAGGCTCAGGATCTTTATTAAACTCTTCATATATTTCATTATCGATTCCTGCTAAATAATTAGCAAAGTCTTTTCCGGATAACGGTTCCATATCGGGTGATGTAAATTCATCAATTTCGTGATGGCTGTGTAACGAATTTTCAGATTCTTTATCCATTAGTAACTGATTTTCTATATTATTATTGTCTGACACAACATCAATATGCGTTGAATCTTCATCGAGAATCTCATCGGTTAGTTCATCACTATCACTAGCAAGTCTAGTCGTGTCCACTACACTGTCACTTCTGCCCGTCACGTGTGAAATAAGAAGTCCGTTTTCTATAGCATTTGTGACATTCTGGGCCGCAAATTGTTCAAATTCGATATTAGAAACGGCGGATACTGTCTGTTCACTAATATCTTCTTCGTTCGTTTCGCACTCAGGTGTTAGTTCACTAATTATCTCACTACACACTATTCCGTCGGTCACAGTCCGCTCAACAACGAATGTTTTAATTGTTGGTTCGTCACAATCTTGTTCTGGTTCTGGATCGCATTCTTCTTCGTTGATATTGCTTGTGGAGTCAACATGTTCGAAGTTATCTGCGTATTCTCTTCCAGGTTGCTCTGGGAATTCGATGACTGTAGATTCTTGAGGGTTGTCTTGAACTGGATGTGACGTACTTGTAATTTCTGTAAGACCTCCACTGCTATCTTCTGCTGGTTCTTCTACGACTGGAGGCGGCGAAATTTCTTTTCTAGGTGAAACTATTTCTTTTTTGGGTTTGATAAATTCATTAATGGGACAAGGTAAAGGTGTTGGTGAAGCTAATTCTGAAAGTGGAGTTAGAATTTCTTTATCTGTTATGGATGTGGATGTTAAGTCTTGAATTGGTGTCACTGACTCTATTTTAGTTTCTTCCCTAATTTCCGTCGGTGCTTCAGAGATTGGCGATGGCGGTGGAGAGATTTTCAAATCTTCTGATTGTTTGATGAGTTCTTTGCACCATTGAGGAACTTCATCGTCTACATCTGTCAGGTTGATTTGTTCTGGTTCATCTGTTGTCAAGTCTATAACTTCTGTAGAGACTGGAGGAATTATTCGTTGTACAGGAGGCGGTTCTACAGGATCATCAATAATGATACAATCATCATCCTCAATTTCCTCGATATCATTTTCGGTCTTTACTTTTTCTAACATATATGAATCCTAGGGAGAAATATGCAGTTATATAACTATTTTATCATTCAAATTTAAAGAGCTAGAAAAATTACGCGATTTTTAATTACACAATTTTAAATTGAATTTCCCATATTCGGAAAAAAGTAGACTCCCGGTGAAGGTGGTGCTAGTTTTAGTTTTATGTAGATACGGAAATGTTATTGTGTTGCGCTTCTATAATAAACTAATTTTCAGACGACCACCTACAAAAGTAGCTATAACAACACGCTAAATAACAACAGAAAGTGCAACATAGCACACTAATGATGTTATGAATATAACACTCGTGTTATTATGAGTTTTTAGTTCCATTAATCGACAACAGATGGAATTTCGGCAAAAAGTTAAATAAAATATATGATAATTTACAATAACCGTCAAGTTGAACATTAATAATTATTATATTTGCTAATATTTTTGTATCATTTAGTATTATTTATATGATGTAGTTTTAGATTACGCGCGTCTAACGGATTGAGTTGCGTCGAGCGCCGGTAGTTGAACCTAACCTCAAACGTCAGCCGGCAGCGGTTTCGTGTTTCAAAGTAACACAAGCATTCCAAGATAAAAGCCTGGTTAACTTTTATAATTGTAGTAACAACACTATTAACATTATGTTTGTAAATAATAAAAATAAAATAAAAAATTTCTAACAACAGTAGGAACTGTAATATGCCGATTTTACATTGGCCAACAGTTGCTAGTGCAACTGCAACTTGCAATTGATAGCGGCAATAACTTGCAAATGCAATTTTTCTTGCTTTACATTGAGCAACATGCAACTTAAACATTTTTGAAGTGTCACCAACAGTTATACCAACATTACTTATTAATAACTATTATTTTGACATTACCGTCATTACGGGTGAATAAAATGAGAATTTCAGCGTTGTAAAGTAATTTTAAATGTTTTAAATACTTCCATAATTAAATTTACAATTAAGTATGGATTAAATGGACATCAAAAGGTGACTCACTGATCAAAATAAATACATAACCTATAAATGACAGATAAACAATAAGTTGGTAGTACCGTAAATTACCAAGTTGCGCGTGAAATTGTTGCACGAATTAGAACATGCGCTATTTTCGTGCATATTACACTATGAAATATTGCCACTATCAATTGTAAGTTGCAGTTGCACGGTCAATTGTTGCCCAATGTAAAACCGGCATTAGTGTAAACACTTTTTTAAGAAATATTTTGTGGTCGTCTGAAAAATAGTGTACATAACTCGCTCGAAAGTGTCTAGCATGCTCGTGTATTAAATCACTCGGTGCTACGCGCCTTGTTCAATCTCTACACTCGCACGCTATTTACTACTTTCCACGCTCGTTATGTAATATACTATTATGGAACTAAAAACTCGGTAATTTTTCCGACCCTTTAAAAAATCTTAAAATTCATTGATAGAGTAAGAGTCAAAAATTCCAACTTTTCTTGATTCGCTTTAATTTTAAACTTGTGTTTTCAGTTATTTCTGAACCACTCGAATAGTATTTCATAGTTAACAATACTTATCTGATAAAAGATTTTGAAACGTCAATTTGATACATAAACAAGCTAATTATTGTCTTAAAAATTGCTTACTGATAAATCATCTGCTGTACAGTCAATGCCTTCAAAAGACGAGCAAAATTCTGATATGAAAGTTTTCTTCTCTGTTGGATGATAATCTATTCTTTTATTTTTGTTACAAATTTCCAAATATTCCTAAAATATTCTAAATTAGTATATAATAGTTCTTTGTGATATATTAAAACTTACCCTAATAGCCGAATCTAAATCGAACAATCCCGTAACAAACTGAACATGAACATCATGTTCTCCACAAGGCGGTAGGAATTTGTATTTCCTATAATTTCTTAAAAATGAGATTGGTGGTCTAAGGTCTGTCAGAGCTAAATGGGAAATTGCTTTCTTGTCTTCTTTCCCATATAGTCTTTTCCATAATTTAAATGCGAGTAAATTTCTTAGGTATTCTAGTTCTGTTAAAGGTTTCTGTCTTTTGTTCATTAATAATTTCCTGAAGCAAAATAATACACAAACATATAAATACAAATTCATCGAATCACAAATATCATTTGACAAACATATTATCTGAATAATTTAGACATATCAAACTTTTCATTTGTAAAATAATAGTTATTTAACAAATAGACGTAATCGAGTTTTGCATGCATTAAATGTGGATGATCCCATTTTCGATATTTCCATAACGTATAACAATAAAACAAAATTATTTTTTGAGACTAATTTAATAACTACTTTTAAACCGTTAGTTTATAACGTTCAGAGAACCGTGAACGAATCAATTATTTAAATACGGTGAAATTCATGATTTTTTCATAAAAAAATCTTCGCATTTAAACTAATTTAATAGTTACCGCACGAATTATCAATCGTCTTGTTTTTGAATTACAGCCTAAAACTTGGGTTTTGCTCATTTTGAAAATATGTCACATCTCGTTTATTGTGAGGGAAAGAATCTCTATATTATTTTGTTGTATAAAACATTTTAATAATTTATTAAAGTGAAAAAACTGAAAATTATTAAGAAACAAATGAAAAAATCTAGATCATTTTTTGTTAATTTGGATTCTAAAATGTCTTAATTAAATAATTATCTAAGGCCGGTATTGTAACCGCCAAGTTAAATTTAGTTTCACAGTAATTTTTTCCTAATTGGCGTGCATAAAGAGAATTTTGTACAACTGTGTACATGTCAAATAAATAGCTTTAATTTTAGTTGTCAATACCTGGTATTACTCATGAAAATTACTGAAATTAGATATTTATTTTAAAATATTTACATCAAACAGTAAAGCACTCTCTTAAATTAAAAATTCAGTATTTATTTGTAGATTCATAACATAATAAATATAAATTTTAACTCTAACCTACCCTGTAAGTAACAGTTGTCAAATGACAAGGTAAATTAAATTTCAAATGTTTATTGAAACTGTCAATGTTACCAACCGTTACATTTTAATATTCCTTTCAATAAAAGTAAATGCGAAATAGTAAAAATAGTATGAAAAACACGTATTACAATGTCCATTTATAATACTCGTACTTTGCGTAACTCGCCTATTATACCCATATTACAATAAGGATCATTGTAATACTTGTCTTTCAATATACTACTGTGTTACGTAAATTATTTTTTTAACGTCATAGTTGGCTTTGACAGAATTGAAAAATGTGTTCATATAAATTGAAGGAATGTGTGATAATGGCGAAGATAACAATAGAAATAAACAAGTGATGATCTGGTATTGAATTCTTCATTTGTTTCATTATCATTTTCAATTGAGACTTCCCAATAAATTTATAATTTATGTTTAAAGAAAAAGAAAGCATGTTATACATCACTAAAAAGTTTATAAAATACATAACATATGTATTCTCATTTACAAATATTGCTTGTGTTAATTTCCAGAATCAATAAGTTTTCAAAAAACATGACCCTGTACGTAAAAAAACCATATAAAAATAGTTTTAACATTTTCTTTCTCTCAATAAACAAGAAATAAAACATTTTTAAAATGAGCAAAAAAGGCTATAGAAAATGTATTTAACAATAAACTTTTCTCAAAAAAATTGACTATGATGTGTATCGTTAATATTACTCAAAACACCGTAAAAAAAACCTTGTAAATGAAATTTGTAATATACTTCATTTCACGTAAGAAAATAGTATGGCGATTAAGAGCTGGCCGTTTTTACATCCATTACATAAATAACTTAAATTCGTGAAACCAAACTTTGTTAATAATAAATATTTTTATCTGTAAAAATGTAAAAGACCCGGATATTAAAAATTACTACAAAACATGGTTAAACATCACTTAATTCTGTATATTTTATTTGATAACTGACAATGAGAGGTGATATTGTTTCGTTTTGGTGAACTAGGTTTGCATTCTGACCAATCAAATGGCAGAATTTATATCCCATTTAAACCAACGATATTTTCGTACGTGAAATGAAGTATAGATCTTTTCAATTAAGAGATGTGGTGAAAATGATTAGGCAGAAGACACACGCCATCAACCTGAAAAAACCTAATAAAAATGAATAAAACTTGTAGAAATTATTAGTTGTTATTTATTTTTGAATTTACAATTATTTCTAAGTCAATCCTTATTCCTTTTACGAAATATAAAATTATTTGACACAACATAGTCATTCCCAGTAGTGCCAACGTATGGTACAAAAATAAAGTACAATTATTTCAAATTATTTTATATTCCGTAAAAGGAATGATTGACTTAAAAATAATTGTAAATATCATTAATATATACATTACTTAATACAAGTACTTTTTTTTCTTCTTTTAAAAATAAATAACATCCAAAAATTTCTACAAGTTATTTTATTTTATAAGGTTTTTTCTTCAGGTTGATGACGTGGGTCTTCTACCTAATCATTTTGTCTATAGAATATATGCGTATAGTAAGTTAACAACTGACCGGAGTCATGGTTACGCGCTTGTCATATGAGATCCAAATGAGAACCAAGGCGATTGCTTTTTAAAAAATTCTAAAAAGAAGTTATAAAAGTTTTTATTCAAGCTAAAAATCCAATGATGCAAATTTTCACCGAAAATACAGGCATTTCAGAAACTGCAATATTTTTGAAGTTTCACGGACTGTCCAGCTGGACTAGCTGGAAGTTGCAGGCGCCATTTTACTTACAATGTGCAGAGATAAAAAGAGATCTGTTAAATTGAAAAGGTCTATTTTTGCAAGCGTCGCATACAATTTTTTAATAGTAAAGTTTTGAATTATTTAACAAAATTAGAAAATATTTTGGTTGTAAGGTCAATTATAATGTTTAACCATATTTTTTTCATAATAGTGTCCATATTTAGCTCCAAATTACTCATGGCAACGTGGATTAATTATTTTTTGCACTCCTTTAATTTATTTTGAATTCTCAAAATGCGTTTTTTGTTTACTTTTTGCACAATTATATATAAAAAATATGAATAATTATCACATACCGAAATACTGGATCAAGTATTTCCTTATGTCGTCTGCCAATATTTGGTATTTGCAGCACTATATGAATCATAGCTTCATAATTATTAAATAAATAGGTCCATAAAGCACTCATAATTCTGGAGGATACAAGACTATCGCAGTCTTTTCCTCTGTGCACTCTATGAGATGCTTTCAATTCCAATCGACAATAATACAGCAATAACTGACCTATATTTTCGTGCCACTGTGATATTACAAAAAACTGCAAAGAAAGTTAATTAGTTAAAAATAAAAATGTTCACATTCTTTACATACCTCTTTAATGTCTGAATAATATAAGTAGAAAAACATTAACGTTTTACTCATTCTATTTGCTATGAGCGATGCTCTATTTGGACTTGTATCACAAAAAAACATTTCCTTCTTTATTTCCCTAAAATATTTTACAATAACAACAAAGCATCATATTACACTTATCGTATGACTCACTGTATATACTGTTCCATTATTTCGTCTAATTTTTCTGAACACCTCATTCCGCATATTTTTGTGCATTTTTTACTAAACTCATTTATCCATTCCGGAAAATTTGGTTGTTGGGGTTGTTGCTGTTGCTCATGAACAGAGTTAACAGGTGAACCTAAGATACCAAATGTTAAAACCAATAAATAAACGTAAAACAAGTGCAATCGACTTACCCGTTGAAGATATTTCTGGTTTAAAAAATGATTTGTTAGCGAACATATTGTATATCTTTATATAGACAGTATTGTAATATAGAGCACCGTTAGTGTTGGAACATTATAACCTAAAAAATAAAAATAATACAAAAAGAAAACATGTAACTGTAATTTATTTGACTATAAGTTGTGATTCATATTCACTACTGCAATTCATCACTTATTAAGATTAAACAAACACATAAACATATTATTTACGTACCTTTTAAACTTGACAAGACGATAAAAATGGCGACCTTCTCAATTTAACGCTTTGGAGAATTTTATCATGGGTGAAATCACTACAACATTTATTTACACAGTTCTAACGGATTTATAATCTTAACTTTCATCTCATACAACTTTTATCACATAATTCTCAATATTTTGTTTGTAATCTGGATTGTTTAGAGTTGCGAATACTCTCCATTAATTTACATCATAGTCTCTGTTCTCTTCTTCTTGTGTTTGTGTTTTGTGTTGTTCGTCCAGTCTCCCAGGCAGAGGTGCCGCCAAATTATTTTTTGAGGGGACTTCATATATTTAAAATCGATTATTCAACACAACTGATTTATTAATTATTGACGAAGTTTAAAGCATTTATAATAGAATAATATTTAAGTATTTGCAACTTATTCATTGTAATTACTTAACAACATATTATTTTGGGGATTTGATCATCTTCATCTCCTTCATCCAGCGTTCATGTATAATTAAAAAAAAAAACATCTGTTCGACACTTTTGGAACTTTGGTATTCTATTTTGTATTATCGTTTTGAACTTATTTTATTTATCAAAAATATTTATAAAACATTTTTATTAAAACAACGAATTTAATAAGCTTGTACTCTTATAAAATATAGTCTGTGCACAACATTTTGGAAAAGTAAGTTGAAACCTAATACAATTATATAGTCAATTTGCGTCTGTTGTAATTGTAAGACCAAAAATATTCATAATTTAAAACATATTACATTAAAAAACAGTTTAATGTACACTTTTTATAATTATTTTTTTTTGACAACAATGCTATGTCGTCATAATATGCGATTAAAATATTGCAGTCTGCGATATCAGTGGGATGAAACCTCATTGCAGTCAAGTCCCCTTTTTTAGTAGTTAGAGAACCGCGGCGAAGAGCTATCGCGCAGTTGAGTTGAACAGTAGAGTTGTGAACAGTTGCTGAATGTGGACAGTAAGCAACGGAAAACAAAATGTTGTAAAATTTTGTTTCCTTTCGTTGCTTCGAAAGAGTTTTTGTGCAGTTTTTTGTTATAATAATGCAATAATTTAAATGGTAAATATATATTTGCAGTACATGTAAATAAATTTACTCAGTAGATATGCTAATTAGAGATGCAAATAAGTCAATAAATTAAAATATTAAAAAGTTTATGAGTTCTTGACATGCAGCTATCAAAAGTTATTTATTATTTGTAAGGCTTTATCTTATCAAAGTTTATTTATCTAGATTTTTAAGATTATTCATTAAATCAATATTTTATTTTGATTTATAACATTAGTTATAAATTAATGGTGAGTGAATAGCTGGCGCAAGTTAATAGTTTAAATTATATAGTACTTAAAAACAACATACTGCGGCCAAGAAAACAATAGTAGACTCAAAGGTCAAGGTGTCCTCATCAAAATCGTAAATGTGAGAAAATCCAGGAAACCAATGTCGTTGACAATCATATTTAGATATCAACTATAAGGTCTTTTAACTGTCAGTCCTTGAAACATGAAATTTTAATTTTTCTATTATACTAAACTGTTTACATTCGTTGATGCGAGTATGTAAAATATCCTTAATTTACTCATTTACTTTCTTAATTAAATTCAAATTATTTACATTGGACTTACCTTGCAAACATACATATTTAATTACCAAAGATTAAAAACACACATGTAAATTTTTTATAATTTAATTGTAAATTTTCCAGATAAACATGGATGTGGAAACTGGAGAAAATGAACGAAACCGCGATCACGAAACTGGGGAATGGATTCCATACATTTGTGACCAAGAAACGGGAGAAGAAACATCAATAGGATTAATGCCGAATCAAAGAACAACAAAATTTAAAATCCCAAGTGCTTATATCAAAAAATCCGATGAAGATATTCCAGATAATTCCCGCGACATGAGTCCTGCTTTATTGTTTCTTTTACCCACACTTTTTGTTTATCCCGGTGTTACATCAATAATAATCGCTATTTTAGAAGTTGTAATTCACACTTGGGCACATCGGGTCAATAAAAAATTGGCAAAAAAAAATGTTTACTACAAAAGCCCGATGCATATTATTGCGTCGGAATTTTGTGCAAAATGCCGGGATATCAAGTCTATGGATAAAATAGAAAAGATGCAAGACAAACGAACACATAGATTTAAATGTAATTATGAATATGTTAAACGTATAGTAACATAAATTCTATATTATTTGATTTTGTGAGTTTATAAAATGAAATTATTCAAAAGTACAGATGAATAAGTATGTATAGTATATTGAGTGGTTGATCAGTGGGCTTTAGATAACTATGAAAATTATATACCAGTGTAAAATAATATTAAAAGACACGAAGTTTCATGCACGTGGATTAAAAGGTTCAAATATTTTAAGATTATTTTATAATTTTATAAGAAAAACACCTGTAAAGATAAGACTGTTAAGTGCATCATTTTTTAGCACAAGGGAAGATAAATAAATTTATCACTGTTATTAAAATAGTTTAATTTCATCCCATACACATTAAAATCAAAAAATCACATTTATAAAATTACTTAAACTTTAAAATCTCAGCAGTCGCAATTTGACATACCTTACTAAAATCAGAGCTAAGGTGAGCTCTCCAAAACTTGCACCGCCCCCAAATCACAGCAGGATAATTCGGACTCTGAATTCCGTGGAAAATTCTCGCTATAGCTCTTCCTGTGAAGTTATTATCTCTATACATTGCTACAATATTTCTTACATCCGCTGCTATTTGTGATTCGTTACTTAATATTTTACTCTCAATTTCCACATCTTTCAATGGATGCTCGCAGCTGAAATATTCTCTAATTTTCGTTTTCAGTTGTGTAGATTTTGAAGAATATTTTTCCGAAAGGCACAAGTGGTAGTATTTTTCGGAAACTTTAGTTAAAGTAGTGTGGACTACTTGTAATTGTTTTAAGGATGTTATTTCTTGTTCTTTTTTCTTAGCAAATAGAGTGTCTAAAGCTTCATCCAGCTCACATGGAGATAGATTTCCAGGAGCACGAACATGGAAACCCAAATTTGAAAATTCTACCGTTAAAGTTGAGCGTTTTGGCATACTATTTTCTGAAATAATATTATGTGATCAGATTGCATTAACTAACTAAACATTTGAATTATTTTATACTACATAATATCTTGATCAATATTTATAAAATAATATACAAATTATTACTGCTTTAATTACTTATAACATGCCGCATGCAGACATGTCAGTTTTCGTCGATTTTTAATTTTTATATACGTTAAAAGAAAAAAAATATGTGGCAAAACTGTTTAAGTCTATACTTGTTATTTAATTATCAAGGTCAGTAAGTGCTTCCTACCGGTTTAGGCTGATTTTAAACACAAAATTAAAAAGAAATACGATTTGAAAATTTTGGTTGTCATTTTGAAAGTAAGCTTGTATCGTTGTTCTTATTTACTTTGTTTACTTAGCACATCCGAATCGGTAAGTATTTCACGCCACTTACTGATCAGTAATTTGTAAATAAAGCTTACTTCCTTGGAAACCCTATCGGTAACCATTAATAAAAAAAAAAACGATCGTGCAAAATAGTATATTACGTACCATTAACTATTTTTGCAATACCTGCAAAAATAGAAGAAAAAGAAAAATAGTTTTCAAAATTAACAGCTGTCAGATTGATGTCAAAAATAAATTTCTATAATATATTCACTTACCATCTACCGAGAAGAGTAAGTATTTATTTACCATCCACCGTGAACGGTAAGTATTTAATTATCATCCACCGTGGACGGTAAGTAAATGTTATAGCCCTGATGTAACCATGGAAACCAATTGTGCAATAAAATTTCCACGTGTTTAAATTTTGTTATTAATGGGTAACTTACAGTACAGATATTGCATAACGTATTTAATAATATATATTTTTACTTTCAAGTTTCATGGCAAAATAATTTATGTCAAAAGAAATATACAGATAAATTTAAAATAAACATCGTAAATGTGGATATTGTTTATCGTATCACAATAATAAAAATATGTATTTGAACAGTTTTTTTTTAAACAAATTACATATACCACAGTAATAAACTATATTATTATTAATTGCTTAACTTGTCAATCTAAGGGCCTTAGAAAAATTACCAATAACAAAGAAAAATAAGTAAATTATTATTACTCGTATTTCAATTCCTACTTTAAAATTTGCAGGAAGAAAATTCAGAATTTAATTTTTTATAAGCAAACTTCCAATTTAATTAATATTTGAAAAAGTGACATATCTGCTCATGTTTCCACAGATTTATTTTCTCAATCTTTTTCAAATATAATCGTTCCGATATTATATCAAACAAAATTAAAAATGTTTTTTATATACTTCTAAATAAATAAATACATCATCACGGCTTATTAACCATTGATATATTTGTACCTTTAAGGGCATTTACCAGGTATGTTTGTTTGATGTATGTTATCTAGTATAAAATAGGCTTAATATTATAGTTTTTTTTTCCTTAATTTCTGTTCGTCGTGTTTTTCTTTTTTTTAAAAAAAAAGTGCATGTCATAGTTTTATCACTAATATAATTAAGAACATGAATCACATAACTTGAAATAGAATAAAATGAACTTTAATTTTCTTTTTTATTGAAATTTGTATGAATACCTGGTTGTAAGACATTTACTTTTTTTCTTTATAAAAAAAAATAGGGTATATTCAAACGACTATAAATGCAAACACAAATATAATTTCTATAATATACAAGCTGGCTGGAATATCGATATTTCTATTTTCAATTTCAAGTAAAGTACCTTCAATTTTAAAAATACTTTAAAAAAAGTAATTTGGAAAAGATGTTTAGAATTTAAAAGTAGAAGTTAAATTTAAAAAAAAATGTTCAGTTTGTTTGGTAAAATTTAAACATTTCATTTTGATGTTAATTAAGGAATAATGTACCGGCGATTAGTTATAAGAAAAGTACTTGATGTTGTTTAAAAATATTGTAGACAATTAGAATTTCAGTTTAAATTAAATTTTTACACAAATTGACCTATAGTTTACATCTGGAGATAAATATACCTAACAAAAAATTGGTAAATCTATCTAATTTTAATAAATTAAACTAAGATTTTATTATAAATATCATCTTTGTATATTATAATTTTTAAGTACTTTTCTCATAAATAAATTTACAATTTTTTTAATTCAGTTTAAATTTAAATTCCACATAATTTTCCTAAATTACTTTTTTATGCATTTAAAGGTGCTATTCTTAAAACTAAAAATAGAAATAGTCATTCTCACCAGCCTGTTTACTGTAAAAATTTCTGCATTTTTAATACTATCAACTAAACCAAAAATAATTATAAGGAGTATTTTTTTGTGAGATTAATGCAAAAAATCAATCACACTTTATCATATTTTAACATACCTAATATCCATTCCAAATTCTTCAATTTACTTTTAGCTATTCCACTGTCCCAGCCCATAGCAGCAGCAACATCTACCACCGCAAACTCGAACACATTTTCAGTCATGTCCTTGTCTCTTTTCTGGAGCGCCAAAGCCATTGCTAAAGGCGGACAATCTTTAGCAGCCTTTTTAATATTATTTACACTTCCGTAAGATATTATTTTGCACATTGTATATACAGGAGTTAAAACTTCTAAGTACTGCCTTTTATGAAGTTCTAGATAACACAATAAAGTAGATATATTTTCTTCTGGAACATCTAATAACTTAATTGTTTCTTGGATGGAAAATGCTACTTCGTGTCGTGGGCAAACTTTTTTGCAATCACAAGGGACAAATATTTTTTGAAGAAGTTTGCGGATTACGTGTCTGTCCAATGAGTTGGCGTATATGTGACGACGGAGTTCGTTTTGATCGTTACCCTGAGATAAAAATAGTGAATCAAAATTTCGAAAATTCATATAAAAATAATATCGTACTTCACAATCTAAAAACAGATGACAATGTGCCGGAAGACCATCTCTACCCGCTCTGCCGACTTCTTGTACGTAACTTTCGAAACTGCTGGGCATGTTGTAGTGGATAACTCCTCTAATATTGGATTTATTTATTCCCATGCCTTAAACATAAATACATAAAATCATGCAAATTTCCTAAAATAAGTTTACAGTCCGTGACACCAAAGAAAATTGGTCTGAGGAATGTTAAATACTATAAGCGGCGTTACGATTAGAAATATTTCACTGGCTTGTTATATGCACTTTGTCGATCAGTATTAACTACAATAGACCAGCGGTATGAACACTATTTCATAGTGACATTTTTTCGAGACTACAGTTGTCCGACTTTTCCCCACTTCTCTTGTAAACTAACTATACTAATCAAGTGTTCAGGATAACATGCTCAACATGGGGATCACGAGAATTTAAAGAGATACAAAGTCAGTTAAATTAGGCAAAAGTTGCCCCATTGCGAGACCAATTTACCGGTGTTTTGTTTATCCAGAAAAAAATCATTGGACACCAGATAAAAGCGAAAATATAAATTTAACAGTTATTTTTACAATGAAATAATACAGAATTTTATATTCTTTTAATTTGCGACCCTCAATTTTTTTATCACTATTGAATTTCGCGTTATGATGCCAAAATTACAAACTTTCCAATTATAAGAGAGGTAGGGATTCAGCGGTATATAGTTTAATAGGTATATTGTGTAGATAAAAACTATACATTTATCAATCGATTCATTGGAAAATACTATAAAATTATGCTTTTCTATAATCTAATTTTTCTTTTAAACAAATATCTAGAAATCCCAGAAAATTATCAAAATATGATAAAATCGTTGATTTTCTAAAAATTATGATGTAAACATCATTTAAAGGGAAGTCAACTTTTTTGGCGCCCCCTACGCCCGTTTTTCAAAAAGTGCAAATGCGTCTTTGCGCCGGTGTCTTTAATTAAAACATCTACTAAGTGATAATTATTTCTCTATTTTTAAATTCATTTCTTTTTTCATAACTTTTTAATATTTAAATTGTAATGTTTTTGCCTATGTTCTTATTGCGCCTCTTGTTGTTAATGGCTCTAGGTGGCTGTCTTCTCTACCTAATGGTAGTTACGCCTTTGACAACAAAAGGAGATATTTTTAAAAATAAATAAATAAATAAAATGGGTTACATAAAAAATATTAGTTTTTGTTGTAACTCGAAAATTACAGGCGGCATGGAAATTATTTTCACACGACACTGAATAGACACTAAAAATCAAGGACCCGGAACGGAACAGAAACAAAACGATAAACGAAAAAAAAAATCCGGAAAAGACCGAAACGAAATTTTTAATCTTATTGCTGGAGCAAAAACGACATAACCGAAATAAAAAATTATCCCGGTTAATAACGTTATTATTTTGTTCCTAATACAATGCTAATACACACTTTATTTTTAAAGAATTTAAATATTATACGTCTCATGTCGGTAAAAATTTACCGAATTATGTATTTTAATTATTTATTATTATAATAATAGATAAAATTGTTAAAAATATGTTTATAACAGTTTTTTTTATAAAAAAATATCTGGAATGAAATAATCAGTTCGAAACAAAATTTATATTTCGTTGGAACGAAAGGAAAGATATTAACCGAAACGAAATTATTTTGTTCGGAGCTGCATCGGAACAAAACGAAAAATCTTTTCGTTCCGGGTCCCTGCTAAAAATGTATAACTTTATATGAAAAACTTGATTAAAATTAATTTTTCCTCATTATTAAGTAACTTTAATGAAATGGACAAATGTATCTCGATTTTTTTATAGCAACGATTTTAATGATATAAAACCATGAAAAATGATTCGATTTTGTTCAAGTAAATTTTAATCGAAGTCGAAACTGTTACAGTTTTCGATTTCTCAATGGGGACAGTTTTAAATTGAACATATTGTCTCAGTATTAATATTTATATTTTTCTTACCAAAAGCAACAGTAGCAACAACAATTCTTAAATATCCGCCCATAAAAGCATTCTGAACAGTCCTACGTTTGCTGGCTGGTAAACCAGCATGGTATGCTTCAGCCACTGTATTCAAACTCTTATATTTTTTAGTAGTTTCTGAAATTTGTTTTGGTCTAATGGCTGTACGTAAGGTTGAAGCTATTCTTTCACACTCTTCTCGCCGTGTGCAATATACTATAATAGAACTGAATTCGTCGAAAGGGCTTGATACTAAAAGATTTTTTAATGCTGCGTCTCGTTGCATATCACTGGAAACGCTTAAGAATAAATTATCAGGGAGAGGAATGTCACTAATTACACCATTACGGCCATCATGAATCTAAAATTGATTTCATTATTATTTGTATTTGTGAAAAAATTAATAATATTACTTCTAAATGTTCCAAAATACTAGTGCTAGTAGCATGAGTAGATGTAGCAGTTAGTCCTAAAACTGTTTTAATCCCTAATCTTTCTTTTAAAACTCTACAAATAACTAAATATGAAGGCCTGAAATTATGACTCCATTGTGAAATACAATGCGCCTCATCAATACAAGCAAAAGCGATTGACGGTAGTTTTCTCAAAATCGATCCAAAACCAGATTTCTTTTCCCCAGATGTAACAGCCTCCGGAGAAACCAACAAAACATTTATTTCTCCGTTTTCAATCAATTGCATGACCTTACTTTTCTGCGTAGCTGTTTGTGCCGTATGTAAACAAGCAGCTTTTAAAAACGATGCCATTCCTAAAACCTGATCATCCATAAGAGAAACTAAAGGAGATATAACTAAAGAAATGCAGTTTTGTCGTTTGGCATACAAGTAAGCAGGGAGTTGGTAGCATAAACTCTTCCCAGAGCCTGTACTCAAAGTCACGAGGGTCGACTGTCCACACAATATACGCATTATCGCTTGTTCTTGCCCCGCACGGAAGGTTGTATGACCAAATTGTTTTAGTGCTTCAAAGACTTCATTTGGCGTTTCTATAAATTAAATATTATAATATATTGTTTAACATACATAATATATTATATTTACAATGTTATCTACTCTATTCTTTCATATACAATAGTACAAAATAAACAAATTTAATTAAATAATCAAACTTACCCGGCAATGCACCGCCTTCGCGTAATTCATACAAAGGTTTCACTGTATTTTCGTGCAGTATCTGCATCCATTTTTTATTGTTTTCTTGTTGACTTCTCATGTGACTTTCATCTACCACTTCTGTATGAAGCATAAAGTTTTCTAATTCCTCGTCATCACCAATTTCGTATTCTGAATCTTGTGTTTCAGTTTCTGAAAGTTCAGCTTTTTCAGACTGCGGTAATTTAGTCGGTATTCTAACAGCAAGGGCACTTTCCCTAGCCATTTGAGAAGCTTCTTCTAAGGATGGGAGTAAGCATTCTTCTTCCTCCGCTGCATTTAAGGGTAAAAGAGAGTCAATTATTTTCTCTTTGCAGGCCCTGGCCATGTGACCAGTTTTTCCACATTTGAAACAAGTGAGTTCGCCTCCGTCGCACCCACCCATATCCATATCAGGACCATACAGAGCCTTTTTTTTATTTTTCCACATCTGTTTCTTATATTTTGTGAAATTCATATGTTTTTTGCCTCTAACAAAAACTTTCTTTTTCATGTCTATTCGCACATAATTCTCGTTCAAAGATCCAGATTCGATTTTCTTCATTAATTTGGCTTTAGCGATATCTTTTTTTGAAAGGACTAATTTTGGTTCTTCCGCAGGAATAGTATCTGTTTCAAGTTTTTTTATGTTTCGGAATCGAGGGACAGTTTTCGGAGGAGGTTTTAGAGAATATTCCATTTCATATTCTTCAGGTTGATCATTTTCTGGTTTAGGTTCTGGTTCAGATTTCTTTTTTGTTTTATCTGTTTTGCTTCTTGTAGTTTTTTTACTTTCAGGCATTTTCGTTTTTGGTGGTCTTCCTCGACGTTTAGCAGGTTTCTTTTCTTCTTCGGATTCATCTGATTCTATTCTATTTTGCGCTTTTCTTCTTGTAGGTTTTTTAGAATTTGAATTTCGTTTTCTCTTCCGATTAGGAGGTTCGTAATCACTGTCTTCCTCTTTGGATAGGAATTCATGTTCATCATTTGTATTTGATTTTTTATTTTCGACTGATTTGTTAATTGTATCAATATTTTCCTTTTGATTTTCAATATTTTGTGATGTTTTCGTTTCTGTTATAGATGATTCATTTTGTATATTGTTATATTTTTCAGTTTCGAATATTTTCTTTTGTACAATGTTTGTATTTTGTTGTAAAGTATCATTATTAACAGTTGGTGATAATTTAATTTTTTTGGGCAGATGATATATTTTTGATGTCTCTTCATCAGAACCACTAATAACATCATCGTCATTATTATCAAATTGTTCTTTAGACTGAACTATATTACTTATATTTTCTATAATATTCGTATTTGTTTTACTGGTAGAAGATTCGATCATTTCTGGCAATCTAGTTCCCGTTGTGTTCGAAACCCTTTGCAGCCAGCCTGTATCAACTTTACGATTTGAAACGTTATTACTGCCTAACAAATGAGATATTACATTAACTGATTGCGATCGTGCAAATGAGGGACTGCCAGATTTTAATTGTAAAGTAGAATTAAAATTTGATAAAACATCTTCATTCTCGTCAGCTATAACTTCTTCAGGTATTTCTGAAGAAGTCACAGGTTGAGATAATGAAATATTTAAAAATGAATTATTTCTAGAACTGAGAGATTTCCGTGGATTACGTTTAGAAAATTTCGAATTAGCGAATAATTTCTTAGCAAAAGTTGAATTTAAATCTACTTTGTTCTCTTTATTTATTATTTTTTCTTCTGGGATGTTCTTATTTAAATGTTCTCCCCATATTTTAACATCTACTTCTGGCTGTTCTTCAGCTTGTTTTGGTTGATCTTCCACATCTGTGTTTTGTTTCGTTGAATTACTCGATTCCTCATTTGTTTCAAGACATGATATATTAGGTGAATCATATTGTACAGAATCAGAGGACTTATTTTGTAGTAAATTATCATCATCTTCATTGAAAACATCCATTAAGATTTCCTCCACATAAGCAGTTTTAAGTTGAAAATATGTACAATATGCATCTCTGACATCCCTATCTGCTTCTCGAATATCAAGCTAAAGGATACATGAAAATAATAAATATTATAATAAAAGTTTAACACATACCTTCGAAGGTGGTCGTCCATAAGTTTTCGTAAAACTGGTTTCCCATTGTTTAACAATTTTCTTACACCTATCATATAATTCCTTCTTTCTAGTTGAATCCATTTTCTTATAAAAGCTATATGCATCACTTATTCATTCAATTAAATAAATTAAAACAATAAAAATGAGGAAATGTCAAGAGAGATAACCATGAATCTTCCGAAAACGTCAAAAGCTTTCCCGCGCGAAGTGTGCGAATACGACAGTTTGTGATTTTACCGATAAATAAAATAGTACAGAACTTGACAGCTGTCTCCCGTCTATTTTATTTTCTCTTTTCTACTTGTATTAGTTACATATCAATAGTAATTTGACGTATTAAATGTACATTAGTGATTAGATTACTTTGCATAATATGTACAATTTAATCAGCCTTAAGTTAATCATTTCTTTAATCATGAGATAGCTGAGTAAGTTTATTTTAGCATCACCAAAAGTTTGCAAAAAAAGTAAAATGATGATTTCCAGATTTAACTTCGTCTTGATTTACTGATGTACTAATTATATAAATATCTGAAAAAGGAATCTGAAAATTATGGAATCACCACCGTCTTGCTCAACTTGGTCCGAGGCCTTTATTTTAAGTGATGATAGTGGTTTGTTACTAACTAGTGGTTCTATATCTAGTGGTAGCATGAGTGGAGATAGCCGTAGTGGACGATGTCACATAGCATTAGAGGTAAATACTAGACAGTGTATCAGGACTAGTGTAAAAAACAATAGTGGCGTATTCTTGAAATCATTTTGAGTAAAAAATGTCATGAACATAGGTCCTATTTCTTTTGGTTACGAAATTACAAGGGATCAAAGCAGCAATTTAAAAAATAAATTAATCAAGATACCTAATTTTAAAACAAAAATCTTCAATGTAAGCTGACATCGACCAATCAGAGAATTATGAATTTTATAAATTGTATTCCGCAACACGAAACTCATCGATTTCACAAAAAATAAAACTGAATTAAAAAATGTCTGTTTCAGATTTATTTTGCATTGTTTAATTGTTTATTCTTTTGTTTTAAAAGTAGGTATCTATACTTCATTTCACGTAAGAAAATAGCGTTGGTTTAGATAGGGATATAAATTCTGCCCTTTGATTGGTCAGAATGCAAACCTGTCAGTTGTCAGTTATCAAATAAAATCTACCGAATTAAGCGATGTTCAACTATGTTTTGTTTTAATTTTTAATATTCAGGGCTTGTACATTTTTACAGATAAAAATATGTATTATTGACAAAGTTTGGTTTCACGAATTTAAATTATTTATTTAAAGCATATAAAAACGGTCGACTCTCAAGCGCCATCTACTATTTTGTTACGTGGAATGAAGTATACATTTTTACCTCCCGCTACCCTTGGTAAGGCAGGTAGAGGGATCGTGCTAAAAATCGCATATCGAGATTTTGGTAAATGACCACGTTTTACGGTCCCTAGAATCCATTTTTAACATTTTCACGATGATGTCTGTGTGTATGTATGTATATATGTGTGTGTGTATGTGGATCCTCTTTACGCTCTAACTCAAATACTATCATTCAGAAAGTTTTGAAACCATGTATTTCTACCTTATTCTAATATGGAAAGAACTGATTAGATTTTGGTGGCAATCGGATAACCGGAAATGGATAGTTTTTCTTCAAAAAATACCTTTAAATGTAATTTTTTCTCAATTTGTTATTATAAAAATTAAAGATTATTCCATTTTCTACAAGTTTGCTTTAATACCTTTTCTATATATTGTATGGATAAATTTATAAAGTAATATAAAAATTATATACATAGGTAAATAGCGGGAGGTACTGTGTTGGTCACATCAGATTTTTTTTTTAAATTGCTGCTACTTGTAAATATTTGATCCATTGTATTTCCGTAACCAAAAGGAATAGGTCCTATGTTCATATGACATTTTTTACTCAAAATGATCTCAGGAATACGTTATTTTTTTACATTAGTCCTAATACACCCTTATAACAGGGCTGGCAAAAATCAGGGTTTAAAAAAAAAACCGACCCAATGGTTTTTTTTTTTTAGGTTTTATTGTACTTTTTTTGGGTTTTATTGGGCTTTTTGTTTTTTTTTCTGACTTTATTAGGTGTTTGTTATGAAATCAGCGAAAGCCTGTAACTTTATCTCACGAATGCAAAAGCGACAGTTCTAATTTATAATAATTCTTTATTTGCTTCTTTTTTAAATTTAAACGGAATTAGAATGAACCTAGTATGTGAAATTTTGAAAAATCGTGTTTTTTTTGCACACGAGCATTTTCACGTCAAGTACGAGAAAAACCCATCATTTTGCAACTAAACACATAACTAGCTAATCTAGGTTTTATGGGGTTTTTAATTGAATTAAAAAAAAAATCTGGGTAACTTTTTGGTTTGGAGAATATAAGACCAGCCCTGCTTTATAACTAGACTATCTCCAAAAACTAAGTCTTTGCATCATTCCAGTTCCAAAATAGTGATTGTGAGGATAAATCTCTATCACAAGCAGATTCTTTAGATGATATGTCTGATATAATGTGTGGTGAAAATTTTAATACATTGAAAAAAGGTCCGAATTGGAATGAAATCTCCTCGTCTAAACACACATTAGCAATCGAACCGCCCCCTGAATTTCAAGACAAACCTCCTGTTACTGGAAAACCTAATTCTTTCACCAAAAAAGATGAAATTCCAAACTGGTTAAATAAATTAGCGGATCAGCTTGTTCTCACAGTCATTAAAGACGCAATGGAAGTTTGTTGCAGGGTAACATTAAACAGAAACTCAGTTTTGTATAAGTCATTACCACACCAAAAACAAATGCATATAATGTCGCGGCAATATTGGAATTCCGACTGGTTGCCGTTTAGTCCGTGCCACAATCACAACGGGTCGGTCAGGCCAAGCTCACGCAGTTCACTAGGCTCCTCGCGATTGTCATGTTCGCACAACTCTTTATCCATCCCAGCGACTTGTAAGGCTGATGATTCGAGTTTCATAACTCAAGCAGTTTCTCATGACACTTTAACTTCGAACCAAATAAGCGATCTGTACAACGTTCCTTTCGACAGCGATATGTATGCAGTCCCCGTAGATGTAGTCAAACCGCCTCTCAGGCCCAAACGAAATCCCCAGCCAAGGAAACGACGGAGAAATACCTCCTCCAGCTTCCAACACGAACCAGTTGAATGCATGATTCACGTAAGGCAATCAGCGTCTAAACTGAAAACGTCATCGCACATTTTGAAGTATACGAATGAACATGTGTCGGGTAAAAGACATAGCGTCCCTGGGACTTCGATTCGTCACATCGACGAGCCGATCCACATGACTTTGCAAGAAGTCAGGCAATATCTCCAAACTTTGTACTCCAATTCCAGTGATTCGGATCATAAGGAGAAACAAGTCAAACAAAAACCCAAGAGTGATCAGCAATCTTCGCACAAAGTGACAAATAACAATAAAATACCCAGAGAGAATGTGAACCCCTCTGTGCCTTGTAAAGGCAACTGCGTGAATGGTACCAATAATAATAAAAATAAGAATAGGAAAAACTCATTCGCTATAAGCAAGAATAAAAAAGTAAAAGAATCTTATGAAATTGGGAAACGGCACATATCAAATAATAATATAGAACATGACAAAAATAGAAGATGTCCTGTGAGAAACTTTCCGTCTAATTTAAAGCAGACTATATGTAACTTGTTTAGATTTCGTCGTTTTGTATCGCCGGAGAGTAGAAGACACGCATCTAGGATAAATGAGGACGATATGCAATGTGATACTGAAATTATTAGTTTGGAAAATGAATCTCGAAAGGGGGCGATAGCTTCTAGAGCTTTGCCTCCACTTCCTGCGGAAGACAAGACCACGCCGCATCCACCGGGAGATTTTGCGTCCAGTATAGAAAAAGTTAAAGATGTAAAATTTTCACTTCATTCACGAATTATATTTTTCTAGTAATGGTTTTGTTTATAGTATGGCTGGTATTGGGGCCCGATTTCATCAGAAGCAGCCGAAAAAATATTATCCAATGAACCAGATGGTTCGTTCATAGTTAGAGATAGTAGTGATGACCATTATATATTTTCCTTGACATTTAAATTAAATAGTGGAGTGCGCCATGTACGAATCGAACATGATCAAGGTATATTTTTTTTTAAATAGAAATATATCACAAAATAATTGCGTTGCTTTTATAGGGAATTTTAGTTTTGGAAGCTGTACGAAATTTAAATCTCACACTATTATTGAATTCATTGAAAATGCGGTAGAACATTCTCGAAGTGGGAGGTATTTGTTTTTTCTGCATCGACGGCCTGTGTTAGGGCCGATGAGGGTACAGCTTCTTCATCCTGTGTCTAGGTTTAAGCAGACCCAGAGCTTACAGCATATGTGCAGGTATGCATTTAATATTGGACGTAAGAGTAAGTTGAGTATAAATGAAAAGATGTAAGAAGAATTATGGAGATGGAAAGCGCGAGATGAATAATTTATTTGATTTATAAAATAATAATGAGAATCTGAGATAGTTGTATTATTTTGAGTGAAATTTGAACACATATTTATGGATGAAATTGAGGGTACTTCACGCAGGCGTCCGTGTGTAAGTGAATGGATTATGTGTTGAATGTTTCAGAATGCAAGGAATCCGAGGATATTTTAGTGTATAGTTTTAATTTTTTTACAGCTCAAAATATAAATGTGTAGATCTTATTTTAGTTTTTGTTATTGTCGTCAAGTAAAATCAGTAGCTAGAAAGTTTTTAAAGGAATTGCTGCATCCATTCTCTCTTAATTCCTATTCCTTTTTAATGTCAGCGTTCCAAATTTCCTCCTTCCTCTTCTCCTATTTATATTCCTTTCATTTATAATTTTCTGAATACTTTCTTTTCTTGAAATACGTGATATTATATTTCTTTCAAAATTCTTTTTTCTTCACCAATCCTCAAAATTTAATTTTCTGTCTCTCGATCCAACCAGTCTTCTCTACCCCTTACTACAACCAAATCCCAATACTTTTTCTCTTTCTTCTCCATATAAAACATTTTGCGGACCTTTTCCGTTTATGCAGGATGTTGACTGTGACATTGGACTTCAACATGTAACATCATATTTTCGTAATTTCCTGCTTCCTTAATTATTTTGAGTTAAAAAATTTCAAATAAAAGTTATATATCTTAAAATTCTACATCTGAATCAATAAGCAAAATTAATTTTACATGCTTTGTAATGGCAGAAATTAGGTATGAAAATGTCGATAATCACTTCAAAAATAGCAATAGCCATAGAATTAAAAAAGATAAATTAACAAATGTTTGACGTTTGTCGTTGATTATAAAGAAATTATTAATAACGATTATATATTTAAAAAGAACAACAATTTTAATCTTGTTTGTTACTTTCTTAATATTAAACTGGCAACTACGCAATTATGTCACTTTATTTGGTGTTTATTTCGCATATTGTAGAACAAATAACCACTTTTGTGATTCCCATTTCCTCTTCTTCTGTTTCTGGTCTGCCCAATGCGCAAACATCTATCACCTACATTCTTTATATAAATAAAAGTAGGTGATTGTTTCTCCTATTGATGTATGTGTTACTGTAAATGCCCGAAAATCGGTAAATCCTAGGATTGACGTGCAAAATCTAGGATTAACCAATTTTATGTGGTAAATTAAATGGCATATTTCTCTACATATAACAATAACCCTAACGAACAAAACTGCTCCAGTCTCCAGTTTTCATGGGTGACTTTTGTGCGTTAGGTTAGGTTATTGTTGTAGTATTTAGAGAAATATACTAGCCAGATTGTAAAACATTGTTGTCTTTGAAGGTTTGACAATCTGGCCGCGTTTCACCAACCTTTAATTAAAAGTCGGGTTTTACAACATGGCTACGACAATTAAAAATGCAATACCAATTTGCAATTACACTAGTACGTTTTAACACCCGAAATTATATAAATTATCTAATTGTTTGTAGATTTACCACATAAAATTGGTAAATCCTGGGTTTTGTACATCAATCTTAGGATTTACCGATTTTCACAGTAACATATGTACTTAGAAGTCACATTCTGTTTCAGATCACGTGACTTTTCCAAATATTACACAAATTTCATTGATTAATTGTAAAACATGTAATGACTATTTCGTGATATTTTCAAATTTGAGGCTATTTAAAGAACAATAAGAACAATATTAAAAAAAAAATACTGGGAAGGCATAAAAATTCTTGCAACAGCCCTAAAATAGGTTGATTTCGGATCGGGGCTGTGTTTATCTACATTTTACTATTGCAACTTACAACATGTTGAAGGAAGTTTTATAGAACGAGTGCGAAAATATCAAAGTCTGGTCTTATTCTTCAGTAAATGACGAAACAAGATGTAGCTCCCTTCCTCGATTTTCTGGAATCCTCAAAGAAGGATTAGAAATGATAAATGAATAACTTGATTTTGATCACGTTCAGTCTCTATTTCTAGATTGTGTATTGTCCGGCCTTTCTTAATTCATTTTGTATATTTGTATAAATATGATGTAAGAACTACAAACTCCTATATCTAATAATTTTTATGAGACAAAGTATTCAACAAAATTATTTATATTAACATTTTTTAATGATGCGGCCGAATTTTTCAGCAAACCGGAACCTAAATATAGGTTTTATGACCGGATTCCGTATCACAATCGGAACTTCGTTCTAACTAAATGTATGATTGAAAATAATTGTTGCATACGTAATTATAAATAAATTGTGAGAAATTAGTTTTTTGTAAGTTGAGTGAATATTTTGTTCTTTCCAGATTCGTAATTCTGAAGCTAGTACGTAGAGATCTCATTCCCAGTCTCCCTTTGCCACGCCGAATCATCGACTACTTGAGCACGCCGCACTATTACTCCGAACAGTTCATCGACTGCGAGAGTGATGAACCGCCGGCGGAGAACGAGAACGACGCTGAAGGTGAAGCGGAAGCAGACGCTGACGCAGCACCAGCACCCGCCCCCATCCCCGTCCCAGATACCAGACAGTCATGAAACCACACAACAGTGGATATTGGTATCCGTCACCAGGGTATTTTGTACTTCCCCAGTTCTTTTCATTATTACTCGCTTGATGAAATCATTTGTGCAATTATCGTTTTGTAGCTAAACAGACCAAAGCATTTTGTGATCTTAGGTAGTGTAACAAGCTTATTTATTTTTCCAGAAACATGTGATCTTATGTTATACTAATAGCTATTGCTCGTCTATGTAATGAATTCAATAAAATGTCATAAGTCCTATTTGTGGTTTCTTTTTGCGTAACTGTTACGCATCATTTAAAAACTTTCTGATATTAAAACTATTACGAAACGCTTCAGTTTCACCAAACCTTGATAATTACCATAAATATTGAGGAAATGGAGGGAGAATAATTGATACATAAATTTAAAATTCAAATATTATTTGTAATAAAGATCATATAAATAAAATATGTTTACATAAACATAACGTTTTCTTTTGTCGAAATAAACTTTAACCAACAATGGTATAATTTGCTTTACAATAAACTACAACAAAAATAGTCTTAATATTAAACAAAAATTAAATATATTTAATAAACTTACCAATAAATTCTGAAACGGGATCATTATCACCATCTCCCCTCATAGTTCCGGTAATTTCTTCATTTTCAACCATTGGCATGAATAAATTTACAAATTCAGAACTATAAGGAGGCCCGATTCCTTCTAAAACCTTAAAAAATAATTCATTAACATTTTCATAAAAAAATATATTAATTTTCATACTTCAGTAACAAAATATCTGATTAAAGATATATCAGTATCTCCTTTCTGCCATAATTGTTTGATATATTTAACAACAGGAACTACATATCCACCGCTGAGGAGATTCACCATTCTATCTAGAACCATTTTCCTCATTTCTAGCTGGACTAAAATTTCCAGTTCATCTTGTTTAGATTCAAACAATTGAACCAGAAGTTCAAGAACTGTTGGATGAAGAAGTGGATGGCACGTTACCACTTCATCTAGTAAAGCTAAGTGAATTGGGCAGTGTTCTGTTGATAGCTTAAAGTAACTTGGTTCAGTTACTGTACATTTCACCCATCGCACAACACCAACTGACACAACGGGGAATCTAAAACGTTTAATAACATCTTTATAAAATGTATATTATTTGCTAAATACACGTGCGAGCAAAACAACAATCCACTCCAATATTATCAAATTTAGTCAACTGAATTTGTTCGAAACTTAAGAAATATGAAGTCGGTTAAATTAAGGCAAAGTCTCTATTCATTAGTACACCATTTTTAAGATGTATTTTTTCCGAAAAAAAATATGCATAGATCACTAGATAAATACAAAAAAATATATTATGTAGATCTTTTTACGAATAACTTCTAAGTAAGAAACAAATAAATATATCATCATGGCATATTACCCATTGCTGGGTGTGCCAATCTGCTTTGTGTACAGATTTCGGTAATAATAATGACCGTGCGGCCGTTTACTAGGCGTCATCTCACGGGCAGTCACTGCTGGCGTGGAGAGTTCACCACAGGGGTCAATTTTGTGCCATATAAAATTCGAAATATTTTTTTTGTCGTCGATCGGATCAAAGCCGGTTCCCCAGATTCGCGACCAGACACTCAGGCACGCGAAGAAATAATATGGAATTTTGATTTGCACCTCTTTATGGCACTTTTTTATACTCTTACGAATGGCAATACTTTTTTTTTGAGATTTCTTCGTTTTTCTTAGCTCTAAGACTTTCTTTCGTTATTTAAAAACCGTAATTTCACACATGAAATCTTATTGTTTAGGAATTTAAATTGTTAAAAAATCAGACAGGTAATTGTTGGTAATTTAATATAGTTTCCAACATATTTAATATCTTGAATCTGAGAAAATATATGGATATTTTTAAATGGCCAGTTTTTTTGCCTGCTAGTGTATGTAAAATAATTTAAAATGAAACATATCAAAATTTTGATTTCTTAGCTTTATTGGAAATTGGAATATTGTTTGGTTTTCGACAATATGGATTATAAATCAAAACAGTTTCTTAGAAAAAAAAACTTGGGAATTGTCTTAGATTATAAACAAACTGTTATATGACCATAATGTAAATAATGTTATATAAAATAGTAGTAAAAAGGATTCTTCATACGATCTACTCGTATTAATATATCGTATAAAGAATGTCAATTATTCTACCATCACCATTAGAACCTCGGTTATCTTAAAAGATACAATGGGGTGTATTCTTTATTTAGTCATGTTAATGTTGGTTAATGCCATCTAAAGTGCCATTTTAATTTTAAATATATTTTTTGTTTTTCTCGAAAAATATATGTCACTAGATAAATAAAAAAATATTGATTATTTTTACAAAATAATTCCTAAGTATTGGCAAAGTGAGTTAAAACCGAAGGTCAAATGGCGCTGCAGTGGTTCTGTTTTCTGCAATATTACAACTTTGTACACCAGCCGGCAACATTGTTACTCAAATCTTATATTTGGTTTTTAATTGTTAATGCTCGCTCGATTACACAACATCTTGCAAATACTTAGCACAAATTATGTATAGTTTGGTTCACGAAAAAATGACAATTCAAGGTCATTTATTAACCGTATGGTATAATATTATTTGCAGATAACTTCACTGCATTTCGTATACATAGACGTGCAACATGAAATATTTATGGATACATTTTAACTGAAAAAAATAAGTGTAATTTATTTGAAAATAATGTTTCTTTTTAAATAAAGCCTTTCTCAAAGATTTATGCTCTTCACCTATGTTTTTGTAAAACACCAAAACGGAGTCTTGACAAAAACCATGGAATAATAATTTGATTTAAATGTCAACGTCACTGGGTAAATATTTGGACAGAGGGCAGTGCAGTAGATAATTAGAGATCTGTAACTCTACGACATACGTCATTATTATTTGTAATGTGTTAGAAAATAATGTCACCATTTATGTCTGTCGCACACCATAAACTACATAGACATACATCAAATAATCTTTCTCTTTTTAACATGAAATGTTGCTAAGCTATTACTGTATAAAGTGCTGTGTATTCTTTCTTCGAACAAGTGACCTTGAATAGTCTTTCGTGAATATTTATAAAAATAAAAGTTTCAACTTAGGTTAAAAAGAGAAAGATTATTTAACGTATGTCTATGTAATTTATGTTGCGTGACAGATATACGTAAATGGTGACATTACTTTCTAACACACTACAAATAATAATGACGCATGTCGTAGAGTTAAAGATATCTAATTATCTCCCTACACTATCGCTACCTCTGTGTTAATGTTTACTCAGTGACGCTGACGTTTAAATCGAATTATTATTCCATGGTTTATGTCAAGTTTATATTTTTTGTAAAGCATAGGCGAAGAATAGAAATTTATGAGAAAGGCATTATTTAAAAAGAAACATGATTTTAAAATAAATTACACTTATTTTTTCAGTTAAAATGTTTCCATAAATATTTCATGTTCCACGCCCATGCATACGAAATTCAGTAAAGTTATCTGCAAGTAATATTACACCAGACGGATTATAAATGACCTTGAATAGTCATCTTTCGTGAACCAAACTATATGAAATAATATTTAGTTTTGGCACGTATTTCTTTAGGGTACATTGGACTTCAACTTATGTCAAAGTTGTAATTTTTATTTGAACACGCCGCACCAAACTTGTAATTCATAATAAATTAAAATAAAAATGTGGAAAATTACACTACCTATTGAATAGATTTTTTTAGTTATACAACGACGTACAATTTATCTATGTTCATTTGTTATAACCAGTAAAAAAATTGAACAAATTATTTAATTTATAGAGTAAAAACAATAGTTATACATTGTTAGAAAGCTAAAATAATTTTCTTGCTATTTTTTGTGCTTCATATAGAATATTATAAATTGGCCGCGTTCAGCACGTCACAGCGCTGAGAACCGAAGTTTGCTGAATACACTTGCTGGACCAATCGCATTCGTTCATTCATTGCGTTCGGCAAACTTCGGTACTCAGCGCTCTGACGTGCTGAACGCGGCCAATAATGTAGAAAATTACCTCATACACTGGTACAACGTAGCAATATCGGCTATAAGCTCGGAAGAACCCTTATTAACATTACATATTTTATGAACAGTTTCTATTGCATTCATAGTAGGTTTTAATTCATCCTTATTAATAGTTTTCTTTTGCCCCTTTTTACTTATAGTTTCGCAGACACTTGCTGCATATGCTAATAAATAAACATATTTTGGTTTATGTTCCGGATTTAATTTCACTGCTGGTTTGAACAGTGCATCTACTAATAATTCTAAAAAAAATAATTGTAATAAAATACTTTAGTACAATTTATTTTGTAAATGTACTTACCTAAAAATTGTGGAGTTCGTATTAAATCTATCGGTGGAGGATCTGGATTTGAATAATTTCGGAATAATAACGTGATATCAGCTGGATTTAAAGTATTTCTCGATAACATAGACATTAATGCGCCACAGGCTTGTGGATGACCCGCTGCTCCATTCAGTGCCATTGTGATTGGTGTTACATCGTGACCACTATAGTAATGTAATTTATAATGAATTAAAATAAAAATATGGCAAATTATATAAATATTCATATCCTTAAATTTGAGTGGAAGAATATTAGTAACCAAATATTTCTAAACATAGAAAGAATGTACTATATTTTTACATCCGTTAAAAAAGTGCATTTTTTAAAATTAAAATGGATTTATAAAGTACATATTTTTTAGACAATAAAAGCCTACGGCTCATGCGGTAAAATTTTCCTATTTGTAAAACAAGACTATACTTTTTACTCATGTTACATAAATGTTTTTCTGTGTTCGTTAAAAACAGTACAATTTTTTCCCATTAAAATACGTTCTTAAAGTGCATGTTTTTATGTCATTGAAATAGATTCATAAAGTATGTATTTTTTTCCAAAAAAGCGTGAAAAAAGTGCACTTTTTAAACGCAACCGGTGAAAAAATATAACACTATGGCACCTTTCTCATCATTTTATTACAGACGTAAAAAGAAATTTGTATGCAATTCCTCACTAAAATGTTTTTTTTTACGAAAAGGAATATTTGTCGAATGAGCCCAAGTAATGTTTTTCCACCTTCAGTACGGAAAAGTTGTAACAAATATCTTTATTTATTGTAAATATTAACGATTATTTACACTTATTCCAAACGAAAATATTGGGTGCTACATGTAGGAAAAGTATATTTTTTCTTGCTTGTTGTTGCATAAACAGTTATTTTTATTCGAATTTTCCTTTTCATAAAAAAAGTTACAGTTTACTCACTTGTTACATAAATAACTATTGCGAGATTCTAATGTAGTAAAATTTAAGGTAAAAAATGTTATAAATTTATGTATTATTATTTGATAATTCCTCGACTGTATAAATGAATAAATGTGAAAATCGATTTAAAAAAAATCAAAACTATATGTCTATCAAGCAGATCATCTTCAGAGCAAGGATTTTTTTCAATCCTTGCTATTTTAAATTCAAACGATGTACATTTGTAACTATTGTAATATTTAAATTTTCATCACAACAACAATTACATTTTCCCTGATGAAGGAAGATTGGCTGCCGAAACTTAGGAGTTTGTAATAAAAACAAGTTCACAAGACTGTGTTTCACCGATTTTCTCATTCATTTTTGTATTACGCAAAACAATAACCGAATAATGTGAAAAATATCAAAATTTATTTTTTCTAACATGTTTTCTTGTAATTTATTTTGATATTTTTAACAAATTTTGTACGTATAGCAGTTCTGTTAATAAGAATCAGTTTTTCTGTCTTTGACATCGCGTCAATTATCTTGTACGTGCTAGTCTCATTACGTTTTGCATGATTTCTATTTCTATATATTTCTTAAATGTCATTAGCTCTTCCTATGCCACATTTGACAAAATTAAAATTAAAAAACACAAATTTTTAGATTTGTAATACAAATATGTGAAAGTTTCAGAAAATAAAATAAATATATATTAGAATACCCCAGCTATATTGTGATAACGATAAATCTCCCAGCATCGCACCGAACTATCTGATATCGTGTCAGCATGTAGGTAAAGCATAATAATATTTAGGGGAATCCCCATTCTACGTTTTGTTGCGTTGTAAAAGTGCGTACGCGTTTGTGCATTTTATCATTAGTTATTGCTGATTGTGCAAATAAACAGTGATCTAGTTCTAGTGCATTTTTCTTGCTTATTAAAATTATAAAATATATGCTGGGGTTGGACCAAGATCATTGTGCGCTATGCGACGGGGCACCTGGACTTCGCGCAGGAAAATATTTTAGACAATTTCATGCATGACTGAAAAATATCATACATGATACCAAATACTAGAATTATTTTGCTTTTATTTTAAATCAATGATTTATATTGTTATTTGAAAACTGAATGAACTTTTATTTGTTATGTTACGGATTAAATTACTTTCCTGTGCAAATTAGCTATGAAACACATTTTTATGTTCGTATTTTGTGCATTATTTGATAAAAGTTATGTCACGGACACGTGTCGATTAGCATTGGATACCAAATACTATGCTAGGTGCTGATGACACTGATTCGTGACACCACTCACAAGAGCTATTACACCCCTCTCACACAACTTTGGTCTTACAGGGCTTAATTGTTTGGCATATAAATTGATTTTTTTGGGAAAAAGTTCTACAGCATCTGGGATGTTATGTCATCCAGATCAGCAGCGAATGTTTCAAAATCCTGATAGTTTTACTTACTTTTGCTGTGCACATCGCGTAATTTCTTGTGAAAGTCGCTTCATGCTAGCTCCTCCTTTCGGTTCTCTAGCTAATACATGGATCAAAACCTGACTATATACGTAAGTGTGTTGTCCATGGCAAACCATTTTCTAAACATTACACATATAAAACACTAATTTGAATAAATATTTCTTTATACTTACGGCACATTCCTGAATACTATTTGGCAAATCTTCATTACTATTTAAAAATCCAGTAATAGCAGTCTTTAATACTCGAGAAAATACTTCAATTTGTTGAGCCGCAGTCGATATACTCGTAATTTCTCCTTGGAAGCCTGCATCGGAAATTAGCTTAATTGTAAAATTCAACATAAGGCAGTCGGGGTATTCTTCCGCTAATCTATAAATAAGAGATCGCCAAGTAGGATGCGCTATCATTTCTGTTAACCACGCAGGAGTTTCACCCTCCTCCGTGAAGATGGTATCAGCTTTTTTTGGATCAAAAGTCTTTAAAATCATGTCTTTTAAATGATTTTCCACCATGGCTTGGACATCTGTTACGTTTACACCTCCTAAAATTAGCCACTCTGCTAACAAATTAGCAGTTTGAGCCACAGCTGTGTAATTATGAGACAGTTGTTCGATAACTTGTTCCGGATTTCCACCGGCTTGAAAATAACTTTAAAATAAATATTAGATGTTGAGAGTACAACAATTAAACTCTGTATTTACCGTTTTAACTGGGCGAAAATTCCTGGTTCCATAATATAATCTGGAGTAGCAAATTTTTCCGCGCATTCCTTAAGAACCTCGGCAGGATTTTCCATTGGATCATCCGCGGCATCGCTCTAAATAAAATATTAATAGAATAATTTATACAAATATCCAATGTAAATATCTTGATATTTACATCATCTTCGGCAATATCATGGCTTGGCCACTGGCGCTCCTCATAATCATCCATATTTTGAGGTTAAAACAAACAAACTTTTATTCACCAATAAAGTTTATAATAAGCTGATAAATAACAATGTAAATAATATTATATAATAAGAAAATAATATTATATCTTAATAATACACAAATAAACAAATGTTTATAAAACTTTTAAACTGACATCAATTTACTTGGCTTGCTCAAAAACAAAACAAACACTATTACCAACTTAAAAATATGGAAACAAATGAACAACAGAATGCAGCTGAAAATTGAAACATGATATATGAATCAAAAATTTAACAGTAATTTATAATCCTAAAGTTCGACGAACAATTCTTTGTGCTATTCTATTAAACTCTTCTCGGTCTTCTCTCCACATTTTTGCCGCGTCCACATTTGCTCCACTTTCATCATTTGGTTCTAAAGGAAGACAACAACACTCATAAAAACTTGTTTATAAACTCTGCAAAAGTCCAAAATTTACCTGCTAACATACTAACAACAGACAATAAAATTTTTTCAACACTTTGTACGGGGGACCAACGTTCTGCACTAGATTCATAACCCATTGGATCATCTCCTGGTGCATGTAAAATCGAAATGCATACTCGTCCATCAGCGTAAACTAAATAAAAGTAGAATAAATTAAAATGAAACTTATAAATCTATCCTGACTTACTATTTGGATGAAACATTTCACAAGTGAACTGCATCTTAGGAGGACTTAAAGGATAATCTGGAGGAAATATTAATTTTGCAGGAAAAACACCTCCTTCAAAACATGTACCTTCTGGACCTCTGAAAGAATTACACAATAATACCAATGATATCAATTTTTACATTCTTACGTTATCAAAGCTTCCCATTCAAAAAAGTTTTCTTCGTTAATAGGTCCTGCAATTATTCCTTCTGGAGGGTTTAATGTTAATTCTAAAATACATTCGTCATTAGTTGTTCTGCCAGGAATCAGAAAAAAAATATTTTACGTTTATACTCAGCCATAAGCCGACGTAAAGCTGAACCTGCCATTGCGTTAAAAATATATTTACATTACAAAATAATTAACGATAAAATTTCAAAACGAAACTGTCAAATAACATATGTATTCGTGTTTTGGCTTTTGGCAGAAATGTATGTCATTCCAGCGTGACTGGAAAGAAATCTGACGATAGTAAAATTGAATTATATAAATTTGTAAAAAAGTTATATATTCATTTTTTGGCATCCTTCTTTAAGATATTTATTTTCTCATGTTTGTATACTAATAGATCATGCTATTATTTGCGAGTTAATTCATATATTCCGCGTTCCGCCTTACAATGACTTCCTCTAATTGCGCAGACGTGACTTTTTTAAACTTCCGGTTTGTAATCGAACCGAACCGCGTGTGATTTGTTTTACACGTGCAAGTATTTGGGCGTAATTTTCGAAGTTTATTTATATATTGTTTATGAAGATATGTATAAATAGTGGTTTAGTTATAATAAGTGAAATAGATATTCAAGATGTTGGTGTTATTCGAAACATCGGCCGGCTATGCTATATTTAAGGTTAGTGTATACAACGTGGTTCATCCATGAAAATCTTATATTTTTGATTGTTTGTGTACATAGTTGCTGGATGAGAAGAAACTAACTCAATCTGAAGATCTTTTCAATGATTTTGAGACACCAGAACGAGCCAGTAAAATGTAAGTTTTATTTTTTATATTGGTGGCTACTTGTTTCCCGGACCATAGGAAGTACAATGGTAAAAATTTTCATGTCTGTAATTTTTGCCGTATTTATTTTAGAACAAAATGCAAAAAAAATGTTCAGAATTAAAAACTGCAACAATTCCAAAATTATTGTTACATGTTTCGTTTGCGATAGAAAAGTAAAATAAAAGTTATAATTTTTTGCTATTTACAACAGAATGCCATGAAAAAGAACAAATATTAAACAGTTGTATTGTTTGAGTTGACAGATGATTGGGCCTATTCTGTAACTCAGTGGTTAATTTTTAACAACTTGTTATATATTTATCCAATAAATATTGATTTGACAACTAAAAATCGTTTTTTTTTTTATTATATATCAACATACTTGATTGGTTAAATTTTTTAACCACTACTATAGAATAGACCCGGATATCTGTCATAAAGTTTTAATAATGATTGTTTCATTAAATTATCAACGAATATATTTTTGGAGATACAAAAATATAATTAATTAATTAAATAGTTATTTGTATTAAAGGCAGTAAGTGCTTTCTACCGATTGAGGATGATTTTGTTTTATTTTATCATTTAGTAAATTCTGTCCTTGAACAGGTCTCAACGGAAATGTCAAACTATTTTGTCCTGCGCCTCCCTCTTCAGCCTCTCGTAATTCTGTTCGCCCTTAATTTTAGTTCCTGAGTCTCTCCTTCCACCCAATCTTCTCCAACCGTCACCATAACCACATCTCAAAACTTTCTAAGTACTTTTTCTCCTTCCGCAAAGTCCACGTTTCGCAGCCTATTCCATATATGAATTCAGGTCATGTAAAAAAAAAATTGTTAAAAATGAAAAATCGTGCATGACCTCATTCAATATTAATGCGTCTAGCTGTTACTAAATCTTGTATTTTACTGTATGCTGCCTTTCCCTGTGCAATTCTGTTTCTAATTTCTTCTTTACGAGTATTAAGTTTCCCAAGCATTTGAAGAAACTTACTTGCTCATGACAGTTAGTAAATATCCAAAAAATACTTTTATTTTCCTCTTTCTCGTGAACTAAACTTATGTAAACAATAATTTTGAACGTATTAGATACAGTTTTTAATTCTGAAATAAATAGGGCAGATATTACAGCCATATGAATATTTTAACATTGTATTTCTCATAGTTCAGAAAAAAAAGAAGACGCCCTAATCTAATAATTTATTGTTTTGTAGTATTAAGCTTAAACACTTTGAAAAATTCACGGATACAACAGAAGCTTTAGCAGCTACTACAGCCGCTGTTGAAGGAAAACTATCAAAATGTCTAAAAAAAATTCTTAAAAAATTTGTAAACAAAGATATTCAAGATAAGCTAGCTGTGGCAGATGCAAAATTGGGATTAGCAATTAAAGACAAACTTAATTTACAATGTGTTTCAAATACATCCATCCAAGAATTGATGCGATGTATTCGTTCTCAAGTGGACAGTTTGATCGCTGGCCTTCCTAAAAAAGAAATGACTGCTATGGCCCTTGGTTTAGCTCATTCTCTTTCTCGTTATAAGCTAAAATTCTCTCCTGATAAAGTTGACACGATGATTGTTCAAGCTGTATGTTTATTAGACGATTTAGACAAAGAATTAAATAATTACGTTATGAGATGCCGAGAATGGTACGGCTGGCATTTCCCCGAACTAGGGAAAATTATTACAGACAACACTGCATTTGTTAAAACTGTTAAAATTGTTGGAACTCGCGAAAATGCATCCTCTTCAGACTTATCTGATGTTCTACCTGAAGAACTAGAAGAAAAAGTTAAAGAAGCAGCCGAAATTTCAATGGGAACTGAAATATCTGAAGACGACATTATTAACATTCACCAACTATGCGATCAGGTTTTAGAAATTTCCAATTATCGTACTCAATTATACGAGTATCTAAAAGCTCGAATGATGGCCATGGCTCCAAATCTAACAGTTTTAGTAGGAGAATTAGTCGGTGCTAGATTAATTTCTCATGCTGGATCTTTAATCAATTTAGCTAAACATCCTGCTTCAACGATACAGATTTTAGGTGCTGAAAAGGCGTTATTCAGAGCTCTGAAAACTAAAAAAGACACT
Source organism: Harpalus rufipes (assembly GCA_951394225.1). Classification (NCBI taxonomy): domain Eukaryota; kingdom Metazoa; phylum Arthropoda; class Insecta; order Coleoptera; family Carabidae; genus Harpalus; species Harpalus rufipes. The sequence continues at coordinate 13,543,069 of OX596277.1, forward strand.
CCTAAATATGGTTTGATTTATCACACGCAATTAGTTGGACAGTCTAGTACAAAAAATAAAGGCAAAATGTCTAGAATGTTGGCTGCTAAAGCCGCTTTGGCTACAAGAGTAGATGCTTTAGGTGAAGATACAACATTTGATTTAGGTGCAGAACATAAAGCCAAACTGGAAGCAAGATTGAGGATATTGGAGGACGGAAATCTTAGAAGGATTAGTGGAACGGGCAAAGCCAAGGCTGCATTTGAAAAATATCATGCCAAGAGGTAAATATTTCTATATAAGTGTTTATTCTAAATTTTACAAATTTGAACCAAAACTTTAAAAATCTTAAAATGTGGTTAATATAAATTAATGAAATATGGTTCTGATTAAAATGGTTGTAACCAACGTAGCCGCAGATTAAATCAATAATCTTGGTAAAATCTATTTGTCCTTTTTCATAATAAAGAGTAAATTGTACTGAATTTGATCCAATGGAATGTGAGTAAGGTATTCTCTTATGTTATCAGTTATATAAAAATTAATATTACCCGTGTCTTATTTCCGATGTTTTTTTTTAATGTTTACTAAAAATGATTAAACAGAAGACGCACGTCATCAACCTGAAAAAGAACCTTATAAAATGAAATATAACTTGTGGAAATTATTGGGTGTTATTTATTTTTTAAAAAAGAAGAAAAATAATACTTATATTAAGTAACGTATACAGGGTGGAGACCGGCACTGCCGAACATTGGACTTAAACATGTAAAATCAGACTTTGCTAATTTCCTGCTTCCCTAAATATTTTAGGTAAAATTCTGCATATGAATCAATAAGTAAAATTAATTTTTCCTATTTCGCGTACACAAAGTGAATTTTGCACAATTGTTGTTGTCAAAAACAGAGTTGCAATGAATTTTGTAAAGTATAAATATTTTTGGGGAAATTTTAAATTACGAAGTTGGTAACTTACCCGTAGTATCAAATAAATATTTTTTATTTTTGTTGTCATTACTCAGAATATTACTGAAATTACATTTTTTATAATGAAGTATTTACATCAAACAGTATAGAACTCTTTTCAATTAAAATTCAAGGAATTTATTTGTCAAAATAAATTGAATTTCAAATTTTATTGAAACTGTCATTCTTACCAACCTTGATATTTTAATATTTCTTTCAATAATAATTTTGAAATAAAAATAAATTAATGCGACATAGGAAAAATAGTATGAAAAACACGTATTACAATGACCATTTGTAATACTCGTAATTTGCGTAACTCGCCTACGGCTCGGTTACGGAAACTGTATCCATATTACAATAAGGAATTGTAATACTTGCCTTTCAATATACTGTTGTATGCCTTGAAACTGCAGAAATTAGGTACGAAAATGTCGAAAATCACCTCAAAAATAGCAATTATTATGGAATTAAGACAAAATAAATAACAAATGTCTATTGATTTATGTCATGTTAGGGTAATTTATTTTCATTAGGTATTATTTCTAATTTCTGTCCTAGTTAACAATTATCTTTTAATTTAAATTGATATTTGTTCACTTGAACAGATGTGACAAATAATAAAAATAAATTAACTCAGCTTGACAGATAAATTGTTAACATTTGTTAATTTTTTATTTCAATTCCATGGCTATAGCTATTTTTGGGATGATTTTCGACATTTTCATACCTAATTTCTGCCGCTACAAGGCACACAAAATTAATTTTGTTTATTGATTCAGATATAGAATTTTATGCCCTACAACTTTTATTAACAATGTAAACCTAGTCCACAAAAACGAAAAAGAAATATCAACTGTCAGTTGTCAGTTATGAAATAAAATTTACAAAATTAAGTGATATTTAACTACGTTTTGTTGTAATTTTTAATATTTAGGTCTTGTACATTATTACAGATAAAATATTTATTATTGACAAAGTTTTGTTTCACGAATTTAAATTATTTATTTAATGCTGTAAAAACGGTCGGCTCTCAAGCGCCATCTACTATTTTCTTACGTGAAATGAAGTATAGTATTTTTTTTTTTTTTTTTAAATAAATAACAAATAATAATTTCTACAAGTTAAATTTCATTTTATAAGTTTTTTATGCTGATGATGTGCGTCTTCTGCCTAATCATTTTTACTATATCTCAGTTAATATTAACAACAGAGCGATGGTTTCCATTTGAATCTTCTATCGTCGGTTTTTATTTTAAACTCATATTGAAAATACCTCGTATTTCACTTATATAGATAAAAATGTTTAAACAATTTTTATTCGGTTTTTAAGTAAAAATTTTCTCTAAAATCATCCTTAACTGATTTGCAAAGAAAAAACAATACTAGTCAATTGTTCGCTAATCACTCTTAATCAGTTGTTCATACTAACGGTCAATAATTCGAGAGATGTATCACAAACATTATTTTTTTAAATGTGAACCTATCCTAAAAATAATATATTTTTTCCTTTTTTATAAGCTTTTCAACATAATAAAACATGTCTATATTCTTTTGTTTTAAACAAGAATTACTAATTTTTGGGGGAAAAAGAAAACAATTACATAATACATACCGAATGTGTACTTGAAATCTGTTATATACGACATACAATGCTAATATTTTCTTATATTCTCATGTGTATTTTTTAATTCTGAACAAGTTTTGTTTATACAACTTTCCTCTGAGTCCGCACCTTCGAGAAAGGAAAAATATGCGCAGTATAGTATCCGTGTCTATCTTTTTAGAAAAAATATATTTGTTGTGTCTCCTACTTTCATGAGTCCGCTAAGCAAAATATTAAAAAAATAACTAACATTGTTTCCTCTATAACAGATTTCACTCTAATCTTATAAACAAAACTGGAATATATGAAAAATTTAGCCATGTAAGAGTTAATTGAATAATGTTTACAAACATGAATTCTAATGACATTAACGGAACTGTCTCATTAATAATAGTCACGTGATTATAAACATTCAATTTCCGACAATTTTGTTGTTATGTATTACATTTTATTTTTAGAAAAAAAACCTAAATTGGTTATATCAGCTATTAAATACAAATGTGCATTACAGTGAGGTGAAGAGCTATCCAGCAGCAGCCGATTCCACTCTCCCATCAGGCAAGAGGAAGTTCTCCGAAACTAAAGACTTTCAACATGAAGTCAAGCCAGAAATGAAACAAGAAATAGGCGAACCTTCATCTTCAAAGAAGAAAAAGAAGAAGAAGATTAAGACTGAAGAGGGTGCTGAAGAACCCATTGAATTGAAACAGGAAATCAAAGAAGAACCAGTTACCCCTAAAAAGAAGAAGAAGAAGATCAAGCAAGAACCAATGGAGGAACAAGTTGTTGAAGAACAGCCCGCTGAAGAACAACCTGAAGAACCAAAATCAGAGAAAAAGAAAAAGAAGAAAAAAAAATCTCTGAGTGAATCATTACCAGAAACTGAAACACAAGCTGAAGCTGAGGCGCCTCCAGAAGAACCTAAATCAGAGAAAAAGAAGAAGAAGAAGAAAAAGAATAAGTCCCAAACCGAAAATGAATAAAGAATCAAATTGCAATTTTTACTAGCGTATGGATGTTATTGTAACTCTGTATAAGTTAATCGTATCCATTAACAGTATTTTTTTAAAAAATAAATATAACAAAGAGAAAATTATAAAAAGTATTGTTAATAGGAACGGTTGATTTTTAATAGGAATAAATGTAATTATATTTTGATTCAACAAAATATTAAATAATTATTGGGCAAATATATTTTTTAAATAATATTAATCTAAAATTACAAATTCGTTTGTATGTGTATATTATTGATAATTTCTTCACGATTGTTTTATAAATTATATATATTTTTAAATATATGTATAAAACAAATATTTACTTTTAATTGGATTTTTTTTATAAGTAAACTTGAGCTCGTGCTAATAGAGAAGGGAAATACGTAAAGACCAATATTCATCCAGTCGAGTCCAACTCGAAAAGAAGGGGTATTATGAGTCGTACATTTTTGGTGTGCGTTGCGCTTAAACTTAGCTATAGTCAAATTTTTTGACTGTCGGGTACAGTAATAAAACTATAAGTGAACTATAAATATCGCAATTATAATAAAGCGGCATATCCTGCACTTTCTGTAGTATAATACTGTTTGGCATCGGCCCATATTTTTGAGCCGCTCTATTCATTTATGTTAAAGGACTGTAAGGCTATTTTCCTATACTTACCTGGTAGACGTTTGATTCAATGCATGAATAGAGCGGCTCAAAAATATGGGCCGATGCCAAACAGTATTATACTGCAGAAAGTAAAGGATATGCCGCTTTATCATAATTGCGATATTTATAGTTCACTTATAGTTTTATTACTGTACCCGACAGAGTCAAAAAAAATGACTATAGGTAACATTTTTAGGTTGGGTAGTACAGTACACCTTCTACTGCGCTGATTTTTCCCTTCCCAACTAACCAACGATTTAAAAATAGAAATACTTATTTTAATTACAACAATATTTTATTTATATTGAACATACATACAAGAACCGACTGTTTTCATTCGGTGGAAAAATTATACTATATAAATTGTAATACTTCATTAGGTTTGTTATTTCTTACCACCATCAACTTACATAACCCGAATTCTTAATCTCGAAGTTGTGTTACTTTGTTTCTTTATAGTGAAATTTGAATTCAGCACGTCATTTTTATTATGCGTATTTACCTTTTTGATGTATAGTTTTCTTCACGAAAGATGACTACTCAAGTTCATTTGTTCGAAGAAAGAATGCACGGCACTTAGCTTAGCAACATTTCATATTAGAAAAAGAAAGATTATTTGACATGTCTATATAACTTATGTTGCGGGGCAAATATATGTAAATGGAGACATTGCTTTCTAACACACTACCTCCTTGGACACTACAATGACGTATGTCGTAGAGTTACAGATATCTAATTATCTACTACACTGCCGTCTGTACTAATGTTTACCCAGTGACGTTGACATTTAAATCAAATTATTATTCCTTGATTTATGTGTTACAAAAATATAGGTGAAGAACATAAATCATTCAGAAAGGCAATATTTAAAAAGAAACAATTTTCAAATAAATTACACATATTTTTTTTTTCAGTAAAACCGTATCCATAAATATTAATGGCCAGTTGCATAAAACGTTGTTAGCTGATCATGTATTTAACTACACATTGTAACCATGGATACGTATCAAAAATACATTGTAAAAGAAGCCTTGTCAAAGTTAACAACGTGATTAAAGTTAACAATGCTTTATGCAACTGGGCCTTAAGGTAGTTATATCGTGAAATCATTTTCAACAGAATTAATTGAAATTTTAAGTACATCTCAACTGAAGTATAATCTACCTGCTCTCCAAGTTTTAAAACAATTGACCAAGCGGTACATGAGATATTTGCAATTAAATTTGGCCTTTTTAACACGTGAAGAATAGGAAATGGCAAAATAAACACAACATTTTAAATTATAACTTTTATATCAATTATGGCATTTAATCGAAAAACTAGTATGTTATAGATAACCAATTAACGGATTTTATGTAAAAATTTGAAAATTATTTACCGCACAGATTTAATTTTATTGCCTCTAGAAAATTATAATCTGAAGATACGATAAATAGGTGGAATTATACTTGACAACCATGTACAAGTCTCCAGATGGAGTGTCAGTTAACAACGCCCACTGTGGTATTAGCGAATAAGAGGTGTTCTGTGGTTAAAGGAATTTCAAACGTACATTCGAAGGAAATATTTTTAATTTGGGTATTTTACGTGAAAAGCATGAAAAAGTTCAAACAGTATAATACTACTTTCGTAATTTTAAGAAAGAAATGTATTAATTTATTTTGCAGTTCCGATTTGTAGTTTAGAACTAGTATTATATCTCAAAACATCTGATTACTTTTATACCTGAATGTACCAATAAATGTGGGAAAACTTCAACTTTGAGTTTATATTAAATTGAATTTCAGACAAAATTGTTGATTTTTTAAGTAAAAATCATGAATGGAAATAATAAAGATATATACCTATATAAATATTTATTTAATGTATTTTTTTAGCACAAAGATAAAATATAAAACAAATATAACATTAAAAAAAATATATTTATTTAGTTTGAGTTTATATTAAATTGAATTTCAGACAAAATTATTGATTTTTACTTAAAAAATCAACAATTTTGTCTAAAATTCTTTTGTTTTTGGTTATACGTGGTTTCGTGTTGCCGGTTACAATTTCTGATAAAAATTGAATTACACCTTTTCTTCCATTTTCTGTATATATTCTACTTACTGTTTCAAAATTAATTCCAGTATTTGCAATTTTTTTAATCATGTTTTTTGATATTATACGTCTATACGTCTGAAAACCGTACACGGTTCGACATTTTCACATATGTCAAAATTAAAATTCAAGCTCTGACTGAAAACAAACCAAATATTTCTGTCCTTGTCTAAGTGCGACAGTGCGACGTTGCCACAGTTATTTTTCAACACTCGTGCTGTTGTGTGAGTAAATTGGAATACGCCACTTTTGTATGTGTTAGTGCGAGTGGTACAGTTCAAAAAAAAACTTTTCTACGGAAAAATAAAGTAAATTCGTTTGTTACAGTCTTTGATATAAGCTTTTAACAATTTTTACACAATCTATGTATATAATATAATGTTAAAAAATATTGATTATTGCAAATATAAACTGCATTAGCTTAATTTTTATTTTGAACATAGAACAAGTTTTTGATAGGTACACTCGAGTGACAACTACCTTAATGTTGCACGCATGTACAGTAAAATTTTTGAAATGTGTCTGATCAAGGTCATTTGTATCATGAACGAATTAACAAATTGGCATACATTTATCCCCCTCCTTTACAAAGGCTTTAAGCGTGTGCGATAAGGATGGATATAACACGCTTGTCTTTCAAAAATTCATATTGTTTCGACTAAATTAGGACATTCCATTTAAAAACGATGCTCGTTGTTGATAATACTTTCGCAGTAACGTAAGTTTATATATTAATTCAGATACATTACCTTGATTCATAGCCGTACGAATAGTGTTATTTCCTGGCAGAGTCACTGACATTGACATTGTGTCAATATCTTAATTTTCACATATTTGGTTTTACATTTGCTAATAATCTTACCAGTTGATTTATTTTTGAAATTTGAATGCTGTTATTGTAATATATATTTGTATAATAATAAAATAACAGTAGTATTTTATGTACCCTCACAAAACTAAGCAAACGACATTACTGAATTTGTCAAAATGGGCGGAGCAAAAATCTGAATTCATACAATTCGTAGATAACCTTGATCGGACATCTTTGAAAATTTTTACTGTAGGTAGGAATAATATGGTGAGAGCATAAACTTAATTGGCAAGGGGAATGTAATCCGGTGGGAACGAACGCAGGTACTGTAGTAGTACACATTGTAGTGGGGATTCGCGAAATATCTAAAGAAAAACATATCAAAAAGTCGCAAACAGTAAACATTTCTCCAACACACGTACAAAAAACCTGAAATGCACAATTGACAGCAATAACCTTGTAACTTGAAACTGACATAGCACACATTGCGGTTTTACTAGCAATTGCAAATACTCCCTCCAAATTAATCCTACCTTCATGGTTGCACGCCTATTCATATGAAATGCAGTGAAGTTATCTGCAAGTAATATTATATCAGACGGCTTATAAATGACCTTGATTAGTCATCTTTCGTGAACCAAACTAACAAGATTTCATAGTTCTCGAATGTAAATTAACGAAAACATGTTAAGGTGGCTACACACGCTCCAATTTAACGAAGTAATATGCCATGAGGCGGGTCGCCTTGAGGTGACTTGAAACTAGGAATGTCTACACACGCTCCGGTAGGCCTTACGGTATACCTTGGGCCCTTGAGGTAGGTAAATTTTTAACAGATCCTGGGAGTATGTCGCCAACAAACGATGCTCTCGCTATTGTCTGTTTGCTGATAGGTCTACGGCACGCCATTAGAAAAGTTTTGCTTCAAGGCAGACCTCTCCGGTAAACAGGAGCGTATGTAGCTACCATCAGTACACACGCTCCGGCCGGCCTAGAATAGAAGACTTCCGGCGAACGAACAAATATTCGGTTCGATAACCGGCGGCCTCTTTGCACTTTGGCCTCAAGGTGAAGGTGAATCTTCCTATTCCTACATACATTCAGGTTTAATTAAGGGCGGCTCGCCTCAAGACAGGCAGACCTCTTCCGGAAAATCGAAGCGTGTGTAGCCGCGTTTACTGAGAATCAATATGTATAGTTCAAATACTGTCCACAGTGTTGCCAACTATGTTGAAAGAAAAGTCGCTAATTTGCGAATCAAAAGTCACCAGAAATCACCAAATAAATAATTCAGTTTCCATACGTATTTATTCACTTGAAAATCAACAAAAATATGTTGTTTTAATTACGCAGTCTTATTACATGGTATTTATAATACTTATCACATTTTATTACAGAAATATAATATATATATATATATATATATATATATATATATATATATATATATATATATATATATATATATATATATATATATATATATATATATATATATATATATATGTAGAACTTAAATTTATAAAACTATATAAAAATGCTATCGAACCTATACAGCGTACATCAATAAATTATGAAAATAATTAAATGCTAGATACTACATGATATATTGATCACGAAACAAAAGTTTATTTTAAAATTCACAAAATTAATTGCACTTTACATAAAGTATATATATTGTCACTGGTTGCAATATAAATTAAAAAATGAGAAAATTTACAGTATTAGTTAACTTATTACTGGTGTCAATTATAAGTTTATTGAATTTTTGTCATTTTGAAAATTACTAAATTGAATCAGAAGATTTTCCTTTGAAAAATATGAATTACAAACCTGATATTAAAACAATATATTTTAGAAAAATCACCAGAAATGTCGCTAGATATACATTAAAATCACTAGAACTCAGATAAGTCGCAAATTTATAAAATAAATCGTTATTGAATCATTAAATTCACTAGATTTAGTGATAAAATCACTAAATTGGCAACACTGACTGTCCACTAGGAGCTAGAAAAAATTGACAGATAACAATAATGTGCTGGGATTTATAGGTTATACAGAAAATTATTTCAACTTTTATGTAAAAGTTATCATTTTTATATAAGTTTTGTATTAAAAATAGTTAAATAGGTTTAAAATGGGAGATACATCTATTTTGCCTGTAATAATTGAATTTGGGTATGTAATATTTAATAGATAGTAAATAGTTTTGGAGTTTATGCATTTGTTTATTTTTCAGAGGCGGTGCGGAATTATTATTCGACAAAAAGAAAGTCAATAATGTTTCTCTACCTTTAGCCGATAAACTTGAATGTAAGTTGCGATTTACAGTAAAATTTATTGAATTAATTTGTTATTCAAATTTTACAGGGCAAATAAAAGATTTGCTGTTATGGATTAGGGACAATTTGTTAAAAGAACGGCCTGAATTATTCTTACAAGACGATTCTGTGTAAGTAGGAATAAGGTAAATGAATTAAACATGTTTTAAATATTATTTTGGTTTAACAGGAGACCTGGCATATTAGTTTTAGTTAACGATGCAGATTGGGAATTAATGGTAAGTGAATTGTTACATTTGGACAGTTGCAGTGCACCAGAGTGCACAAATATTTTAATTGGGCATTAAACAAAAATTAAAGTAAAATCCACACATTATTATACAAATATAATAGAAAAATAAAAAGAATATTTGATTTTCCACAAATTTGAAACAACGTTGTTACTTTAGTAAATAAAATTTGTGGAAAATCAAGTATTCTTTTTATTTTTCTATTATTACTTGTAAAATATGTTCCACCACGAGCCGACTAGAAATACTCGTAGCATTATTATACGTATAAAAAGGTTGATTTTAATTAATTTTTTCATTTCCCAATTAAATATTTGTGTAAGTGCAACCGATTATTAAACAAGTATTTTATTTATTTATTTTTATTTCAGGATACAATTAACTATGTTATTAAACCTAATGATCGAATAATATTTATTTCTACTCTACATGGTGGATAAGAATATTTTTATATTTTATCTTGTAAAATGTATAAACATAAAATTTATTTTGTACAGTATAATAAAAATATACATCTTTTAATATAAAAAAAAAACTTAATTTCGTTTTAAAATTTACAACCTTTAATTATTACCTATTGAAATACCATTTAATAACACAAGCTTGCAGTACTTCAATACAGGTCAATATATTCACATGGTACAATAATTTTAGTAGTATTTGCATATACATTTGTCTTTAATTTCATTGATTAATTTATATATTCCATTTAATTTTCCTATTTATTAACTAGTGTGATTTACCAAATACTTAAAGAATTGTGATACTGCTGTATTTTTTGTAACAGTATTTTATGGTAGTATATCATATTCTTATTGTTTGCTATAGACTGTAATTAGATTATAAAGTATTATTGTACTTTTGATTATGGAAATAAAATTCTTATTATTATGAATAATACTTTGGATACAAAGAATAAATTTAAAAATAGTGTAAAATGTTTACATTGTCGTCTAACAACAATTAAATCACTGAGAACATAAATAGGTTGTTAATTCGTAATTCAGAGTGTATATGTGAAATTTACATTCCCATTTAATGTTTATAATCCTTGTAAACATTTTATCACAGTATGTATTGTTAGAAGCGAAGCAAGTACTGGTTGTTTAGACAATGTTGTTCTAAATTGGTCTATCGAAGTTTTTACTGTTCCCCGTAATTGTCAAAAGAAGTTTGCCGGAGAGAAACAGGCAATTACGTAAAATTATCAAAAGAGCATCGCTGTTTGCGGCAGTGCAGGCGCTGGAGATAATTACTACGTTTACATACTATCCATTTTGTACAACTGCATAAACTTTGAATTTAAAATCCTCAACCTATGATTTGGAAATTAACCTTGGAATATTGATTATACTCGTATGTGCACATAAAACTATAACTTTTTTATTTTTATGTTTTATAACACTGTATTAAATGTAGGTTGGTCAGTGTCAAATAAAATTAACAATTTTCTGTGTGGAATTTGTACAAAATATTTAGAATTGACGGAAAATAATGTGCTGGGCACAGCATTTTTTTTTTTTGAATAGAACATAAGTTACATTTTAACAACGGCAGTAGAAAAGAAAAAAAATCCATAGTGTTACTGATAAGTATGTACTATGAAATATGTGTGAAGGACGTTTGAAATAAGAGAAAGAATCTAGTTTGTAAGATCTCAGAGAATTTTTGATAAAGTTCGTATGTTTCATTTCAAAATAAAACTAATAATTTATAATTCAATTATATTTTTACTTATTATTTAAATTTATTTCTTTTCAAAATGTTATTATGAAATCGAAACAGATATACAATACAAGAAATATGGAAGCGATGTTTTCAGTTCAATAACAATAAGTAACTTTTTTATGCTCATTTGACCTCAGTAGTATAGGTGGCACTCAGTGTTAGTGATGCCAGTTCTCATTCGAGGGTTGTGGGTTCGAGTCCTACATAAGACATGATCTTTTCGTCTCGCCAATTATCTCATTTTTTGTCTCTGCATATGATATTCCAAAGGCGAGTGAGATTTCCCGCATCAAATTATTTTGTAGGCAAGAAAATATATACCGGATGTAGTACGAAAAGCGGACAATAGGTGTTTAATATGGGAAAACAGTTTTTCCTTCCGCAAAAGTGGTCTATTAATAAATGTTATAAATCAAGAAAATCTAATTTTATAAAAGTTACTTCTTTATACCGCCGTGTTCCTGAGTGTTGGTCGCGAATCTTGTGACCCGGGTTCGATCCCGACCGACGACAAAATTATTTCGAATATTAATGGCACAAAATTGACCCCTGTGGTGCCCTCTCCATGCCAGCAAGGAGTGCCCGTGAAGTGACGCCTGGTAAGCGCCCGCGCGGTACAAATATTTCATCATTACCGATATCTGCGTACAAAGCAGATTGGCAGACCCAGCAATGGGTAATATTTACTTGTTTATAATGTTAGCCATAAATTTGAAATAAAATCAAACACATGTAGTGATATTGGCCCGTATTAAGAGCGCGCATTTATTGAGTTCACTCCTCATAAGAACATAATGTAAAAGCGCGCTCCATAAAAGCTCTTTTATTATAATAGTGCGCTCGTAATATGGACTATTATATTTAATTCTCTATTTGAAGCATTATTATCTAAAATCTTACACTCAGTATATTATTAAAAATGGATTACAATCCACATTTCCAAATGTAAAGACTCTTCCACATATGTAATGCATCCTTTGTCAAATGCATCCGTTGAGCGATCTTATTCTTGTTTAAAAAGAGTAAAAATATATGTACGCTTAATCATATCTCAAGAGCGATTGCAATCCCTAGCTATATTAAATATAAAGGCAGAGATTTTGAAATCCATTAATTGTATTTCAAAGTTTTCTGAAGAAAAATCTAAGCAAAAGAAATTGAATTATTTCATGTGAAATTCGCATTTTATAAATTAATTTTGTTAATCCTATATATACGCAATTTTATTTTTCTTTAATCGTCTATTTCAATTTTGAGATTTCTGTTTAAATAGACATTAAATTTATATATTTATTATTACTTTGACCCTTATTTCCTCCCACCTTAGGCTTCTAAATTTGTAAAACCGACATTGCCGCAGACGTCCAAAAATTGAATGTCACTCGCATATTATCTCCCGACAATTTCATATTTTATAGGTATTCATGATGATTGTTTTTCTTTTATACTTAGTCAATTAAATAATTTTCATATATCACATAGACAAGTTATTTATCTCCAGTCCAGACGCAATTTTGTTATTGTCTCTTGAAACTTAATAATTTTGTTTTGTTACTATAGGTATACCGATGATGAAGCAAATAGGCATATCACGACATTATTCAGCACTAGTAAACAATTACTAACATTAAATTTCTAGACGTAATTGAATGCTTTATGATTGCATAGTTACGACGAGTACTACAAATTTTTTTGTAATGACTCATAACTCATTTAATGAAGTCTTGTATTAATCAGTATTTATTTATAAAAATAGGTATAGTGATTTTACAATTACTTCAAATTACAGCTAAAGATCTGTAGCAATCATATTACAAGAAATTTTCCAAACACACAGATTTATCTGCAAACTTATACATATGTAGATGGTTTTAGAAGTAGAAACAAATGATGTCTTTATACACATTAATTACGAGTAATAATCGCAGTACACTTGTGATGAACTTTCTATAGTGTCCTAAATGTTTATTTTAAATTTTAATATCTAATGAAGAATGAACTAAAATTATATACCTAGGTGTTGTATACATGGTAGCTATTTTCAAAAATTAGAATTAGCAAAAATTACAATGCCTATACTAATACGACTTTTATCTTATTTAAAGTTGTTTTTACACCGGACTTAACATTTTGTTTTTCGTTATTTCTTTTCTGGATAATTGTAATTAACATTTTTGTTATTTCTTGTAATAATAGAAAAAATCTAACGTTAAATTATAACTAAAACAAATGATAAATTACCCGTAACCTTAAAACTTAAAATGAATTTTGAAGTTCTCATTAACAGTAGTACAAATATAAAAATCTGATCACTACACCGTCCGTCATTTATTTTCTGTTAACTTAAATACATATATATTTACTAATGCTGGCGTCTGAATTAAGTTCCTTTGCATCATATAATATTTGTTCCAATTTATTATACGTACAATCCATATTTTTTTCTCCAGAATCTTACCATAATTTTATTTTGTGATGTGACGTTCATTTCTTTTTAATTACAAATATATGAAAATTAATTTATTGATTAGATATTTTATAGATTTATATTTTAACATTTTCTTTTCAAAATACTACCTACCATTATTAATTTGAAATGATTAATTTATAGATAGTGACATTTATCTGTCAGTTACATAAATTTGAAATCTGAACTGTAACCAATTAATGCATTATCGTACATCTCCTTCATTTTGTTATTTTTATATAAGCATCATTAATTAAAGAATAGTGCTAGAACAACAATAAAATATAATCGAAAATTTCGTATTAGAGACTTTTCTATTTATTGAAACAAATTAGATTTTGTTTACAAACGAACGAATTGGCGGGAGGTCATGTGCTGGCCATATCGGATTTTTTTTAGATATATCATTAGTAAAAATAAGAAAATAGAGAGACACATATGTAATAATGCATTAATAAGAAAAAGCAAGCTATTTCCATATGGTTATATACTAGAGACAATCATAGACCAAAAAAAAAGCTGAATTCGGCTCAATGTTTTTTATGTCCATGACTGTCTGATTTTTGACGAAATTGTATCAATATTTCTAAAATATCGCGTACTGCACATATGCTGTTACATCGAATTTAAACTTTAAATGTAAAATTTAATTTTAAACTAATTTTTTTTAAATTTTACTTAAAAACTTACAGTAGAGCCAATTTCCGCACTTATTTAAAATCTCATGTTTTTATGTATCCTGTATACATTTTTTAATTGTGCACCCATGGAAAAAATTAAAACCCGCCGTCCATGTAAATAGGTATTTCTTGTACTTGAAGTTGTCCCCATGATGGCGAACATGTTACTTGGGAATCGCTGTTACCTGTTTGTAGACTAATTTTATATACATATGCATACATTTACATTTAATTTGTTAATTTTTCGAAAAGTAAAATTTGTTGCTGAAATGCTTGTTGTAAACCATGTGTCCAGCTTGGCTTCTGCGCTTTGCGGGCTGCATGCAGTAATTGCTTTTGTTGTAATGACTCCGACAAGTTGGCTGGCAGTCCGCCAGGTGTTATTATAACGATAATCCACTCTTCCGCCAAATAGCGCATGAGGAACACTTGCCAAATCATATCTGCGCTGCTGCTGCTTTGCCTTTGCCTCCACTGCAAGCTGCAAAATGCTACAATGAAACCTCCCCATTTAGATTCCTGATTAAGATTTTCTAACTGCACATGCTCAACTTTTATACATGATCAAATTACATGCAACTGCTGTGTAAGATTCGTTTGTTGGAATTTTACGCGAGATTTAGATTTCCTCAGATTAAATGAAACGCTACAAGTGTAGAAAATAAATATTTTAAATTACATTGCTATGGAACACAGCCAAATGTGTAAATCTTCCCACACCAATTACAAATTTCAACTACAACTATTATTTTCTACGACTTTGTAATTTGTTTTGTAACAATTTAAAAAAATCTGGTGTTGCCAGCAAGCATTACACCTCTTGCCATTTAACCTTTTAATTTTGTAAACATATGCAATAATGCCTGGAAATTATGTAAATTATTTTCATATATTATACAAGACATTTGAAAATTCTCGACTATACGAAACGTGCTGTCTGGCAACACGTTGAGTATGTCGAGAATTTTCGATTGTCGAGTTGTATACAGGTAGACACTATCATGAATAAAAAATGAATTAATAAGTAAAAAAGTGAATTGAACATAGGCCTACAGGCTATGTTTGAAAGATGTCCGATCAAGGTCATCTGTATCATAAACGAATTAATAAACTGGCATACATTTATCTCCCTCCTTTAAAACGATGTTCGTTGGTGATAATACTTTCGCTGTAACGTAAGTTTATTTATTACGTCAGATACATTACCTTGATTCATAGCCGTACGAATAACGTTATTTTTTGTCAGTGTCACTGACATTGACACTGTGTCAGTAATCTAATCAGTATCTTATTTTACATATATTTGGTTTTACATTTGTCAATAAACTTTTCAGTTTTTTATGCTCTTTCACATTGATACTCAGTTTTTTTATCAATGTTTAATTTCGTGTTAATGATGTCAACTTTGTATGGGCGTCACATATTAGAGAGTTGCACCCATAGGCGCCGACTTTTCTATAACCTAGGAAGGGCCAAAATTTTTTTTTAATAAAAATAAAATTAATTATTATTTTCATATATTTTATATCTTATAAATTAAAAAAAATTGAATAAAATACAATTTAGTTTAAGTACCTACGAATCTCATGTCTTTTTATATTATATTAAACATTTTACGCCTAATATATTTTTTTTTTTTTGAATTTGTGCATGACAATTAAGTATAGCGACATGATGATCTATGTTGTGTCATTATGGAATGTGAAACTAAATGAAAATTGTAGAGACATAGGTGGCAAGTTGTGATTGGCTGGGGGATCGGTCGGTTATGTTTATGAGCGTCCCGCCATTATTTAAATTCGAATATCTGACAAATTATAAAAAAATGAAATGTAACGTCTGTTAAAGTACTTCAATTAATCATCAACTTTATTTACTGAAATATGTCAATATATTGTCGCAAAATACTTATATACATATTTCATTTTCTCAAAATATCTTTTTCTGGTGGAGTTATTACAAAATTTTACTGCAACCGATCATTTTATTAGTAAATGCAACACCAACAAAACCTAGATGGAATTGAAATTAGTCGTTCGAGAAGTACATGAAATTAGCTGTATTTTCTACCATTGTTACGGTGAAATGAGTAAACATTGCGGATTTAGTGGCCATCTATCAAATAAGTTCCAAATGAAACTTGACCAGTGATGCAATTCATGCAAATGCCGTGATTGAAATATTTTTAAATTAATAAGTTCGAAGCTAAAGCGCTAAAAAATTATATATGGGAAGGGGGGCCAAAACATAGGTTCGCCCCCTCTATATTTTGTCAGGGGGGGGCAACGCCTCCTTTTCCCCTCCATAGTTGGCGCCTATGGTTGCACCATTGAAAAGATAATAAATATTTTTTGCGTTTAAACGATGTATAATTTGTCTATATTCATTTGTTTCAACGGAAATAATACAACAATTAACATATATATGGGTTAAATGACAATGAAACAAATGATATTACCATTTATTTAAAGCCTAATATTTTAACTTCGATTGTTAGCCACTACAATAAAAGGTACATAAAATGAAAATATGATTTATTAAATATATTTATTGTAACCTTTTTGGTGTTAAGTAACTAACTAGGCAAGATGTGCCGTTCTACATTAATTAGGAAATTTCTCCTTCACGCCAGTGGGAACCTAGCCTAATTCATGGATGATTGCTTGCTGCCGGCTACGGAGATTCCGTTGTTAGTCTGAATTCATCATCCTCTTAGTGTTCGCTTCGTGTTGGTTTGAAATCATCATTCTCTGAGTGTCCACTTGGTTGCTCCAGGCTGCGTCAGTTTTCCAGGAATCTGAAAATCAAATACGAACATAACTAATGGAGACATCACCACGCATGCACATATCTACAACTTGTCACTTGTCGGTTGTGGACACGTTCATCAATTCTTAAATGACCATAAAAATAAACAATCATTGCTGTCAAAAAATCATTGCATTTGTTCGTTTTAATGATCCACTAACTAATCAAAGAATTGATGAACGTTTCTGCACCCGCCGGGCAAAAGAATGTATCTGCAACTTTATGCATTTTGTGTAACTTTTCTTGTTTGACAGCGGGATGATTTTTGGGCATTGGTGCATGAAAAAACTTACGAATATGGTGTACGCACTTGGAGAAGCGGAAACAAACCCTCTTTTTCGTACTGAACGACCAGTTATTTCAAACCATTCCCTTAGTTTTTCAAAAGAACGCGGATTTGGATGTCGTCTTCCCGGAAACCGTTGTGCATAAATTCTTGATGCCAAAAGAGGGTTTCTTTCCACTTCTCCAAGTGCGTACACCATATTCGTAAGTTCTTCTTGCGAGAGATTCATATTAATAAATTATTTTACTTAATTTCACTGTTATTAATAATAACCTGGCTAATGAAACTACTGTAATTACTGCAATTGTATCTTATTCAAAAAATAATATCTATGGTATACTAGATTTAATTTTTAATTGAATGTATAAATTTACGGAAAAATGGTGAAAATCTCCGAAATTATTGGTTTTATGTATAGGATACCCTTAATAACATATGAAGATAATACAAAAATACACACAACTGAATAATAAAATATAGGTTGTTTCATTTGAAAATGACGAGTTATAGTCATTTGAAATTGAACACATTTGATTCGCTTTATTGAACACCTGTATAATAACATTTTAAAAAACATATGTCAGAACATAGAGTATAATTACAGTTCTACAGAAAAGAAAATTCTTAATTTTTACTATTAAAATAACTTCACTAAGCCTTTATAAAGTAATGCGTGTATTCGGTTTTTTTTAGAGAAAAAACGGAATAACTTCGCAACGCCGTAGAAAACTATAGGTGAAACGTTTATATAAAAAAGAGAAACAATTCTCGCCAAGCCGTAATGTGCAATGTGAAAATAATTTTACGTTATGCTCCTTGAGTAGACGAATATATTCTGTTAATAAACTTATGCTGTATTTCTAACGACAACGGAGATATCGAAGACGGCGATTTCGATGACTCATCATGTATACGAACTAAATATCATAAATTTAAGGGTGTGTAGATTACGAAACAGAAAGAATTTTTCAAAAATTTGCATATATAAGGGTAGTTTTCATGAAACTAACATTTTGGTACCACTGGACCACTGGCAACGCATTGGCATTATTTGATCTATTACAGAATTATTTTCGTTAAAAATGCTATTTAATTTAATTATTAAGAGTAATATCTTATACAACTAATTTTGAATGTATTTTTGATAACCATATTTTTAATGAAATATTAATTAAAACAGCAGTAAAAAAATCTGTTGTGGCCAGCACAATACCTTCCGTCATTCTCGTGTATAATGTATAAATTCCATAATTTTTCTTACAAAAGATTCTAAATTTCCAGTAAAATTATTTCATAAACAAACTATTCAAATTGCACTTGACACTGGCATCTTCTTCTTCTTTAGCTTTTCGCATTCGTTAGGGGTCGCTATTTTTGCATGTCGTTCTCATTCAGTTCCTTTTCTCTCAAATCTTCCGCAATACAGTTCTTCCATCTTATCTTTGGTCTTCCTCTGTTTCTTTAACATCCTATTACTAAACTATTCATTCTTGTTCCAATATAATTCTTCATTTCTCCTCATGGCATGTTCAAACCAATGTAATCGTCTTTCTTGTATCTTTCTAAAAACTTGTAACACTAGAGTTATTTTCTTACCGTATCTTTCCGTGTATTCCCCAATATCTACTTCAACATCCTCATATCTGCCACATTAATTTACTTTTTATTGATACTGACATCTGTCAATTTGAATTATATGAATATATTACTAGTTCCCAAGTTTGGCATAGCTGGCTGAATTATAAAATTTAATTTCTTTAAAATTCTTTAACTCTGTATCTATTGAATATGAAGTATAAATTGTAATCAAATCGTATAGAGAATAATAAATTCTTTAAGTTATAATAACGTTAAATGTCAATAAATCAAATTTAACTGTTAAATCTTCAAAAGAGACTACTTCCGGTTGACCAATTATAACCAAAATCTAATCAGTTGTTCTTCTGGATGTAAACTTGAGGAATACGAAAAAATTATAATTTTTGGAATCGTGGTATTGAAGTTATGGAATCCGGTACTTTTGTCACACACACACACACACACACACACACACAGACACACGGACACACAGACACACAGACACACAGACACACAGACACACAGACACACATACATACAGACATCATCGTAAAAATGGTAAAATCGTATTATATGGATCCTAAAACGTGCTTATTCAGTAAAAACTCATCATTGAATTTTTTGACCAAAGACAATACCTTCCTTACCTAAAGGTGACGGAAGGTAAAAAAGTTTTATTAAGAAAAGTCGAATTTTCTTTTTTCGAATTTTAAAAAAAATCTTTTTGTTTTGTAATCTACACATGCCATACTACTTACCCTTACATTTATTACATTAAGTTCATAACTACCCTGTATACATAATGGTCAATTATTGTGGCAGGTCATCAGGTCTACATTATTTTTAGTGTTAAAAATAACTCAGCAATTTATTTAAGGTATAAATGTTATATTAGAGAGATTATAATTCATTAGTCATGTGATATGTTTTCTTGTTATCCGTCAATCAACATTCAGAATCTCCCTAGTTACATGTCTATTACAGCGATGATAAAAAACAATGAAATTATCACCGTATTTATAGTCGTTACTAAGGAATTTGTTTTCTTTATTTATGACATTGACAGTTAATTTTGAGTATAAAAATAAATAATAACAATAATTCAAACTCCGAAATATCAAATAAAACTAGTAAGTACTATGTTTTAATACAATATGAATATGTATATCAAAAGTTAGGTTAGGTTTCAATTCATTATATTCTCTCATTTAAATATAAGCTCGTGATATGATTAATAATCAAAGATATTGCTCGTGAAACCGCAACAGCACATTTCACTCGAGAATATCATCGATGATAATCATATCACTTGTTATATTACGTATGACAATATTTTTATTAGGTATGTGTAAAAATTAAACATTAAAAATTTAACACGGGCGTACACGAAAGTTGTTTCTAATATACATATTTATATAATTTTATAAGTACTGAAATAAAAAATAATGGAGGACCGCATTGTTAAAAATGTCGTAAAATTCATTCCATTTTATCTATGTTTGTAATTTGCTGAAAATACATCTGGTAAACATGTTTGTATAAACTATTAATAAAGACATCAATATTTCACGGAGCATTTACTTTATTTATACTTCATCGATTCAGCCCGTGATGATGTTAAAACATTGAATGAGATTACCTGCCGACCATTCCCATCTACTCGTACCTGTGAATTCAACAGGTTAAGTAAAAATTTATACTCGTATTTGGCATATACTTCCATGTTCCTACACGGAATCAGAACAAAGGATTCGATTGCGAATTGTTTCACTGAATGGATAGCAGTTAGCTCTGGACGGTTATTAGTTCATACCTCTACTCTTGACTCTTATAATAATTGTATGTATTAGTATTTGAATGGTTTAGAATTCGTAAAAACTGTAAGAAATAGCACTACATAATGTATTTTACAAAAAAAAAATTGGAAGAAAATATGGTGTTTATGGGACGTAAAAATTCGTTTACAGGTAAATTTATCTTATTGATAAATATCAAACATCAAATAATATTGAATAAATAATTATAGTTTAGAAAATGGAAGAAGCTTCATAAGAAAAATAGAAGAGAACTCCGTTGGAAATATGCATGAAAAAATAAGCAATTTAATAAAATAATTATACAGGGTGTTTATTAAACACAGGGCAAAAATTGAAGGGATTATTCCCTGGACCATTCTAAGATGATTTTGTCCTTTGATGATTTTTGAAAAGCCGCTTTCTTTCGAAGATACAGGGCGAAAAAAAAATTCGACAAAACCAATTTTGATATTTTTCAAATTATTAATCTAGTAACAGTAGGCAAGTTATGTGTCAAAATTGTTGAGACGTTTGGCTGTTTGACGTGTATTTTCTGTCTATAATACTTAAACTTTTGTTAGTGAAGTCCTCTAATCATGAATAGCTATATGAACGCCGAGATGACTGACATGCATTTCATTTATGGACTTGCTGATGGCAATTCATTACAAGCTAGGCGGATTCTTGCATCGTAGCTGGAGGTAGTCATTTTAAACAGTACTTGTAGATTAAGAAACTTTACATGTAATTTTTGGTATTAAATGTTGTTATTGTCGAAATTTTTTTTCGCCCTGTATCTTCGAAACAAAGCGGCTTTTCAAAAATCATCTTAGAATGGTCCAGGGAATAATCCCTTCAATTTTTGCCCTATGTTTAATAAACACCCTGTATATTATTAGATTACATTTTTTTTGAGAAAAATTGATAAGAAGTTTTTGATTAATTTGATTAAAAAATAACTAAAATAAGTGTGCCACGAATGGAAAAATAGTATATTGTGTTATTAAGAGTAAAAGTAATATATTATGTGGCGAGTGTGGAAGTTTGCACGACGAGCGAAGCGAGTCGGACAATTGCACGCGAGGCACACAAAGACACTTTTACTACGAATGACGGATTATATTTTTTCTTCAAACGTAGATATTTAAAGAAAGATATCTACTACTGACGTTACATTTTACGTAAATTATGTTTGCGATTTCAATTTCCCGGTAGCTATGGATACTTATTTGTTCACATGTCCAGGAATCACTGCAAAACAATATAAACTTTTTTTATCACTTTAATTTTAAGTATTCTTATGTTCATTACCTACCCTGTAATTGTAATCTGTAAGTCTGCTATTCTTTAATATGTTATTTCCTTAAAAGTAAACTCTGTTTATATTTCACTTCATAGGTTATTTATTTGAATTTGATAGCTATTGATGGTATTTAGTAACTTTATTCTTAGGTTACCTAGTGTATTATAGTGACATTTAGGGCGATATTACAGTTTACTTCTTATTCGTTGATTCTGTATAGTTTCTATAGATATTTATTTTATTTCTAACTTGTGAATCAAGTCACAAAAGATGGTACTTTTATGACGTTTGAAGAAAAATGAATATATTCTACTTTTAATAGATCATAAGTAAATGTCAACGCAAACAAATATTCATTTATTTCTTTCATGGCATTCGTGGTACACGTTGCCATATTTTAATCAAATTAATATAAAATTTTATGTGTATTTTTCTCAAAAATATTTTGTGTAAGGGTATAATAATGTATCACTGAATTATGAATAAAATTCTCTATCGAATAAGGAAATAAAGAAATATAGTTCCATTTAAAATAACAAAATGTAACAAACGCGTAAAATCTTGCTTAAAACTATATCAGAAAGTCAAATAGCGGACTATGTTTCTAATTTATCCGATCATTTTCTCATGGGTCCTTGTATTACCTTTTGACGATTCGTTGAGAGTGGACGATTGTTAAATTTGTTAAAAAAAATAAAATCATTTTAAATATTTACTTGATAATGTATTTAATGACTACCTAGTATTAATATTACTCCTCTTCTGAAGATTTCCTGCAGTTTTTTTTTGCAAGTTTTTATTTTTGTTTTTTGTTTTTATATTTTATTATAGTATTTGTACGATTTATACTCTTTGTAGTCTCGCCAGTGTCTGATAATTTAATGGTCGAAACCGGCCGCAGTATAAATTATATAAATAAATTATAGAACATAGTGTGAATAAGATAAGAAAATTTTATTTTTCCCTATTTCAACCTCGTTAGTTATTTTTAACCACAAACAAATTAAGACCTTTAAAAAGTATGTAGTGAAATTATGCTTATAATTATGAAGAGAAGAATGAAAATAGGAAAATAGAGCAACATAAAATGAAAAGATAAGTGTGTTGCCATTCGCAAAATGTAATTCTGTATGAAAATATAGCAGGACTAGTTAGTTTAGTTTACAAATTGTGTCCTGTATCAAAATAATAGATCACTGGATACAAATGAAGTGCATCTGGGGCTGGATGAATAGAACCAACCACCCCTAACCATGCGTTACGATATTTAATAACAATAAATCTACGTGCGTCCGCGCCAACCATGGATCCGTGTCCGCCCATAAAATATAATTTGCAGTGTTCAATAATAAAGATCAGAGTGCGCCATGCCATGGCATATTACATGCAGCACCGCCATGTGGCGGGTTCGGAAGCTGGCGCTGCGCACGAAGCGGCCATAGCACACTATGATAACACGGGTAGTAAAATTAATTGTGGTATTATATCACACAGATTGGCCGGAATGCAACTCTACCAACGGCCGTTGGAAGTATTAGGGAGCTATTGCTAGCTGGCAGCCTGCCCGATGATGATTTGAATCTGACTCCTTCCTTGCGATTACATTATTTTCTTTACACCAGGAAAAAAATTGTCACATACTACATACTACCTTAAAAAATTGAAATGAACTGAATTATATTTTAAAAAATCTGATGTGACCAACACAGTACCTCCCGCCATTTACCTATGTATATAATTTTTATATTACGTTATAAATTTATCCATACAATATATAGAAAAAGTATTAAAGCAAACTTGTAGAAAATGGAATAATCTTTAATTTTTATAATAACAAATTGAGAAAAAATTACATTTAAAGGTATTTTTTGAAGAAAAACTATCTTGAGCTTCAAGTAAACTGCCATTTCCGATTATCCGATTGCCACCAAAATCAGTTCTTTCCATATTAGAATAAGGTAGAAATACATGGTTTCAAAACTTTCTGAATGATAGTATTTGAGTTAGAGCGTAAACAGGATCCACACACACACACACATGCATACATACACTGGCTTGCAAAAAAATCGCGTACACCTTAAAAATCAAGTAACCGAGTTTTTACCTTACCTAGAGGTGACGGAAGGTATTGTCTTTGGTCAAAAAATTCGGTTGTTAGTTTTCATTGAATAAGCACGTTTTAGGGTCTTTACAATACGATTTTACTATTTTTACGATGATGTCTGTATGTGTGTGTGTGTGTTCGTGTGTGCGTGTGTGTGTGTATGTGTGTGTGTATGTGTGTGTGTGTCCCCGCCTTTTCGGACACGATATCTCCAATACTAGAATTCCAAAAATTACAATTCTTGCGTATTCCTCTTCCTTACAACCATATGCAGACCTGTTTAGATTTTGGTTATAATTGGTCAACCGGAAGTACCCTCATTTGAAGATTTTAATAGTTTTTCTTGGAAAACTCAGTTAAATGTTATTATAACATAAAGAATATATTATTATCTATACGATTTGATTGCATTTTATATTTGTTATTCAACAGATATAGAGTTAAAGAAGAATAAAGATAATAAATTTGATATAAATTTCATAATTCAGCCAGCTATGCTAACTTAACCATGGAAACTGCTAATATATTCAGGTAATTCAAATTGACAGATGTCAGTATCAATAAAATGTAAATCAATGAAAGAAAAAGGGAAGTAACTCTAGTGTTAGAAGTGTCTAGATATAAGAGAGACGATTACATTGGTTTAAACATGTTATGAGGAGAGATGAATATATTAATAGAAGGTGGAAGAAACATAGGAAGACCAAATATAAGATGAAAAGACTGTATTGTAGAAGACTTGAGAGAAAAGGAACTGATTGAGGACGACACGGAAAACAAAAATGAGTGGAAGAAGAAAATAAAAAATAGCGACCCCCTAACGAATGGGAAAAACTAAAGAAGAAGATGTCAGTGTCTAGTACAATTTGCATAGTTTGTTTATGAAATAACTTTACTGGAAATATAGGATCTTTTGCAAGAAAATTTATGTATGGGGCCGCGTGCAGTAACATGATTTTGCTGACTTTGGCAAGCAGATATGGGGACCTGTGTCAAAGTGACAGCAATTAATTATGTCCATAACTGACAAGTGTTATAATTTTTCATTCAAAATTTCATAATTTTCTTATTTCATGTGGTTTGTTTGTTATTATGAGTATGGAATTCAGTTGCCGAGAAAGAGAATCATATAATACCAAAAATTTAGAATCTTTCGCAAGAAAATTTATGTATGGAATTTGTACATAATACACAGGATTGACGGAAGGTATTGTGCTGGCCACATCAGATTTTTTAGCTATGTAAATATGATTTTTTTAAAATAGGTTAATATCAACTGTCAATGAAGTTGTCACCATTGTCACTGTCATGTCATTATTTCAGGTATCGTGGAGAAAGTTCTTCATTGTGCTAAATTACTACTAAATTACAAATATATTCTAGAAAAATTAAAGAACAACCAAATATTTATTTTAAATGGATTATAAATAAGTAAAAGTTATGACTGAAACAAATTATGGACGAAGTAACATTAGTAATTTATCATCACTCCATCAGCGTCCAGTACTTTATTTAATCTTAATGTTCTGCTATTGATCTGATTGACCACCCCTCTTCTAACTTAGAAAGTATTGCAACTTTCTCGTTTTCTGATAATTTTGGCATCTTAATTGACACTAATGACACTGACAAGTTAACAATCAAGACCGACTCAATACAGCAAAAAACAGGTGTACGCGATTCTTTTGCAAGCCAGTGTACATACACACAGACATCATCGTGAAAATGTTAAAAATCTGATGTGATCAACACAGTACCTCCCGCCATTTACCTATGTATATAATTTTTATATTACTTTATTACCATACAATATATAGAAAAAGTATTAAAGCAACTTGTAGAAAATGGAATAATCTTTAATTTTTATAATAACAAATTGAGAAAAAAATACATTTAAAGGTATTTTTTGAAGAAAAACTATCTTGAGCTTCAAGTAAACTGCCATTTCCGGTTATCCGATTGCCACCAAATCTAATCAAATATTTCCATATTAGAAGGTAGAAATACATGGTTTCAAAACTTTCTGAATGATAGTATTTGAGTTAGAGCGTAAACAGGATCTACACATACATACATACATACATACATACATACATACATACATACATACATACATACATACATACATACACACAGACAACATCGTGAAAATATTAAAATTGAATTCTAGGGACCTTAAAACGTGGTCATTTACCAAAATCTCAATATGCGATTTTTAGCACGATCCCTTACCTCTCTTACCAAGGGTAGCGGGAGGTAAAAAACAAATCCCTTAGTAACGACAATAAATAAGCTAATAATTTCTTTGTTTTTATCATCGCTGTGATAGACATGTAACTAGGGAGATTCTGAATGTTGATTGGCGGAAAACATATCACGTGACTAATGAATTATATTCTCATTACCATACCGTTTCCTAATTTAGTTCTTAAAATTTTATAGTATTGTGTTTCAATTAATTTTTATATTTTTATATGGACGTCATAGTAGGCAAATAAACAATTAATAATAAATAATGATTCCATTTGTTTTATTTTCACAACCATTGTTTATAACCTATTATTTTAATTCTTACTGTTTGAAATAAATGAATATACATAGATAAGTTAAACATCGGTGGAAAACTAAAAAAAAAAATTCTTTTCAATGATGTAACTTTGCAATATGGCGCCCATATAAAATTTAAAACTTTGACATAATTCGAAATGCAACAGTTGACAAAAAAATAAACATCGCCATTCAAAAGAACATAAAAAGTGCGAACCAAAATCCAGTAATATTTCATACCTGCTAGTTATTCACAAAAATAGAAAACTGCATAATTTATATTTTTGCCTCTATCTACTACTACTAACAAAAGCATAACGTTTTATACGTTAAATTATTAGTATTTATTTTGACAATCATTATTCTGACACTGACGTAATAAAGCGTTACGCTTTTGTTCGTCTCTTGTTTCTAATTCCATGGCTAATACTATTAAATTGTAATTCCGTGAATTTTCAAATTTTATTTCTGCAGTTATGAAGTAGCCAAAAATTTTTTTTTTATTGATTCGAATATATGCTTTTGGACAATGAAAAGAGGTATGTTTCATCCGTTATACTTATATCGTATTTATTAAAATCGTTATTATTCCTAAATAACTATTTATACTACGAATTTTGATGAATAACAAAACTGACACAATATGGGTTATATTTATTATAAAACTGTCAGTTTTGACATTACATCATAATTATTAAAATGATTTATTATTGCGAAATAAATGTTTCACTTCGAATTTTATATTAACACGGTGTAAGTTATACTAAATACTGTCAGTTTTCATTTGTGTGAATACTACGGAAATCAGACGATTTCGCCCGATTTCACCCGAAAACATGACGTCATCAATCATATGGTTACGATTAATGACGTGTAGTGTTTCGGACGAGACGACACATTCTCGAATCTTGTCTCGTCTCGAAATTTCTCGTATCGGCGAGACGAGAAAGCTATTTCAACTTACGAGACGAGACGAGACGAGACGAGACTTACATGTCGAGATTCGAGAATCTCGACAATTATTGCGAGAATTCTCGACAATCTTTTTATTTTTAAAAATACATTTTTAAAAAAATTATTTTTGGAACATTTTGTAAATTTATATTAATTATCCTGTTTTTTTTTACTATAAATTTAAACAGGATCGTGCTAAAATTTCTTAAATAAAACTACCTTCTTTCTTTCCTGACGTCACAGTGATGTATTCACGTTCATTTACCGACAAAGTGTTACACCCAGTAATGGGTAAAAAGCGTGATGATATATTTATTTTATTTTAATAGTTTATTATTTATGGGGATTTTTTTATAATAAATAATATTTAAATAAGCAAAAGATACACTTACAAAATTGAAGTCACGTAAAAGAGAAATTTTTACATTGTCAAATATTATGAACGACAAACAAAATTATGTTTGATTTGTCATAAAATATGTAAAATCGATGACAATTTATTGAATAAATTAAATTCATTAAAGATGTTAATTTATTCTGTCTGCAATACCAGGTCTTGAATTGTTGGTAAAACTAATTATTATTACATTTTTCAATAAAAAAATAAAACGATTGACAGATAAAACAATTGCTTGCTAATCACTACTAATCATTTGTTCATGTTACCAGCCATTGTGTTTTGTAAGACTTTAAATAAGTATTACTTGAATTTATTTAACCCTTTATATACAGGTTGTTCCAATACTTTAGGAAAAAAATATATTGATCATGTCAGATATTTATTTTAAAATTTGTAAAATTAAAGGCTTGGTTCTTAAAGTTTATATTTTTAGTGCCACTGGTTGACACGATTTTTCACATTTTTTAATAACAATAATCTATTTGTTATTCTACACTAGTTAAGTGAATAAATAATTCATTATGATTTTTATTTAAAATTCGTGTCGACCAGTGAAACTATACAGATCGGCTCTTAACAGACAAGTTCGAGCTAATATGAAGATCGGTGTTTGTTGTTTATTATTTCTGTCTTTTGTCAGTGTATTTGTTGCCTACAAATGAGAATGTCTTCTGCTCGTATTAAGTGCAATTCTCGTGAAAAACTTATGTTGGGGGAGTTAAAATAATATATATTTGTTTCTTTTAGTGTAAAACTAACTTTCGTGATATGAATTTTTAATGTGTGATGGTTTTCAGTGGACTAAATAGTGAAATAACTGAAATCTTGTTCCAGTAAACGTTCCTGGTGCAGTGGTAGATGTTTTCCTGAGATGCTGAGATCTGCGATGCCTCTGTTGGCTAAATTGGACTGACAGTAGGCGAGGTTGGTCCAACATTTATCTCATTCTATTTTATAATTCTTCTACAGCTTATTAATATTAGTTAAACTGTCAATAATAATAGATTGTCTTACCGAGAATAGATAATAATTAGAAAAATATATGATCAATTTGAGAAAGTTTATTTGCCTCAAATAAGTTGACTATGTTTAAAAATTATTTCAAGTAACATATATAAATACTTTTTAACTATGTGAATAATTTTTCAAACTTTCATTACATGGTAATTAATTTAGTTCAACATAATACTTGTATACATGACCCGTCCCATATCAGTTGGCTTACCCTCTTTATTTTCATTATATGTTTTCTAAAATATTTTGTTTGAATGTACTCAGCAATGCCGCGATGATATATTTATTTATTTATATATTAATATTTTGTTCGGATACACAGTATATATACAGGATGTTCCACGACTCGACCGACAAACTTTTACCATATATTCCAGGGGTCATTACGATCAAAAAATGTTATATGACCTATAGATGAATTCCTCTTTGTTTCGGAGATATCGAAGAAATTAAGAAACAAAATGATAAAAGAAAATTTATTCATCAATGGATAGCTAATTAACACAAAATTACAACAACTGTTCAAAATGAGAACTGCCATTTTCTAAACATACAGCTATCCTTCGAGTCATAGAATGTTGCCAGTTAATTACTGCCAATTCATTCTTTAGAGAATTAATAGCTTCAACTATACGGTCAGTCAACTCTTGGCGTGTATCTGGTTTACCATATTATTATACACACGAGATTTGAGGCAACCCCACAGAAAAAAATCTAAAGGCGACAAGTCAGGTGACCGAGCCAATTATCATTTTTTTTTAATTTCTTCGATATCTCCGAAACAAAGAGGAATTCAACTATAGGTCATATAACATTTTTTGATGGTAATGACCCCTGGAATATATGGTAAAAGTTTATATATAAATATTTTTCAAAGTATTATTAACTATTTGTTATGTACGCTCTTTTTTTAATTTAATTCGAATTTTCGCGCTAATAAAATATCTCAGATCAAACACACCTGTTTGTACTATAGGTGTAAAATTGATAGTGAAGAAAATAGCTATTTGACTAATTTTTTTAACCACTCTGCATATTATTTATATGTATTTACGATTGTATATAGTATATCAAAATAAATTGTATATTGGATTTATTAACAAAAAAACATCGAATAATCTCGTCGAGATGAGACTCCATTGTTCGAGACGAGACTTAATATCTTGTCTTCTAAACGAGCCGAGACGAGACAATGTAGTTTTCCGTCTCGATCGTCTCGTCAGAAACACTAATGACGTGGGATGTGGGGATCAAGTTGTGGAAACGGACTTTAAAATTGCAAACCATTGCGTAAAAATGGAACATGTATAGAGAAACAAATACTTCAGGTTTATAGACATTTTAATATAAAATAAACTTCGATTGAATTTTTTTCCATAATATTTAAAATACTCGAGTTATTAAAAAAGAACATGAATCACCCTGTATATCTTATTTTAATTGACATTTTTGGAAAAATATAATCTTACAGTAGTAAATAGATAGACCATTTGTTTAGTTTCTACATCTTAACTGTAATTAGTGGTCTGTTCTTGTCATATGTGGTATGCTAAATCATTATTTATTAATTACAGCTACTATCTGGGTAGTTTAGGCGTACAAGGTGCTTCCCAGCCCACCCCAAGCACGATAGCTTTAATTTATGACTATGAGCACCCACATGTTGTTACGCTATACCGCCAGTGAACCTAATTCAGGCCACCGCAACACAGCTTACCCCATCCTCCTCCAGTAATAGTTACACAGATTCCACTCAAATAAAACCTACTCCGCACTCTATCAGTCAATGTCTCGTTCGCTAAAAACTCAACAAACATCACGGTGTTAATTTCTCGGAAACCTAACCTCAAAACGCCAAACGTCAAAATATTACGAATCACTTCCTCAAAGAAGGGGAAGGGAATATTTTTAAGTAATATGAAACTCAATATTTGAGCATTAAAATATACAAATTTTGTACTACTTTTTTCGCATTCAAATTTTCTCAATACAGGTGATTGAAAAAATAGGGACAATCTCTATTTTCAGAATTTTTTTATTATTAATTTTTGACCTACAGTTAACTTTCAGAGTTGAAGGCCACCTTTTAGTGTGAAAAGATCCTGAATTCTACTTCTGGTACTGACAGTATATAAACTTATACCGTGTGAATATTATTATTATTCTTCATTATTTCGCAATAAGAAATCAAATAAATAATTATGATATAATGTCAAAACTGTCAATATTATAATATATATCCTATAGTGTCAATTTTATTATTTATCAAGATTCGTAGTATAAATAGTTATTTAGCAATAATAAGCGAATTGAATAAATACGATATAAGTATAATCAGGGACGATCCTAACCTTTTAGCCGCCTTTGTTCTTATGTAAAAATGCCATCCTCTATTTTATTTTTTCAGGTCGTATTTCAAATAGTTCTAAATAATAGCACACAATGAATTAGAAATAAAATCATTTGCCTAATTAAATAAATATATTTACCTACAAATAAGAGATTTTTTAAAATTACAAATTAAAATATTTTGTATCTATAAATTTTCAAATTTGATTTTACAGGTTATCTAACATGCAAAATGAAATCAGTTTAGTGAATTAGGTATAGAATTTAATTACTTACAACTTTTATTAGAAACATTTTTGTCTAAAATTAATTGGGAATTTGGGAACTTTGCGCAAAGAAAAACTGATTTCCAATGTTAATCGACTATGGCCCGCTTTTTAATTAACACCCTGTACCTATGTATTTGTGTACCAAGAGTGGGGTAATTTAATGAAAATATGTTCCTCTGATTTACAGGGTTTTTGTTAAAAAAATTTGATTGCAACAAAGAAAAGCTTGATTACAACAAAGAAATTTTGAGTACAATAATGAAAATTATTAATTATGCAAAGAAAAAATTGATTATAATATTATTGTCACCGTATAATGTAAAAACTAAGATTTTTACCTCCCGCTACCTTTGGTAAGGGAGGTATAGGGATCGTGCTAAAAATCGCATTTCGAGATTTTGGAAATGACCACGTTTTAAGGTCCCTAGAATCCAATTTGTGTGTGTGGATCCTCTTTCTCAAATGCTATCGTTCGAAAATTTTGAAATCTTGTATTTCTACCTTATTCTAATATGGAAAGAAACTATTAGATTTTGATGTAAATAAGATAACCGGAAATGACACTTTACTGGAAGCTCAAAATAGTTTTCTTTTCCGCAACTCCATGGTTACACAGTTTAAATCTCAAATGCATGTAACTGACAGATATATGTCAGTGTCAACAAATTAAGCATTTCAAATAATAATAATACTAACGTTTTAAAAAGAAAATAGTACATAGAAAAATAATTATGTGGAAAGGATACAGTTACCAGCATAAGTAAATATGTAGAAATATAAGTATATAAATAAATAAAATAAATATATCGTCACTGTATATTACCCATTGATGGGTGTGCCAATCTGCTTTGTACACAGATTTCAGTAACGATGAAGACATATTTGTACCGTGCGAGCGATTACTAGGCGTCACCTCACGGGCACTCATTTTTGTGCCATTTAAAATTCGAAATATTTAGTGTCGGTCGGGATCGAATCTGGTATTTAACTTTAATTTAATTTTAAGTATTTACATGAATAAAAATTAAATTAAACGGGAGGTATTTTGTTGGCCACATCAGATTTTTTTGCTTTTAAATTTTTGCTTTCTAGTTACGTCTAATTAACATCATAAGTATACTCATAGTCTTTTAATAAAATAAACATGTATAGATATATTACCAGTCAGTCAAACCAATTATTTAAAAGAATTATGCTGTATTAATATGTATATTTCATAAATTGTATATATTTTTAAAATTCTTAAATATTTTTTTTTGCTATAAAACGACCTTGCCGCCCCCATGCTTGGCCGCCCTTGTTCTGGGCACAAAATGAACACCCGATAGGATCAGGCCTGAGTATAATGAATGAAATATACCTCTTTTTGTTGTCCAAAACGGTCCAAAAGCAATATGTTGCAATAATTGTCGGCAATCTTAGAAACACCGATTTGCAAAAGCAACATGCATAATATAAAACCATGAATTAACAAAACTACTAACACACAACGAAACACAAATTATCGACTCCAAAATCACCTTAATCACATGATTGACAGAATGACATGAATATTCAAATAATTCAAATATATGTTACCGCGGTTACAATTGATTGGACGAGATAGCGTATACCCCTTTCGAACAGCGACGATAATGTAAATAAAATAAAAGTTGCATATATGCTATGTGCATACGATAAAGATGCTAGATACAAGTTTAGTATCACTCTTGCATCAGAAATGGCTCGGAGATATGCTAATTTTTTTAAATCACTGTTGAATTAATTTTGTGTTTAATGTCAATAGTTTAATTTTTATATGGACGCCGTATTGGAAAGTTATAACTTTGAAAAGATATTTTTTTTAGCTTCCAATGATGTGCAACTTCCATGTTCATTTGTTTCAAAGCGCAAAAATGCAACAATTGTTAAATTTATAGATTAAAAGCAATGGTTTCTGTCTGATTTGGCATCATAAATTCAAACAATTATTATTTGGTTTACTTTCGTTGTTCGTTATTTTCTGCATTTATTTACTTGAAAATGAATTCCGGATTTCAAAAAGGCGATAGCAGCAGAATGGAAGTAGTAAGTACTCGGAATAGAGTAGATGGTAGATGTGTACCGTAGATGCCAAGGGAATTAAAAACTCGAATAATTTAAAAACTAATAACTTTTTTCAAACTTTGATACTCTCCATTTACAGTTTTTACGGTCTAGATTTAATATAAATAATCCGTGTTCTAATTATAATTTGTTCTTATGGTAGAGGACACCCATTAAATGTGTTACTATCTTTTGAAATGAAACAAAATTTAGCTGTTTTATCAAATAATTTTTAAATTAGACTCGCGAAGAATGGGCATGAGCATTTTGTTTACTATAAACTTTTGTTCAATAAACAAAAGACCAAACAGCGTTGTTCAAGAACAAACAAGTCTACATTATTTTTAAGCTGAATAAGTTCTAGATTTATTGTATAATTTTAGTATTGTTTCTACAATAGTGTAATTTTAGTTGGTATTATCCTACTTATTGTTTGAAGAACTTGTCGTCATGAAATCTGGCCAACTTTTCGTTGGCAAGGTTGGCGCATTCTACATGCACACAGGGCCAACGTTATTGCAAATTCTCCTTGCAACAGCTGTAATGATCTTTAACTCGTTTTCGCGTAATTGTATTTGCCACGTCTCCAAGCCAACACATGTGGCTTACGGCGCTGCACTTACTTACCAACTAACCACTACTGAAGTGCTGGAAAACTGTAAAAACTCTGGCACTAACAACTTCAGAAATTAAAATACAACTTGGAATTATCTTACTAATAGTCTTATTACAACAAGAAATGGTGTTTTTATTTTAGGTTAGTATTGTCTACCTACAACAAAATGACAAAATCCTGAAATTTTATTCTCTAAATAAAATGTAATACTCCTATGTATTTTACACTAATAAAAAATCTGTTGTGGCCAGCACAATACCTCTCGCCACTTCCTTTTTTGGTTACATAAGTATAGGGCGCGAACAGTCATGTTACATTGTTGGCCTTGACAAGCAAATTTGGGGGCCTGTTTCAGGATAATAATTAGTAATTATGTACATGGATGTTAATTGTCAATTTTTCATTCAGAATTTCAGGATTTTCTAAATACACGTATTTAATTTGTCACCAGGAGAGTGGAATTTAAAGGAAAATAAGCCACATGGAATTGGAAAATCACTAAATTTAGAATGAGAAATTTTGATACTTGACATCTATATACATAATTACTATCTATCATTCTGACATGGGCCCCCATATCTGCTTTTCTTGTATACGTACACTCTATACCAAAAATTCTACTTACATATATCTATTCCTTATATTTAGATTGTTTAATTTTAAATTCATTTTATTAAGAAATTTTGTCCTCTTCTAATTTTTCGAAATGTTTCCAATTCATTGTCAGGATTGACAGTATTTTTGAAGGATATATGTAATATACCTATAATTTTAAATATTTAACTATTAATACATTAAGAAATAATATAATAATAACGTACTTCCCAGTAAAATCTCCAGTAATGTCTCCGGATTTCTGACACTGACATTTATCTGTCAGTTACAAACAATTTAAATTTTCAACTATTTTCCATGGCCAATCTTTCGGCTGTAAAATTTATTATAACAGATTATTTTATATATTATATTTCTTTTATCTATAAATCTACAGAATATATTATAAAATATTTAAATGTATCATATAGAGAATTTAATTTTCTTTATTATTACCAAGAAAAAAATTCAAAAAATATTATTTAGAAGATTTTTTTTTAAGAATCTTCTAGTTTCGGTTGTCCAATTGTTACCAAAACCTTTTCAGGTCTTCCCATGAATGTCCGATTGGGAAATACGTAGTTAAACAAATTTAAAGTCTTATAGTTTTTGAGTAATCGTCCTTCCAACATCCTACATACATACACACACACACACACACATACATCCACACATACACACACACTCAGACATCATCGTAAAAATGTTAAAATCGGATTGTAGGGAACTTAAAACGTGCTTATTCAATAAAATCTGGATATGCGATTTTTAGCATGAATCCAATACCTCTCTTAGCGAGAGGTAAAAAATTGTTGTAGCCAACACAATAGCTCTCGCCATTTTCATTTTATATTGCATTGACGGTATTAGCGGTATTTCTTAAGGATATATGTAATATTAACATACCTATAATTTAAATACATATTTAATTAATAATACAATAACATATATTAAATGTACTCGTATTTCCCACAAAAATCTGATTTTTGACACTGACATTTTGCATTTATCTGTCAATTACAAACATTTAAATATCTCAACTGTTTTTTTGGGCAACGAGTTTTATTACAACAGATTATTCTATATTATTATATTATACTATATCTCCAAACCTATACGAGATATAATAAAAAATTTAAATGTGTCAGATAGAGAATTTAATTTTCTTTAACCGAGAATTATTTTCAAAAAATAATATTTTTTAGAAGACTTTTTTTTCAAGAATCTGCTACTTCCGGTTGTCTAATTGTTAACAAAACCTTTTCAGCTCTTCCCATGAATGTCCGATTCGGAAATAGTAGTTAAATAAATATAAAGTCTTATAGTTTTTGAGTAATCGCTGCCACTTACAGCTTCATCATGGCAAAATACTAAGGCGAAACGTTGGCTTCAGATTAAATAAAATATTTTTTTTAACTGCAATACTGTTTATTTTTTCATCTAATCAACAACACAGACGTTTATTCCATATTACATCAACAAGCAATAGTTTCCGTTCAAGATGTATATAGCAATAAGCGTTCGTAAAATCAATCGGGTTATTCTGACATTTGTATTTTAGAAAATGTATTTATTAAAATATTTCTGATTATAAACATTGCAGGATTATAGTAAGTTCTGAATAAAATATGGCAGTTCGCCCTTTATGAAGTCTTTATGAGTTATTTCGAACAAATAAATTACCACATGAAACAATACTGATTGAAATAATCTAAACATATGATTCAGGTGGCCTTTCAGTCTCACTTGAGTCATTGTATATAAAATTATGTACAACTACGCTATTTTCTTATCCATTTTAATTTTAACAATTTAAGATCTGACGCGATCGTAAAACGCCACATAGATATAATACAAACGCCAAATAAACACATATTTCATAACTATTTACACTAACAACAATAATA
Organism: Harpalus rufipes; assembly: GCA_951394225.1. Classification (NCBI taxonomy): domain Eukaryota; kingdom Metazoa; phylum Arthropoda; class Insecta; order Coleoptera; family Carabidae; genus Harpalus; species Harpalus rufipes. The sequence goes on from OX596277.1 coordinate 13,580,240, forward strand.
AAATATACAATATATTAAGAAGAATCAGCATATCCGAGCCCAACCCCCAATGTATTCATACCCTCTGAAATAAATATATTAACAGCAATAAAAAATATTTTTTTAGGTTACAATAGTTAAGACTATATTTGGGCATTTTTTTAATTTTATGTATTAATAAAGTGTACTGGATTTAAATACCCTGTTATTAACTAAATTTCTCATTTAAACAATAATCTACGAGCAAATATATGACAAAAGACAAGTGCCAAAATTTTTCGTTCCAACAGTAAATAATACAATATTTATGTTAGTATTATCTATAAAACTAAGGGTAAAGGTAACTGACAATATACTCAATTAATTGCCATCTTAAATTTTATTACTTTAATAAAAATTATTTGCGAATTATTAAACACGAAAACATATTTGTCACATGCAGACAATGGTTTATTTTCAAATAAATTATTATTAAAGCTAAGAAATTTGATTATAAACAATGTATTCAAGTTCTATACACTCAATACACCATATCAAAGAAGTTCATTTATTATTGTTTTTAATATAATTGTAAGTGGTACTTTAATAAATAAATATCACTTTGCAAATAATTTTACTAAAAAAATAAAATTTAATATAGTAATTAATCGAATATATTGTCAGTTTCCTTTGCCTTCAGTTTTATAAATATTACTAACATAAATATTGTATATTATTTACTGTTGGAACTAAAAAAATTAGCACGTGTCTGTTGTCATATATTTGCCCGTAGATTTGTTAAAATGACAAATTTAGGCAATAACATTATATTTAAATCCAGTACACTTTATTAATACATAAAATAAAAAATCTGATGTGGCCAGCATAATACCTTCCGTCAATCATGTGTATTATGTACAAATTCCATAGATAAATTTTCTTGCGAAAGATTCTAAATTTTTGGTATTATGTGATTCTCTTTCTCGGCAACTGAATTCCATACTCCTGATAACAAACAAACCACATGAAATAAGAAAATTATGAAATTTTGAATGAAAAATTATAACACTTGTCAGTTATGGACATAATTAATTGCTGTCATTTTGACACAGGTCCCCATATCTGCTTGCCAAAGTCAGCAAAATCATGTTACTGCACGCGCCCAATACATAAATTTTCTTGCAAAAGATCCTATATTTCCAGTAAAGTTATTTCATAAACAAACTATGCAAATTGCACTTGACACTGACATCTTCTTCTTCTTCTTTAGTTTTTCCCATTCGTTAGGGGATCGCTATTTTTTATTTTCTTCTTCCACTCATTTTTGTTTTCCGTGTCGTCCTCATTCAGTTCCTTTTCTCTCAAGTCTTCTGCAATTACAGTCTGTTCATCTTATATTTGGTCTTCCTATGTTTCTTCCACCTTCTATTAATATATTCATCTCTCCTCATAACATGTTCAAACCAATGTAATCGTCTCTCTTATATCTAGAAACTTCTAACACTAGAGTTACTTCCCTTATTCTTTCATTGATTTACATTTTATTGATACTGACATCTGTCAATTTGAATTACCTGAATATATTAGCAGTTTCCATGGTTAAGTTAGCATAGCTGGCTGAATTATGAAATTTATATCAAATTTATTATCTTTACTCTTCTTTAACTCTATATCTGTTGAATATCAAATATAAAATGCAATCAAATCGTAGACAATAATATATTCTTTAAGTTATAATAACATTTAACTGAGTTTTCCAAGAAAAACTGTTAAAATCTTCAAATGAGGATACTTCCGGTTGACCAATTATAACCAAAATCTAAACAAGTCTGCATATGGTTGTAAGGAAGAGGAATACGCAAGAATTGTAATTTTTGGAATTCTAGTATTGGAGATATCGTGCACGAAACGGCGGTCACACATACACACATACACACACACACACGGACACACACACACACACGCACACACGAACACACACACACACATACAGACATCATCGTAAAAATAGTACAATCGTATTGTAAAGACCCTAAAACGTGCTTATTCAATGAAAACTCACCACCGAATTTTTTGACCAAAGACAATACCTTCCTTACCTAGAGGTGACGGAAGGTAAAAAATGGCCAAATATAGTCTTAACTATTGTAATCTAAAAATTTATTTCTTCTTGCTGTTATTATATTTTTTTCAGAGGGTACGAATACATATTGGGATTGGGCTCGTACTCTTAAAAAATTACTGTCGTTGAAAAACCTAGAATTTTGTGAATTTTTAATTTATTCTAGCGGAATTAGATAAAAGTTTGTACATAATACGTTATGAAAAAGTAATATTGTTTGACTCACATTTTGCAAAACTCACTTCGCAAATCTGATTATGTAAATAACTATTACTGTATTCAATATAGATTTTATCTTACAATAAACTTTAAAGATATTATAATCGTTGTAAAACTTTGATAAAATTATTAACAAAATGTTAAAAATCTAAATGAATAAATGTTTTTTTTTTTCTTGAGTTTGTTAGTTATTCACAAATGTTACAACTACTGTGACACAAAATATAATGTATAAATGTAACTATTATGGGACAGGAGTATGTAGTAATTTTAAAAATTATACAACGACTCTAATGGGGCCGGTAAAGGAAGAGGAGAGTGTATAAGATCTGTGGAATATAAGTTTATTTCTTGGAAAAGGTTTTTATATTTAAAGTTTTGTTCCTGACAGTAACAAATAACTGACACATCCGGAAACATTTTTCTGTCTGCGTATGCTGCTGTTGTATTTACAATGCAACGCTAAATTAGATAAGTTTAATTTTTTTATTACTTTTTGTGACAAACAGTACAGTAGTTGCATTCTTAATTAAGTTTTTAACACAGCATTTTAATGCAACACACATATTTTATAAAATCCCCACGCTGATAATAATTTGTCATAAAATTAAAATGCAAAAAATGTGAAGTTATTCTTTTTAGACAGACAAAGCAACGAACTTGTCCATTGTGAGAACCTACGGGAATAAAACTTCTGTATTAAAACGCCGTAAGTTATTTCCCTGTTAAAAATGGCGCTGCATATTTATAATACTGCAGGAATTAGCGCGCTACACACGTACACTAATAAAACATTCACATAAACATGAACCCTTTCAAGAAATATATGTAATTTATTATAGTAATCTCATTCGTTTACATATTTATTTCAAAATTAATAATGATTTAATATGACAACAATATGAATTATTTTGTTCGAATGTACACTGCACGTACTATAATTACTAAATGAAATCACTGGGAGGTATAGGGATCGTGCTAAAAATCGCATATCGAGATTTTTGTAAATGATCACGTTTTAAGATCCCTAGAATCCAATTTTAACATTTTCACGATGATGTCTGTGTGTATGTGTGTATGTATGTGTGTGTGGATCCTCTTTACGCTCTAACTCAAATACTATCATTCAGAAAGTTTTGAAACCATGTATTTCTACCTTATTCTAATACGGAAAGAAGCCATTAGATTTTGGTGGCAATCGGATAACCGGAAATGGCAGTTTACTTGAAGCTCAAGATAGTTTTTCTTCAAAAAATACCTTTAAATGTAATTTTTTCTGAATTTGTTATTATAAAAATTAAAGATAATTCCATTTTCTACAAGTTTGCTTTAATACTATTTCTATATATTCTATGGATAAATTTATAAAGTAATATAAAAATTATATCTCAGAACTTGTGCTTTAAACACATCTCCGTGGTTACATAGTTCAGCTCAAATGTATGTAACTGACAGATAAATGCCACTGTCAAAAAAATAATCATTTCAAATTAATAATAGTAACTTTTTAAAAGGAAAATTGCAAATAGAACAATAGTTTTATGGAAAGGAACTTAAAATACATAATTTCTAGCATTAGTAAATATGCAGGTATGTATTTAAATAAAGAAATAAATAAATATATTATCATGTCATATTATCCATTGCTCGGTATGCTAATCTGATTTGTACACACATTTCGGTAATGATGATGACATATTTGTATTGTGCGGGCGTTTAGAACTAGGGTTAATTTTATGCCATTTAAAATTCGAATTATTTGGCGTTGATCGAGATCGAATCGGATTCCCCAGATTCGCGACCAGATATCAGGCACGCGGCAACGAGACCCCATAGGTAAATGGCGGGAGGTATTGTGTTGGTCACATTAGATTTTTAGACAGTAGTGTCTTCCACCTCCACCATAGTAACAAATTAGAACATGAGTTATTTATATTAAAACTAAACCTTCACACTACGATGCCTTTTTAATGCCGCAAACATCTATGTCATAAATCTACTCTATTTCAAATTATTACTACATTCAAATTTTTTGCTATTTCCTTTTTGAAACCAAGACTCTATTTTCAAGTAAATGAATACAAAAAATAACTAAGGAAAAAGTCTGTTGTGGCCAGCACAATACCTCTCGCCACTTCCGTTTTTAGTTACATAAGTATAGGGCGCGAGCAGTCATGTGACATTGTTCAGTAACTATGTACATAGATGTCATATGTCAGAATTTTTCATTAAAAATTTCAAGATTTTTTAAATTCACGTAGTTAGTTTGTCATACTTGCCCTAGACAAGCAGATATGGAGGCCCTTGTCAAAATGACAGTTAGTAATTATTTACATAAATGTTAAATGTCATAATTTTTCACGTGATTAATTTGTCACCAGGTATGTGGAATTTACTTGTCCAGGAAAATAAACCACATGGAATTGGAATATCATGAAATTTTGGATGGAAAAGTTAGCTATCATTTTAACTCGGGTCCCCATATTGTGCTTGTCAAGTCCAACAAAGTCACATGACTGCTCGCGCCCTATAAATTTCTCATATCTTTTCTTTATGTTTAAATTATTTTTATAATTTTAAATTTATTTTTTTAAGGAAGTTTTCTTCTACACTTCTAAATGTTCGAATTTCGTCTAATTTCTTGACGGGATTTCTGAAGGGTATATGTATATAGCTATAATTTTAAATATTTAATTGTTATTATTGTTATGCAACAAGAAATAGTAAACTTACCAATATCATAGAAAAATTCATCAATAATGTCAGTTACATTTCATTTAACATAAAAGCGTAATTTGACGTTTTAGTTAGCAAAAAAATTCTAAGATTTAGTTTCAGTTTTTTATGTTGTATCTATATTTAGGAACTGGGTAATATCTTGACCACATCATATATTTTGCTTAATAGTTTTAAACTCGTTTAATTGTTAATAATTGGAACAAAATTGCAGATAAAATAAATGGATGTAAAAGTGATTATTTTGATTTGATGTAATTGTACCTTGAATAATTGAAATGATTCTAAAACTAATTAATCTTGTAGAATAAAAATTCATCAGCAACTAGACGAGATGCATGGCTCTTTGGTGATTAATATATAATGTAATTTAATCGTCTGCCTCATCCATCCTCGTACGAGCAGTAGTATTGATTATTTAAATCATATAAACAATGTGATTTGCCAAACGTGACAAAAATTAAACTCGTTGTAATTTAAATGACACCTGTTTTTGTTTGTTATACGTGTTGTACAACATTTTCACAACGGAATGAAATTTGCAATTTGCCAATTATGGATTTCATTTCAATTAAAGCCGAACTTTGGTTTTCATTTTTGTGAAGAAGTTAACAACAAGCTGAACTCATTTCAGGAAATTACAATTTTAGATTTTTTATATCACCAATGCTATTTACTGAGTGTACATTGACAATTATGTTTAGCGCAGAGTTTTATCACTTCATATGCATTCATACGTCATACCACAGTTGTTGTGGGAAGTGCAACACAAGGATTAATTTAGTAGAGTGAAAAATAATTTATTGTGTCATATTATACTACACCAAGGTTGGACTGGTCATTGTGAAATGGGGGAATTTTTTCTCATAGTTAAATTAATTTGGGGCCCGAATCTTCAAAAAGATATATTCTTGTGGAGAGACTTGAAAGTACGAAGGTACCAAGGCGTAGAAAGGACATGAAAGAAACATATTTATAATTGCAAGTTTTATCTTAATTATGCTTAATTGCAACTTGTATCTTATATTTAGGCATAATTGCAACTTATATTTAGCAATTAGCCTAACCCAACCTAACCAAACCTAACCTAATTGTAAGATCAATTAGGTTTGTTTAGGTTAGGCTAATTGCAAGATAAAGTTGCAATTATGCCTAATTACCAGATAAAAGTTGCAATTAGGCGTAATTGTAAGTTTCAACTTGCAATTAGGCACAATTGCAACTTTTATCTTGCAATTAGTCTGACCTAACGAAACCTAACCTAATTGTAAGATAAATCTTGGTTAGGGTAATTGCAAGATAGAAGTTGCAATTATGCCTAATTGTAAGATACAAAGTGCAATTAAGCCTAATTGCAAGATAAAAGTTGCAATTAAGCCTAATTGCAAGATAAAACTTGCAATTATAAATATTTTTCTTCCATGTCCTTTCTACGCCTTCGTGTGAAAGGGCCAAAATTACATAAATAATAGTTATTTACATATTGAGGGTCGAAAGAAAAGGTTTACCCTACTTCAATCAAATGTTTTAATTTTTACCTCTCGTTTTTTAAATACATTTAAAGCTTGTTCTAATCAACACTACTCATTGATTAAAATATACAATGTGTTCAATAAAAAACCTAACTCGGAGTAGGCTATATGAACAAAGGAACGTATGCCAATTTAAAAATATTTAATTAAATGTCAATTTGACACGAGATATTGTCAAAAATGTTATCTAACGAAATCAAAGTTTTTCTTCTCGAATCTTATTTTATATATAGAAAACGGCGAATGGCAATATACTGTAACCTTCTTTATTATCTTTTCTCCATGAAATTACCTTTCAAGATCAATTTTGACAACTTGACTTTTGAATTGAATAATGATCAGACATACGTTTCTCTGTTCATAGCCTACTCCGAGTTAGGTTTTTTATTGAACACCCTGTACTATCGTAATCAGATTGCTGAAGGTCCATATAAATTATGGCAACCGCTGCCAGCCGTGCCTCTACGTGCGAGTCCGAAACAATATAATGAGCATATAATGAATTTTTGTTACACATTGTGTGTGCTGCTAACCTAACTCTTGATATACATATTCATATTGTATTAAAACATGGTACTTACGAGTTTTATTTAATATTTCGGAGTTTGAATTATTATTACTTATTTTTATACTCAAAATTAACTGCCAATGCCGGAATAAAGAAAACAAATCCCTTAGTAACGACTATAAATGCGGTGATAACTTCATTGTTTTTTATCATCGCTGTGATAGACATTCTGAACGTTGATTGGCGGAAAACATGTTACGTGACTAATGAATTATATTCTCATATTTATATGTTTGAAGTATGTTAGAAGAAATTATTATCAAAGAAAAAGCAAAAACTGAGGACGAATTAAGTAATAGCAGTAGCAGTATAGTTATTGAATTAAACGGTAATTATACTCATGTATGTAGTTGTTATTTACCGGACATCTTAGTGACTAGTTCCAATCTTACTGAGATGTATATTCTAAATCGATAAAAGTAGTCGCGAGTTGTTCTAAAGAACTTAAATCTGATACCAATTGTAGTACTCAACGCTGAATTTGGTAATTAAATTATAATTTGAATTTATATGAAATAATAACAAAATTTTCAATAATTTACTAATGGGAAAAACATGGGTTTGTAGCCCTGGGTTTTATTAAATAAATAAAGAAGTTCACCCTTATACACTAATTTTTATTTCTAACTCACACGTAATACTAGTTACATGCAATAATATAAAAATAATTAAAATTACTTACAATTTTGCTCATCGTCTTGTAGGACAGGCAAATCTCTCGAATGAGTGCTCGAAATTCACTTATAAAAGGTTGAAGGTGGGGACCACTCTCTTAGAAAAAAAATCTTCTTAATCTTTAAATATTAATTTGTTGGGTTGTTATAATGTGATACATCATTGAAAAAAAAATCATAAGACCATTATCATAATTTTGACGATATCTATTTCTTCTTGTTCTCATTTTAACAGTGTTATAAATTTCATAGTCTCTAAATCATCGTATAAATTCACAATATTTACGAATTACGAATATACGAGTATTCCAACTGACAGTTATAATTCTCAAAATTTATTCAGTTTATTCATTTGCTTCTGTCAGATAACATATTTATCCGGTAGAAAAGTTCCGGATAACTTATCTGTCGGATAAGCAATATTTATCTGACGGAGAACTTTATCCGAAGATGAAAAGACGCATTTTTGTTTTATTCGCCAGTCGTCAGGTAACTATATGGAACTTTATCTGAAGGTGGAATGATTGGCCCTTAATATATAAAATATATCAAGGCATATTGCCCAGGGCTGAGTGTGCCAATCTGCTTTGTACAGATATCGGTAACGATGCTAGCATATTCGTAACGTGCGGGCGTTTACCGGGGCACTCATTGCTGGCGTGCAGAGTGCACGATTGAACTCACTTTTGTGCCATTTAAAATTCAAAATAATTTTGGCATCGGTTGTGATCGAATCCGAATTGCCAGATTCGATACCGGACACTCAGACACTCAGGGACGCGGTAACGAGACATTTTAACGACTTTAAAAATCTGATGTGACCAACACAATACCTCCCGCCATTTACCTATGGGGTCTCGTTGCCGCGTGCCTGATGTCTGGTCGCAAATCTAGGGAAGTGGGGAATCCGATCAACGCCAAATAATTCGAATTTTAAATGGCATAAAATTAACCCTTGTGCTATACGCCCGCACAATACAAATATGTCATCATCATTACCGAAATGTGTGACAAATCAAATTAGCACACCCAGCAATGGATAATATGCCGTGATAATATATTTATTTATTTGTTTATTTAAATACATACCTGTATATTTACTAATGCTATAATTTTCCTTTGAAAACGTTACTATTATTAATTTGAAATGATTATTGTTTTGTCAGTGACATTTATCTGTCAGTTACATACATTTGAGCTGAACTATGTAACCAAGGAAATGTGTTTAAAGCATAAGCTCCGAGATATAATTTTTATTACTTTATAAATTTATCCATAAAATATATAGAAAAAGTATTAAAGCAAACTTGTATAAAATGGAATAATCTTTAATTTTTATAATAACAAATTGCGAAAAAAATACATTTAAAGGTATTTTTTGAAGAAAAACTATCTTGAGCTTCAACTGCCATTTCCGGTTAAACGATTGCCACCAAAATCTAGTGGCCTCTTTCCATATTAGAATAAGGTAGAAATACATAGTTTCAAAACGTTTTGATTGATAGTATTTGAGTTAGAGCTTAAAGAGGATCCATACACACACACACACACACACATGCATACATACACACACACACACACACACACACACACACACACACATACATACATACACACAGACATCATCGTGAAAATGTTAAAATTGGATTCTAGGGATCTTAAAACGTGGTCATTTACCAAAATCTCGATATGTGATTTTTAACACGATCCCTATACCTCCTTTACCAAGGGTAGCGGGAGGTAAAAATGCAACTCATAAGTATTTTCAATAAAGTAATATTTTGTATGTTTGCTTATATTTAAATTTACAAATAACATTATAACACGTGTTATTCACAATGATACGTCCGGTGTAAAGCCATCTTTACAATAATCCATAAATTCGAATTCATATTGAAACTTTGTTTACCTTTCCATGTATTTCACATGCATTTGAATTGATAAAAATACGTTGTTGAGCAACCATCGTGACATTTAAATACCAGGGGTTGCGTATGGCAATGACAGTCTCAGTTAGCTTGGGATTTATTTTATTGTTTATGAATCTTCCATGCGTGCGTTCCAAGTCCCGTTTATTGTTCCATGCAACTCCTTGAAGATATTGATTTAACGTCTACAAACCTTCTTATCCTTTGGAAAATTCTCTTACCGGTATTAGTGACATTAACGCTCCAAGGAGGGGAGAAAAACCGGAAGTGGAAGTCACTCCGTCATTATGGATGAAGAGGTGCTTAGTGTGTGATAATAGACGCTTTTAATCTGAGCATTTTATCGGACGGAATACCAGAGTTATTATTCAGAAACTTTTTTCGTTTTCATAAAATTTGTTTGTTTTTCTTATCAACTGACGATCTACTGGATATTGATAAGAAATGACAGTATATTTTGAGGAAAAACATTTTATTAATTGCTTTCGAAACTCCTGAAAGATGTATATTATGTTTGGTCTATTTAAAGTTTTAAAGTAGTGTTCGTTTTTACCTAAAAGATAGTTATTTATTTTTATCAACTCTTTACTAGGGATTTACAGCATCTACTTTGTTCTTGAAGTAAATTGATTTGGAAAGTATTAATTATAATGATAATACATTATGTTCTTACATTTCTTGACTAGGAATATTTTTGATAGGTAAAATAAATACTTCTGGAGATCAGTCAATGGTTAACTATTTTATTTTTGGGCTCTACTAGTTTCAGCACCTTTTGTGTCTTCCTCAGGAGCTACAATTATTATACACAGTAATACAATACTTTAAAAATCTGTTGTGGCCAGCACAATACCTCTTGCCATTTTCATTTTATGTTGCATAGGGCGCGAGCAGTTATGTGACTTTGTTGGCCTTGGCAAGCAGATATGGGGGCCCGTGTCAAAATGACAGTTTTCATTCAAAACATTGATTTTCCAAATCCATGTGGATTATTTCCTCGTCAAGTATATTCCATGCTATTGATGACATATAAACAACATATCAGAATATTTTGAATGTTTTTATAAAAAAATATGACATATGACATTTGTGACATCTATGTAAATAACTACTATATAGCTGTCATTCTGGCACGGATACCCACAAATCTGCTTGCCTAGGCCAACAAATGCACATGTCTGATTGCGCCCTATGAGTAACGAATTTAACATTTCTTGTACACACAAATAATTCAAATTGTATATTTTCTTTCGTTCTATGAGTAATTTTGTTCTACACTTCTAATATGTTCAAAATTCTTCAAATTTATTGACGGTATTAGCGGTATTTCTTAAGGATATATGTTATATTAACATAGGTACCTATAATTAAAATACATATTTAATTAATTATACAATAATATATATTAAATGTAGTCGTACTTCCCGGAAAAAATCTGATTTTTGGCACTGATATTTTGCATTTATCTTTCAATTACAAACATTTAATCTCAACTGTTTTTTGAGCAACGAGATTTATTACAACAGAATATTCTGTGAGATATAATAAACAAACATAATGTGTCAGATAGAGAATTTAATTTTCTTTAATATTAACATAAAAAATAATATTTAGATGATTTTTTTTTTCAAGAATCTGCTTCTTCCGGTTGTCCAATTGCTACTAAAACATTTCAGCTCTTCCCATCATTACCGATATCTATATACAAAGCAGATTGGCACACCTAGCAATGGGTAATATGCCGTGATGAAATATTTATTTTATTTTTTTATTTTTTCATGAATGTCCGATTGGGAAATACGTAGTAAAACAAATATAAAGTCTTATAGTTGGCAATGGTATAGGTATCAAATTTAATTCGAATGCAATAACGAATTTGTGCCAGCAGCAGCGATATTACACATATAATTTACATGTATATGGAGTTATTTAATGCATAAAATTATTAGACATTTTGCAATGTGCTTAAATTGCATTTGTCACCAATAGATAGCTTTACAATATCAAGTACTTTATATACAATCTATGCAGAATTTTTATGATCCAAAGTTTGACATAACTATTTTCACAATTTGTGCAGTTAGTAACTGCTCCAACACTATAATATTTTATATAGCAGAATATTGAATAAATTTTCATCCACATATGAATAGAAGGTACCTACATATAATTGTATAAACGTCACATATTATTGCCAAATTTATTACATACTCAATAAATGTCACTAATATAACCTATATTTCGTTTCTGATAAACATATTCATAAATTCCACCACATGAATGTTATTACATTTAATTTCATGTTTGTAACATCACTAACAAAATAAACATCCATTATTACATACAATAAATATTACTTACTAAGCCATGTTCATTTATTAAATTAGTTGCAGCCACAAAGAGAGTCTGTCTACACACAAGATTATTTATTTCTCATAAATACACACAAACATTATCTATTGTCACAACAACATTATTTTATAATATTAAGGTACATTCGCTGAAATAGATATGCATTCTTAGATATTTTTAGTATTTTAGCTGCAAAGAAATATTAACCAAATTAAATGAACACAAGAATAAACGACAATCCTGAACTGACCTTATAACGCCAAACTAGACAAAGGTATGATTAAACATCAAAAGATGTCAAGTTTTAGGTGCACCATTTAAAATAAAAGTTCGCCGAGCCACACGCCGTGGGAAGTCAGGTTTACCTCAGTTTAGCGAGTCACGCGTCGTGGGAATGGGGTGGCTCGTTGGCTCGACTCGGGCTTCCCGTCAGTTGTCGGTAAATTTGACACGAGTCAAAGAAAGCGCACCGCTCGTTTAGGCTAGGCTCGTGCCACATTTCCGATGTTTCAATATATTCATGGTTCGAGGACGAAATTTGTAGATTATTTTCAACTGCGTAGGTACCGACGTGAACCAGTACAAACGAGCAGAACTGGGTAGTTTTAATTAGTTTTTGTAATTAATAACTAATTAAATGACTATTCTCAAATTGCAATATGCAATTAATTTCTTTGTAGAAAAAGTATTGTACTCAATTACTTTCGTAAATTTGAAAAAGAATTTAAAAAGTAATTGGTTTTTCAAATATTAATTACTATTTTGAACTAAAAACTCAGGGAATTTCCGGGATACGGGCGTAGCGTAGTTCATCTGCGTTGTGGGTGTAACGACAGGTTACAAGTGCAACTAGCAAATAGTATATTTAAAATAATAAAAATTTTATATGGCATTTTTTTCTATTACTTAGATGGATGGGGGGCATCTTTCAAACTTTCCCTGTATATAGGTAACTTATGTTCCGGAAATTCCAAATCACTTTACATCCCACTATATGAAGTGTGACTTTTGGGTCTACCTGGGATTGAGGCTGGCTTTCGTACTCCAAGCAGATATTGGCATCGACCTTTCCAAAATGAAGAATTTTTCAACCTTGGTGTTGCATATTATTTTCAACCCATAAAGGTAGCTGCAACTAGGTGTACGCGTACGCTACTTGTATCTGCAATTCTTTATAAATTTGTTTTATTACTCTTATTATTTTTGTTGTATTTCATATTAAACAGTGTAGTATTATTTTTTTTTGTTTTTTTAATAATGTAAGATAAATAATTTTTTTTAGTAAAAGTACTCGTAAATGAAAAAGTAATTAAAATTAGTAATTTAATTATTTTTTCTCTAGCCGTTATTATTTTTAAATGTAATTTGATTGTTTTTTTTTTGTTACAGTAATTATAATTGTACTTAATTACTTTTTAAAAGTAATTTGGCCAGCTCTGCAAACGAGCCACAAACCAATCACAAGCCACGAGCCAGGCGCCGTGGGAAAAGTCAAGGCAGGGCCGCCGTTAGAAATTTAGACCCTACAGGCGATTTATCTTTGTGCGCTCTTAGGACATTAAAGAACCCAAAATTGTTTCTTATCAAAATAAGCAAAAACCAAACTTAAAATTTCGAAGTGGCAAAAATATTTATTTTGTTTAAAAAATTTAGTCTATTTCCAACCAGTCCAGCTTACCCACATCGAAATAGAATACATGGCTTTCCAAAGTAATATACTTAACTTAAAAGTGATAATGAAATGTTAGAATAAATAACAAATATACACATACTATTAAAAAAGAAAAACTATATATATTTGAAAAAAAAATATACGTGATCGCAACCACAACTTTTTAATAATAGCAAAAAAATTGTTAACGACAGATGGTGGCACAACAAAAAAAAAGAAATTTTACAATTTAAGTGATTTCTCCTGATTCTTCTTGTCTATATGCTATATGCTGAGCGACATTTCCAGACTGTATGTCACTTTGCTTTCGATCTAGGTGCCTTATTCAAAAAGCGTCTTCTTCATATAAATATTTTATGTCATACTGGTTTCTAAAGCATTTATTTTATAAAACCAAAAGAGAAACATTAAAGTCCTAGCACTTTAATATACCATTTTAAAGTTCTAGGACTTTAAAATTTCACCTTCATACTGAATTGTTTATTTATGCTGCATTAAATTGTTCTCCAGCTTAGAAACTTCATCCAAAATATCTCGAGAAATGTATTCTTCATCAATTATAGCGAATAAGAATGTTAACGAAACCAGAAAAATTCAATTTCAATCTGCCAATCTGTCAAAATTTGACTAGGATAACTATAAACCAGTATGACATAAAATTAAGTATGTACCTCAGACGAAAATTGTCTTTAAGGTGCTCACAAGTACACAACTTGCTCATACCTTGAAGATTAATTTTTCGTCCTAAATACATAAAATACTATTATGGGCCAGTATAAAAGGTGTCATTTTAATTTTATAAAAGTTGTTTCAGACACCGTGATATAATTCTCTGTTAATTTGGTGCTACAGGCAGGGGCTTGTTCGGCTTGTGTATAACGGCGACCCTGGGCCAAGGCGCATTAAAGCTCGTGCTCACCCAAGTCCTACGAGCGACGCGAGGCTCACAAAGTCAGCTTTACCGTATCTAATATTTTTTGAATTTCAGTTATTTATTCTTCATAAATATATGACTGTATAAAACATGTAAATAGGTAAAATAATGCTGTACTCGTACAAGTAAAATTTATCAGGTCAAGTAACAATACATTTTTTCTTCACACGTCATAAAAGTAACATCTTTTGTGACTTGATTCACAAGGTAGAAGATTGATTTCTACGCCGCCGGAGTAGCAGTAGCGTAGAAATAAAATAAATATCCATAGAAACTATACAGAATCAACGAATAAGAAGTAATTTAATAAAAGAAACCTGTAATATCGCCCTAAATGTCACTATAACACGCTAGGTAACCTAAGAATAATGTTACTAAATACGATCAATAGCTGTCAAATTTAAATATATAACCTGTAAATTGAAATATAAACACAGTTTACTTTTGCGGAAATAACATTATTAAAGAATAGCAGACTTACAGATTACAATTACAGGGACGGTAATGAGCATAAGAATACTTAGAATTAAAGTGATAAGAAAAGTTTATATTGTTTTGCAGTGATTTCTGGACATATCTTTCAGCCACAGTTAGATTTCCATCCAAATGAACAACTTCACGTACATTATGATACTTCAAATTCCGACATAATTGCACACAAGGAGTATATAAAATTGCACAGTTTTTATTTAAACGTCAAAACGTGGAAATTTTTATTTCAATGTTTATAACAAAAAGTGAACAAATAAGTATCCATAGCTACAGGGCAATTGAAATCGCAAACGTAATTTACGTAAAATGTAACGTCAGTAGTAGATATTTTTCTTTAAATATCTACGTTTGAAGAAAAAATATAATGTGTCATTTGGAGTAAAAGTGTCTTTGTGTGCCTCACGTGCATTTATCCGACTCGCTTCGCTCGTCGTTTAAACTTCCACGCTCGCCACACAAAGTCTCACTTCTACTCCTAATAACACAATATACTATTTATTGAACATAATTCTATCTTAAACTCAGAAAGCTTTATACGTTAATAATTCACAAATTGATAACAAACATTTTAACAGAATTTAAACGATTTATTTCTCGTCTTCTAAACTCGAAAACGTGTGAAAAAATCTTTGGAAACTTGTTGCTGGAAACAATAAAATTACTTGAAAAAATACATTCCCATGAGAGTAAAGTTTTATTCCCCAGTTATGCGTTATGGGAAGTTTTACGCAGGACTGGTATATGCTATCGGAAGATATGGAGAATAAAGAATTGAGTTTAATGTCCTTCCGCGCCATTCTCAACGATCCACGATCACGTCCTCGTCCCCTCCCGATTTTATTTATTTTTTCGTCTGGAGAATTGTCATTCTCACCACACTCTACGATCATACAAGCGTACGATTGTTCTGAAAACCGGAATGGGGATGTTCAATAGCAGAACATAGTCATGCTAGATCAGTTTTAACGCTCTTTGAATAAATATGTATTCGGTATGGGTACATGAACATTACAAGAGAGATTTCCAAGATAAACGTTTTCCTCCTCAAATAAAAATTGTGGGAGATTACTCGATACAATGATACGATATTCTTTTTATGGAAGCGAATCCAATCGAAATAGACGCTTCATATATGATGAAATATGGATAGGGGCGTTCAAATAAAAGTCAAATGTTTAAAATAAAACTTTTCTCATAAAAAGGCTACGAACAAATTCATTTTAACAAGATGTAGGTAACAATAAAACATTGACATTAGTAAAGGATTCCCCACTATTTTTTAATCCATTAACCGCCAAGCAATAAACTGACAGTTATTTCATATTAATTTTAGTCAATATTAGTTTAATACAAAGTAATTAAGATAAAATTGAGTTTAAAAAAATGTTCTGTATAATTTTTGATAAAAATAATATCGTGTCTTTATTTACAAATAGATAAATTATGAAAACATTAAAATATAATTATTACATGTTATGAAAACTTCTAAAACAGACAAAATATATGGGAACATCATATTTTTGATACATATATTTGACATTTTTTGGGGTGGCGGATTATAATGTCGCCATGAATCAAAACAGATTTTGTTGATCCCATTATAATCCGCCACCCTGCAAAATCAAGAAAATGATATAGAAAATGTGAAAGCTAGACAAAATGTATGTATTAAATATGTGATATTCTCTTAAAATATATGTTTTAAAGGTTTTCATAACATGGAATAATTACATTTTAATGTTTTTATAATTGCAATTAAAGATATTTAATTATTTTTGTATCAAATAAACGCATAATACGTAAAATCTTATTATTTTATTATACTAACATATTCGGCTATTGATGCGAAAACGAAACATTACTATTATTGAAATACAAATACATATTTTGTTTTATACTTAGATAATAATTATATTTATAATTTATGAAATGTTTATAAAAAACCATTTTAAGAAAAAGTTTATTATTTTATAAAAAAGTATGCAAGCTTGTTACATTATCTGAAATTGACTTATTTTAAAAATTTGTAAAATCTATATTAACAAATATTTTTTAGTAAACAAATATAAATTAACATCAGAAAAATTGACTAAACAAAAAATGCGTTTTCACATCAATAGCGCCTAATGGGTTTTAGTTTTTAGGTAGTCGGTATTAGAAACTCAAGGAGTAAACATGTAGAGTTTTAGTTTTGGCTCGTGTTCTGCGTAACGCAAGTATTTTGGCCTAAGAATGCAGCGGCATCTTTAGTATTTAGTAAAGTTGTAGTGTAATTGTTAATAATAAGTCAGTGTAAGTTGTAATTATGTGTAAATAAAAATTAGTTTAAACACCAAAAAGTGTTCATCATAAGTGTTCACATCTAGATAAAGTCAGTCGTCCTCGTTGGTAAAAGAAATAAGTGCAAGAAGTGCAAGTCCACCAGCATTAGAATCGGCCGTCAGGTTTCATCCTTCCACCCCTCGTGTTACATTATCCGTGTTCCTACGGGCTGTGATTGTGATTTTGTGAATCCTGATTAGTTTAATCGTGATATTTTGAATCATGGTGTAAAAATATCAAGAAAACAACTTGAATAATATAAACACCATCTAGCGTCAAATGTTATTTTCAGACCAATGCAAACTAAGGTATTTTATTTTATAAATAATCTACTGTCAAGTGTTATAGTCAGCACAAAATGAATCATATAGAAGTAAAAAAAATGTTATTGGTGATATATAAAATATGTTTATTTAAAACAAATATTTTATGTAACACATTTTCTTTGTTTTCAAAAGTATAGTGGGTCATTACATGCTTTTGTAGGAAAATCAAATTTCCTTTGATGCAACCAACCCCACTTCGATAAATTTCTACTCTCGATTGTCGTCAGCCATTTTTAAATTTGCTCTGAAATGAATCCGAGTGATCACTCAAAAAGAATGATTCGGAAGGGAAAGGGGAAGGTTGTCTAGTGATCACAAAATGAGAAAGTAGGAGAACGAATAGGAAACGAAAAAAACATACTTCTTCTTAATCATGATCACTTTGATGATTTAGATTGCGAATCACAGTCCGAAGGAACACGGCTATTATTGCTATTTTAATGGCGCAAAATGGATAAAATACTCATTTCATAATTGTCAATTATTTTGTTCGAACAAATTATACACATACGAGTATATGTAAATTTCTTTGTAAAAAAAGAACAGTTCTTGTACAATGTAATTGTACCGTATAAAACATTGTAAGAATGAAACAATAAATATTTGTTTTATATTTTTGTGCTGTAGGTATATCTGAGATTTGAATTTACTCCTTTTAGTTTAAAAACAGGCTTTATAATATTTGAATGAATTGCAAACAACTACAATTTCCAATGTCTTTTAAAATACAAGTAATACAGAAGTAATTTCATGAAAAGATACAAGAAATAAATTTATCTATAATTTTATATAATATAAAAAGTTAAATCACAGATTTTACAATATAACTATCTACTGCAATTTATAGAAACGGATTTAACATTGTATACTGTATTAATTTGAAAATATATTTTATATTTAATGAGATATTTGAAAATTTAAATTTAGATACAAAATATCTTTTGATGTTATTTATAATAAATTCTGAAAGCTTTTTTTTAATCCAATTATTTTTCTTCGCATTTCTATTCTAGTACATTATTTTACTAAAGCAAACATATACCTATACTGTATTTGAGATAAGAATAGACTAGGTGGCGCTGCGGAACCAGCCTGTTTTATACACATAAAAATTATGAATTACTTTTGTTTCGTGCATGGCAGACTTGATACCTCGAAACGACAAAATTTGATAATTTTTAATTCTTTAGTATATAAAATTACTTAAAGTTAGATAGATTATAAAGTTAAAATGGAATAAATAATATATCTGCTTGCTTACATATCTTACAATCTTTAGATTTCTGTAATAAAAAGAAATAAGTAAAGACGTATAGTTTTCAGAACATTATTAAATAAGAAAATATTTATAAAGAAACAATAATAATAATTAACCAATATGTAAACTATATACTTATTGGTCTCTGTCGTTCCACTGATCTTGCATCAAAACCTCTTTCTTCCAGCCTCAGGACTATTTCTTTAATCCAACTTCCCTGCGATCTTCCGCGTTTTCGTCTTCCAGGTGGATGCAATTTTAATATCCTTTCCCTCCCATTCTTTTCACATATCCCAACTATCTCAGTTGTGTTTCAATATCGTTTATTATTGTGTGACCAATATTCATAATTTCTCGGATTCTTGTATTTATTATGTTTTCCCTTCTGAATCTTCCTAAGGCTCGTCTCCAAAAATCCATTTCGGTTGCCTAGAATCCGTTTCCATCTTTCGCTGAAATGCCAAACTTCAGCTTCATATGAAGTAACACTTTTAGTATAGAGTTAAAACATCTCGTTGTAGTATCTTTTGATATTGTCTGATCTCACAAAATACTATTTTATATCGATATTGCTCGTCTACCTTGCATATTTCTGTCTTTAATTTCTTCGTTCAATCTTCAATCGTTTTTTACCTTGACTCTTAAATATTATAGTAAACTATATAATCACAGATTACAATTTTGCTACAACGTTCGCACTGAGTATAACTCCAGTTGACAGCTGACAGCTGACTGAAATGTTTTGTTTCCAAGTTTTTCGTTATTGTAAAATTGGTTTGCGTTTAGGCCAATCAGAAAGCTTGAGTCGTAGGCCCTATCTTACTCCTAAGTCTATTCTTATCTGAAATACAGTATAGTGACGCTCGAAATCAGTTACATGGGCATTTAACATGGGAAAATAGTTTTTCCTTACACGTTGTAAATCATAAAACAAAATTCTGTACTCAAAGTAATAAAACTCATTTTGTAAGTTTCACATAAAAGTTATAACCTTAACATTGAAAAACATGGATATTGCCATTCAAAACAAAGTATCCTAAAGAAGTTCAAACTAAATAGAACACCACTAAAATTGCCTTCTAATGGGACAATGTTTACCTAGTTCAACCGACTTCGGATCTATTATTATAGTTCTTCCGATTATAACAAATTTTATTGGTTAATTCCGGGAAGTAAACCTTGATCTGTCGCTAATATACTCGTATTTATTTCTTAATTAAAATCTCCTCATTGCTTACAAATTTCTAAATCCCTTTGCTTTGCTCCTATTCTCATCTAGCGATAGTACCTCCAAATTTGTTTAAAATCAACACTGCTGTATCCCCTTCTCGCAAACAGAATACTAAACAACCAGCGCTGCAGGGGTTGGTTGGCAAAGGGTTAAAATGATTTAATTAACATTTCTAATAAAACTGCTAATATATTGCCCGCAGCTTAGCGGGAGTTTTGCGCGGCGGAGCCAGCTCACCAGCACATAAGTATGCAGCTCGTGTGGCCGACTCCACGCCAGGTGAAGAAGTTTTCCTCCATTTTAATTATGCGAGCAAGTTACTTGTGGTTGCTGTTGCTCTGTATTTGTTGATGTTGTTGACTTCATGAAGAGAACGAGTTTGTATTTCGCCAGATTCTTAAGGTACAACTTACAAGTATGTAATACATCACTATAACTAATTCAATGTAAACACAGAGGTAGTTGATAAGTTTGTAAAGTGAACAAGAAATTGGGACTTTCTATATTCTAAAATCAATAAATGTTATACTAAATGTAACGCTTTACCTACTTTTTCAGGAATAAAAATCCTGCTAAAATACATTCGTGGCTAAATAAAACCGGACATCTTACTACAAAATTACTTGAATGGTCTTTCTCGGTGCTTTATTGATAATACGAGTAACATCGGCTTAAATCTGAATAAATGTACGGTACTGTCCTACAATAAATAAATTCTGCACTACTATTTGACAATTTAATCCCTGATGTAATTTTAGCCCGTATAAACACGTGTGACGATCTTGGAATCAAATTTGACTCTAAACTAACCTTTGATGAACACACTGAATACTTATGATACTTTTAATTGAGTCAGTGCAGAAGAAATTTTTAAAGTACATTTATTTTAAAACTCACAATGCCTATCCAGCATGCCTTGTCTCTTATGCACAGTTGATTCGGGAGTTCAAATTCCTCAGTCATGGAACGCCGGGCGAATACTTCTGTCTTCTATCTATTAAAACTTATCCATGGTGATGGTGGCGAATCCCGCTGCCTCTCCATAAATAACTTCCACGTCCTTAATATTAAAATAAGAAACTCTACGACCTTCTAGCTACCTACTGCTCGTAATAATCTTTTTCTTGCTTCGCCTATTCATCGGATATGTTCTACTTATCAATCTAAATTTCCTAGCATCGCTATTTTTCTTCTAGAGTCCACAATGTTAGTGAAAGATATTAAACATACTTTTGTCTATTATTTACATATGCTTTGTTTTTGTACTTATATTATCCTTTTAATTTATTAATAATAAATAAATAAATAATTTATCCAAACTGAACAATACTGTTGCTATAAAAACTAATTAATAAGCAAAACTAATTTTGTTAATTTCTCTATATCTGGTTTTTTACCTTCCGGCACCTTTAGGTAAGGAAGGTATTGTCTTTGGTCAAAAAATTTAATGATGAGTTTTTAGTGAATAAGCATATTTTAGGGTCCCTATAATACGATTTTGCCATTTTTACGTTGATGTCTGTATGTATGTATTTGTGTGCGTGTGTGTGTGTGCCTGTGTGTGTGTGTGTGTGTGTGTCTGTGTGTGTGTCTGTGTGTGTGTGTGTCTGTGTCTGTGTTTGTGTTTGTGTGTGTGTGTGTGTGTCTGTGTGTGTGTGTGTCTGTGTTTGTGTTTGTGTGTGTGTGTGTCTGTGTGTGTGTGTGTGTCTGTGTGTCTGTGTGTGTCTGTGTGTGTGTGTGTGTGTGTGTCTGTGTGTGTCTGTGTGTGTCTGTGTGTGTGTGTGTGTCTGTGTGTCTGTGTGTGTGTGTCTGTGTGTGTGTGACTGTGTGTGTGTCTGTGTGTGTATCTGTGGGTGTGTCTGTGTTTGTTTTGTGTGTGTGTGTGTGTGTGTGTGTGTGTGTGTGTGTGTGTGTGACGAAAGTTTCAGATCGCATATCTTCAATACCACGATTCCAAAAATTATATTTTTTTCGTAATCCTCAAGTTTACATCCAGAAGAACAAGTGAATAGATTTTAGTTATAAATGGTCAACCGGAAATACCTTCATTTGAAGATTTTAATAGTTAAATATGATTTATTGACATTTAACGTTATTATAACTTAATATATTATTCTCTATACGGTTTGATTGCATTTTATACTTCATATTCAATAGATATAGTGTTAAAGAATTATAAAGATATTAAATTTCATAAATCAGCAAGCTATGATAACCATGGAAACTGCTAATTCAAATTGACAGATGTCAGTATTAATGAAAAGTATATGAATGTGGCAGAGATGAGGAAGTTGAAGTAGATGTTGGGGAAGACACGGAAAGATACGGTAAGAAAATAACTATAGTGTTACAATTTTCTACAAAGATACAGGAGAGACGATTACATTGGTTTGGACATGTCATGAGGAGAGATGAAGAATATATTGGAAGAATGAATAGCTTAGTAATAGAAGGAAGAAGAAACAGAGGAATACCAAAGATCAGATGGAAGGAATGTATTGCGGAAGACTTGAGAGAAAATTAACTGAATGAGAACGACACGCAAAACAGAAATGAGTGGAAGAAAATAAAAAATAGCGACCCCTAACGAATGGGAAAAGCTAGAGAAGAAGAAGATGTCAGTGTCACGTACAATTTGCATAGCTTGTTTATGAAATAATTTTACTGAAAATTTAGAATCTTTTGCAAGAAAATTTATGTATGGAATTTATACATAATACACAGGAAAGACGGAAGGTATTGTGCTGGCCGCATCAGATTTTTCCTTAACAAATAAAGTTGTTACTAAAGTTTTTTGTTTTCTAGTGTTAATTTACAGATAAATAATCATATCTTAACAAAAAAATTATGAACTCAATTTTTGTTTGTTACATGTCGATGAAGACTTTTTTAAATGCCCGGTTTTTTAGCAAGGAGATTGTACCTATATATCAATTCCTTTACTCGTGAGAAAATTACATTCCTAAATTCGTAAGCATGGTAACTTAATGTAACGTCATCGATCTATGTAATTGGAATAGAGCTTCAAATGTCACACCTCCATTGTTACATTCGATTTACCTGCTCCAAATCGCGATCCCTATTCAAACCTTCTGCTATACCTATAGGTACCCCTCTTGTTTAGAATCATTCTTTTTTGACCTGTATTTTTACAAAAGTATGAACAAAAATTAACAAAATAAATACATAATAAAAGCAAAATTATTTTTTTTAGAAATTTATTTCAAATTCAAAACTGGATAATGAATAAAAAATATGAACCAAAAATAAGTTTCTTAACTATGATTTTGAATTTTGAAGACTTCGATGAAAAGGACCAAAACTATTTTTCTTTGCGATGTTTTCGAATTTGGACTTGGACTTGGAATTTTCTATGAACAAATTTTGATTTCGTAAACACATAATGAAGAATTTTGGTGCCGCGGAAACTTTTATGAATTTCGTCCTTAAGAAAAAAAAACCATTTAAGTTAGAATATCTTCCTTTGTTACGGACCGAAATCAGTGATGTTACCAACGACCTTATATTCCTGCTTCTATGAATAATGATTTAGTTATATTTACTTGCAGCTTTTAATCCTTAGATCTATTCCTTGCCACCTATAAGAATCTCAAGGACTAAGGTCTCCATATTAATTTGCAACATCCATCAGAAGACTACTAAGATTTCCAAGATGAAACACCAGCAGCAAATTTAAGCTGATGTACAGGGAAAAGGTGACAACGGCAAAGCAAAAGTCAAATTCTTGGTAACATCAAAAAACATCTACATATGTCCTTACCTCTATCCAAAATATGAAATAATTAAAAGGGTTGGCCCCATTTTTTTCTCCAAATATTACTTGTTTTTCAATATCATAGCTTTTATAATTACATGTTGTAGTTTTCGTATATAGAACCTAAAAAAGAAAAATATTATTTAAAATTATAATACTTACTAAAATATTTTTAGAAAAAACTTACCATAGCACATTTAAAATAAGCTCCAATTAAAATTATAATCGTTGTAAAAACAACAATTTCATAAATCATTTTGATTTTTATATATTGTTGTCAGCTGTGCCGGCTTCTGGTACGAACAGATAATTCGTAGAATATAACTATGGTTTCTAAATAATGAAAATATTAACATTGTTGATACAAGTTTCTATAGATACTCTTATTTTTATTAATTATATTAAGACGAAATCAAAATAATTTTAACTGTTTTTCGATAGTAAAGGCCCTAAAAAGTTGATGCGACTAGCATACTTTTTTTCATTTGTTTTCTTTCAGGACAAATAAAGTGTTTAGTAAACTTTTCCATATTCTAATATTAATTTTGCTCCTTATGGTAATTTAATTGAGATGTCATCGATCTAATTGAAATATATCTTCACGTGTCACAGCTCTTTTATCACACACATCCGATTACCTGCTCCAAGGTGCAATTCCTATTTAAACTGCCCGCTGAATCATTTATTTCTAACATGTATTCCTCATAAAACAAAATTTAATTTTTATTATAAATTTATTTTAAATTCAAAACTTAATGTATAAACAATATGAATCAAAACTTAAAGTTCTTAATTATAATTTTTAAATTTCACTACTTTGACCAAATGGACCAAAACTATTTTTGATTTTGAAATAACGCATATCGCATTAATGGATAAGATAACAATAAGATCTCAGCTGACTCACTCCATTCTCGTAGCAACATTATTACTAACTGTACATCTTCATACAACAAATATTCCTCGTCTTACGTATTAAAGTGACAAGTGACCGATTTTCGGTAGCGAAGTAACACATGCTGACTACAATAATAGTTACTCATGCAATAGTTTGTTTTCACTATTTATTGAAATTAAAGTTGGTATACAAGAATTCAAGAAACAATTTTGTAGGGAAATACATATGTACTCGTACATGCATACATATCTGTATGCAAAAAAATACGATATTTATTTAAAATAAAGTGAAATTGGCGGGAAGTAAAATTTTAGAGTTTATAATATTACCTACATCGAGATAATTTATACTTGGTATAATAATAATATTAATAATAATTTATTGCTCATCAGTTTACAAGAGGAAACCAGTTACAGGACAAAGACAAAAACCTTTAAATATAATTAACTAAACAAAATATTTATATACATATACGGGTATACAGTACAGGTATGCAGCTCTAAATGGAACACACTGTATATAAAGAAAAGGCAATAATTTGCATAATTTATAAATTAATGAACATAACTTAAAGAGTAAATAAATTCTTCTTTGAAAATTACAAAAAAATATCTTCATACTGCAGTTCAGCAATGCGACACATGATGTGGATTGGTGAACGCTGAAGGATGTCTGGGAAAATTTTAGCCAAATAGAATTCTAGAGTGAAAACTTCTATCAATTTTATTATTAATTAACATTCATAAGAATCTACAAGTGGAATTAATTCTTCTTTCTGACAGAAAAGGCATGGATTGGTTCAGGCAAACAATTTTGATCTGTGTCTCTTTCTGGATATACCATATGCCGTTAAGCATTTTTACCTCTCGCTAAGAAAGGTATTGGATTCATGCTAAAAATCGCATATCCAGATTTTATTGAATAAGCACTTTTTAAGGTCCCTACAATATGATTTTAACATTTTTACGATGATGACTGTGTGTGTGTGTGTGTGTGTGTGTGTGTGTGTGTGTGTGTGTGTGTGTGTGTGTGTGTGTGTCTGTGTGTGTATGTATGTGTGGATGTGTGTGTGTGGATGTGTGTGTATGTATGTGTGTGGGATATTGGAAGGACAATTACTCAAAAACTAGAAGACTTTATATTTGTATAACTACGTATTTCCCAATCGGACATTCTTGGGAAGATCTGAAAAGGTTTTGGTAACAATTGGACAATCGGAAGTAGAAGATTCTTGAAAAAAATCTTCTAAATATTATTTTTTGAAATTTTTTTTTGGTACTATTAAAGTTCTCTATCTGATACATTTAAATATTTTTTAATTTCTTCTATGGTTTCCGCTCTTACTTGGTGAACCTTGCACTCCATTATTTAATTAGTTTTAGCTTACTTTAGTTCTGAAGATGCTATTGTATAGCGAAACTATAGTCAACAAAATATAACAAGTATAAGTGAAACTAAAAACCGTGTAATTTTTAACCCATCCTTTAAATAAATATTTTTTTTTCACTACTAGCTACACAGAGGTTTTTTATTGACCGAATAGAGTGCCGTGAAATTGAATTTCTCAACCCGTCCATGGTTACTGGTATATAATTTTTCATTATTAACCGATAATAAGTTAAAAATGAATAAATTTACATTTTTTTGAGAATTCTGTGACAATTTTAAATCGGAAATGTTTATAGCAAGTTTAAGTATAACCAAGGGACTTTATTTATTAATATTTTATGTATTTAAAAGGTTGTTTAAACAGCTTAATTCAATATTAAAAATTCGGATTAATTTTAATATTTGTTTTTCGCGCCGAGAACATATTAAATACTTGACATTTCTTTTATGTCAATTTCGCTTATTCAATGTAAGAAAAACAGTATTTAAAAATAATACTTTTAAATAATATTTGTGATTTAACATTAAATAATACAAATGCTTGAACCGTGCAACCAAAAACTGTGCAATCACAATCAGATGATACAACCTGTCAATGAGCACATATGTGTAAGCATAGCATTCGGAGAGTGGGCTCCAGAGTCGAATAAAGTTTGTTAAATCATGTGATGATTTTTAATCTAAACCTGTCCCGAACACTACAGTAAGTAAACGAAAATTTAATCTTTTCTATTAATAATGACTTTTATTTTAGGTTATTGTTAGCTAACACTGCTAAATGACGTTATGGTGGGATTAATTTCATAAATAATTATTAAAATTACGTGGTAGTAGTGAAAAAAATAGTATATATACCACGGTTATGAAGAGCATTATTGCCCTCGCGAATTATAATCCCTCGGTTCCCTCGGGATTATAATCTTTTCGCTCGCTCAATAATCATACTCTTCACAACCTTGGTGTATAATATACTATTTATATATTCTATAGATTTAGAGATAAAAGAAATATAATATACTCGTATAAAATAATCTGTTGTAATAAATTTTACAGCCGAAAGAATGCCATGGAAAATAGTTGAAAATTTAAAATATTTGTAACTGACAGATAAATGTCAGTGTCAGAAATCCGGAGACATTACTGAAGATTTTTTCTGGGAAGTACATACATTAAATTATTTCTTATTGTATTAATAGTTAAATATTTAAAATTATAGGTATATTACACATATCTTTCGGAAATACTGTTAATGCCAACAATGAAATGTAATCATCACGAAAAATTAGAAGAGTAGGACAAAATTTCTTCATAGAATGAATTTATATATAAAAAATCTAAATGTAAAGAATAGATATAAGCGAGAATACAGTTCGAAGTAAGACGATATGTAAATGTTATAAACACAAGATAGTGAAGATGGTAAAAATTGTATCTCATCGAAATAATGAGTAATGAAAGAAAAATGTACTTGGAGAATCTCTTAATTCTTGATCTGTGACTATTATGGAGGTGACAAGTCTAGGTTGAAGGACTTAAATTTGTTTCAAACATTATGGGACAATGTACACCAGCACTGTAGACTAGAGTAACATTGAACTGCGAAAAAGCTATCAAATTCTTCTCAAGTAAGTTGTAAATATTGACAAAATTACATATCGTTATAAGAATAATCGGAGTGCAATCTATCCATCACTTTATTAAAGGGAATTAATGTGTTATTTAGATACAACAAAAATAAAATGTAAAAGTAGATATGTACGAATAGATGCACAATCCAAATATATACATTTTAGACCGCCCAAAATTAAAGTTTTTACTAGAAGAATATGAAGATAAAGTAAACAAGAACGTTGTTCGAATTGAAAATCCCTGTTACCAGCCTAAAATTTATATATGGTAAACTCTACTTTGTAATTTATTGTACATAATTTATGGTAAAATATCCTACAGATTTTGTAAATATATGTGAAAATTGTTTTATGTTGAGACATGCTCTTATTGAATAATAAAGTAATTTATACGTCATAGACATATGAATATATTATTTGTACATACGAGGTGTGTTCAAAAACTATCGCGAATTTTGAATTTTCGCGGGTTACGTATATTCGAATTTCGATCTTTTTGTGGCTTTATGTTGGTACTCATGTCTCTCACTTATGTCGACAAGCTCGGCCATTTTGAATGTTCACTTACTTGTTGACAGCTGCTTTGCTTGCACGTGTTTTGGATCGTCTTCGATTTTTACCTATTGTGCTTATTCGTTAAAAACTGACTATGAATTTTTTGACCAAGACAATATCTTGCTTATCTAAAGGCGACGGAACGTAGAAAAAAATAATTCATTTAAAATTTTTCATTGTCATAAAATGTTTTTATCAAAGAAGTTATTTCATTTCTACGAGTAGAAATGAAATAACTTCTTTGATAAAAACATTTTATGACAATGACAAATTTTAAATGAATTATTTTTTTCTACGTTCCGTCGTTTTTAGATAAGAAAGATATTGTCTTGGTCAAAAAATTCATAGTCAGTTTTTAACGAATAAGCACATTAGGTAAAAATCGAAGACGATCCAAAACACGTGCAAGCAAAGCAGCTGTCAACAAGTAAGTGAACATTCAAAATGGCCGAGCTTGTCGACATAAGTGAGAGACATGAGTACCAACATAAAGCCACAAAAAGATCGAAATTCGAATATACGTAACCCGCGAAAATTCAAAATTCGCGATAGTTTTTGAACACACCTCGTATATCTAAAAATATTCTTTGCTTTATGCAAACAGCCAAGTAAAATATACGGCGAGAAGTTATGTGCTGGCCACATCAGTTTTTTTTTTTAATTTACGATGTATGCGATTAAGAGATATGGATTGATAAGCATAGAAAGGGTACCAAATAATATTAGCGTATTCTAACACTCAGAATAAAGGCGAATTACAGTGGTTAAATAATTAAATTAATTAATTTTTGGAATACGCATCAAGAAACATGTAGTTTTACTTGTAGAACTACATATTTCATAAATGTGCTCTGAAAAGTGGCGTATCAAAGATTTTGAAAAAAAATTCAATATGGTAGTACGGCAGTAATGATACTCATAACAATCCTAGGTATATTAACAGCTACAGCTATAATATTAATTGGTTTTAATGACATTTTGAAAACTAAATTACGAAAATGACAATGAAAATAAATAAAATATAATCTATAATTATATTTTTTATTTGTTTCATTGCTACTACAGTTGCACTTCTGCCTTTGAAACAAATGAACATGAACAAATTATATCAATTGTAAAAATATAATAACAATAAGAATGTTAAAGATATTGTGAATCTATTTTTATTCTGTCACAAACTTTTGCAATCATTTCCACTTTTCAGCAAATTACCAATAAAATTGCGATAGTATCCTGCAGTAGGTATAGATTGTACGCTTGTGTTCCAGTATAAAAAGCAATGAAAAGCTTGTCGAGCGAGGCGGCACTAAAATTCACTCGAGCATTTAAAAAGTGTCTCGTGAGAGGGCAATAAGTCATGAGATGTCTACGAACGGCCTTAAATTTTACAGCAAAACATCCCTATCCAACGAGGGTCTGGCTGTATGGATGTAGTCATTGTTATGGTTATGTATTGTTGAATAGAGTTTTTTATTGTGTTGCAATATCTTTCTGTTTTAAGAATAATGTGCTACCAAATTTGTAATAAAGTTTAAAACTAACTTGTAATAAAAAATGAACATTATATATATAAACAAATTTCCATGTTAAATCCTTATGTTCACCCCTAACCGTCAGCACCTTATACACAAGTTGTACAGAAGTAAAAGTTGAATATAAAACTGTTTTTACATTTTTATTATGTTTCTAGTTTCTCCACAATTTTAAAAAGAAATTTCAAAATTTTTGTTCGTTCGTAGCAATAGCCATGATATTTGTTTTCTTTTTTTCTCGTTTTCAGAAATTATTAATAAACGATAAACGTCAATCTGACTTGGGAAATAAATTCCGTATTCTTTGATTAGTATATTCTACAACAAGTAATGGAGTGGCCCATATTCCACACGAGCAAAGAGTTTGTGGCCCGAGCCGAAGGCGAGGACTACGGTTTGCGAGTGTGGATTCAAACGTGTTGTAGACTATACTTTCTTTAACAAGATTTTAGAAATTATACATAAAATGTTGATTGATAATAACAATATATTATCATATACCATTAAATATTTTTTTAACACCAGTCCATAAATTGCTTATAATAACTCCATTCATATTTTTCTTTTGATTTATTTGGTAATAACTGACTCCCTGTATCATTAGCAAGTTCTCTTATTTCTGGTGACGTACATTCCATATTTATATCTTCATTTCCACTTTATATTTTTTTCTATAAAATATCTTCAGTTAATTTTCAATATATTATTATTTAGATATACTTATTACTCTGGACAACTCCAAAAACCTGTAAAACTTAACAAAAAACTCTAAAAATGTTCAAATCTTTAAAACGTCGAACACGAATACAGAAATAAATAAATATAAAACAAAGAGTCATAACCATAGCAACCGAACCAAGATATTTGACGTACCGCGCTAATATGCGGCTAAATGGATTGTGATTCATCGAAATCCGTGCGGAATTATTCCAAACGGCGTACGGAATTATTCCACACGGTTTGTTGGAATAATATTAATTCCAATATAATTTTTACTTGTGGAATGTGTAGTTTCCAAAATAGTGTTGGAGAAAACTATTTCCACCACAATAATTTTTATAACACATTGCTTATTCGAATAAACATTCATTAT
This sequence comes from Harpalus rufipes, assembly GCA_951394225.1. NCBI lineage: Eukaryota > Metazoa > Arthropoda > Insecta > Coleoptera > Carabidae > Harpalus > Harpalus rufipes. Next base: position 13,611,434 of record OX596277.1, read on the forward strand.
TTAATTTATTAAAAAAAATAATATGGCAGAATATGAATAAAATAATATTGTTTTCTACAATGTCATAGGTCAAGGCTATTTTTATTAATTAACGGAACTTTTGAAATTTCTTTTTAAAATTAAGAAGAAACTAAAACTATAATTAAAAATCTGATGTGGCCAGCACAATACCTCCCGTTTAATTTAATTTTTATTGCTGTAATTCCACGCCTACTCGCACTCGCAAAAGTACAGTTTCTAAACTAGTGATATAAATAGCTATCGTACTCGATTATATCTATTGGTATTGAATTTCAGAAAGTAATCATTCTCAGGAATAATGAAGTAATAACCTGTTTTGTATTTTGAAACAGAGTAAATTAGTTTCAAAATATTACGCTTAACTTGTGCTCAACGAAACAAAAGCAGAGATTGGCTTGCAAAATCATTTTTTTTTAAATGTTAGCCCAGCTTTATTTTTTAATTAGTTAGGCCAAGCTTTCAATTTTCAGGACAAAATCGTTAATCTCTTAAAAGTCATATTTTCGACATTTCTTGCTTACTTTATTATTTTTTGTTTTTAAATATTTAAAAAAATGGAACATATATTATTTCGTTTACTAGAAAACCGAGCAGTTTTTACCTCTCGCCAAAAGCGGTATAAGATTCATGCTACGATGATGTGTGTGTGTGTGTTTCTGTATGTGTTTGTGTGTGTGTGTTTATGTGTGTGGATGTTGAAAGGACGATTTCTCAAAAACTATAAGGCTTAATATCTGTTTAACTATGTATTTCTCAATCATTAATGAGAAGTGTTGAAAAGGTTTTGGTAGCAATCGGACAACCGGAAGTAGCAAATTCTTCAAAAAAATCTTCTAAATGTTGTTTTTTGAAAAATTTTGTTTTTACACATATTATAGAAAATTAAATTCTCTATTTGATCTATTTAAATATTTTATTATATCTTTAATTAATTTAGAGATAAAAGAATATATAAGCAGAATTCTTAGAGTGTAGGTATACAAGATATGTTAAATACGATACTTATATAACCAAAAATGGAAGTGGCGAGAAATATTGTGCTGGCCACAACAGATTTTTGTTCTGTTTAATGCAATGTGTATTTAAATAAAAATCAATGTGTAATTTTTTTGTTTGGAAAATATACTCTTTTTATATACATTTTGTTCAAGAAATATAAATTTTTGATTGAACATAAATTAATAAACTTCATTTTAAATTATTCGTGACTTCATGACTGAATTTTGCAATTTTCTTCTAAACTTCATTATTATTTTATGAGATGAGTGATGTTATTTCATATAATATAATAATTTTAAACTCAAATACCAAATTATTAAGACAATAATTTGTACGTTACGTAGGAACCTTTTTTAAAATTAGATACATAATAAAAAATATCTGATGTGGACACCACACGACTTCCTTGTACGATTATTAAACTATACATATTTTTTTAATAAATAAATTGCAAAATATTAACTTTAACTTCAAAACAGTAAGATATATAGCGACCATAAAGGGAGTTTTGATTACAACAAACAAATATTTGATTACAACAATGAATATGACTAATTTCACAATAAAAATATAATATTTGACATGAACATTTTTTTTTATTGTTTTGTCCTAATCCATAGCAAGCTTTATTACAAAAACAAAAGAGTATATAATTTTTAAATTTACATATCTCGCTTATACAAAGGGCTAATTTAATAATACTTGATGTGCTAGACGTTGAAATTAATACTCTAAAACTTTTATTTGAAGCATTTATTTCTAAAATCAAAATAAAATTATTTTATTCAAGAAAAACTGTTAACAACTTCAAGTAATGTACCATTTCCGGTTAGCCTATTTTAACCAAAATCTATTATGTTATTTCGATTGACATAAAAGTCTTGTATACCAAATTTGAAAAGTTTTGGATTATATTTTAAAAGAGTTTTTCATTAAAATCTATTATAGGCTTCATGTAAAGTGCCACTTCTGGAAATTGTTTAATAACCAGAAAGGGAGGTGCACACAGATGTTACGACGAAATTAGTCAAAATGGATTCAGGGATGATCAAAATGGATATTTCCGCTGAAATCTGAAAACCGAATTTTTTCGCGATTACAATACTTCCTTTACTTACGTACAAGGAAGTAAAAAGTATGTAGGTATGAGTATTTCATGGTTCGTCAATATTTCATTTACCTAGGTACGTTCTATTAATGAAGTTGTTGAAGATTGTGACTATTACATATTTTACAATCTAACCAAATCTTAAAAAAACCTGATTCAATTTACAGATTACTTCACGAGTAGTACATAATTCAGATGAACCACTTTTCTGAAAAGTTGCCTAGACTTTTTATTTAATGACATATTTCAAAATAAGTCTATAAACATTTAAGAGATGTTTATGTAACAAGTGTAAAAAGTTTATAATATAGAGACGAAGTTGAGTATTACATGAGCAAGTGTAATAAATGTGTTTGTTGCAACCTTAATATTGGTTTTAATAGGACTAATTCTGCCTTTAATTCTGCTATGAATCGACTATCATCTATGTTCATCGTCTATATGGTTAATAGCTCAAATGATATTTTAAATTTTAATTTACCAACATTTCAAAATAAAATGATTAATATAATTTCTTCTATTAATTAAATGTATATCCTAGTTATTTTTTATGTAAATCTGCATAGAAATGTTATACCAATGTGAAATTAACATGTATTCAAATTGTTTTGCTTTTTGTATGTATATCTTGGGCACCTAGTGAGAGCTGTGATGAGAAGAGAAGAGAGAAGTGAGTCGAGTCTCATCCCGGGCATGCTTCTTACTTGGACTCTTTAGTAAGACTGTAAAGCGGGATTCACATGGACTGTTACAACCGTTAATTTTGCGGCTGTCTTGACAACTAACTCTGTTCACATGGTCCGTCATAAATATCGATGCTCACAGTTCCAAACTTGAAAAACGAAATATTACTAAAACATATGTTTTGCCCTTAGTGACATTGTATAATACCCCTGCCTATATAATCCACCCAAAAACAAACATAAAGAAATAAAATACAATAGATTTTGTGTCAAACTGATTTGAGTTCAAAATTTTCTGAATGATAATATTTGAGTTAGAGCATAAAGAGGGTCCACATACACACACATACACAAACACACACCCACATACATAATCGTGAAAATGTTAAAATCTGATTCTAGAAACCTTATAACGTGCTCTTTTACCAAAATTTCAATTTGCGATTTTTAGCACGATCGCTATACATCCCTTGCCAAGGGTAGCGGAGGGTAAAATGAAAATTACAATATTTTTCTACGAACAAATGTTTTTTTAACAAAAGTACATAAAAATAGAAAATATTTTAATTTCGTTATCAAAAACTATATTGTTTTTATGGTAGCTGAGTAATGGCAATGTGGTCTGTATTTATCTTTTCACTTTTTCAAATGAAGATCTACTTTTAATTCTCAACAGTGTTGTTACATCTTCCAAGAATTTATTCTATTTTTTCAGCTGCAAATATTGTTTTCAGAAATATACGTATCGTTTCTTTAATTTTGAATGTACCCAACTGCTTGAAACTATGTGATATTTACATTGTAATTATGCAAATTTAATTCCCTTAAACGAAACTTTACAATATAAATTCTATCTTTACGACTAGCATAAAAATGAATGAGATTTAATACAATTGGCATTCGATGTAAGTTCTCGGTCCAGAAATACGAAACAGTTTCCCAAGAAATGCGTTAAAATTCATGGGAAATTGTGATTATTTGTCTTTTTTGTAGACGATGCTGTAGGAAAGACACTCGCTTAACGTATTTACATTGGAAAATTGACATTTTGACGGAGGATCACTACACTTTACTTGACCCGGTTAGAATAATATTTTAGGAGGGCGTGAAACAACGTTACAGTATAGCAAACTTTGTTTTTAAACATTTTCGCGAAAACTGTCAGGCGGTAAAATTGTTTAATATTGGAAATGCGTTTTAGATTATAGAGTGCGTGACAGACCACGACCATATCAATTTGAATGAAATTTTGTTGATATACAGTACTTCCCATTAATTTATAAATAATAATTAACAAATCCCTCTAAAACCGATTGTGATATACTTAGCGTTCATGTGCTGCTCATTATTGTATTATTATTATTACTATTATTATTATTATTATTATTAGTAGTATTTTAGTTATATTTTTTTACAATTATTAGTAATAATAGTAACAAGGAAATAACATAATGTACTTTAGTTAGAAAGCATTTATTAGTGGAACAATGTTTTGGATCCAGAACTGTGCCTATCTTTGGAAGAAAATAGAGAATTGTTTTCTTAAATATTAATTATTATTATTATTATTATTATTATTATTATTATTGAAAATACAATACCCAACAGGAACATGCCCAAATCTAGGGCAAGGAGAAGAAAAAAATTAAAACATATTAACAGATTTTTGTATTTCATGGACTGAAATTTGAAAATATCAATCTCACCCCTTCAATGACATTGTACGATTTAACCATATGATGTATGGAGGATTTGGTCAGAATATTTGATTTAGCTCTATTTAAGTGGAAGATGTTTTTAAATCTTGACAACAATCTGTTGACTTAGACGGATAGTCGATTATTGATATACATACAGTCAATGTCATTATTAATAATTTTATGTAAAATTACTGCAGATATTTGTCGTCTTTGTACGAGTGAAGCTAAATCAAATTTTTCTAGAAGTTGCGATTAATTAATGAATTATATTTTCCACAAATCCACAAGCATATCCTATGCATGTAACAATGTAACTTATAAATTGTATGTTACAGTAAAAAATAATATTGCTAATAATTGGCGTAAATAAACAGCACAAACTTTAGGATTCTAGCATAAATCAGCACAACCCTAGCACTAATTTCTCATGAAGTTTTGGATTGCTATCAGGTCATCTGACGTGACGTGCACTAAAAAATGGGAAGGTATATTTGTTTATATTTAATATTTTGATAAGAAAATCAAATGTTCCAGGGAAAAATTTTTGGTTAAAAATTTATCCAATTGAATCTTTGTATTTCTGATCATTTGTACAAAAGCAACCAATGACGCAATGACCACTGATAATATCTCGGGGACATTGATTTAGTAACATAAAAACTTTTATATTTTGCGATGCAGCTAAATAATGACTTCTAATATGTTAAAAAGGTCATATGACAGCTGTCAATTTGACATTACACTGACATCACATTCCGGTAGATGCGCTAGATACTACTGAACGTGGCCTTACTACTTATGTAATTAGGTTGCACGTAACAAATAGTTTTTGACAGTTAAACAAATATTAATTGTTTAATTTTAATATTATTTTCACGGTACCCATAGACAATACACTCTTTAGACCTGAAACTCATGTGTACTTGAACTGAACATTACACCTGGTGATGGAATAGAACTAAAATGTAAATTAGGCAATCCGCTTTTAAATTTATTCCAAATATTTTAGTTTCGTTAGTTAATATAAATGTATTTTGATATTAAAATGTATGTGCACAAATATAATTTTAAATTATATTTTTTCAATAATATGCATAATAAAATTTTAATTTCAAAATATTATTTCATTGAAATAATTATAACTGGGTTGAACATAAAACACGGATATCTTATATGAATACACAAAATTAAACAATATTACATTAAAAACTCACTCAGTAGAAACACAGAAGGTACAATTAAAAATCAAAGCAAATTAAATAGAATGAAAAACACAAATATTTTCAAATGTCAAATTGAAATGTTTCCAACGATAACGAATGAACAAATATACCTATTGAATTCTTGAATTTTCAGAACAAAAATAAAATGAAACGTATGTACCACAGGCATAAGCAAGATTATACCACGCGTCGAGTTTTATACATTTCCCCGTGCTTCAATGCTACAATCTTTTAATTATGCCTTTAATACTTAAATAACTATTATGTTTGTTTAAATGTTACAATAAAAGTATAAATTCTTGGCAATGTTCATAAACTAATATACCATATGTTTATAAAATAGAACGGGTAAATTTAAAAATTAAAAGTCGGATTTATAAAATAAAAACAAGAAAAAATATTTACAACAAATTTAAATTGTTTAACTTTCAGTCTCAATAATAAATACAATGTCGTACGATTAATATTTACAAGAACTGTTTGTTATTGCTTATTGATATTGAAAAAAAATACAAAACGAAACATGTAAAATATTTATTTAAAAAGGTTATGTCAAAATGAATAAACATCGAAATGAAAAAATTGTTTGTATTTGAGTATACAATTTCAAAGCCACTGGCCGACACGAAATTTATGTTAAAAATAATGAATTAATTTATTTCTATTCAACATCAATTAGCTAGTGACATTAACAATGTACATTTCAAGAATAATGGCCTTAATTTTGCGAATTTTAAAAATAGTATATTGAACAAGTATTGCAATGATTCTTATTGTAATACAAAATACAAGTATTACAAATGAACAATGTAATTTCATACCATTTTTCTTATTTTGCATTAATTTACTTTTATTTTAAAATTATTATTGAAAGAAATATTGAAATATCAAGGATGGTAAGACTGACATTTTCAATGAACATTTGAAATTTAATTTATTTTGACATTTGACGTTTTGACAACAGTTACTTACAAGTTAGGTTAGAGTTAAAATATATATTTATTGTTATGAACCTACAAATAAATACTTTACTGTAATCTGTTTTAAACGTTCTGGTATACCCAAATATGTATACTTATTTTTTGCACGATGAGGTTTTTTTTTAACTTTACCGATAGGGTTTCCAAGGCAGTAAGTTTTGTTTACAAATTACTTATCAGTAAGTGATGTGGTACTGATTAGTAAGTGATGTGACTGACCGGTAAGTGATGTGACTACCTACCGATCTGGAGGCGGTGAAAATTACATAAATAAAAAATAAATGTACAATTTTTAAAGCTTTAACGATAACAAAACAACGATCATAGCTTACTTAAAAATGACAACTATTTTTTTTTAAATGTCAAAATCATTTTTAAATAATTCTAAACTTTAATTTGTTATTATTGGGACGATCGTGCAAAAATATAATAAGCATTGCGGGCATTATGTGCTTCTTACCGGTATCGGATGTCCTCAACCGGTAAGGTGCACTTACTGCCCTTAATACTTAAATAACTATAAATAATTGATTTGTTAAACATCTAAAGCCTGACTAACAATAGTTCTGTTTTTTTCGTTAGGTTCTTTAAGCGTCTACGGTTTACTGCCACGTACACTTTGTATGGATGCAACAATAAACTGTAGACTAGTGATAGTGCCTCGTTGCTATTTGCGAGACGAGAACGAGACCAAGATTGCGAGATTCTCGCGAGTGTCTCGTAATAAAAAGCGTTTGGTAACTTCTTAGCTTTGATTCGTAAATTCAATGAAAAACACACCAGAGAACGATTTACAAAGGGTAGAGTCAACGCTAATTCGTGCATAGAACACTTAAATGTGAAAATCATATGAATCCACTATATTTTTGACTCCATTTAGAGTCGGTTGGTATCGGTTTCAGAGTGAGGAAATGCAAAATAAAGAAAAAAACGGTTTTGCATCCGACAAAATTAGTTCTTCTCAAACAATTCAGCCTCTTCTTCATTCACGGTTAAATAGAGTTCTTGCCGTCCTTGCAAAGTTAGAGGTATTATATTAAGTGTCGATGGGAGCCAACACAAAGCGAAGCGGAATGATTGGTTTCCGGCGGGTTCCCAGTGTAGCGACATTTTGAAATTAAATTATACTTAAATGGTGGCATATACAGATTTTTGTAATGTTTATTTAGTTTTACTGATGACAAGAATGTATTAACAGACATGTTCCTAGTGAAATAGTTTAGAAATCACAATTTTGTAATAAATTAGTTATTTTAGAGGCAAATTAAATTATTTAGTAACACATTTTCTGGTGGTCGTAAATGAATAAACATATGTTCGTAATGAAATAATTTGGTGATCAGAATTTTGTTTTCGACGGTATGACTAGTACGAACTTTGTCCTTTGTAGTTGAACTGTGACGTAAATACGCAGTGTACAAGCGCTTATTTTTACAGCGAGACTCTCGTGAGACACTCGCTCGAGAACGAGACGAGACCCAAAAAAATGTGCGAGAATGAGACCAAGATTACAGATCCGAAAACGAGACGAGATAGATATTTTATATTTCTCGTCTCGTCTCGCGAGCATCACTACCGTAGAAGAAAAATAGCAATAACAACAATTTATGATTCTACATAAAAACAGTTTACATTACTTTAATTTTTAAAGTGATTTTGTTTAAATCCGGGTGTAAATCTCTAATGATTTGCTAGGTGTTGTAATGCATGCAAAGTCTAAATCGGATTTTTATTTATTCATGTAAAATTAGTAGTTGAAGATTATCCCCGGATTATATCAGATTTATTTTACTTTGAATGTTCAATTTCCGCCCGAAGAATTCAAAACGATGCTGCAAACTTTAAATTACTTATCTCTTCAAATATTTGATATTTCGTGCTAAAAACTACCTTCCCTTAAACGATTTCATATTTTATACATTTTTTTGTAATTCATTAAATTGCACATTTATCAAATATTAACACAGGTTTTTATGCGATGTACATTATGATTTGCAAATATTTTTTATTGGATATGAAAATTATCTGCAGACCTGCACAAATTTAAATATTGTAACATTCAAATTCATGCAAAACAAAATAAAATACAGAAAATGAATAAATAGGTATTTTAATATTTTTTTATCTATTTAATCCAGTGTAGTGCTACAATCAACTTGTCTTTAAAATTGACAAGATCATCTAAATAAAAATAAAATAAACAAATTAAAATGGTACACTCTTTTTTTCAAATACTCTTTCTCTAGACACATCATAAACAAGTAACCAGAACTCCGAAATTATTATTTCCAAACTATGTAAATAATGTATTACGTACATATATCATATACAAATTAATTAATTACTATTATTTATGGCGTAACATATTTATATTATCCGACAGAACATGTCGGTAAAAAATACTATAATAACAATAAAGCGCTTTATTTAACTAACTTTAGTACATATTATTTAGGTCCGGTTGTTCCAAGTTCAGATAAAGTAGCAGTTTGCTATCTGTTAGATACATTTATTCTATCGTCTTAACTAGAGAATAAGATTTTCGGGTTGCTCCATGATGTTTTATTCTCCGGATAGCTAACTGGCAGATTGCTATCAGAAAGATTAAAATTGTGTTAGGGTAGAGTTATTATTGAAAAGTTGGCAACTTGGCTGTAACAATTTTAATTTGGTTACTTTTTCGCTTGTCTGTGTTTTGGTGCAGTTGTAGTTTCAACAACAGTTTGAATGTTTAGAAAAAATGATAAATACAACTTGCAAAAATGAGTGGTAAAAATTATAGATAAAGAGAAGTTTAATGAAATAAAACAATATTTGGGTATAGTTCTGTATATATTTAATTATTTAACGACGTTTCGACAGCGAAGTGCTTGGCAATGTTAAAGATATAGTTCTTCTACATTGTTCTGGGATTTATAAGATTATTTGCCAGTGTGGTAAAGTATACATTGGTCAAACAGGTAGAACTGTACCAACAAGATTAAAAGAACACGAACGACATATAAGATTAAATCAACCAGATAAATCTGCTGTTGCGAATATGCTATTCAAGAATTACATGGAATTGATTTTAAAAACACGACGATTTTAGCAAGAAAAAACAAGTGGGTGAAAAGACTAATTAGAGAAGCCATCGAAATCAAGAAATCCTCTAATAATGTTAATTTAAATACAGGTTTCGAGCTTAATAAGTCGTGGTTACCTGTTATTCGTTCATAATTTTCTATTTTATCTTTGTATGTTTTTTATGTAACTTTTGATCTATGTTACTCTCTTTTTGTAAACTTGTTGTCCTGACTACATGTACTTTGTTATTTACCTTATGAAGACAGCATTTCGCTGTCGAAACGTCGTTAAATAATTAAATATATATAGAACTAAACCCAAATATTGTTTTATTTCATAGTATAATTAGTATTTTGTTCCATAAACGTTTGCAGTTCGTACAGCTTAACAGCGTCGGGGCATATATGTATATACATATTTTGTTTCAATTTCACTTTATTGTAAGTAAATATCATAATATATATTTTTTTGCATAGAGATATGTATGCATATACGAGTACATATGTATTTCCATACAAAATTGTTTCTTGAATTCTTGTATACCTACTTTAATTTTAATAACTTGTGAAAACACAATATTGCGTGAGGAACTATTATTGTAGTCCGCATGCGTTATTTCGCTACCGAAAATCGGTCACTTGTCACTTTAATACGTAAGGACTGAGGAATATTTGTTGTATGAAGATGTACGTTTAGCAAGAATGTTGTTGTAGCGTTGAATGGAGCGAGTCAGCTGAGTTCTTATTGTCTCTATTTTCGGGTTTATGCTAACCCACTAAGTGGGATTGTGTTCTTTCAAAATCAAAAATAGTTTTGGTCCATTTAGTCAAAGTAGTCAAAATTAAAAATTATAGTTAGGAACCTTCGTTTTGATTCATGTTGTTTATACATTAAGTTTTGAATATAAAATAAATTTCTAAAAAAAATTAAATCTTGTGTTATGAGGAGTACATGTTACAAATAAATGATTTAGAAGTATAGATACAGCGGGCAGTTTAAGTAGGAATTGCACATTGGCACAGATAATCGGATTTGTGTGATAAAAGAGCTGTGACACCTGAAGATATATTTCAATTAGATTGATGACATCTCAGTTAATTATCATAGTTACGAATTTAAAAAAATAATTTTATCAAAATGATTCATTATCCGCAAAATTAACATTAGAAAATGAAAAAGTTTAGTAAACACTTTATTTGTCCTGAAAGAAAACAAATGAAAAAAAAATGCTAGCCGCATCAAATTTTTAGGGCCTATATTATCGAAAAGCAGTTAAAATTATTTAGATTTCATCTTAAGAATATAATTAATAAAAATAAGAGTATCTATAGAAACTTGTTATATCAACATTGTTAATACCTTCATTATTTAGAAACCATAGTTACATTATTCGATACTTTCTGTTTATAGCAGCCTGCTTGCAGAAAAATATTACAGGTTATATTTAAAAACCAGTATGATATACGAAAGCATAATTTTTACAACAATTATAATATTAATTGGAGTATATATTTTAGTAAGTATTATAATTTTAAATATTATTTTTCTTTTTTATGCTCTACATGAGAAGAGTATAAAACATATTATAATCATAAAAGTTTAGATGTTGAAAAACAAATGATATCTGGAGACAAAAATGGGCCCTACCCCTATAAATATTTCATATTTTGGACAGAGGCAAGGACATAATATGTAGATGTTTATCAAAATAAGAGTATCTATAGAAACTTGTTACATCAACAATGTTAATACTTTCATTATTTAGAAACCATAGTTACATTCTTCGAAACATCTTTTCGTATCAACAGGTGCCCACAGAATAATAATAATAATATAGATCATATTTAAAAATCTGTTGTGGCCATCGCAATACCTCTCGCGCCCTTTTCATTGTGGTATATACAGTGTGCGATTAAAGTGTGGAATATCAAAAAAAAAAGCCGAACTCAGCCGGTTTTTATAAAAACGCTGAAACACGTCGATTTTAATTTTTAAAAATACACATTAATATGTACGATTCATCTACCGACTTTCATTTGTTTTTCAGTTATGACGTCATCACAAAAAAATTTAAATGACAACATAGATTTTTAGTAGTGAAATCCGATAGTGTTTTTTCTTCTCTTTATGGTCATGTAAATAAATCATAACGTTACATAACAAAAATTCTGAGAAAAATCGAGTTGAACATTTAATAATAATGAATAATCAAGACACCCTGATAAAAACATTTAAAAGTTGATTATGGAACTTATAACTTATAAAACATGAAAATCGAAAAGTTTTAAACTGAAAAATGAAAAATAAAGCAAACCACTATTAAATTAAATGAATGTAAAATAAATAAATATTTCATCACGGCATATTACCCATTGCTGGGTGTGCCAATCTGCTTCATACACAGATATCGGTAATGATGAAATATTTGTACCGCGTGGGCGCTTACCAGGCGTCGCCTCACGGGCACTCATTGCTGGCGTGGAGAGTGCGCCACAGGGGTCAATTTTTGTGCCATTAAAATGCGATGTAATTTTTGGCATCGGTCGGGATCGAACCCAGGTCCCCAGATTCGCGACCAGACACTCAGGCACACGGCCACGAGACCCTATGAATGTAAATGAATTAAATAAAAATAATAGGTCGATTTGGGTATTTTGCATTAAACATATCACACACTTCTTGCTGGGATCTTGTAAGGTTCCCACAACCAAGAAAAATTAAAATTTCTATTCATTGCCTTATTGTTAAATCCGTCATGGCCTTGATAATTTAGAAGAATATTATTAAAATTCAACAATAAACTACAATATTTATGTCTAGAGAATTGAAGATTGACAGAATAATTGAATGAAACAGTTTACTACATTTAATTTTTTATCGAGGTAGGTATCTTGATTATTCATTATTATTAAATGTTCAACTCGATTTTTCTCAGAATTTTTGTTATGCAACGTTATGATTTATTTACATGATCATAAAGAGAAGAAAAAACACTATCGGATTTCACTACTAAAAATCTATGTTGTCATTTAATTTTTTTTGTGATGACGTCATAACTGAAAAACAAATGAAAGTCGGAAGATGAATCGTACATATTAATGTGTATTTTTAAAAATTAAAGGTAAAGGTAAAGGTTGGCGGTATTTCTGAAGGGTTCATGTAATATACCTATAATTTTAAATATATAATTAATAATACAATAACAAATATTATATACGTATCGTTCCCACAAAAAGCTTTCAGTACTATCTTTGAATTTTTGACACTGACATTAATAACATTTATATGTCAATTACAGACATTTTAATTTCGCAAGTAGTTACCATGGATATGTTTGGGCTGTGAGCAGGCGTGAGATTTCCAAGTCCAAATTCGAAAACATCGCAAAGAAAAATACTTTTGGTCCTTTTCGCCGAAGTCTTCAAAATTCAAAACCATAGTTAAGAAACTTATCTTTGGTCTCTATTTTTTATTCATTATTAAGTTTTGAATTTGAAATAAATTTGTAAAAATTTTTTTTGCCTTTATATTATGTACTTATTTTGTTAAATTTCGTTCATAATTTTCTAACAAATACAGGTCATATTGTGACGTGCGCCCCTGGGAGAATAGTATACAACGCCGCCACTGACAGAACGTTCCAGAGCGATGACGCAATCCCCGGCGCCACAGCGGCTAGAGGCTAATTACGCCGTGACCTCATTCCTTTGTATACAGGTCATTGTCGCTTCCGAGTCTTCTAGAATGTTATAAGCGGTATAAATACCGGCCGAAAGAAAGCGGAGGGACAGTCTGATATATATAAGCAACGAGCGATGAACTTGGTGATATAAATATACAGTTTACCAGTTGTTAACATAAATAAATGTAGTTATATAAATAAGTGTAGTGATATAAATATTGTATAGATAAATAATCGTAGTGTTTAAGCATTTAATAATATTCTTAGTGCTTATAATTATTTAATCATAGTGTTAGTTGTTTTTATTATCTTTTAATATTTAATCCTTAATTATTTATGGTTTAATAAACGTATTCATTTAGTTAATAATATTTGTCCGATTATTTACACTTCACCCATATAAATAAAAATGTTACAATATGAATGATTCTAGACAGTAGGGGTATCTATAGGTACAGCAGGCGCCCAGGCGGTTTGAATAGGTATCGCGATTTGGAGCAGGTAAATCGAATGTGACAATGGAGGCGTGACATCTGAAGATCTATTCCAATTGCATAGATCTATGACGTTACATTAAGTTACCATACTTACGAATTTAGGAATATATTTTCTCACGAGTAATGGAATTGACATAAAGGGTACAATCTCCTGACTAAAAAACCGGGCACTTAAAAAAGTCTTTATCGACATGGAACAAACAAAAATTGAGTTTACAATTTTTTTTAAAATATGATTCATTATCTGTAAAGTAACACTAGAAAACGAAGAACTTTAGTAACAATTTTATTGTTAAGAAAAAAACGAGATATAGAAAAATTAACAAAATTAGTTTTGCTTATTAATTAGGTTTTATAGCAATAGTATGGTTTAATTTGGATAAATTATTTATTTATTTAGATAATTATCCAACAGATAATGCCCAATAAAAGGATAATACACGTACAATAACAAAGCAAATGTAAATAATAGACATAAACCTGTGTTTAATATCTTTCACTAACATTGTGGACTATAGAAGGAAAATATCGAGGCTAGGAAATTTAGATTAATAAATAGAATATATCCGATGAATAGGGGAAGAAAGAAAAAGATTAGTGTTTATTAAACTCAATACAAAAATAATTACAAAAGTAGAATAATTTATAATGACCCAATCTTTGTTCTGACTTCTAAGCTCTCACCGCTAATGTGCTGTGCTCTTCACAACACTGTTAACTTCACTCGTACCAACTGTTCTTTTCTTCTTTTTCTTAACATTTCAAAATGACTCCTCGCTTGAAGTCGGCAGAAGACACAGCTTGGTGATTGGTCTCTTGTAGATTCCAGTAGTGGTGGTAATAGTTGCGAATCCAACCTTGCCGTCAGAACCTAGATGAACTTCTTGAATTCTAGTTAGTACCCACTGGAGGAGTGGCTGGTTGTCTTCCTTCAACAACACGACGTCGTCTTACTTCAGGTTTCGTGTAGTACTCGTCCATTTGTTTTTTTTTGATGAAGTGTGTTCAAATAATCTTGAGGATCATCGCTTCCAAAAGGACTGTAACTGCACTTGCAGTCGTTGTCATTTCGATAGTCTTGTTTTTCGTATACCTGTCAAATCTGGTTCAGGCATTGCGGTAATGGGACACCTATAAGGAAATGTGCAGGTGTCAGGATTGATGAATCAGTGGGATCATCGGGGCGTGAGTTAACACATGCTTCAATTTGTGTCAGTAATGTATATGTTTCTTCAAAGGTTAATAGCATTGTACCCATAATTTGCCTGAAATGGTGTTTGACATCTTTGATACCTGCCTTCCAAATTCCTCCTACATGGAGGGAACCGGGTAGAATGAATTTAAATTTGATACCTATTTTTGTTGCTCTCTGTCTTATTTTGATCTAAAAATAATTCATATAGTTTCTTTATCTCCTTTTCTGCTCCCTTGAAGTTGGTGTCATTATCACTATGTATGGTTTGGCAAATACCGCGTCTTGATATAAATCCTTTTAATGCATTTAAGAATGCTTGTGTTCAAACTAAATACTAGCTCTAGATCAGGCATGTGCAACGTACGGCCCGCGGGCCGGGTCCGGCCCTTGTAACAATTTTCAAATCTTACTAAACATGGACTTCAGAAGATATTTTTATTAAAATAATCGATCCATATCCCAAACTTAAACCAGGTACATTATGTATTATAAATTTATATATATATAAATAGGTTTATAAAATCCGGCCCGCGATTTGATGTGATATTTGCTTCTTGGCCCGATAACTCTTGCAAATAAAGAAAGCATTATATGATTTGTTAAGGGTGCATTTATTCTAGTGTTAGATTTAACAAATATGGGTCCGCCATAAGCGAGTCCCGTATGTAAATAAGGTTCTAAAAGGTTGAGCTCGATAAGATGGCAGTTTGCCCATTAATTGTTGGCATTGTTTTGCCCTTTGCCCTTAATTTACAACATATCATACACAGGTGAATTATTTTTCGTACGGTGCTTCGATCATATATGCAAACTGTATGTTGGAACAAACCTATAGGATATTAATATTCAATACATTTTGACTTACAATAAATTTGTTAACTTTGCACTAAAATTAGATATATTTGTCAGAAATACATATATTAGTTTTATCGTAAATATTTATATGAATATGTATTTAGCAAACACCATTTTTATTTTATGTTGCATAGGGTGCGAGCAGTTATGTGACTTTGTTAGCCGTAAGCAGATATGGATGCCCGTGTCAAAATGACAGCTAGTAATAATGTACATAGGTGTCAAGTACCATTCATTCAAAACAATGTGATTTTCCAAATCCATGTGGATTACTTTCCTCGACAAGTATATTCCATACAATTAATGACAAATAAACATAAGAATGAAAAAAATATAACATATGACAATTGTGACATCTATCTAAATAACTATTAGCCGTCATTCTGACAATGATCCTCATCTGCTTGCCAAGGCCAACAAAGACATATGAATGCTCGCGCCCTATAAGCAACGAATTTAACATTTCTTGTACACACAAATAATTGAAATTGTATTTCTTCCTTCGCTCTATGAGAAATTTTGTCCTACTATTCTATGTTCAAAATTCTTTAAATTCATTGACAGTATTAGCGGTATTTCTTAAGAATATATGTAATATTAACATACCTATAATTTAAATACATATTTAATTAATAATGCAAAAATATATATTAAATGTACTCGTACCTCACAGAAAAATCTGCTTTTTGACACTGACAATTTGCATTTATCTGACAATTATAAACATTTAAATATCTCAATCTCAACTGTTCTCTCGGCAACGAGATTTATTACAACAGATTATTCTATATTATTATATACTATATCTCCAAACTTATACGAGATATAATAAAAAAATTAAATGTGTCAGATTGAAAATTTAATGTTCTTTAATATTACGAAGAAAAAATTTCAAGAAATAATATTTAGAAGATTGTTTTTTAAGAATCTACTACTTTCGGTTGTCCAATTGTTACCAAAACCTTTTCAGCTCTTCCCATTAATGTCCGATTGGGAAATACGTAGTTTTTGAGTAATCGCTTTTCCAAAGTCCCACACACATACACACACACACAGACATCATCGTAAAAATGTTATAATCGGATTGTACAGACCTTATTAAAACGTACTTATTCCTTAAATCTGGATATGCGATTTTTAGCATGAATCTAATACCTCTCTTAGCGAGAGGTAAAAATGTGAGCAATATTTAGTATATTTAATTAAATAAGGTTAAAAGGAATATATAAACTAATACTAATAAATATACATTTTTAACTTGCAAATCAAATGTATATAGAATTTAAGAGAATTGGTAATATTTAAAAAGCGGGATATTTGAAAGAAAACTATTGAAATTATTAACGAGAATGTGACGAAATTTGACTTAAATATTGTACATTAAATATAAATAATACGGCCTCAAATATATAATTAAAATTATATAAAAAATTATTATTATGATTAATAATAGAAATATTGTTAATTTTGTTTAAAATGTTTGTGAACGCGTAATTCGATGATAATGATTGTTTGACTGAACGAACAAAATAAATAATTTGTTAAAATTGGAATCAATTTCACACGCGAGGCGTAAAGTAATCAATTTTAAATTAATCTCACCCGCTCTTTCATATTAACACGACCAAAAAAGGCCATAAATTATTAGCGTGTAGTGAACATATTGGTAGCTGGGGTTGGGTGTAATATAGCAATGGCACTAGCAGAATTCTCATCCTCTATCCCATCGTAGTCGGCTGTGGACGTGATTATTATTAAACAGCAACAAAATGAAATCGCGCGAGATTTATGGAAGCTTTAGTGTGTTTATCTTCCATGGACGCTATTTGTATATTCAATTATTGTTAATTTGTTAGGCCAGCCGACATCCATGATCAACAGGGCTCATTAAACATTCAAATGAGATTGTGTCTTTAATTAACTCGCGTAGATAACAGATAAATTTCCTGTCCGCGATATATTCAAATCAATACAAGACAAATTAGCCATTTGTTTCCGGCCGGACAGCAGTCACCTAGTGACATCTATGGATGGTGATGTGTACACTGGGATACGATATTACCGCTGCCACTGGCACTGAAGTGGATCTCACTCCAACGAAACCAGTGGCGTGCGAGAGAATTCATAATGAGGACAAAATTATGGTTTGCATTTTGCATCAATGTGGTGGCTTACTAGGGAAAACAGATAGGCAGTGTGTCGTTATGAAATATCATTTTTGTGCACTTTTAACCCTTTCGCGACTTTATTTTTAAAAAATTTGCTCTGAAAAGACTATTGGGTCATATATGTCCCATTGAAAATTGAAAATAGTATATTATGTGGCAAGTGTGTGAAGCTGAAATTTTTACATGAGGGGTGGAATGTAAAATAAGTTTCACACACGTGTTACGTACTATACTTTTTCTACGACCTTGCAATATTTTTTTTTAATTAATAACACATTTCTCATGAAGTTGTTATTTCTACGGACCATTTACCAACATATGATTTACGTGTATACATTGTATGTGTTAAAACTGAACTATTTACTTCACGCACACTATGCGTGAAGTGACACTTCACGCACAGTGTACAAAAAATCAAGCTTCACACATAAAAATTGATACGCATGGGAGTAGAAAAAAATATTTAGGCTACAAATGCCATTTAAATTACATTGCGAGCTGTCCCAATAGTACATGTAGGTCTAGTTTTGATATTTACGGTGTTTGAGTAAACATTTTTCTGCAGGTTAGTAGAATACTACGGCGTTTGTCTGCGTACCTACATGTGCAATGCAAGTATTCAGATGTGTTTCTATGTGTAAGTTGATTGAAATTCGCCATTTTATTTTATAAATTAATGTAATATGGATCGTTAAGTGATATAACATATTTTTATTATAATGCGCAGTTTTATGATTTCGAGACACCAGTGTCCCAATAGTATTTGAAGTCGGTTAATTTTATAATGATTATATAATTTTGTCCCATGTCTAATGATGACATTTTATTGCAGTAAACGCGCTTTGACAAAAAAAGAACTTTAGGAATTAGCGAACAATTTATTCGATGTAGAGTCTGTACATTAACACTACGAAGATAGTGGATCAGAATATGAAGTATAAGATACTTTGATATTTTTGTAATATCTAGTCATCATAATAAAACCGAAACCATATTTTTTTTCTTATTTTGATTCCTGTGACATCATTGTACTACTGGGACATATATGTCCCATGGCAAATTATATACGTGGAAAATAATTATGCCAAACTATTCCGTACATTTAGTAACATTAAATTATATAAACATAATAAAAAAAATGCAATATAAAAAGTTGTCTTTTCGGGTATCAAGTTTTCATGGGACATCATATATCACCCATTAGTCGCGATAGGGTTAATCAATTCGATTTGCAATTTTTATCATACGCTACACTGAATAATCATCCCACTCTTTTTATTTATTTTTTCTGAAAATGTAAGTCCTCTTTTTACATATTTGACTTTCCAGAGATACATTTTATTCAAAATACATTTTTTTAGGCGGCAGATACTAAGCAACTCTCTGGTTGCCGAAACTGGTTCTACATGCAATATTTTACAATTATCGTATGCCAACAATAAGTAGTTTAATCTCATATACCTTTTAATTAATATATTGCGGATCCCTTGCTCTCCGTGAAACCTTGACTGAGAGATAGGAATATCATTGCTACATTGCTGCATAAGTCTATCTCACTCAATTTCCCAAGACTTGATTTTGCGCATGCACGTAATATTTGAATCCTATTGGCTAACTACGATATCTAAGTTCTGATTATTGAAGACTAGCGCAAACTTTAAATTTAAATCTGAGAAATTAAGTAATGCATCTACTATTTATTTTGTGTGTAAATTTTCAAATATATAAATATTAGTAATAATAAATAATAATGAAATATTCTATGCTAAATTTGAATTAAATAATTTACTTTGTTGTGCTGTAAAAATAATAGGAATTCAATCTGGTCAAGATTAATTTATTTTGGTGAAGTTAATATTTATTAATTTCTAAATAACAAAATTTTGTTTAAACTTATTTCTAATATAATCGTCTTTCCCCGAGAGAAACTTAGTCTGATGAGAGAATCTAATTTTTAAAAATGTATGAATTATAATTTTTATAATTTGCGTTTTACGATTATCTAAAAAGGTTTGTTTTTTGACATGATTTAAAAATTCTGTTTTATTAAACACATATGCAAAACATTGTTGAAATACATTAAGAACCATCTGTTGTTTTAGTTTTTTTATTTTTAAACATTTGTTCCTGGTTTTGCCTGAATACCCTTTCAGCCTTTTTACAAATAAATATATCTTTTTAGGGATTCCCGCGATTTTTTATGTTAATTAGTATGCTCTCTCTTATATCAGAGCACAAGTAGTCCCAATAAAATTAGCAAATGTTCATATTTTTTAAATTTTACTTAGAATATATCCCGCTATATATTTTACTACATTTTAATATTTAAATTTATTAACACTTACAGAATCTTCTCCACAAACAGGATTTTTTTAAAAATCCCTTTTTGAAGAGATCCGTAATATGTTAAAGTCGTCTATTAAGCAATTGGCATTTTGAATTATTTATGTTCATTTCAATAAGTAATATTTTGTATGCACATGAAGCAAAAAGCAATGCTAACAATTGAAAGTGCAAAGAGAAAATAAAACTAAACCATGTGCTCCCTGCATCAGCTGGCGGCCGCCGTCAGCGTAAGCCAATAGAATTAAAATATTACGTGCATGCGCATAATCAAAACTTGGGAAATTGAGTGAGATAGACTTATATTCCATCTCTCAGTCAAGGCTTCAGCTAGTCTCTACGTAAAAGATAGGAGCATTAATAATATATTAGTTAATAGGTATATGTGTAATCTACATATTACGACTAAGTAGCGAAACAAACAGACGTATTATTATTACTTTTGTAATAAATAATTTATTAATTTCATGTCAATAAAAGAACAAACATATCAACAAAATATTTATGGCTTGGTCGTGCTATAGAACTCGCAAAAAGAAAATAAGATGGCCTCATTATAAGTACTTATAAACGAAACATTCAAATTTGATATACATGTTTTATACTTACAATGATAATAAATGGAAAGGAGAATACGTACTCTCTAAAAGCAAATGAAATCATAACAAGTGGAATCCTTTAAATATCTGAGAACGGTAATTAATGAAAAGGAAACTCTAGCCCAGGAATTAGAAGAAAGAGTGGCAGCGACAGGAACGCTGTTTAACTCATTGGAGAATAAATATCTTGGAAAGAAGAAAATACCGGATATCGAAATATAGCAAAGATTTTAAAGCCGACTGTGAAATGTGGAAATGAGGTTTCCAACGAAAATAAATGGAAAAACAAAAATGAATAAATAAGAAATAAAACATTTAGGAACAACTTAGACACACAATCTGTTGCACACATCATTCAAGCAGAACAGCACTTATACAAAATATGTGAGGAAAGACTAGACTAAAGAAACAAGTGGCAAGAGGAAGAGAGACAGACCAATAAAAACATGGGAGGAATAAACAAAACGGAAGGCAGAAAAAAGATGTTAAATGGCATGATGCAAAAAGAGGTATTGACAGAAGAAAATTAAAAAAAGTTAGGAAAAAATTAAAATGGAGAATTCAGTTATGTATTAATAAAAATACCTCTCGCCACTTCCTTTTTTTGGTTACATAAGTATAGGGCGCGAACAGTAATGTTACATTTTTGGGCTTGACAAGCAGATGTGTGGGCCCGTTTCAGAATGATATTTAGTAATTATGTACATAGATGTCAAATGTTAGAATTTTTCATTAAAAATTTCAAGATTTTCTAAATTTACGTAGTTAATTTATCACCAGGAGTTTAAAAGTTACTTGTATGCCTTAGATATTTAACATTTAATTCTGCTCCACATGGAATTGGAAAATCACTAAATTTAGAATGAGAAATTATGATATTTGACATCTATATACATAATTACTAGCTATCATTCTGACATGGGCCCCCATATCTGCTTGTCAAGACCAACAAAATCATATGACTGCTCGCGCCCTATTGTATTTAACATTTCTTGTATACCTACACTCTGCACCAAAAATTCTACTTACGCATATATCTATTCCATATATATTTAGATTGTTTAATTTTAAATTCATTTTTGATGAAGAAATTTTGTCCTCTTCTAATTTTTCGAAATGTTTCCAATTCTATTAATACATTAAGAAATATTAATGTATGTACTTCCCAGAAAAAGTCTTCAGTAATGTCTTCGGATTTCTGACACTGACATTTATCTGTCAGTTACAAACAATTTAAATTTTCAACTATTTTCCATGGTCATTCTTTCGGCTGTAAAATTTATTATAACAGATTATTTTACATATTATATTTCTTTTATCTCTAAATCTATAGAATATATTATAAAATATTTAAATGTATCAGAAAGAGAATTTATTTTTCTTTTATATTATCAAGAAAAAATTTCAAAAAATATTATTTAGAAGATTTTTTTTTCAGAATCTTCTACTTCCGGTTGTCCAATTGTTACCAAAACCTTTTCAGATCTTCCCATGAATGTCCGATTGGGAAATACGTAGTTAAAAAAATATAAAGTCTTATAGTTTTTGAGTAATCGTCCTTCCAACATCCCACACACACACACACACACACACACACACACGCACACACACATACACACACACACACACACACACATCCACACACACACACACACACACAGACATCATCGTAAAAATGTTAAAATCGGATTGTAGGGACCTTAAAACGTGCTTATTCAAAAAAATCTGGATATGCGATTTTTAGCATGAATGCAATACCTCTCTTAGCGAGAGGTAAAAATGGAGATAATTTTGAGCAGTTTTTATAAACACTAGATCATTTAATTAAAAATAAAGTTCTTTTTTAAATATGTTCACTTTTTTCATTCATGGCAATCTAATTAATATCATATTTAGGAAAAATTAATTCAAAACTTTATTTTTTTTTTCAAAAATTTTGTTATGTAAGGGTATGAAAATTTTATATCATTGGATTCAGAATAACGAGCTCTATTGAATGAGAAAATAAAAAAAATATGTTTCTATTTAAAATAAAAAATCTGTTGTGGCCAGCACAATACCTCTCGCCACAGAATTTCAAGATTTTCTAAATACACGTAGTTAATTTGTCACCAGAAGTGTGGAATTTACTTGTCGAGGAAAATAAACCATATGGAATTGGAAAATCACTAAATTTAGAATGAGAAATTATATCCCCATATCTGCTTGTCAAGGCGCCCTATTGTATTTAACATTTCTTGTATACCTACATTCTACACCAAAAATTGTACTTACATATATCTATTCCTTATATTTAGATTGTTTAATTTTAAATTCATTATATGAAGAAATTTTGTCCTCTTCTAATTTTTCGAAATGTTTCCAATTCATTGTCAGGATTGACTGTATTTTTGAAGGATATATGTAATAGACCTATAATCTTAAATATTTAACTACTAATACATTAAGAAATAATATAATGTATATGTACTTCCCAGAAAAACTCTTTAGTAATATCTATGAATTTCTGACACTGACATTTATCTGTCAGTTACAAACAGTTCAACTGGTCAACTATTTTCCATGGCATCCTTTCGGCTGTAAAATTTATTATAACGTTATTTTATTTATTATATTTCTTTTATCTCTAAATCCATAGAATATATAATAAAATATTTAAATGTATCAGATAGAGAATTTAATTTTCTTTAATATTACCAAGAAAAATTTTCAAAAAATATTATTTAGAAGATTTTTTTTCAAGAATCTTCTACTTCCGGTTGTCCAATTGTTACCAAAACCTTTTCAGATCTTCCCATGAATGTCCGATTGGAAAATACGTAATTAAACAATTTTTAAGTCTTATAGTTTTTGAGTAATCGTCCTTCCAACATCCTACATACATACACACATACATACATCCACACACACACACACACACACACACACACACACACACACACACACACACACAGACATCATCGTAAAAATGTTAAAATCGGATTGTAGGGACCTTAAAACGTGCTTATTCAATAAAATATGGATATGTGATTTTTAGCATGAATGCAATACCTCTCTTAGCGAGAGGTAAAAAGTTGGTATCCATATTTTGAGAACCACTGGTTGAATTTCTTTTTTTCAGTTTATCATTGAAATACCTATGTGAAATAGAGATTTTTTGCCAATTTAACCAACTTCGTATCTCTTTTAGTTTTCGAGATCGCAATGGTAGCCACTTAAAAATGAACACCCTGTATATATATATATATATATATATATATCAAATTTATAATAAATAATGTATCTGGTTTAAGTTTGGGATATGGATCGACAAATAAGTAAGGAATAAATTATATTATTTTAATAAAAATATCTTCTGAGGATAAAATTTGAAAATTGTTAAAAGGACAGAATCCGGCCCGGGGACCGTACGTTGCACATGCCTGGTATAGATAGAGAAAAGAGTAAGTTTTACATTCTATCAAATACGAATACTTACATACATCGTTTCCAGTACCGTTCTTTCAAGTCAAAATTAGTCTACATCTCATAATATTTTTAATTATAACTTCTACGTATACTTTTATCCTTTCTAAAATGTTCAAAATTAAATTAACAAAGTAAGAAATATACTGGAAGTGAGGTGCTTAGAATATAGAGCCCCCTTTTTAATACTTGAAAAAATTCGCCCTTTCCGAAGGCTTGTTGATCTGCCTGATCTTCATTAGCAGTTCGCAGGATACAAATCCTTCCTGAGGGAATTAATAAATTTATGGGCTGTGGTTTTGTTTTATCATTACAAAATATAGTTTTATTTATATTAAATTAAGAGTGCAGTTATATTCGAAAATTAACAATTTGTGGTCACGATTCACTCTTCACATGATTCTTTTATAAAAGAGTTTCAAATTCTACTTTCTACTTAAAATTTGAATTCATGATTAATATTTCGTGACTATTATATTTTTTTAATTGAGAATCGTTATTTTCAGTCTATTACACTTTTTTTGCAAGAAACTTGTGCTCGTATAGCTATTACATAATATGTAATGACTAGAGTTTCACGGCTTGACTTGATATTCAAGTTACTTGACGACTTAAAATCAAGCCAAGCTCAAGTGAAGTAATAGTAACCGAAAGTCAAGTCAAGAAGTTACAATTTCAAGTACTTGAAAAATCAAGAAGTTATTATTCAATTACTTGAAAAAATCAAGTAGTTATTTATTTAATTACCAGAAAAAGTTCTTCAAGACTACATATACATAGTTCCTTATGTTTTATAACAATACTAATAATATACCTTGAAATATAGACTTCTATTCATAAAAATAAATCATACATTCGAATTTAAAAATTAAATAAAGATTTAAAAGTATAATATATGAATTAACAAACTATTTATAGTATATGTATTATGGCGGACCTTAAAAGGGGCAAGTTGAATTTTAACCGGGCCGCCCCCTAAAGTGGTTCCAAAAAAAAATACTGTCAATGATTCCGCTTAATTTTAATATTTGACTGTGCCTAAATATACTAGAATGACTCGAGAATATGTGGACAAAATCTGAAGTCCCAATTATTATTCTTAATTCGAATGGAGTATAGCTTTTTGGGCTTTTGTGCGATAGTTTAACCATCTATAGTTAACTTAATAATAATGATTAGGATTTCAAATTTTGTCAACATATTTTCGGGTCATTCTAGTATATATTCCAATATTGAGTGAATTTTTTAAACCTCTGCACAGATTTTAACTTGCAGTAGTGAATCAGCACAACATACGGCGCGCCATGCGGTACCACACACAGCTAGGTTATGATTCTACTGATCCGCGTGTTTTCGTACATAATCGGTTCGTTATCAAGTAGCTTGAATTTGCTTGAAATTGCTTGATCAAGTCAAGTAGTAACGATAGAAAATCAAGTTAAGTCAAGTAATGAATTTTTGAAAAGCTTGATTTTCAAGTCAAGTTAAGTAATTTACAAAAACATCAAGCTACTTGACTTGATGAAACCCTAGTAATGACGTATTCGTAATATGTATAATATAAATTTAGTTTGTGAAGGGTACAGGAGAATTCCTCCGGACGCTCATGTCCGGAATGACCGGACTGCATATCAAGTTACCTTTAGTCTATCGAGTGCGTATTTTGTTACAAACAATTGTGTGGTTACGCTGTTCAAATGATCTTGTTAACCTAGCCAAATATTCTACACTCATGCTATAATCCGATTCCATCAGTAATATCTTTACGGTAGATATATGAGAAACTATTGGAATACTACTTCTACTATTTAATATCACGTTTTATTTCAAATTCAATAATATTACCTAAATTATTTTTCTTAACAATGATTTTGAATTTGGATAAACTGTGATTATAGTTTAACCGGATTTTTTTTCGGGCTCCCTGTAAAATTGGCAACATTACACAATGTGTCATATTAATTTATTATCTTCTCTCCATCCACGGTTAAAATTTCAAATTAATTAGTTAATTCGTTCTGCAGTAGCCTTTATTGTACTCCGTCGGAATCGGAATCAGCGTCAATATACTTTTCGTGTCTTCCCAACATTTACTTCAACATCCTCATCTCTGCCACATTCATTTACTTTTTATTGATAGTGACATCTGTCAATTTGAATTATCTGAATATATTAGCAATTTACATGGTTAGCATAGTTGGCGGATTTATGAAAATTAATATCTTTATAACTCTTTAACTTTATATCTATTGAATATGAAGGATAAAATGCAGTCAAATCGTATAGAGAATAATATATTCTTTAAGTTATAATAACATTAAATGTCAATAAATCAAATTTAACTGTTAAATCTTCAAATGAGGCTACTTCCGGTTCACCAATTATAACCAAAATCTAATCAGTTGTTCTTCTGCATGTAATCTTGAGGAATACGAAATATTTTTAGGAATCGTGGTATTGAAGTTATGCACACATAAATACAGACATTATAGTAAAAATGGTAAAATCGTATTATAGGAGCCTAAAACATGTTTATTCATTAAAAACTCATCATTGATTTTTTTGACCAATGACAATACCTTCCTTACCTAAAGGTGACGGAAGGTAAAAATAATTGAAATCTACAACTTAATGAAAATTATAGTAACTGTATTTTAAACTAGTCGAAAAAAAATTGTTGCATATGTTAACTGGCCGAGCTAATACGAGTTTGGGCTCGTTGTATGTTTGTGTTATAATGTTACTGGAAATATAGAATCTTTTGCAAGAAGCTTTCTGTATGGAATTTGTACAAAATACTTAGATCTGACGGTAGGTAATGTTTTTTTCAATTTAAAATTACTGCTAAACTATCAGTAATATAAAAAAAATGTTTCAAATAAAAACGTTAGATATTTTTATTGTCTATCCAACGGCGTAAATAATTTTTTATCAGTAAATTTTCGAGATATAACACAAACTTACTTTTGATTTTTATTTTAAGAAAAAACTTATTTTTTACTCTTTCTATTGGTATAAGGGTTATTGTGTTGTAAATATTTTTTTATCATACCTGGTATACCTACTTACGTTAACCTTACATTAATCTTACCAATTGACACAGAAAAAAAAATAAGTATAAGAAAAAGGGTTTAGAAGTTATAATGACATATTTTACATTTACTATTTTTAATTTATTTGTGGAAGCGTTTCCATTTTGCAAATGATATGAAAGGAAGATTTCCCCTTGTGTCATCCGCAACCGGAAACATCTGAACACATTCTTTCCGGAAATGCGTTAGGTCTAATCCGGGGTAATTTCTTACCTGGCAGGGATTAATCGAGCAGTTGGTAGAACTGGTAGTTACCGGCCCTCCACATCTACACTGTTCGCTGCTCGTGTTCATTAGCAGGGCGTACAACATTATAAGCCCAAAAATATATCAAATCGACCAGCGCCGTAAACTCCCTGTCATGTTTAAGAAATCCCGAATTACCGGATTAATAATGGAATTGAACACAAGCAACTTTGTGTATTTGGTTAGAGGTGGTTTTTCAAATGATTCAATCCAGTGGTGATTTGTCAAATAGATAGAAAGTATAAACAATTAATATTTCAAAAAAATTAAACACATTAATGTATACAGGGTGTTTTATAACGCGATATATACGAGTTGTTTAAGGGTATATGTATATTATTTGATATTTAAAAAGATTTTTTTCAAAAAGTCGAAAAATAAATCCCCTTTTGTACCTAATGACGGACATATACGTTTAATGTTTGGTGTAGTTGAGAACCGAGTATCGTACTTTTGCGCTAATTATTGCATTTTCGACTGTTGCAGTTGTACTGACGATATTCTGCCTATGCAGACCGTGGAACGTATTTGTACGGCACATGTAATTCTTATATGTTGCCATGAAACGTACTGGTGTGATGACTATGGAGGCAGGTGAATGGAAAGTTTCTGCTAGAAAATTCAATCGTAAACATAATGTGGACAAACGAGCTTTTTCCATAGGAGGCTACAGAGCCGGTGTCCATAGCGCGTTTAGTACTCGGTTCCAAATACACCCTTGTCAAGTAGTTCTGGTCCGAAAATCGATTACGTTGTTGCGTTGGTATAAAACTTTACTGCTCGAATACCCGAAAACATCGACGCAGGGAAATCGGGCAGTTACCAATTCTGAGTGTGTTATACCCATATCCATGGTCGATGCTCAATCTCGTACTTGAGTATTACTTTGCCGAGCATTACTCCGGTCGTTCTCGCCCTCAAACACGTCATATGTTTCATAGTCGAATCTTCGTGAATTCTTGGTTTTCGAGGTGAGAATTTAGAGAATTTGTAATAATAATGTTGGTACAGTAAAATTTTTGAAAGATGTCCGATCAAGGGCACCTGTATCACGAACGAATTAACAAATAGGCATACATTTATCTCTTTCTTTTGCAAAGTCTATAAGAGTGTGCGATAAGGATGGATATAGCACGCTTGTCTTTCAAAAATTCATATTGTTTCGACTAAGTTAGGACATTCCATTTATAAATGATGCTCGTGGTTGATAATACTTTCGCTGTAACGTAAGTTTATTTATTAATACAGATACATTACCTGGATTCATAGCCGTACGTATAACGTTATATTCTGTCAGAGTCACTGACACTGACATTGTGTCAGTATCTTATTTTTAACATATTTGGTTTTACATTTGCTTATAATCTTACTAGTTGACTTATTTTTGAATTTTGAATGTTTTTCCTGTAATATATATTTTTATAATAATAAAATAACAGTAGTATCTTACGTACCCTCATAAAAACTAAGCAAACGACACTACTGAATTTGTCATGATGGGCTGAGCAAAAATCTGAATTCATACAATTCGTAGACAACCTTAATCGGACATCTTTCAAAAATTTTACTATATATTTATAAATTGTAATATTTTTCTGTCAAATCGTATGTTTGACATCTATATGTATGTCGCAGTTGTCACAGGTTAGAGAAACATGAGTCATATCACGGATATATCTTCTTGGAGCAACCCTCCTTCATCGTTATTATTTAAGGCTTCTTCTACTATGTCTACAAATTCTAATAATCTAGATTATCTTCACAATTCATTATTTAACTTAAATGTCTTATGTGATGCTAATGACAGTTTGACAGTTTTTATATAATGATCTAGTCTACCTAAAATTAAAAAAAAACATCGAACATTCCCTCAAGCATTACTCAAGGTTGCTTGGGGCTGTACTCAAGTAAAACTTCGAAGTACGAGTAAAGAAACAAGTAGGGATTATGAAACGAAATTTGGTACTCAAGGCATACACAAGTATGAGTTGAGGCGAAGTACTGACTATGCATACCGGCATGAGTCTGCTCCAAAATTTTTTTTGCGCCATTTCTTGAAGAAATTAGCTTGAAGAATGTCTGGTTTCAACAGAATGGAGCCACGGCCCACACAATGTGAGGATCAATGCAGGTTTCGAGAAAATGTTATGCGCTTGATTTCTCTAAGAGGCGATATTTCTTGGCCCGCGCACTCGCCAGATTTAATACGCATGCGACTTTCTTCTGTGGAGTTATCTAAAAGCCGAGGAACCTGCAAACCCTAAAGGTAATCCGCATAAAAATCCTCCGTACACCCCAAACAATGCTCGAAAAATTATGGCCTCTCATGGCGTACAAAAAGTTCCAATTAACAAAAATCATTGTTGTTACAGTTCTCGAGATCCCAATGGAATATAAAAATAAATATCAAATGCAAAATTATGAATAAAAGTATGTAACAAATGTTTTATTCACCTTGAATTTATATTTTACAACTGCTGTGTTATATATTTTAATGTATTCAATAAACAAATATTAGCAATTAAAATTTAAAATAATAGAAACAAAAAATTGAAAACATGGACATCAATAAATTTAACAAATTCAAATTAATGAAATTAGTTCATTGCAAATAAATTTAAATCTATTTTTGCATTTCCATAGTTCGTTTTTGTTTAAATATGAATAAAATCAATATTATAAATGTGTATTTATTGGCACACCCAGCAATGGGTAATATGCCGTGATGAAATATTTATTTTATTTATTTATTTGTATTTATAAAGTTTACAATGGATTCCTATTCCTAGAATAAATGTAAATAAGTTGGTACTACATTTGACTGTGAAATTCGAAAATAATTACACTTTACATTAAGGTTTTAGAGTATTAAAAACTTTTAAAACTTTGATAATCCATAACATAATTATAATATAAATGACCCCATTGTACCATAATTTTATACAGGTGTTTAAAAATACCGTTCCAAAAGTTTAAAAGTTCTGACTAAAATGAGTGAAAAATGCTTGATCATCATTCGTCAATGAGAGGGAATAATTGAAATCACATACATTGATCTTTTTCAAGTCCTATAAGAATATACGAGTACTAGCCTAAACCCATAATATTTCTACAGATTTACTTTTTACCTTCCGTCAACTCTAGGTAAGGAAGGTATTGTCCTTGGTCAAAAAATTCGGTAGTTAGTTTTCAATGAATAAGCACGTTTTAGGGTCTCTACAATACGATTTTACTATTTTTACGATGATGTCTGTATGTGTGTGTGTGTGTGTGTGTGTGTGTGTGTGTGTGTGTGTGTGTGTGTGTGTGTGTGTGTGTGTATGTATGTATGTATGTGTGTGAATTCCAAAAATTACAATCCTTACGTATTCCTCTTCCTTACATCGATATATGCAGACTTCATTAGATTTTGGTTATATTTGTTCAACCGGAAGTACCCTCATTTGAAGATTTTAACAGTTTTTCTTGAAAAAACACTGTTAAATAATTTTTACACATTTAATGTTATTATAAATATTAAAGAATATTCTATTATCTATACGAATTGATGTGGCAGAGAGATAAGAATGTTGAGGTGGATGTTGGGGAAGACACGGAAAGATACGGTAAAGAATGAAAAAATAAGGGAAATAACTCGATATTAAAAGTTCCTAGAAATATCAAGAGAGACGATTACATTGGTTTAAACATGTCATGAGGAAAGATAAAGAATATATTAGAAGAAGAATGAATAGCTTAGTAATAGAAGGTGGAAGAAAAAGAGGACTCTTTACTTTTGGCAGAAAAACAACTACGTACAGTTAAAACCTACCTTGCAAGACATATGGGACAATAATCACAGAAAAATGTCCAAGGCTTAGGGATACAATGCTTAATAGAATTAAAGCCGTTATTACTAAGAAACCCAATATTAAATGGCGAAAGACTTAAATAACATATTCAGTTTTTGAAAGTCTAAAATCTATATTGTAAACTAATCGAAAAAAGAATTGTAGAAATTTCTCATCATTTGCGTAGGTTTTGTAATTTGTTTGTTAGAAATGTAAACCGGCCGAACTATTATGAGAATGGGCTCGTACCTATAAAAATGTGGGAAATAATTATCGTAAATATGCGTGAATAATAATTAATTTAATAAAAAAAACTATGTATATTATAGTCCCAGTTTGATTGCCACTGGTAGCCTAGCTCATTCACCATTTCTTTTACTTTCATACAAACGCAAGTAGTTTATAACGAGTGTTGTTTGGTTCAACCTGGTTGTTTCATTATTATCCGCAATCATTTATTTAAAAATGGTTTGAAATTAAAAGTAGCAAGAATTTGGAATAGAGTAGATTTGTGACAGATGTTAAGGTTTAAGATTATTGAATATTTTAAAAAACTAATAACTTTTTTAAAACTTTGATAGTCCTTATTATAGTTATAGTATAAATTGTACCATAATTTTATTTAAAAACAACTTTCTAAGAAATTATTTTTTTAAGCATTTCATTAAAAAAAAACCTTCAACTCTCTTGTTACATGTTCAACAGTTCATATTTCATTGTAGGAGTAAATAGTTATTTTTTTAGGAAAAAAATGGCACATTTTTATGAAAACCATTTATTTTTCCTCTTCAAATAGAAAGCTAAATACCAGTAACCTTGTTTTTATTTATTTCGCCGTAGTTTTTCTTTAAATTTCCGTACCTATTTTCTATAGTGGTTGCGCTATTCTAACCTAACTTCAATAATTCACATTTAAGCCCGGCAAAAACAACATTGCGGCTTCGGTAACCGGTCCTGTGTCCAGCGCCCGGACTTCAGACTCCGGGCGACTCGGAACGAAACACAATTTCCCCGGAAACAGCTTGGAATATCCGATAAGTGTCACCGGGTGTCATAAAAAATAAATCCGGTAACTTTTTGATAGCGACCATGTATTTCGTTACATGAGACACATTTGTTTTTGTTCCCTTCGATACAATAAGTTCGTGGGTGGGAGGAGAATCCATGAACGTAGAAGAAAATTTTTCAGAGGATAAGATGAAATTTTTTGACTAAAAGACATGAAATTAAAAAACAAGTGGTTTTTTATTACGTATCATAATTATGTTTGGTTCACAATGAATAGTTTTGCAGTTCTTGCAAAACATGGATCAAAAATTATTTATGATGTGGCCAGTACAATACTTTCCGTCAATCCTGTGTATTATGAACAAATTCAATATATAAATTTTCTTGCAAAAGATTCTAAATTTCCAGTAAAATTATTTCAAAAACTATGCAAATGGTATTTGTGGCTGACATCTTCTTCTTCTTTAACTTTTCCAATTCGTTAGGGGTCACCATTTTATATTTTCTTCTTCCATTCATTTCTGTTTTGGGGGTCGTCCTCATTCGGTTGCTTTTCTCTCAAGTCTTCCGCAATACAGTCCTTCCTCATGACATGTTTAAACCAATGTAATTGTCTTTCTTGTATCTTTCCAGAAACTTCTAATACTCGAGTTATTTCCCTTATTCTTTCATTCCTTACCATATCTTTCCATGACTTCCCCAACATATATCTCAACATCCTCATCTCTGCCACATTTATTTTCTTTTCATTGACACTGACATCTGTCAGTTAGAATTTTCTCAATTTAGTAGCTGTTTCCATGGTTATAACATAGCTGGTTGATTTTAAAATTTAATTTCTTTATAATTCTTTAACTCTATATCCATTGAATATGAAATATAAAATGCAACAAATTTGTATGATAATAGAATATTCTTTAATATTTATAATAACATTAAAGGTATAAATAATATTATTTAGCAGCGTTTTTTCAAGAAAAACTGTTAAAATCTTCAAATAAGGGTACTTCCGGTTGACAAATTATAACCAAATATAATCAAGTCTGCATATGGATGTAAAGAAGAGGAATGCGTAAGAATTGTAATTTTTGGAATTCTAGTATTGGATATATCGCCGCCGAAACCGCGCTCACAAACACACGCACACACACACGCACGCACACACATACAGACATCTTAAAAATAGTATGCACCCTAAAACGTGCTTATTCAATGAAAACTCACCACTGATTTTTTTGACCAAAGACAATACCTTTCTTACCTAGAGTTGACGGAAGGTAAAAAGACCACATGTGAATGTTCGAGTTAAAAATTCGTCAAATAAGCGAAATATTAAGGCCCGTTGTGATGTAGATAGTTGTGGGTATATCACAAATAAACAAACAGTGGTTTTGAGCAAATTACAAAATATATATTTAAATAGTAATATTTTATTACATTATTAGAGAAATAAAATAAAGTATTGCACTCAGTTTATTTAATTTTTTTTAAAGAAAAAAGTCATCCGAACAGCATATCCGAAAAGATCCGACACATCCGAATAAGTATATTCTTAGTTGAGGCAAAGTTTCACAAAGGAGTTCATACTTGGATCCTCAAACACGAGCCTCATCAAAAGCAAAACACTTCGTATTTGTTAGAGGCAGTGGTTTATAATATAAAATAGGATTTTTCCGTATCCTTTAACTATTAGTTATCTTTCATATTTTCAACAAACTTTTACAATTTTTGATTACGGTGGAATAGCCTAGTAAATAAAATATTACTATAGATTCAGTTTTCTTTCATGACCAGGTGGATAACATATTAAATCACTTTCGTATGTCAATAAAGTTGACATGACATCTGCCTATCTGTTCTTCTGGCCCATTTTAAATTTCATTATTAACATTCAATTTATTGATGGAATGACGAAAATATCTGAAAAACGTAAAGAAGCAGTAGCGGAAGTCCAGAGGCTAAAGGGTTAAAATGGACCCCTAAAAAAGTGTCCCAGCTAATCTCAAAAGGGGGATTTCCAAGGCAATGCATATTAATTTTAGCTTTATGTACTTACTACAATCAAACTAAGATAATGTTTAATTTTAAAGCATCGGTATTTAAAAAAGTGAAATTAAAAATTATTTAATATTGCACTAACACAGTGGTGCGCAACTTTTTATAAAAAAGAGCCAATTTTTATATTTTGTATTCCTAAAGGGCCACTTTGGTATTTATATTGTAACGTTTGTTTTTATATGGGTGAAGTGTAAAAATACGAGAAATATTATTAATTAAAGTAATATGTTATTAATTAATTAGATGATAAATAATTAAGGTAAATATTAAAAAGATAATAAAAGTAACTAATACTATGATTAAATAATTGTAAATACTAATAAGAATATTATTAACTGCTTAAACACTAAGATTATTTATATCACTACATTTATTTATATAACTACATTTATTTATGTTAACAACTTGTAGATTGTTAATTTATATCACCAACTTCATTGCTCGTTGCTTCTATATATCAGACTATATCTCCGCTGTCGTTCGGACGCTATTTATACAGCCCAGTGTCCTTCTGGAACTTTCTGAAGTCACAATGATATTGAATACAATAGATTTAGGTCACCGGTGTAATTAACACGTCTCAACGCGTATGGGTTATTCCGTCGCCGGGATTACGTCATCGTCGGGAATATTCCATCAGTAGCGGCGCCCGAATACTCTTTAGTCAGTGGCGCATGTTACAATATGATAAACAACATTAATATATTAAATTTATTATACAAAGAGCTCGTTCACAGGAAATATACAGAGTGATTAAAAATTACTAATTCACTTGGAAAAAAATACTTGAAATTGGTAAGACTGATACATAAATTTATTTCCTGTTGTTGATACTGTTGATAGTAAATTTTGAACATTTAATTTTGAGTACAATTACAATATTTTTATTAAAATGATCGTTGTTTCCCTTACCCACATCCTTTTTATGTTACATTACCCACAGAGCAATAATCTAAATTATTTCAATCACTCAAAATCCCATTAGCTGTAAAGGCTCTTGCTCTGACATAACCTGTTTGTATTTATTGTAAAAATGACATGTGCAATAGTATTTCCGTCCGCCTAGTGTTGCATAAACTATGGAATAAAAAGATCCCCGGAATTCTATTGCCTACGGAATCAGTTATTTTTGATCACTCTGCCTATTACATTATTACATATATGTATATTGTATTTATTTGATATTTGCGATTTACCCTATTAACTGGCTATTTACAATAGTATCTAATGGTTTTGTTAAGTTTTTCTTTTTTTAAACGTTCAAATAGCTAATTTTCCCTGTACTCCATTCGGTGAGACGAGAGAATGTGGAACTAATTCTTGGACGGAAACAAGTCATTTTATTGGATCTGCTCCAAAATTATCCTCTTTTAATGGAATTACTTGTCTCTGTTCAAGAATTGCTTATACGTTCACATTGTCAAACCTTTGTTGAATTCTATACCAGAGGGCTGTAACATTTAATTTTACTTATATTTTTGAAACTTACCATCGATTTTTTTGACCAAAGACAATACCTTCCTTACCTAAATGTGACAGAAGACAAAAAAATAACTAGAATAACAATTTTTGAAAGAAATTGGACAAAAAATAAACATTGCTACATATTTACTACTTTAATAAATATTCATAATAGATTACATTCGTCGTGTCATCGAATTAATTAAGTAAATTATCGATAATTTTGTGGTAGATTTCAATGCATCCGTTATAATTTTAAATAATTGCATGGAGTGAAAGAAAGTATTAATTATAATTATGAATGATGTTAGTATTGGTACTAATGAATTTGTTATGGTCGGAAATAGAACAAAAAATGCAATCCAAATTTATAAAAAAAAAATAGTAGAGGCTATATTTAAATTTACAAAGTTGATGTCGCTTCTGGTTATACTGGAAGTTCCACAATTATCATTTTCGCATACTTCAATAAAAATATTGCATTGATTAAATCATGTACACTTTAATCAAAATATTGCATTGATTAAATCATGCCCTATAAGCAATATATGTTACGAAGAATGTTAGTAAAGGTGAGGATTATAACAAATCAAACAACTGTTCCCTTTTAAATTGTTATATTGAACCGTTTCAACTCAACAAACTGCTAACTCTTGCTTTATTGGCGGCTATCCGTGGTCTGTGATGTAATGATGAAGTTACGTTGGCATTTGCCTGCGCAACAGTAATTAATTAACAATTATAAAATAATGTACAGTAATTAACAATTATAACAGTCGTAACCTAACATATGTACCAGCAATAAAAAGCGAGAATAAAGGCGTATCCACTTTTTCAAACACACTGTATGTCGAACTAAAGGGAAAATATTGTAACGAACTATGATAAAAATCTGTTATGGTCAGCACAATATATCCCGCCACTTCCGTTTTTGGTTACATAAGTGTAGGGCGCAAGCAGTTATGTGACATTGTTGGCCTTGACAAGCAGATATGGGGCCCGTGTCAGAATGACAATTAGTAATTATGTACATAGATGACAAATGTCAGAATTTTACATTAAAAATTTCAAGATTTTCTAAATTCACGTAGTTAAATTATCGCCAGGAGTGTGATATTTACTTGCCGAGGCAAATAAACCACATGGAATTGGAAAATCACTAAATTTAGAATGAAACATTATGATATTTCACATCTATGTACATAATTACTAGATATCATTCTGACACGGGACCCTATATCTGCTTGTCAAGGCCAACAAAGTCACATGACTGCTCGCGCCCTATTGTATTTAACATTTCTGACCTACATGTATTCTTTAAATTTAGATTTTTAAATTTTAAATTCATTCTATGAAGAAATTTTGTCCTACCATTCAATTTTTGGAAAAGTTTCCAATTCATTGTTGGGATTGACATTATTTTTGAAGGGTATATGTAATATATCTATAATTTTAAATATTTAACTATTAATACAATAAAAAATATCATGTATGTATTACCCAGAAAAAACCTTCAGTAATTTATCTGTCACAAATATTTTAATTTTTTAATTGGTTTCCATGACATTATTTGGGCTGTGAGATTTATTAGAACAGATTATTATATACCTTATATTTCTTTATCTCTAAATCTATAAAAGATATAATAAAATATTTACATGTATCAGATTAAGAATTTACTCTGGTTTTACTAGTAAGAACAAAAAATATCAAAAAATAATATTTAGAAGATTTTTTTTTAAGAATCTGTTACTTTCGGTTGTCCAATTATTACCAAAATCTTTTCAGCTCTTCCCAGTAATGTCTGATTGAGAAATACGTGGTTAAACAGATATTAAGTATTATAGTTTTTGAGAAATGGTCCTTCCAACCTCCCCTCACACATACACACACACAGACATCATCGTAAAAATATTAAAATCGGATTGTAGGGACCTTAAAACGTGCTTAATCATTAAAATCTGGATATGCATGAATCCAATATCTCTTTTAGCGAGAGGTAAAAATACATTCGTTAATCACAACTTTTTTTTCGATTTGAATAACTATAGCAGTCGAGCATTACACCATTTTTTGAAACAACTAAATAATAATTCTTGCATATATTAAACCAGAATAAAACTTTGAAACAATACGCATTTGTTTAAAAGTTTAATTGTTTAGAATTTAATTGCTCCATAAATTTTGCAGAAATTATAATAAAGTTATAATAAACAAATTTATCATCATCCTAGATTATAACCCGTTACTGCGCGCATGAATCTGAACCTGCTTTTACGCAATATGATATTACACTACCCTACTTATCTATTCTAGTCTGTTGGAAAATGTCGTTCCATCTAAAACATAAAAAACCTGCATCTCCGTCCAGAGCAAGAAAAAGGAAATCATGTTAGAAATCAATACTATACATACACATTGTACACGTTCTTCAAAACTAATATACGAAGTCTCGAAAGTTGAAAGTTGTTGGTATTGGTATATTACAGCATTCAGAGGCAGAAGGCAAGACGCTGCATTGTGTCCAGAGTTTTATTAAAGTTATCGCCATCGCCAGGTCATTAGCGGAGGATGCTTCCGCGACCACAACATATTTACAACGAAAAAATACATAAATATGCGACGCATCGCATGCACGACCAACAAAACCCCAGCATGCAAGATGGGCTTGTAAGGATGCCAGCTGTTGCTGGTGCTGGGAGATCAGCAATATTTTTAACGAAAACATCAAGAAATTAAAGAAGATATTGTGGAAATTTTGTTGGGTCATAAAAGCTTT
Organism: Harpalus rufipes; assembly: GCA_951394225.1. Taxonomy (NCBI): domain Eukaryota; kingdom Metazoa; phylum Arthropoda; class Insecta; order Coleoptera; family Carabidae; genus Harpalus; species Harpalus rufipes. The sequence continues at coordinate 13,650,492 of OX596277.1, forward strand.
TTTCTGTACTTATTTATTGTTGTGAGAAAAGTTATGAAATTTAATATTAACCCATTGTAAAACATGTTTTTCGAGTTCAGTGTGTTTATTATTCACACATTTATAGTTATACAGTGTGTTTGAAAAAGTGGACACACCCTTTTTTCTCGCATATTATTGCAGATACACATATTGCTTACAGGACATGATTTAATATTATTATTATTAAATATTTGTGATTCAAATGTATAAAATTGTAATTGTAGAACTTCCGGTATAACCAGAAGTGACATCAACTTTATAAAGTTAAATAGAATTTATACCTATTTTTTTTTTATAAAAATGGATTGCATTATTTGTCCTCTTTCCGACAATACTAACGTTTTTAACAAATATTTGTTTCATTTTAATTTAAGTTCAATTGTTTTTCATTCATAGCTTACTGAAAAATAACTACAAAAATTAAATTTATTTAAATTTCAATTAACTTTTTCTCAATATTTTTGTTATCTAAGGATATAAAATAATTTCATGGTTGAATTCAGAAAAAATACTCTCTCGAATAGGCGTAGAAAATATGTATAACCCCATTTGAAAAAATTTAACTTAAATATTTTATTCCCTTATGGGATGTCCCCCTTGGTCTTCTACAACTTTGTTCTATAATATTTTTTTGTCGGTTTTAGTCTTACATCCTGTATATACATATATTTAGTAAACTATATTTAAAATAAAATAATTACAGAATCGATGAGAATATGGAAAAACGTTGTCGCCTCCGAAGTCGGAGGTGACAGCGTCATATATGAGATGACAACGTTTCTTCAGTATCTATTTTGGAGGCGACAACATACCCTTTACCAATATATATATATATATATATATACATATATATATATATATATATATATATATATATATATATATATATATATATATATATATATACATATATATATATATATATATATATATATATATATATATATATATATATATATATATATATATATACAGTGTGTTAATTAAAAACCTGGCCATAGGCGTTTAACATGGGAAATCAGTTTTTCCTTGCGCAAAAGTTCCCAAATTATTTTAGGCAAAAATACTTCAAATAAATGTTGTAGAGAATTAAATTCTGCATCCAGATTAGTTATAAGATTTTATTTTCGACGTTTCATAACCGAGAAAATCAATTTCAAAGTTTTTCGAAAATTGCTGATTTATAGCGATAGCCATGAAACTCAAACAAAATTACGAACAATTGTATGACATTGACACAATGAATTAGAATTTAACTTTTTTAGAATACATAGCTGTCAACATATACAAAATAAAATAAAAATGAAAACAAGAATAATGTATTTATTTAAAAAGAAAAACAGAAAACTAGAATGAATATAATTTTATATTAAATGTTCAAATAACCCTCCATTTTGCGCTAAGCAATACCCAAGTCTATTATAAAAGCCATGTCGAACATTATGCAGCTGTCTGGCATTTATTTTTCTACATTCATTGGAAATTACAGCTTTAAGTTTTTGTAATAAGATTCTATTGTGGTTTTACTTGGAATTTGTCGATGTGACCACATTACACTTATTAAATCACGTATTTTTCTATAGCTTTGTCCACAGTAACACCATTTTATAATCTGAAGCTTTTCTTCATGAGAAAACTGTTCCATACTTCCAAAAAAATATGTTACTGAACGAAAATCACAAAACACAAACTTTCTTTGACAGTTAAGATGTCATACAATTGTTTGTAATTTTGTTTGACTTCCATGGCTATCGCTATAAATCAGCAATTTTCGATAAACTTTGAAATTGATTTTCTCGGTTATGAAACATCGAAAATAAAATCTTATTACTAATCTGGATGCAGAATTTAATTCTCTACAACATTTATTTGAAGTATTTTTGTCTAAAATAATTTGGGAACTTTTGCGCAAGGAAAAACTGATTTCCCATGTTAAACGCCTATGGCCAGGTTTTTAATTAACACACTGTATATATATACTCGTATATACTTAGGGAACTATATTTAAAATTAAAAAAATACATATTTTTTTAAGAAATTTATTTCAATTTCAAAACTCAACGATGAATAAAAAATATAGACCAAAACTAAGTTTCTTAACGATGATTTTGAATTTTGACTTCGATGAAATGTACCAGAACTATTTTTCTTTGCGGCGATTTTGAATTTGGAGTACGACTTGAATTTTTCTTTTAACAAATTTCGATGTGTTAAACACATAATGATGAATTTTGGGGCCGTAAATACGTTTACGTACTTCGTCCTAAAGAAAAAAGAAACATTAAATTTAGAATATTTTCCTTTTGTTTTGGAACGATATCATTGATGTTACCAACGACCTTATGTTTTTGCTTCCATGGATGATTTGGCTATATTTACTTGCAGTTTTTTAGCCTTAGATCGATTTCTAAGCACCTTAAGAATCCCAAGGACTAAGGTCTCATATTAATTTGTAACATCCATCAGAAAATCATTAAGATTTTGCAAGATGAAACACCATCAGCAAATTATAGCTGATGTACAGGGAAAAGGTGCCAAAAGTCAAATTATTGGTAACATCAAAAAACATCTATGACCTTACCTCTTTCCAAAATTCAAAAAAACCATAAGCGCGTCGTGGCGCATTTTCGATTTCGAAGAATTGTTCTTCAATGTCGTATTCCATTCGTCGAAATAGAATATTAGAATACATATTCTTTTTTTCATAAAAATTCATAGTACATTTTATTACCAGTCCAATAATCAACATAACTGTCGATATTATTATTGTATTGTATACCATATACATTTTAATATGAATTATGTATATTTATACTTATACAACCAACTTAGTCTGGTATCAGTGTAACTATAGTTTCTAAATAATTAAAGTATTAATATTGTTGCAATAACAAATTGCTATAGATACTCTTATTTTTAATTATATATTATTAACAGGCTACATCAAAATAATTTTATCTGTTTTTCGATATCATATCAAAATATAAATTATCTCGATGCAAGTAGTATACAGGCCCTAAAATTTTGATGCGGCTAGCATATTACTTTTCGCCAATTTTACTTTATTTTAAATAAATATCGTATAAAATATTTTTACCTCTCGCTAAGAGATGTATTGGATTCATGATAAAAATCGCATATCCAGATTTTAATGAATAACCACGTTTTAACGATGATGTCTGTGTGTGTGTGTGTGTGTGTGTGTGTGTGTGTGTGTGTGTGTGTGTGTGTGTGTGTGTGTGTGGACGTGTGTGAGTGTATGTGTATGGGACGTTGGAAAGACGATTACTCAAAAACTATAAGACTTTATATTTGTTTTGATGCAGAGCAAGGAAGGTTAAATAAAATAGCTCTGGATAAACTTTATTCAAGGAAATTTATATTGAGAACAAGTATTACATATGACAGATAAGGTACACACAATTAACAAAAAAAAAAACTACTAGAACAATATACATAACATAGAACATTAGATATTTAAATTGCCAATCAACACCCCCTTTCAATTTAAATATTGGTGCAATCTTTCAGTCCCAAAGCTTCTCTGAGTTCCTTGTGTCTTGGAGCTGCGATGCCTTTGGTGAGTAGATCAGCAACGTTGTTGAGATTTTGGCTGTTCAGCTATTCGAATACAACCCATATTGTCTTCATATATGGTTGTGGGAAAAGAAAAAAAATTAACATGTCAGCAAGTAGGGATTGTGTCCATAAAACTTCACAGATAGCGCTGGAAAGCGCTACATATTCAGCCTCGGTAGACGATAAGGCAACTGTTGTTTGTTTTCTTGAGGCCCATGATATTGTACATCCAAACAGTTGAACAAGATGACCAGTTATAGATTTACGATCATTTGCATCAGAGCACCAATCAGCATCCACAAAGGCTCGTAGTATTTCTTTTTATCGGTTTTTTGATAAACCAGACTAAGTGATAAAGTTCCTTTTACATATCTCAAAACTCTGAGCAAATGAATCCAATGATTATCTGTGGCACACGATTGGAACTGAATAAAATAAGAAATTGTTGCTGATAAATCTGGTCTTGATATTAAGGCAGCATACATTAAGGAGCCTATCAGTTCCTTATATGGATGTTTTGTTTCTTTTTCATCAGTAGCAAATGATAATTGCAAACCAACTTCCCTAGGAGTTGAAATGGGTTTGCAGTCTTGTATTTGAAATCGATGTAAAACTTTTTCTAAATAATGTGATTGATTGAGTTTCATTATTCCCTTATCTTTATCTTTTGTGACTTATGTCCTAGAAAACACTTCATATCTTCTAAGTCGATCATTTTAAATTCTTGTATTAATTTTTCCTTAATAGTTTTAATAATGTTTAAACATTTGGAAACTAAAAGACAGTCATCAACATAGAGAAGCAAATAAATTACATTACCATTCATTTTCAAGACATACAGTAGTCAATCTTTGAACGAATAAAACCCAGAGATACAATAAAATTATCAAACCGCTTATTCCATTCATATGGAGCTTGTTTTAGTCCATAAAGTGGTTTATTTAACTTACAAACAAGACCTCCTGGTTTGTATCCGAAAGGCGGTTCAACAAAAACTTCTTCCAAATTTCCTTGGAGAAAGGCTGATTTCACATCCATCTGATGAATAAAGAAGTTATACTGATTGCTAATAGCAAGCAGAATACGTAAAGTAGTGAGTTTCGCAACTGGTGCATATGTATCTTTGTAATAAAATCCATGTTGTTGACTAAAGCTTCTTGCAACTAAGCGAGCCTTGTATTTAACTTTATTGTTATCCAAATCTCGTTTTATTTTAAATACCCACTTAGTAGTGATTAAATTTCTGCCTTTTGGTAAAGTAGACATCTCCCAGGTATTGTTTTCTTCCAAAGCATTCATTTCTTCCCTAATGGCTTCTTCTCAATTCTTTCTCTCATCACTTTTCTCAACCACGTCTATGCCACTTGGAACGTTTTCAATAAAAGTTTCAGCTGAAAGTATGAAATGAGTAGTCATATAATCTGTATGCCATACAGGAGGTTTCTTCGTTCGACTGCTTCTTCGCAATTCCACTTGTACATTTTCTTTCGTCTCATTCATTTCTTCATGCAGTTGAATATTATCATAATTTTCATCATTTTCTGCCTGTGAATAAATATAATTTTTACATGGTTTCGTTGAATGTTCTATGAATTTAACGTCACGCGATATGACGATTTTTCTTTTAACTGGATCTATAGTCTATAGCTGTGGACAGTGTAACCAACCATTATACAAGGGAATGATTTGGCTTCTAGTTTATTCCTGAGTTCCTTAGGAATGTGACAAAAAGTTTGACAGCCAAAAGTTCTAAGTTTGGTAACATCAGGTTTCCTATCGTACCAAATTTCTGCAGGAGTTTTAGCTGTTTGTTTAAGAACTGAAGTAGGGCTTAGATTTAAGAGGTAGGCTGCTGTGAAAATAGCTTCACCCCATAAGTATTTCGGTAATTTATTTTCATGTAGCAACATAGTTCTTGCTTTGTCAAGTAGTGTTCTATTTAACCTTTCAGCCAACCCATTTAATTCGGGTGTATATGGCGATGTATAGTTAATTCTGATGCCCTTTTTCTTACAAAAAGTTTTGAATGCACCAGAAGTATATTCGCTACCATTGTCACAAGTTAACATACAAATTTTAGTTTCTAATTGAGTTGTAGCCATTGCCCTCGTACTCTTCAAATTTACTGAGTACTTCATCTTTTGATTTAATTAGGTATATAACAACAAAGTGAGTAAATTAAAAATAATAATAATAATAATAATAATAATATGATTTATTGCCCAACAGCTGAACCATTTACAGGACAATATGAATGAAACATACATAACATAATATATTAGGATAGGTACATAAGAAATATACATAAAAATTTGTAAATTACAAAAATTACAAAAAAATGTCTTCAAATAATATGTTTGCAATTCGACATATGATAGTTACGGGGGAACGACGTAACACATCGGACCGGGCGGGAGGAAGTTGAAAAGTCCTTGGAAACCGGGACGCCTGACGTGGAACATGGAATTGAATACGCGACAAAAGGAGAGGGGCATCAACTTCTCCACGTAGCAGGAGCCGAAGGAACTTTGCGCAACTCATCTCTCTCCGGGCAGTCAGTGATGGCATACCATGGCGTTGAAGGAGGGACAGTTGATCCGTACTCAAGAAATGTGACAAAATAACGATAGTTATCGTGTGTTAAAGGTTTTATAGGACCACAAACGTCACTATGTACTATTTCTAGAGGCCGTTTAGCTTGTACACTTCGGTGTTTGCCTGTGAATTCATTTCTAGTTTGTTTACCCTGAATACACATCTCACAAACAGATAATTCTAAATTCGTTTTTACGGCATCAGGGATTCCCTCTACCATATTAAATTTAATTAACTTTAATATATCTATTTTATTGAGATGTCCAAATCTAGTGTGCCATAGGTCTAAAGAATTAATTGATTGTGCATTACTCACATTAGTGACGACTTCACTAAGTTCAAAAACAATTTTGTACAATTTGCCATCTCGATGTCCTTCCGCTATTGTCGTAGTTCCTTTTAAGATTTTTGCCTTTCCATTCTCGAATAACAATTTAAATCCAGAATATTAAATTTTTCTTACAGAAAGCAAATTTGTTGCTAGCTCCGGAACAAAGAGGACGTCTCTTATGGTGCAAACTGTTTTCCTGTTATTCATTAAAACAACTATTTTAATATCTCCTACTTTTGTAGCAGTAAGTGTAATACCAACTTTAGCTACTTTTATTTGTATAGGAGAAGACAAAATCTTTGATGAGTTAAAATAAATATCATTATTAATGAGATGATCAGTACAACCTGAATCTAAGCAAAAATCTATTTGCTTGAATTTAGACAAATTAGTGACACTTACATCTGAACTTACCATGAATGTGATTTCTTCATCATCATCTTTTACATTCATATTAGCCGATTTCCTAAAATATTTTTTATTACAATAATCTTTATTTATTACCTCAGCTCTACAGTCAGATTTCTTACGTCCGTATCGTCCACATTTATAACATTTAAATTTGAACTTTCTTTTCGCACTAAAGGCAGTACCTTCATTTGATGCTTCATTTTGATTAATAGAAGACATCTCGTTCCTTTTTCTTGACTCATCCAATAATCGAGCCTTCACTCTTTCAATTGTAAGATTAGACAACTCAAGAGTTTCTAGAGCTGTCACAGCGTTACCATATGACTCAGGCATGACATTTTCCAATTGGACATTAATGGGAAGAGCTGAATAGATTTTGGTAACAATTGGACAACTGAAAGTAGCATATTCTAGAAAAAAAAATCTTCTAAATATTATTTTTTGAAATTTTTTCTTGGTAATATTAAAGAAAATTAAATACTCAATCGACACATTTAATTTTTTTTTATTAACAAACGATTATCATGGTACATTATACAGCCTCTAATAATTCATTGTAAAATTATATATATATATATATATATATATATATATATATATATATATATATATATATATATATATATATATATATAATTTGTTGGCCCTGGCAAGCAGTTATGGGGCCCGTGTAAAAATGACAGCTAATAATAATGTACATAGGTGTCAAGTATCATAAGTTTTCATTCAAAATATTATGATTTTCCAAATCCATGTAGATTATTTTCCTCGCCAAGTATATTCCATACTATTGATGACATATAAACAACATATCAAAATATTTTGAAATTTTTAATAAAAAATTATGACATATGACATTTGTGTCATCTATGTAAATAACCACTAGTTGTCATTTTGACACGGACCCACAAATCTGCTTGCCAACGCCAACAAAGTCACATGACTGCTCTCGCCCTATAAGTAACGAATTTAACATTTCTTGTACACACAAATAATTGAAATTGTATCTCTTCTTTTATTCTATAAGAAATTCTGTCCTATTCTAATATGTATAAAATTCTTCAAATTTTTTGACGGTATTAACGGTATTTCTTAAGGATATATGTATTATTAACATATATTTAATTAATAATAAAATATATATTAATTGTACTCGTACTTTCTAGAAAAATCTGATTTTTGACACTGACATTTTGCATTTATCTGTCAATTACAAACATTTAAATATCTCAACTGTTTTTTGGGCAACGAGATTTATAACAGATTATTCTATATTATTATATACTATATTTTCAAACCTATACGAGATATAATAAAAAAATTAAATGTGTCAGATTGAGAATTTAATTTTCTTTAATATTACCAAGAAAAAATTTCAAAAAATATTATTTAGAAGATTTTTTTTCTAGAATATGCTACTTCCGGTTGGCCAATTGTTACCAAAACCTTTGAGCTTTTCCCATGAATGTCCGATTGGGAAATACGTAGTTAAATAAATATAAAGTCTTATAGTTTTTGAGTAATCGTTTTTCCAACGTCCCATACACATACACTCACACACATCCACACACACACACACACACACACACACACACATATATACACACACACAGACATCATCGTAAAAATGTAGGGATCTTAAAACGTGGTTATTCATTAAAATCTGGATATGCGATTTTTAGCGTGAATCCAATACCTCTCTTAGCGAGAGGTAAAAATATTTTATACGATATTTATTTAAAATAAAGTGAAATTGGCGGAAAGTAATATGCTAGCCGCATCGATATCTGTATACAAAGCAGATTGGCATACCCAGCAATGGATAGTATGCCGTGATGAAATATTTATTTATTTATTTATCAAAATTTTAGGACCTGTATACTACTTGCATCGAGATAATTTATATTTTGATATGATATCGAAAAACAGATAAAATTATTTTGATGTAGCCTGTTAATAATGTATAATTAATAAATAATAGTATCTATAGCAACTTATTATTTCAACACTATTAATACTTTAATTATTTAGAAACTATAGTTACACTGATACCAGACTAAGTTGGTTGTATAAGTATAAATATACATAATTCATATTAAAATGTATATGGTATACAATACAATAATAATATCGACAGTTATGTTGATTATTGGACTGGTAATAAAATGTACTAAGAATTTTTATGAAAAAAAGAATATGTATTGTAATATTCTACTTCGACGCATGGACTACGACATTGAAGAACAATTCTTCGAAATCGAAAATGCGCCACGACGCGCTTATGGTTTTTTTGAATTTTGGAAAGAGGTAAGGTCATAGATGTTTTTTGATGTTACCAATAATTTGACTTTTGGCACCTTTTCCCTGTACATCTTGCAAAATCTTAATGGTCTTCTGATGGATGATGGAGACCTTAGTCCTTGGGACCTTAAGGGTGCTTAGAAATCAATCTAAAGCTAAAAAAACTGCAAGTAAATATAGCCAAATCATCCATAGAATCAAAAACATAAGGTCGTTGGTAACATCATTAATATCGCTCCAAAACAAAAGGAAAATATTATAACTTAAATGTTTCTTTTTTTCTTCAGGACGAAGTACGGAAACGTATCTACGGCCCCAAAATTCATCATTATGTGTTTAACACATCGAAATTTGTTAAAAGAAAAATTCAAGTCGTACTCCAAATTCAAAATCGCCGTAAAGAAAAATAGTTCTGGTCCATTTCATCGCAGTCAAAATTCAAAATCATCGTTAAGAAACTTAGTTTTGGTCTATATTTTTAATTCATCGTTGTTTTGAAATTGAAATAAATTTCTTAAAAAAATATGTAATTATTTTATTTTAAATATAGTTCACTAAATACATATAGGTGATATTGGAATTTTTTAAATTTTTATTTATAATTATTTTTGATTTTTTTAAATATATTTTAAACTAGGTTTAGAGGCTCACAAATAATGGTATTTGGCATGATGAGCGTTTCCGGTTTAACCGAAAGTAACATTAACTTTCATATATCAAATGGAACACCTACAAATTTTTATTTGGAATTTACGTAAAATTAAGAATTCAACGATTTGCTTGAAATGCGTGTTTCTTGAAGAAATAAATTAGAAAAATGTAAGAGAAGATTATGAATAATTAACCTGGTACGCGATGACAGGCAGGCTGTGAAAACAGTTGAGATAATATTGGGTAATATTTAAGTTACTACTTTAAATAGTAAGTTATTTTTGTAAGATTCTAAATTTCGTTACGAAAAAATGATCAATTTGTTATCGCAGCCTACCTAATATGGCTTACGAGGTATATTATTCTCAGTTTTCTCTTATATGATGGGATTTATGTACTTCTTTACTCGACATGAGGGAGTACTCCAGTACCCATACCAACCTTTGACCCCCCCCATGCATTAATAGTATCATTAATAGATGATTTTCTATACATTAACATTACCTATTAATAAACGGTAAAAGTCGAGACCTGAAAGTTCAACATGTCTGGGACATGCATAGGTGGCTACGATACCGCTAATGGCTCCGAAGTAACTATTCCCGAGAGCCGTATTCCAGCAAATCGTCCCTGCTTTGGGTTCATACTTTTGCGGCGGCGAAAATATTAACTTGAGTACCCGATATTAAATTACTTGTATATATGTCAAACGTGGTTTACAGTGTGCGATTAATGTTTATTTCATTGTGTGTGTAAGGTGTTGTGTAGTATCGAAGATTTAAATATACCCATCCATAATTACTTACTAAGTAACCGTGTGTTTCATTTCATTTTGTTTATCTATGTTTATAATTCATAGACAGAGAAAAAAATTGATTTAAGAAGTTCGGAATTTGCATATTTGTTTTAGGCAAAATGAAGCTAGGACTTGAAGAATATTTTAGGTACAGGAACAATCTAGCTCTTATTAACTAGATGAAGGAATAACTTTTTGTGATGTACTAGCCTCTCTTTTCTTTCTGACGATTTATCTGAGAGCGAATAAACAGGAACTGAACTCGTTGGGAGGTTTTTGGACGGTACAGCATAACGTTTCAAAAATATTGTGTTACAAGTGTTAATCATCGATCTATATTTATACCCTTACCTCTCCTAGGAAAATAATCACTGTAATCAAAATGCAATGAACACACGTGCATAAATTTACTCCTCACTTTCTTTCCAATTCGCAACCCATGTCCCAGACTGTATGCTGATCAACCATTTCGTTCAGTCCTTTTTTATTACAAATGGATACTTTTCTTTTTCCGGACTTCGAAAATTCATGGAACGATTTTTCGGGATACTTTTTTGCCCAAGAATTACATCCCGGAACACAACAGTATGTATTACTATTTTCAAAATATATAAAGTAACGAATACAAACAGTATGAATAAAGAAACTAACGAATAAGATCGAATAAAAACAATAACGAATAAAGACAATAATTAATAAAAGCACTGTGTTTAGGATACTAATATAATCACAAAACAAGAACAGTGACAGAAACGAATAAAAACACTCTTTGTAAGTACATAAACAATAACGACACACGAATACAAATACTAACGAATGAAAACACTTTTTATAAGTAAATAAACAATCATTTTAAGTAAAATTAGCCTCAGAGTCGCAAATGTACGCTGTCAAACACCTGGTCAACACAATACAAACATATAAAAGCATACCGGCCATAACGGGTATTACGGTTCCTAATTTCGCCGCTAGATAGCGAGCGCCAGGCTTGCATCGCGAATTGCAAAATTTTCTTACTAACCTCGAACTGTAAGTCATTTTTAAGGTCACGAATGTTTAGGAAATCTCGACCCTATGGGTCTCAAATTCCCAAACTACATTCTCGACCTAAAAACTGGGATCATTTCACATTTTCTAATTTTTTACTTCCTTGTACATAAGTAAAGGAAGTATTGTAATCGCGAAAAATTTCGGTTTTCAGATTTCAGCGGAAATATCAATTTTGATCATCCCTAAATCCATTTTGACTAATTTCGTCGTGACGTCTGTACGTACGTATCTCGCATAACTCAAAAACGGTAAGCCGTAGAAAGTTGAAATTTTGTATTTAGGACTCCTATAACATCTAGTTGTGCACTTCCCTTTCTGGTTATTACACAATTTCCAGAAGTGGTACTTTACATGAAGCCTGTAATAGATTTTAATGAAAAACTGTTTTAAAATATAATCCAAAACTTTTCAAATTTGGTATACAAGACTTTTATGTCAATCGAAATAACATAATAGATTTTGGTTAAAATAGGCTAACCGGAAGTGGTAAATTACTTGAAGTTGTTAACAGTTTTTCTTGAAAAAAATGATTTTATTTTGATTTTAGAAATAAATGCTTCAAATAAAAGTTTTAGAGAATTAATTTCTGCGTCTAGCACAAGTATTATTAAATTAGTCCGAGATATATATATATATATATATATATATATATATATATATATATATATATATATATATATATATATATATATATATAGCGAGATATGTAAATTTAAAAATGGATTAGGACAAAAAAATAAAAAAAAGTTTATGTCAAATTACGTTAAATACGTGCAATTTTATGATTCGTACAATAACAAATATTATATTTTTATTGTGATAGTCATATTCATTGTTGTAATCAAATATTTGTTTGTTGTAATCAAAACTCTCTTTAAAAAGAACCAGGTTAGATTAATGTTAATTTAAGAATGATAGTAGTAAATGAATTATTTTTTGTTCTAAATCAAAATATTTCTCGGGCTTGGCTTAAGCCTGTCAATATTTTGTAATTTAATTATTAAAAAAATATGTATAGTTTAATAATCGTACAAGGAAGTCATGTGGTGTCCACATCAGATTTTTTTTTTTTAAAGAATAGGTCAAATTAAATATGTAGGTGTATGTATTACACCTTATTAATCTTTGGAATCACAGATATGATTTTTTAATTTCAAATATTTGGACGCTAACGTGACGAATACGTCACGGCTTGGCGGATGCGACAATAACTCTCTACCGGTTGTGTTTGGAACTATGATTGTTTGGGTTATCACTTGTCAGTTTGATTTCGTGACAGCAACATATTGTTAACGATAAACATATTTCATACAACTTTTGGTATTTATTTTAATAAATGTTTTATTTACATACCTTTATTCTTAAATCTGCTGTCACCTGTCACAATTTTAGGTTAGTTTGTTTACAACAGCAAACAGAAACTACGTGGACCGTTGTATGTGTGTGAGAGGAATGTCTTTGTGTGAGTAACAAGCCGTGACGTCACGAATTTTACAGCTGCGAAAGTTTATTACCAAATTTATGAATGAAAAGTCACATATTTCATGTTATTTTATATTACTATATTTATTAAATGCGACGGATTTCACGATTTTGTAAAAAACAACGATTTTTTTTAAATGACCCCATTATCAAAATAAATTTGTAGTCCCACAACAAGAAATTTACTAATACCGAAAATGACTAAACAACAATTTTATACAGGAATTTTTTAAAAATAAAATTATACGTTATAAAAATCTATCTTTATTTTCAATTGTTAAATATTATTAAAGAAATAATTTAATAGAAAAAGAAAAAAAATAAGCAATACATAAGTAAATACGAGTAGCTATTAATGTACTCGAACTTCAATAAATAATGAAAATAAAGAGAATCAAGCTTGTGAGGATTTATTCTTTTGTTATCAGAAGCATGTAACATTATTTCTTTTATGTCATACTAGTTTCTAAAGCAAGGTTTTTGAACGATTTATACAATGAAAAGTGAAACATTAAAGTCCTGAAACTTTAAAATGATATTTGATGAATGTATTTTTCATCAATTATAGCGAATAAGAATGTTAACGGAACCAGAAAAATTCAAATTAAATCTGTCAAAATTTTGCTAGGATCTTCGATCAAGTGCGATCTAGCCTACTTGTATAAAAATCATACTGCTACAAATTGCTGTATATTTCTTTTAATAATTTCATAACTAGAAACAAGTATGACATAAAATTATGTATGTACCTCAGACGAAAAGTGTCTCTAAGGTACTAATTACGGCTACCCAACTTGCTCATACCTTAAAGATTCACTTTTCGTCTAGGAACATAAAATACTATTATTATAGAAATTTTCAAACAATATTTTATTTAAAATTTAAATTACCCGAAATTACTCAATGGATAGCAATGCTATATTTTGTTCGCAGAGGTTTTAAATAGCCGGCATTCGGGTAATTATCCTCCAATTGGCAACACTGGCCTGGATATTACCTGCATAGAGATAATTTATACTCAGGCGCGGATACAAGGGGGGGGTAATGGGGGTAATTACCCCCCCTGAGATTCCAGGGCTTATTTATTTGTACAAATAACATAGGCAATAATAAAGAGTATTTGGATATAAAAAAGATAAAATAAATATAATTTACAAAAATACCGCAACCTCAACCTCGAAAACTTTTTACAAGGATATGACTGTGATAAGGACACGGTAAAATCAAAACTAAAATCTGAACTGGAATTATGGCAGACTAAATATCAAAGAACACTAAAAACAGATCACAGTGAGATGCCTGAATCCTATATACAACTGTACAAGTGTACATTGCCTGTAGTGAAAAATTCTTCCCTAGAATTAAACTTTGTCTGCATGTATTGTACTTTACCGACAAGCGTGGCAAGCGCTGAGCGAAGTTTTTCTGTTCTCCGAAGACTGAAATCATGGTTAAAATCGCAAATGGGAGAAGATAGACAAAGTGGCTTAGCACTTTTACATATACATCGCGATATAGATATTAATGTAGCAAATGTAATAAATAAATCTGCTAAAATTAATGCTCGGAAGAAGGAATTTCTTATATAATTGTAAAATTATAAGGACTGATATGTATAAATATGTACCTATACTGTATCTGGTTTAAGATTGCAGTGGTGTGAAAATAGAAGCAGTTTGATCTTGTATTATCCAATCAGATTTCTGATTTCAACCATGTAATCATGAAAGTACATGAAAGGGGAAAAATACGCATTTGCACATCCCTTGAAAAATGTAACTTTCAATTATAAGGCAACTGACCTTGAATGAAAAAAAAATTTCGCCTGCGGCGCATTTTTTTTTTCAGAATACCTTGCCTCACTAAAATTTTAAAGCACGAGCCGCCACTGATAATAATAAACCAAAGTACAACCCCCCCCCCCCAGACAAAAAAGTATAACCCTGAATTTTTCAAATTATATCCTCCATTTTACCCCCCCTGAGAATGTCACCTGGATCCGCTACTGTTTATACTTACGTATAATAATAATAATAACAATAATAATAATAATAATTTTTTGCCTAACAGAGAAAACTAGTTACAGGACACAGAATGTAAGGATATAAAACTAATACAAGGTTGAATTCAGAACAACATACGCTATCGAATAGGCATAAAAAATATGTATAATCCTATATGAAAAAAAAAGAAACATTGGTTTAAAAAAATATTTTATTCTTAAATGGGATGTCCCCCTTGGTCTTCTACAATTTTATTCCATAGTATTTTTTTGTAACTATAATAATAAAGAAAATAATGGCGGTGGTCGGTTTGGTGTTACACCCTGTATATATATATATATATATATATATATATATATATATATATATATATATATATATATATATATATAATTTTACAATGAATTGAATTTGATGGTATATAATGCTGTTACGTTACCGTCGATAATATTTCTAATTATTAGAGCCTTATTAAAATGTACCATGGTAATCGTTTGTTGAAATAAACTTCATCTCTGTGCAAAAAAAATATTTTTCCGTCGACCGTTTATTAATAGGCTATCTTAATGTATAGAAAATCATTCATTAATGACCCCTATTAATGCATGATTTTTTTTTATTAATAAACGATTTATTGGGTGCGTTCACCACATGGAACACAGCATGTATTGCTAATGCTAAGTTGTAACAAAAAGGTAGACAGAATTAAAAATCATTCTTTTGACACTGACTAGCTAGGTATATATTCACGTAGCATACCTTTAAAATGAATTTGAAAGAATAAAATTCCTCAAATAACATAAAAAAACGCTTGTGTCATGTAGGATTAAGTAAACTGAACGCACCCACTGAAAACAATTGATGACAAAACTTATTGATTTTCTGACGTAAAATTTGACGTTCGGTCAACCATTACTAACCTAAAAAATTTTGTCATAGAATAAAATTAGATTTTCCATTTAAGTAAGATACGGTCAACGAAAAAACATTGTAACTAACACGTGTGTTAATTGGCGATTAATGATCTCAACAATTAACGCGTGAGCGTAGCGAACGCGTTAAAATGTCTCGATCATTAATCGCCCTCATTAACACACTTGATAGTTAAATAACTATTATACGATATTTATTTAAAATAAAGTGAAATTGGCGGGAAGTAACATGCTAGCCGCGTCAAAATTTTAGGGCCTGCATCGAAATAATTTATATTTTGATATGATATTTTGATGTAGCCCGTTAATAATATATATAATCAATAAATAAGAGTATCTATAGCAACTTGTTATTTCAACAATAATAATACTTTAATTATTTAGAAACTATAGTTACACTGATACCAGACTAAGTTGGTTGTATTAGTATAAATATACATAATTCATATTAAAATGTATATGGTATACAATGCAATAATAATATCAACAGTTATGTTGATTATTGTACTAATAATAAAATGTACTAAGAATTTTTATGAAAAAAAGAATATGTATTGTAATATTCTACTTCGACGCATGGACTACGACATTGAAGAACAATTCTTCGAAATCGAAAATGCGCCACGACGCGCTTATGGTTTTTTTGAATTTTGGAAAGAGGTAAGGTCATAGATGTTTTTTGATGTTACCAATAATTTGACTTTTGGCACCTTTTCTCTGTACATCAGCTATAATTTGCTGATGGTGTTTCATCTTGCAAAATCTTAATGATTTTCTGATGGATGTTACAAATTAATATGAGACATTAGTCTTTGGGATTTTTAAGGTGCTTAGAAATCGATCTAAAGCTAAAAAAACTGCAAGTAAATATAGATAAATCATCCATAGAATCAAAAACATAAGGTCGTTGGTAACATCATTGATATTGCTCCAAAACAAAAGGAAAATATTATAAATTAAATGTTTATTTTTTTCTTTAGGACGAAGTACGGAAACGTATCTACGGCCCCAAAATTCATCATTATGTGTTTAACACATCGAAATTTGTTAAAAGAAAAATTCAAGTCGTACTCCAAATTCAAAATCGCCGTAAAGAAAAATAATTTGGTACATTTCATCGAAGTCAAAATTCAAAATCATCGTTAAGAAACTTAGTTTTGGTCTATATTTTTAATTCATCGTTGTTTTGAAATTTAAATAAATTTCTTAAAAAAATATGTATTTATTTTATTTTAAATATAGTTCAATTTTTTATTTATAATTATTTTTTAATTTTTTTAATATATTTGTAAACTAGGTTTAGGGGCTCACAAATAATGATATTTGGCATGATGGTAGCGTTTCCAGTTTAAGCGAAAGTGACATTAATTTTCATATTTCAAATGGGACACCTATAAATTTTTATTTGGAATCTACGTAAAATTAAGAATTCAACGATGTGCTGGAAATGCGTGTTTATTGAAGAAATAAATTAGAAAAATGTAAGAGATTATGAATAATAATTACTCTGGTACGCGATGATAGGCAGGCTGTGAAAACAGTTGAGATAATGGTAATATTTAAGTTACTAGTTTAAATAGTAAGTTATTTTTGTAAGATTCTAATTTTTGTCACGAAAAAATGATCAATTTGTTATCGCAGCCTACCTGATATGGCTTACCAGGTGTATTATTCTCAGTTTTCTCTTATATGATGGGATTTATGTACTTCTTTACTCAACATCAGGGAGTACTCCAGTACCCATACCAACCTTTGACCCCCCATGTATTAATAGTGTCATTAATGGATTATTTTCTATACATTAACATTACCTATTAATAAAAGGTAAAAGTCGAGCTCTGAAAGTTCAACATGTCTGGGACATGCATAGGTGGCTACGATACCGCTAATGGCTCGGAAGTAACTATTCCCGCGAGCCGTATTCCAGCAAATCGTCCCTGCATTGGGTACATACCTTTGCGGATAGGGGTACTGGAACCCACGAGGTGTTAGGATGCATTTAATATGGGGACCGCTTGCCCAATTCTGGGATTCACGAATGACCTTATTCTAGCCCTCCCTCGTGTCCATATTGTTACATGATAATGCACACCTATGATAATTATTGTGATTGGAATGACACTATGTATAACTTAGGGGAACGCGTCCTAAAAGGCCAGTCCGACGTTGACGAGTCTGTGTATGTGTGGAAGATGGACGCCGATAACAGGTCAAAAGGAATGTGAAATGTAATATTATTCCTATTCGGACTTGTTAGTTACTATGATGAAACGACGTGCGGCGGCCGGTAGCCGGTGGGACGGCGTAGCATCAGTAAGGTGCTCTACAATGATTGGTTACTACCCCTACCACCCCACTACACAACGTGTATTAATAATTTATATTTCATTATCAACGGAATTAAATGATTTGGAAATACTGTATTCTCTGAAAAATATGTAACTCTTAGGACAATTGTTGTGATTCTGATTAATTATATATTACTGACAAATTATTTTTAGAAATACGCAACCGCATGTTCTTTATAAAATTTATTTTAATTTATGAGAGAATATGGTAAAAGAAATATGAAATTAAAAATAGGTATAACAACTTTTAATTTCAATTAATAATATTTAATACAACATAAAAAAATACATAAATCTACTAATTCTAATATATAAACCGATAATTCATAACTTTTCTGTGTGATACGCAGTTACTTTTGAGTAGCTATTCCGTAATTTCAAATTCCTGGTCTGTCGTGGGTCGACAGTTTTCAGTAGCAGACTACATTCGTAAAAAAAAAGTTTTTGAAGTATATTTCTCTCCCAAAATATTTCATCCTTTACATTATGTTATCAAATATAAAAATATTTATAGTACATGAGTAATAACAAAATCAGTTGCTGCTTGTAACTTACTTTTTTCTACGGAGGATGCGTGTGGTGATATGGAGCAAAGGAGCAATCGCTCCAGGCTCCTTTTGTTAAAAGGCGCACACAGAATTGAAATGATATATATATTCTGATTCTGATTGATACGCTCTTGATAATCATCCAATTAAGCAGATAGAGCCAGTTCGTCCTATATACTTCTGTATTGAATGAAATGAATGAAAAATTCATTCTTCACAGAAATAAATATTATTCTTAGTGTCAGTGCCACTCCGTGGGTAAAAGGCGCCTTTGTTCAAAGTTATATTTCAGCGCCCCCCATAGTGTATAATTTGCAAATTAACACACTTTTTAAATTTTAAACTATATTTTTGATTTTACGTAGAATACTAGAATTAAAATATTGAAATAGTCTTTGTTAGATTCATACTTGTAATTAAAATTGTTTGTAATAAACAATTTTACAGTTATAACAATATCAGAAAATTATCCGTTTAGCAGGATATTCATTTTTTTCTAATAAATTCATTGTTAGATTCATTCTTCTAATCAATATTAATAAGTTTTACCCAAAATATTCATTGTTGTAATCAACAGCTTCACAATTACTATTTGAATATAATAATGTTAGAAAAATATCCGTTTGGTAGGATAATTATTTTACTTAATTTGAGCTTTAATGCAAACGAATTAATAAAGAAATATTGTTCACTTCTATCACCTTACTATGTAAGTTGTATAGGTAATTTTTTCTTTATGAATAAGAATAGTTTCCAAAAAAATACTATTATTTACTGTCATGAAATGGCGCCCCTCATGGTCAGGCGCCTTTGTGCGGGGCACAACCTGCCCACCCGCACGGAGCGGCCCTGCTAGGGCGCCAAATTGAATATTATGTGCTCCAGGCGCCAAAATACCACCGCACGGCGTTGGACGTGGTTGGAGGTAAGTTAATATTATGTATTATACAAATTTTATTTTTGACATCAATCAACTGTTAATTTTGAGACCTACTTTTCTTTTTCTTTTATTTTTGCATGTATTACAAAAAAATTCTTACTAACCTCGAACTGTAAGTGATTTTTTAGGTCGCGAATGTTTAGGAAATTTCGACTCTATGGGTCTCAAATTCCCAAACTACATTCTCGACCTAAAAACTGTCACAGTTCATGTTACGTAATATACTATTACAAATTAATAATTCTCATAATAAACTTGTAGTCACACAACAAGAAATTTACTAATATTTAGTTCTAAATTACCTATGAATTATAAATTATTAAGACAAAATAAAAATGATTATTTGTAAATTGGAGATTTCTAATGATGAAATAAGTTTATACAACGACATCGAAAGTAATTGTAGATTAAAAAGTAAATGTAGATAGTAAATGGACTTTTAAAAATCTTTTGGTACAACCGGCCCTTTTTTATAAAAATAAATTTGACATTACTAATATACATAAATAATATAAAAGTTTTGTAGATACAACAAAATTAATATGTATGTATGTATTCAAAAATAATTATTGATTACAAAAATCAAAACAGTGATTACTACAATGAATAAATACTGCACAAAATACTCATGTCGCAATTCGCTACTGTACTGCCGGAACGATTTTTTTAATTATTACGTTTGGATTAAATTCGTTTAAACGTACATAATTTTGTCTGAGAACAAGGCTATAAATTTATCATGTAAGTTTATGGGCATGCGTAAATACGGTTGAAAGGGTCTAGTTGTACGTTTTAGGTACCAAATTTAATCCAAGCGCAATAAATATCGACTTATGACCTTTTGTCCCGCTAGTATCGAATTAATAACTACAATATTTACTGGTACAAAGATTCAGAATTGTAAAATTTAACTTTTTACCCGGTATAAAACTGAATTTAATGTAAAATAGCAACAACAATAAATATAACAACAAAACGAAAAAAAGCATGAAACAAAATAAGTAACAAAAACAAGATACGAAAATACCACAACAAACAAATTTAACAACAATGGATTGAATTCGGCACTCTTCTATAACCATCAACTTTATACAAAGCAAAGACTAATACTCGTGTAATATTTGCCGTCAATTCGGTCTTTCTGTATTTATTAATAATATTACCGCTTGTCACGATAATAATAGTTTCAACATAAACATTTAACTCCGCCCACTATGAAAATCTTACCATTTTATCATTATCATTAATTTTCTGGAACAAACTACAGCACCAAGAATGAACGTACATTCTTAAAATTTGGTATATTTATAAATAAAGGTTGTGTACAAGCCGGTGACTCACTATTATACCAAAATTTTACTTATTCTTGTAGTAAATTTGTTGTCAAAAATAGATTAATTTTTTAACAAAGAAAAAAAATCCCATTGACAAAAAAATAATAATTAGGAGTTAGCGCATTTTTTCCATTCTTTATGTACATAATAGTGAAAAAAATGAATAAAATGTGCTATTGTATAGTCAGGATTTGTTCCAGAAAAATAGTGTATATTTCGTACAGGAGAATATCCTCTTAATGCATGTATTGCCGCCCATATATTGTTGATCTTGACAATATATAGTTCCGTAATTAGCCCAACTTCACATGCAATAAACATTAATAGTCTTGACTATAAAGGAAAGTGAAGATTATAGTGTATTACAGTATGTTTGTAATATCATATTTCTATTCTATATTCAAGTTAAATAAAAATTGAAAATAATTAAAAACTATAGGTGGTAGCATGAATGATGATTAGGAGAAGACTAGCAGTGTTTTAACTCAATCATTTATGGTTTATTTTAGAGAAAAAAGCTTCAAATAAAAGTTATAGATAAATTAATTGTACGTACCTCATATCTTCAAAACAAATTTTATTTTTCCTAAATAGATAATATAAAATAACGGCTACATAATTAAAAATTTAGGAAAAGTATTTAATATTCCCTTGTTATAATTATGAAAATGGAGGTTTTAAATTAAGCGTTATCTGATGAATCTGATAGGAGTGTATGTGACGTTTTGACACTTCAATTTTTTATGACGCCTCGGTTAATTTTTTAGTGGGACGCCCGCTGTTTTCCAGTTGGTTTGTTCGCTATTCATGTTGTTTGTTACTTCTTTACTGTTGGAGTACATTCCAAGCGATGATGTCCATACACAGCCCTTGATTACTAAAGTCACAAGAATTGCGTTTGGACAATCACAGCCTAAAATTGTACGACGATAAGACTTCTTTCTTCTGCTCTTCTGGATTATCTTTCTCAAGCCTTCTAATGGTTGAAAAGCACAACAAACATGGATATAGCTTCTCTGATAAGATGTGGAGTGTAGAGTTTAGCTGGAAAATATCAATTTGCCACAAAAATCGTAGAAATGGGCTTATTAGATCAAGGAGTTTTTAAATAAACGCAGAAAGAAATTGTGAAAAATTCATGGACTTCGCTGGGATCCTTCATCTATTAAGTCCATTTCTACGATTTAAACATTTCGGATGGATCACAAATAATTATTATCTGATACACTTATATTAATAATGAAATTAATACTGAAATTAACACAAATTTTGTTTCGAAAAAAATAATACCTAATAGTAATAAAATAATTTTTTTCTTAATATTCTTATCTACTTTGTTTAAACACTCACGATACTTTGACATACTAGGTCCAGTTTAACACTCTCCAGTCAGAATTTTAAATAAACTATATTGATTCGGATTATTGACAGAAATAAAATAAATAAATAAATAAATATATCATCACGGCATATTACCCATTGCTGGATATGCCAATCTTCTGTGTACTCAGACTTCGGTAATAATGATGAGATTTGTACCGTGCGGGAGTTTAACACGCGCCACCTCACGGGCACTCATTGCTGGAGAGGAGAATGTACCACAGATGGTCACTTGTGTGCCATTTAAAATTCGAAATATTTTTTTTGGCAATGATCTATTTGTCATTCGTCATTTTATTTTGTTTCAATTTTGTTTTTTAACTGACAGTTAAAATTTTAACCGGAAATTGGAAACTGACCCATTGACAAACTATTTTAATACTGGTACTATTTTTACATTCCCCTACATATAACCAATTTTATATTTAGAAATTTTTTAGAATAAAATAACAAAAAAATATATTTTAGTATTAACATTTAAATAAAAAAATCTGATGAGGCCAGCACAATACCTTCCGTCAATCCTGTGTATTATGTACAAATTCCATACATAAATTTTCTTGCAAAAGATTATAAATATTTGGTATTATGTGATTCCCTTTCTCGGCAACTGAATTCCATACTCCTGATAACAAACAAACCACATGAAATAAGAAAATTATGAAATTTTGATTGAAAAATTATAACACTTGTTAGTTATGGACATAATTAATTGCTGTCATTTTGACACGGGTCAAATTCATGTTACTGCACGCGCCCCATACATAAATTTTCTTGCAAAAGATCCTATATTTCCAGTAAAGTTATTTCATTAACAAACTATGCAAATTTCACTTGACACTGACATTTTCTTCTTCTTCTTTAGTTTTTTCCATTCGTTAGGGGGTCGCTATTTTTATTTTCTTCTTGCACTCATTTTTGTTTTGCTTGTCGTCCTCATTCAGTTCCTTTTCTCTC
Source organism: Harpalus rufipes (assembly GCA_951394225.1). Taxonomy (NCBI): domain Eukaryota; kingdom Metazoa; phylum Arthropoda; class Insecta; order Coleoptera; family Carabidae; genus Harpalus; species Harpalus rufipes. The sequence continues at coordinate 13,674,151 of OX596277.1, forward strand.
AAGTCTTCTACAATACAGTCTTTTCATCTTATATTTGGTCTTCCTATGTTTCTTCCACCTTCTATTAATATATTCATCTCTCCTCATGATATTTCAAACCAATGTAATCGTCTCTCTTATATCTAGGAACTTCTAACACTAGAGTTACTTCCATTATTCTTTCATTCATTTACATTTTATTGATACTGACATCTGTCAATTTGAATTACCTGAATATATTAGCAGTTTCCATGGTTAAGTTAGCATAGCTGGCTGAATTATGAAATTTATATAAAATTTATTATCGTTATTCTTCTTTAACTCTATATCTGTTGAATATGAAATATAAAATGCAATCAAATCGTATAGAGAATAATATATTCTTCAAGTTATAATAACATTTAACTGAGTTTTTCAAGAAAAACTGTTAAAATCTTCAAATGAGGGTACTTCCGGTTGACCAATTATAAACAAAATCTAATCAAGTCTGCATATGGTTGTAAGGAAGAGGAATATGCAAGAATTGTAATTTTTGGAATTCTAGTATTGGAGATATCGTGCATGAAAAGCGGTCACATACACACACACACACATACACACATATACACACGCACATACGAACACACACACACACACATACAGACATCATCGTAAAAATAGTAAAATCGTATTGTAAAGACCCTAAAACGTGCTTATTCAATGAAAACTCACCACCGAATTTTTTGACCAAAGACAATACCTTCCTTACCTAGAGGTGACGGAAGGTAAAAAAATCTGTTGTGGCCAGCACAATACCTCTCGCCACTTCCGTTTTTGGTTACATAAGTATAGGGCGCGAGCAGTCATGTGACATTGTTGGCCTTGCCAAGCAGATATGGGGGCCCATGCCATAATGACAATTAGTAATTATGTACATAGATGTCAAATGTCAGAATTATTCATTAACAATTTCAAGAGTTTCTAAATTCACGTAGTTAATTTGTCACCAGGAATGTGGAATTTACTTGTTGAGAAAAATAAACCACATGGAATTGAAAAATCACTAAATGTATAATGAAAAATTATGATGTACATAATTATTAGCTATCATTCTGACACGAGCCCCCATATCTGCTTGTCAAGGCCAACAAACTGACATGACTGCTCACTCTCTATTTAACTTTTCTTGTATACCTGCACTCTACACCAAAAATTCTACTTACATCTATTTTTACTTCCTTGTACGTAAGTAAAGGAAGTATTGTAATCGCGAAAAATTTTGGTTTTCAGATTTCAGCGGAAATATCCATTTTGATCATCCCTGAATCCATTTTGACTACGTACGTCCGTACAAATATTATATTTTTATTGTGAAATTAGTCATATTCATTGTTGTAATCAAATACTTCTTTGTTGTAATCAAAACTCTCTTTAAAAAGAACCGGGTTAGATTATGGTCGCTATATATCTTACCGTTTTGAAGTTAAAATTAATATTTTGTAATTTAGTTATTAAAAAAATATGTATAGTTTAATAATTGTACAAGGAAGTCGTGTGGTGTCCACATCAGATTTTTGTTTTTGTAATAAAGCTTGCTATGGATTAGGACAAAAAAAAATGTTCATGTCAAATTACGTTAAATACGTGCAATTTTATGATTCGTACAATAACAAATATTATATTTTTATTGTGAAATTAGTCATATTCATTGTTGTAATAAAATATTTCTTTGTTGTAATCAAAACTCTCTTTAAAAAGAACCGGGTTAGATTATGGTCGTTATATATCTTACCGTTTTGAAGTTAAAATTAATATTTTGTAATTTAGTTATTAAAAAAATATGTATAGTTTAATAATTGTACAAGGAAGTCGTGTGGTGTCCACATCAGATTTTTTGTTTTTGTAATAAAGCTTGCTATGGATTAGGACAAAAACATAAAAAAATGTTCATGTCAAATTACGTTAAATACGTGCAATTTTATGATTCGTACAATAACAAATATTATATTTTTATTGTGAAATTAGTCATATTCATTGTTGTAATAAAATATTTCTTTGTTGTAATCAAAACTCTCTTTAAAAAGAACCGGGTTAGATTATGGTCGTTATATATCTTACCGTTTTGAAGTTAAAATTAATATTTTGTAATTTAGTTATTAAAAAAATATGTATAGTTTAATAATTGTACAAGGAAGTCGTGTGGTGTCCACATCAGATTTTTGTTTTTGTAATAAAGCTTGCTATGGATTAGGACAAAAAAAAATGTTCATGTCAAATTACGTTAAATACGTGCAATTTTATGATTCGTACAATAACAAATATTATATTTTTATTGTGAAATTAGTCATATTCATTGTTGTAATAAAATATTTCTTTGTTGTAATCAAAACTCTCTTTAAAAAGAACCGGGTTAGATTATGGTCGTTATATATCTTACCGTTTTGAAGTTAAAATTAATATTTTGTAATTTAGTTATTAAAAAAATATGTATAGTTTAATAATTGTACAAGGAAGTCGTGTGGTGTCCACATCAGATTTTTTGTTTTTGTAATAAAGCTTGCTATGGATTAGGACAAAAACATAAAAAAATGTTCATGTCAAATTACGTTAAATACGTGCAATTTTATGATTCGTACAATAACAAATATTATATTTTTATTGTGAAATTAGTCATATTTATTGTTGTAACCAAATATTTCTTTGTTGTAATCAAAACTCTCTTTAAAAAGAACCGGGTTAGATTATGGTCGCTATATCTTACTGTTTTGAAGTTAAAATTAATATTTTGCAATTTATTTATTAAATAAATATCTATAGTTTAATAACTAAATTACAAAATATTATAACATTAATCTATATATTTTATGACATTGTTTTGGCTGTGAAATTTATTACAACAGAATATTTAAACCTTATATGTTTTTATTTCTAAATCTATAGAAGATATAATAAAATATTTATATGTATCAGATAGATCTGGTTGTCCAATTATTACCAAAACCTTTTCAGCTCTTCCCAGTAATGTCCGATTGAGAAATACGTAGTTAAACAGATATTAAGTATTATAGTTTTTGAGATATCGTCCTTCCAACCGACGTACACACATCCATCCACACACACACACACACACACACACACAGACACACACATACACACTCACACACACACACGCGCACACAGACATCATCGTAGAAATATTAAAATTGGATTGTAGGGCCCTTCAAACGTGCTTATTGATTAAAATCTGGATATGCCATATTTAGCATGAATTTAATACTTCTCTTGGCGAGAGGTAAAAATTCTCATTGTTTTGTTGTTTGCATTAATCTTAGTAGACTTTTTTTGTATGAAATATTTGTAATTTATTTAGGGGTTTATCTTATTCTGTTGTTTCGTAGTGAGTTTTACGATTGGAAGTGAATTCCTCTGGCTGAGCCGTAGTGAATGTTCAGTGCTCATTGTTAGCTAAACAGCTAACAGCTCCCTCTGTATTCCGATGTAGGAGAATTCATTTTAAACGTTAATACCAGCAGGGATTACAACTTAACTTAATTAATTTTAAAAACCTGTGAGATTAAACTGCTAATTAAATTAAAATGATTTGTTTTGTTCTGATAATATATTTTGCATTTCATTTACCCATAAACCATGTTAATCGGGATCGAGGTAGTGTTTTTTATGCTAAAGATTTAATTATGTGTGAATAAAGTGCATAATAAAATTATAGTACACGGTTACGTGATGTTATAGTTTATTTTTATCTTAAATTACTTGAAGCAACCGTACAATAAATAAACAATTTAAATATTGCAATATGGAACCATAATTTTATGACTGTCAGACTAGAATAATTGAGAATATTTAATCATTTTTACAGTATTACTGTCAGTAAAATATGGAATTAATCAAAATGCATTTTCTTATGTTTTTTTTTTGCGAATTTTGTTTCATAAAAGGTAATAGAAAAATAAAATAATTGATAATAAATAATAAAATAATAGTAATAGAACACCTGATTTTTCAATGTGCTATTTTTGGCTATTTATTGAACATAAATTATGAGGTAAAAGTTTTTCTCCTGAAGATGGGATTGATATTATGCTTTATGGTTATTTTTAAAGAATTTCAAAAAAAGATTGGTAAGGTGTTACTATGATAAAGCGCCGCTTGATGGCGAAGCAGCAGTACATTTATTCAAATTGGTATAAAACAATAAATGTTTTAGGCAACTATTACATAAAGACATGTTTACGTAACCTTTGGCAAACGTAATGTATCACATACATATTTTGACATCTGACAAAGACTCCCTTACAGCTGTATTTCCTTTACGGCCGCTATTACTTTATGGCCGCTTTTACTTTACGGCCACTATAGTCACTCGTTTGTTTTAATAAAAAAATATTTAGTGCTGTATTACTTGCAACTTCATAATTTTCAAGCGTATTGGAAAAATTGTCGCTATTGCTATCACTCATTTTCTTGCTAAACAATTATTATACAGTTAATTTTTTTAAAGATGTCCGACCAAGGTCATTTGAATCATGAATGAATTAACAAATTGGCATACATTTATCTCTCTCATTTCTAATGACTAGAAGCGTGTGCGATAAGAATAGAAATAACACGCTTATCTTTTAAAATTTTATATTGTTTCGACTAAGTTAGGACATTCTATTTTAAATCGATGCTCGTTGACAATGCTTTCGTTGTAAAATAAGTTTATTTATTAATTCAGATATATTACATTGATTCATAGCCGTACGAATAATGTTATTTTCTGTCAGTGTCTTATTTTTTACATATTTGGTTTTACATTTGCTAATAAACTTACAGGATGACTTAGTTTTGAATTTTGAAAATAACAGTAGTATCTTATGTATCCTTATAAAAACTAAGTAAATGATGCTACTGAATTTGACAGAATGGGCGGAGCTTAAATCTTAATTCATACAATTCGTAGATGACCTTGATCAGACATCTTTAATTTTTTTTACTGTAGTTATTTTATTTTCCTTTTTAGGTTAATATACATATTTTGACAATAAGCAGATTGTTTTGTGCGTTGCGTTGTCCAGATAACAGCAGAGCACTCTAGAAGTGACAAGAATCAATCAGATATGAAATATAGAAAGTCTTCAAAAGTTCAACATTTTGTAAAAGAAATTACTCAAGTGAAACCGAATCCCTGTGATCAAAAATTGTCTCAGGTAAATTTCTTTCACTCCTAGAATCTACTAAAAGTAGGTGTTCTTCTTTTGTATATTTTTACCATTTTTATTGTTCATGTATTACTGCGTAACCATTTGAAACATTTGTAACCATTATATAATATTTGTAACAGGTCTAATATTTATACTTATTTTATTGTTTAATCTAATGTTTTTATATTGCTCATTTTTTCTATTTTTAATTATATTTTGTTTGTTTAATTCGTATTAAAATTATTTTCCTATTAATTTTGACACCGTTCGGTCAGAATTGGAAAAAAAATTATTGTTAAAGGTAAAATAAAGTCCTACCCCAGCTACCAAGGTAGGTAAATTTTGATATTGACTAGTAGATTATTACATTTGGTGATTAGCGTTTGTGTTCAGCTCTGAGATCACTACATTTGGTGATATCGATGGGATGATTATACCACATAATGTATGAACAGTACTCATTTTAAAACAAAAACATAAATATAGTAAAAAAATTGAAAGATGTCCGATCAAGGTTATCTACGAATTGTATGAATTCAGATTTTTGCTCCGCCCATTCTGACAAATTCAGTAGTATGGTTTGCTAAGTTTTTATGAGAGTACATAAGATACTACGGTTATTTTATTATTATAAAAATATATATTACAATAAAAGCATTCCAAATTTAAATATAAGTCAATTGGTAAAGCCCTATCCAGACGGCATGACAAATGATTGGCATATTTTGGCGCATGTAATATGAACCAATGTTGGTTATAGATTGGCAAATATGAACATTTGCCAATGAGTAGCATCCACACGATATGTCTATTGTAGTTTTTGAAATTTAGGCGTACATCACTTCCAGCATTTGCCAAAATGCAAAGTGACGAGGAAGTCACTGTTGTTACAAGTGCTGCAGTTGTTGTAATTTGCTCTGCAGCAAATTTATTATTAAAAAAAAAAAAAATGTAAAAGAAGATCCCATAAAAGTTGATATTTTTATACAATGCAATGAAATCAAAAATTAAATCATTAGACCATTCACTTTGACCCTCAGACATGATGACTTGTTGCTTGTTGAACTACTGAATGAATGCAAAATGCAATGAAAATAATAAGACAAGTTCGTTCCAGTCGTCTGCATAGAGTTGGCAATGTATTAGCCAACGTTGGTTATTCCTTTGATGTGTGTACAGTTACCGCCTCTGAAGCGAACGTCGACCAATGCCAAAATTTGTGATGGTTGGTCATGGTTGGTCCATTGGTTACCCGTACACACGACATGGCCAACTATTGCAATTAATTTAAAAAATGAATATGTGTTCTTGAAAACAATGCTAATTATGACAAATACCACATTCTCTAATTTCAGTACAAGAGAATCAAAGTGCGGTGCCTGAAGTAAAACAAAAGCCACAACGTGCTTATTCGCCACGAGTCAGACCACATGTCTGTACCCCCTTCTCAAATTTCACCACACTACGCCACTGACTGGTAATCGCGCCTGTGTTCTGTTCGTATTGTTTCGCACTAGAGCACATCTCTCAAATTAACGAATTAATCGCGTTGCTAGGAAATGGTCAAGTTGTGAGAGAACGACAGTTGAAATGCGGTGGGGAAATATTCAAATTATTTCCACAAGGGTAAATATAAATAAATAAAATGAATGTTGATGGAGCAGTGCACAGCGCTCTAGATTATTGAATGTGTGGTAGTGACTTCGAACCTGGAATCTTCTTATTTAAAATAAGCATGATGCACGATGTAGAATATATACAATGAATGCAATGCCGTTACTAAACTTTTGTTGCTTGCACTGTGCTTTCTAGATTAAAGACTATTTTTACAACCTCCGGTTTAAAAATTGGTTTTATTTTAAAATACAGTGAAAGCTCTGTTGGCGGACAATTCCCTTGGCGGATGTGTTTGTGGGAATCAACACTATTCCTATACTTACTTACTAGTAAAGTAATCTCAGTTTTAATTCGTTTTCAAATTAAGCTGAATTACAACCATAATGGTTGGCTAAAGGAATCCCAAATAATTCACGTTGGAGGATGATTCGTATGTCGTATGTTTTACCTTTTTTACCTTTGGTCGATTTTGTATACTTACCTTACCTTCACATTAATACAAAGTTGGGCGAGAAGAATTTTGGTTAGGCTCCAGCCCAACAGCGCCCACCCCTAGCGCCGCCACTACATAAGAGTCCGCTATCATTGTATAGAGATTTTATACTACACTTTAAGAAATTTTAGTTGTGTAAAACTGATTTGTTAAAAGGTGAAATACATATACAAATATTAATATCAACACTAAATTCGTAAAATTTCGAATAACTTACGGCTGTATTATGGTCAAAACTGTAAGTATAAATCAGTAAAAAAAACTGACAAAAACACACACATCTATTTTTGTTGATTAATTTAAAATTAATTTTGTTGACTATTTACAGATTTAAGACTTACAGTTTTGACCATATGGTCATTAATCTTGTAAAAATTGTAGTTTCAAATATTTTAATTTTTAAAAATCTTACACTAAAAGTAGGATTTCTGAACATCCATTTGATTATAAATGGTGAAGAATTGTAGACTAAAGCTCTTTGTAGAGTATAGTTAATAGTAACGGTCTACAAAGTGGGTATTTTACACTTTGCAGAGCAGTTCTCTAGTTATCTTCGATTATATTCAAAATTATCGCTTTCATAGATGCGATAATATAAGTGGAAAATTTACAATTTATTTTAGTTACATTTAAAAATCGATTAATCTTTCAGGTCGTCGGAAAATTATTGTGTATTTATATCTTTGGTTGAAAGTATCTTTGCAGCGTTCAACTAGATGCAGCCCTCGCTGCTTTCGAGCGGCAATCTCTAGCCTTAGTCTGAAAAGAGCTACTTTTATCCCTTGGTATATAAATAATTATTTTCATTGCACACATTAGCGTTAAATTACACAGGACTAGGTAAAATACATTTTTTGTAAATTCAACTGTAAACAACTATCTACCTTTTTAGAAACGTGTCCAGTAGGTACGTTTGTACGGCCTAGACCGGTAATACATAGCAACGACCTTGACGATGTTGGGTAGGTATTTCAAAATTGACTATTACATAATTTGTAAATTGTAAATTAGATAAAAAATGCGTTTAATAAATTTTACCTTAACAACGCATCACAGAAAACTTATTCAAAACAAACACGATACTTTTGATTAAATAATAATACTGTAGACGTATATTTTCTAATCTTTTATATTATTTCCTTTTATTACACAAAATTACAATACAACATGACATAATAAATTACATAAAACATAATCATCAGAAAACAAAACATTCCAAAAGCCCCTAGTTTAACAAATAACAAAAATACATAGAACACTTCGATATAAAATAATTCTACAGTTTCGGCCATTCTGACTCATGGTCGACCCGACCATAAAGTATTCGATGTATTTTAAAACAAAAATTTGAAACTACACTAAATAACATTAAATCACATTTTGAGGGACTAAAACTTTATCATCACCTGTGTTTTCACTTTCAGAAATATTGTTAATCCACAATTTCATACGTTCCGGTCCATAAATTCCTGAAAATGGTATCTGACTAAGTTGGAAACCAGAAATATTTGAAATAACATATTTTCTTTATCCAATACTTTCGTTACTTCATAAGGACCCCTGTAAGTTGCTAAAAGTTTCTTATTTATTCTTGGTTCAGTAATAATATTTTTAATCATAACATAATCTCCTAATTTATATATGAAAGACGTGATTTCCGATTCTAAAGAAATTTCCATTTCCTGTTCTTCAATTTTATTTTCCAAGTCTGCAATGCATTCTTTTTCTTTTTTAGATTCAATATCTACTACTCGTAATTGGAGATTTACTTTTTCATCTTCAAGTTCTGCAACTCGTTGACCTAATTTAACATTTTCCGACTCGAAATTGTTGAGTTTTTCGCTCATTTCACCGTGGGACGATTTCTTTTGAATTTCTTTCAATTTTGCTTTATATTGTGCTTTCATTTTTATCATATTCTTATTCATTTCTTCCAACTGTTTCTTTAATTTTGGTACTTTGTCACTATTTTTGGATTCTTCTAGTTTTGACTGTAATTCTTCAACCAGCTTTTCTAATTCGGAAATCCGTTTGGTTTCGGAAATTTGCGGCGACTTTTCTCTTTTAGATTCGGTTTCTTTTCCCCTCTTCTTGCTTTCTTTTCGTTTGGTAGTTTTCTGAGGTGAAGGTTCTGCTTTTTCTGAAATTGTAGGTTGTTCTAAGTCTCGTAATTTGTTTTGAAATTCTCCATTTAATTTGTTAAGTTCCAAAATTTTATTTTCACTCTCTAAATGTTGAAGTTGAAGATCTGAATTTCTACTTTGTAAATTATTGTTTAAGTCGGTTAATTCATCAATGTTATCATGTTTTTTAGTTTTAACGGAAATGATGTCAATATTCAAAATGTTATTCTCACTTGCATTACCCTCGGTTTTAGTTTCCAACTTTGTCATTACCGGTTCATAACTCATGGACACGGTTTGTGAAAATTTAACTGTAACTCCAGGTGTTGACATGAAGTCCTGACCCAATATAATTTCGTATGGTATAGCCTGATCTGGTACTACAGCTAACTCACACGGCAGTACACAATTTATACACTGGAAAAATAAATTTACATTAATATAACCTAGTATATTTAATTTAGAGTTATTAATTCCTCCAAACACTTCTAATGAATTTATCTCATATAAAACATATGGTAAAAAGTGTTTTTCATAAACTGACTTTTTGACTAGACTTAAAACACTACCCGAATCTAATAGTGCATATACAATTGTATTATTTGACATAACTAAAGAAACGGTATACTTATTTCGTTTTTCGTTGACTTGTAACGAAGAAATAGTAGACAGCTCGCTTCTTTGATTCTTTGGGCAATTTCGGAAGGTGTGTCCATGTTCTCCGCACAAATAACAGGAACCTCGTTCTCGTTTAGGTGTACATGAAGAGGCATAGTGTCCCTCTTGATTGCAATTATAGCATCTGACGGAATACGATGCCCTTTGACCAAATGCTTCTGATGGTCGAATGTGGGTACCACTCTTCTTTAGCGTAACGGTGGCGGATGGATCTCGGAACGAACATCTGACTTCATTTTGCGAAATAAGATTCATATATTCTAGGAAGTCACTGAGTTTTACATGCCTAGCAGCGATAGCTTGAGTTCGCAAAACATAGTTGTCAATTCCTTCAATCATGTATTGAATGGTATCAGGTTCTATTAAATCCAACTTATTGCATAATTTCACCTTATCATAAAAATATGCTGAAAACTTTTCTCCCATCCTCCATCTCCTGGATTCCATTTTTCTAACTCGGCTGACATGGCTTTCATAATTACAGAAGAGCATTTTCATTTCTTCCTTTAACTCTTCCCATGTTTTATTAATCATGCCTGGCGAACACTCGTACCAATCTTTCGCCCGACTTCTGAACTGTTTCGTAGCAAGAACTTTAATAATTTTGTCATTAATTTCATATGCGATACGGATTTCATCTACTCGTTTGATCCATACCGAAATGTCATCATCTGATTCTCCAGTGAATTCAGGAATTTGAGATCCAATGTCACTATAACTGAGTGACATTTGTCTTTCTTCTGGTTGAACTCTTGTTGCTTGTAGAATGGCACGCGTCGTAGCCGCTATAATGCCTTCAATATTCAAAATTGGTATATTAGTTTCATCGTCACTAACACTAGTTGTATTCAGATTATCTTCTCCGTTCATTTTGAATTTTTTTTGCGTTTCTTCAGGTCTAATCCCACTTCTGAAAAACTGTAGACGTATATTTTCTAATCTTTTATATTATTTCCTTTTATTACACAAAATTACAATACAACATGACATAATAAATTACATAAAACATAATCATCAGAAAACAAAACATTCCAAAAGCCCCTAGTTTAACAAATAACAAAAATACATAGAACACTTCGATATAAAATAATTCTACAATACATCTAAATTATTCGCTTTCAAAATAGTTGTTGAGTGTACAGAAAAAAATTATACGACATACGGCATACATTATCAAAAAAAGAAAAAAAAAACTGGGCTGTGTATTGTAAATATTTAACACGTTTTTAAATAAAATGGATAAATAATAAATAAAACATGATGCAGATATAGTAAGCGTAATTGTTACATTTTTACATGATTTAGCTATTATTTAGTTCTTTTTTTATTTTTCATAATAATAATCATTTGAAAATTAATTTACTATGTAAATGAATTATGTATATATCCGTTATTAAATAGATAATGTTTATCAATAACATCAAAAATTAATACCATACATGATTTCTATATCTACTTTGATTAATTACTACAATTTAGCAAATAACATAATTACGGAAAATAAATATATAAATTGCCACAGTAAATTTATTATAATTTCAAAATTAATTTATTTGATACATTGCACATTGTTTAAAAATTGAATAAAATATATTGGATACTCATAAATATTTCTGTTCATACAATTCAATTTTATAAAACAAATACGAGTACAACTAAATTATATTGAAATGTAGAATTTTAATTTTGATGATACTAATGGCATAAAATTATGTTTATAAACCGTATATTTTCATTGTGTTATTCGTGTGAAAATAAAATGATCGTATTTAGTTTTATTGTGGCCAGTTCACAGTTATTTTTCGTGAAATATATTTCAACTTTTTTAAAGTAATAACAGTATTCTTTATGAATATTAAAAACTTGACCACTAATTTTCAAAAAGTACTATAACTGCTAGTATTTACTCTTAATGAGAGTAGGTATGATTAATATAATTAATTCAAATGTTTTTTAATCATACCAATGTATTTTTAAATTGCAGCAGTAGTAATTAGCTATGGTGATTAAAATTTTAAGTAAATATTACCGGTCAATATGTTTACGAACTAATTTTACCAAAACTTGGTCAAATAAACAAAGATAGTGATGTGACCTTTATGGGCGAATCCGATCGACGTCAACTTGAAAACTATTTTCAATTTTTTCAAATAGTACAAAATTTTGAAGTATTTACAGTGTAAGTAAACGATAGATTTTTTTGAATTATCATATCATAAGATGGTAAGTTTTTGCCGGAATATTTTTCAGATTGTTACAAGAGCTGGTTGCCTAGCAATTTATCGAGTGGCATTGACAAAAAAATCACGAGCTGTCAAGCGAGTGATTTTTGATTAATGTCACGAGATAAATTAACAGCAAGCTCGAGTAAAGCAATCGGAAAATTTTGCCAGGATAAAATTTAACCACGAACGGTTTTAGGATAACTATTTTTTCTAATTTTTATTCTGTTTTTAGGTGTTATATTTCAGATTGCTTTTCAATGTTCTGAACAGATCCTTGTATAAATCGACTCATTTTTAATAAAAACTGAAAACATTAAAAATATATGTACATAGATATATAATCAATATATTTCTAGACACTCTTAAAACGTCAATAAATTTTCGCTTTTCAAAACTCACCTGTAAAAATACAGCATCTTATTGGTTTAAAGCATGCAAAAAAAATTTCGTGACAGTGTTTTGTCGAAATCGTAACTAGATAGAATCCTGAATTTGGATTGGTTTATAAATTTATAAGTGAAATAGTCGTAAATATATCATTTGATTAAAAATAAATAAACAAATATTTAAAACGCTAGAATTATTGTCTTATTTTTCTCAAATTTGATTTTACATTTTCTAATAAACTTACCAATTGACCTAGTTTTGAATTTTGAATATTTTTACAGTAACATATATTTTTAATAATAATAAAATAACAGTAGTATCTTATGTACCCTCGCAAAAAATAAGTAAATGAAACTATTGAAATCGACAGAATGGGCGGAACTAAAAAATATTAATTCATACAATTTGTAAATGACCTTGATCTAACTTCTGAAAAAAAATTAGTTTCAGTTTGGGTTCAGTTGAGATTTGCAATGTAATTCCGCTAGGGTTTAGTTTAATAGTTTTTAGTTTAATTCGTAATAATAAGTTATTCTAATTATATATAAATAGTTATATATAAATATAAATAAATAGTATAAATCCCATGAATGTCGGTGTCCATCTCGAATAAATATCCAAGTGTTTGTGTCCTTGGTCGCCAAATCCATCAAAATAATTATCGAACATCAACAGTCGTGGTGAAACAATGATATTGCTCTTGGACTGACTGCTTTTCTATCGATGACAACTTTTTTTAACTGGTAGTCGATGAGGAACATACATACTTAGGCACTGTGATGATGAGTGATGATGAACACTTATATTATGGATACGGACATTCTTTGGATTTTATTCTATTAATATTTATATATAATAATTACACTTAATTATTGTTAACTGCTAAACTAAATTGTTACTGCGTATTAGCGTCTAGTACGTCAAACAAAATACGAGACTACATGGCTTCTACTTGAGTATCTAATACCGACTACCTAAAAACAAAACTTTACCTTCTTCGTGAGAGGGTATCTAAGGGGAGACAGGCTTGCAATAACATACAGATTTTATTGTCAACAATCTAAATGCCTAGACCACTGACAGCTAGATTAAACACAGATAGTTATAAAAAAATTGATAATTTTTTCTAAACAGAATTTTGACAAACAAATATAACAAAGTTGAAATATTGTTCCTGGAACTATATTTTAGAAAAGGGTATAAACAGTTATTTATTTGTTATTCCACTGGCCCTTGCCTTTTCACAAGTTCATTACAAGTACATGCTCTATTCGTATAATCCTACTTATAATGTACGAGCTTCTACATAACAAAATTTCCTCTTTCTTATCAATCACGTTATCTAAACACAAATGACTGGTTAAGTAGCATCGTCGTTGCGTCTTACAAAGGCAGCGTGTTTTGCTGTATAATACAGTTATTAAAACATGGTGTGCGAGTGTTTATCTGCACAAGAGCGGGTGAACGACTGGGTTGTGTCGTGTCGTTGAAAACAGGACGACGTCGACATCACAAGCTACAGGAAGACAAAACGATTACGTACACGGTGCGTACGGACTGAATGAGAGAACGAGGTGAAATCTGGAAATTGTAAGGAAGACGCAGGGATGGATTCAACGAAAACAAGACAAATAGATCCTATTTTATAGAATTAAAAATGTGAAATTAGTTTAACTAACATTATTGAAGAATTTTTCTGTGATATTGGTAAGTTTACTATTTCTTGTTGTATAACAATTAAATATTTAAAATTATAGCTATATACATATACTCATCAGAAATCTCGTTAAGAAATTCGAACATTTAGAAGTGTAGGAGAAAACTTCCTCAAAAAATAAATTTAAAATTATAAAAATAATCTAAACCATGGCAGCGAACCCAACAAAAACTGGGTTCGGTTCAGAATCAGGTTAATTTGTTTTTGAGAGATGGGTTCGGGTGCGGTTCTGGTTCAAACACAATTTGCGGTTTTGTTCCAGGTTCAGTTATTGGGATCAGGTTCGGTTCGACCTAATGAAAATTGAATTAATGTTTTTTGAATAACAATCTTTATATAGAAATAATTTAAAACGCGAGACAAGAACACGAACACAATTTTCATAAACAGACAAAACAGGCGACGATTATCGGGTGCATTACGATTACATTTACGTTTCGAACTCAAAATGAACCTGAACCGGAGCTGAACCCTGAACCCGAATTTTAATACCCGGTTCGGTTCCGACTTGGGTTCAATTGAAAAATATATTTGAGGTTCGGTTCTGGGTTTGGGTTCACTAAAATTTACGGTTTGGTTCCGGTTTTGGTTCGGTTCAGGTTCGGGTTCGATGCCCTGATCTAAACATAAAGAAAAGGCATGAGAACTTTTTATAGGGCGCGAGTATTCATGTGACTTTGTTGGACTTGACAAGCAAATATGGGGTACGAGTTAGATGATATTTCATGATATTCCAATTCCATGTGGTTTATTTTCGTCGACAAGTAAATTACACATTCCTGGTGATCAATTAACCACGTGAAAAATTATGACATCTGACATTTATGTAAATAATTACTGTCATTTTGATAACATCTTCCATATCTGCTTGTCTAGGTCAAGTATGTCAAACTAACTACGTGAATTTAGAAAATCTTGAAATTGAAAACAATGTCACATGACTGCTCGCGTCCTATACGTATGTAACCAAAAACGGAAGTGGCGAGAGGTATTGTGCTGGCCACAACAGATTTTTATTGTAGGTTTCATTTTTTTTAAATATTTTATTTTGTGTAACTGACCCAGTATTTCCATTGACAAAATCAAATCATTTCATAACCATCACCAAACTTAGCTGAAAGATTGGTTCGGCAGTTTTTTAGCGATTAATTTCTCGACTGCTGGTGTAGTTTAGAAGCAATTACTTACTAATAATATCGGTAATTTAGCCTATTTATTCTTACAAAAGCGACGTTTTGGTATACTCTTATACTTTCATGGGGGTAGATAAGATGTTACCATTTCATAATCATAAATTCAAAGTACACATACATATATGTATTTATTCGTTTACAGTTTTTAAACTTCGTACTACAAAAATTCATAAAAGAAAACCACATACACGTCCGCTTGTTCTCGAAGTAGATAAGAGTGTTTTGTACATGGTTTTATAATTATGAACCTTTAACATCACTCCAGTTGCTCTATGACTGAGATTTTGAGTCACTGTTAACATCTAATTCTTACTAATAGGCGTTTTCGTAAAGTCAATCGGAGCTATCCGACGGATCTTGATGACGACCCAGATGTGTCAGATTCATGCGATTATCAAACCTTTTACGAACACGTCAGATCTGTATATGATTTTGATGTTTCAATCTGAGATTATAGAAGAAAATAGCGCTTGTTTCTGTAGTTGTTATATAATTTTATATACAACACAAGTGAGACTAAAAGCACATTTAAATTGTTTCATGTGGTCATTTATTTGTTCCAAATAATTTATAAAGGCTTTACAAAGTGCTAACTGCCATATATTCTTCAGAACTTGATACAGTGCTGCAATGTTTATAATCGGAAACATTTAAATAAATACATTTATTTGCAGTCGTCACTAAAGTGCACAAAAATCGTCATTAAATGTAGTGTTGCCAACCTTGTGATAATTATTGTACATATAAGATAATTTGGACAGACATACGTTGTACAATAGCAAATTTGTATATGTAAAATGACAAAAAATATCTGCAAGAAGAACGGATTAAATAATTCCGATGAAGAAATTTGAGATAACATGCATAATTTTTAGTATTCATTACAATAACTTCAATGTCCGGAGGTTTGCAACACTGAACATAAGTTCGTTTGCTTGACTGACAGCAATTGACAGATAACCTATAAAAATAAATATATCTTTCATTTTCACAAAATTTCGATTTCAAATAAAATTTAATATGTACCTCGGCACTGAAGTTCCTTTTTATCGCTCATATGGTTTATTTTCCTCGGCCTTACGGCCTCGGCTAGAGAACACTCTTACCCCATCATTTTGCGTTTTAGAACGTACCCCTGCGCTTGGATCAGGGTTGAAGTTTTTGATCGGATTGCTAGGTCTGACTGATCGGAATGAATTTACGAACGCGTCAGTTTAACCCGATTAACTTTACAAACGTTTCAGATTACATCGGATGAATTCGATCGACTTTACGAAAACGCCTAATTTTTTCCTAATAATTTTTGAGCAAGTTAGCTTCTTAGACCCGCCAGAACATATAAGACTAGGTACGCAATACGCGAAACGTCTGTTTCGTGCTTTTCATAACAATTAATATATATAATTGTTAACAATATTGTTTCTTCGTAATGTAATAATAGCCGATGATTCATGGATGAGTAGGTATAAAATTAGCTCATACCTCAATTGGTTCCCAAATTTTATATAAATTTCATTTAAGTTTATGGTGACCTGGACAAAATGCCGAACAATGGAATAAGCTTCAGAAGGAGAACGTTTTATGAACTTAGCGTAATGTAACTTTCTTTATTATTATTCTAATTAACAATAAAAATCTGTTATGGCCATCACAATACCTCTCGCCCTTTCCATTCTGGTATATATAAGTATTGTATTTAACATTTCTTATACACACAAAAAAAAAAATTACACCTAATCTTTATATTTACGTATTTTCTATAATTTTAAATTCATTCTATGAGCAAGTTTGCTCCATTTCTTCTAAATGTTCGAGGTTTTTCAAATTCATTAACGGGATTGGTGGTATTTCTGAAGAGTTCACGTAATATAGCTACAATTTTAAATATATAATTAATAATACAATAAGAAATATTCAATATAGTTCCCAGAAAAAGCCTTCAGTACTATCTTTGAATTTTTGACACTGACATTAGTAAGATTACCTGTCAATTACAGATATTTTAATTTCTCAAAGTAGTTACCATGGAGATGTTTGGGCTGTGAGCAGGCTGTGAGATTTACTACAACAGATTATTTTATAGAGAATATAATTCATTAGTCACGTGACATGTTTTCCACTAATCAACATTCAGAAGCTCCCTAGTTACAAGTCTATCACAGGGATGATAAAAACAAGGAAATTATCACCGTATTTATAATCGTTACTAAGGGATTTATTTTCTTTATTTATGACATTGACAGTTAATTTGGAGTATAAAAATAAATAATAACAATAATTCAAACTCCGAAATATTAAATAAAACTCGTAAGTACAATGTTTTAATACAATATGAATATGTATATCGAAAGTTAGGTTAGGTTAGATTGCAAAAATTCATTATATTCTCTCATTAAATATAAGCTCGTGATATGATTAATAATCGAAGATATTGCTCGTGAAACCGAAGCAGCACATTTCAACTCGTCCTTCGGACTCGTAAAATCTGCAGCACGGTTTCACTCGAGAATATCATCGATGCTAATCATATCACTTGTTATATTACGTATATATATATCTATATCTTTAAATCTATAGAAGGTATAATAAAAAAATTAAATGTGTCGGATAGAGAATTTTGTTTTTTAATGTTCGTAATAACATAAATATTCAAAAAAAAATAATATTTAGAAGATTTTTGTTAAGAGACTACTACTTCCGGTTGTCCAATTGTTACCATAATCTATTCAACACAGGTCTTTAGTCTTATAGAATTTGAGAAATCGTACCTCCAACAACCTCCCATACACACACACACACACACACACACACACATACACACATCCACACACACATACACACATACACACACACACACACACACACACACACACACACACACAAGACAGACATCATCGTAAAAATGTTATTATCGGAATAGAATTTGAGAAATCGTACCTCCAACAACCTCCCATACACACACACACACACACATACACACATCCACACACACATACACACATACACACACACACACACACACACACACACACACAAGACAGACATCATCGTAAAAATGTTATTATCGGATTCTAGGGACCTAAACACGTGCTTAGTCACTAAAATCTGGATATGCGTTTTTTAGCATGAATCCAATACCTCTCTTAGTGAGAGGTAAAAATGAACTGAAAGTACTATAGGACAATTTTAAATATAACTTTTTTAAATAATATTGAGCAGGAATTTTATTTATATCAGCCTTAATAATTGTTTATACTTTTTTAAATGATTCCATGTTATCAGTGTGCATCTAAATACAACCTCTATACCTGCTCGTCCAACTCTCATAAATTATAGAGTGGCAGAAATAATCCTCTAACCATTTAACCACCACTGTCCGTGTATACATACAGTGTATATACATTTGTACAAATCCCTAATATACGAATATGATTCTGTGTGAAATCCCCCTGAATCCCAGCCTGTGTGGTTGGCAGCACACGCACTAGATGTCTCCCTATGCGAGAGCTGTGCAAACAGCCCACGCTCGACGACTATTGTTATTGCGACTGTGTTGGTGTTCTTCTTCTTTTCCTACAAGTCGAATTTCCGTGCTGTTTTGCACCATTAAAGATCGACCACTTACTACTGACTATTTTCTGCCCCCAACCCCAACCCCTGGTCGACGCCACTGCACGAATAACCACGACCAGACACGAACAGAAAGAAACAAGTTACAATAGAGGGATAATATTTGAAAAGTTATTTAATATAGATGGAAATGGAAAATAATTAGATTGATTTCCAACCAAGTTGAATAGACAGCAGAAGGAAATATAATTGCCGCATTTATATTTTTATTGTAAAATAAATAAATAAATAGACGTAATATAACTGATTTTTATCTATATCTGTGTGTAGTAATTTGTTTTTACCTCTCGCTAAGAGAAGTATTGGATTCATGCAAAAAATCGCATATCCAGTAGGCACGTGTTAAGGTCCCTAGAATCCGATTATAACATTGTTACGATTATGTCTGTGTGTGTGTGTGTGTGTGTGTGTGTGTAACTACGGATTCTTCAATCTACCAGTAATGGGAAGAGTTGAATAGGTTCTGGTAACAATTGAACAACCGGAAGGGGTAGTTTATAAATATTTTTTTTTGAAAATTTGTTACTACAAATGATAAAAATTAAATTCTCAATCTGACACATTTAGTGTTTTTATTATATCTTGTATAGATTTGGAGATATACATATTATATAATAATATAGAATAATCTGTTGTAATAAATCTCGTTGCCCAAAAAATAATTGAAATATTTAAATGTTTATAATGACAGATTAATGCAAAATGTCAGTGTCAAAAATTAGCAGTTTTACTAACATTACTGGAAGATATTTCTGGGAGGTACAAGTACATTTAATACATATTATTGTATTATTAATTATGTATTTAAATTATAGGTATGTTAATATTGCATATATCCTTAAGAAATACCGCTAATACCGTCAACGAAGTTGAAGAATCTTGAACATATTAGAATAAGTAGGACATAACTTTACTGGAAATATAGGATCTTTTGCAAGAAAATTTATGTATGGGGCGCGTGCAGTAACATGACTTTTCTGACTTTGACACGCAGTTATGGGGACTCGTGTCAAAATGACAGCAATTAATTATGTCCATAACTGACGTGTTATAATTTTTCATTCAAAATTTCATAATTTTCTTATTTCATGTGGTTTGTTTGTTATCAGTAGTATGGAATTCAGTTGCCGAGAAAGGGAATCACATAATACCAAAAATTTAGAATCTCTTTCAAGAAAATTTATGTATGGAATTTGTACATAATACACAGGATTGACGGAAGGTATTGTGCTGGCCACATCAGATTTTTTTTATTATACTTGTAGATATAATTGTAACACAATATTTAATTGTAGAATCCGCTGAGGATGGTTTCAAATAAACCGAAACGTTAGCGACATTCGAATTTATACTATCACTGCTGTCCAAATTCCGACTCATCCTTTTCAAATTTATTTTGTAGTATATTACTTTATAACCCTTTGGCAGGTTGTGATGCTTTGTGGGTTTTGCTCTTATCTCAGAGATTTAAATTTTAAATAGAGTTATGTCCATATTCCACTTTAATAATAAATATATTTCACGTTACATTTATTATGTATTATAAATATTAATATATAGTACATCAATCTAATACTTTAATTTAATAGGAATTAATAGGACTTATATCAAAGATAAATCTACAATTAAACATCAAACATTTGTACTGTTTTATGTAACAAATTACTTCAAGTTAAAAATGTTTATCATCCATTTTCGACCACTAATAGTCACGCTATTTCCTGGCAAATGTCCCGATTAGTCACCGGGATTGAATCCGGGTCGGGGAATTATAAATTTCACGTTTGAAGCGTGATTGCATCCGTCAGTAGTGGGCGACAATTCATTAATCACGATCCGAGAATGCTTTGGATGCTGCTCGACTGTTACCAGTGCCATCGTCAGCGTAGTAGCAACAGCAGCAGCAGCAGCAGCCAGCACCAGTGCTCAACATTCGTTGCTAAGTGAACTCGTAAACATGCAAATAACAAGTGAATGTCGAGCAGACGAGAAAAACACTGCTGGATAGATGACACTGGAGAAATGGACTTGACGGGATTTCTTCGCTGACAGAGACTAATCTTGTTAGAAATTGCTGCGATAGTTATTGAAATTTCTACCGAGAGGAATTCATCTCATACAACTAGCTGACACTTTGTTTACGCATAAATTATTTACAACAGTACACCAGGGCCCTGTTTCATAAAACTTTTACACTTGTAAATTACCACTGTAGAACTTGTCAAACTAATAATTTGACAAGTTTCTGTTTCAAAAACCTACAAGTGTAAATTACAAGTGACAAGGAAACTAGTCCGTTTCTACAAGTATATTTTTGCAGTTTACAAGTGTAGCGTTTCAAAAAATATTTTCTGGTTTTTACTACTAGTATTTTACAAGTGAACAGTAACCACGAATGAAAGATTGGTCATTTGAAAATTACAAGTTGACAATTGAATTTTTTTATGACAATTAATTATAGCAATTTTAAAAATGTGGTCCAGTGATTCAGAAGAGGAAGAGGTTTATGTTAATTTTCGACGGGCTAGGATTTTCAGAAGAAGATTGTCCTATGAACCTATGGAACAATCGTATGAATTTAACGAACGATTTAGATTGTCTTCCCAAAAAATGGAGCATTTAATTACCAGTCCTTCTCATTTGAAATTAACGCGCGCGAAACAGCAAATTCATGGGTTAATTTCCATTTTTCATATTTCATATTTTTTGTTAAATTTGTGGAAAATGCGCCAAATAGGATGTCTTTATGTTCCTTAATTTCTCGAAGAAACGCCAACTTAATAGAATTTTTTGCCATATTAAATATAATTACAATTAATTATAATTTTGCCTGCTTAACTTTCTTTGATTGCAAGGGTTGAATGTCAAAATGTGGACAAAATTAAATTCAATTATTTTAAAACGCATACTTTTTAATGTGATTAAAAATATATATTTAATGCAAAGGTGGCTGCATATTACATTCACTATGAAACTATGGTTTCAAACTTGTCAACTTGTAAAAATTCACTAGTAATATTGGAAAACTGACAAGTACACAAAAATTATTCTTGAAACAGAACTTACTAGAACTTGTCACTTGTACACTTGTCACTTATAACTTGTAACTTGTCGACTAGTAATTTTTATGAAACAGGGCCCTGCACGTAAAACAAAAATGTATTATGCAGTAATTTGTCATTCTAATCAACAAAAGCTATGCTACATTTATCTGTTATTTATGCCAGTGCTACAGACTGTCAGAAAAATTTAATGTTATAGTATGAGTCTGTGTACAAACCAGATTGGCACACCCATCAATGGGTAATAAGGTGATGGTATATTTATTTTTATTTAAAGATAGGTATACTTCTGTGTAATAAAAT
Organism: Harpalus rufipes; assembly: GCA_951394225.1. Taxonomy (NCBI): domain Eukaryota; kingdom Metazoa; phylum Arthropoda; class Insecta; order Coleoptera; family Carabidae; genus Harpalus; species Harpalus rufipes. Next base: position 13,696,741 of record OX596277.1, read on the forward strand.
TAAACGCACAAAATATTTTTTAGTTTAAAGTAGACATGATAAGATGCCTAGTAACAAAAATATGTAAATTTGTCATTTTTTCTTATTAATGTCAAAATTCCGCGTCATTTCGACAGTAATTCTAAGATTAGAATTATAACTAGAATAGAAGATGTTTTCTCCATAAGAAAAATTGCTCGATTGATGAACATCAGTATAAAGACACCGTCTTAAGAATTAAAAAACGCTGGGAGCAGGTAGGAAGTATTAGAAGAAAAGTAGGATCTGCCCGCCCCAAAGTTTCTAGCAATAACGAAGACGTAGCTGTTATAGAATATTTAAGACAAAACCCTTTTGAGTCTGCAAGAATGACTAAAGATGCAACAGATTTTCATGGATCTAGGTCGACAGTGTGTAGGAAAATTAAATAGTCAGATTTGCGAAAGAGAATAGCAGCTAAGAAACCAATATTAACGGAAGAAAATAAATAGTCTCGTGTCATATTTTCATTAAATTATGTTCACAGAGATCTAACATTTTGGGAACGAGTAATATTTACAGACGAAAAGGTATTCAAATCTATCAATGATGGTCACATTCGTGTTTATAGACTGCAAAATTCAAGGTAAATGAAAATATGTGAGCGCAGTCCGAAAGTCAGGGAGATTCGGTTTTAATATGTGGGCATGGATTAGCTATAACGTAATGGGCGTTTATTGAAAAGCTGATGGACGATTTAATGCAGACAATTACGAACAAATTTTAGAAAATGTGATGATGCCTTCATTTATATCCCAAAAATAATTTTATCTACCAACAGGACAACTGCCCGGTCCATACTGCTAATAACAATGTTGAAACATTACCATGGGTTTCAAATAGTCCAGATATCAACCCCATAGAAAATGTATGGGACAGAATAACAAAAATTTTATATAAAAGAAATTTTCATCCTCAAAACTCAGAAGAATTATGGAAAGCAGTACAAAATACCTGGGAAGAAACGGCGGATGATCTGCAATATACATGGCAATTGATTCATTCAGTTTCTCGGCGATTAAATGAAGTAATAGCTCAAAATGGTAGCATGACACATTATTAGAAAAAATATGGTTTGTCTTTTCAGTTTTGTTGTATTTATTAATAGCTCTTTTTTCAAAATGTTTCTATTTTGGTCATGTAATAAAGGCGTTATTACTTCCTTGTACGTAAGTAAAGGAAGTATTGTAATCGCGAAAAATTTCGGTTTTCAGATTTCAGCGGAAATATCCATTTTGATCATCCCTGAATCCATTTTGACTAATTTCGTCGTGACGTCTGTACGTCTCGCATAACTCAAAAACGGTAAGCAGTAGAAAGTTGAAATTTTGTATTTAGGACTCCTATAACATCTAGTTGTGCATCTCCCGTTCTGGTTATTACACAATTTCCAGAAGTGGCACTTTACATGAAGCCTATAATAAATTTTAATGAAAAACTGTTTTAAAATATAATCCAAAACTTTTAAAATTTGGTATACAAGATTTTTATGTCAATAGAAATAACATAATAGATTTTGATTAAAATAGGCTAACCGGAAGTGGTACATTACTTGAAGTTGTTAACAGTTTTCCTTAAATAAAATGGTTTTATTTCTATTTTAGAAATAAATGCTTCAAATAAAAGTTTTAGAGAATTAATTTCTGCGTCTAGCACATCAAGTATTATTAAATTAGCCCTTTGTATAAGCGAGATATGTAAATTTAAAAATTATATACTTTTTTGTTTTTGTAATAAAGCTTGCTATGGATTAGGACAAAACATAAAAAAAATGTTCATGTCAAATTACGTTAAATACGTGCAATTTTATGATTCGTACAATAACAAATATTATATTTTTATTGTGAAATTAGTTATATTCATTGTTGTAATCAAATATTTCTTTGTTGTAATCATAACTCTCTTTAAAAAGAACCGGGTTAGATTATGGTCGCTATATATCTTACTGTTTTGAAGTTAAAATTAATATTTTGTAATATATTTATTAAAAAAATATGTATAGTTTTTTTTATATGTACATTTACCATATGATATTTTTACGCTAAGTGCTAAGTTAGTTTTTCTATTTATTTATATATTTTGTAGCGATCAGGTATGGTGTTTATCATTCATTGAAACTGATGCTAAGCAATTAAATTAAACAAGAAATATACAACTAAATTTTGCGAAAAAATAGTCGCAAAACTTGTTCTTAATTTTATTGCACAGAAGTGTACTTTACTTAAATCTGAAAATAGAATATAAAAATTATATTAGTTAATTTTTACTTTTTATTATGACGAAGCCAAAAAATTATAAACAGTAATCTTTTTTATCAGATTAATAATAAAAAGTTTTCGACCTTTTTCAATCAATATCAATCTCATTGTTCATGTATTTTTTGTTCTCCTGGAAACTTTAATCGTCGCATTTTTATAACCTATTATTTGAAATACTATTTTGAAAAATATATTTAAGAAATATTTGTGCATCACTGCACGTATGAATTGCAAGGTACATCCAAAACCATCGTATAATATAAGAATTTAATTTCCTGTATTAGAGCTCGGTAAAATCCTAGTAATTTTTCATTTCATCTGAACATCAGCAAAACAAAAACAATCAGCGACTGGTTGACAAAAGAACAGCGACATATCTCGGTTGTCCATCACTGGCGCAATTACGTAGGTGTCACGGGCGCCCGCGAATGGCGGAATGTTTTGTGAAGGGTTTGAACTCCACGCCAACTTGTTATGAATTATAGTCATTAAAGGATCGAGAATGTAGCCGAGTGCAGGGTGGAGTATGGACTATGGACCATGCTATGGCTCGGCTCAGCTCAGCTATACACATTGATGGACGGCTATTCCACGACCAGTTCACGATAGGTCATTAAGGGATATTTGGGTTAAGGGATGAAAGATTTTTCCTAAATCAATCAAGTTTCCTATTACGACTATTCAGTCAGGGTTTCAAAGAGGTTATTTATTTACTAGATCAACGGAGTTGGCTCCAAAACTTTGCTCCCATATGTGAATGCCCTTCACATGTCACTTTATTACCGAAACTACAATGTATTATGTGCTGTACTCTGTATAAATAGAAATTCCGCAATCGAAATACGAGTATTTTTGTAACAAGTTCGGGAACTTAATGATTCTGAAAGGAATGCAAGTTTCCGAAACGATCCCAGTGAATTGGAATTTGCATAGTTTCAGAATCACATTTTTCTCATGTGTTGCAAACCATATTTTTTCTACAATCGTCAAAAAATACGAAATGTACCTATTTTATTCTATTGCATTCATGGCAACCAAGCAAAAATCTTTCGTTCTAATTATTTTCTGCAATAGTGAGGGAATTGGCTATTTCCAACACACATTTTCAATTTGAGAATAGTTATATCCTGCACAATTGTAGACATGATTTTTTCGCATGCATCAAAATTTAGAAAACAATCCCTGGCGAGTTTTCTTTATATTTTGCATCGTTTATGTACTATAATATTTTTAGGAAAAACTGCTATATGAAACCGTATTGGTTTGCGTGTAATGTTGTAGTTGGTAACATTGGTTTGACATTTATTCAATTATTTGTTGGCTCCGATGGCTCAACGTCTCTTAGTAATGAGTGCGCTCGGGGTGCTGGGTTCGAATCCCATTAAAGCATGGATGTATGTGTATATGAACCCACTCTGTAATTAGGATTTAATCTTGTTGAGGGATTAAAAAATAATAAAAAGTTCATGTCAATTCTGATTTATGAACATAAGTAAATGTCATCTAGTCCTCCTAAAACAAAAAATTGCGTATTGAAATGAAGGCTCTTTCGATACGTAATTGGGTTTCTAATGACTATGTGCTTAGTTGCATGCAAATGTTTTTCGCAATCAACGTGAAACGAACGAACGAAGTGAGTTGGATATCATGTCATTTGCGAAAAACACAACTAGTTTGTAATTATGTTTAATTTTAACAATTCAAGAAAAAATGTATTATTATTATTATCATAGAGGTTAGCTGTCACTGTATTGCATTAATGATCACTGATTGGTTGATTTGCTCACTTTAAGGCACTAATGTTTTAAAGTGCACAAAATGTTGATATTATGAAACGGAATTAAAAAAAAAATTGTTTCCATGATCTAGAGTAAAATGCCATATTTATAGTACCAAAATTGAAAAATAAGTTCACCAATTTGCCTCTAGAAATCAAATATAGACATAATTATTTGGCAAGTAGTTCATTAAATAGATAATATTGCATCAAAATGAAATGTATTTTTTTTATATGCATGTGTTTGTTTAACCGTCGCTTAGAATTTAAGTCTCTTTGGTGCAATTAGGCATGAATGCTATATTATGCAATTTCGGCGCTAGTAAGATTAAATCTGCCGCACCTGTTCAACTGTTAACAAATTTCTGCTGTCATGTGTAATGCCCCTTTCACACTAGATGTTTAAAGTACGTGGACTTAAAGATCTATGATCTTTTGAATATAAAATTTGGTATAAAAAAATATATTTTACATGTACATACTTATTGTATACCAAATTGGAGACAAATAAATAAATAAATTTAAAAAAATATCCTTTAATACTATGACAATTATAGTTATCAGCTTTATGTTGGCAGCGAGTACCATGTGACCGCACTTTAAGACCTAAATTTCTGTTTTAAAGATAGGCGTTGTTAAAGTGCGCATCTGCACGTTCACACTAGTCCGCTTCACTTAAACATCCTATCTTAAACACCTAATGTGAATTTCTGTTGTCTTGTGTAACGATACGGCTACTAAATGGGACACAATAAAATTTAAAATTATTTATTCTAATAAAAATAACGTTTTTAATCTTCCGGTCATGGAAAAGTAGTAATAAGTATACCTCAGAAGAGAATATCATTTTTCCTTCGGTGCTTTGTAGCCCTCGGCCTTCATCCTCTGCCACATTACATCTCTGGAAAAATCATTTCTTTCCCTTTCTGTAACGTTCATTTTTCTTCTTAAAAAATATTTAAAAATATTGAAGTATTTTAGATGCAATATTTATATCAAATATTTCAAACAGTTTTTTTAGAAATACAAGTATCAAGTACCAATATAAATGTACTTCAATACCACCAAGTTCTGCTAATTATTACATTATATTAGCAGGGGGTATTTGTGTGTCGTGATAAAACAATATATTATAGTAAGCGGAAAAGTATTTCCATAGTTAAGATCAGATTTGATTTGGCTTTCGATCCATAACCTCTGTTGCTTTACCCCATTTATTATAACCCTCGACATGTTTTCTTTGTTTTCATCTGCGTCCCATTTTCCGGAAACAATCGCAATCGTTCCACTTATGAAAAACATACGAAGGGACACTTAAGTGGGGGAAAAGTGGCAAAGGGCTGGCTGAGTGACGAAATGGCTTTTGTATTTGTGTTTCTCTCACTTGTATTGATATTGGTACAGTATACAGTGCTAAACGGCCCTCGCTAACCTCTTCAAACGAAACGTGATGACGAATTTTAGCTAAAGTTGTTTTCCGAGCTAAGATTCTAACCTAACGCACAAGTCACTTCTATTTGGCTTTCCACATTTGTTTTACTTACAAATTGGATTACTGGATACAGGGAGCGATCTTTTATTAGATTAATTTATAAAGGATGCTTTAGTTAGACGGCCATAAATTTAGTAACAAGCCAAGTTAACAAATTTATGAATAATTTTAGAAGGGTGGTACAGTTTAATGGTAATAAATATAGTTAACAAATCTTAATTTTTTATTTGTGTATGAGAGTACATAATTTCCAAAATAATTGTCACTAATATCTTAGGCCCTGTTAAACTGTTTGTTAATTGTCAGTTAAAACGAAAAATATAGCATCCATATTATTGCATAAGTTGTAAAATGTACATATGTGACCATTTTCCATGCAAAAATGTTCGTTTTAACTGACAGTTAAACAAGTAGTTTAATCAGAGATTAAATACTGGGCCTAATGACCGGTTGCACCAATATTTTAATTTGGAATTAAACAAAAATTAAATTAAAATCAACTCGGCAAGCCTCGTCACAAAATATTTGACCTCATGTCATAAAGATTGTGTTTATACTCTTGTTGCATAAATAATTATTTTGTACTCCGATATGTAAAGTTGGAACTTAACACACTGTAAAAAGTGTGTAAAGTAAATGATTTATTTTACATATTAAAGAGCTACCACCATCACTAGTGGCATTTAAGTTGTCTTACCTAAATTTAGTTCTTTCTGTACATTCATGTTGGTAATACTAACTGAGTACTGCAGTATTCAACTTCAGATTTGTTATATGTCAAATGTGAACTCGATATTTGGAGTGTTCAAATTGTCATCTGCTCATCAGTCTGTAGAATATCTAATTTGTTTCAGGAATGTTATTTGATGTCGTATAAAAAATCTTGTATGCAACTCAAGTGTAAACAAGCTTGTGTTTTTGCACTCTTGTTGCATACATAACTATTATACGTATAAAAATGTTAAATTAATTTATCTTTACTCCTCAATTAAATATTAGGGCTACCGGTCATTAGGCAGGTAAGTCATGTTAAAACAGAAATCAATGATTTTCTAAAATATTTTGGTATGATTCAACGGGCGAGTAAGTAATCAATTTAAATAAGCTTTTTAGTGATGGTATATCGAAAATTAATTGTTAAATTTTGAAAATTTGATAGTCTAAAATTCAATATAGAGTAAAATGGTTTCATATTTAATTACTATTTTTTTAATCATAATTCTTTTTATGGACGTTTCTGAATCAAAAGTTTATTTATTTGGGTATTGGCCTATCTTGAAAAAAGTCACATTTGATTGGGTAAAATTCAGTATCAATTTTGAGGAGATTCCTGCAAAAAATATATGTTTAATTATGAAAATTTAAAAAAAAAAATTGCAGTCGTCATATTGACCTGACAATAAATTAAAATTTTATCCTTTTATTTTGTTAATATTTAAAGTATTCAGATTTCTAACTTTGTAAAAAGTTGAATTTATTATATCTAAATATATTATGGTCCGTATTCTCACCTCTTGAAGTAGCGCTACTTCCAAAAAATCGCTACGTTAACTGTCATCAATTTTAATATTAAAAATTAGAGAATTAAAAATAAATTAAATTGTAAATAGCACTTGCATTTCAAATATTATAGATTTAATTTACAAAAATATGAGACTCATTTTTGTTTATTCGTAAAATAAAATAAAATTTTAAAAATCGAAATAGCGCTACTTCAAGAGGTTAGAATAAGGCCCATAATTTTATTAATTCAATTCTTTCGAAGCGATAAAAATAGTTGAAATTATTCAACAAAATCAACTAAAAATAAATAAAATATAACGATAATTACAATATTTGGACGACATTGGAATAATTTCTATACTTCCACACAATGAAAAAAGTATTAGTGAAAAAAAATAAACAATAAGATAAAATATACAAAAATATTTGTTATTCACGCACTTGTTCAAAAATCCTGATAACTGCATTACAATCTGCCATTGAGTCCCTAAAAATCAAACAACAATTCCGTTTTATCTTTATTTCTAATGTATAATTCCTTTGGAAGCCGTAAAAAATCATCGAACAGCAAACATCCGGCGCTGATCCCTCTGCTGGGGGTAGTAGGCAGGCTAAAGGAACAGTAATAACATTGATTTTCGCTTTATGAACGCACAGGCCCGCTACAATGACACTAATTCACCCACGATAACGTACACTGCGAAATTATCGGCAGTAGTAAATATTCCCGGAAATATACCAGCCAGAGGTATTTGGAATGGTGACTATAAACACAGATAAAAAGAATCAAATAAAATGCTTTAGTTTATTTCGATGGAGATAATGTATAGTTCCTGCTTCTATATGGTAATTAGTACTGTTTCAGTATAACTCAAATATTAATATCCAATATGTTAAAGGTTAAAGCTTTGAATATATAATACATATAAGAATGGCAACGCATATGGCCTAGCAACATACTATATTTGTCTCTTTTTATTCACAAAATTATTATAGATAGCTAGTGACTCCTACCACAAAACTATGAACTACGGTAAATCGTGCTGACAGCATTGCCAGATACTATTCGTTAGAGGTATTCAATAATCAATAATTCAAAAATATTGTTTCATAATAACCAGATAATATATTTTGAATCTTCAATGTACATGTATACTTGTTTTACAGTAGCAAACTTAAAAACCTTTATAAAATTTTAACTTGCTGTTCTAGCTACGTGGCAATACTGTGCAACAACCACCTATTATGTATTTTTTGAACTAACTCAGAAATAATTCGTATATGGAGGGATAGATGGCACCTTCTCTCGAAATATTTAATGTAAATACATTACGTTGCCATTCTTATATGTATTATATATTCAAAGGTTAAAGTATAAATGCAGATGAAGATATAGATTCTCGTATTCATTCTTTTCATTCACTCTTTTTTACAGTTCCTGTTGGAAATAAATGAATATTTCCTCTGTCTTCGTGGCAAATTAGGAAAATACATTATAAAACAAAGACACAATTATTGATGAACATGGAATAAGCATAAATTAAATTAGATCAGCCTATCTGATAAAAATAATTGCTCGAGATAGAATATAATGGCATTAAAGTAAAATAAATATACGAGTATATGTATGTCAAGTTATATATAGGAAGTTAAAAAAATGGAGTAAATATTTTTAAAGGCATATAGTACTGACCAAAATGAGTAAAAAAACTTAAATGACATGAGTCCGATCGTCATTGTTTTCTGAGATATAAGGCAGTGAATCAAATCATTGTACTAAGTTAAATGTTTGGCGACCTTGGCCAATATTTATTTTTAAATTACTTCGTAACTCTCAGAAATTGAGAAAAATGTTTCATATAAAGTTTTATTGTTTAATATATAGTCTATTTACTAACATATAGCCTGATATTGTTTCGTATACAAGAAATTGTAATTTTGAAATACACGTGAACGTTGATTCTGAAACTATTGTATACAAAACAATAAATTAAAATGTCTATAATTTATTGTACAGTTTCTCATTAATGCAGCAAACAAAACACTCAGGAGGTTTTAATCAGATGATCAAAATGGTATTGTATGGAAAACAATAAATATTGTAACCTGAACAAGAAACTGAGCTACTTGTTACGGAAGTAATAATTTTTAAAATATTATATAAATTGTGAATAATGATATATACAATTTTTATTACAATAATTGATGTTAGAGTAATATATACTCAATGTACTTACATGTGTGTAATTTTCATTTATGAATTAAATAGTTTAGACATTGTGGTCGATTAATTGCAAAAAACAACAAACTTCTACAACAATTAACTTAGAAATTAACAATTGAGAATGCTATTGAATAAATTTGAGTATCATCACTGTTAAATTAGCCAAATTCAGACAAATAAAATTTGTATTTTATAATAATAACTATGTATCTTATTGGACTGTATATTCTTTATTCATTTATAAATACATATTATATTTATTCAAAGAAAGAAGATATCTATAGATGTTAAATAGTGTTATTTTTCATATTAGTTAGTAGATATTTACTTCTGGTAACAAATGTAATTAATAATTATTATATGATTAATTTCAACAAGTTTGTTATACTTAATTACGAAGACCAACAGAAACACAAATGGAAATGTTTTTTTCAACAGATTCAGAAAAGGGGAATCTTGGTAGTTGTTGTTATTATTACTAGAATTTTATGATGGATAGAGCCATAGTTAATTTGATTAAATTGTAATACGATATTAACTGTTGTTATTTTTATGTTTTTCTCCAGTTCTCTTCAATTTTAAATAACCAGTTTCAATAAGAATCAAATTTAAAACCATTTCTTGTCATACCTAAAATATATACGAATATAAATTTGGCTTTGTTCTCCCGGTTTTTAAATGTTCTTGTATTGAGCTTTCCATACATTTTTTTTCTTCCCCAACACCATTAATAACATATATAATAATTCTTTTGGGTTTAGGAAATATCACTTATGTCAAAAAAATCAAGTAAATAAATGTCAAATATGGAAATGAATTCATACTTCTATACATTACAATACAATAAATTATATAGAGACAGTTTACAAGTGTCACGAGATTCAAAATTTTGTTCGATCACTATCTTTGTCAGTTTTCTTCGATTTTTTGTTTTTTTAACACTGTATAAAACTGTATTTTATAATACAGTATTTTCAAAAAAATAAACCTAAATTGGGATAGGCTATGAGCAGAGAAACGTATGCCTGATCATTATTCATTTCAAAAGTCAAATTTTCAAAATTGAAATCTTGAAATGCAATTTTAAGGAGAAAAGATAATAAAGAAGGATACAGTATGTTGCCATATGGCATTTTCCAATTTATTTCCATTTCTAAAATAAAATTCAAGACGAAAATCTTTGATTTCTTTCGATAACATTTTTAACAATATCTCGTGTCAATTGACATTTAATTAAATACTTTTAAAATGATATACGTTTATTTGTGCATAACCTTCTCTGAGTTAGGATTTTTTTTTTAACACACTGTATATTTCAGCAAGAAATAGATAAGATACATATATTTCAGCAGTTTTTAATGGCACTGTCCTATACGCTGGGTAAACGCCCACTACGGTTCAGATCTGTGAATAAAAGCAGATTGCCATATCCAGAAATGAGTATTAAGCCGTGATGACATTTATTTTATTTATAAAAGGAACATGCACAAAACAAAATATGGATGAAACAGAAAAGCCATAATTTATGTTACTTTGAAAATAAATAAAAAATAAGTAACTTTGTAAAACAATAATCTTATACAAGTATTTCATTTTTATAATATTTCTTATATATTTGTGAAGTTCCTCCCGGAATGAGCATAACAAAACTAAGTACGTCTAAACCACTTCCAATCCAATTTCCGTTGCACCTTCCGCAACCACAGCACATCGTCGTTTTAAACTCGACACCAAACAAAGTAAGAGTAAAAATCTCCTTCTGGTTCTCTTCTCAGCTGTCTGCTGTCGGCCCGGGCTTTATTGTCTAATGAGTATATAGAAACTGCGGACAGAATGGAATAAAGGACTCAATGGAGTGATACATCCATTCTTCCTTTCATTACTTCCCCTAATTCTTTCTCTCACAGTGGGAAGAACCGAGAACCGACGAAGTAGTGGAGAATTTTTAAGTGGCCCTTTGCACTTCTTGCATAATGATAATGGAACTTAATTTATGTTTCTCATTAATGCAGCAAACAAAACACTCAGGAGGTTTTAATTCAGCAGAGGGAATAGTTTTCGAGGGCATCATTTTGGATTAAAATAAACTATTCCTCTTAAATTCATTAGTTAGTGAAATATCTTTTGCTAGAATTATGCAATGAAATGCTTCTAATTCATACAATACAGTCACGTGTACTTTACTTGCTTCCCTTACGGTCGGTTTATCAATGCAAGGATAAAAGTGCCAGATAACAAACTTACAGTTAACGTTAACTGTCAGATAACTTTATATGATTGTTTATCATTATGAAACTATCTGTCGGTTAATAAACTTACAGTTAATTATAAATTGGTAACACTGAAATTATAAACCCTTTGGTGATTGGCTAAGATTCATGTGTCAAATTGACAATATTTTGACAGAATAAGAATATAGATCATACACAGATCTTATAAGATAAATTTAATTGTTAATTACTTTACAACGTTGAAGAATTTTTGGATATTATTGTATGAATTTAATAGCAAACTGCAAAAATGTTATATTTCCTAAAAGATAAGTATATATATTAAACATATTTGTATGTATTTATTTACCTAAAATAACAATATAAATTCTAGGAACCACACTCCATTCAAGAAGATATTATTTACACTGATGTAAAATTTATGAACAATCAATAGAAAACGCAACATCTAATAAATTTATATCTCTGTATACTTTATGTTCAACATCGTTCAGTGTTGTACTTCCACAATGCAAATATTAGATTATTATAACTTTGTATCATTGCTACTGATTATTACATTTTGTAATCATATATTATACAAGACGGTTGAAAATTCTTGATTATACGAAGCACATTGCCTGGAAACACCAATAGGCAACACGTTGAGTATGTCGAGAATTTTCTATTGTCGAGTGCCCATACGATGTAACTTGGCGAGTTGAGGCAATTCACATTATCACTGCGGTAATGGGGAAGTTATAAAATCCATAGGCGTACCGAAGAAGAATGATGTTCAATAAAATTACGAATATTACAAAAAAAAAAATCTGTTGTGGCCAGCACAATACCTCTCGCCATTTTCATTTTATGTAGTATAGGGCAAGAGCAGTTATGTGACTTTGTTGGTCTTGGCAAGCAGATGTGGGGGCCCGTGTCAGAATAAGAGCTAGTAATATACATAGGTGTCAAGTATCATAAGTTTTAATTCGAAACATTATGATTTTCAAAATCCATGTGGATTATTTTCCTCGACAAGTATATTCCATACTAATGGATGACAAATAAACATCACAACATTTTGAAATTTTAAATGAAAAATTATGACATATGACAATTGTGACATCTGTGTAAAAACTACTAGCCGTCATTCTGCCACGGATCCTCATCTGCTTGCCAAGGCAAACAAAGTCACATATGTCTGCTCGCGCCCTATAAGTACACACAAATAATTGAAATTGTTTCTCTTCTTTCGTTCTATAAGAAATTTTATCCTACTATTCTATTATGTTCAAAATTCTTCAAATTCATTGGCGGTATTAACGGTATTTCTTAAGGATATATGTAATATTAACATCTGTAATTTAAATATATAATTAATTAATAATACAATAATATATATTAAATGTACTCTTACCTCCCAGAAAAATCTGACACTGACATTTTGCATTTACATGTCAATTACAAAAATTTAAATATCGCAAATGTTTTTCGGGCAACGAGATTTATTACAACAGATTATTATATATTATTATATACTATATCTCCAAACCTATACGAGATATAATAAAAAAATTAAGTGTGTTAGATTGAAAATTTAATTATCTTTAATATTTGTAGTAACAAATTTTCAAAAAATAATATTTAGAATTTTTTTTTTAGAAACTACCACTTCCGATTTTCCAATTGTTACCAGAACCTATTCAACTCTTCCCATTACTGTTAGATTGAGGAATCCGTAGTCAAACAGGTCTTTAGTCTTATAGAATTTGAGAAATCGTGTCTCCAACAACCTCACACACACACACATCCACACACACACACACACACAGACATCATTGTAAAAATGTTAAAATCGGATTCTATGGACCTTAAATCGTGCTTATTCAATAAAATCTGGGTATGCGATTTTTAGCATGAATCCAATACCTCTCTTAGAGAGAGGTAAAAAATATTTATACAAAAAAATATATTACAAATATTGGAATGAATTATTTATTATATAAATCATATTATAAATAATTATTTTTTAAATTAATTAAGTTAAGAAAAAAAAATTCTATTGCTGTTGAAAAAAAATGCACCAACGCTTATGTATGAATATAACTTCTTGGGTTGAAAAGTACCGGACACCCCGAGTGTAAAATCACTATTTCACTTCTGAAGCTGTGCGGCATCGAAGTAAAAGTAAATATTTGACAAAACGCAACTTAGAAATAGTGAACTGAATTACATTCTTTTGGCTCGCCAAGTTACATCGTATGGACTGTAGGTAGACTATCATGAATAAAAAATAAATTAAAAAGTAAATAATAAATTCAACTTAGGCCCGTAGTCTATTTTATTTTGAGAGAAACGTCAAACTGTATGCTAGAAAACCTTTTTTTTAAAATATAGCTGTTGTATTATGTAATATTGTATTTAAATGCTCGTATTTCAAAATAAATGCTCATATTTGAAATTGTCATTGGAGAAGTCCTTTACACATTAGCTTATAGAATATGATGTAATTCTGATTGCTAATAAATATATATATATATATAAAAAAAAAAAAATATTTGAAATAAACTAGCAACAGTGCAGTTGCTAGAGACTTGTGATCCAAATAATTATTTGTTTAATTGTCAAATTTTTACTTCAATAATGCCTTGCTTTCAAATAATAGGTGCGTTCAATTATTTGCTTCGGTACATTTGAAGGTGTCAGTGTCATTTAAGATGTCTACTTAAAGCATATAATCAAAGCACGATTTTTCTCCTCAAAGTCTAACTACAGATATAATTTATGTACTCCATATTGTATTCGAAGGAAAAAGAACATACTGTATGCTTCGTAAATATAATTAAAAATAACATTGACAGTTCTGAGTACAAAGAACAAAATAACCAAACGCACCTATAAGTGAATATACGAAAGTAGGTATATTCGAATATACAAAGGTTCGTATATTCGTTCACCGTGGTTACTTAATAATAACAACTGTAATACGTGGTAACTAAGAAAAATCACGCATTCTTATTGGTTTACAACTTCATGAGTATGAATTGCTTGTATTTTTGCTAAACATTAAACCATATTTTTAAATAACAATATTACATATTTTCATTTCTTAAAGTCTCAACTAGCGGTGCTTTTACCTTAATACCTTATCTGACAAAATATAAGCAATAAATAATAATGAAAAGGATAATTCCTGTATTGAATTTTATCTGCACATACAAAAAAAAGTTATGCATCCGAGAGGTATCCCAATAAAAGCGCCAGATTGAATTTGTAAATAAAACAAACATTTTTTTAATAGTTGTGTTTTTTTATTGAATCTTAAAGTAGATTAATTCTAATTAATTATGGAAAAGAATGTCATACAAATTATACTCTAATCCCTTTGATGAAATTTTAAATGACTTTTTGGCAGAGATGTGGCACAATTTCATCAATAACATTTTAATTTTAGAAAAACCCACAAAAAAGTTGCATGGCGTCAAATCACAAGATCTTGTTAGTGATTTGATGATACGGTTTGGAAACTGTTAATTCAATAAATCAATTATTTCTCGTGCAGTATGATAGGCAGCGCCATCCTGCTGGAACTACATGTCCCTGAGGTCCCATATGCCTACAAAAATAACAATTTATTTTATAAAAAAAATTATCAAAATGAGAAAATGAAATGCATCAGTAGTTGACCTGTGTCAGTTATCAAATTTTTAGTAGTTGACACAGTAGTAGACAATGTAAAATATGTAGTAAATCTGTTTTCTGGAATAACTTACTCCAGTATATGACTTACACATTAGATGCCACAGAATTTTGGAATTCACATTACATTTGGGTATCACAGCCGTATACGTGCGGTTGTGATTTTTTTTTATTTTCTTTCTCTTCTAACTTGAAAATATACAAAAAATTACAGGAGTTAAGATAAAATATACATGTATCTGCATTTATGGAAAATCAAATAATGGAAATATTCTAATACATTTTTAAAAATACCCTATATTAGCTATTGTCAGTGGGTGTGAACTAATAAAAAAATCTGATGTGGCCAGCACAATACCGTCCGTTAATTCTATGTATTTTTACGAATTCCATACAGAAATGTTTTTGCATTATATGGGTGTTTTCTTTTTAAAGGCGAAATGAATTGATCTTACTTCGTACTGAACTTATTCATTTTTTCCTTTTTTATTTTTATAACGAACTTTCTGGTCCCATAACCTGTTAAAATTTTAGTTTTTAATTCTTTACTACATATTTACATTGATTATACATCTAGAAGATCTTGATTTCCACATTTTAGGAATTTTTATAGAAATTTATTATTTCTTAATAGAACTGAACTGTACTACTCCTAAAAAGAACAGTGTTTCTTAAAATAAGAAGTAGAAAATAAAAACATATATAGCAATAGATTTATAACATAATAATCTGCTGAATTGGCTTATGGCTATAATCTGTTGTGTTACCTTATGTGATGTTTTTGCCACCTTAAATTATTTAGCAATTTTATATTTCTAGTAAAATTATTTCACAAAGATATGTAAATTTTATTTGACACTGGCATCTGTCAATTAGTAATATTTGAATATTCTGTTTCCATGGTGCAGCTTTTAGCAGAATTAGGTTGCAAAACATTTCTTTATAATTCTTTATCTCTAAGTTCATTGTATATGAAGAAAAAATATAATTAAATCGAATAGAGAATAACATATTCTTTCATTTATAATAATCAACTCTTCATATATGGACGTAAGAAAGAAGAATATGAAAGAATTATAATTTTTGTAATTGTAGTATTGGAGTTATTGAAGGTGTGTCATACACACACACACACAATCACATACACACACACACACACACAGACACACACACACACACACACATACATACATACAGAGATCATTGTAAATTCGTATTGTAGGGACTAAAACATGCTTATTCATTAAAAACTCACCATCGAATTTTTTGATCAAAGATAATACTTTTCTTAGCTATAATGACGGAAGGTAAAAACAGTTAATTTTTATTTTATTTTATTGTAAATTAGTCTCAAAGTATCAACTACTAGTGCGATGTAAACTACCGGTGCATTTATCTTATAGGTAACTAATAAATTGTGCTGGTATCACTATAGAGTCACTATAATCACTATAATCAAAGTTCAGTAGACAGCTTTGTCAAAGTGCAATGTTTCCTGATTGGTTCCGCCATATTTAGATATCTATTAATCAAAATAAATAATTTTTCGGTGTGAACGTAATATTTAAATAATTAATAAATGCAGAACTTTTAAATACAAGCCTTGCCTTAAAATAAAGTAAAATCGAAATCTAGTGTCCGTAAAATGTGCTTATCTATGAATCATCGACAATATACGTACAATGTATGACTTATGACTAGTGAATAAAAGTTGACGTTTAAATTATTTTATAGATGTGGTTTCTTTTCATAAGTTTGTCTTATAATTTGAATTTTAAAGGAAATTGACCTTTATGTAGTATGCCGTTATAAAAGACTAAAATTGACCACAATATCACTGGAATACTAGGACGCATTTAAAATGACCTTAGCAGCAACATGATCCCGGGATGTATTTAAAAGTTTTAATACCGCGCAGTATGATTCGTTCGTCTGAAGTGTAAGCAACCGTCGAGTCAGAACTACTGTCAAATGAAACAAAAAAAATCTGATGTGGCCAGCACAATACCTCTCGCTACTTCCGTTTTTGGTTAAATAAGTATAGGGCGCGAGCAGTCATGTGACTTTGTTGGTCATGACAAGCAGATATGGGGATTCGTATCAGAATGACAACTAGTAATTATGTACATAAATGTCAGAATTTTTCATTCAAATTTCAAGATTTCCTAAATTCACAAATGGTTAATTTGTCACTAGGAGTGTAAAAATAAACCACATGGAATTATAATATTTGACTTCTATGTACATAATTACTAGCTTCCACACGGGCCCCCATATCTGCTTGTCAAGGCCAATAAAGTTACATGACTGCTCGTGCCCTATTGTATTTAACATTTCTTGTATACCTACACACTACGCCAAAATTTTTAGTTATATCTATTCTTTATATTCAGAATTTTTAATTTTAAATTCATTCTATGAAGATATTTGGTCCTACTCTTCTAATTTTTCGAGATGTTTCCAATTCATTATCGGGATTGACAGTATTTCTGAAGGATATATGTAATACACCTACAATTTTAAATATTTAACTATTAATATAATAAGAAATAATATTATGTATGTACTTCCCAGAAAAAAATCTTCAGGAATGACTCCGGATTTCAGACACTGACATTTATCTCTGTTACAAACATTTTAAATTTTCAATTGGTTCCCATGGCATTATTTGGGCTGTGAGATTTATTACAACAGAATATTTTATATATTATATTCTTTTATCTTTAAATCTAAAGATATAATAAAATAATTAAATGAGATAGAGAATTTAATCTTGCAAGAACAAAAATTTTCAAAAAATAATATTTAGAAGATTTTTTTAAAAAAACTGCTATTTCCGGTTGTCCCACTGGTACCAAAACCTTTTCAACTCTGCCCATTAATGTCCGATTGAGAAATACGTAATTAAACAGGTATTAAGTCTTATACACACACAGACATCATCGTAAAAATGTTAAAATCGCATTGTAGAAACCTAAAACGCGTGCTTATTCATTAAAATCTGGATATGCGATTTTTAGCATGAATCCAATACCTCTCGTAGCGAGAGGTAAAAATCTTATTTCATAGAATTGAGAATAGTTTAAAAGTCAAAATATTTTGTTATAATCAAAATAAATGAAAAATGTTTAAAATATTTCAAATGCACCCCTGTTTTGTTATTCTGCTATTATGTAGGTACCGTAGTAATCTATCTATTGTCAGCAATGTATTTTTGGTATTCTAGTCCAGTATTTAAATGGGTATTTAAAAAATGCTCATATTTCGTACAATTCTATTCTTCTCTAACGAAATACATACACCACATCTATAAAATAATTTAAACGCTAACTTGCATTCGCTAATTGTACCACACCTTCTTTTACAAATATTTTACAGAATATTAAAAATTATTTACTTAAATTTAATCGATTTATAGTTCGTATCCACATGTGTAATGAATAGAAGAATATTGACGGATGATGGATAAATTGAAGGAAATAAAATAATATACTCCTTGTTGCAAACGTTTCGGATTTTAGTAATCCATCCTCAATGCTGGAGGACAAAGGAAGAATAAAAATGTTACAGAATAAAAAACACACAGCATAGCCCAGCAAATAGTTATACAATAATAAATAATGCTTGCCATCAGGAGATTATTATAAAAAACTTTTAAATACATGAAGTTATACATGTGACGAAATTAGTTGATTTTTTTTTATGTTCATTTCACTGGCTCTATTTGAGCTTAACTATTCGTATAAATGTACTAAATGTGGATTTCTTGAGCCCAAATAGACAACGAGCTTCATTAAAAATGTAAGTACATCTTGTCACGGACAAGTAGAATTCTTGTCGTCTTGTCTCTTCGCTCTCAAAGGAATTCACAATACAGTTAATTATATATTTACGTTAACCCGAATGAGCTTCTGATAAATCTATATAATTTAGCATAATATTTTCTTTGTAGTTAATTAATATCAAATCAAATTGTAGTTTAAAAATCATTATGTGATGTCACCCCTTGTATTACAACTCATTTAGACAAGCACAAATATTACCGCATAATTGTAGCGGAGTTTGGTCGTTCATTCGTAAATTTATGAATCGCGTGACGCTGGAGACTTTTATTTATTTAATTCCACAGTAGTATGCATTATAAGCATGAGGTGTAAAGTTGTCACATCATTTATCTAGCATTTTAAACATACTTACAAAACTAATAATGACATGAGGAAGAGTTTCTTGCAACGATAAAAATGTAATCGATGGAAATACCGATAGAAAGGAAATAATTGCATTTACGTATTACGTATATTGCAGTACAAGTCCAATGCTTAAAATGTAGTTAAGTAACTATAACTAAAAATACTTTGATTTCAAAAGTATGTTAGAACCGCATTGGTATTGATTTTTTTTAATAAGATTACATTAAAATATAAAACAAAATATTAGTTTTCCGTCTAAATCCAATAACGATTAGAATCAATTTATTTTTGTGTAATTACTGATATTTATTATTTCAATCAAATTTTCTTTATTTTAATCAAAAATTTCTGTTGTAAGTAGAATAAATGCATAAAAGAACAATTATTATAACTTTTTTTTTGTGTGATTGGTAATTTTCTTTGTTAGTATCACATTCTCATTATAGTAATCAAGCATTTATTTGTTACAATTAAAAAACTTTTAAAGGTTCTTTTAAAATATTACCATCTTGACTTTTGTTAACTATTATTTCTAAATATTCTTCAATTAAATTTAATAAAAATATTTTTTCGTCTTGTGTTCAATTTTCCTCGCGCTCCCGTTTATTTGGTATTTTTTGTTAAGTTATCTTATTTTACAGGCTATGTCTACTCACTAGTCTAGTAGCACTCTAACTCGTATTAACAGATCTTTCATTTCATACTATCATGTTTATTTCTGTATACCTATCTATCCCTCTCGTTCAACGTTTTCATTAATAGTACAGGGTTGCCACATATACTTTACTACTAGTTAAAATAAGCTAGTAGCAGTGCCGGATTAAACCATGTGGAGGGCCTTAGGCAATCGAAATCGCCCCCCCCCCAATAAGTTTATAATTTTACCTCCAACAATTTTAATAAAATAATTTTATTATAAAAAAAATTAACATACTTTTAAACAAATTAATATAAAATATATACATATAAACATTCAGTTTTCTCAATTTTAAAGTACCTACATAGTGAAATCTTTGATTTTTTTTTTAAATAAATTTATTTGGAAATAAATATTTTTTAAAAGTTTTTCGTTGTTTTTCTGCCTCTACTAAAGTATACGTGTTCGTGTTAGTAATCTACCTATAACACTTTTTGAAAATGGTTTTAAGTTGAAAAACTTTAAACTCTATTACTACGAATTTTTCGTTTTATAGCATATTACAATAAGCCCTTCATTTATTCCATTGAGTATAGAGTAAGGCCTTGGTGAACATCGGACGTTTCGAACCAAAGTGGTTCATCTTCAGCTACATAATTTTTTTACAAAAATAATTTGTTAACAACAAATTTATAAGTATAACATATTTTTTTTTTTAAATATTGTAATCACTCACCATTAATAAAATTTGTATGGAAAAATCCAACGTCGGTTAACATTTTGTCATAACTATTAGAAGTTATAAATATAAAAAAGTAATAAAGCAATATAATAAAGGTCGAAAATGCAATACAATTTGATAAAAACCGCACCCATCACAATGAAATTTCCAATTAATCCTTCTCGACTCAACCCTTCATTTATTGTAAATACAAAAAATTTATAGCATCGTTAATCGTTATGCAAAAGAACTATTACGAAAATCAACATAAATGGTAAACACTGGTATTTGGTATTGGTATTATAAAAATCGAGTTGTAACAGTAGGGTCTTGTAATATTGATTGACATTTTTTATTATTGTAATCAAGATTCCATTATTGTAAATAAGCTTTTCTTTGTTGTAATCAAAATTTCTTTATTAAAGGATTTCTTTATTTGTAATAATAAAAAAAATCTCAAAATCAAATCAATATTATTTTAATCTAATGTAGTGAGGCGTGGGGCCCCTAAAAGGATCGGGGCCCATAGGCAATTGCCTAGTCTCCCTATTGGGTAATCCGGCACTGGCTAGTAGTGATCTTATGAGAACCAGTATCACTAGTATTATACTAACGTATTTTAGTAGAAGATTATGAGGTTGGTTCATATTTTTTTCGCCGATTGTTTAGAATTATTATTAATTTTATAATGCTTTTAAATGTTATTTTCATCGTCGTTGTCATCATTTTGTATAGGATTGCTGATTGCTATGTAAAAACAAAAATGAATGATTTTTAATAACACTTACTAGGTTATAAAATCATACTTTTAATGTCAATTGTCGAAAATAAATATTTATTATAAAATGTACAAAAAACCAAGACAAAGAACAGACCATATTAGATACTCCAGGCGATTGTTGAAGATCTCGAACACGAGCAGGAAATAAATAGCCGTTTAGGGAAATACAAAGATAGTCATCTAAAACTTTTTTGGAGCACTAGCACAATTTAATTGTAATCTTTTTAGTTAAAAATAAACTTCAGTATTGGTTAAATATACGTAGACGGTTATTCTGATAAATATGCTTTAATGTCCTTGTAATAAATTTAAAAGCTGTACATTAATTTTTGTCAAATTAAAATTGAGAAGTAAGGGTAGGTTGAGGAATAAATTAATTTGCACGATATAAAACATCTTTACCAGGGTCTATTTAATAATAAGGGTATAATTAAGGGCGTACTCATCAATAAGGATTCTGCGAATATTTTCGCACTGCATTGGAGGCCTTTAGTAGGCAGTGAGCGTGCATAATACGCGTGGAAAGAACTTATTCTTCGGATGCTGTCAGTTTTAATTCAATCGCAGACCTGTCTTTATTTCCAGACATTCGGATTTAGGAAATTTCGAATTTCCTTGGCGTAAAGCCTTAAAGAGGAATAATAATTAACCGAAGCGAAGGAAATGCGCTCGAGTTTTATTATTTCAGTTTCATTCGCGATAATACGAAATGTGATACAAGTAGTAAGAAGTAATTTTAAGATGGTCATAAACTATAAGCTTAATAACAATGTTAGACCTTTATATAGCTGCCTAACGCATAAAATTTTATGTTGAAACTTACATGAATAAAATTAAATTCCTCCTACAAAGTATGAGGTATCTATAATTCATATATAGTTTACACTACATTTACATGCAAAAATATTTCAATAAAAATATTATTGTAAAAAGGATACATTTTAAGACATCTTGTAAGAAGATCATGAAATATGAATTCGTAAGTGTCGCTAAAATGTAATATATGAACCAAGATATAAACCAACATTTTACTGATACCATGGTATATTAAATGGATAAATAAGAAGAATATGAAAACAATATGCAGCTTTATTTATGATTTTTATAAAGAAATAATCTAAAATATTAAATTTTAACATTTTATTCAATTTGTTTGTAAACCACCTCCAGTTATGGTGATATAGCTAACCAAGGTTATGTTGCAAAACTGTTCTTGTCACCTTTCGTTAGAACCAGAGCAGCGAACCTGCCAAAAACTGGGTTCGGCTCCATTAATAAAATTTACAGTTTTATACCGGGTTTAGGTATTGGGTTCAGGTTCCCTTCGACCAATTCAGATGTAGAATTTTGTGCTCTACATCTTTTATTTGAAACTTTTTTACCTAAAATAATTAGGGAATCAGTAAATTAGGAAAGTCTGATGTTACATGTTAAAGTCCTATGTTCGGCTGTGCCGCCGGTCACCACCCTGTACATATTTTTACGGAACGTGTGATCAAACTTTGTCAATATTAAATATTTTTATCTTAAAAAATGTACAAAAATATCCTGAATATATGAAATTACAAAGTCGAAAACAAAAATATAATTAAATATCAACCATTTCTGTCAATTTTATTTGACTAATGGCAGTTGATAGGAAATATTTTTTTCGCTATTGCGAATTGAGTCTGAGCGTCTATCTGTGTATTCTGTGCAGAATTTATTTCTATATCAAAACAATACTTAAATATATCATGATGCATCTGATTGTACTTATATAATGGAACAAATGGAATCTTATTAGGTGATTTTTTTTAAACATTTAATGATATAGGTTAAGATGGGCATCTACAAATAGACACGGTGGTATATTTATTTAATTAAAAGAGAATTTTTCTATATTGAGGAGAATATTTTTAATTAATGTATGGTTTATTTTTCTAAATTAATTATTAAATCCTTTTTAGTTACTGTGTAATAACGTAATAATTGTTTTACAAACCGAAAATAATAAACGCGTAAAGTGTAAAATAGTGTAAAGCTTCACAAATTTTTAGTTCTATATGCTTCTGCATTCAATTCAAACATTGAAATAATGCATATAAATATAATAAAACAATGACAAAGTTTATTTACATAGTTACAATTTGTTTTCCTTGTTAGTTATATGAATTGCGTGTAGTTGGCGTGCGTGACAAATAATTAGATAAATTATTTTTTTAATATCAGGTAATGATTGAATCTATAGTCATTGATCTGGTTTCATTATAAATTGTAGAATTAATATTTGATTTAAGTGCGAACACGGTTTTAATTAACATTTTGTTACAATTTTTAATTAACCTACATGTGGAATAAAGTATCATGACAATTTTATAACCTGAAACATTGTGTTGTTTATTGTTTTATTTCGTGATATTGTGATACAACAATATAGAAGATAATAAAGATATTTTATGATTTAGTTATTTTTAATAAGCAAGGTAGACATCTAGATTTTATTATATAAAATAAAACTTATTCGTGCAAAAATTTTATTTGCAATATTATACAGTCTTCGTGAAGTTATTAACAAAAAGAAAAGAATTATATTCGTATATTGTGCAACAGATTTTGTTTATGTCTTTTTCTTATATAAAATATTTTCTCTTAAATGGGACATAGAATATGAATTCTTCATTTTACCTTTTTGACTAAAAAGCATTAAGTGTTAAGCATATTTTACGAATATAACTTGTTTATAATATAGTTATAATGTTGCCCAAAATCTTAATTTAATCTCCGATTAGTTTCGTCTTATAAATAATCTATTATGATCTAATTTATGCGCTGGTTTATATATATTAGAATTTTAATTTTAATATGTTTAACGAACAGGTGTCTCATTTACGATGTTTTTTCAAAGGTATTTCAGGTAATATTAACGATGGAGCAAAACCGTTTATCGTATATGTTATTATTAATTTTATTCATGCTAAAAATCGCATATCCAGTATTTAATGAATAAGCACGTTTTAAGGTCCTTAAAATCCGATTTTATCATTTTTACGATGATGTGTGTGTGTATGCGTGAGTGTGTACGTGCATGCGTGCGTGCGGGTGTGTGCGTGCGTGAGTGAGTGCGTGCGTGCGTGTGCGTCTGCGTGTGCGCGAGTGTGTGTTTCTTCTACCTTCTATTACTAAGCAGTTCATTCTTTTTCAATATATTTTTCATCTCTCCTCATGACATGTTCAAACCAATGTAATTGTATCTCCTGTAACTTTTTAGAAATTTCAATCACTCGAACCATTTCTCTTATCTTTTTATTCCTTATCCTATCTTTCCGTGTTTTCGCCAACATCTATCTGAATATATTAGCAGTTTCCATGGTTAGCATAGCTGGCTGATTTATGAAATTTAATATCTTTATAATTCTTTAACTCAATATTTATTGAATATGAAGTATAAAATGTAATCCAGTCGTATAGAGAATTAAATATTCTTTAAGTTATAATAACATTGAATGTCAATAAATTATATTCAACTGCATTTTTTTCAAAAAAAAACTGTTAAAAGTTGCAAATGAAGGTATTTCCGGTGGACCAGTTATAATCAAAATCTAATCATGTCTGCATATGGATTTAAATTTGAGGATTACGAAAAACGATCATCAAATACACACACACACACACACACACACACACAGAGAGAGACGCGCATACATACACACACACACACACACACTTACAGACATCATTGTAAAAATAGTAAATTCGTATTCAAGGGACCCCAAAACGTGCTTATTCATTAAAAACTCACTATCACATTTTTTGACCAAAGACAATACCTTCCTTGCCTAAAGGTGACGGAAGGTAATAATCTGTTGTAAAAAATCTTACAGCCGAAATAATGCCATGGAAACAATTGAAAAATTAAAATGTTCGTAACTGACAGATAAATGTCAGTGCCAGAAATCGGGACACATTATTTTTTTGGTAAGTATATATTATGTACATACATTATTTCTTATTGTATAATAGTTAAATATTTAAAATTGTAGGTATATTACGCATACCCTTCAAAAATACTGTTAATCCGGACAATGAATTGGAATCACCACGAAAAATTAGAAGATTAGGACAAAATTTCGTCATAGAATAAATTTAAATTTACAAAATCTAAATGTAGAGAATGGAAGAATTTTTGATTTAAAGTGTAGGTATACAAGAATTGTTATATACAATAGGGCGCGAGCAGTTATGTGACTTTATAGGCCTTGACAAGCAGATATGATCCATATGTCAAAATGATAGCTAGTAATTTTGTACATAGTCAAATATCATATTTTTTTATTCTAAATTTAGTGATTTTCCAATTCCATGTGTTTTATTTTCCTAGATAAGTAAATACTATACTCCTGATAACAAATTAACCACGTGAACTTCAGAAAATATTGAAATTTTGAATGAAAAATTCTGACAATTGACATTTATGTACATAATTATTAACTGTCATTCTGGAACGGGCCCCCATATCTGCTTGTTAAGGCCAACAAAGTCCCATGACTGCTCGCGCCCTATACTTATGTAACCAAAACCGAAAGTGGCGAGAAGTATTGTGCTGGCCACAACAGTTTTGTTTTATTTCTTTTTAAAATTTTGTAACAGATTAGAAATTGCTTGAAAAAATCAGGTTATAACTAATTCTGCCACAGAAAATGTCAAATATTTGGTTGTCCTTTTGATCAAATGTCATGGCTATCAGTACTAATAAAAATTGAATAAATGTAATAATTCATTTTTGAAGTCATTGATGAAGAATTTTTTTTCTATATTGATACCACAATTATTGTTGTCAGTTGAAACGGGGAGCAACAGTCTACGATTTTCCCGTGTCGGGCTACGTTCGGCTTTCAAATATTCACCCTGTTTAGATAATAAACAGTTTAATAAAATAATTAATAAAATACTACGTATATTATAATCTAATAACCTTCTTCTTTTTAATTATATACATTTCTTTATTTTTCAACAAATCTAAAAACATTTTAAACATAACCCTGAGGATGGTCTAATTGAGACCGAAACGTCGGTATTGTTTTAAATAAATAATATTTTAACCAAGAACTGAATTTCCATTATTTCACCTCTCCAAATCATCATTAACAGTCGATTAAAACTTATTGCAACATTATAATCTAAATTTTGACTACCACTGGCATGATTTTACTGCCAATGTCATTCAACATATCTTTCATTTCCATACAAGATCATGTGGTTCGTCATGTGGCACCATAAATTAAAAATCGTTGTTTTCTACATTCATTTCATACTTGAAAATTTATTCTTGATTTCAAAGAAGCGATAGTAGAAGGTTTGAAAGTAATGAGAATTTGAAATAGAGTAGTTTGAGGAGTGAGAGAGGTGAAGAGAGATAAAGATGTTGTGACGCAGATATTAAAAACTTGCATATTTGAAATGTGATTTTATTTATGTCCTTGTTCATTGTTTAGATTATATTGATCAGAGGTATAGAACTAGTTAATAATCCCTTGTGTCTATATCGTGTTTATTGCAGTTCTAGCAAATTAGTCAAAAGATAACGTTATAATTACACGATCGAGCCAAATATTTGCCGCAATATTGGTTCGTTATGATAATTATTATTTGCTACAAAATGTATTAATTATGATTTCAAAGTGAATAGATTGATTTAAAACAATTAATTCTTATTTAATCTGGCGAATATGCAATTTTTAATCGTCCCATTTATACAATTAATCTGATGCTAATTGTAATTACTTGATACACAACAAACAAACTAAATTAATTTATTCCGTACTGCAATGAAATCAACGCTAATATTGAAATATGTACCACTAATATAAATAATTACATCATAAATGCGGTCGTTTTGAAGAATTAATTAAATTATTTTCAGAATTTATTATCATGACATTTACTCTTTTACACATATTTTGTTATGTAAGACTGTTCTTTGCTTACCCATATGATTATTTCTTCCTGCGAAGTACTTACCAACTATCACTTTTAGGGCATTTGGATATGGAAGCCAAGAATACAGCACCTGAAAAATAAAATATACAATATATTGATATTAGTAAATATATTTTTTATCTATTCTCGATGTATTTTACATGTATTATATTTGTTTCTTGATATGTATTTCGTAACTCACTGCAAATAGAAAACTATTGAATTTTAAATGGGGGTATCTACATTCTAATATTTTTATTTTATTTTTTGAAACTTTCATACATTTGTACACTAAATCAAAAACTTTGAGTTATTTTGTATTTAATTTGACAATACTACTATGTCAAAAAAGTACCGAGAATTGGTCAATAAAACACAAAATATGCATTATTCATCTAAATTTATTTTATCGTCATCAAAGCAGGCCCCTTCCGAAATAATACACTTATGCCAACGAATAATCCAATCATCAAAACATTTTTTAAACGCATTTTCACGAATCGACTTTAGTACTCGCCGCGAATGCTCTTTTATGTCTTCTATCGACTAAAAAATCTGATGTGGACACCACACGAATTCCTTGTACAATTATTAAACTATACATATTTTTTTATAACAAATTACAAAATATTAATTTTAACTTCAAAACGGTAAGATATATAGCGACCATAATCTAACTCGGTTCTTTTTAAAGAGAATTTTGATTACAACAAAGAAATATTTGATTACAACAATGAATATGACTAATTTCACAATAAAAATATAATATTTGTTATTGTACGAATCATAAAATTGCACGTATTTAACGTAATTTGACATGATCCTAATCCATAGCAAGCTTTATTACAAAAACAAAAAAGTATATAATTTTTAATTTACATATCTCGCTTATACAAAGGGCTAATTTAATAATACTTGAGCTAGACGCAGAAATTAATTCTCTAAAACTTTTATTTGAAGCATTTATTTCTAAAATCAAAATAAAATCATTTTATTCAAGAAAAACTGTTAACACTTCAAGTAATGTACCACTTCCGGTTAGCCTATTTTAACCAAAATCTATTATGTTATTTCGATTGACATAAAAATCTTGTATACCAAAGTTTTGGATTATATTTTCAAACAGTTTTTAATTAGAATCTATTATAGGCTTCATGTAAAGTGCCACTTCTGGAAATTGTGTAATAACCAGAAAGGGAGGTGCACAACTACATGTTATAGCAATCCTAAATACAAAATTTCAACTTTCTACGGCTTACCGTTGAGTTATGCGAGATACGTACGTACGTATGTACAGACGTCACGACGAAATTAGTCAAAATGGATTCAGGGATGATCAAAATGGATATTTCCGCTGAAATCTGAAAACCGAAATTTTTCGCGATTACAATACTTCCTTTACGTACAAGGAAGTAAAAAGGATGCCTCGAAGTGGTAATTTAAGTTTTGGAAAAAGGAAAAAGGGGAATACGGTAGTTGTTCGATAAGATTTGTTGAGTTTTTTGCCAGAAATTCGTTCACAATGATAGCCTTGTGAGATGGTGCGTTATCGTGGTCCAAAATTCATGAGTTTTCTTTTCACAAATCTGTTTTTTTTCGACGAATTTGCTCTCTCAAATGCCGCATAACGCTTAGATAATATTCGTTAGTTACTGTTTCACCTTCTGTCAAGAATTCCGGGTGCTTTAGTGATGTTAAGTTCAGTTGAAGACGTTGATGGCCGACCTGAGCAAGGCAAATCTTCCACCACATCTCGACCGCTTTTGAATACACTGTACCACTCATACGCACGTGTTTTTGATAAAGTCGATTCACCGTAAGCCTTATGTAATATTTTCTGCGTTTCGGCACAAGAAATTCCATTTGCAATGCAAAATTTGAGACAGATTGTTTGTTCGGTATTTTTATCCATTGTAAACATCGCAAAACACATTTGAGATGAACTGACAAATGGAACACTGTAAACAAACTAAATGACAGATGGCGCTCAAACTCCGCGTGAGCTAGGGTACCTTTATACTCAGGGTTTGGCCATGACGTGGCTCGCGTTTCGTCCGCCATTAGAGGGCCACTGTTTATATTCGTTGTTGTTGCGTAAATTATTATGTATTTTCGTGGCTACTTGTTTTATTTTAATGCAAAACACATTTAATATACTTCTAATATTTATTTAAAATGTAAGTAATACTTTTATTTTATTTATATGTATATTTTCTTGAGATACTGACTACGAAGATTGGCAATATTGAAAACACATAAAAATTACCAATATTAAGCACAAACATTTAAATTTTTAAATGGTAAGTTTAAAATATATACTTATTATGTAAATAATAACCACAGTTATTAAATTTGATGTGATAATAACAACTTATATCCTATACGCTACATAACCTCCAAATCTATGTTATAATAATAATTGTGTATCTCTTAAATAAATGAATTTTTATTACCTTTTTAGATTCATAGTGTAATTATTTAATATTCCTGTATAATATAATATCACATTTCTTACAAATAAATAGGGAAATGAATTATCAATATGTTTGACATTGGCTCGCTTATGGCGGCGATCTTGCCTCATGGCCATACCCTGTATATAAAGGTACCCTAGCGTGAGCTAGGGTACCTATATACTCAGGGTATGGCCATGACGTGCTCGCGTTTCGTCCGCCATTAGAGGGCCACTGTCATACTCGTTGTTGTTGCGCAAATTATTATATATTTCCGTGACTACTTGTTTTATTTTAATGCAAAACACATTTAAATATACTTATAATATTTATTTATAATGTAAGTAATACTTTTATTTTATTTATATGTATATTTTTTTGAGATACTGACTACGATGACTGGCAATATTGAAAACACAAAAATTACCAATATTAAGCACAAACATTTAAATTTTTAAAAGGTAAGTTTAAAATATATACTTATTATGTAAATAATAACCACAGTTAATAAATTTGATGTGATAATAACCTATATCCTATGCGCTACATAACCTCTAAATCTATGTCATAATAATAATTGTGTATCTCTTAAATAAATGAATTTTTATTACCTTTATAGATTGATAGTGTGATTATTTAATATTCCTGTAAAATATAATATCACATTTCTTACAAATAAATAGGGAAATGAATTATCAATATGTTTGACATTGGCTCGCTTATGGCGGCGATCTTGCCCCATGGCCATACCCTGTATATAAAGGTACCCTAGCGTGAGCATAGAGAACAGTTGGGCCAACGTAGCGACAAAAAGAATTTCAACACTCCTTTAAGCGGGCTTTTTAAATATACAATTCCCGGTATTTTCTTGCCAGAATGTATTGTATTTTTAATTAATGCTTGAAAATTAAAATATTACCGGATGTGACGTAGGAGGAGCTGATGACATTTACAAATATATAGAAATAGAAAAACACAAGATATTATAAAGATAACACAAACAAGATAAATGAAAACGCATCAATGCTGGAAAAACTGTTTCCTTTTAATGGTACAGTTATACTCGTTTGTACAAATGTTTTTAGAAATACCATCAATCACTCATACGTTATAAACCACGTGAAACTTTTTAGTGCCAATTATGTGTATCACTAGTCAACAAACAATACTTTAGCGATTGTGTCATGACGCGAAGTCTTTAAATACGAACACTCGCAAAGCGGTTTCTGACTGTGTAATATATAGGATTTTGTGTCGACTTTTTTTTTTTTTAATTTACTAAATGAATTTAAATTATTGTTCAATTATGACATGGATTTACCTATATAACGGGAAAAATCAGCAAACATTTTGTTTCGGTTTTGTATTGCAAGCTCAAACATAATTATGTACTTGGAATAATAATTTATTTATTTATTTACATAAGTGGCCATACAACAGGACAAGGTCTTAATAACAATACAGCATAGTTATAATAAATTATACAAAAAAAATCTTGTTACAGACAACAAATTGAAATTAGCTAACATGGAAAAAGAAAAATAAACTCATAAAGAGGTAGATAAATGAGTGAAGCTATTTTTTATAAATTTCTTAAATAAATACAAAGTGCAAATAAATATATCGGATAATCGGAGAAGCATAATAAATTATTATAACAACACAATAGGCGATTTAACGGGGAAAACAATCCAAAATTAGTCCTATACATTTTTACAGAAAAAATATCAGATGAACGAGTAGAATATAAGGGTACACGTAAAGATATTTTACTCAAGAGAGTTGGACTCTCAATATGACCGTTCATAATATTATAAAGAAAAATTAAGCCCAGCATCTTTCTACGTTTTTGTAAGGGGGGTGAAATAAATTAGAGTATTCGGAAATTTACGCTGAATACCCTCAACTTTATTCACATATATATGATAATGTGGAGATCAACATACAACAGCAAATTCCAGTTGAGATCTGACAAAAGTGTAGTTTAAATGAACGAGAGTAGTAGGATTTTGAAAATTGATCCAACTCGCAAAATAAATCCAAGCATTTTATATGCCTTTTTAACTACGTTGTCAATATGTACATCATAAATTAATGTCTTATCTAAAATTATCCCAAGATCTTTGACTTGAGATACACGACATATCATTTCCATCAATATTGTAATTAAATTCAAACACATTTCTTCTACGTGAAAAAGAGATAAAGGAACATTTACTGTAGTTGATGCATAAGTCATTCTGCTTAAGATAAATATTTAGTCTATCAAGATCTTCTTGAAGACTCAGACAATCAGTCAAAGAAACATAATGTAATCTTTTAATTTATGTTTTGTATAAATATCCAACGTTTCGGGAGCCTACGCTGCTGCCTGGAAATAAAATAAATATCACAACAATAGCATAACAAGTAACTAAGGTAACATATTAGAACATATTTAATATAGAGAGCCATGCTCGACTAAGTTCTATACCGTCACAATGATTGAAATTATTATTCTTGGTTTTGAAAAACTCAATGGCTTCTCTAATTAACCTGTTTTTACCTCTCGCTAAGAGAGGTATTGGATTCATGCTAAAAATCGCATATCCAGATTTTATTGAATAAGCACGTTTTAAGGTAACTACAATCCGATTTTAACATTTTTACGATGATGTCTCTGTGTGTGTGTGTGTGTGTGTGTGTGTGTGTGTGTGTGTGTGGATGTGTGTGTGTGGGATGTTGGAAGGACGGTTACTCAAAAACTATAAGACTTAATATTTGTTTAACAACGTATTTCCCAATCGGACATTCATGGGAAGATCTGAAAAGGTTTTGGTAACAATTGGACAACCGGAAGTAGAAGATTCTTGAAAAAAAATCTTCTAAATATTATTTTTTGAAAATTTTTCTTGATAATATTAAAGAAAAATAAATTCTCTTTCTGATACATTTAAATATTTTTATACATATTTTATAGATTTAGAGATAAAAGGAATATAATATATAAAATAATGTTGTAATTAATTTTACAACCGAAAGGATGCCATGAAAAATAGTTGCAAATTTAAATTATTTGTAACTGACAGATAAATGTCAGTGTCAGAAATAATGAGTAATGAAAGAAAAATGTATTTGGAGAATCCCTTAATTCTTGATCTGTGACTATTATGGAGATGACAAGTCTAGGTTGAAGGACTTAAATTTGTTTCAAACATTATGGGACAATGTACACCAGTACTGTAGACTAGAGTAACTTTGAATTGCGAAAAAGCTATCAAATTCTTCTCAAGTAAGTTGTAAATATTGACAAAATTACACATCGATATAAGAATAATCGGAGTGCAATCTATCCGTCACTTTATTAAAGGGAATTAAGGTTATTTAGATATAACAAGTATGAAAAAATAAAATGTAAAAGAAGATATATAAGAATAGATGCACAATCCAGATATATACATTTTAGACCGCCCAAAATTAATGTTTTTACTAGAAGAATATGAAGAGAAAGTAAACAAAGTTGTTCGAATTGAAAATTGCTGTTACCAGCCTAATATTTATATATGGTAAACTCTACTTTGTAATTTATTGTAACATAATTTATGGTAAAATATCTTTATGTTGAGACATGCTATTATTGAATAATAAAGAAGTTTATACGTCATAGATTTATATGAATATATTATTTGTATTTATAAAAATAATCTTTGCTTTATGCATACAGCCAGGTAAAATATACGGCGAGAGGTTATGTGCTGGCCACATCAGATTTTTTTCCTTGAAGAAGGCAGCAATGTAAGCTGCCGAAACGTCGGGTATTTAAAATTTTTACAGAACATAAACTAAAAGGTTGTATTATTATTGTATTATGAGTTCTGAAAGATTTTTTTTGGAATTAGATTTAGCTCAAAATGTGTTCATTTAAGTAACAATAGGGGTTGCCAAGTATACGGATTTTAAAAAATAGTTATTGGATACCAATGTTCATCATGTATAAGTAATATTAAGGTAAATATAATTGTTAATTTTGTGATTTATATTACCCAATATTAAAATTAAACTTTAATACATTTAAATCGAGCGCATAAAATTCAGTATCAGCCATGTTTGTGACGTGATGGACACTGGCAAATGTTATTGGCTAATGGCTGTACGAACGCGCAAGCCACGCCTCCGCCATGTTCAGCTCTAGAAACGTATGTTCTCGGTGTAGATGATGTCACACGCGCCTTCGATTTCCTCATCCTCATTTTTTGAAACAAATAATTTTTTTCTGGCGTATTAGAATTTTTTCGGCGAAAATACAAAATACGGGTCTACTATTTTTACCTCCCGCTACCCTTGGTAAGGGCGGTATAGGGATCGTGCTAAAAATCGCATATATAGATTTTGGTAAATGACCACGTTTTAAGGTCCCTAGAATCCATTTTTAACATTTTCACGATGATGTCTGTGTGTATGCGTGTATGTATGTATGTATGTATGTATGTATGTGTGTGTGTGTGTGTGTGTGTGTGCGTGTGTGTGTGTGTGTGTGTGTGTGTGTGTGTGTGTGTGGATACTCTTTACGCTCTAACTCAAATACTATCATTCAGAAAGTTTTAAAACCATGTATTTCTACCTTATTCTGATATGGAAAGAAGCCATTAGATTTTGGTGGCAATCGGATAACCTGAAATGGCAGTTTACTTGAAGCTTAAGATAATTTTTCTTCAAAAAAGACCTTTAATTGTATTTTTTTCTCAATTTGTTATTATAAAAATTAAAGATTGTTCCATTTTCAACAAGTTTGCTTTAATACTTTTTCTATATATTTTATGGATAAATTTATAAAGTAATATAAAAATTATATCTCGGAACTTATGCTTTAAACACATCTCCATGGTTACATAGTTCAGCTCAAATGTATGTAACTGACAGATAAATGTCACTGTCAAAAAAATGATCATTTCAAATTTATGATAGTAACGTTTTAAATGGAAAATTGTACATAAAACAATAGTTCTAGGAGGAACTTAATATACATAATTTCTAGCAGTAGTAAATATGCAGGTATGTATTAAATAAAGAAATAAATATATTATCACGGCATATTATCCATTGCTGGGTGTGCTAATCTGATTTGTACACATTTCGGTAATGATAATGACATATTTGTGTTGTGCGGGCGTTTACCACAAGGGTTAATTTTATGCCATTTAAAATTCGAATTATTTGGCGTTAATAGCGATCGAACCGGATTCCTCAGATTCGTGACCAGACATCAGGCACGCGGCAAAGAGACCCCCATAGGTAAATGGCGGGAGGTGTTGTGTTGGTCACATCAGATTTTTATATATGGGTTAACATATTAAAAAATGGAAACCCCTATTAATATTTTTTTTCTTAAAAGTTGTGATCATAAACTCATAAAATAACATTTCGGCAAAATAATACTAACTATAAAAGTTTTTTTGCCTATCTAGGCAGATAAAAAAACAGTGTTTCTCGACGATTTGGAGATATGTAATACTACTTATACTAGACGGAGACGTAAAAAACAAATTATAAGAAAACTCATGTTAGAAAAAAAAAATTGGATTTTTTTACATTATTCGGTCATTTTTTAGCATAATACATAATTTTATAACATTTTTTAACCTTAAATTTTACTCTATTGTTATAAGCCAAGGGCCAACCGAAGAAACAATCTTTTGTAATTGATTAAAACTGGTATTCATTAATTGTAACTATGTTGATTTTTAATATTTATCTAATGTCATATATTTTATGATGTCCAAATTCGTAAATCTATTCAGACCAAAATATCATAAATTCAGATGCTCGTGTGGTAATTTGCATATAAATCAAAATTTTGATTGAAGTGAATTCATTAGAAAAAGTAAAAAACCAAATTATTAAACAAATTCACGTAAATCAGAGATATAAACAAATTTAGTATGTACTCGTATTTACGCAGTAAGCATGATCAGTATATAGTTTTATAATTAGTATTAAAAGGATTCATGGTCTCGAATCTATTTATCTGAAAAATTCAAGTCATGGCTAATCAGGAGACGAAATATTAAAAAATAATCTGTTGTGGCCAGCACATGACCTCCCGCCAATTTAATGTTTAAAATAGCAATGAGCTTTATGGAAAGTATCACTTCCGGTTGATCGCTTATAAACAAAATCTAATTTGTTGTTCCAATAAATATAAATTAAGTACCAATTTCGTTTTATCATATATAGTCCAAATCGAATATGTTGTTTCAAATTATGTATATACGAGTTTGAAATACCAAATTTGAGAAAAATTCGATAATATTTTAATATATTTTCAAGATAATTTTGTGTCGTTCTCATTAATACAAAAGTTTTAATACCAAATTTGATTTTTTTTTGATTATATCGTAATTTTTCACGAAAATATGTTCAGAGCTTCAAGTAAAGTATCACTTCTGGTTCATTGATTTCAGTCAAAATTTAATATGTTGTTCCCCTTGATATGAAAGTCTTAAATACTAAAACTGAAAAAAAGCTTAAATACGGAAAATAGAAATATTTGGAAATTTGATATGAGTTATCGTACAAAAAAATATCGTAACACTCATACACACACACACATACACACACACACACACACACACACACACACACACACACACACACACACAGACACACAGAGAGCATACAGACATCATTGTAAAAAAAGTAAAAAACGTGTTGTGGAGACCCTAATTCGTGCTTATTTACTGAAAACTCACTATCGAATTTTTGGGCCTAAAACATTACCTCCCTTACCTATGGTATGGAGGTAATAATAATATTATTATTCTTATTATTATTATTATTATTATTATTATTATTATTATTATTATAACATTGTATTATGGGTAAGATTATGTTTTATAAATTATGTTCTGTCAATCTATAACAGTATTTTACAAATTATAATTATTATTCTCCGCTTCTTTACACAACACTTATTTTATATACAGAAATATGATAAATACAGAATTTTTATTTTCTCTCTGTCGAAAAACAACCCTAATGCGGAAATCAACGATAAATCCTCCACATAAACAGAAGTGTCAGATTAAGGTTATTTATACAACTTTAGAAGCGCTGAACAAAAAACCCAATCAATACAATTGTGAAACTGTCCCATTAAACCAGTAGAACTTTTTTCCTAGTTTCATAATCCGAACCAAAAATCGGTTTAATGTAGAATTAATCAAACCACGTGTTTCAAAACATACAAGGAATCTGTTACAGTTTCGTCACTGATGAATATTTTAACAAGGTATCAGTCATTCGTTACGAATAAATCGAATGCAATGTAATGAGTTTCTTTTTTCTATTAACAATGCCTAATATAACTTATTCGACAATATTTGTAATTATGGCAGAGATAAAATTAAATATTATTTATTATTATTATTTATTACGATTACTATCTTACTCGCATATAGGAAGTAAAAAAAAAAAAATGTTGGAAGTAAAAAAAATGTTAGCTGTATGAGTACATTATAATTTATTTAAAATTAGAGCTAAACTTAAAATAATATAAGTAAAAAAATAGTATATTATGTTATTAGGAGTAGAAAGCGGTCTTTTTGTGTTGAACCCGGCTATTGCGGCCGAGGCGCTAGCCGAGGCCAAGCAAGCTGGGTAAAACACAAAAAGGGCGTTCTGCTCCGAATAAGATATACTATTTTTTCTTCAAGTGTTTCAAAGAAAACTTTTTTTATATTTTTCTAGAATTGTTTTAATTATAGCGTTTGCAATTTCAGCCATAGTTGGCTGTGTACACTACAAAACACAAACGATACAACTGTCAAATAACAATTTTTCAATATAGTCTGTGTTGCTGTGACGACTGCTGCCGCCAGCGGTGATCTAAGAAGCTAACATTTTTTTACTAGTACAATAATGAACAACATTGTTGTACTAGTAATAAAATGAATATCTTCTATAGTGTGTGTATAGTGCATAATATGAATATTATTGTACACTTGAAGAAAAATAAAATTATATAGGTACTCATTTACATTGGTATTTAAATTTTGTAAGTATACGCGATAGATTTTTTTCAAAAAAAAAAAATAATTTACTCATGATTTCCTTTACAAAAATTATAGTATCATCTGGATATGATCACTATGCTTAAGAAGAACGCATTGGCGTCTATTACAAAATACACTCTAAGGTCCGGTATTTTCATCTCTGTTAAAACGGAAAATGACGCAACACAAAATTGACACTTGGCATATTTAGCCGAAAAATTAGTCGCAGAAGCAATATACTTACATGTTTTTTACCTTTACTGATACTATATCTTTAAACATGCCGAATTATTCAATTTAAGCAAATTTTATTTATTATTTTTTGACATTTATTTGACAAGTAAAAACAAATAAACGATTTGCTTTAGTTACAATATAACAACAAAATTTATTAATAATAATATATCTGTAATGCATAAATAAAATTATCAAATTTTGTATTGAAAGTTTGTACTATGAATTCATGAAATAATCTTGACATATACCCCTCGTGCTAAAAAAATGAATTGATTAAATTTGATGTCTGGCTTATTTATAAAATTTTGCGTTTTAAAAAGTGTTATCGTACATAATAATTTAAGATAAAATCCCTCGAACTGCGGTCTCGGGTTTTTTCAAATTATTATGTACTCAAACACTTTTTCAGCAAAATTTATTGCACAAACCAGACATGTCAAATTTAATCGATTAAATTCTTAGCACTCGGGATATAACTATCATTCTATACACATGTATATTTTAAGTATATATAGGTACTTAATTTATTTCTAATAGCACTTTCCATTTATATTCTTTCATTCCTTGTCCTATCTTTCCGTGTCTTCTCCAACATCTATCTCAACATCCTCTTCTCTGACACATTCTTTTTCTTTTCATTGACTCTGACATCTGTCAGAATTTTCTTAATATAATTGTTTCCATGGTTATAGCATAGCATACCTGGCTGATTTATAATATTTAATTTTATTATAATTCTTTAACTTTATAACCATTGAATATGAAATATGAAATGCAATCAATTCGTTTAAATAAGAATAATCTTTAATATTTATAATAACATTAAATGTCAAAAAATAATATTTAATAGCGTGTTTTCAAGAAAAAACTATTAAAATCTTCAAATAAGGGTACTTTCGGTTGATCAATTATAACCAAAATCTACTCAAGAGTGCATATGAATGTAAGGAAGAGGAATACATAAAAATTGTAATTTTTGGAATTCGTGTATTGCAGATATCGAGGCCGAAATTATAGTCACACATACACACACGCACACAAACGTACAGACATCATCGTAAAAATAGTAAATTCATATTGTAGGGACCCTAAAACGTGCTTATTCATTGAAAACTCACCATCGAATTTTTTGAGCAAAGATAATACCTTCCTTACCCAGAGGTGAAATTTATATATATTATAATTCATTTGCTATTTTATTTCGATGCTATATTGTTATTTTAAGCCAAGTTTTATATTTGTCACGCTGGTGCAACCCGCTATATAAAATACATAATTTCTAGTAGCACGTCTAGTATTAAGTAAATGACATAATTACACAGCATTATTTTTATTTGTTTGTTTATGGTTCGTTTTTAATTTTATTTTTTTATTTTCAGTTGCATGTCCATTTTTTTGATGGTAGCGGTGACCTCTTTTGGTGGCAGCAGCCACGGGTAAGCACAAATTCCAAAGTTTTTTAAAAAATTATATTTACGATGTGGCATGGCATCCATTCAAGTTAAAAACGAATAAAAATAAAATTCCGCGAAGTCTAAATTTGTTGGAAAGCCTTTCGTAGGGAAGGGAGGGGGATAAAGTTGTATAAAACACTCATACTTGCGAGTTTCTCGAAGTTGTGTCATGAAAAATGAAATACACGAATAATTAAACCTATTTCGGCCGCGGAATTCGTAATGAAAAGGTGTTTTCCGACACAGAAGTTTTAATGCCTTTTAATGAAGGATTTTGTTTACATCATTAAATTAAAAATGAAAAATGCGTAAAATTGTACGTGCCCTCCAGTGATAATAAATCAAGATTAGGTGCAATCTTTCACAAAGGATTTGAAAACAAAGTTGCTAGAATTTCACTTTAAATGTTAAACGTCGCGTTTTAATAGCCTATTAGCAGCCGCACTGCATCATGGGAAGCGGCGACGCAGGGATGTATCACCAGCTTTTTCACAAGGAAATAAAATATTTTCTTTTTAAAACTCTTATTGTTATTTATTTTGATAATTGCAAGTAGAAGTTTTTAATAATACTATAAAAACGGAGAGAATATATTTTAAATTTGTAGGATGTAATCAATTCATTTGACAATCTAATTTTGTATTGAAACTAAATGTTTTTGTTTAGTTATGTAATATAGATAGATGCGTCATAAAGTATCTCTTATAATAAGAGCTCACAACTTCTACATGGGGCAATGAGTAAAAATTCTATCAGTTTCTGGACAATCTTATTTATATTTTGTAAATCGACATCTTTTGCAAATTAAAAATGGCATGAACGTATTACGAAACAATTGTGATACAGTGAATTGGCCCGGTATTCTAACCTATTGAAGTAGCGTTCGAGTTTTAAAATTGTATTTTATGAATAAATAATAGTGGGTTTTTTCACCTTTCGTCACCCTAAGGAAGGTAAGGAATTCAATAGTGAGTTTCTAATGAGTAAGAACGTTTTGGGGTCCCCAAAATACGAAATTACTATTTTTACGATAATGTCTGTATGTATGTGTGTGTGAGTGTGTGTATGTGTGCGTGCGCCCTTATGTATGAGTGCAGACGTGATTAGATTTTTTTTATAATTGGTCCACCGGAAGTAACCTCATTTGCAACTTTCAGCAGTTTTCTTGAAAAAATGCAGTTAAATATTATTTATTGACATTCATTGTTATTATAACTAAAAGGATATTTTATTCTCTATACGATTAGATTGCATTTTCATATTTCATATTCAATAGATATAGAGTTAAAGAATTATAAAGATATAAATCAGCCAGCTATTATAAACCATGGAAACTGCTAATATATTCAGATAATTTAAACTAACAGATGTTAGTATCAATGAAAAGCAAATGAATGTGGCAAAGATGAGAATGTTGAGATAGATATTGGAGAAGATACGAAAAGATAGGGTAACGAATGAAATGATAAGGGAAATAGTTCTAGAAAGATACAAGAGAGACGATTACATTGGTTTGAACATGTTCTGAGCAGAGATGAATATATTGGAAGAAGAATTAATAGCTTCGTAATAGAAGGTTGAAGAAACAGAGGAAGACCAAAGATAAGATGGAAGGACTGATTGCAGAAAACTTGAGAGAAAAGGAACTGAATACGGACGACACGCAAAACAGAAATGAGTGGAAGAAGAAGATAAGAAATAGCGGCCTCTAATGAATGGGAAAAGCTAAAGAAGAAGAAGTGTCAAGTGCAATTTGCATAGTTTTTTTAAAAAATAATACTAGAAATATAGATTTTATTGCAATAAAATTTATCTATCGAATTTGTGCATAATACACACAGGATTGACGGAAGGTAATGTGCTGGCCACATCAGATTTTTTTTTTTATTAATGAAACCTATATTTGAAACAAATTTTATTTATAATTTAATGAATGTTGATATTTTTAAGTTTTAAGATTAAAGTTGACATTTGACAAGTGAAGTGCGGATTTTTTGCCTTTAAAAGGGGAGAATACGAACCATAGTTTGTTTAATAACTAATAAATAAATAAGTAAATAAAACTGTCACCAATGTTTATAATATAAAATAATAATAGGTCCGTTATAGTTCCTAGTGAATGGATTTTTATAAATTTTATATGAATTAAATATGAATTTTGAATACTAATAAATGATAAAAAAAACCTGCTGTGACCAGCACATGACCTCCCGCCAGTTCCATGTGTAAAATAGCAGTGAGCTTTAAGTAAAGTATCACTTCCGGTTGATCGTTTGTTCCAATAAATAGAAAAGTCTGCAATACTAAATTTTAGATTATATTTTATGTTTTCCCTCGAAAATAAGAGCTCCAAATTAAGAACCACATACAGTTTATTATATATGTATAGTCAAAAGCTAATATTTTTTTTCCAATCATTTACGAATTTTAAACACCAAATTAGAGAAGTTTTCTCATTAATATAAAAGTCTTAAATACTAAATTTCAAAAGTTTAGAAACTTATGGGTTTCAAGTAAAGTATTACATCCGGTTGTCCAAATATACCCAAAATTTAATCACCTTTGAATGCAGAAAGCTTAAATACGGAATATAGAATTTTTTGGAAGTTTAATAATTATGAGTTATCGTGGGGGAAAAAATCATCACACACATAGACATAGTAAAAGCGTGTGGGACCCCAAATTCGTTCTTATTCACTAAAAACTTAATATAGAATTTTTAGACTGAAAACATTACATCTTACCTATGTATGTAGGTTGG
This sequence comes from Harpalus rufipes, assembly GCA_951394225.1. Taxonomy (NCBI): domain Eukaryota; kingdom Metazoa; phylum Arthropoda; class Insecta; order Coleoptera; family Carabidae; genus Harpalus; species Harpalus rufipes. The sequence continues at coordinate 13,739,144 of OX596277.1, forward strand.
TGAGAGGTAAAAATATATTTTTTATACACATAGTAATACAATTATTACGTAATAATTTCATGTAAACCAATGAGCATGTTGCAGACACAGCCGTTTGTTAGCAATGATAAGTGACATCTATATACGAAAGTTTATATCAGATTTGAGCTGTAACATATTTCGATTCTCTTTTTTATGGCGCAGTGTCACTGACGTTACTATAGTACGGATCCTACCAGAAATGCAGGACAAGGGTCAGGACAAAAAAGAAATGCCGATTTATTTGAGAGCTGACAGATAACAATTTTTTCGCTGATATTTGGTTTTCCTTTTGACCAGTCACAGGACAGAAATCATTTCCCTATCTAAATCGATGATTCATTCATATTTAAAACGATGTATATATCTCAATCCATTTTGCCAGCGGTGATAGATGGAGATGACACAGTTTTTCTAAACCTTGTTGATGAGAAAATAGGGATGCGTAAAAACAATATTCGCGATTCCAAATTCCAATACTACGAAAGGTGGATTGAAAAGTTCACGTGCTAATCAAACCCACAGAGGGTAGCACTAGCACTAGATGCGCGATTATTTTTATTCACAATCGGAAAGTAATATAGAGATTTCTAACTTTTATAAAGTTGGGAAGGTAGTTATTGTTAACCTCAATGTCGAAGGCGGGAAGATGCCACATCCCAACTTGAGAGCTATTTCCCATTCTCAGCCTGAGAGATCAGTGATAGGTATTTATGAGATGTAAACAAACCTTCTTTGCATTTTATATGTAAAGAAACGAATGAAATTGTAAATAATATAAATAAATGTAGGTAAATATGAAATCAAAATTTAAGGTTAGTAATCATACTGACAGTTCATGTGACAAATGAACAAGATCAGACCATTCGTTTATTTATGTTATTATTATCAATTACTCATTATTAATTTTCGATTGCGAATAAAATAGTATAATAACCTCGGTGAAAAGTGAAAATTTTTATTATGCCTCGGGCTATAGCTAACCTAAGCGATTCGCGCCTTGGTTAGTTATTTTAGCTCTCGACAGTAATGAAACACTTTCCACCTCTGTTAGTAATATACTACTTGTTAGGTTATGCCAACTGTCATTAGTGTTTATGACTTCATTGGAATTTATTGAATTAATGTGTGCATTGACTTTTAAAAAAATGCAATTGCAAGTGATAAAATATGTGCACAGAAAGGGCTTAACACCGGAATAAATTCATGTAGAAATAAGAAAAGGCAAATACTTTGGGAACATCTTGCTCGTCATTCTCAATGGTAACAATATTGGGCAGTTGAATTTAAAGGGGGAGGGAAAGCATTGAAGATGATTTTTGCAGTGGAAGGCCCGTAAGAGCCTTCTCACGCTACAATCATATCTCTGACTTTTTGTCGTTAACTTATTTTGTACGACCAACTCGATCTATCACACTGCAATCGATCAACTTTTAGTGGATTTTCCTATTTGACGTTGGTTATGATATGGTTTCTTTAATGACAACATATTTCAAATTTCTTTGACAACAAATTATTTTCTTCTAAAATGATCAAAACGATGGAAAAAATAATGTAATTAAGTGTAAGCATAATAATTTTATGCGCATCAAACAAAAAAATCTTGGAGCTCGCCAACTTCTAATGCTTCTGCATTTATATTTTACATTCCTGTACCTCAAAGACAGTTATGCTTACGCAATAGAGAAGTCAGCGATAAATAGTCAGAGGAAATGAAATCGATTCCATTTCATTAACAGGATCGCTGATTTCCTTGTAGCTATAACACTGGAGTTAGTCAGCGATATGAACCGAAGTCATGGATAATGCGTGACTAGTCAAAGATACTACTTCTATAGCAGTACTAATAAATAAGGGTTAAATTCATAATAGCATTCTTTTGACACAGATATAGTTTATTACGAGCTTACCCCACAAATGTACAATAATTAACATATAATAAGACTATACTCTAGAATAAACTTTCCATAAACGTCATTTTAACACAGGGTTAAGAGATATTCTTGGAATACCTAAATACCAGAAAATTATTTATTATTACCGCTGTTATTATGATAAGGCCTTAACTGTTACCAGTGAGGAAAACATCAATTTGATTTACAATAGTAGATTGACGATTGGCGAATCAAGGTTCTGATGGTTGATTTCGAAATGTTTGTTACTACCGAAGAGACATGAGTTCACTACTGTCACCCTGAATTAAAGCAAGAATCGAAAAAGTGGATACACAGGGGTTCACCACCTCCCAAAAACCACAATACAAAAATTTCAATCAAATCACAAATTAGTGAATTAACTTGAAGTTTCGCAGAGACACTAATGATAGTTCACATAACCACAAAAAAAAATTGTGCAGCCAGTACTGCTCTTCCTGTTAGGCCGCCAACTTTTAAATCTATCTTCGTACTACGTTAGCATTGGCGTAGCGCCAATTGTATGATTGTAGAGTGATAAGAGAGAAAGCGGTTCGAACTTGCAGTGTAATAGATCGAATTGGTCATATAAAATAAGTTAACAAAAAGGAGTCAGAAATATGACTGTAGCGTGATAAGGCCTTTACAGGCCATCCACTGCAAAAATCATCTTATTATTATTATTATCTCATTTAAATTAAGCTGCCCAATATTGTTACCATTGAGAATGAAGAGCAAGATGTTCCCAAAGTATTTGCCATGTCTTATGTCTTCATGAATTTATTTCGGTGTTAAGCAAATATTTGATCACTGTACAGTAAAATTTTTGAAAGATGTCCGATCAAGGGCATCTGTATCACGAACGAATTAACAAATAGGCATACATTTATCTCTTTCTTTTGTAAAGGCTGTAAGACTGTGTGATAAGGATGGATATAACACGCTTGTCTTTCAAAAATTCATATTGTTTCGACTAAGTTAGGACATTCCATTTATAAACGATGCTCGTTGTTGATAATACTTTCGCTGTAACGTAAATTTATTTATTAATTCAGATACATTACCTGGATTCATAGCCGTACGTATAACGTTATATTCTGTCAGAGTCACTGACACTGACATTGTGTCAGTATCTTATTTTTAACATATATGGTTTTACATTTGCTTATAAACTTACTAGTTGACTTATTTTTAAATTTTGAATGTTTTTCCTGTAATATATATATATATATATATATATATATATATATATATATATATATATATATATATATATATATATTTTATAATAATAAAATAACAGTAGTATCTTACGTACCCTCATAAAAACTAAGCAAACGACACTACTGAATTTGTCATGATGGGCGGAGCAAAAATCTGAATTCATACAATTCGTAGACAACCTTGATCGGACATCTTTCAAAAATTTTACTGTACGTTGCAATTACATTTTTTTTAAAGTCAATGCATACTTTAATTCAATAAATTCCAATGAAGTCAGAAACACTAATGACAGTTCGCATAACCTAACAAATAGTATATTACTAACCGAGGTGGAAAGTGTTTCATTACTGTCGAGAGCTAAGATAACTAACCAAGGCGCGAATCGCTTAGGTTAGCTATAGCCCGAGGCATAATGAAACTTTTCACTTTTCACCGAGGTTTGTATACTATTTTATTCGCAATCGAAAATTAATAATGAGTAATTGAAAATAATAACATAAATAAACGAATGGTCTGATCTTGTTCATTTGTCACATTAACTGTCAGTATGATTACTAACCTTAAATTTTGATTTCATATTTACCTACATTTATTTATATTATTTACAATTTCATTCGTTTCTTTACATATAAAATGCAAAGAAGGTTTGTTTACATCTCATAAATACCTATCACTGTAATCACTGATCTCTCAGGCTGAGAATGGTAAATAGCTCTCAAGTTGGGATGTGGCATCTTCCCGCCTTCGACACTGAGGTTAACAATAACTACCTTCGCTACCTTCCCACCATCCCACCTTTATAAAAGTTAGAAATCTCCATTTTACTTTCCGATTGTGAATAAAAATAATCGCGCATCTAGTGCTAGTGCTACCCTCTGTGGGTTCGGTTAGCACGTAGCATCTTTCGTAGTATTGGAATTTGAAATCGCGAATATTGTTTGTACGCATCAATATTCTCTCATCAGTAAGGTTTAGAAAAACTGTGTCATCTCCATCTATCACCGCTGGCAAAATGGATTGAGTCTACAGGGTGTTATATTTTAATGGACCCAGCAAATATCTCGCTTATTAGTTAGTAATTTCTTTCATATAACATGATTTATACAGCAAAAATCATGAAATAGTATAGTTTATATGTAGCATACAAACTATATTATTTCAGGATTTTTAACTATGTGGTTTATTTAACCTTTATTTTTCTTTCTCGTACGACACTGGTTTTGAAACGACTCTGGTTTCATCACTATAAACCTTCCACCCTCTGGCTATTGAGGAAGCTTTATATATTGTATTACACGTGATCTGGGTTTGCGTCCATGTTGTCTGTCTGTTTTCATTACAGCCCAACACTCATAAAGTATTTGTGTTTATTAAAATTTTATTTCCAGTCACCAGCATTCGCTGCCCTACAGCTAGATGAATGAGTTTTTTAATACGAATTTGTAAATGTCGTCGTAAGTTCTAAATGATATTTAACAGGGAAATTTACAGTTTATGGTGTGGCAGTTATCAAGGTTTTAATTTAGAGAGAATTGAATTTTAATTTGATTACAATCAAATATAAAACTTTACTGTATTATTAAATGAATTTTTATATTTAACTTCAGTTCTAATCTACACCATCTTTTTAGAATAGGAAATTCAAGATAATATTTGTCATAAATTATGTTACTTTTAATCTCAGGAATATACCATACAATTTATCTTTCAAAGAAATTTAAATATTAAATTACCACTGACGGCCGAATTCACCATTCTTTAATCACGAGTTGATCTACAGATCAACGCTGATTCTGAATCAATCCAATCCAGCTTTAAAAATCAAGCTAATCTACTAATCAAAATCAATGATCAACTGATTCGTCATATCCCATGAATCAAACACTTATCACATCTTTGAATCCTATTTTTGACATTTATAGCTATCTCAGGATTCTGTCTGTATTACTTATTTGTAACTTTGCATCATGCTTCTTCTTTATCTTTATTTAAAATCGTATTGGTTTTAGTATTGTCAAATATACATTTATATATTTCAATTTCACTATATTTAAAAACACTCCTTTATTGGAATCAGTGCAATTTCTCCCTATATCAAAATAAAAATATAATAATAGGAAAAATATAAAATTGATTGTAAAAATAATAATAATACAGGTTAGAACAATTATTACTGAGTATTTACAGGTTGACATTTACCGTGTTACAATTGTTTTAGTTCATTGTTTTATTTCAAGCCATAGTCATGGCTCACTATTCTCTTTTCGACTAGGTGTATAAAAAAGTGCCCGCCATTTTACTTTTTAATAATGTAACATATGGATTATTTTACATGATTGTAAAGCAAATTTGAAGTACTTTTTAAATTTGTAAAAAAATATAGTATGTTTTATTTGAAATTTCAAAGTTGATATTAATTACTAATAAACCGGAAGTGGTATCATGAATGTACAACCGTCATCAAGTAGCTTCCATATTGCTGTATAAATCATGTTATATGAAAGAAATTACTAACTTAATAAATTGTCTATAAATGAAGAAAATATTGTCAACGCAAGTATGGATGTAAGCGCGAATGAACATAAAGCGATTGTTCGGGTCCTTTGATGTGTGTTGATTTATCGATTCGGCACTGGAAACATTCGTGTTCGGTCAGCAATACCGAATATTTGCTAACGAACACGAATTTTTGGTCCATGCATGCGTTGTTTGTATGGAGCAGGGGTTACAATAAAAAAAATTAACAATCAATTTCAAATAAAAAAATCTGTTGTGGCCAGCACAATACCTTCCGTCAATCCTGTATGTTATGTATAAATTCCATACATAAATTTTCTTGTAAATGATTCTAAATTTCTGGTAAAATTATTTCATAAACAAACTATGCAAATTGTACTTGACACTAACATCTTCTTCTTTAGCCTTCCCCATTCGTTAGGGATCGCTATTTTTTATATTCTTCTTCCACTCATTTCTGTTTTACGTGTCGTTCTCATTCAGTTCCTTTTCTCTCATGTCTTCGGCAATACAGTACTTCCATCTTATCTTTGGTCTTCCTCTGTTTCTTCAACCTTCTATTACTAAGCTATTCTTTCTTCATCCAATACTCATTTCTACTCATGACATTTTCAAACCAATGTAATCATCTCGCTTGTATCTTTCTAGAAACTTATAACACTAGAGTTATTTCCTTATCTGTCTTCCCCAACATCTACTTCAACATACTCATCTCTACCATATTATTTTACTTTTTATTTATACTGACATCTGTCAATTTGAATTATATGAATATATTAGTAGTTTCCTTTTTTAACATAGCTGGCTGATTTATAAAATTTAATTTCTTTAAAATTCTTTAACTCTATATCTATTGAATATGAAGTATAAAATGCAATCAAATCGTATAGAGAATAATATATTCTTTAAGTTATAGTAATGTTAAATGTCAATAAATCAATTTTAACTGTTAAATCTTCAAATGAGGTTACTTCCGGTTCACCAATTATAACCAAAATCTAATCAGTTGTTTTTCTGGATGTAAACTTGAGGAATACGAAAAAATTATAATTTTTGGAATCGTGGTATTGAAGTTTTGCGATCCGAAACTTTTGTCACATACACACAGACACACACACATACACACAGACACACATACATACATACATACAGACATCATCGTAAAAATGGTAAAATCGTATTATAGGGACCCTAAAACATGCTTATTCACTAAAAACTCATCATTGAATTTTTTGACCAAAGACAATACCTTCCTTACCTAAAGGTGACGGAAGGTAAAAATATTAATATTATATAAAAACTGCATTTTCGTCAGCAAGACAAATTTCAATACTTAATTAATAATAGAAGCTAAGATCCAACATTTACTTTTTTAATTTTTATTAACAAAATATATGTAAATAAAACGTAAAAGACTAACGTTTAAATAGGGTTGTTGCACATCTTTTTTATTATTTTATGTGAAAGATTATATATATTAATTCATAGTAAACTGACAAAAAATTATTTTTTGTTCATATTTTTACCTTCCGTTACCTAGGTAAAGTAGGTATTGCTTTAGTTGTGTGTGTGTGTGTGTGTGTGTGTGTGTGTGTGTGTGTGTGTGTGTGTGTGTGTGTATGTGTGACTGAGTGTATTCGACGGTCGTTCCGGATCTTATAAGTCCAATACTACAATTCCAAAAATTATAATTCTTTCATATTCCTCTTTCGTACGTTCATATGAAGAGTTGATTAGATTTTGATTACAATTGGTTAACCGGGAGTATCTTCATTTGAAGATTTTAACAGTTTTTCTTGAAAAAACGCAGTTAACTATCATTTATTGACATTTAACATTATTATAACTTAAATAATATATTATTCCCTATACGATTTGATTGCATTTTATACTTCATATTCAATAGATATAGAGTTAAAGAATTATAAAGATATTAAATTTCATAAATCAGCCAGATATACTAACCATGGAAACTGTTAATATATTCAGATAATTCAGATTGACAGATGTCAGTATCAATGAAAAGTAAATGAATCTGGCAGACATGAGGATGTTGCGATAAATGTTGGGGAAGACATGGAAAGACAGGTAAGGAATGAAAGGATAAGGGAAATGGATCGTGTGAAAGAAGTTTCTAGAAATATATAAGAGAGACATTTATATTGGTTTCAACATGCCATGAGGAGAGATGAAGAATATATTGAAAGAAGAATGAATAGCTTAGTAATAGAAAGTAGAAGAAACAGAGGAAGACCAAAGATAAGATAGAAGGACTGTCGCGGAAGACGCTAAAAAAGGAACTGAATGAGGACGACACGCAAAACAGAAATGAGTGAAAAAGAAAATAATAAGTACTGACCTCTAACGAATGGAAAAAGCTAAAGAACAAGAAGATATCAGTGTCAAGTGCAATTTGCATAGTTTGTTTATGCAATAATTTTACTGGAAATGTAGAATCTTTTGCAAGAAAATTTGTGAATGGAATTTGTACATAATACACAGGATTGGCGGAAGGTAATGTGCTGGCTACATCAGATTTTTTTATATATTATATTAGTTAATTTAAAAATATGAAAATTAGTATAATTACCTAGAAATGTACAGTTAATAATTTAAAGTGTGTTTCATATTTTTATATTTTTTAAGCAAGTTATTGAATTTTAAACGCAACTGACTATAATTATGAATCCGATAGTAGAATGCTTTATCAGCAGGTACCAAGCTTACTTCCCTATACGCTAAACCTGTGATGAAAATTAACAAGACTAAATTGAAAATAAAGTTTCTTCCCTGTACTCATTATATGTACATACATCATTCTATTATAACAAAGTATGGATAACGGAGAATGTTACATCCAACAACGGATAAAATAATGCTATATTTATTTGTATTTCTTTCATTTTTCTGATTTTGAACGAAGTCTTTCTCTTAATTTGATGAGAGCTGCGATGAATTTTGTCTGAATGCGACCCTGGGTCGTGTGTATTCGTGTGGAATTGACGATATCCTACACTTGTACATTGTTCACAGCAGGTACGAGCAATTTTATTCAAAAGAGATGGAAATTGTATAGAGATGTATTAAAAAAATACATAGACGGCATTTGGCGAAATTTACTTTCTTTATATGTTTTACTTTATTTGCTACTGGATGCACGCTTCAATTATTTTATATACCAACATAAATGTTCATTTCTAGCGCAAAGAACAATGAAATAGATTTGTTGGACGTTACATTTTATTGTAAATTATTATATTTTACTCTTCTACATGCTGTTAATAGCAAATTACAACTGTATGAAATGGGGCTTTATTGTGCTTTTAATACCTGTTCCTCAAATGAAAATTTTATCGTAATTTTTTTATTATCTCTTTATATTATCTCTCTTGTATCATTATATCTGTTATACAATTTAGTTCTTCATATTTTTCATCTTTATCTTTTGCGCTTTATAAGAATTGTAATATACTGCTGCCACAAATATTTTCCATTAGCAAATGCAAGTTCTGTATCTTTCAATAAAGAAATATTTATTTAAGTACAGTAAAATTTTTGAAAGATGTCCGATGAAGGTTGGCTACGAATTGTATGAATTCAGATTTTTGCTCCGCCCATCATGACAAATTCAGTAGTGTCGTTTGCTTAGTTTTTATGAGGGTACGTAAGATACTACTGTTATTTTATTATTATAAAAATATATATTACAGGAAAAGCATTCAAAATTCAAAAATAAGTCAACTAGTAAGTTTATAAGCAAATGTAAAACCAAATATGTTAAAAATAAGAAACTGACACAATGTCAGAGTCAGTGACTCTGACAGAATATAACGTTATACGTACGGCTATGAATCCAGGTAATGTATCTGAATTAATAAATAAACTTACGTTACAGCGAAAGTATTATCAACAACGAGCATCGTTTATAAATGGAATGTCCTAACTTAGTCGAAACAATATGAATTTTTGAAAGACAAGCGTGTTATATCCATCCTTATCACACACTCTTGCAGCCTTTGCAAAAGAAAGAGATAAATGTATACCTATTTGTTAATTCGTTCGTGATACAGATGCCCTAGATCGGACATCTTTCAAAATTTTTACTGTAAGCGAACAATGCTTAACTGATGCGAGAACTGACCCCAAATACGTTTTCCATAAGAACTGGAGCCTCTTAAAACTGACCAATTACATCATAGTTCAAAATGTGTGTGTGTGTGTGTGTGTGTGTGTATGGATGTTGGAAGTACGGTTTCTCAAATACTATAAGATTCCTTAATCTAATATTCATGGGAAGAACCAGTTGAGATATTTAAATGTTTGTAATTGACAGATAAATATAAATACAAAATGTCAGTGTCAATAATCAACAGTTACAGAAAGTTTCTTCTGGGAAGTAGGTACATTTAATATTTCTTATTGTATTATTAATTAAATATTTAAAATTAAAGATATATTAATATTATATATCCTTAAGAAATACCGCTAATACCGTCAATGAATATGAAGAATTTTGAACATATTAGAAGAGTAGGATAAAATTCCTTATAGACCCAAAGAATAGATACAACATACTTACATTTGAAATTATTTATATGGGTACAAGAAATATTAAATTCATTAATTATGTAACATAATATAGAAATGGCGACAGGTATTGTTCTGACCACAACAGATTTATTTTGTAAGTTTTGATGAATATTCAAAACTACAATTATAGTGAAAATGATTAAGCAGAGGATTCACGTCATCGACCTGAAAAAAACCTTATAAAATGAAAAAATATTAATGATATTTTCAATTATTTCCAAGGCAATCGTTATTCCTTTTACGGAATATAAAATTATTTGAAATGATTGTAGTGTATTTGCGAACCATACGTTGGTACTACTGAGAATCACCATATTGTGTCAAATAATTTTATATTACGTAAAAGGAATTTATTTTGGGCCAGTTTTACAATCTCCGGTTAAAATTTTAACTGTCAGTTAAATAAATAAAATTGAAACGAAACGTACTATCAAATGACAAATTAAACATTGCTGTCAATAATCCGATTCTATGTTTTTTATTTAACTTACGGTTAAAATTCTAACCGGAGATTGTAAAAACGGCGCTAAGAAATAATTGTAAATTAATTAATATATACGTTTTTTTAAAACTAGTATAATTTTTTCTTCTTTTTTAAAAATAAATAGCAATTAATAATTACTAGAAGTTATATTTCTGTTTATAAGGTTTTTTCAGGTTGATGACATGACTTCTCTGCCTAATCATTTCCACCATATCTAAAAATCAACTTGTTCAAAAGAATATTTCATATTTTCCAAATTGTAATAATTTGTCGAAAACTTTGCCTAGTTACAATTTCTTTAATTAAGACCATGTTCAAAATAATATATTACTGTATAAAAATGCTGCGGGTCAATTTCATGATTTTTAAAAATAATTCACAAATATTTCAGCTTTATCAAAATCCTTTTGAGGTTGTGATCAACAATCTTGACGAGAATTCGCAATTAGAGCTTCTTGATATTAAAGCTAATGATGTGTTGAAGTTACAATTTAAAAATTGAAATTTGATTCTCTTTTGTACATTAATGAAAGAGTAATCGAAAAATTTCACCAAAAAAATTGTATCAATTTTTGGTAGTACGCATATTATGCGAAAAAAGATAAGTAGGTATAATTTAGATTTATAATCCTTTTGAAAATTATGATAATATAATTTACGTTTTATAACTTGTTAAAATTTAATACTAGGCATATTAAAAATGCATAAAATAATTGGTAAAATATTTATTATATATATTTATATGTGTATGTACAATATTCTGTTTTCGCAAAATGCAATTTAATTATCGTGTCGTAAAATAATCCGGGTTGTTCACTCATTAACATTAACAAATGATATAGTTTCTCTAATTAAATTAATATACATTAGTTTGTGATTTGCAGTATTATTTAGTTGAGAGTTTCATTGTTTCAATATACGCCAGAAACCAATATTGTGTAGGCGTCGAATAACGCTAATTTAACAATATAAAATAACACTACAATAATTAAAATTTTCTGCTCCAAATAAACAGAAAATATTAAATAAAAATCTGTTGTGGCCATCATAATACCTGGCGCCCTTTCCATTGTGGTACATATAAGTATTGAATTTAACATTTCTTGTACACACAAAAAATTCTAATTACACCTAATATTTATATTTACGCATTTTTTATAATTTTAAATTCATTCTATGAGCAAATTTTTTCCATTTCTTCTAAATGTTCGAGGTTTTTCTAATTCATTAACGAGATTGGCGGTATTTCTGAGGGTTAATGTAATATACCTGTAATTTTAAATATATAATTAATAATATAATATGAAATATTAAATATCGTTCCCAGAAAAAGCCTTTAGTACTATTTCCGAACTCTTGAATCTATTCAACCCTTCCCATTACTATTAGGTTGAGGAATTCGTAGTTACACAGGTCTTTAGTCTCATAGAATTTGAGAAATCGTACCTCCAACAACCTAACACACATACACACACATCCCCAAACACACACACACACACACACACACAGACTTCATCGTACAAATGTTATTATCGGATTCTAGGGACCTTAAAACTTGCTTATTCACTAAAATCTGGATATACGATTTTTAGCATGATTCCAATATACCTCTCTTAGCGAGAAGTAAAAATGTAAATATAAAGTGTAATAATAAGGCTTGTATGGTCCACGTATGTTGTACATTTATTGTAGAACGTTCCGGGCGTGTACAACATACGTGGACCATATACAAGCCTTATAATTACACTTTATAATTCATCAGCGGTAGGTCCTTCCATCCCTTGAACAAAAATGTAATTAATTATGCACAAAATTTAATATGAACCTGACTAATAATGACAGGAATATTAACAAACTTATTTTCGTTAGCAAGATAATTATTTCAGTGTATCTACATTTTTGAACAAATCTAATTTCACAATTAAATGAAATAAAGGTAAATAAAACATCTGTGAAAACATTTAATTAGGAACAGAAAACGTCGTGTTTTAACCTTAAATACATATTTATTGTTGGTATAACAAGTCCTTTAACTTTCTGTAAAACTTGAGTTACCTGGGACAGGCGGTATATAGCATTTTCTGCAAATAAAAACTTTTGCATTTATAAATGAGTACAACCACTTTCCAGTAACACCCACACAATTACGATAATAAATCTTAATATGGATATTTTTCCCTAATTAACATTTTACATTTGATAAATTTAAAGTAGTGGGTTCAAATCCTTCTAATACTCATTTGAAATAATGTTGTGTGGGTGTGAAACTACTATAAACTTTGGAAGTTGCAAGTCATGAGTAATATTACGTTTCACAACCCACGTTGTCTACGTATTCACGACGAAAGTAACATAATTATTATTAAATGAGGTCCTGAACCATAGTAACAAATTAGAAATTGGGTCATTTATATCAAAACTAGACCGTAAAATTATATCTAACAAAATTTTAAAAATTATAAATTTTAAAAATAATCCCCTTAATATCTATGTAATACATCTACGCTATATTCCAAATTCTTGCTACTTTCAAGCCTCTGCTCAGGGACGGATTAACTCTTTTGCCGCCCGTAGGCACACAGAAAATTGCCGCCCATTTTTTTAGAAAAATGCGTATTGAGCTTTTCTCAGAAACAATGACGTAAAAACCGTAATGGACATATATGTATGATATCCACTTTTTGTAAGAATAATGTTAATAAATGCCGCCCCGAAAATTTGCCGCCGTAGGCACGTGCCTACTGTGCCTATGCGTAAATCCGCCACTGCTTCTGCTTAATACAAGAATTCATAAAATAACAAAATAACGATAGTAAACCAAATAATATTTATTTGAACAACTGCTTCCACGTCAGATAGAAATCACGTATGTTTGAATAAAATGAAAGATATACACCGATTACGATCACTTGAGCTACACGTTCGTCATAGTTTGATGTTCGCATCATAGATTCAGGAAAATATATAGTATAGTAGAAATGATTAGGCAGAAGACGTACGTCATCAACCTATTAAAAACCTTATAAAATAAAATGAACTTATAGAAATTGAGTGTTATTTATTTAAAAAAAAAGTACTAGTAGTAAGTAATGTATACAGGGTGTAACCCAACCTGTGTAACAAAATTTAAGGGTGTATATTATTGGACGCACTGATCATGAATCAAAATGAATTTTGTTGAAATTCGCAAATTAAAAAATGGGTCCAAGCAAATGAACAGTTTTGGGCCACTGGGTTGATAGCAACTTTTAATATTACAATATTTGATAGAAACATTAGATAATTAATAAGTACCTAATAGAATATTCAATGGGTATTGTGTAATATACAAATTAATCAACTTTTTTTTTATCAGTAAGTTTTTGGCAGTGCAGCATTGTGTATTGCTGTGAATGGTGACAACTTTGAATAATTTTTAAGTAAAAAAATTCGCATTTTTTTCCCTGTTTTTGTAAATTATGTGAGATTCTGTAAGTACCTACAAATTTCATTTTTTCCTGTATGTAAAATTATTATTACATTAATACACAACTATTTTCTAACATTTTTTTGTATTTAAATGTGACAACCAGTGGTACCCAAAATAATATTGTGTTGCAAACTACTGTTAATTTTACGAATTTCAACAAAATTGTGACAACTGTGATGGAAAACCCCTATTTGCAATGTTTTAATGAAAGCATAGAATTTAAATTTCCTACGCATATTGAATTATATTCATAATGCATTTTTTTTTTACTTAGAATTTACTTTCACATTTATTATATTAATAATAAATAATTTTTAAGTTTATTTTATATTTTAATATGTATAATATATGATTAAAATAAAACAACATGAAAAAAAATCTGTTGTGGCCAGCACAATATCTCTCGCCATTTTCATTTTATGTTGCATAGGGCGCGAGCAGTTATGTAACTTTGGTGGCCTTGGCAAGCAGATATGGGGGCCCATGTCAGAATGAGAGCTAGTAATATACATAGGTGTCCAGTATCATAAGTTTTCATCCGAAACATTATGATTTTCCAAATCCATGTGGATTATTTTCCTCGACAATGGATGACAAATAAACATCAGAATATTTTGAAATTTTGAATGAAAAATTATGACATATGACAATTGTGACATCTATGTAAATAAGTACTAGCCGTCATTCTGACACGGATCCTCATATCTGCTTGCTAAGGCCAACAAAGTCACATGCCTGCTCACGCCCTATACGTAACGAATTTAACTTTTCTTGTATACACACAAATAATTGAAATTGTTTCTCTTCTTTCGTTCTATGAGAAATTTTGTCCTACTATTCTAATATGTTCAAAATTCTTCAAATTCATTGACGGTATTAGCAGTATTTCTCAAGGATATATGTAATATTAACATACCTGTAATTTAAATACATATTAAATTAATAATACAATAATAGATATTAAATGTACTCATACCTCCCAGAAAAATCTGACACTAACATTTTGCATTTACTTGTCAATTACAAAAATTTGAATATCGCAACTGTTTTTCGGGCAACGAGATTTATTACAACAGATTATTCTATATTATTATATACTATATCTCGCTATATCTCCAAACCTATACGAGATATAATAAAAAATTTAAATGTGTCAGATTGAGAATTTAATTATCTTTAATATTTGTAGTAACAAATTTTCAAAAAATAATATTTAGAATTTTTCTTTTTAGAAACTACCACTTTCGGTTATCCAATTGTTACCAGAACCTATTCAACTCTCCCCATTACTGTTAGATTGAGGAATCCGTAGTTATACAGGTCTTTAGTCTTATAGAATTTGAGAAATCGTGTCTCCAACAACCTCACACACACACACACATCCACACACTCACACACACACACACACACACACACACACACACACACACACACACACACACACACACACACAGACATCATTGTAAAAATGTTAAAATCGGACTCTATGGACCTTAAATCGTGCTTATTCAGTAAAATCTGGATATGCGATTTTTAGCATGAATCCAATACCTCTCTTAGCGAGAGGTAAAAAACAAAATATTTTAATTCATTGAAAAACGTAGTTATAGAAAAACGTATTTGAAGTTAATGTTGCATAATCTTAAACTTTAAAATTTTACAATTTATACAAAATTAAAATTACGGCTTATAATAAATTATTTTAGAAACTTATGGCGTGTACCACCGGTGGTACACGCCGGCCCTGACGAAAGAACGTCGGGTAGAAATTGTAAGTAATAAGATGTGTTATAAAGTTTTACAGTGTTAAATAATTTAATTTTTAAAAATATTACACTATTGATAGTATTTTATGTAGAAATTTCATTCTACACTATGATCAGTGCAATCGTGTTCCTAACGAAACAGGTCAAAAATCGTCAGTTCGCAAGCCTGATCGCAAGGTAGTAGTTTGTTGTGATATTTAGCAGTGAATAGACGTATGTGTGAAATGATAATTTTATAAACTAACATTTAAAGTGAAAGACAAAATCTTGTGTAAATGTATTTTCTTAAACGAAGGCATCAGGTCCGAAGATTTTCCATTACTCCAGTAAGTACAATCTATGTAAAAAGTAAAATACGAGTACATCATATATAAATAAGATTTGTAAACATAATTGTTCTTGTTTATAATATACATATATGTATCTTGTAACATTACATGATCAAAATACATAATTTGGTGCAATGTTATGAAAATATGTGTACCTATTCGATTTTGAACAACAAACAACAAACTTTTTACCAAATATATAAATGGTCAAATTTACACATCATATGCCCAAAATTATAATAGTTCGGCCAGCATAATATTTTACCTTGACATTTCATATATTATAAAAACTCAATAAATATTTTATTCTAACAAAATTATATTATTACCGTAAAATATACAATTTCAGATTATATTAAGAATAAAAAGTGTTTCGATATCAATAAGGTTTTAAACTAAATTAAATTAACTTCAACACACGAATCAGAATAGTTCGGCCACTTATTTTAATATTGCATTGTGCTCTCTTTATTGACCATAACGGCTTTAATTCTGTTTAACTAACTTTGCAAACTTATCAGGTTTAATATTATCTCATGCTTGTTGAAATTTTACTTTTAATTCCTTTATTGTGCGTGCCGGATTCTTACGCAGTTCCTTTTTAATTTTATGCCAAATGTACTCAATTGGGGACAAATTCGGACTACTTGAAATATAATTTGGAGTAGGAATATTATGATTATCAAGCTAGGTTTTAACGTTTTTTGCCGAATGACTGGGTATCGTCTTGGTGCAAAACGTAGCTCTCATCGACGAACTGGTATAAAGGAATCGATGGTAAAGAAACATCTTTATATAGTTTGGTTCACGAAAGATGACAATTCAAGGTCATTTATTAACCATATGGTGTAGTATTACTTACAGATAACTTCACTGCATTTCATATACATAGACGTGCAACAGAAATATTTATGGCATATATTTTAACTGAAAAAATAAATTAATTTATTAGAAAATTATGTTTCTTTTTTAAATAATACCTTTCTCAAAGATTTATGCTCTTCACCTGTTTTTGCAAAAGACAATAACCTAGACTTGACAAAAACCATGGAATAATAATTTGATTTAAATGTCAACGTCACTGGGTAAATATTAGCATAAAGGGCAGTGTGGTAGATAATTAGATATCTGTTACTCTACGACATACGTCATTAATATTTGTAATGTGTTAGAAAGTAATGTCACCATTTACGTATATCTGTCACCCAACATAAACTATATAGACATACGTCAAGTAATTTTTCTCTTTCTAACATGAAATATTGCTAAGGTACTACTGTATTATATGTTGTGTATTCTTTCTTCGAACAAGTGACCTTGAATTGTCATCTTTCGTGAACCAATGTTTATCTATATTTATCAGTATTAACAGTACCATTTATAAAATGTAGCTCTTTTAATCAGTCTGTTCAATAAAAAACCTAACTCGGAGTAGGCTTTGAACAGAGAAACGTATGTCTGATCATTATTCATTTTAAAAATTGATCTTGAAATGTAATTTTATGGAGAAAAGATAATAAAGAAGGATACAGTATATTGTCATTCGCCGTTTTCTGATTTGTATTCATTTTTAAAATAAGATTCAAGAAGAAAAGATTTGATTTCTTTAGATAACATTTTTGAAAATATCTCGTGTCAAATTGACATTTAATTAAATAATTTTAAATTGACATACGTTTCTTTGTTCATAGCCTACTCTAAGTTAGGTTTTTTTTTAACACACTGTACAATCTCCGGTAAACCTGCAGCAGAGCTACTTCACCTCCGATTTCCATGAAAATTTGTGAAAAGATTCCTCTCAGCGTGCAAAATATGGGAAAAATATTAACAATTGGCGGTCGAAATGATTTAACCTTAATATCGTTTTTTTTTTTGTTTTTATGCGTATTTATTACATGTCTATGAAATTTATCACGCGCGCGCAGAAAAGCCGAGTAGTTACGTTATTTATTTGTTGTGATTTTATAAAAAAAATATAGACAATAACCTTACCTAACGCAAGAACTCAATTTGGCAAAAGTGAGTGGTTGCCTTATTCACTTTTTATGTGATTTTATAAAAAAATATAGACAATAACGATACCTAACGCAAAGAACTCAATTTAGCAAAAGCCGAGTGGTTACGTTATTTATTTGTTGTGATTTTATAAAAAAAAATATAGACAATAACCTTACCTAACGCAAGAACTCAATTTGGCAAAAGTGAGTGGTTGCGTTATTCACTTTTTTATGTGATTTTATAAAAAAATATAGACAATAACGATACCTAACGCAAAGAACTCAATTTGGCAAAAGCCGAGTGGTTATGTTACTTATTTATTGTGATGTTATAAAAAAAATATAGACAATAACCTTACCTAACGCAAGAACCTAATTTTGCAAAAGTGAGTGGTTGCGTTATTCACTTTTTATGTGATTTTATAAAAAAAATATAGGCAATAACGATACCTAACGCAAAGAACTCAATTTGGCAAAAGCCGAGTGGTTACGTTACTTATTTGTTGTTCTTTTGTAAAAAAAATATAGACAATAACCTTACCTAACGCAAGAACTCAATTTGGCAAAAGTGAGTGGTTGCGTTATTCACTTTTTATGTGATTTTATAAGAAAATATAGACAATAACGATACCTAACGCAAAGAACTCAATTTGGCAAAAGCCGAGTGGTTACGTTACTTATTTGTTGTGATTTTATAAAAAAAATATAGACAATAACCTTACCTAACGCAAGAACTCAATTTGGCAAAAGTGAGTGGTTGCGTTATTCACTTTTTTATGTGATTTTATTAAAAAATATAGACAATAACGATACCTAACGCAAAGAACTCAATTTGGCAAAAGCCGAGTGGTTATGTTACTTATTTATTGTGATTTTATAAAAAAAATATAGACAATAACCTTACCTAACGCAAGAACCTAATTTTGCAAAAGTGAGTGGTTGCGTTATTCAGTTTTTATGTGATTTTATAAAAAATATAGGCAATAACGATACCTAACGCAAAGAACTCAATTTGGCAAAAGCCGAGTGGTTACGTTACTTATTTGTTGTTATTTTATAAAAAAAAATATAGACAATAACCTTATCTAACGCAAGAACTCAATTTGGCAAAAGTGAGTGGTTGCGTTATTCAGTTTTTATGTGATTTTTTAAAAAAATATAGACAATAACGATACCTAACGCAAAGAACTCAATTTGGCAAAAGCCGAGTGGTTATGTTACTTATTTATTGTGATTTTATAAAAAAAATATAGGCAATAACCTTACCTAACGCAAGAACCTAATTTTGCAAAAGTGAGTGGTTGCGTTATTCAGTTTTTATGTGATTTTATAAAAAATATAGGCAATAACGATACCTAACGCAAAGAACTCAATTTGGCAAAAGCCGAGTGGTTACGTTACTTATTTGTTGTTATTTTATAAAAAAAAATATAGACAATAACCTTATCTAACGCAAGAACTCAATTTGGCAAAAGTGAGTGGTTGCGTTATTCAGTTTTTATGTGATTTTTTAAAAAAATATAGACAATAACGATACCTAACGCAAAGAACTCAATTTGGCAAAAGCCGAGTGGTTATGTTACTTATTTATTGTGATTTTATAAAAAAAATATAGGCAATAACCTTACCTAACGCAAGAACCTAATTTTGCAAAAGTGAGTGGTTGCGTTATTCAGTTTTTATGTGATTTTATAAAAAAATATAGGCAATAACGATACCTAACGCAAAGAACTCAATTTGGCAAAAGCCGAGTGGTTACGTTACTTATTTGTTGTTATTTTATAAAAAAAAATATAGACAATAACCTTACCTAACGCAAGAACTCAATTTGGCAAAAGTGAGTGGTTGCGTTATTCACTTTTTATGTGATTTTATAAGAAAATATAGACAATAACGATACCTAACACAAAGAACTCAATTTGGCAAAAGTCGATTATGAGGTTAAATCATTCCGACCGCCAATTGTTAGTATTTTTCGCATATTCTGCTCGCTGAGAGGAATCTTTTCATAAAGTTTCATGCAAATCGGAGATGAAGTAGTTCTCCTGCAGGTTAACCCAATCTCCTAGGCAAATTTCAAATTTAGACTCATCACTCCAAATGACGCTCTGCCATTGTTTTTGAGTCCAATTTTTGTGATCCTTAACCCATTTCAATCGATTACGCTGTTGAAATTTTGTAAGCATAGGCTTTTCTTTGGCCTAGTGAAACATACAAAATACTAACAATCCTTTTTAACAGAGAAATAGCAAAAAATAACCTTCTAAAACTTGTATCCTATTTGTGTAATTTTTCTTGTAGTGTTGGAACCGAAATTTGTTTTCCTATCATTTCCCGCCATTGTACGGTAATATTTCGAGCATTTGATCGGCGATTTTGTTTCACAATTTTCCTTAAAGCCCGATGATCAGCATTAAAAGTTGATGGTAGACGACCATTTTTTTTTCTTTCCATATAACATTTCCATTTACTTACCGCATGTACTGTCGATCGCGGAAGTGAATGTGAAATCGAAATTTTTCGTGCCGAAATGCCGTTCATATGGCCATTAATTATAGATTTTCTTAAATCTTGACTATATGGCACAAAATTGACCCCTGTTGTGCACTCTCCACGCCAGCTATGAGTACCCGTGAGGTGACGCCTGGTAAGCGCCATACGGTACAAATGTTTCATCATTACCGGTATCTGTGTACAACGCAGATTGGCAGACCCAGCAATGGGTAATATGCCGTGATGATATATTTATTTATTTCTTTATGGTTTATCACGAGCTATTTTAGTGTAAAAATTTATCACTTAGGTACAATAAATGTCAAATACTTTATTGATTACAATAATGTATTCATTGTTTTGTCAACAGTTGAATCATGTACCGCCTACTTTGTGCAAAATTTATAAGTGGCCGAACGATTCGTATGTTATAGTTAATTTAATTTAGTTTAAAACCTAATTGTTATTGAAACTATTTTCTTTTTATTGTTAATTTAAGCTGAAATTGTATATTTTACGGTAATAATATTATCTTTGTAAGATGATGATTTTGTCGTAAACCAATTTTAGTGTTTATGGTTCTGAGTCCAGAAATTAATATCTGACAGTTGACAATTCTTTTGCTATTTCGAACCTGTGTTAGATTAATCAGAGACCAGCAATTAATCTCCATTTGAATTTGTGATCCATTAATAATTGAAATTAATTATAATAATTATTTAAATGATATTTCTTTTGCATTCCATGATAAGGCGTCACCTGTCTACTCTGACAAGTCGTCATTAAAGTTCAAAAGAAAAGTAAACTCATATATAAGTACTTTATATAAGAGTGGGAGGAACTGTAATCGTTGATTGATTCTGAATGTTGAGAAAGAATGTGGAAAAACGAATACTTGTAAAACTACATAAAAACTTGTGGGTAATCGATAAAAACTGTCAGGATTTTTGACGTCATTCAAGATAATTAAACTAGAATGTCACAAGGGATTTGAACACTAGTTGCACCAGGAAGAAGTTTTATTTCCATCAATAATTAAATCTGAGTTAAATTTAATTTCTTTCAAATTTTTTACTGGTTTTATTGCTTTTTAAAGATCTTGGTTTTATTCATTTAAAAATCTCTGCAGTAATTTTATATTGTTTAGTTACAAAAAATATAGTTAAGCAGATTATCATATTACAGAAAAATTATATATTTTTTTAAAGTGGATGTAAAAGTTTGAAGTTTTTTAATTAAAGATTATGTTTTTGGAATAAAGTAGTATATTATTCAACAAGCGTATAATGAACACTGTAACTCAGGAGAGCAAAATTTGTAACCCCAACCACAGGCGAATAATCAATTGCTTCGGAAAGAATGATAGAAATTACATGCAAGTAGAATATACAAGATTTCAATAACAAATTATACTTTTCGGTCTGGATAAATACACAAATATTACTTTTTTAAAATAAATATGACATTCGACATTACAACAATATTACCATAGTTACAAAGTCTAATATAAGCGGCATGTAATTTTTAAATCAATCATAAATTAAGATTATGGTTACAAGTTTGACATTGATTTAGGAAATAGTTCAGTTATGAATTATAACTACATTATTTGTTGTTAGAAGTATACAGACTGTCCAACAAAGAGCGTATGCCAATTTTACGCTAATTCCAAGATAAAGATTTTGAAATTATTTTATATTACAAAATTTAGCACCTATAAGGGATTTTCTGTCATCCATTTCAACTAAAATAATTCTAAAGTAATAGTACTTCTAGATAAAAATCGCATATTGAACTCATTCATTTACCCAGAGAACCTGGAAAGGGGGGGGGGTAATGATAGACCCCCAAACCTGGAACGGAGGTTAGGGAGTAATCTCAGTGTTATAATAGATACACTGCAACATTTTTTTTGTTATACGATTAGCAAATAAATAATATAATTCAATAATTGATTTAATATGTTTTTTCAAGTATTTATTTAAGAAACACGTACAAATTAAAAAAAAATCAATTGGAAAATAGCATCTGCATGTTTCTAACATATACGGACACAAAGTAAAAAATCAGCACTTCAATATATTGATAATTACATAAATTAAATTTAAACATTCGAACTGGGGTTAGCAGTTAACCCCCTCCCATTTTAAATGCGACTGTTAAACTGGAAATAGTCCGTAGTCCCAAGTAACTCTAACTTTTTTATTTTAAATGAAATGCTATATTTTACAAATGAAATCAGAAGAACATTTTATATACCTATGAAACATAAAAACATTTTACTTATGTACAGTATTTTTTGTCTAAAAACGGCCAAATCTTTATCATCCTATATCTCGTGAATGGAATCGAATTTCCAAAGCCTGTTCTGCGAAAAATCTAGAAAATTTATAAATACAAAGTATTCTCTCTTAAGCGGACAACACTAAAGAAGCGTCCGTTTAAAAAAAAAATGAAATTTAGTAAAAAAAAAACTTTTTCTGTTTCGGAATTAGAATGTCACATTCTAGCACGCATATTGATATTAGAAGGAACTTTATTCTTAAACGATTTTTGGTGATATTTTGTTACTAGAGATTGTCACGACCGCACTAAATACACAAAATATCTAGCCAACGAACAGAATAAAAAGCACAAATCACTGTCATGAAGATAATAATTGGCCGCGTTCAGCAACACTCATCGTTGGCATCGTTGAGTACCGAACTTTGCCGAACATAATGAATGGACGAATGCGATTGGTCCAGCAATTGGATTTCGGTAACATCGGCGCTCAACATTGCTCATCGCTGCTGGGGTGCCGAACGCGCCTATTCTTAACCTTAACGGAAATTGGCAAATATTTTTATAAAAAAATAAATGGAAGCTTCAACAGAGAAAATAGTAAAAACACACGTTACAGAAGGCAAATTTAAGAACTCGTTCATTCGTCCACTGGTGCTAGAATATGTTGCTTTCTGTAACGTATGTTTTAATATGCTATTATTCATGAATAAGCAGTAAAATTTTCATAGCCTAAATGTTCCGAAATTTCCTTAGGTCCGGACAAAGGAATGTTTTTTTTCGCGCTTTAATAAACCATTCATAAGTAAGTCTGTCTATGTTGAGGCCCTCAGTTTTGAAAAAGCTCCTCTTCTGTTGTGGATTAACATGTGAATCAAAATTTTTCAATAATTCATTTGAGATATCCTGATTTTTAATCGAACTGCTAACTTACATAAACATACGTTTACGAGTACATATTGCTATTTTTAAAATGTGAATTTAACTTGAATACGCGGTAAAATACTAATGATTTTAACTAACATCCGTATATGAGAGGTCATTTGTTAAAATTGGGATCGAAAATTAGTGTCCGGTCCGTTTAATAGCGTGTCCGCGTAATAGAGATATGTTTATTAGGAAAAACAAAACAAAAATGCCGGTTCCCGTAAAATTATCTAGTTAATAGAGGTGTCCGCGTATTGGAGGTGTTTTCTTATATATTGTAGCAAACACATTTTCAAAAATTTTCAAAAATTAAATACGCATATACCTCTGGGAATATCTTGGAAAGACTGGTACTACTGTAGGAGACGAAATCAGGCCTATATTTTTAAAACATTTTGCACTCAAAAGATCTCCATAATAAACTGTTAAAATTTGATAATTAAATTTAGGAACATCTTGAATATTTTACAAAGTAGGTTCCTAACCAGCTGAACACATTTATATTTCTTTGTTAATTTCCTGATTGCAAGATTTAAATTCACAAGTTCTAGTTTAAAAACAAAGGCATTAATCATTGGAATATTGTTCTCTTTTTGTAGTCTTCCCTTTTCATGTTATCCTAGTTTAGTTCGTAAATGCATCCTTTTCTATCTTATCCTGTTGGCGCATGCTGTAGCATTTAAGTGTCCTGCTCGAGAGTCCTTCATCCCAAGGACATTAAATACGCCGTAACTGGGTGATATTGAAAAAGGTATGGACGCCAATCAATCTTCTCGTGTCACTGGGCGATTTACTGGGTGCTAAACTTCCCGACAAGACCGGGTTCCGCCGGACTAAGACTCCGGATTGCTCCGGACCTCCCAGAGAATATATGTTAAGTAATAGCCGACCCGGAAGATCGATGTACTACCATACAAATTTCGAAAATTAATGCCAGGAAGGGTTGGAGAGGGTGACGTTATAAAATAGAATAAGGGAAAGATTTTCGTGAGGGTTTTAGCAAAAATATTTGTAAGATGTGAATCACACTGCAAAAAGTTTAATAATTACCTCGCGCAAAGAATAAGGGAATTGAACAAGTAAAATTTTTGTAAAGAAAATAAGAGCGCCGAATTCAATTTTTAAATAATATAATTTTATTTGAAATCGTCACGAAAGTGCTATAATCGTCATTAAAAGTTCAGAAATCGGCACTGAAGTAATCCATTATAAGACTATTTCATGAAAATGTAGTATAGCCAACCTTATGATAATTATTGTATACGTAAGATAATTTGGGGGGGGGGATGTACGATACAATAATAAATTTGTACGTAAATGACAAAAAAATACGTGCATAAACAACGATCCAAATAATTCCGACGAATAAGTTTGAGATAAAACATAATTTTGAGTGGTCTTTGTGATAACTTCAATATTCGGAGGTTAGCAACATTTGAGTGTCATACTGACAGATATAATGTAACCATAACCTGTACATATAAATATTCCTTTCATTTTCATTTTTAGATTTGAAATAAAATTTTAGATGCACCTCGGCACTGAAGTTCCTTTTTATCACTCATATGGTTTATTTTCCTCGGCCTTACGGCCTCGGTAAATAAATTCCACACTTGTAATACAAAATAGAACTTCAGTGCCTTGATACATAAATATTTTTTTGTGCAACCGGCAATATAGGCCACGAAATTGAATTTCGCGGTTGTTGTTATGGTAACGGCCGCGAAATTAAGTAAACAATCACTATGATTTTTTCAAAACTAATTGTTTTGTTTATCAAATGTCAATTCCATAGCTACCTTGAAAGCCAACTTTCAATTTACAGTGAAACTGTTTAAAATTAATAAAATTTGTAATTACATATTTTTTACGGTTGCACAAAAAATATTGTGTACACCTTGTCCGCGAAATCCTTTAGCGTCCTCGAGATTATCTTGCCTCGGCCGCAAGCGGCCTCGGCGACAATTTTTCTCTCGGTACGCTAAAGAGTGATTTCGCTGCCTTGATATACAAATAACTATTTTGTTTAATCGATCTCATTTTTCTTCAATATTAAAGTACGCATGTACCGATTAATTAATTATGTAATGTCATTTAAATAACCACCACAACTCCGTACTTTCTAACTTTTTTGATGAAATTTTTAATGATTTTTTGGCAGAGATGTGATTCAAATTCATTAATAATAAATTGGTCTTGAACTCTGAGATTGTTTACGGGTTGTTGATATTAAGAGTATTGATAGAAACATATGATGTTAAAATTCAAAATAATAAACAAGATATGAATTTTTGAATCTTAGATTATCTGTGCCGTCACGGGTTTGTCCGTTTGTCAGACAGTTATTTCTAGGGGTATCTGCATTGTCTGTAGTAGGCATACATTTTCATTTATTTTTATTAAAACTTCCCTTGTCAAATTAATTAGTTATAAATACAAAATAAAGAAAAATATTTAAAATAAATATTATTTCGAGCTACATCATGAAACATTTTGAGAATGTTGTTAGGATTGCGCTACTATTACCAGAATGCTATATTTTAATATAAACAAAAACAATGAATAATAGGACCATTGTTTCTCATGGAAAATTAGAGGTCACACTGTCCTGTTGGAACTACACTACTACCAGTTGGTGCCAGAAGAACTCTGTAATGTAGTTGGTATCCATATTTTAGAACTACTGATTGAATTTTTTTCAGTTTATAATTGAAATATCCATGTAAAATAGAGATACTTTGCTAATTTAATCAACTTATAGTTCTCGAGATCGCAATGGTAGCCACTTAAAAATGAACATCTCTGGCGAACTATACATGGTGGTGCAATACATTTAAAATTGGAGTAAAGTAAGTTTTTGTAAGATTTTATTTATTTGTTTTATATTTTTCTCTTTTTACCTCTCGCTAAGAGAGGTATTGGATTCATGCTAAAAATCGCATATCCAGATTTTATTGAATAAGCACGTTTTAAGGTCCCTACAATCCGATTTTAACATTTTTACGATGATGTCTGTGTGTGTGTGTGTGTGTGTGTGTGTGTGTGTGTGTGTGTGTGTGTGGATGTGTGTGTGTGTGTGTGTGTGTGTGTGTGTGGATGTATGTGTGTGTGTGTATGTATGTAGGATGTTGGAAGCACGATTACTCAAAAACTATAAGACTTTAAATTTGTCTAACTACGTATTTCCCAATCGGACATTCATGGGAAGATCTAAATAATATTTTTTTAAAAATTTTCTTGGTAATATAAAAGAAAATTAAATTCTTTATCTGATACATTTAAATATTTTATTATATATTGTATAGATTTAGAGATAAAAGAAATATAATATATAAAATAATCTGTTATAATAAATTTTACAGCCGAAAGAATGCCGTGGAAAATAGTTGAAAATTTAAATTATTTGTGACAGATAAATGTCAGTGTCAGAAATAATGAGTAATGAAAGAAAAATGTACTTGGAGAATCCCTTAATTCTTGATCTGTGACTATTATGGAGATGACAAGTCTAGGTTGAAGGACTTAAATTTGTTTCAAACATTATGGGACAATGTACACCAGTACTGTAGACTAGAGTAACTTTGAATTACGAAAAAGCTATCAAATTCTTCTCAAGTAAGTTGTAAATATTGACAAAATTACACATCGATATAAGAATAATCGGAGTGCAATCTATCCGTCACTTTATTAAAGGGAATTAAGGTTATTTAGATATAACAAGTATGAAAAAATAAAATGTAAAAGAAGATATATAAGAATAGATGCACAATCCAGATATATACATTTTAGACCGCCCAAAATTAATGTTTTTACTAGAAGAATATGAAGAGAAAGTAAACAAGGTTGTTCGAATTGAAAATTGCTGCTACCAGCCTAATATTTATATATGGTAAACTCTACTTTGTAATTTATTGTAACATAATTTATGGTAAAATATCTTTATGTTGAGACATGCTACTATTGAATAATAAAGAAGTTTATACGTCATAGATTTATATGAATATATTATTTGTATTTATAAAAATATTCTTTGCTTTATGCATACAGCCAGGTAAAATATACGGCGAGAGGTTATGTGCTGGCCACATCAGATTTTTTTGACCGTATTTATGCTAATTATTAAAAATTAACTCATTAAAAAAAAATACTTCATTCAACTGCGACATATGATTTATTGCTTAAGTTCGTAAAGTTTGAAACGTCAAAAGCAGTAAAATAGTGAGTTTATAATTAACGTTAAAAAACGATCTGTCTTTATTCTTCTTAATATCTAGATCGTTATTTCCAGGTCTGAGTACTCATTATGAGTAAAAGACTACGAAATACTAAAGTAGAAAAGAGAGAATTTGAACTTATCAACAATATCAGAAGTAATAACGTTGTTTATTTAACGTTAGAGATATTATTTTTACATTAATTATTATTTGGTTGAGATTAATATCGTAAAGCTACGGCAAATGAATGTTTCTAAATATCGACCACTAAATTATATAGTTTGAATACGCAGAATGGAGTAAAAAGTCTTATTTATTAACTACATATTTATTTAATTATATGATGACTACGTTATGTAACCAACCGCCAGTTGTTCTAATGATTCGAACTAGAATTCGAATTCGACCTAAATTAACAAATAACAATATTGAATTAATTAAAGAGCATTCTTCTGTTCTCTCTGCATGAGCTGTGATCTGTGAAAAGCAGATTGACATAATATCAATTAGTAAAAGGAACAACTATACAGGTTCCAGATACCATGTGCATATTATAATTAGGTTTCAGAAATAAGAGATACGAAATCGATAAAATTAGATAAAATTTACTCAAATAGGAGAAAATTTTAGTAGAGTATTTGTTTCAGAGCTTTTTTTTTGAATAACTTCGAATAATCTTTATATATTTATTTATCCATAAAAGCCGCCTCAAAGCGTTTATCACCACTCGGATCCTGAGGCTGTGGGTTCGATTCTAACCAAGGGGTTGGATGTTTGTATTTTCATATACACTATAAAATGAAATGTAACAAAAAACTGTCAAATGTAAACAAATAGTAATTTACATAACAAAACCTGAAAGTGATACTTTACGGCTCGCTCTGGAAGCTTTGTGAGTCCAGTAACGTTGGGTACAAAGAATTTTTTTCGCTCCTGAAAAAAAGAATTAATAAAAATCTATAAATATGCATTATTTTATTTTTTATTGCGAGGAAATAAGATATTAATAAATAAACAACTGGTCGTTATGGAAATATTCATGTAGGGATCAAAAAGTTACTCAATTATAATCAATTTTTCGACCTAGCATAGTAAAGAAAGATTTTTCGATCTAAAAAGAGATTAGAAACAGTTCATTTTCTGTACTATTATTAGCCATAAAAATAAACGACATAATCTTCCAGATTTTTTGTACTGTTGGCTTTGACATAATTAAGCGGGGCTATTTAATAAGTAATTTATCAAGTGTGCCATTACTAACAATATTTTTCCGTTGATCTTATCTTGTTATATTCCATGTCACTTGTCTAGTAGGTATTGTTTGACATCAATGATATCTATGGATACTTATAATAACGATTAATGAAACCCATATAATAAACGATCAACGAAAAAAAAAAATCTTTCATTTATGGATTTTATTAAACTCGTTTATGAATAATTTTCTATTAATAAATATTTTATAAATAATGAAAAATTTTAAATTTTAAACATAATTAACCTAAAAAGTTGAGTCTGAATTGTATTCTTCAATTATTGGAAGTTATTGGAAAAAATAAAAATCGTAAAATATTGATATTTAAAGTGAGTCTTGTAATGGGGCAACAGTAATTCTCAAAGTGGGCGCTGGATAGATCCAAGGGGACGATAGTGGTCTCAGGGTTAACAGGGGAACATTGAAGGACAGTAAGTGAAAACGCTCAAAAATTTAACCGACTAAAATATTTTTCAATATTTTCCCCTTGAATGTGCATCGTCGCATTAGTTAAATTTTCAGTCCTAAGTAATTTATTTCGAAACAAGATTTTAGGAATTAAAATATAATACATAGTTTATTTTTTAATACTTAAAGGATCAACATAAAACGCTAAAACACTCCTCATTTACGAATACAAAGCCTCTTAAAGTTATAACTACAATACCTCAAAATAGAACCACTGTCTCTGGTTTCTTGAGTGCAGCAAACAGTTGGACTTCCTTTATTATGAATATACATTTTATTTGATTTTCATCGCAGGTAATATTCATGGAGTTTTAGCGAATATGAAATAATAAATTCTTTTGGAAATATAACATCTCCTGATTTATCTCTATTTATCGATTTATAAATTCTGTTTTGTTTATTTACTATCAAAATTTACAGCAAAAATCAGACTTTCTTTAAACCGACAAATTTATAAATTTGAAATCTTAAGGTATTTGCAAAGTGTCATGGGTATATGCTGTTACCGAAGTGTCGCAAATAGAGGGAAAACAAAAATATCCAAACCTCGTATTTTGTGCAAATCTTACAGGCAATAAGCAATTTTTAGTAAGCATGTTAAGAGATTTATTTGCAGTTTCATAGTATAGGTACGTGTCATCGTTTTATGACGATCCTTTGAGATTATATAAATAAAGAATAATTTTTCTGAGTGGGCATTGAAAAAATATATATTCAAAAAAGGGGGGCTGAGCCCAATATCCTTTATAGTTTCGAAGATATTAATATATGCATTTTTAGGTACAGTAAAATTTTTGAAAGATGTCCGATCAAGGTCATCTGTTTCATGAATGATTTAACAAATTGGCATACATTTATCTCTTTCTTTTACAAAGACTATAAGCATGTGCGATATGGATAGATATAACACGCTTGTCTTTCAAAAATTCATATTGTTTCGACTAAGCTAGGACATTCCATTTTAAAACGATGCTCGTTGTTGATAATACTTTCGCTATAACGTAAGTTTATGTATTAATTCAGATACATTACCTTAACTCATAGCCGTACGAATAACATTATTTTGTTTCAGAGACAGTGACACTGACATTGTGCCAGTATCTTATTTTTCACATTTTTGGTTTTACATTTGGCAATAAACTTACCAATTGACTTATTTTTGAATTTTGAATGCTTTTATTGTAACATATATTTTTATAATAATAAAATAACAGTAGTATCTCATGTACCCTTCTAAAAACTAAGCAAACGACACTAATGAATTTGTCATAATGCGTGGAGCAAAAATCTGAATTCATACAATTCGTAGACGACCTTGATCGGGCATCTTTTAAAAATTTTACTGTATATTTCTGTATATTTAATTATTTATTTTGAAAGTAATTTTTGAATAAAATTGAATTGTTTCTTTTGAATAATCATCGTTCTGGAATTAGA
Organism: Harpalus rufipes; assembly: GCA_951394225.1. Lineage (NCBI taxonomy): Eukaryota > Metazoa > Arthropoda > Insecta > Coleoptera > Carabidae > Harpalus > Harpalus rufipes. The sequence goes on from OX596277.1 coordinate 13,770,528, forward strand.
GAAGTGTCTTCTAAAAATGTAATTAATGACTGCAGCACTGATTAATTCCTCCTGTGGTATCCTAATTACTACCCTGACTTCAATTACCCTCTCTATAATTATTACAATAGGCTGATCAATCTAATCCTGCCGACTGCGCCAACACGGACTGCTTTACCCGTACCCCCTACCCCTTCCATTCCATAGCTCGGCATCTGATCTAATCTGAGTGAAAACAACCCCGACTCTTTAACTCAAGAAGTAGAAACAAAACTTGCAAACAGTATCAAGTCTGCCTTGAAGCTCATGAATAAAAAACTGATTTCCATCCGCTGTCAAGATCTGCTCTGAAATTAGCCACGAGTCTAAACCAACTCTGTCGATAACACAGCGCACCCGCCGTCGCAATGCATGCTGCAACAATGTAGGCACAATTCGTCCTCTTCCAAAAAGGCACAAAATTTTACTCTTTTTCATTATTTTTTCTTGGATGATACGAATGAAAGATCTAGTATAAAAGAACAATTAACGAATACTCAGATATTCAAGAAAAATGAAACCTGTATTGAGTATATTGGGCAAATTTTATAAATTTAGTGTCAATAAGATATTCTTTTTACAGATGTACGAAATCTCTGAATATTGAATATTACTATTAATCTATTATACGTACTCACCCTTTCATATACAGGGTGTCCCTTAACTTCGAGCAAAAACTTTAAGGGCATATAGTACTGCCCAAAATGAATAAAAAAGCTTCATCAACATAGGAATGATCTTCAACTGTTTCCGAGAAAAGCGAAAAATCTAAGAAAAACTGACAAAGATAACGATCGAATAAAATTTTGTCTATGTCAGTAAAAAGACTATAAAAAACAATAAAATTTTATATGAAACATTTTTCTCAATTTCTTATAGTTACGTAGTTATATGAAAATTAAATATTGACCAAGGTCGCCACAACATTTCACTTTTGATTTTTATAAAATAACAAAAGGCCATCTAAGATTACCTCTCAAAGGTAAACAAAAAGTCTCAATTAATCAAAATCGTAATTCTTATAGTTTTTGAGATAGCAAAGGTAAATCTCGTAAAAACTCATTTTTCACTGCGTTATATCTGGGAAACTATTAAAGATCGGACACATTTTGACTAAGCTTTTTTTACTCATTTTGATCAGTATTATATGCCCTTAAAGTTTGTGCACCAAGTTAAGGGACACCCTGTATATCCTAAATACGAGTAGTATAATTAATCAATAAACAAATACAACAAAGGTACAAAAGAGATGAACACAATTTTTTGTATGACCAAATAAATTTCTTATAAATTTGCCGTTGTTTACATTTTTTTCAGTTACAAAAAAGTTAAAAATGCCAATCTTTAGAGCAATCTACAGTCAATTCCGGATGACCTCCAAATCAAGTAGATACCAAAAATTTCTGTACTTAATACAATGTGTTAAAAAAAAAAAATCTGTTGTGGCCAGCACAATACCTTCCGTCAATCCTGAATATTATATATAAATTCCATACATAAATTTTCTTGCAAAAGATTCTAAATTTCCAGTAAAATTATTTCATAAACAAACTAAGCAAATTGCACTTGACACTGACATAATATAATTTCGTCACACACACACACACACACACACACACATGCACACACACACACACACACACGGACACGCATACATACATACAGATATCATCGTAATCATGGTAAAATCGTATTAAAGGTGTAGCATGTCAACTACATGTCATTTTTGACATTTTTGATTTTATCTATTTACCGTTGCTTAATGTTTATTTTATATGTTTGAATTTTTAAGAGTCTTGTTTTGGTAACAAGAAGTTGTTTTGATGATTTGTATTTTGGTTTTAAAAAGAATATAGTTATGTTGTAAAATTAAAAGTATTTATTGTGTTTACTATATATATATATATATATATATATATATATATATATATATATATATATATATATATAAACTTTAACGTTGATATATTATATATCTTAACAAAGGGACCCTAAAACATGCTTATCCACTAAAAACTCATCATTGAAATTTTTGACCAAAGACAATACCTTCCTTACCTAAAGGTGACGGAGGTAAAAAATAAATAATTCGGCGGAGGCTATGAACAGAGAAACGTATCTCATATCATTATTTAATTCAAAAGTCAAGTTGTCTTGAAATGTAATTTTAAGGAGAAAAGATAGTAAAGAAGGATACAATTGTGCAATTTGCCGTTTTCTAATTTATTTCCAATCTAAAATAAGTTTCACGAAGAAAAGCTTTGATTTCTTTAGATAACATTTTTGACAATATCTCGTGTCAAATTGGCATTTAATTAAATACTTTTAAATTAATGCCCCGTTGCAGAAACATTCATGAATTCCTTGTTCAGCTAGCGGATCATCAAAATGAACAAATTCGAGTCAGTTTCCTTGTTCTTAAGATATTTAAATAATAGCTATCAAAAACTCGAGTTGCTCACTCGAGTTGTTTTTTTTTAACACAATGTATTAAGGGAAGTAAATGTTTTCTATCGGTTGAGGATGATTTTAGAGCATTTATTGACAGCAATGCTTATTACGTTTTTGTTCCGATCGATGCACAAAATTAAAAAAAAAATCTGTTATGGCCATCACAATACCTCTCGCCCTTTCCATTGTGGTATATATAAGTATTGTATTTAACATTTCATGTACACACAAAAAAATCTAATTGCACCTAATCTTTATATTTACGTATTTTCTATAATTTTAAATTCATTCTGTGTGCAAGTTTTGTCCATTTCTTCCAAATGTTCAAGGTTTTTCCAATTCATTAACGAGATTGGCGGTATTTCTGAAGGGTTCATGTAATATACCTATAATTTTAAATATATAATTAATAATACAATAAGAAATATTCAATATCGTTCCCAGAAAAAGCCTGCAGTACTAACTCTGACATCTTTGACACTGACATTTAAAATTCTCAAGTAGTTACCATGGAAATGTTTGGGCTGTGAGCTGGATGTGAGATTTACTACACCAGATTATTTTATAGTTTATATTTCTATATCTTTAAATCTGTAGAAGATATAACAAAAACTTTAAATGTGTCGGATAGAGAATTTTGTTTTTTAATATTTGTAATAACATAAATTTTAAAAAAATAATATTTAGAAGATTTTTGTTAAAACACTACTACTTCCGGTTATCCAATTGTTACCAGAATCTATTTAACTCTTCCCATTACTGTTAGATTGAGGTTTCCGTAGTTACATAGATCTTTAGTCTTATAGAATTTGAGGAAATGTGTCTCCAACAACCCCCCCCCTCACACACACACACACACATACACACACACAGACATCATCGTAAAAATGTTATTATCGGATTGTGGGGACCTTAAAACGTGCTTATACACTAAAATCTGGATATGCGATTTTTAGCATGATTCCAATACCTCTCTTAGCGAGAGGTAAAAATAAGATTTGAAAATTATTTTGACATATTAAAAATTTTTGGTTGTCATTTTGAAAGTAATCTTTGATCGTTGTTTTTACTTTCTTACCGCCTTCTCCTCCTGATCGGTAATTCACATCACTTACCGATAAGTAATTTGTAAATAAAGCTTACTGCCTTGGAAACCCTATCTGTAAACATTAAAAAAATCCGGTCGTGCAAAAAATATAATTAAAAACAGAAAATGTTAAAAATCTGAGCATTTTATTGCCCCGTTCTCCGAACAACGTATTTTATTTCAAGATTTTGCAGGATTAATTTTGCAAAAGATTCCTTGCTCAAAAAATATCTATTTTCCTGTCAGTTTCAGTTTACAACTTATCAAGTCCTAAAAGTTCCACTTTAGATGTGGTTGATAGTTTTTAGTAAAAACCACAGGCGCGTTTCAAATCCTTTGAATCCAATAAAATACAAGTACGTTTGCAGCCGCTATTTAATTTGTTGCCGACAATCGACAATGTACGAGTATTTAAAAGTAGATCATGATTGAAATAGGACACATAAAAAACTGAATCCAAATAGTATGAAATGAAACTAAAATAACAATGAAAACGCGTCCTACTGGCAACCGGAATGGATTTCTGAAGGCGTGCGGCAGGAGGATCTCCAAGAAATAAAACAATTGAGATGGTTTGGACATGTCCAAAGAATATGAGAAGAAAGCCTACCAACCAAAAAATTTAATATTTAAAAATCATACTTGGCATGTGTCACAAGATTTCAGTCTCGAAATCAACCTCTCGGTCATTTATCAGGAACTAGGCCAATCATCCAGAACCACAGACGCGTATCGCTCTTATTAGAGCTCATCAGTGTAGTGCACTGAAACCTCCAGGGAAGCACTGAGTAAGTTGAGTGGACGGATGATAAACCATCCCAACGCGTCTGTGGTTCTGGCTGAGTGGACCAATCTCTGATAAATGACCAAGAGGTTGATTCAAGAGATAGAAATCCTGTCAAACGTGTCAAGTATAATTTTTAAATATTATATTAGAACAGTTTCATCAAGTATTGCATTGTACTTTGTTCATTTATTATCAAGAATCATAATAAAATGGCATTCAACTGGAAGAAGAAATTGTGGTTCCTTAGAGAAGTTGGATACAAGGAATAGACCAATGCAGCGTTTCTTAACTTGTGGTTCGCGGACCTGAGACGTCTTTAAGGAGTCCGCAACTGCATCGAGAAATAATATACTTGTAGTAAGAGTATCACCGAATAACTAAACAGATGAAGCTGTAAAACAAATATTCAAGGAACAAGATCTTGCGAATTTTTAGGCTTCTTTATTTCCGGAGTAAAATTGAACAAATTTATATACACGGCAGCACCACAGCCGTACTGGGTCTGTTTTGCGACTGTGTTGCAGCCGTACTATCTAAGCACGTAAAAAATCGTGCGGCCGTCTTGCATCAGCAGCCGAATATCATTTTTACTCAGACAGAAAGTACTGATCCCATTTGTAACTAGGTATTTGTATGAAAAGGCGTTTTCTGCACTAGTTCATACGAAAAACAAATGTAGGAATAGATTGAAAGACGTCGACTGTGGTCTCTGAATACAATGATCTACTATTAAGCTTGATATTAAATGGTTAGTGATATGTAGCATCAAGGTTCCAACTATTTTATTTTTTTGTGAACTACTCGTATTCCACAATTATTACTTTATTCCTACAGTAGTCCTGTCTTTTGTTAATTAAGTATTGTGTTTTAATAAGTAAAATATTACAGATTAAACTTTTGTTTTTTTAAATAATTTCCCTTTTCATTTCTCTTTCTATAAATTTGATGTGGCCAGCACATTACCTTCCGTCAATCCTTTGTATTATGTAAAAATTCCATACATAATTTTCTTGCAAAAGATTCTATATTCCCAGTAAAATTATTTCATAAACAAACTATGTAAATTGCACTTGATACTGACTTCTTCTTCTTTAGCTTTTCCCATTCGTTATGGGTCACTATGTTTTATTTTCTTCTTCCACTCATTTCTGTTTTGCGTGTCGTCCTCATTTACTTCCTTTTCTCTCAAATCTTCCTCAATACAGTCCTTCCATCTCACCTTTGGTCTTCGTCTGTTTCGTCTACCTTCCATTACTAAGCTATTAATTCTTCCAATATATTCTTTATCTTTCCTTATGACACGTTCAAATCAATGTAATCTCTTTTGTATTTAGAAACTTCTATCACTCGAGCCATTTTCCTTACTCTTTCATTCCTTATCCTATCTTTCCGTGTTTTTGTCAACATCGTTTTCTCAAGAAAAACCGTTAAAATCATCAAATGTGTGTACTTGGGTTGACCAATTATAACCAAAATATCTAATCAAGTCTGCATATGGGTGTAAGGAAGAGGAATACGTAAAAATTGTAATTTTTGGAATTCTAGTATTGAAGATATCGCGGCCGAAATTATAGTCATACACACACGCACGCACACACACACACACACAATCACACACGCACACACACACATATATATATATATATATATATATATATATATATATATATATATATATATATATATATATATATATATATATATATATATATATACAGAAATCATCGTAAAAATAGTAAAATCATATTGCAGAGACCCTAAAACGTGCTTATTCATTGAAAACTCACCACTGAATTTTTTTGACCAAAGACAATATCTTCCTTCCCTAGATATGACGGAAAGTAAAAAGTTCTATTTCCACAATTTACTAGTTTTTTTAAAGGGTTAATTTCTAAGGAGATGTTAATATAAAGGAGTTCGTAGTTCAGAAAAGTTAAGAAACGTTGGACCAATTGATGGAAGAAAGAAGTTTGCTACAAGAACAGTGGAACATCAGAGACGGATGGGAAAAGGGTGGAAAGCGTTATAGTCCGATACATAAAAAATCATTTTGTTGATTTTTTAACTCAAAAGATTGCACTTTAAAATATTTTTCGATATGTCTTTGACTATCCTATTGGTAGTTATTTTAACACATAAAATTTAAGACCAGATTTAATTTTGGTTGTTTGTTTTTATAACCACGTGACAGTTTCAAGTCATCAGGGATAATTGTTCAGTCAGACATTTAGTAAAATTAAAACTAGTCCTCGTGTATTCGTATGGGGACGATTTAGTTCGGGTTATTTTAGCATGGTACTATGATGTCAGTCCCCAACAATGGCGACAGGGGGATATAGACGTGCTGTTGTCATGGCGACAACGGCCTTCCTCGGTGTATTTGCAAGTAAATTCCGTCTGCGTGGAACACGTCCCATGGGCCGCGATGTCCAATGGACATGCTGGACGTTTAATTTGGTTTATATGTCACGCAGTCTGATGAAGATTTTTATTAAGCAGCTAGCTATCTGATGTTCGGTAATCAGCCGACATGGGAAGCCAGCGCACTATTTACATTACAAGAAGCAGGGTTTGCATTTATATGACTTCTTATTTAAAATAATCATATACTTAGTTTTCAAATTTATAGCTTGCTCTATACTCCAGCGTGCTATAATTAAAATTGCTTGTACTTAGACGCTACTATGTTACTCTGGGTAATACTATCACAAGAGTTCAACTATGTACATTACTTTGTGCTATTCTACAACTTGTTATCTTACTTATTAAAATTAAATTTAATACTATAAAAAGCAAGTTCTATTTATCGTACAAAAGAGACTTCTGTGGGGCACTTTCAAAATATTTATGAGTGTTCGTGAAATGACTTTTGATAAATGCTCTCTATAGTTAAAATATCGACCGGCTACCAGTTGGTGTGTTAGCATGTCGAACATACTGAGAATAATCTACGGTGGCAAATTTCCTGTATGTCATTGTTGGACGTTTGAGATGCTATTCTCTTTGTGTCGGCCTAGTCAATCGGAATGTATCATATATTGGACCCTATTTGTTCCAAAAGAACAGAATGAGTTGATATTAAAATATAAAATTGAACTGTTCAAGAAAATCTAGAAAATGAAGCAAGCGAAACATGAAAACTGGTTGTATTTACTCTTAATCAGGGGTCATTAAGCTATGGGTGGCTAAAATAACAATTCATTTGTTTTTTAAAACCTACCAATGTATTTTTAAATGGAACATGGTGATTAGTTAATTAGGTGATTAAAATTTAGAATAGTTTTTATGTTTTCGTTTCAGTCTGTAAGATTTACATCTTTTAAATTATAGTCGTACCCAGATAATTTTTGAGGCCGGGGGATTTAAAATTAGCCACATTGCTATTGCAAATAACCAATAATTGCGAACACTGAATAAAACATAAAAATGACAAGGTTTATATTTGTTATTGGTTACAATTTTTAGCAACGTTACGAAGACTTAACAACTTCGTTAGAGATTTGGGGTTATTATTGTATCGAAATGAAATGTAAAATAAATTATTGTGCAATGCTGTCAAAATTTCAATTAGTATTTTTTTATTTAACGATGGCTTAAAATTTAATTCTGTGTTGTTGGTTGTCTGTGCAACTGGGCATAAGATACTTTTTGCGAAAAACAGTTTTACCAAACTGTTTGGCAATCTTGAAAGTACATGTCGCTTTATGTAGCTCATATTTACAATATTTGGACTACAGTTGTTTTTAGCGAAAGCTCTACAATTTATATTAAAATTTAAACTGTGCAACATAGTGGTTATTAACATAATATAAACTAACCAAATTTAGCATTACTTAAATTATACCGGTATGTGAAGCGGATTGAAGGTTTTGAGCGCCAACATATTTTAATACAACTTAAATATATTTTATCTACATATTTTTGTCTAAACTATGCTAAATACAAATTTGTTAAGGAGATGTACAGTTATCCTTATATATTATAATTGAATCAACAGGGCTGTTGAAAAAAAAAATTATGCCTTCCAAGTATAAAATTTTAAAAAATATTGTTCTTTAAATACTTTGACGTCAAAGAAATGGGGGTTGTTTTTTATGTCTGTTCTTCGCGTCAATCTTTTTATTTAATTATTTACGAAAATGACAATAAATACGCTGATCGACCAAAAAGTGGGACACTTAAAAATATCCATATATTTTCCGATTTGCGAAATTAGATATGTGGAAACTATACCTGTTCGGTCTGTTAAAAATCTAAACTAACTAAAAAAATCTGATGTGTATGTACAAATACCATACATAAATTTTCTTGCAAAAGATTCTATATTTCCAGTAAAATTATTTCATAAACAAAGTATGTAAATTGCACTTGACACTGACTTCTTCTTGATCTTTAGCTTTTCCCATTTGTTAGGGGTCGCTATTTTTGATATTCTTCTTCCACTCATGTTTATTTTGCGCTTTGTTCTCATTCAGTTCCTTTTCTCTCAAGTGTTTCGCAATACAGTCCTTCTATCTTTTTTTTGGTCTTCCTCGGTTTCTTCTACCTTCTATTACTATAAACTGTTCATTCTTCTTCCAATATATTCGTCATCTCTCCTTATGACATGTTCAAATCAATGTACTCGTCTCTCTTGTACCTTTCTAGAAATTTCTATCACTCCCTTATCCTATGTTTCCGTGTCTTCCCCAACATCTATCTACACATACTCATCTATACCCCTTTCATTTACTTTTCATTGACACTGACATGTCAATTAGAATTTTCTTAATATAGTACCATATAACCAAGGAAACAGCTTCCATGGTTATAGCATCTGGCTGATTTATGAAATTTAACTTCTTTATAATTCTTTAAATCTATATCCACTGAAAATGTAATCAATTCGTATAGATAAAAGAATATTCTTTAATATTTATAATAACATTATATGTCAAAAAGTAATATTCAACAGCGTTTTCTCAAGAAAAACTGATAAAATCTTCAAATGAGGACACTAATCAATTCTATGAATATGGATGTACAGAAAAGGAATACGAAAGAATTACAAATTTTAGAATCATAGTATTGAAGTTATCGTCTATGAAAAAATCGTCACACACATACACATACATACACACACAACTACACACACACACACACACACACACACACACATACATACACACATACATACAGACATCATCGTAAAAATGGTAAAATTGTATTCTATGGACCCTAAAACGTGATTATTCACTAAAAACTCACCCCCGAATTTTTTGACCAATGACCTTCCTTACTTTTTAAAGGTGACGGAAGGTAAAAATGAATATTTCATATACATAATAACGCAACCCAAATTATACCACCACATTGTTCTACATAAGATACCTAATAAAAAATATTCTCCTTACATCATATAACAAACATAAACAAGTGCTCAGTTTAAAATTTTATTTTGTGGAAACGTCATTAATTAAAAAATAAAAACTTGTTTGGTTTTTTGTACCTTTATCCCATCAAAATTATGAAAATGAAGAAGGGAACAATGTTTACAAAATAAACTTAAGTATAATATTTATGTATATAACATATTATTTTTAAAAAATCGTAAAACATACAAAAATATATTGAGATTCAGACGGGGGACTAATTTGATTCTTTTGTAATTACAAATGTACTCCGCTTTATTTGTCCTTTGCTTGCTATTTGTAAATCTTGTTCAATATTGCGAGTTGCCCGGAATCAAACGATATGGTGCCATAAATCAGAAACTTCAATAAATGGATTTGGTCGTTTTTTGTAAAATAAACCCGCATTTGTAAAAATATCTTTAATACAATGTAATATGTTGAGTTGGAGGCAACCAGCTATTTTAGACAATTAGTTATTTCCGAGGGGTAATATTGTTTAGTTTTGTAATATTTTTTTCTATTTGTAAGCTCATTTATTCAAGATTATTTGACGGAATCATTGTTGAGCGATTAGCATTCATTTTGAACATCTTAAATTAGGTACATTATTTAAGTATATTTTACTTCGTAGGATTTTTATATTTTATAAAATAAAATTTATTCTTCACGGTTATCTTCATAATTAGGTAATATATCTTATTGTAATAATTATTTTTGTGGTTCTATGGCAAAAGCAAATACCTATGTCACTTTCGGCGAACATTAAAACGAAACTTAGGGGAAAAAATTATCCGACCAACGATACAGCCTTATCATTTTGTTTTATTAATTTGTTAACTCAGTGATTTCCAACCTTTTTGTATCTTCGCGTCTTCTTTTTCATAAATTTCATAAATACTGTTTTTATATTATAATTTTTTTAATGGACTACAAAACAATATATCATATTCTTGGAAAATCTTTCTTAACTCGTAACCAAAACGTAACAATATTAATTTCTCGTTCAAACATCTGTTTAAATGTAGTGAGACAAAATAAGTCAAATATCATTTCTTCCTCTGCCGTCGAAACGCTAAAAGCATCAAATTTTTCAATCACAAACGGGTTTCTTATCAACTGCTTTCGTAGATTGATCAAGTGATTATTAATGATACATAACTTTACTTCCTTCTATTTCAGTTATATTTTGGTAAATGCAGTGCGCCTCCCTTTCAAAATCTCATGCACCCCTAAGCGCGCGCCCCACAGTTTGGAGAACACTTTGAAAAAAATCTGATGTGGCCAACACAATACCTCCCGTTTAATTTAATTTTTATTCATGTAAATTAAATCAAATTTAAATACCGGGTTCGATCCCGACCGACGCCAAATATTTCGAATTTTAAATGACACAAAAATGACCCCTGTGGTGCACCCTCCACGCCAGAAATAAGTGCTCGTGAGGTGACACCTTGTAAACGCCCACACGGTACAAATATGTCATCATTTTTACCGAAGAAATCTGTGTACAAAGCAGATTGGCAGACCCAGCAATGCGTAATATGCCGTGATGATAAATTTATTTTATTTATTTATGTACTTATTCATTACTGGCGTGGAGAGTGCACCACAGGGATCAATTTTGTGCCATTTAAAATTCTAAAATATTTGGCGTTGGTCGGAACCAAACCGTTCCCAAGATTCGCGTGAAGTGACGCTTGGTAAACGCCTGCACGGAACAAATATGTGTTCATTATTACCGACATCTGCCTACAAAGCAGATTGACTCACCCATCAATGGGTAATATGCCGTGATGATATATGTTTTTATTACCTTACCTATATTATTACATATTTACTTATGCTGGAAACTGTATTAAGTTCCTTTCCATATAATTATTGTTCCATTTAGTCGCCGCAAAATGGTGCTGTTTTTCTATAACCTTGTTTTATCATAAAAGACGACTTTTGTAATTATGTTTCAAAATATTTATTTCACAATATTTTTTTTTACGAATTTGTATTTTCTGATGATGGGTTTTACACACGAAACGTCCAATTATACTGACTTCATTTTCAATTAAATAGGTGAACCTAAAAGCCTAAATAAATTTTTATATTTTAAAAACGTTAACATTATTATTTGAAATGATTAGTTTGTTGACAGTAACATATATCTGTCAGTTACAAACATTTGAGATCTGAATTGTGTAACCATGTGAATGAGTTGTGTTTAAAACGTAGGCTCCGGGATTAAAATTATAGATAGTTTTATAAATTTATCCATAAAATATATAGAAAAAGTATTAATGCAAACCTGTAGAAAATTTAATGATCTTTAATTTTTATATAACATCTCGATAAAATAACATTTAAAGGTATTTTTCGAAGAAAAACTATTTTGAGCTTCCGTTAAAGTAGAGACCTTAAAACGTGGTCATTTACCAAAATCTCGATATGCGATTTTTAGCACGATCCTTATACCTCCCTTACCAAGGGTAGCGGGAGGTAAAAATAAAAATAAGATTACTACACGGTAATTTTTTAATTTCACCCGAAATATTTGTTGTCATGAAGGCAAATTTGTATTTGTTGGATGTGAAAATAGTTACTTACGTAAATTTATTTACATATGCTTACAAAAGAATTCTTCTAGTCTAATTTAGTTGAATTTACGTAAACTCTCAGTAGGTAATAAAAAAATAAATTTATTGTCCTAGAAAATACTTCTTGGACAAAAACATTTTCTTTGTATTTCTTCGACACCTATCAGGTTCAAAACTTGCGTGATTAAGTATATTATTATATATCATCAAAGTTGAAATTTGCATAATTCCATTAATAAGAAAAAATCTATTTATATTAAAAAGAATTAAGTAACACTATCATAAATACCTGTTAAAATTATTAAATACAAGAAGTATTTATCCTTATTAAATATATTTTAAAAAACATCATTTACTCATATTTATTTATAATGTTTAAGAATTAAGATGGTAAATCTTTTGTTATTTGAGTTTTCACAAATGTAGTGCTTCATTCTACTCTAGTATCTGTAGACATTTGGCTCTTACAAATGCTAATTGATTGATGTTTGCGTAAGTGAAGAGGTTCGTTATGGGAGATGTTGAACAAATGCTGGAAAGCTTCCCGAGGAAGCTAAGAAACCGCAGTGAGGAATTAGCAAACGCGTTTGTGGCGAGATGGAATGCCGGCAAGATTCTACACAACAATCAACAAAGGAACAATAAAATAAAGTGAATTAATTAAGTAGTAAAAAAAAATTAAGGTCTTTAAATGGGACTCTGAATGTAGAATTAAATGATAAAGAAAAGATTGAAAATAAAGTGTTATTTCTGTTTTTACCTCTCGCTAAGAGAGGTATTCGATTCATGCTAAAAATCGCATATCCAGATTTTTTTGAATAAGCACGTTTTAAGGTCCCTACAATCCGATTTTAACATTTTTACGATGATGTCTGTGTGTGTGTGTGTGTGTGTGTGTGTGTGTGTGTGGATGGGTGTGTGGGATGTTGGAAGGACGGTTACTCAAAAACTATAAGACTTAAAATTTGTTTAACAACGTATTTCCCAATCGGACATTCATGGGAAGATCTGAAAAGGTTTTGGTAACAATTGGACAACCGGAAGTAGAAGATTCTTGAAAAAAAGTCTTCTAAATATTATTTTTTGAAAAATTTTCTTGATAATATTAAAGAAAAATAAATTCTCTTTTTGATACATTTAAATATTTTTATACATATTTTATAGATTTAGAGATAAAAGGAATATAATATATAAAATAATGTTGTAATTAATTTTACAACCGAAAGGATGCCATGAAAAATAGTTGCAAATTTAAATTTTTTGTAACTGACAGATAAATGTCAGTGTCAGAAATAATGAGTAATGAAAGAAAAATGTATTTGGAGAATCCCTTAATTCTTGATCTGTGACTATTATGGAGATGACAAGTCTAGGTTGAAGGACTTAAATTTGTTTCAAACATTATGGGACAATGTACACCAGTACTGTAGACTAGAGTAACTTTGAATTGCGAAAAAGCTATCAAATTCTTCTCAAGTAAGTTGTAAATATTGACAAAATTACACATCGATATAAGAATAATCGGAGTGCAATCTATCCGTCATTTTATTAAAGGGAATTAGTGTTATTTAGATATAACAAGTATGAAAAAATAAAATGTAAAAGAAGATATGTAAGAATAGATGCACAATCCATATATACATTTTAGACCGCCCAAAATTAATGTTTTTACTAGAAGAATATGAAGAGAAAGTAAACAAGGTTGTTCGAATTGAAAATTGCTGTTACCAGCCTAATATTTATATATGGTAAACTCTACTTTGTAATTTATTGTAACATAATTTATGGTAAAATATCTTTATGTTGAGACATGCTATTATTGAATAATAAAGAAGTTTATACGTCATAGATTTATATGAATATATTATTTGTATTTATAAAAATATTCTTTGCTTTATGCATATAGCCAGGTAAAATATACGGCGAGAGGTTATGTGCTGGCCACATCAGATTTTTTCTTCTGTAGTTTTGAAATGTTCGAAATACTCAAAAACAAATAATACATGATGTAAATATCAAAGTATTTCCTCAAAGAAGGTACAAATATCATGGTAAACTAAAATTATATACTAGCTAATAATTCTATCCATATTACTAATATTTATATTTTGTATGTACAAATTACATACAGCAAATTTTCTTAAAGATGACCGATCATGGGCATCTCATGAACGAATTAAAAAATTGGCATACATTTATCTCTTTCTTTTACCATAACACGAAGCGTGTGCGATAAGGATGGAACACGCTTGTCTTTCAAAAATTTATATTGTTTCAATTAAGTTAGGACATTCCATTTTAAAACGATGCTCGTAATATATACTGTTATAATAATAAAATAACAGTAGTATCTTACGGACCCTTACATAAACTAAGTGAAAGACACTACTGTATTTGTCGAAATAGGTGGAGCTAAAATCTTAATTCATACAATTTGTAGATGATCTTGATCGGATATCTTTCAAAATGTAACTGTACATAAATGTTCTTGCAAAAGATCCTATATTTCCACACATACATACAGACACCGTAAAAACAATAAATTCGTATTCTAGGGAATCCAAAATGTGCTTATTCATTAGAAACTCACTATCGAATTTTTTGACCAAAGACAATGCCTTCCTTACCTAAAGGTGACGGAAGATAATACTAGCGGTTTACATTTTAGTAAAAGTTGATGGTTGCATCTTGTAAACTGACTTTATGAAAAATATCTATATCTGCCATCAAATAGTATATTTAAAATAATAAAACTTTTGTATGAGCTATTTTTTTCTATTACTTACAACATAAAAATTAAATAGGGGGGCGGGGCGACGTTAATTCGTAACGTTATAAGAAAATATATTTCGTTAACTATATAAATAACTTATCCAAAAATAAAATAATGTTACATAACGTTATTTTTGTTTCGTTATTATAACGATACAATAACTGTATTTTTCTTAAATTTGTAATTAAAATTAATATTCGAAACATTACTTATTAAAAAATCTGTTGTGGCCAGCACAAAACCTCTCGCCATTTTCATTTTATCTTGCATAGGGCGCGAGCAGTTATGTGACTTTGTTGGCCTTAGCTAGCAGATATTGGGGCCCGTATCAGAATGACAGCTGGTAATATACATAGGTGTCAAGTATCATAAGTTTTCATTCGAAACATTATGATTTTCCAAATCCATGTGGATTATTTTCCTCGACAAGTATATTCCATACTAATGGATGACAAATAAACAGAATATTATGAAATTTTGAATGAAAAATTATGACATATGACAATTGTGACATCTATGTAAATAACTACTGGCCGTCATTCTGACACGGATCCTCATATCTGCTTGCCAAGGCCAACAAAGTCACATGGCTGCTCGCGCCCTATAAGTAACGAATTTAACATTTCTTGTACACACAAATAATTTTAATTGTTTCTCTTCTTTCGTTCTATGAGAAATTTTATCCTACTATTCTAATATGTTCAAAATACTTCAAATTCATTGACGGTATTAGCGGTATTTCTTAAGGATATATGTAATATTGACATACCTGCAATTTAAATAAATATTTAATTAACAATACAATAATATAAAATGTACTCATACCTCTCAGAACTGACACTGACTTTTTGCATTTATTTGTCAATTACAAAAAATTTAATATCGCAACTGTTTTTCTGGCAACGAGATTTATTACAATAGATTATTCTATATTATTATATACTATATCTCCAAACCTATACGAGATATGATAAAAAATTTAAATGTGTCAGATTGAGAATTTAATTATCTTTAATATTTGCAGTAACAAATTTTCAAAAAATAATATTTAGAATTTTTTTTTTTAGAAACTACCACTTCCGGTTGTCCAATTGTTACCAGAACCTATTCAACTCTTCCCATTACTGTAAGATTGAGGAATCCGTAGTCAAACAGGTCTTTACTCTTATAGAATTTGAGAAATCGTGTCTCCAACAACCTCACACACACACACACACACACACATCCACACACACACACACACACACACACACACACACACACACACACACAGACATCATTGTAAAAATGTTAAAATCGGATTCTATGGACCTTAAATCGTGCTTATTCAATAAAATCTGAACATGCGATTTTTAGCATGAATCCAATACCTCTCTTAGCGAGAGGTAAAAAAGTTGTATTAATCTGATGTATTCAATATTTGAATTTGAAACGCAGTACGCCACTACTGACATCTATACATTTTACAATACGAAATAATATATTATCAGAAAATTAAGATATATTTTCAACGGCAAAAAAATTGTTAACAGGAATAACGTTAAAGGGAATAGTTATTTGTTAGGTTATGGTTATATAACGTTATTTTGTAATTGTTAAGTTATTTAAAAAATAATAATAATAAATAAAACTTTATTATAATGTTATCTGGTCTCGTTATGTTACGTTTTGCACCCCTGCTTAGAAGGGCATTATTTCGTGTATGACATCCACAACAACATGTTTGTTATTCGGTGCTATTTTAAATATCAAACATCATCATTTTGAATATCGTCCTAATGAATGAATGGGTATAGATTGGGA
The DNA here is from genome assembly GCA_951394225.1 of Harpalus rufipes. Lineage (NCBI taxonomy): Eukaryota > Metazoa > Arthropoda > Insecta > Coleoptera > Carabidae > Harpalus > Harpalus rufipes. The sequence continues at coordinate 13,787,425 of OX596277.1, forward strand.
CTTTATTGAAATGTAATTAATTTGGTGTATGTAGAACAGAGTATGAAGAGAAAGCGGGCTCAGGTATTCGAACGTAAAATCGACTTAGAGTGAATACGGGATTACAGTCGGCTTCCCACGTGTTCGAGGCATAATAGAACTGTTGTCAACCCTTTACCGGACACGCAGCCATACACAGCCACGAGCTGGAAGTGATTGCGTGCAGAATGGAGATGATGATGATAATGAGAAGAGAACGCATGCAACTGAAGAGATGACGGTGCAGCCATTTTGTATGTTAATGTTAACCTAATAACATATCCGAGAAACACCCGCTGTATCCGAGAATGGAAATAATAGCAGCTGAGTGGGAGATACGTGGAAAATTAATAAAAATCTGTTCAAATCTATTCCAATTTGTTTCCTATTAAGAGAATACCAGACTGAAATAAATTTAAACTTCTTCTTGTGTACCGAAGGTAGCCAACTGTCCTAAAGTGATTATTATTAAACTGATAGTAAGTTAAGAATATTTAATAACCGGCAACAACATGATTACAATTCAAGAAAAAATTTAACAACAAATAAATGGTTATATTATATTAATTTATGATTTATTGACACGCATTTGATTCCTCTGCATACGAAGGAAAATATATATCGGTTTTAGAACACATTCAGAATGCATTTTCAATGATGTAAGGCATGCACTAACAGAAAACCTAACCTAACCTAACCTAACAGAAGCATTAAATTAAAAAATCTGATGTGACCAACACAATACCTACATACCTAAATACAAACATATGGGGTCTCGTTGCCGCGTGCCTGATGTCTGACTGCGAATCTGGGGAATCCGATTCGATCCCGCTCGACGCTAATTATTTTGAATTTTAAATGGTACAAAATTGTCCTGTGTGATGCACTCTCCACGCCAGCAATGAAGTGTCGATTGGTAAACGCCCGCACGATAGAAATATAGTTCATTACCGAAATAAGTGTATAAAGCAGATTAGCTCACCCATTTTTACCTTCCGCCACCTGTAGGTAAGGAAGGTATAGTCTTTAGTCCCTATAATATGATTTTAGCATTTTTACGATGATGTCTGTATATATTGACATATAACGTTATTATAACTTAAAGAATATATTATTCTCTATACGATTTGATTGCATTTTATACTTCATATTCAATAGATATAGAGTTAAAGAATTTTAAACAAATTAAATTTTATAAATCAGCCAGCTATGCTAAACATAGAAACTACTAATAAATTCATATAATTCAAATTGACAGATGTCAGTATAAATAAAAAGTAAATTAATGTGGCAGAGATGAGGATGTTGAAGTAGATGTTGGGATAAGACACGGAAAGATAGGTAGGGAAATAACTCTAGTGTTACAAGTTTCTAGAAAGATACAAGCGAGATGATTACATTGGTTTGAAAATGTCATGAGGAGAAATGAAGAATATATTGCATGAAGAATGAATAGCTTCGTAATAGAAGGTTGAAGAAACATAGGAAGACCAAAGATTAGATGGTAGAACTGTATTGCGAAATGAGAACGACACGTAAAACAGAAATGAGTGGAAGAAGAAAATAAAAAATAGCGATCCCTAGCGAATGGGAAAGCTAAAAAAGAAGGAGATGTTAGTGTCAAGTGCAATTTGCATAGTTTGTTTATGAAATAATTGTACTGGAAATTTAGAATCTTTTGCAAGAAAATTTATGTATGAAATTTATACATAATACACAGGATTGACGGTAGGTGCTGGCCACAGCAGATTTTTTTATTTAAATACATACCTGCATATTTACTAATGCTAGAAATTATGTATTTTAAGTTCCTTTCCATAAAACTATTGTTCTATTTACAATTTTCTTTTTAAAACGGTACTGTTATTAATTTGAAATCATTATTTTTTTGACAGTGACATTTATCTGGAAGTTACATACATTTGAGCTGAACTGTGTAACCATAGAGTTGGGTTTAAAAGCATAAGTTCCGAAAAAAAAATTCTACTCCTATGCTTTCATATACTTATTAAGTATGTGTCATCTGTACTTGAATGACATGCATTATGATACAAATTTTCATTTCGATACAGGTTATCATTATGGTACAGAATTTATTTTCATTTCGATATATATCATTATGATACAGATGAATTTTATAACCAATTTATAGGTTTATAATTATTTTTTTATTTTTTTATTAGTAAAAAAATAGTGTATGCAACTAATGTATAATGGCACGTAACATAAAATTCATGCTGTATTAATAGCTATCATTATAAATTCATTGCGTAACATACTGATGATCCAAACCGGTCGCATTATAATTTAAATAAATAAATAATAATCATAGAAGAGTGTCCCCCTTTTTCATACTATTACATACTCTCATGTACATAAAATACATTCGTTTTTACATTAAGCTGTTCAACATCGTACAAAAATTCATAAAAAACACATATACATCAGTTTGTTCTCAAAATTGACAACAAAATTTTCGAGTATCGTTAAAAAGTAAGATAAAAGACACCTTGTAAATATATAACATATTTTCATGTTATTGTATCTATACAGAATTTCTCGTTGTTACTTCTTTAAGTGTTCTGAAAATAAATTTATATTTCATGTCCTTCTTAAGATCTAATTATTTTATTTACTTCGTTTCGTCGTTTCATTTCAGAACAGTCTTTATTTGGTCTTCAATATAAATTAATGAGGTAGGTATGTACAACACAAGTTCTCCTTTTAAGATTGTCGATCTTTACGATGTAATAACATCGAACACAAATGTTCACAATACATCTAAATATACTCCCAATTGTTTTTCAATCGTATTGGATTGTTCGCAATTAGTTTTATTGCTCTCTAACAAAACAACTGAATTACTAAAAACAACGAATGTAAAATGTTTTAGTATTTCATTGAAATTTAATTATAAAAAATTACAGAGCTGTATAGTTTATTATTTGATAAAAAACACAAACGATCAATCGGTCGTAGAGGCCAAAATAATTCTGTAAAATTGGTGGAGGCACTATTAAAAATATTCATATTCGGTTTGCAAAAATATAAAAACGAATCTATATTTTCTGTTGTCTATTTCATTTTGATAGTAGTATATCTATTTCTAAAGCTAATACATTTTCGCGTTGGAGAGTTTACGAGAGATAGTCTCTGTAGGTACCTACACTCAAAGAAATTTTACTTTAATAGTTATGGAATTGCAGGTTAAATCAAATATTTTTACTTTTAAAAAGGATCCAACAAAGTTTATATTTGATTTAAAAGTACCCTTGCTTTCAACCTTTATTTAGGATTTTGAAACAAAAGTAAATACCGCCATATCAAAAGCAAATTTGTTAAAAGTATTGTATTATTTTTTAAATTATTTTGTACTTAAGTGAAATGTATTTAATTTTGAACTAAAAACATAGGATTTCAGAACAATGTTTTTAAAACATTAACCCAAAATAATCAAAACAGTAAAATTAAAATCTATTAGTATTCATTTTGAAAAAATATGTATATCATTTAAATTTATTCTATTTTTAAATTAATATTTTCATTTATTTGAAATAAAAAATCTTTATTTAACCTGATGAACGAAGTTTAAAATTACTTAATATGTTCGTACTCAATACTTTTATTTTATTTTAATAATTATACAATAATTAAGAAAACATGAGGTGTCTGAAAAAAAATTCTGATTTCTGATCTTATAATGGAAATAGAAACTTACTTCTAACAAGATAATTGTACATAGAATAATAAAAACAATAATTATTAACAAAACATATGTTAAGTCTACCTTAAGTCTAAATGAACTTAATTTTTTAACATACATATTTGTTTGTACTTGCAATTTTATAAGTAGCTATGTGTAATTGTAAATACATACTACATTTTCTCTTTTACTTGGTCGTATGATGTGGTTGTGATTGATGGCGATAATTGATTTAACCATTCTTGTACCTTTGTAGGCAGCATTACATCCTTCACCGAACTAGTAATAAAAATATAGTAAATAAACATAATAGTATCTTATAAGTAACTATATTAATAATAATACATACTTTCCAAAGATTCAGCTGTCTTGGTACTAATATCTTTAATCCGAAATTCGAGTCAGGAATCAATTCCTTCAGATCCAAGTTGTTTAAGTGACGCAGAATGTAGAGAGCCTACAATTAGTTGTTTTCTCAAGAATAAATGAAATTATACTCATCATTTAGAGTGTATATTCTTACCTTTAAAATATGGAACAACATTCTCAATTTTGTTATACCTATATAATTCTATTTCTTTAATAATATTTTCTGTGTTTGCTATGTCCATAATTATTGCTATTGTATTTTCAGCGTACTTACTACTCATACGCAAAACACTGACGACAACGATTTATGTAGTCAAAATTCAATACTTTTAATTTAAAATTCTATGTAAATTAATTTAAAATAAATATATTAACGTAAAAGTAAATATTTTACTATGAAAGTAATATTTTTTGTTTATAAAGTTATTCTTACATTTAAACGTACTACTATTTTGAAGAGAAAACATTTTACTCTGATTTTAACAAAACGTTTATTTGAATTTAAAAAATATTTTAACTTTCAATTCAAAATCCCAACCTTTGGCCACAAATGAATTAAGTTTTTATCTAAACAGTATTAATTTTATATCAAAAGTATAACTTTATTTTTTAAGTAAATTTTATTCATAACAAAAGTATCAATATTTAAGTTACAAATACATAATAACCATCTAAAAGTTAATTAATTTTGAAATAAAAGTATAATAGTTTTAAAATTAAAAGTATGTTTTAAGAGTAGCATTTTTCATTTTTACCTGCAATTTATTTAAGTTGAAAGTAATTCTTTTCATTTTGGATGTTTTTAGAAACAAAAGTAATGTTTGTTGTAAATAAAACACATATTTCTTTGGGTGTATCTATTTCACTATTGCTTGTATTACTTAACACAGGTAATGTCACATAAATTTTAATACTATATTTCTCGAATTTTATTAAACATATATAAAAAAAATCTGATTTGGCCAGCACAATACCTTCCGTCAACCGTAATCCTGTATATTATATATAAATCCCATACATAAATTTTCTTGCAAAAGATTCTAAATTTCCAGTAAAATTATTTCATAAACAAACTATGCAAATGGAACTTGACACTGACATCTTCTTCTACTTTCGCTTTTCCCATTCGTTATGGGTCGCTATTTTTTATTTTCTTCTTCCATTCATTTCTGTTTTGCCACCCGTCCTCATTCGATTGCTTTTCTCTGAAGTCTTCCATCTTATCTTTGATCTTCCTCTGTTTCTTCCATCTTTTATTACTAAGCTATTCATTCTTCTTTCAACATATTCTCTTGTATCTTTCTAGAAACTTTTGATACTCGAGTTATTTCCCTTATTCTTTCATTCCTTACCGTATCTTTCCGTGTCTCCCCCAACATCTATTTCAACATCCTCATCTCTGCCACATTAATTTTCTTTTCATTGACACTGATATGTCAGTTAGATTTTTCTTAATCATCGTAAAAATAGTAAAATCGTATTGTAGGTACCCTAAAACGTGCTTATTCATTGAAAATTCACCACCGATTTTTTTGACCAAAGACAATACCTTCCTTACCTAGAGATGACGGAAGGTAAAAATTGAGTACACAGCGTGTATCAAGATAATGGAAAAGTGCCTTTTATTCGTGTATATAAAAAGTTTCACAAAAAAAGTGAATAAGATATTTTGTAAGGCATAAAGGGGGAAAGGACACATTTTGGCATAACTATTATTAATTTAGAGCCACTGATACTCAACTTATAGATCAATGTTATAATTTTTTAAATGCCACTATATATTTCTTATTATTATATATAATATAACCAAAATCTAAGCAGCTCTTCATATGGATGAAAAGAAAAGGAATACGAAAAGTATAATTTTTAGAATTGTAGTGTTGGAGTTATCGTCTATAAAAGAATCATCACACACATACACACACATGCAGACATTATCGTAAAAATAGTAAAATCGTATTCTCGAGACCATAAAACTTGTTTATTCACTAAAAATTCATCATCGAATTTTTTGACCAAAGGCAATACCTTCCTTATTTAAAAGTGACGGAAGGTAAAGTCACCCAACATAGATTTCCATTTAAAAAGTTTGGAAGTCTACCGGATGTTAAACAATTTTTTATGCTTTATGCTATGTGTTTGCTGACTAGTGTGTTATCTTCTAGTCTGCATCGTGCTCTGTGAAATGTTGACTGCTAATGTATGTGTGTGTCCAAGAAATCTTCGGGTGATAGGCCTGGCGTATTCAGGATTTAGTACTACTAGGTAGACGGCCCGGCCAGAATGTTAAGTGAAGTTAAAAATGATAATGCAAATTATGTTTACCACAGCATAACTATTTTTTTTTAATACGAATAATTATAAATATTAATTTATTATAAACGCAGTACAATTCTTTAAAATTACACTAAAATTTTATGAATCAGATTAAAGCGCAGTGCAATGTTACTAGTGCTCATTTATCTGATTTGAAAATATTTCTACATTTAGGAATGGAATATACGCGTAGCATTTTATAAATATTACAATTTCCACGATATTTTTTCATTGTGTTTACATATCAGTTTTATTTACATTACGAGTCAATGTTATTTGCATAACAAAGTTAATTGTATAACACATTTGATTGTAAACCTGAGTTAAAAATTCGCTTGGGCAAAGCCGTGAAAGAAGCCGCGGCAGTATTTCAAATTGAAATCGGCGTGGTTTCATTCCCATTGGGGCATCGACTCTCTCGTGTAAATATCGAATCAATTAAGTCCGTTCGAACTGCACCAGTTCATTTCCTTTTTTATTGTTTCTTACTCGGCGAATTCGCCAAAAACAATTAACTCATTTACCCACAACTGGTTGACTAAAAGTATTTAATTTACTTGCGGAATAGAAATTAGGCTTTCTCCAATTTCGCTTCCAGATAAATTTGGAATTTAATTAATTTGTCTAACTTAGCACATTCATTTCAACCGCAGACTCATATTTTTTGTTCATTATCTCTCTCTAGAACACATGTTTTTCTAATTTACGATCTAACCTAATTTACTCTGATTATTCTTCCTAATAACAGACATTATTTTCAATTTCAATGAAAAATGTGACGCTCATGATAAATTTAATACTTAATTTGCCCATCATCATTTTATGAGACAAATAATTGTATATACCTTAAATCATTAGATGAATATATTTTAAGGAGCTCCAACGTAAATATTTTGTATTTGGTTTATGCCCAGTTGCACCAAGGATTAAATTTTAAGCAACCCGCAAACAAAAACAAAAAAATTAAAATCGAAATTTTGACAGCAATTTACAATAATTAATAATAATGTTGTTAATTTAAGGAACGCTTAAAATTTAAATTATATTGATGCAACCAGGCATTAAATAAACATTGTATTTCATGAAATGCCTACTCTAAGATACATGTATAGGTTAGCGAGGAATGTTAAAAAAAATATCGAAGACGTCTCTTAAAACGGTAGTAAAAATGATTCTATGTAACGTCAACAGGTGCCAATTGTAAAGATAAATTTAGAAGTTTTTTTTTTCATTATTTAGTTACATATCTATTAATCTAAGTCTGTGATTTTTTTATAAATAAATTGTGTGTATAAATAAACAAAAAAATATTCCTGTATTTTTTGTATTTTTATGTGCATATATCTACAATAGTATTTAAATTATTATCGTTGACATCACATGGAACGTAGATTTTCTCTGTTCATACTGCAGTGACAATGACGTTATAACTTTCGTAATTAATAATTATTTCATCCCTTATTGAGCATCATTTTATGATAAAAATTTTGGGAATTTCTAGTTTTAAAATTTAAACAACATAAAAAAATAAAAAAGCAGTTTATTTTACAAATTTTACCCGATTACCATTTAAAAAATATTGTAAAAGTACAAAATACTATTTATTTGAACTTTATTAAGGATTTTTTTCAAAAAAGTAGATACTATCAATTTCAACAACTTAATGAATAATGTATTTTTCAATGTTATATTTTCAAATTGTTTAACAGAAATGTCATATTAATTACTCGCTAAGATATATTAATGTAAGAAATTATACTCGTAACACACATTAACTTCTCTTTTCAATAGGTATCAGTTCCCTTTAAAATAGTTAATTCATGATAATTCTGCAAATGTTTAAATTTATGGTGAAATTAATTATTTTTCAAATAATATTAATTTGTAGGAAAAATGCATTTCTTTAGCACTGAGTATGGTAGGTACTGTATTAAAATTACAAATATTTATAATTATAAGTTACTTACATGTCGCCGCAAGATATACATGGAATTTTCAAGAATCTAAAATAAAACAATAAGCTCATTATAAAAAAATACATTTACATTTTTAATATTTATTTATTTATAGATTTTAACGTAATTAAACAAATCTATAATACTGGGATCACTAAAATATAGTTTTTAATACATTGTGGATAGTAGCTACAGTATACAATTTATATATACCTAGTTATATGAAAGAAAGATGTAGTAATTTAAGTTGTAAACTTCAAGGGGTATTATTAAAATAAAAATTATAACAACTCATGAATAAGAAAAAAAAACTATGAATAAGTAGATATCTAAATTTGGACATGGAATATGAATAAAACAACAAGTTTTCAATTCCTCTACGTTTCCCTATAATTTATACCATTTTCGAGAGTGGTATTTTTTTTTTTGAAAAATAAATAATGCATTTACACTACTTAATATGTATTTAAAAAAAATGTATAAGTCTTGAATATGTTATTAATTATACCAAAAGGTTGAGGAATTGAAAACTTGTTGTTTTATTCAAATTCCCGGTTCAAATTCCGACTATCTACTTCTTCATATTAAGACGCTATTTTTGAGGATTAATAAAGCCTGAGTCGAAACTGGGCTATGTGACTAAAATAGAATTTCAATATGGATCATATAATATATAAACTAATCACTATAGTTTCTCATTATAATAATTAAATATTGTTTCCAAATAATAAAGTTATTTGCTCGATTATTTGCAGTTGAATGTTTTGAAGAGGCGAGAGGGGATACGGTGACGCGAACAAATAATTAATCGTTCTAAAAAATGAGGACACTTTTTGTCTAGTATCATATATGTAAAAATCAAGATTTGGTCACATACCCCATTACATCTGTAATTTAAGATACATATACAAGTGATCACATGAAAATAAACCAGCAATTATCTCCGTTATTGAAGGAGAGAGCGATTATTTCAAATAAGCAAATTTACTACGAGTCACTGCAACATGGACAATAAAATATCAAGAAGCATTTTGTTACTTCCGGTTTAGGAGTATGTGAAACTAACTATATTTTTGAATAGAATACAAAATTTGCTTCATAAGGATTGTAAATAAGTAGTAAGTTGTATTATTAAAAAATAAAGTGACGGACGTTGGAAATATCTTATAAAATAAATTATGAGTGTGAAATTTTGTATTGTGGGTTCTGTCGCTGAGGTGCTATATAAATGATTTTTTCTGAAAAAAATACCATCATCTACGGACAAAATACCAATAAAATTTCACACACTTGATTTTTCTCATTTAATATAGTCATATTTCAAACCTCCGCCATATTATTTTTTAATAGTAAAAAGTACTTTTTACTATTACTATTAATTTACTACCATTGTAATACAAATATAATAAAATATTTTTCACAAATATTAAAAGATTAAATTTATTCGCAGGAATATAAAATGTATGCCGAAATTTTCTATTTTTAGCATAAATACAATAACTGCCTATTTGTTAGTGCATGGTAGAAAGTAAAAATAAAACAGTGAAACATAGAAATGATGAAATATGCGATATTTTAAAAATTTAATTGAAACGATAGATCTCACGACTTTTATTATTGTTCCTATGCATCATATTTACAGAATATTTATGCAGTTGTTTTGTCCAGCCCTGATTACTAATCAATATGAATAATTACAAAAGTTTGGGCCGTTTAAACATCCAACTGCATGCTACGTGTATATAAATAAAAACAAATTTATTTTATGTCAAATGCTAAAATTTTATACTTGCTAATAACTCGACAACTAAATTGCTACAAATTCAATAAATTGCTGGGTTTTATTATCAACTAACAAAAAAACTGCAATTGTAAACAATGCAATTAAATAAACAAGTGCTATTTTCAACCATTTATAATTTAAATATTTGAAATGTTGCCATATTTGCAAATTATAATTAATTAATGATATTTCCCAAAAATATTTAATAATTAATTTAAATAGGTCTATGGATATGAATTTTTATCTTTGATTCGAGTTTCTATATAAAACAGTTTGAATTTATTTATGTATGAATTACATAAGTACCATAAAAAGTTCTAAATACATAAGGAAAATGTTCAAAAAAATTGCCATGTAGATATGAGTCATATAAATAATGGAAAATATAAAATACAGGTGCCAAATAGACTTTTCCTATAAGCGCGTTTACAAAGTCAATATTGTGACAATGCTATTAACGATTTTTTATTTGTAAACTTGGTAACTTAGTCTATGTTAAACATAGATCTAACATTTTAGTTTTTTTTTTGTTTATGTAAAATTATTATAACTGGATTTTTTTAAAAATAAATATTTCTAATTTTAAATGGTACAAAAGTGATCCCTTTGGTGCAACCTCAACGCCATTATTGAGTGCCCAAGAATTGACGCCTGGTAAACGCCCGCTTGGTACATTTATTTAATATATAAACTAACACATTTTTCATAAAAATTGAAGGTATTTTTTTAGGTTTATAACATAATAAGTAGTTATAAATTTTAACTCTCATCTAAGCCCGCAAGGTAGGCAGTGGTCACACTGGACAAGTGGGATCGACTAACGCCGATTGATTGCGATCGATTAAAAATTAAAGTAACACTAGCTTTATGGGAATGGTCACACTGCATGCATCCACTATGGTCGAACGATGTCGAACGTCGACGAGCGGTTTGATATATCAAACATGTTTGATTTTCTAGTCGGTCGACAGCGATTGATGTGTTTACGCATGCTCAGTGTTGTCATATTTTTCATACCAACTTAACTGTTTTGACATTTGTGTACAGGTTAAAAAGAATATTGTTAGAATATTACAGCCATATTACTAGTATCATGACGGTAATTTGGAGAGTTAATGAAATAGACCATAGTTGAAAAACTGTGTAAGAAATAATGTACAATTTTATGATCAAAGCACACCAGGATACAGTAATAATTGTAAGACAATGGAAAAATTATGGATGCAAATTTCTCTAATTTTAAAAACAAAAACTCATAAGGTTTGTCATTTATTTAAATATTCCTGAAAACATATATTTGCGGCGTTTCAGTACAAGAAAAAAATATTTTTTTTCAATTTAAGTTGGTATCATTTTTGTGGAAATATTTACGTCGATTCATGCAGTGTGACATATCTCCTAAAATTTCGGTCGGTCGCTATTGATCTACGACAACCGATCTTGGTTGATCGATTGCATTCTACTCAATGTGACCACTGCCGTACGCGTAATCTAGGTAGACCCAATATAACATGGAGAAGTACGCAGCCGAAAAAGTTCAAGAAACTGGGAACAACATGGAAGAGGATAATGATAGCAATGGCTGTAACATATTTGTCAATGTTACCAATATTTAAATTTAGGTAAATTAAGAAAAACAGTACGAAAAACACGTATTATAGTACAATAAGGGTCATTGTAACAATAATTATCTTTCAATATACTATCGTGTAGTTGAGATATCTTAGAAAGAGATGAAAATTACTGAAAATAAGTATTGTGAAGGCAACGAAGAATAGTACTATCATAATTTAAAACGAGAGCTGGAACTTTTGAACTAAGTTTGATGTAGTTTTATTTCTTAAAAATAAAAGTATTTTCCACTGCTAAAACACATTCCTTAATTAGGCCATGAAGTTTGCATCCTATCATATCATTTATTAATATTAATTAATTATGGATTACATATTTAATTATTGTAAAATATTGAAGCATGACAGTTCGCCGACTGATTAAAGCTGCATTTTTGATCAAATTCAAAATTATTAGTGGGTGAAAGTATTCTTATTTTTAATTGAAGCGGTGAGATGAAAAAGGAAAGGATTTCACATATTGGACATTTCAAAGTGACATAGTCCTTTTACATTGCTGTCAAATAACTTCCAAAAGAACAATATCTCTTTGCAATTAGTTTGGCGTAAGTGGCAAAAATATTATGGGATACTGATAATACATTTAAGTTTCTTAACTTTGAAAATTTTAACTATGCTCATTTTAGATGAAAATATAAGAATTTTGGATGAAATTTTTCGACATTGATGTAGTTTCAATATTAATAAATATTGGAATTTTTAGCCATACAGCATTATTTATTCGTCGGTTTTAAAAGAATAAATGCTGTACGACTGAGATTTTGTACATTTATTGATGTCTAATTTACACCCCAGTCAAAAATTTACCTAAATATTAAGTATAAATTTATACAGGCTGTTGCGCGACTTGATTGTTATAGTTCAAGATGTATTTCTTAGGTAATTTTAAGTCGAAAATATCTTATACATTTATATCTGAAACTCAAAATTGGAGGAGTTACGAGCAATTTTAAATCTCTTGCAAAAAACAACCTTAGTCCATTTTATCAAATAAACAGATTGTATAATATAGTGAAAATGGTTAGGCAGAAGACACACGACATCAAGCTGAAAAAAACCTTATAAAATAAAATATAACTTGTAGAAATTTTTGGATGTTATTCATTTTTAAAAGAAGAAAAAAATGTACTAGTATTAAATAATGTATATATTAATGATATTTACAATTATTTCTAAGTCAATCGTTATTCCTTTTACGGAATATAAAATTATTTGAAATAATTGTAGTTTATTTTCGTACCATACGTTGACACTACTGAGAATGATAATGTCAAATAATTTTATATTCCGTAAAATGAATAAGTATTGACTTAGAAATAATTGTATATTCATTAATACGTTTCTTTAATACTAGTATATTTATCTTCGTTTTTAAAAAATAAATAACAACTAATAATTTCTACAAGTTATATTTCTTTTTATAAGGTGTTTTTCAGGTTGATGTCGTGAATCTTCTGCCTAATCATTTTCACCATAGAAGTGTTTATTTTTTTCTATTTTCAGTCACCATCCTAGTTGAGATGTAAAAGGAATATATTCCGCCAACCTTGTTTGAGTATTATGTTGGTAGTACTTTTAAAATACTAAAATGATGTAAAGAAATTTAACTCACTTAAAGTTACAAATTATTAATTACAATTTTCATGTAAAATGCTTACTTTACTATTTAATCAGTTTTTCTTGATTTCTCGAAAACTACCATTAAGGGAACGTTTTCCTTTTATATCGTACCACTTCAATTGTTACATTCGTTTTGCTGAAAAATAAATGATTAAAACCTAAAGTATATCACATTGATATATGTGCATATGTATGTGTGAGAATACTGAGAATAGAGTATCCAAATATAAATATTTTGTGGTAGAACGAATGAAAGCCATATATTTAATCATAAGGCCAAATTGTTCTCAAACTACGAGTAAGAGTATTCTTATTCTTGTTGATTATGGCATTCAGTCTGTTGGAAAAGTTGCAATAATTGCATTATTTAGTTAATGTAGGGCTCTCAGAACTTCTTCTAACTTATTCCCTATCCCCGTAATGTAATGATGGTAAAACAGATCAGGATCAGAGTCGCCATGTTTGAAACAAAACACGACTACAGGACGTTTATCTTAGCGACGAGTTCAAAAACTGCCTGATCTGGAGCAAACAATCTGATTGCGGAATACAAATTTTATCTCAAAAACTTCAACAGCAGTTTCTAATTCAACAGGAATTAAGAAGATAAACATCCACTTTTAACTTAAATGTATTTAAAAACAGAAGCAGAATTTCTTCTAATTTTAAACAAGCTTCTTAAATTAGGTAGATACTACAGAAAGATTTATGTGAAAAATTCATGGACTTCTTTGGGGCTTGAACCCAGACCTTCCTATGTCTAAAGGATACTATACTAACCGAGAAATAAAATCCGTACGAAGTCAGTGAATTCTTCACGTATCTTTTGTTACTTGTAGACGAGTAAACTCTCTTGTTCAGAGTATTGAATACTTATCTGATAGCGACATACTTAGGGGTTAGTAACTACTCGTATATTACAAAATGTTATTACACAGTTTTTATAGCACTCAGAACTGTGATTAGATATAAAAAGGCCCTGGGTTCAAGTATTAGTGAAATCCATAAATTATTCACAAATATTTTTTCAGTATTTATATTTGAATCGTTCAATATTCTGAAAGTTATAAAAATAACTGTGTAAAAAAGAGTTGTAATATAGGTTTCTTAAAATTGAAGGCATATATGTAAATTAATGTAAAGGGTAATTGATAACAACACTCACTTAGTTTCACAAATTTTGGTAATGTCTTTTTATTGCAATTTCGGCTGCGAGGCCATCATCATAACAGAAAAAGTTTTGTATATATATATATATATATATATATATATATATATATATATATATATATATATATATATATATATATATATATATTATTTACAGGTGATCAGGGTTTTTTTAGGGAAAGCCAAAGATCAATACTGCAAGAAGCCAAAGATCAATGCTGCGGTGCCTCTAATAAATCAAACTGATCATTTATAATGTTTTTACTTTCGTTTATAGCTTTTTACCTCCCGCTACCCTTGGCAAAGGGAGATTTTGGTGAATGAGCACGTTTTAAGGTCCCCTAGAATCAGATTTTAACATTTTCACGATGATGTCTGTGGGTGTGTGTGTATGTATGTGTGTGCGTGTGTGTGTATGTGTGTGTGTGTGTGTGTTAACTACAATACAGTAACATTTTACTTCTTCATAATCTTACATAGTCAAGCAAACATTTTTTTTTTCATATTTTAATATGATTTCATATACTTCAATCGTCTATAGTCGTCAAATAGCTATTTTTAGTACAAGTGAGCAAAGTATGTCTTTTTCTCACGCGTTCAGAAATTGGCCGCACGAGAGAATCGAGTGCGCCAACTGAACAAGTGAGAAAAAGACATGCTCACGTGTGCTAAACATGATTTTTTCCACAATCTTGAAATACAATTTTCCCAAAAAAATAAAACATTGTACTTTGTTTATTAATGAAAAACTCAGAAGTACATTATGTTTACAATTGAATTTAATTAACTAAAAATAAATACAAAAAAAAATATTCCATCATGTAGAATGGTGCTCAGAGTATGCAACCAATTATACGCTTGTGTATTTTGCTCACTTGTGAAGAAAAATATTTACTTTGCTCACTTGTGATTAAATATGCTACTTTGCTCATTATTTTCAGTTGAATAATAATGAATTTTGCTCACGATTGTGGAAAAAAATGTTTGACCACTATATTACTTAAAAAATAAACCATGAATGAACTTTGCAAGCTGTTATTTAACTTCATTTGTTTGTTAGTTAGGTACTAGCTGAGGTCATATTTTGCAATCCAAACTTTGGATACATTCGCATTTTCGATAACAAATTTTTGTATAATTTTAATTTACTGCAACTTTTCCGGGGGAATTGGCTATTTTTCGCATTTATTTTGAGCTTAAGAAAGCACTCCATACAACTCCAAATTAATACTAGTTAGTGTCGCTATCAAAATTATGACGCAAAAATGTTTTATTGAATATACTTACATAAGATATTTAAGAATTTCTATAATAAACTTTTGTCAAATGCCTAGAGATTCGCCACAAAAAGTATCACTTTAGCTCCTTATAAAATAATATAATACGGGTATTATACAAGGTGTTGATCGCGTCACCGGAAAATAGGACTTAAACATGTAAATTCATATTTTCATATGATGCTTCCTTAATTATTTTAGGTAAAAATGCTTCAAATAAAAGTTGTAGAGCTTAAAATTCTGCATCTGAGTCAATAAGCAGAAATTAGATATGAAAATGTTGAAATTTACACCAAAAATAGCGCTGTCAAGTTAGGTTAGGTATATATTTATTAGGTACCTATTATTTTTGTAATACCTGTTCAAGTGAACAATAATTATTTATTAATTTAAATAATGAATTTTTCATTCAACCAAAATTACAAATAATAATAATAAAGCTAAATTAACCTAGCTTGACAGATAAATCCTTAACATTTGTTATAGTTACCGTTTGCCGTCAAATAAGTATGGACGAGATGACGATTTATACATTGTTGCTAATACACTGGCAACGTTGAAAATGCTAAGCTCAGGAGAAGCTGCAACACCGCATGAAAAGAGACAGGATGCGGAAGAGGGAAAATTTGAGCATCAATCCATATTTATTTTACGAGTATAATTTTAGTTTCAATTCCATGCCTATGCCGATATCATGCTAAATTAATTTTGCCGTTACATAGCATGTAAAATTAATTTTGCTTGTTAAGTCAGAATTTTAAGCCCTACAACTTCTATTTGCAGCTTTTTTACCTAAAATAATTAGAGAAGCAGGAAATTACGAATGTATAATTTTACATGTTAAAGTCATATGTTCTAGTGTCGCAATGAACACCCTGTATAAAATAATTATTACCACAAAAATGCTAATATCTACCAGCTTATAAAAAAAATTCTGTTGATTCTTTTAACCAAAGGCAATAACTCCGTTGTTTGTATGTAGGTGAAAAATAAAAAAATAAAAATGCAGTGTGGAAATATCACTTTGTTTCGCAGAACTCTTGACAAGGTTCCGTTGAATACAATTTGAATACCACTGTTCTAGTGGCACCAACTTTTACATTGTTTTAAATGTGTTTTTCAACTTTTTTGTTTCTCCATTCTATCTCATACGACTTTAAATGCAAACAATGTACCCCATAAGTAACATTATCTGTGTCTGGAACAATGGAACGTTTACGAGGCAATAATTCGATTTGATTGAAATGCACATTGTGAGAGTCGCGTATTAAACCTGGCGTAAAATATCAGATATTGGCATTGGGGTTGGCTGTATGAGGCGCCGTTTGTTCCATTTATAAAAGTAAATAAATAAATTTATTTTACACTGATAAATAAAATTTCTTTCAATAAATATATATTTTTTTATTTGATAAATAAAATAATTATTGAGAAATAAAAATCTTTATGATAAATAAAAATTTCCGTGTGAAAAATATTTTTTTTTATGATAAATAAAAGTTTTTGTGCGAAAAATAAAAATCTTTATGATAAATAATTTTTTTTGCGATAAATAAAAGTGACTACGATAAATAAAACTTTTTGTTATAAATAAATATTTTTACGATAAATAAATCTTTTCGCGCAAAATAAAAGTTTTTCTGAGATATAAATGTGTCTCTGATAAATAAAAGTTGTATCTTTCAATTTATGACGATAGATGGCGCTGACACCTAAAGGTAGGTCCTTACTATCTATTAGGAAACCTTCCGTCAACTGACCGATAAAGTAATTGCATTTATCATTATTTAACCATAAAACACATACTTACTAATGAATTTCATACATTTTTATTTAATTGTGGAAAAAAAGGTTGTTCTTTATTTTTATTGATACATTGTATTAAAATTAGAATTTATCGATCTCTGTTAAAACAAATAATTGTTAAGGGCCTGCATTACACATACCAAACAGATTTCTTAATGAAAGGATTACATGTACTCTTTAGTTTTAAATATATATATATATATATATATATATATATATATATATATATATATATATATATATATACATATATATATATATATATATATATATATATATATATATATATATATAATTTTGTTCTATCCTTTGAGTACAGCTGGTTCAATTTTTGGTTTGTTATTACTAATAAATTAAACCCGTATTCCTGAACATTTTTTGTATACAATATTATTCTGCAGTCATTAGTACGTCCCAAAAAAAAAACACTAGTTATTTTAAAGGAAATAGACTATATTCAACATAAATAACTTTCATATTTATTACTTTATGCAATTTCATATTTAATAATCATCGTCATATTACAAATTAATGGATAATTTATTAATCTATTTGAAAAGTATATATATATATATATATATATATATATATATATATATATATATATATATATTTAAAACTAAAGAGTACATGTAATCCTTTCATTAAGAAATCTGTTTGGTATGTGTAATGCAGGCCCTTAACAATTATTTGTTTTAACAGAGATCGATAAATTCTAATTTTAATACAATGTATCAATCAAAATAAAGAACAACCTTTTTTCCACAATTAAATAAAAATGTATGAAATTCATTAGTAAGTATGTGTTTTATGGTTAAATAATGATAAATGCAATTACTTTATCGGTCAGTTGACGGAAGGTTTTCTAATAGATAGTAAAGACCTACCTTTAGGTGTCAGCGCCATCTATCGTCATAAATTGAAAGATACAACTTTTATTTATCAGAGACACATTTATATCTCAGAAAAACTTTTATTTTGCGCGAAAAGATTTATTTATCGTAAAAATATTTATTTATAACAAAAAGTTTTATTTATCGTAGACACTTTTATTTATCGCAAAAAAAAATATTTATCATAAAGATTTTTATTTTTCGCACAAAAACTTTTATTTATCATAAAAAAATTTATTTTTCACACGGAAATTTTTATTTATCATAAAGATTTTTATTTCTCAATAATTATTTTATTTATCAAACAAAAAAATATATATTTATTGAAAGAAATTTTATTTATCAGTGTAAAATAAATTTATTTATTTACTTTTATAAATGGAACAAACGGCGCCTCATATGGCTGCATTGGTCGTGTTGGTGCTGCCGTTACGATTCTTTCCATGCAAATGAACGCACGTTGCGTTGCACTCACATCTGATGTTCCGTTTGCTCTTGTCCGACAACTCACTGTTTCTGTCATGGTTGTGTTGACTTGTCGTTAATAATTGCAAATATCATATTACACACTTGTCTGTTTGTTTGACGTACAGCTGACCAAAATGGTAAATAACCACATTTACCACAATCGTACACAGTTTCAATTAAATATTATTGTAATTATATCATCATAACTTTTACCTGTTATTTTGAATTATATTTGTTTAACTCAAATTGAGATATAATATTATCAATTCAGGATGTTTCCATTAAAACAACCAGTTCTGTTTTGGGCATAAAAATGAAAAAAATGTAATATACGTCAGGAATAAAGGGCTAATTTATTAGTAATAACAAACCGAAAATTCAACTAGTGGTTCTCAAACGGTGGAACAAAATTATGTTTTTATAAATGGAAACCTATATAAACACACCGGTAAAATTAGAGGAACTCCAAAAAAGGGTATGTATTTAAAAAAAAGTATGAACCCTCAGTCTTTCATATTTGTGTTGGTATTTCTACATCTACAACAAATGACGATATAACATCTAAATATAACCAACTACTAAAGATTGATTATCAATTATTGAGATGCTCAATATTACTCGGTCTTTAGTTTTTATTAAATATGGGTGTTTAATTCATGTTCACTATAGATCAAGCGTTAACGATCATTTATGCTTTTGTTGTTGTTTCAATTCTAAGTATTTAGAGTAGTTTTTTTTTACAATAGATCGCAATTATTATTTTTAAGTAAAAATTAATAATACAGTGCAGCGTCAATAATCCGGACGTCAAAAATCCGAACGATCGATAATCCGGTTTCAATTCTGGCGAAAAAAAAATTTGCTTGTAAAGAAATGATGTTTGTATACAGCAACAAAAACGACTAAAACATGTAATTTTTTATTAATAATGAATAGTATCATTTATCCGCTCCTCTTCTCTAAACATCACAGTAATTTATGACCGATTGCAGCTAATATTTTGCGTTGAAGACACCCAAAAAGTATTTTATTGGTTCATTTCGAAAATCCGGACACGTCAAAAATCCGGATGAGGTCCGGTCCCAATTAATCCGGATTATTGACGCTCTAGTGTAATTAATAATTTATAAATAATAGAAAAATTAGTTTTTTAATTAACGAATTAAACACCCATATTTAATAAAAGTAAACACCGAACAATATTTAACATCTCGATAAATGATAATCAAAAATGATAATCATTCTTTAGTATGGTGAAAATGTTTAGGCAGAAAACTCATCAACCTGAAAAAACCTTATAAAAAGAAATATAACTTGTAATTATTAGTTGTTATTTATTTTTTAAGAAAAAATATACTAGTATTAAAGAAACGTATATATTAATTAATTTACAATTATTTCTAAGTCAGTCCTTATTGCTTTAACGATATTATTTGACTCAATATAATCATTCTGATTAGTGCGAACGCGAACGTATGGTACGAAAATCAACTACAATTATTTCAAATAATTTTATATTCCGTAAAAGGAATAACGATTGACTTAGAAATAATTGTAAATATCATTAATATTTTTTCTTCTTCTTTTAGAAATAAATAACACCCAATAATTTCTACAAGTTATATTTCATTTTATAAGGTTTTTTTCAGGTTGATTACATGAGTCTTCTGCCTAATTAAATTCACTATAGGTGGACATATTTAGATGTTATATCGTCATTTGTTATTTGTTGTAGATGTGAATATAGCATTACCAACACAAATATGAAAGACAGATGGTTCATATTTTTTGAAATACAGTGGAGTCCGGATATAATGAACCCGCTTTTAGTGAACTTCCGGCTAAAGTGAACGCTACTTTAGGTATCCTAATTTTTTCCCATAAGACTAATACAAATTTTATCCGCTTGTAATGAACCCGTTTATAATGAACTTCCGGATAAAGTGAACCGAATTTTATTAACTTAAGGTATAAAATTTTCGTTTATAGTAAACTTTTATAATGACAACAAACACACAACAGATGGAAACACAAGAGATCGAAAGAATCGACATACGAGAGGTAGTAAAACCAGAACGATAGACTAGAGAGTATGTCGAATCTCATAGGCGTCGCTTGCGCAGTACGCTTCCCTGAAATTTTCCCCATAATCCCCATGCGTCCATCCCCATAAAATTACCGTAACTCACATTTTTTTACAATTACGCGAAGTTCCAGCTCAAGTTTGGGATGGTTTTGTGCCCTTGAAAACTATATAAATAACATTCGTTTTTCTAGCATTCATGTACAAACTAAAAATTCCGACTATCTTAAGTAGTTTATAATACATATAAATATGTTTTTTTTTAATAATACATACACATGATGTAACCGTATAAAATAAATAAATACATACATATGTTATACGTACAATTAACACGAGAAATTTTATTTTCCTTTTTAGTGAACCTCGGATATAGTGAACCAGTCTTAATGCATTTTCAAGTTCACTATATCCGGACTCCACTGTACATCGCTTTTTTTGGCGTCCCCTAATTTTGCCGATGTGTGTAGATCTTCTTTCCTGATTTCAACAGTATAAATATTGTATAAGGTTGTATAACTATTATGTCGAGAAAAATAATGTTGCAATATTGAAGTAGACAAGGCCCCCATAATGCTTAATTTGTAAATTAGCACACGCTTTAAAGTTTAAACTATACTTTTGATTCTTCGAAAAATGATATATTTAAAAATTGATGAAATTATCTTTGTTATATTCATTCTTGTAATCAATATTATTAGATTATCAAAATCGTTTGTTGTAATCAACAATTAAACGGTTATCTTTGCATTCTAATATAACATCATAACAATACCGGAAAATTAGCCGTTTGGTAGGATATTTCTTTTAGTTTTTTTTCTACTAAACTGTAATAGTAAATCAGGGAAATTTTCTATCAGCAGAAAAGAAATATAAAATTACCTTACTAAGATTTCAGAATTGTAAACAGCTATAAGCATTTGATTCTTCGCAGAATACTAGTATTTAAATATTGAATTAATTGTCGGATTCATTCTTGTAATCAATATTCTTGAACTATAATCAAAATATTCTTTGTTGTATTGTTGTAATCAACATCTTTACAGTTATTATTTTAATATAACAATGCTAGAAAAATATCCGTTAGGTAGTACAATTATTTTACTTGAGTTCTAATGCAAATAATTTAAAAAAATATTGTTCACTTCTATCACCATTTAATTGAAATTGCGACTTTATGCAGGGGACAACCTGTTATTTAAATAAGCGTACAACACTTCTGATGGTAGCCCTCTCTAAACACATCTGGCAATAATTTTTGTTTTACATGCTTTTTATAAGAATTGAAACCCGTTAAAACTGATCAATGCAAAAAAAAATCAAAATGTTGATTGTTAAAATTGACATGAAACGTTATTTGCATTGGCATTGGCGTATTCGGTTTATTAAATATCTCTTTTCATAAATCAGTGTTGATAAACACGTTGTTTTTCATCGTGAAAGTCTCAAATACCTATTATCTGCCGCGACGCCAATGATGTTACATGTCAATTGTGACAGTTCCGTGTTTTTTCAGTCAGACATCTTTGATTTCAATGAAATCGCAATTATTCCTCATTGATCTACTTCAAATTTCTTCTGCTGCTATATCAAAAGAGTTAAACATTGAATTACTGCAGTTTTGGGTTACAAGCAGTGCCATGTGCCTTCACAGCTTGTATATTTTCAGTTGAAAAGTTAGGAAGTTCAATGGACGATAAACATATCATCTACGTCCTATGTTCGTGTCCGTTGACTAGTGTGATCAAAATGGGTGTCTCTAGACTACTCCGTGTCTACTTGCTAGCAGGGCCGGCTCAGACGTTGGGTTTTCGGGATTTTGCCCGAGGCCCCGCGCTTAAAGAGGCCTAGTACCATATGTTTAAGATAATTTGATAATATACTAACCCTATGCCGGGAACTGGTTGGTGACTGAAACTTCCGAACATACGACTGTAAAATCATATTTTCGTAATTTCCTACTTCCCTAATTATTTTAAATAAAAATGTTTGTAGAATATAAAATCTTGTTTTTGAATCATCATTCTATAATGAGAGAGAACACTGTCATCGCTTTCAGTAATCATCAAAAAACGTCGTCTTAAAGTTTGTTTCAATGTTTCCCGTATTTTTAAACTAAAAACTCTGTTGTGGCCAATCACAATACCTCTTGTGCCCTTTCCATTGTGGTATATATAAGTATTGTATTGAACATTTCTGGTACACACAAACAATTCTATTTACACCTAATCTCCATATTTACGTATTTTCTATAATTTTATGTTCAATCTATCAGAAAGTTTTGTCCATTTCTTCTAAATGTTCGAGGTTTTTCCAATTCATTAACGGAATTGGCAGTATTTCTGAAGGGTTCATGTAATACAACTATAATTTCAAATATATAATTAATAAAACATTCAGATATATTAAATATTATACCCAGAAAAAACCTTTAGTACTATCTCTGAATTTTTGACACTGACATTAGTGACATTTATTTGTCAATTCCAGACATTTTAATTTCTCAAATAGTTACCATGGGATGTTTGGTCTGTAAGCAGGCAGTGAGATTTACTACAACAGATTATTTTATCGATTATGTATCTATATCTTTAAATTTATAGAAGGTATAATACAAAACTTAAATGTGTCGGATAGAGAATTTTAGTGTTTAATATTTGTAATAACATAAATTTTTAAAAAATAATATTTGGATTTTTTTTGTTAAAATACTACTACTTCCGGTTACTTCTGTTACCAGAATCTATTCAACTCTTCCCATTACTGTTAGATTGAGGAATCCGTAGTCAAACAGGTCTTTAGTCGTATAGAATTTGAGAAATCGTACCTTCAACAACCTCACACGCGCGCACACACACACACACACATCATTTTAAAAATGTTAAAATCGGATTCTGTGGACCTTAAATCGTGCTTATTCATTAAAATCTGCATATGCAATTTTTAGCATAAATTCAATACCTCTCTTAGCGAGAGGTAAAAATTGTATTTTTGTTAATGGTTGAGGAATATTTAATTTTTTTCAAAAATAATTGTTCAGGAACACTAATAGAATTGCGCATATTAGATGATAAAGACTTTCTGCGTACCTTTTTAACAATCGTACTACAATGAAATGTCAACAATAACTTTTTATTGATTTCTTAATGCAAACCGGATAATGTATTTGACCAAAAAAATTACGCATCACTGTTTTGATCAAGATATAAACATTTATCTCTGTGTTCGAGTTATGGACCAATTGATATGCCACAGACATAATGTAGTCTTTATATTCTGTTTTTTGTAATTATTGTATTTGAAATACATACTAAATAATGTTTATTAATTGGTAAAGTTATGGTGTATTTAATATACTTATTTGTTTTTCTATAAATAATTTGTATTTAATAAATATTAACTTGGTCATTGGTCCAATTCATTTGCGATAGAGCTAGTAAATCTTTATAACTTATTTTTAATATTGATAACAAAGCTTTTTTTAATGCTAATAATGTTTTCCCGAGGCTCCGCGAAACTTGCTGCCGGCCTTGCTTGCTAGACCGGTGGCTAGCGGTACGCGATAACTGTGCGATGGACACCTAGGTGACTCACACTGGGCGATGGTCAGTTAGGCGATAGTCAAGTGTTCAATGTTTAAGTAGGCAACAGGAAAAATAGTTGAAAGTGGCTCTCTGATTTTTCTAAACAAACTTTAACATAACCTAAGCTAACCCGGTTGATCGTCTCCTAGTCCAGTCGACCTTGTCCAGTTTATTCTTCTCCGGGTGGTTAGTGTTGCGTAATTTTAACTCTTTTACGGGGTGGACCTGGCATATCCAGGATTTAGTCGTTGTAAAGGGTCTGCTAAAAGAAATTTGAATCTGAATCTGAACTACTAAATAACAACTTTAAATAAATTTATGAAAATATTCAGTCCATATTAATACGTAGTACATTTGTCGAAATAAAGTCTTTCCATTGAACTAATTTATTTGTGTAGAGAGTACCATTTTAAGTCTGCGAGTCGGAATAAAGCTTCCCAGCCACAATGAACCCTCAACTGGCGCGCTCTTGTGTGGGCGTCCGCCTTCGTTGGCATAACATCAACATCGCCATCGCTTACAATTTGTTTCAACAATAACGCGTTGATTGAAAACATCTCGTCGTGACGTTGAGCGTCGTCTGCGCGCATTATTAAACGCCTCTTAACATCGCAGCACAGTACAGCTAGAGTTGAAGATTTACCGCGGGCATAAAATGAATAAATTTTTGTTGACGACGGAGGGAAATATGCGAGCAACGAGAAAACTTACTTTGCATACTGGTACAAATCACCAATGTTAACGCCGGCGATAACTCACTAGCACCAGCATGCCATGCTGACACCACGGATTGATTTTCCTAATTTGTTAAATAAATCCACCAGATGCTGCTAAAGCTAAATATTATTTTTTCACTGCAACAACACCTGACGGGACGGAATATATTCATAACAGGTAGTACAAGTTTTGTGCGCAACAAGAAGCAGGAACTGTCACTTTTTCTTAACAACCATGACTTGCAATTTTTGCCTTTCATCATCTACAGGTAAGGAAGGAGGAAGGTATTAGCTTTGGTTTTTAATGAATGAACACGTTTTCGGGTCTCTAGAATATTATTTAACTATTTTTACGATGTCTGTATGGTGCACGTGCGCTATTATACGTAAGACAAGTATTTCGTCCCCGATAACTCCGATACTACAATACCAAAATTTACAATCTTTTCTTATTTCTCTTTCTTATATCCATATGGAGAATTGATTAGATTTTGATTGTAATTGGTCAACCGGAAGTACTTCTTCACTTGAAGTTCAACAGTTTTTCTTGAAAAAACGCAATTAGGTAAATATCATTTAAAATATTTGACATGTGTCAATTATAATTATTTACATAATATACATATGTTCGTGAAATAATTTTATTGGAAAAATAAAACTGGTAATTGGGATATTTCATGAAGAATGCGAACCTGGTGCCAAAATTTGGAACTACAAACAAGGCAACAATTTTATTTCATTCATATGTTTTTACATACGCAGGTAGTTTATATAGTGGAAAATAGATAATAAAACTAATATTTACAATTAATTAAAATTTTATTATCCATTATTTGCTGTAAAACTGCCCCTAAGGAAAAACAAAACTGTGAACATAACCTAACAACTACTAACTCAAGTATTTAAAATGAAAAATAATAATTAATCTGCCGTTACAATTAATAAAACAGGATACAAGGCAATATACTCTACCTAAAATAATAATAAACACTGAGAGAAAAGTCCAAATACAAGAAGAATCAAAGAAAATCTATTGCTCCCTTGTTGAAGGTTTGACGTTGGTACAGAACACCATCTCTACATAGTGAAATATCCCAAAATTCACTAATTCATTAAAAAAATTGTCAGTGTTAACATGGCTACCATTCAAAATTACATTTATATGATTAAAAATAAATGAAATCGTTATTGTAGTCATGGTTTAATAAAGCCTGATTAATGCCCGGTTGCACTGCTAACACATAAATTTTAAGTGTTGAAATTAAATTGAGAAGATCGTATCAAAATGAGAAGTCAAATGAGTAATTGAATATTGTTGTCAAAATTTAGATTTTTATTTTGTTTAAGCCTAGCTTAAAATTTAAGGGTCAGCGGTAACTGAGCATAAGACTAAGTACTACAGGTCATAATGTTTTGCAAGTAACTTTATCTAGTATGGAATTAATATAAAGTGTATATATATAACAAAATTGACGAAAAACAATGTGTTGAACACAGATTTTTTAAGTGATTAAGTTAATATAAAATGAGGTAGATACGTTTTAATATTTAATTTGTTTTTCGAAATAACTACTCGTATTATAATTTATTCGAATGGGATAGTTACCATATGTTAAAATTTAATGAAATTCTTTTACAATATATGAATCATAATATATATATATATATATATATATATATATATATATATATATATATATATATATATATATATATATATATATATATATATATATACTGTAATAAAATTCGCCATTTATTATGTAAATATTTCAAAAAACTTATTTAAAATACTACATGATTCAAATCGACATCGTCTCTGTGACGTCACGCTTACATGCTTAAAGCCACAAATGTCGCTAGTTTCTTTGTTTTAGCGATGGCATGTGATATGTCAAAGTGACAGTTGATAGTGATACTGACGCCGTGGACATAACTTTGTTTCTATTTGTTTCTTAGGCATTTATTCTATCTTTCTCGTAAGTAAAAAAATATACATGGATTGTCTTAAAAATAAAATAAATAAGTAAAAATACGTGCTAACTTGACAGCAATCTAACCTCACAAACAAGTTTCCTTTACCCCGCAGGATATACGTCGCAAAATATATTTGTCAGACTTCGAGCAGCACGTCGGAACTAAGTAGCAACGGAAACGGCAAGGGAACGTCACAGTGGCGGGAATAGATATGTCCGGTATTTTCAGTATTTTTTTCTCATTTAAAAACAAAAATTGTGCAAAATAAAAAATATGAAAAATTTAAATTTAAAAATACTTGCTTCTAATAAAAAAAATCAAAAAAGGCGAAACTACCCCATTGCATTCAATTTTTAAATTGAAATGAGTCAATTTTAAATTTCCTTTAGTAAGATCTAGGCTTCTGTACAGGGATATCACACATACGTACGTATCTGCTACTTGTCACACACTATCTGCAATTTTATATATTTTATTTTTCTGCAATTCTTGAGAGCTCGACGATTTTTGTGCAACTAGATGAATGGTTAATACTTATTTTTCGAAAACTAAATGCATTTTAATACACGTGAAAACTTGCACGAAATGCGAGAAGTTGTCACTTGTGTGACAAGTTGCTGATACGTGTATAGATGATTGGTTTGGTTTAGACCCAAACAAAATTAAATTTTCCATTTTGACACTTAGTAATTTGTCATAACCACTTTTAAGAAATTATTTATCTGTAACTTTCATTTAAGTGCTACTTCCGAAATAAATATACGAGTATGTTACACATTTCTTGCAAAAAATATCGTATTGTTGAGATTGTTCCATAATTTTAATTTATGGTATAAATAGTACAGCGTGTTAAAAAAACTATGAACAAAGAAACGCATGTCAATTTAAAAATATGTAATTAAATATCAATATGACATGAGATATCGTAAAAAATGTTATTTGAAGAAATCAAAGCTTTTTTGCTTGAATCTTAATATAGAAATGGAAACAAATTAGAAAACGGCGAATGGCAATATACTGTTTCCTTCTTTATTATCTTTTCTCCTTAAAATTACATTTCAAGATTCATTTTGACAACTCGACTTTTGAATTGAATAATACTTTTCTCTGTTCATAACCTACTCCGAGTCTACTGTATTTATTCTGTTGTTAAAAGATATTGCAAAGAATAATATATGTATCGTTTAATCCTAAATTCAAACAAGAACACTTTAAAGTGTCATTAGATATGATATCTCTTCTATTTTTATGTATATATTACGAAAAAACGATTCAACGTTTAATATTCTTGAAAATTTGCCAAAATCCAACTATTTTGTATAGTTCGTTGGCATACCAACAGAGTTGAAACGAAATCTTCTTCTGGTTGAAAAACAATATATCTATCCGGGTAGATAAAGAGCAAATATTATAACTCAGTCTCTTTTCATAAATATTTTTAATAATTTTGTTCAAATAGAAGATCATCAAAATCTTATACGGCTCTTTGTTGTATGAGTCAAACTATTTTAGTTACTTTTACTTATTTGCCAATAATAGTTATTTGTTTAACTAGGCACTAAAATTCCATATTTACAGTAGAGACTACCGAAGCTGTAAATCTGTGTTTGGTGCCATGTTGAACACATTATTTTTTTGCAGATTTTAAAATTAATATTAATTTAGTGATTATTTTTAATACCTATTTTGAAAGTTTACGTTTATGCATTTGTCAAACGGTTGCTATGCGTTTGTTGAGCGGTTGCTATGTAAAAACAAACAATAGGCAGTAAAAGTAATATTTTACAGATTGCTAGCTGCTATAAAAAACCACACTTTGATATTGAAACAATAAATTAATTAAAGAAATTTCCATATACATTATAATGAATGTTATACTCGTATTCCTTGTAAACAAATTATTTATTTTCATATTTACTGTCTGAAATTTTGTTTCCGCATAATTATTTTAATAATAAATGGTATTTATTTATTACCTTGCAAATGAATTTTTTTTGAAATATAAATTTAATAATTTTATATTTACGCATTTTAAAAATGCAATTACAATTTTCATTTCATCACTTTGTGCAAAAACCGTGAAAACTTCAATTTCTATTTATATTAAGCCATTTTTAAAATGACTACTCTACCCACAATAAGATGTTTTATTTAGCTATGTAAATAATATAAAAACTGACGATGTTGTTACTGATCTATTGTGGATCAAGTTCACCATTGTGTTTAATTTACCCACTATTAAATTAAATATATTCCAGGAAAACGAAAGAACAGCCAAGTATATATTTGAATTTCTGTCAATTTTAACATTTTAATTGCCAATTGACAAGATTTTTTGCATGCTAGTGTACGATGTAGCCTATAAACCAAAAGTATTGTGACGTGCGCCCCTGAGTTAAGAGTATACGAGCCCGCTACTGAAAGAATGTTCCCAAGCGATGACATAATCCTCTCGCCGGAATTACCCAGATGACGCAATCCCCGGCGGCGGAACGACTAGACGTGTTAATTACAGCGTTGACCTAAATCAATTGTATTCGGTATCATTGTGGCATCGGAAGGTTCCAGAAGGACACTGGGCTGTATAAATACCGTTGGAACGACAGCGAAGATATAGTTTGATATATAGAAGCAACGAGCAATGAACAGCGGGTGATATAAATAAACAGTCTACGAGTGGTAAACATAAATAAATGTAGTTATATAAATAAATATGGTGATATAAATATTGGTTAAATAAATAATCTTAGTGTTTAAGCATTTAATAATATTCTTAGTCTTAAATTAGTGTTTATAATTATTTAATCATAGTGTTAGTTACTTTTAATATCTTTTTAATATTTATCGTAATAATTTATCGTTTAATAAACGTATTATTTTAATTAATAGTATTTGTCTGAGTTTTACAGTTCATCCATATAAATAAAACGTTACAGTAAACGTCAAAATAATATGAATATTTATTTTTGACATATTTTATCCTTAGAGAAAATTTACTTCATTGTTTTGACAGTGATACCAATTTCTACTATCGGGGTTAATAATTTCGAGAGATTAATGATCTAATAACAAAATACCTTTCTTCTACAATCGATAAACAAAATAGCAGAAAGTGAATAATTGCAAACCAAAATCTTAGCAGATCGTTGCTAATAGCATTAATAGTAGCGGCCTATAAAGTAGGTACTTTACTGTCCAGTTTATTGTGTTCAGAGTTACCTACATACTCACTTTTACAGACACAAACAAATAACTATTGATTGTTCAATAATGTAAAAATACCAGGGTGTTAACGTTTGAAGAAAGACTTAAAAGTGTTGGTAATCACAATTAAAAGTTGTAATGTATCCTAGGCCGTTCGCAAGGTTATCACTTCCTAATTCATAACGCTTTGGGAGTCCTGATGCGTTTTATATGGAAATGAAGGCGGAGTATGTTGTGCTGTCTGTCTGCCCCATTAAATCTTGTCGGATTTACGCAATATTTTATTTACATGCCTGTGAACGAAACTAGGGCCAGGGTTTCAGAGTTCGGGATGGGGAGGACGAGTATCTCCTCCAAAGCGTGGAGTGGAAAGCGAGATGTTATTCTGCCATTTCACGATGCGAGATAGTGCGGTAAGCTGATTTTAATGACTATTATTTTATGGAAATTTTAAAGTATCTATATCTACATATTTCAACATGTTCACGATATTGTACAGAAATATTAACAAATTTTTAGTCATAATCTCTTCCCATTACATGTGCCACACATTTAGTAGGTATTTACATTAATTAAAACAATATAAATTAAAATTGCAGTGATTGAACGTTTTACAGTGACACGAGTTTATGAACATTGAAAGTCATATTTTTTATTAATTTTTTTTTCGTATTCCTCGAGCTTAGCTCCATATGTAGACGTGATTAGATTTTAGTTATAATTGGTCAACCGGAAGTACCCTCATTTGCTACTTTTAACATTTATTCTTAAAAAAAAGCAGTTAAATATCATTTATTCACATTTAATATTATTATAAATTTTAAAAAATATATTATTTTCTATACGATTTGATTGTATTTTGTACTTCATATTCAATAGATAAAGAATTACAAAAATATTAAATTTCATAAATCAGCTAGCTATGTTAATCATGGAAACTGCTAATGTATTCAGATAATACAAATTGACAGATTTCAGTATTAATGAAAAGAAAATGAATATGACAGAGATGACGATGTTGAGATAGATGTTGTGGAAGACACGGAAAAATAGGATAAGGAAAATGGCTCGAGTGATAGACGTTTTTAGAAAGATACAAGAGAGACGATTACATTGGTTTGAACATGTCTTAAAGAGAGATGAAGAATATATTGCCAGAAGAATACATAGCTTAGTAATAAAAGCAAGAAGAAACAGAGGAAAACCAAAGCTACGGTGGAAGGACTGTATTGCGGAAGACTTGAAAGAAAAGTAATTGAATGAGGACGACACACAAAACAGAAATGAGTGGAAGAAGAAAATAAAAAATAGGGACCCCTAACGAATGGGAAGTTAAAGGAGAAGATGTCAGTGTCAAGTACAATATACATAGTTTGTTTATGAAATAATTTGACTGGAAATATAAAATGTTTTGCAAGAATATTTATGTATGGAATTTGTACATAATATACATGATTGACGGAAGGTAATGTGCTGGCCACATCAGATAACTTTGAGTATGAAAAAAAATCTGATGTGGCCAGCACAATACCTTCCGTCAATCCTGTGTATTATGTACAGATTCCATACATAAATTTTCTTGCAAAAGATTCTAAATTTCCAGTAATATTATTTCATGCAAATGGCACTTGACACTGACATTTTCTTCTTCTTTAGCGTTTCCCATTCGTTACGGGTCGCTAATTTTTTTTCTTCCATTCATTTGTTTTGCGGGTCATCCTCATGTCAAAATTTTTCATTCAAAATTTCATTTTTTGGTATTTTATGATTCCTTTTCTTGGCAACTGAATTTCAAACCCCTGATAATAAATAAGCTACATGAAATAAGAAAATCATGAAATTTTGAATGATAAATTATGACGTTTGTCAGTTATGGACGTAATTAATAGCTGTCATTTTGACACGAGTCCACATTCTTATCTGCTTGCCGAAGTCAGTAAAGTCACGTCACTGCACGCGCCCTACACATGAAAGATTCTATATTTCCAGTTAAATTATTTAATAAAACTATGCGAATTGCACTTGACACTAACATCTTCTTCTTTAGTTTTTCCCATTCGTTAGGGGATCGCTATTTTTTATTTTCTTTTTCCACTAATTTTTGTTTTGCGTGTCGTCCTCATTCAGTTCCTTTTCTCTTCTTTCATCTTATATTTGGTCTTTCTATGTTTCTTCCACCTTCTGTTATAAGCTATTCATTCTTCCAATATACTTATCTCTCCTCATGGCATGTTCAAACCAATGTAATCTTCTCTCATATCTTTCTAGAAACGTTCAACACTACAGTTATTTCCCGTACTTACATTACTTCATACATTTACTATTTATTGATACTGACAAAAAAAATCTTCTAAATATTATTTTTTGAAAAAAATTCTTGGTAATATTAAAGAAAATTAAATTCTCTATCTGATACATTTAAATATTTTATTATATATTCTATAGATTTAGAGATAAAAGAAATATAATATATAAAATAATCTGTTGTAATAAATTTTACCGCCGAAAGAATGCCATGGAAAATAGTTGAAAATTTAAATTGTTTGTAACAGATAAATGTCAGTGTCAGAAATCCGGAGATATTACTGAAGACTTTTTCTGGGAAGTACATACATTATATTATTTTTTAATGTGTTAATAGTTAAATATGTAATATTATAGGTATATTACACATACCCTTCAGAAATACTGTTACTTCCGACAAAAGAATTGGAAATATCTTGAAAAATTAGAAGAGTAGGACAAAATTTCTTCATAGAATGAATTTAAATTTAAAACATCTAAATATATGGAATAGATGTAAGTAGAATTTATGGTGTAGACTGTAGATATACAAGAAATGTTAAATGCATTAGGGCGCGATCAGTCATGTGACTTTGTTGGCCTTGATAAGCAGATATGGGGGCCCGTATCAATTCCATGTGGTTTATTTTCCTCGACAAGTAAATTCCACACTCCTGGTGACAAATTAACTACGTGAATTTAGAAAATCTTGAAATTTTTAATGAAAAATTCTGAAATTTATGTACATAATTACTAATTATCATTTTGAAACGGGCCCCCACATCTGCTTGTCAAGGTTAACAATGTAACATGTCTGTTCGCGCCCTATACTTATGTAACCAAAAAAATGAAGTGGCGAGAGGTATTGTGCTGGCCACAACAGATTTTTACATGTTGGTAATAGTTTACTACTACGGTTTACTAACTTCTCAAATGTTTACAGCTGATGTTTTTTTTTCATCTGTGTCGCGCTCGTTTTTGTAACCAAGTTGTGGAATAAGTGTTGTGCAAAAATATAATTTTTATATTTTTCATTTTCAGTGTCTTCGTGCAACAATTCATTTTGTACTAAATTTAGTATACTTCTATTTTGTCGCCTTTGAATCCACGGCTTGACCCAAATTCGTTTACGCTTCAAAATCTTATTTCGTGCATTAACAACTGCGACAATTACAAATATTTTTTTAAATTTTTCTATTCATTGTTCTTCATTTGAACTTGACGTTTGGTTTTGTGAAAAGTTTCATAGAACAGAGTAGCCAATTACCTGCAACTACACATGAAATGTAAACTTTTGTTTAATGAAAACCCTAAATATCACCAAAATGTAAAGCAAATGACCTTCAAAATTAGAACATGCCCTATTTGAGAATTTTTTACAACATCGTATGATACCATAAGACGTAAATTTATTACCGTGTAATCATTGAAATTTTGTGATCAAATACGAAGTTGTAAAAATGCATGTAAATTTATGATAATGTAAAACAGGCTTTACATTTGTTTCAATAATGCCTACTTTGTTTTAAGCTGATTATAAAATCATCAACGTGTAATATACTCCGTTCGCTAAAACGAGAATGTGGAATTAACTATTTGAACAGAGACAAGTTATTCTATTGGTCAAAAGAGGATAATTTTGGAGATGAACTAATAGAATGACTTGTTTTTGTTCAAGAATTAGTTCCACATTTTCTTGTTTCAGCAAACGGAGTATAGTAGATATGAATGGCAAATTTAGAAAATCGGTATTTACTTGTTTTTCTATGTAAATATTTAAAATTTGTAGGAACACTTTTCAAACCTATGTCTGCAAGAGATAAAAATTTAAAATCGATATCTCAATGTACTCTGGAGTTATGGAGCTTCAAACAGGATTCATTTTTTAAAAGCCACCCGGTCTATATGTTAAAAAAATCGTAGTCAAGATCTCGAATTTCTATTCTTCTTTCGAGTAAATCTCGACGAAATAACTCTCGTCTCGTATCGAAATATCAAAATGAAAATATGTTAGTCTCGTCTAAAAAATTTTTTTGTCATCTGAATTAAATAAAATTTAATCTTTATTGAAACTGAGTTCTCCGTTATTGTTCTATAATTAACAATTACAATCGAGCAAGATATGAATTTTGTAGATGGATTCGAAGTCTAAATCTTTGGTATTTAAAGCGGTCCAGAGGTGATAGCATTACTTTCAATATTGAGGCTACGCCACTGCTGCTAATGAAATTATTTAATTTTCAGATAATGTCTTTTAATTTGATAATTATCGTAATACACTTTCTAGAAGCGATCGTTTGATAACATTTAATTACTATAGGTATTTTAGGAGGATATTACTATTACGTTATTATAATCTATAAATTTATTTTGTAAAGCAAACAAGTTTATTCATAATATAATAATTTTAAGACTTTTAAAATACGCTTTGGAGTGTTTTTTAATTTTGCGCAAAAATTACTTCAACTAAAAGCAATTTAAAGGAACTGCAGAACAAATATTCCTTATGACAATGCAGTAGTAGCAATTCGCCTTTCTTTTAATATAAATAAATATATAAATATACACTCAGATACACCAAAAACGAGTCTTTATTTTCGTTTTTGTTAACAGCATTATTCTTGAAAACATTTTAAATAAAAAAATTATTTTGTCCAATGAAAGACAGACTATTGCTGTGTACAAAAATCTGATGTGGCCAGCACATAACCTCTCGCCGTATATTTTACCTGGCTGTATGCATAAAGCAAAGAATATTTTTATAAATACAAATAATATATTCATATAAATCTATGACGTATAAACTTCTTTATTATTCAATAATAGCATGTCTCAACATGAAGATATTTTACCATAAATTATGTTACAATAAATTACAAAGTAGAGTTTACCATATATAAATATTAGGCTGGTAACTGCAATTTTCAATTCGAACAACGTTGTTTACTTTCTCTTCATATTCTTCTAGTAAAAACATTAATTTTGGGCGGTCTAAAATGTATATATGGATTGTGCATCTATTCTTACATATCTTCTTTTACATTTTATTTTTTCATACATGTTATATCTAAATAACACTAATTCCCTTTAATAAAGTGACGGATAGATTGCACTCCGATTATTCTTATATCGATGTGTAATTTTGTCAATATTTACAACTTACTTGAGAAGAATTTGATAGCTTTTTCGCAATTCAAAGTTACTCTAGTCTATAGTACTGGTGTACATTGTCCCATAATGTTTGAAACAAATTTAAGTCCTTCAACCTAGACTTGTCATCTCCATAATAGTCACAGATCAAGAACTAAGGGATTCTCCAAGTACATTTTTCCTTCATTACTCATTATTTCTGACACTGACATTTATCTGTCAGTTACAAATAATTTAAATTATCAACTATTTTTCATGGCATTCTTTCGGCTGTCAAATTTATTACAACAGATTATTTTATATATTATACTTCTTTTATCTCTAAATCTATGGAATATATAATAAAATATTTAAATGTATCAGATAGAGAATTTAATTTTCTTTAATATTACCACGAAAAATTTTCAAAAAATAATATTTAGAAGATTTTTTTTCAAGAATCTTCTACTTCCGGTTGTCCAATTGTTACCAAAACCTTTTCAGATCTTCCCATGAATGTCCGATTGGGAAATACGTTGTTAAACAAATTTTAAGTCTTATAGTTTTTGAGTAACCGTCCTTCCAACATCCCACACACACACATACACACACACACACACACACACACACACATCCACACACACACACACACAGACATCATCGTAAAAATGTTAAAATCGGATTGAATAAGCACGTTTTAAGGTCTTTAAAACGTGCTTATTCAATAAAATCTGGATATGCGATTTTTAGCATGAATGCAATACCTCTCTTAGCGAGAGGTAAAAAGGTAACAGATGGTATTTACCGGTTAATTTAATGGGCAATAGTAAACGTATAGAAAATAAAATATTCTTTAATATTTATAATAAGATAAAATGTCAAAAAAATGATATTTAACTGCGGTTTTTCGATAAAAAAACTGTTACGAACTTCAAATAAGAGTATTTTCGGTTTACCAGTTATAACTAAGTTAAGAACTTCAAATTAAGGTACTTTCGGTTGATCAATTGTATCCAAAATCAAATCAAGTCTTCATGTGGATGTAAGAATGAAGAATATGAAAAAAAATTTTTGGAATTGTAGTACTGGAATTATCGCGGCAGAAACGATTGTCACATACACGCACACACACATACACATACACACACACACACACACACACACACACACACATACATACAGACATAATCGTAAAAATAGGAAATTTTTGACCAAAAACAAAACCATCCTTACATAAAGGTGACGTAAGGTAAAATTATAAAGAAATTAAATTTCACAAAGCAGCCAGCTATGCTATAACCATATGGAAACAGATACTATATTAAAATTGATTGAAAGATTTTAGTGTCAAGTATGTTTGTAATACAATTTTACTGGAAATATAGAATTTTTTGATCGAGATTTTCTGTATAGAATTTGAACAAAATACATAGACATGACGGAAGATAATTTGCTGGCCACATCAGTTTTTTTATTATTATAATTTCTTTGGTTATTTCGGCTAAAAGGTCACTAATATCTCGGTACATTTCTGTAATTAATGGTTTAAAATTATTTAATGTTAGAAAATCTGTTATTCCAATTATTTAAAGGATTGACAAACCCAACAATGGATAATATGCCGTGAGGATATATTTCTTTATGGGGTGTCGTGGCCGTGTGCCTGAGTGTCTGGGGTCCCGGGTTCGATCCCGACCAACACCAAAAAATATTTCGAATTTTAATGGCATAAAATAAACTTATGTGGTGCACTCTCCACGCCAGCAATGAGTGCACGTGAGGTGACGCCTGGTAAGCGCCCGCACGGTACAAATATTTCATCATTACCGATATCTGTGTACAAAGCTGATTGGCACACCCAGCAATGGGTAATATGCCGCGATGATATATTTGTTTTATTTATTTATTCTCATATTGGTATTTATTTTATGATGATTAAGTCTTAATATATGTATGTACCCAGCGTAACAAACACATTTTATAGTAACGTTATTGCTCCAAAGTCAGCTAAAGATATGGCAAATTATGAGATGTGAATTTCTATGTGGCTAAATTTATTATAAAATCGTTCGTAAATAATATTTATTAAAGTAGATACCTATATGAAATCCTTTTTATTTGTCTGAAATGTGTTTCTCTTAACTGATGAATTTCGCTGATAATTCTTTCCTTGGGTTTAATAAAATGAACATTAAGAGCAATCTTCGCGAAAGGAAATTTCCCATTAGATAAGAATTAAAAGACCAGTCGATGCAAAAAGCTGAAGATGAGGTAATAAATCTTATCGAGTTTTAATGAACACAAAACAATTAATAAGATCAATAAAGGTCGAACCGATAATGAGTCATGATTTAAAAAATTACTCAATTTTATTAACCGGACATCCCAGCGGAAGAGTAAAAACGCGGCATTAATGGCGTCCATCGGTATGTGTTGACAACCTCGTAAATCTTCTCCCATTTCACTTCCACGTATTATCATGTCTATGCATCTATCTCTGTCTTCCTCTTCGTCGATCAATTTCGTTTTTTCTCAACCCGCATCGTGCACTATCATTTTTTACCCGATGTTCGGTTTTTCTTTTGTTAGAATATTAGGAGCGGCGAGGTTAGGATCGGGGCAGTAACCTATACAAATTAAAGCGTTACGGGTTTTCGGTGTTCAAAGCGGTAATGGCGGTAAAAACCTCTCACGGTTACGGTTGAGGTGTTGTTGGTTTCTTTACGCCCTGGGTAAGAGCCTGGAAGATGTGATTACAGTGGAAAAAGAGAAGGTATTGATTGGTAAATTCGAGAATTTCCAGAATGAGTTTAGGCTAACACCGCGCGAGCTTTAAATTGTATTACGCTTTCATCTAATTCTTATTGTGACAAATGTAACCGAATTCGGATTAAAGAATAAGAATACACCCTACCTAGATTTAATTCACTGGAAACTGAAAATGTTCTACAATTGCACGTTTCATGGGCAGATCTATTTACAAATTGTTCATTTTTTCACTCTTTTTTGTCTTTTGTTTTAAGTAAACCTACTTTGATCAATTTAGTGATTCTGGCGAAACGATACGAAACGAGAAAGTTTTAAGGCTTCTTTATGATGGATATAATTTATAAATTTAGATTTATGAATTTAAATTTATAATTTAGAATTAGTGCATTAGTTTATGATGAATTTAGAAATTTAGATTTATAAATTAATCCAATCAAAATAAATGATATTCTTGAATGATTTGGTCTTCTTGTAATGTAAATTACTGATGGCCGGTTTCACCATCAAATAAATCTTTAAATAGCTTGCTCGTCAAATGACGGTATTTATTCTAGCTGTCATATTTTGATGCGATAATTTTCACTTATTCGACAATAAATAAGCTATTCGAAGATTTATTTGATGTTGGTGAAACCGGGTATGGGTAATTCTATACCTAAACTTAACCTAACCTAACTTGAGCTAACCTAATTTATATTTTATATATAGAGGGTGTAACAGCTAAACGAGTTAACTCATATAATTTCTGTATTATTAAAGATACAATAAAATACTATAAGGCAATCTTATAGAAGACTAAGGGGGATCCGAATAGGAAAGAAAATACTTTTTTTTTAATCAGTGGTTCTCAAGTTACAATACAAAGTTATATTTTTAAATGGGATAGTATATATTTTTTAGCTCATTCGATAGAGTATTTTTCCTGAATACAACCATGTAATCGTTTTATGTCATTTTGTGTTGAACCCAGCTATTGCGGCCGAGGCGCTAACCGAGGCCAGGCAAGCTGGGTAAAACACAAAAAGGACGTTCTGTTTCAAATAACATATACTATTTTTTCTTCAAGTGTTTCAAAGAAAAGTGGGGATTTTCTCATATTTTTCTAGATTTGTTTTAATTGTAGAGTTTGCAATTTTAGCCATAGTTGGCTGTGTACACTTCATAACACAAACGATACAACTGTCAAATAACAATTTTCAATATGGTATGTGTCGCTGTGACGGCTGCTGCCGCCAACGGTGAACTAAGCTAAAAAAAAATTACTATTACAATAATGAACAATATTGTTGTACTAGTAATAAAATGAATATCTTCTATAGTGTGTGTACAGTAGCATAATATGAATATTATTGTACACTTGAAGAAAAAAATATTTAAATCTGTACTAATAGATTTATACATGGACTGCAAATTAACATAGGTGGCGGGGTACGTTGCTTTGTTTATGTTTATAAATATTTGCAATTGTCAACAAAAAAATTCTTGGCTGTCACATTCTATAAATCATATATAATTTTTTTGAAAATATGGAAGATAAACACGATAGTTGGCGACGTATAAGGTAGAAATCACAAGAAAAGAAATGAAGCGGGCGCCAAGAACAGTAAGAAAATTCGCGTAGGTAGAGGTTATAGAAATTACCGTGGAAGGCACTGAAGTAGATGAAACGTCACTTGCTGATATGTTTAGTTTAAGTAATGCTGTTGTTAATAACTATGCAGGTAATTATCATGTAAATAAATAAATGTTATGAATTCTATTGTAGTTTATTCCTATTTTCGGTAATGACAGGTGAGTGGGCGAAAGTTCACTTTCGCTCACTACTTTCACCCACCCGTTGTCATAGGAATAACTTGAGTAGATAACAGGTTTCAAATTCCGTATCCAAATAAGAAACAACAAGTTTCAATAGCAGGATTGAACCAATAAATGTTGCAGTATGGATACACAACTAAATGGAATGTGCGTTAAAACTTCAACATGCTTCAACGAAAAAATATTTGAACACATTTTGTAAAAACAAATGTAGAGAGATGTAGACAACAGATTTGTATATCGAAACGTCGGTTTAGTAAGAATATATGCTGTATGATTGAAATTTCGAGTAAAAATGATCTAATCTACATCACAGACGAGAAAATTTCTTACATTTAAGTGTTTAGCACTTGTAGAAATAATTTGAAGAACATATTACACCATTAAATACATTATTTTGTAAATTTTCTCAAACTTTCTATTGAAAATGTAATTTAGTTTTTGGATATTTTCGCAATTCCTTTTTTCATAACACCTCACAAATTTTAAATAATACTGAAATTGTTATGTTTTCCATTTGAGTGTTTATAAATTTTATGAAGAATAACTATTATTTCGTGCTTGTTGAAGAATTTACTTAAAGGATAATTCCTTTTGTACTCAGTTTATAGAAGTAGTAAACTTGGCTCGTACTCGTATGAGAAGTATAAAAGTATGTGTGTGAATGCAGATAAAGTGAAATAGTGTGTTTAAGAATGTATAGCATTGCTGCACAGCGTAGAATGATTACAAGTTAAAGGATAAAGGCTTTAGCCAACTTACTTTGTCAGATAAGGCGTGAATTATATTATATGTCTACATGTATA
The DNA here is from genome assembly GCA_951394225.1 of Harpalus rufipes. Lineage (NCBI taxonomy): Eukaryota > Metazoa > Arthropoda > Insecta > Coleoptera > Carabidae > Harpalus > Harpalus rufipes. The sequence goes on from OX596277.1 coordinate 13,828,800, forward strand.
GAAATACCAAAGACTATTTGAAGAAAGAAAAAAATCAGCTTTATGTTGATAACAAATGTTTGGTAATATGTTCATTAGATCTTTATTTATACAGTACTCTATAGGTATTTCTGCACAGTTGTAATAATAATATTTAATAATATTAATTTTGAAAGAATTTGAAATCAATTATTGTTACATTCAGAATATAAAAAGAAGGTAAAATGTAACTTAATTCGTACATTTTGGCGGTTGCAAAAGAAAAACAAAATATATTTTGTTTGTTTGTACAACAAAAAGAAAGTCGATTTTCATCTGTTTCAGAGATAGAAGCCATTTTCTCCCATTGGACTCTCTAGAACTATAAGAGCTACAACACTGCACATCTGGTGCATCTTTGGAAGGATATTTTAAACGTGTTTTTGTTTTTTAAAAAACTTATTCTGGTCGACGATTTATTTTTCTTTTCCCAGTCGCTTAACAAATTAATTTTATGTTCCTAAATTTACTATCTTTATGTTATACCTGGGAAATAAGCGTCAGAAAAATTATTTATTATGCAAACTACGTTAGTACACTTTTTTGATCGAGGTAAATAGTTTATTCAACCGAGGTGAGTGTCGGCTAAATTTAATCAAATATTTGGCGTAAATTAACTTTGTATAATCAAATATCTATATTCCAATGTGATGACGTCGTTTAGTTAATTTATATGAGCCAAGTAATGAAACCGATGGATCTAGTCGATAGAGCTGACATCTATAGTGTACTTTAAAACTTTAAATTAGAAATAATATGAAAGTTCATAATTATAATTAATTACAATAATAATAATTATTGATTACAACAAATATTATATTAATTGATTACAACAATTAATATATAAGAAAACAAAAACAGCTCTGAATGCGCAACCCAGAAATAATTTGTAATTTAATTATAAGATAGACTTAAAATTGATATAAAGGGGCCTTAAAAAGAAAAAAAAGCAATTTGCTTTCACTGTACATATAAATAGTAGGTACGTCGAATTGCAGATTCAGACAGTAAAACTGTCCATGTCTCGCATTGATTTTTGAGGGATCACTATTTTTTTTGGCGACGAAATAGTATAGATCCTCGTTTCAACTGATTTTTACCTCCCGCTAAAAATCGCATATCGAGATTTTGGTAAATGACCACGTTTTAAGGTCCCTAGAATCCAATTTTAACATTTTCACGATGATGTCTGTATGTATATGTCTATGTTTGTATGTATGTGTGTCTGTACGTGCGGATCCTCTTTACGGTATAACTAAAATACTATGGTTCAGAAAATTTTGAAACCTTGTATTTCTACCTTAGTCTTATATGGAAAGATGTCAATAGATTTTGGATTAAATCAGATAACCGAAAATGGCACTTTACTGGAAGCTCAAAATAGTTTTTCTTCGAAAAATTCCTTTAAATGTTATTTTTTCGAGATTGGTTACTATAAAAATTTAAGCTTTTTAAATTTAATTTAGTTTAAGTATTTACATGAATAAAAATCTGTTGTGGCCAGCACAATACCTCTCGCCATTTTCATTTTAAGTTGCATAGGGCGCGAACAGTTATGTAACTTTGTTGCCCTTGGCAAGCAGATATGGGGGCCTGTGTCAGAATGAGAGCTAGTAATATACATAGGCGTCAAGTATCATAAGTTTTCATCCGAAACATTATGATTTTCCAAATCCATGTGGATTATTTTCATCAGAATATTTTGAAATTTTGATTGAAAAATTATGACATATGACAATTGTGACATCTATGTAAATAACTACTAGCCATCATTCTGACACGGATCCTCATATCTGCTTGCTAAGGCCAACAAAGTCACATGACTGCTCGCGCCCTATAGGTAACGAATTTTGCATTTCTTGTATACACACAAATAATTGAAATTGTTTCTCTTCTTTCGTTCTATGAGAAATTTTATCGTACTATTCTATTATGTTCAAAATTCTTCAAATTTATTGATGATATTAGCAGTATTTCTTAATGATATATGTAATATTAACATACCTGTAATTTAAAAACATTAAATTAATAATACAATAAAATATATAATAAATGTACTCATACCTCCCAGAAAAATCTGACACTGACATTTTGCATTTATTTGTCAATTACAAAAAATTGAATATCGCAACTGTTTTTCGGGCAACGAGATTTATTACAACAGATTATTCTATATTATTATATACTATAACTCCAAACCTATACGAGATATAATAAAAAATTTAAATGTGTCAGATTGAGAATTTAATTATCTTTAATATTATTTGTAGTAACAAATTTTCAAAAAATAATATTTACAATTTTTTTTTTTAGAAACTACCACTTCCGGTTGTCCAATTGTTACCAGAACCTATTCAACTCTTCCCTTTACTGTTAGATTGAGGAATCCGTAGTTATACAGGTCTTTAGTCTTATAGAATTTGAGAAATCGTGTCTCCAACAACCTCACACACACACACACACATCCACACACACACACACACACACACACACACACACACACACCACACACACACACACACACACACACATCCACACACACACACACACACACACACACACACACACACCACACACACACACACACACACACACACACACACACACACACACACACACAGACATCATTGTAAAAATGTTAAAATCGGATTCTATGGACTTTCTAAAATGTAATTATATTCAGAAATAAGTACATAGGAAATAAAGAACTCTGAAAACTGTCATGTGATAATCTCAAAATATAATACTTGTATTTTTTACAGAATTGAATGGAATTAGGGGAACATTTTATATGTTCCCCTTCCTCAAAGTATGCAGAAGCATTCAAAATAACTTCGTTACATCGTTTTGATAATATTTACCGCTCAATTTTTGATTGTCATACATGTAATCATACAAAGAATAAAACAATCAAGAAAAACACGTTGCTAAAAACTTATGTAATTCCTTTATTCATACTGTGCAATCCCATGATCACAATGGAATGTAATTCTAAGGCAGGAACAGGAATCTTAATGTTTCTGTAACATAAATAAATTGAATATTTTTTATCTAGACAGTTTCATTTATTTGTAATCAATATTTTACAATATAACAATATTTTTTTTCTGCGATCGATAAACAATATTTCCGAATGTAATTTGGTTACTGAAAGTGAATAATTACATAGCTTTTTTCAGACCGTTGCTAATGGTAACATTCTACAAGATAGGTACTTTTCAGTTCAGACCAGTGTATTTTTTCCCTAGTTACCTACATTAAAAAAAATTGATAGATGTGAAAAATTAGAAACATATTATTACCATAACTAAAATAAATTTACCATCACGGCATGTTACCCATTACTGGGTGTGTCAGTCTCATTAAATTGACTCCTGTGGTTTACTCTCATGCCAGCATTGTGTGCCCGTGAAGTGATGCTTGCTATGCGCCAATACGGTACAAATATTTCATCTTGATATCAAAGCAGATTGGCTCACCCAGCAATGGGTAATGTGCCGTGATGATAAATTTATTTATTTTATTTTATCGTAGAAAATATATTATGTATACTTCTGGTTGAAAGTATATTTGCATGACAGACCTCAAATAGTTGCCACTCTTTCTACGGTCCGGTGGCAATTTCTAATCTCGGTTTGCAAATCACTACTTTCAACCCTTGGTATACAAATATCTATTGTAATTTACGTCGTTCTTTACACGTAGATTACACGAGTAATATATTGCATATTGTAGAGAAATAAAAAAAAATCAAATTTAACTTTTCTATTTTATTTTAAGTGGTTCAAATTATCTTCTCCGTCATCAACAATCCGAACAATACTAACTTCCAGGGTCAGTACTATCACAATGCATAGAGAAAGCAACCGCCTAGGGATGCTTACAACCAGGGGCGTAATAAGAGCGCAGGCAAAAAATTGCAATTAAAAAAGTTATGACAGAAGAAATGAATTTAAAAATAGATAATGAATTATCTGGAGGCGTAGGGAGCGCCAAAATGTTGACTCACCTATAGTAAAATTTTGTCTATGTGTTATGATCGCTCGGTTTCTTTTCAGAATTCCCTCTCTTACTAACAATACTCAAGCTACAATTTCTAGCTGCAGTGGACACTGGACGGAAATTATTTCTACAATTGTTTAGAAAAACTACATTAGATATGCATTCGCAGTATATTAAAAATATTGACAATGGGCAGCTGACATAGATAATTGGGTATATACAATGAATTACCTATTTGTTACCAACAGTACAAGCATCAGCGTACCACTCCAGTTCTTATATTATCAGTTAACACTTACCTATGAATACTCAGACGTGTTGAAGATACTACATTTCATTTAACTAAAATAAAACCTAGTTTGTCGAAATTTGTGTTTCACTCCAGGCATTTTAATGCTTTACGAGAAGTTTGACAGCGTATATACCCTCAAAAAACGGTTATGTACGTATTATCTACCATCTACATAGTCTACGTCAATAGCGGCGTCTACATGTTGTTGACGCGTAATGTAATATATAATAGATGACGCGTAAAGTCCCATCACTGGACTGTTACCATAACAATCATATTTCTATTGAATACATATGTTTCATAAATTGATATATTTACCAGAAAACACAGTAGGTTGGCATCCTACGTACATACAGATGTATTACTCGTATTATTAAGACAGAAGAAATTCCTGACATATTCTCCGTGGGAGTTTATAATAAAAGTCGACGATCGTTTATTATTTCGTTGTACAAACATCACTGAAAACAGAAACCAATAAAGTGCGAAAATATATAAAAGTACAGCAAGTAATTATTCATGTTTTCTAGGTATAGCTCCATTTATTTAAGCGAAATGACAACTGACAGTGATCCTAGTAGCTGCTGATGTGAAGCAATCAATCTTAGCGTTTATAAATTGGAAGTAAAATTTAATTTCCACGAATAACTTTCTAAATTACATCCTTAATTTTCCACTTTAAACTTGTAAAATAAAAATGATTTACAGTTGAAAACGCGACTGGAAAAAACAAAAAAAACAAAACAAAACCAAACTAAACAAAATAAAACAAAACAAAACAAAAAGTACAATTAAAAATGCTGCAGCACACTTTGATTTTGATTCCGGCTGAACGCACATTTGTCACAGGTTTTATTAATTACATAGCGCGTGAACCGTCAATCAAAGACGCGGAATAAAAAAGCAATTAAGTAAACCAGGAGCGAAGAATTCTTGGTGGTTTGGTTTCCTTATTACGTTTAACCTGATGAAGAAATGATTGTAATTTGTCGAGTTCATAAAGAGGCTAATTGAGACTCGTTTCCGTCTTTCCGTTTCTTGGGGAAAAACAAACATTACAATCAGACCTCTATTCACTTTTCGACGCAGTTTGGTTGGTAATAAGTTGCGGCGCAATTTATTTGCGCAGATAAACTTAATTTGCTACTCGTGTAGGCATTATTTCCCTCTATACAGCAGCTCTGCGCTGCGCTGTCGCTGTCGCTGCCACCAAACACAACCAAATCGAAATGGAAATGAGAAAGCAGATCTGCTATTTTGTACACAGCGATGAATTTATTTTGCCATGGGAAAATTGTTGCACGAATTAGAATTGATTTTCGGATGCTATTCACTAGAATAATTCTCTATATCTCTTCATAATAGCCGCGTTAATTACTAAATAATATTGTTTCCTATTTGTTTTTATTTGACATTAACTACAAGCACACTATTGTTTGAATTCCTATATTACAAAAGGATTTAAATTATTAATTCAAAATCTCTTTTCTATTATGTGGAACATGGGACAGGAATTTCATTTATTTCGTTGTTTAATTATTTTAAATTCAAATGGATGAGTGTATTAAGAGATTAGTGGTCCGATGATTGGACTTCATGTTTGTCCTATGTAGTGCATTTACCACAATTATAAGTATATACTCGTATACTCGGTGGTGTTACATAATCAAGTATAATTGGAAAATCTTTGGGAACCTGCTTTAGATTTAGCGTTGAAATGAATTATAGGTCTTAATGTTCCAGGTTTTTATTTTGTTACATACAAAACGTAAATTGATCGTTTCGAGCAAAAAACTCTGAGCTTCTCCTGTCGCCACGGAGATTGCATCTGTTTTGTTCATCGCTTTTTCTACGATAATTAATGAATCTTGGAATTATCATATATAATATCATAAGTGGTAATTTTTTTCCGTAAAAATTTTCAGATTGTTACGAGAGCTGGTTGCCTAGCAATTTATCGAATGGTATTGACCAAAAAATCACGAGCTATCAAGCGAGTGTTTTTTGATCAATGTCACGAGATAAATTTGCAATAAGCTCGAGTAAAACAATAGGAAAATATTGCCAGGATAAAATTTAAGCACGAATGGTATTCGGATGACTATTTCCAAAATAAAAATCAGATAATAATTAAGTTTTTTTCACAAAAATGTATAAATTTTTATTGTGTTTTTAGATAATTAAGATTGCTTTTTCAATGTTCTGAACAGATTCCTGACCGATGCGACTGATTTTAATAAAAACTGTAAACACTGAAAATATATGCATTGTGACAGGTATATAAACAATATGTTTCAAGGTACTCTTAAAACGTCAAAAAAATCGCTTATCAAAACCCACTTATAGAAATATAGCATCTTATTGGCTCGAAAGATACGAAGTTTTCTGTGACGGTGTTTTGTCGAAATAAAACTTGGTAACTAGGTAGAATCCTCAATTTGGATTGGTTTATAAATTTATGAATGAAATAGTCAAGTATAAATATTCCTGTATAATGTAAAACCAAAATATATTATTCCGTTTTGTTTTTACATATAACTTTCTACAAATTCCATTGCTGATGATTTTGCCAGAAACGTTCAAAATTCACGTTTTCTATGTAACAAAATAAAAACCTGGAACATTAAGACCTACAATTTATTTCAACTCTATAGTCAAGTATACTTAATAGAAATTTAAATTTTGAAAAGATTTTTTTCTATTATTAGCATATTTAACAGAATAAGAAAAAACTCTTAGTAACACTTCTTAATAATACAAATTAGACCTCGCGTTTTCAGCATAAAATTATATTTTGCTGTATCAAATATTTAACTAAAGCCTGAAGATCGTTTATTTTGTATTACACCCTTACATACTATACCGTCTCAATGAAATGATGAAACATATCCAAAGACAAAGTAATGCTTTTATCTTTATGCCGGCGTTTTGTATTATGGTCCTGATCCTGCGTATACTGTCAAGTAATACGAAAATTTTCTTCATTATGAAAATTCATATTCCTTTAGTATACAAGAACGTTATTACATTATGTTCTTATGGTATTAAACGTCAATGTATTTCTAAAAATATGTTTTAGTAGCATTTAGCCATATTGCCTTATACTTTCACTTTTGGGCTATAAAAATACATCCCGCACATAATTTTATCTACCTTTTTTAATGTTTATCGGGTATCCAGTGATTTTTCTATCTTCAGAAAATGTATAAGATATTTCAAAGTACGGTATCTACTTTAATGGAATATAAAATTAATGCCATAATGATATTTCAGATAATAAAAAATCTGATGTGGCCAGCACATAACCTCTCGCCGTATATTTTACCTGGCTGTATGCATAAAGCAAAGATTATTTTTATAAATACAAATAATATATTCATATAAATCTATGACGTATAAACTTCTTTATTATTCATTAATAGCATGTCTCAACATGAAGATATTTTACCATAAATTATGTTACAATAAATTACAAAGTAGAGTTTACCATATAAATATTAGGCTGGTAACAGCAATTTTCAATTCGAACAACTTTGTTTACTTTCTCTTCATATTCTTCTAGTAAAAACATTAATTTTGGGCGATCTAAAATGTATATATCTGGATTGTGCATCTATTCTTATATATCTTCTTTTACATTTTATTTTTTCATACTTGTTATATCTAAATAACCTTAATTCCCTCTAATAAAGTGACGGATAGATTGCACTCCGATTTTGTCAATATTTACAACTTACTTGAGAAGAATTTGATAGCTTTTTCGCAATTCAAAGTTACTCTAGTCTACAGTACTGGTGTACATTGTCCCATAATGTTTGAAACAAATTTAAGTCCTTCAACCTAGACTTGTCATCTCCATAATAGTCACAGATCAAGAACTAATAAGGGATTCTCCAAGTACATTTTTAATTCATTACTCATTATTTCTGACACTGACATTTATCTGTCAGTTACAAATAATTTAAATTATCAACTATTTTTCATGGCATTCTTTCGGCTGTCAAATTTATTACAACAGATTATTTTATATATTATACTTCTTTTATCTCTAAATCTATGGAATATATAATAAAATATTTAAATGTATCAGATAGAGAATTTAATTTTCTTTAATATTACCACGAAAAATTTTCAAAAAATAATATTTAGAAGATTTTTTTTCAAGAATCTTCTACTTCCGGTTGTCCAATTATTACCAAAACCTTTTCAGATCTTCCCATGAATGTCCGATTGGGAAATACGTTGTTAAACAAATTTTAAGTCTTATAGTTTTTGAGTAACCGTCCTTCCAACATCCCACACACACACACACACACACATACACACACACATCCACACACACACACACACACACACAGACATCATCGTAAAAATGTTAAAATCGGATTGTAGGAACCTTAAAACGTGCTTACTCAATAAAATCTGGATATGCGATTTTTAGCATGAATGCAATACCTCTCTTAGCGAGAGGTAAAAATAGCAAAATAGTGTAAGAAATACCATTACATTAAGTTTTAATCATCTAATATACAATTTGGCGCCTTCTGCCGTAGATTTCTCAATAATTGACGGGTCTCATAAACATACTACTTGATTGTAAAACAGTAAACAAGTTGTCAGCTAATTCTTATTTATTTGGACATATTTATTGATATTTTACTTATATTAATTGAATATATATATATATATATATATATATATATATATATATATATATATATATATATATATATATATATATATATATATATACAGGATGTATCAGGACTAGTGTAAAAAAAATAGCATATTCCTGACATCATTTTAAGTAAAAAATGTTATATGAACATAGGTCATTCCTTTTGGTTACCAAAATACAAGAGTTCAAAATTTTATAAATAGCAGCAATTTTTAAATTTTTCTAATCAAGATACCTTCAATCCAGAGTAATAAACAATAGAAAACAATGAAAAATTGATTTTTTTTACCTGAGTTATTGTTGTTGTGAAATGGATGGGTTTAGTGTTGCAGAATACAAATTGTTAGAAAGAATAAGAAACGCTGTAGCTGACATTCGTTAACAACCAAAATAGAATTAATTTAGTTTATGGTTCCATGATTCGTCGAAGTCATGCTTGCATTCGAGCTCGAGGGGCACATTTTGAACACTTACTATAAGACAAAATGAATATATTTAATGTTTCCATTGTTTGTTACTATGTTTTAAAAGTATCTTGGTTAAATTTTTTAATAAAATTGCTACTACTTGTAAAACATTGATCTCTTATATTTTGGTAACCAAAAGGAATAGGGCCTATCTTCATATAATTTTTTTTACTCAAAATGGTGTCAGGAATATGCTATTAATTTTTTTTACACTAGTCCTGATACACCCTGTATATAAAATTTAAATTTGGTAATGTTTTTACAGTTTTTAAATAAAGAAAAAATATTAGATAATATTCATAAACACAGTTTTTGGGGTCCCTAAAATACGAATATACTAATTTTACGATAATGTATGTACGTATGTGTGTGCGTGTGAGTACGCGCGTGTGTGTTTAAGTGTGTGTACATGACGATCGTTTCTCATCGCATAACTCCAATGCCACGATTCCAAAAATTATATCTTTTTCGTATTACTCGAGTTTAGCTCCATATGCAGACGTGCTTAGATTTTGGTTATAATTGGTCTACTGGATGTACCTTGAAAAAATGCAGTTAAATATCATTTATTGACATTTAATGATTACAAATTTTTAAGAATGTGTTATTCTCTATACAGATATAGAATTAAAGAATTATAAAGATATTATATTTCATAAATCAGCCAGCTATGCTAACCATGGAAACTGCAAATATATCCAGATAATTCAAATTGACAACTGTCAGTACCAATGAAAAGTAAACGAATGTGGCAGAGGTGACGATTTAGAGATAGATGTTGGGGAAGACATGAAAAGATAGGGTAAGGAATGAAAGGTAAGGGAAATGGCTCGAGTGATACAGTTTCTAGAAAGTACTTCTATCTGTACTCTGTTAAAAGTAGAACTTCGTCACCACACCTTTGATTAAATTTTTGGCAAATAGAACTTTGTGTACTATCTAGAAAAAGGATATCAATATCTGAAAACCAATAACGGAAAGAGATAGAATATGACAAATAGAACTTAATCATACAAAAATCTCATTTTATCAAAAAATTTTGTTAGGAATTCGATATCTAGTTCTCCATCCATCGTTTAGCGTGTCTGTATGTTGTACTACATGTTGTGTGAGTTTTCGCTCACTTCTACATTTTTTATAAGATCTTTCCATTGGCTTCTTTTGGATCTAACGCATCTAACAACGCTTTCTATTTGAAGTTATTCTATTGTGATACGTCGTATTTGATCTCATAGTGTAGCTCCGTTTATTGCTGCCAATATTTTCATTTTGTACAGGATGGAATATATTCGATTTCCTTATATGAAAAACTTTATTATTATGCACGCTACAAAAAATTGATGTAGATTTTTATGGGCCAACTTTTTGAGACGATTTTAATAGGCACCATAGAAATTTCCAATGGTCTTTTGTTTTTGAGCTACAGGCTAAAACTTTGTTTATTTTGAAAATACCTCATATTTCGCTTATTATGAGATTTAATGAAAAACATGTTTAAATAATTTTTATATGTTTTTTTACGAAGAATATCGTGGTGTAATTAAATTTTTTTCAAAACTTAATAATTCTCCAGATATAACACTAACATAATATTTTTTAAATGGGAATATCTATTGAAAACAGTTTCATTTTCCTTATTTTATAAACTTTTCAACGATGTATAACAAGGCTGTTCTTTTGTTTCAAACATGAATAAAAGATTAATTATTAATTTATTGGGGTGAAAAAACTAAAATCTATTGAGAAACAAATGAAAAAATAAATTATTACAGATCATCAATTTTTTTTTCTAATGCTATTTTCTTCATTTATACTCATCTTTCTAATTTATATACTTCAGAAAACATATTAAACTACATTTTTTCAATTATGCCAAAGCCAACTATAACGACGATAAAAAATGAATTAACTAATCCGAAAATAATCGACTAAAAATTATTTTGTGAACTTAATACATAGAATCAAAACTAATAAATAAAATAAATAAATAAATATGCAAATAAATATCTCTAATTTTTGTTTTTTGTTTGTTTCTTAATAATTTTCATTTTTTCACCGCAATAAATTAATAATTCATTCTTTATTCACGTTTAAAACAAAAACAGACTATTTTCAATAATAGATCTTCCCATTTAAAAATATTGTGTTTGTGTTATATCTCGAGAATTATTAAGTTTCAAAAAAACCCAATTACACCGCAATATTCCAAGTAAAAATTATATGAAAATTATTTTCTTTCTTTATCTCTCATAATAAGCGAGGTGACCCTTCCGACATTTCTAATTATAGGCCTATAGCATTACTGTCTAATATTGCAAAAGTATACGAAAGTACTATTTATAAATACGTATACAATACTGTGTCCAAGTATATCTCGCCCCATCAACATGGTTTTCTTAGAAATAAATCAACTACAACGAATCTAGTCAACTTTACTGACGCCGTAGCTACTTCATTGTCTAAAAATATTCAGATAGATGTTATCTATACGGATTTCGCAAAGGCTTTTGACAAAGTCAACCATAATATATTAATTCAAAAACTGTCTACAGACTTTAACTTTTCTTTTGAACTTTGCCAACTTTTAAAATCATATTTGTATGATCGTCAACAATTTGTCTACGTGAATGGTTTTTTCTCAAATAATTTTACAGTATCTTCTGGTGTGCCACAAGGTTCAAATTTAGGTCCATTATTATTTCTGTTATTTATAAATGACATTGCAGAGTCAGTTCAGTTCTCTAATATTCTTATGTATGCTGACGGCATCAAAATATTTAGAAATATTAACTCCCTGAACGATTGTGAAAGTCTTCAAAAAGATGTTGATAATTTGATTAGTTGGTCTCAAACTTCTGAATTATATTTTAACACGAATAAATGTAAAATAATGACATTTTCTAGAAGACGTCAAACTATAAACTTTAATTACAAGATGTGCAGGGTAACGTTGCAAAAAGTTAGTGAGACTACTGATTTGGGAATAATATTTGATGACAAATTATTGTTCTACAAACATGTACATGTAACTGTAAAGTCATCATACAGAAATTTAAATTTTGTAATTAGGTGTTCACAAAACTTTCAAAATATTTCTACTATTATGTCTTTGTACAACTGCTACGTACGATCTAAACTTGAGTATTGTTGTCAAATATGGAGTCCATATTATGCAAAATACAAAGATATAATTGAGAAAGTGCAAAAAAAATTCACGAGATACTGTTGGTTCAAAATAAACAGGGAATATATACGAAATCTGAATTATAATACAGCATTGTCTACTTTGAACTTGACATCTCTTGAACATCGTAGAAATATTTTGTGCGTACTTTTCATTTACAAACTACTGAATAACATGATAGATGACAGTAATATATTAGCACGTCTAAATTTCTGTACAAAAAGAGTATCTTCTAGATGTAATTCAGTGTTCTTTATTCAACGTTTTCAAACAAATTATGAACTCAACTCACCAATTGTCCGGATGTGTAAAACAATAAATGACTTAAATATAGAATTTGATTTGTTTTTTGATAGATTCAATGTATTTAAATGTAAATTGGTTACCAGTTTTATGATTAAATAGAATTTCTGTAATTTAGCTTAATATTCAGTATGTATATTTTCGATTTTTTCTTTCTTATATGTATACTGTCAATTGCTTGATATATAGTTTTTATGTGTCTACTCTATTTCATATTGTTATTTTATATGTATTATTTATATACCCTCTGTTATTGGGATTACATATCCTGTAGAGTGGTTAATAAATAAATAAATAAATAAATGACGTGTTTTTAAAATAAGAAAAAATCAAGGTTTAGCTCCTAACTCAAAATTCCTGTGGTATCTACTAAAATTGTCTCAAAAAGTTGACCTATAAAGGTCTACATTAATTTTCTGTAGCGTGTATAATAAAAAAAAAATTCATATAAGGAACTCGAATTTGTTGCACTCTGTACTTAGAGATAAAAAGTAGGAGAATTATTCATTCAAGTGCTTTATTACTTTGCTTGAAATACAAGTACTATACAAGTAATATTTTTGTGGGGTAAGTTCACCGCTGGAGTCTCATAAACCTTAAAAGAAATAAAATGAAGTAAAACGGCAGTCTGCAAACCTCAACTCTAATTATATCTTTGTAAATGTGCTGTTAAACATTGTCGCTGGGTAGTAAACAAAACAAACGATTACTGTGAAATTTACATCGAGTGTTGACGTAGCAACGTCTAAACATTCTCTAATAACAGCTGTCTTACATTCCAAAGCCATAAACCAACGCATACTCTTGTAATTGTTACATACACTCATTCATATTCATTGTCTTTAAACATGCAAATTCTGAGATATCACAAATATCTCGCTGCTATTCCATAGAATAAACTAAACTAACTTAAAACTGACTTACAGGAATGAACAGTTTATGTTCTATTAGTTTTCTTTCGCGTTAGACCTAGACTTTATACATTTTCTGGAAAAACACTGAGATTTAAATTCAGAGAATATTACGGTCTTTACATACATAAATTAAATATGTACATAGTTTTATTTATTCGATTTTTATTTTGTTTAATTTTTCTTGAAGGAAATGAACACAAAAGCTAAAGTCTTCATTTTATTTCATCTGAACTTTCTTATTTTGATGACTGATACCGTTATTTCTATACCAACGAATTTTTTATAAGATGATTGGCATATTTACGTAGTTGTCAAATAAAATGTCATTTTCTATGTAACCATAGTAATAACGGTACAGTTTGATAACGGACGAGTTATAGAATCCAACCCCAGATTTATACTTCCACGAATCATATGTAAAAGACATATTTGTTTGCTTCGGTAACAACGATATTTCAAATTTTATGATTTATATTTTCTAAGTGACTATATTTATGAAGGAACATAATTGGATATTATCTGTAGGGGTTATTTTATTGTGTAGTTCTATAGCATGTTTTGTTCGGCCCTAAAAAATAAATGTGGAGGTATAAATTAATAATCTAGTAGGTACAGTAAAATATTTGAAAGATGTCCGATCCAGGTCATCTACGAATTTATGAATTCAGATTTTTGCTCCGCCCATTATGACAAATTCAGTAGTGTCGTTTGCTTAGTTTTTATGAGGGTACACAATGTACTAGTGTTATTTTATTACTATAAAAATATATATTACAGTAAAAGCATTCAAAATTCAAAAATAAGTCAACTGGTAAGTTTATAAGCAATTGTTAAACCAAATATGTTTAAAATAAGATAATGACACAATATGAGTGTCAGTGACTCTGAAAAAAATAACATTATTCGTATTCGAATCAAGGTAATGTATCTGAATTAACAAATAAACTTACGTTACAGCGAAAGTATTATCAACAACGAGCATCGTTTCAATATGGAATGTCCTAACTTAGTCGAAATGATATGAATTTTTGAAAGACAAGCATATTATATCCATCCTTATCGCACACTCTTATAGCCTTTACAAAGGAAAGAAATAAATGTATGCTTATTTGTTAATTCGTTCATAATACAGATGACTTTACATTATTTATTATTTATTAAATGATACTCGTATAACTATTAATGTAACAGCATTCTAATATTTTTGATAAAATAATAATTTTGGAAAAAAATATACTTCATAGTGTGGTCACGGATTCGATAACTTGATTGTAGATCTAACCACTCGCCTTTCCAAATTATTCGGTTAAATCATTTTTCTATTTCAGTATCTTTATGAGTCTATAAACTCTTTTAAAATACTTCTTTAAGAAGATTTATAAACGCAGTGTTTTTGGTGCTTTTCATTTTCTAGAAGTGGTTAAGTGGTATGAATGCTTTCAAAACAGTAAGATGAATTGCTGTCGGTTAACAATGAATTTGCATCTGCAAAGTTAAAAAAATAATCGGGAAGCGCTACCAATATAACTGATAAAAAACACCAAGTCATAGGTGTCATATTTTTGACGTCACACTTTTAAAAAAATCTAATAGAATTATAAAATTACCTCAATAGAAAAAATAGTATAAAAACATGTATCATAAGGCCTGTTACACGGTCTCGTGCGTTAACCGATTACCTTATAAAATTAGTTTTTTTATTTTATTATTATTATTATACTGTTCCTTAAATTTTTTTAAAAATAATTCTTGATTGACTGAAAAATTCAAACTATATCCAGTAGCCTGAGATCTCTGGATTATTAGTTTAAGCTGCGTTCGGTTTTATGCTCTGAGTGGTCTGAGCGCTCGATGCCGTTCGGTAATTACATCTGAGCGATCTTTTTGCTCAGCTCTACATTCGGTTATTAGCTCACGGAGCGCACAGAGCCCGATCTGTTCGCTCGTTCTCTAACCATGGAGCATATTGAGCAGTTGTCTGGGGCATGTGTATTTAAACACAAATTTAAAATGTTTGTCGCCGGCAATGCAAACAGTGTCTATTCTATGAGTGAATGTTGTCGTTTTCGTATTTCAATCAAAAATGTTTGAAATGTATAATTTTGTCATTTTAGGAAATATTTTTCTACATAATTTGCAACTTTAAGTTGTCCATAATCATTTCCATATTCTTAATCAGTATCATCATAACTCGCACATAGTACATGTTAACATTTCTTTATTATTTTCTATTTTTATTCTTTCGCAAATTAATAAGTCTCAAAATGGCAGGTAAACGCTCTATCCGTTTGGTTCTTCAAGCTACAGATCGGAAATCGCAGATGAATCTGTCACGTGATCAGATTTCTCAGAGTGTTCGACAAATTTAAATACCGAACGCACCCTCAGTGTCCTAGCAGCTAAGTTAACGGTGACCATTCCCAAATATGTCTGTATATTTTTCGTGCTCGTTTTAATAATTTGGTCAATTGTCCTAGTTTGGAAGTATAACTTGAAAAATTCAGCAGTTGCAAGAAAATTGTTTGCTGGTCTCTATTAACTCATGTAAAGCATTGTACTACTAGATAAGAAGAAGTAGTAGAAGAAGAAGAAGAAGTTCGAACAAGCAGTCCCTGATAGAAGCAGAAATTTTCATTTCATCAAATACAATTTTTAACATAATTGTATATGTGAACCATTCAAAATGGACGAAATTTCTGATGCTTATTAATATATCAATTTAGCTCGGTTGACTATTTCCTAGTTGTTCATCGCCCAGATGATCATCACCCTAATTAACTGTTTCTGTATCGTCGTTAAAGAAATCTGCAAATAAATAAAAGCAGATTGGCATGTCAAGCACATAATCAGTGATATATTTATTTTATTTTATACATATGATTTAATCAAATAGATGGGGTTCATAATTTTTTATTTTATTCAATTTGAAATCGTTGACAAGTTTCCCCCAAAAACTATAAATTTAAAACCTATTTCCTAAAATTATATTAAATAATATTAATTATTATACACCTCTGTATCCAAAAGGAATTAAAAGTTATTACAATCTATAGAATCTACAAGTCATGCTATGTTAAAATGAAAGTAAATCCTTTAAGGAACAGAAGGAATTCCTTTCTCTTGTTCCATGTAGCATATTATTACATTAGGGAATATAATTAGAGTTGTCGCGTTTATAATATAATTAAAACATGTTAAATATTCATAAACAGAGACTCCAGGAAAATTTGAGTGTTGATAATTAGTCGTATGTAATTATTTTTAAACGGTTGTTATTTATTGGATTCATATTCTAAATAAATGATCTATATTAAATGATCAGTAACTTATAATCGGATCTATTCTGTAATTCAATGGTTAATTTTTAACAACTGATTAAATTTTTTAACCAAGAACAAAAAATTGTATTTTTAGATGTCAAATCAATATCTATTGTATTAATTTTTAACCAGTTGTTAAAAATTTACTAGTGAGTTACAGAATAAAAATGTAATTTAACCCAACCTAATCTATTCTAAACTAACTTCAACTAACTGAACTTAATCGAATCTCGGCCCAATATTATTTTTCACTGATCATTTATTTAACAAAATACTGCACATTTATGTAAAATATAGTGATCAAATATATATAAATCATTTTACATTTATTAATACATTTTTTAACTGTAAGAATTGCAGAACAAAAGAATCCTTTGTAAAATATTGGAAATCGTTGGTATATTCGCGAAATACTTTGAACAATGAGGGTTACGCTGTAAGGTCAAAGACCTTAGGGACAGCCGAAAGTTTAGCTACAAACTTATTTAAATACGAATTTTCGCTCAAGGAAACAACACAATAAAAGTTTTAACATCAACAATGTTTTCCTACTAACAATATTTAGCAAATTTTATAAATGTTTCTGAATATGTTACGAAGCCACTATATTCGCATAGAATAATTATGTTTTTTTATTACAACAATAAACTATATAACGGCCAGTAAATTACCTCTTTTTATTATATTTAAATCGAATACCTCAAGTACCATTTATCTCTTTTTAATAAAATATGATAGAAATGATAGAATTAAATATTATTTAAGTTTCATAACAATAACACTAAATTTCTTTTCAGTTTTTCCAATTTAAACAAATATGGTACACTTAGTTATTTAAGTCTGTTTGTCACGGTTATAAATTCTTACCAAATTTATTACATGGTAACAAATAGTTTCATTGGAAACGATTGTTATGTGTTATGACAAATAAGGGCCGTATTCACCAAGTTCAGTTAAATAATTTATTCTTAAGTTAAAAATAACCAAAGCAATAAATACTACATAATTACAGATTTTTATTTCACTAACTTCAGTTACTGTTAACAACGGTACAAATGGTACAGTTAAATTAATCCCCTCGATTTTGGTGAGGATAAATTTTTAACAGATAGATTAATTGTGCGTTTAACATTGTCAGTTAGTATATTTTTGTATAAATAATATAAGTTGCCTTATAATTGAATTGTTTCTATTAAAATTTGTATCTCATTGCATAGTATATAACCCGAGTACATACTCAAAAATATTTTTTATTACAGAAATTACCGGTTAGTTAACTTGGTTCAAAATTTGGTTGGTAAAATGTGGAGTTAATTTATAATAATATCAAACGGCCCTAAAATGTTTTATTCCATCATAAATTTCATTATAAATTATTATAATATATCTTTTTGACACGATCAAAAAATTATGACTGTTTCAAAAGAGCATCTTCCAATAATATAAAACTCTAAAGACATAAGCCTCAACGACTTGCTTCTTGCTTCAAATATGTTCTTTGTTTTGGTGTAGTTTTGAACCAGATACTTATTCTAATTTCTAAAAAGTTCTTAAGATGAATATTAACAATGAGTTGACAGTCAG
Organism: Harpalus rufipes; assembly: GCA_951394225.1. Lineage (NCBI taxonomy): Eukaryota > Metazoa > Arthropoda > Insecta > Coleoptera > Carabidae > Harpalus > Harpalus rufipes. The sequence continues at coordinate 13,847,562 of OX596277.1, forward strand.
TATATTTGAAATAAATTGTAAAAAGATCATGGCAGCCATTGGTATTCGAACCCCAAGATCTTCAGTTTGCCGGAGTGACCGAGTGACGCTCAATGGCCATTTCGCACCAAGCCAGTCGCGTCATATGCTACTAGATTAAACCGAGTACATTATTATTAAAATAAAATAAATGTAAAAATTTGGTTTCACACCGAACGCGTCACGTCAAGTTCTGTCCCATCGAATCAAGTTATGACTGGTATTGACTCAGCTGGTCGAATTTTTACTTCAGTCTTGCTACGTCAAACCTCATCTACAGTGAAAACATGGATGTGGATTTTTTGCTTCCTAATTTCTTCAACTGTTACATTTTTTAAGTAAAAGATAAGTCTTGACTCATTCTAAAGTAGTTGTATTTTTTTTTTTTTTTTGATCATGCAATGAGTTAGGAAACAAATGTCTAAATGAACCGAAAACAAATCTTATATTTATTGGATGTACCCAAACTCTATATAAATTTATTTCCATTCTCAAACAATTCTTTCAAAAATTGATACAATTTCTCAACACAAGACGTGTTTAATGCGAAACCTAATGACTTGACGTGATTTGACTGGACGTGCCTGGATTGGAATGGTTTGGTGCGAAATTGCTATAATCTATTGGCTGCTATATATCGATGGCTGAAATAATCTTCCACTAGCGTACAGCTGCTAGTATAGCCGTGTTCCTTCTAACTGTGATTTTGATTTTGTGAATCCTGAGTAGTTTAATCGTGATCCTTTTGAATCATGATTTAAAAATTATATCAAGAAAACAACTTAAATAGTATAAACACCATCTAGCGTCAAATATCATTAACACACCAATACAAACTAATTTATTTTATTTTATAAATAATCTACTGTCGTGTCTTATAGTCAGCATATTAAAAATGGATCATATAGAAATATAAGAAAAATGTTCTTGGTAATATATGAAGTATGTTTCCTTAAAACAAATCTTTTATGTAACATATTTTCTTTGTTTTCAAAAATATGGTGAGTCATTACATTATTTTGTAGGAAAATCATATTTCCTTTGATGCAACAAATCCCACATTGATTTACGCTCGAAAACCGAAAACCTATTGTCGTTAGCCACTTTTAAATTTGTTTTGAAAGTAATCTGTGTGTCACTCAAAAAGGATGATTCAGAAGGGAAAGGGGACGGTTGTCTATTGATCACAAAATGAGAAAGTGGGGATAACGAATAAGAAATGAGAAAACATACTTCTTCTTAATCATGATCACTTTGATGCTTTTGATTGTGAATCACAGCCCAAAGGAACACGGCTTATATCTCTCGATATAGAGCAAGTCAATAGCTAAGTTGGCAAGAGCGTCACTCCGGCAAAGTGAAGGTCTTTGGTTCGAATCTCGATGGCTGACATGATCTTTTCACGATTTATTTTAAATATACTGACTGTTAACTCATTGCTAACATTTAAAAAAAAATCCGATAGGGCCACGAGCAACTTATGATAAGTGCACAAGATTTTTAAATGCAGTGGTAATCCCAGCCCCACATCTATAACGAGACGAATAAAAATATATACTAGTAGTTATACGCTAACTGGAAGATCATTTCAGCCATCGAGATAGAGCAGCCAAGAGCTTAGTTGGTCCGGCAAAATGAATTCCGATGGCTGACGTACTTTTCACAATTTCTTTATAATACAAAAATATGGTGTATAAATAATCAAAAACATAGAGAACGCTTGATTTTAAATAAATTTGACAAGTATGTCAGAATAAACGGTTGATTAGTTTACTTCATCACGTAGCTGATTTTTATGTAAAGTGTATAGGTACACTTTTTATAGCAACAAACGAAAGATGAACAATCTTTCAATATTTATGACCGAGAGGAAATATACTTAAAAATCTTGATATTTAATACTATCGCTTTACCATCTTCCTATAAAATGAAAAGAAAATATATAAATTTAATAAAATAAACAAAGATATGCTTAAAATAGTCTTATATCAAATAAAATGTTATCGCATTTGCAATATTTACTTTTTTCCCTATCAAATTTTACAGTTACATATTTCGCATTCGAAAATTGCATTTTCAAATCCTTCCTTGATTGAGTATCCAAGAAATAAAATATTTTAGTACGTCTCTGGAGAAATATTGACGAATGATACCATTACAATAGAAAGAGCAGCACCATCTTCAATATATTATGTTCATCGATATATAAACGTAAACAAATATCTGTATACCTTTGTCGTTTTTCGTCAGCTTGGCTCGTCGTTGTCTCTCAAGCGAAGAATTTCTTCTTTTCATCTGAAAATAAGAGAAAACGGTTAATTCACTTCGCTAGAGTTTTTAATTAGTTGGTAATTGTTGCAGTTTTAATATTTTCCAAGTGTAAACACATTTAATGAAATGATATTCATAGTTTGCAATTATGAAAATTTATACTTTACCTTTGAACTTTGTTTATAATGTTCAGAGTTTTTTTTTATAGAATTATTGTAAAATATTTCACTTATAATTTAGAATTTTAATTAACAAATTTATGAAGTTTAATTTAAAAGACAATATAGAAATATATGTATGAAGTAGATATATATCGTAATTTTTACCTCTCGCTAAGAGAGGTATTGGATTCATGCTAAAAATCGAATATCTAGATTTTAATGAATAAGCACGTTTTAAGGTCCTTACAATCCAATTATATATATATATATATATATATATATATATATATATATATATATATATATGTGTGTGTGTGTGTGTGTGTGTGTGTGTGTGATGTTGGAAGGACGATTTCTCAAAAACTATAAGACTTAATATCCGTTTAACTTCGTATTTCCCAATCGGAAATTAATGAGCAGAGTTGAAAAGGTTTTTGTAACAATCGAAAGTAGGCAGATTTTTTAAAAAAACTTCTAAATATTATTTTTTGAATTTTTTTATTCTTGCTAATATTAAAGAAAAATAAATTCTCTATCTGATAAATTTAAATATTTTATTATATCTTCCATAGATATAGCGATAAAAGAAATGTAATATATTAAATAATCTCTTGTAATAAATTTTATAGCCGGAATAATACCATGTTATATACCATTGTAACTGACAGATAAATGTCATTGTCAGAAATCCTTCAGAAATACTGTTAATCCCGACAATGAATTTGAAACATCTCAAAAAATTATAGAATAATAGGACAAAATTTCTTCATAGATGATGTGGCAGTACATTACTTTCCGTCAATTTTGTGTGTTATGCACAAATTACAAACACAAATATTTTTGCAAAAGATTCTGTTATTTCATAAACAAACCATGTAAATTGCACATGACACCGAAATCTTCTCCTTTTTTTTGCTAATCAGCTCTTCATATGAATGTAAAGAACAGGAATACGAAAAAATATAATTTTTAGAATTATAGTATTGGAGTTATTGTCTATGAAAAATTGTCATACACACGCACCCGCACACTCACACATTCACACATACAGACATTATCGTAAAAATGGTAAAATAGCGTTACGTAGATTTTCCGAACTGCAAAATGGGCAAAAATGATCACATCCACTGAGGATGAGGAATATCGTTTTCTTTCCCGGACAAAAATAAAGCGATTTTTTTTTTAAATCTAATGTGGCCAGTACAATACCTTCCGTCAATCCTGTGTATTATGTACAAATTCCATACATAAATTTTCTTGCAAAAGATTATAAATTTCCAGTAATATTATTTCATGCAAATGGCACTTGACACTGACATCTTCTTCTTCTTCTTTAGCTTTTCCCATTCGTTAGGGGTCGCTATTTTTTATTTTCTTCTTCCATTCATTTCTGTTTTGCGGGTCATCCTCACGTCAAAATTTTTCATTCAAAATTTCATTTTTTGGTATTTTATGATTCCTTTTCTCGGCAACTGAATTCCACACCCCTGATAATCGATAAACCACATGAAATAAGAAAATTATAAAATTTTGAATGAAAAATTATGACATTTGTCAGTTATGGACGTAATTATTAACTGTCATTTTGACACGAGTCCACATTCGTATCTGCTTGCCAAAGTCAGTAAAGTCACGTCACTGCACGCGCCCTACACATAAAAGATCCTATATTTCCAGTTAAATTATTTAATAAAACTATGCGAATTGCACTTGACACTAACATCTTCTTCTTCTTTAGTTTTTTCCATTTGTTAGGGGATCGCTATTTTTTATTTTCTTTTTCTACTAATTTTTGTTTTGCGTGTCGTCCTCATTCAGTTCCTTTTCTCTTCTTTCATCTTATATTTGGTCTTTCTATGTTTCTTCCACCTTCTGTTATAAGCTATTCATTCTTCCAATATACTCATCTCTCTTCACGACATGTTCAAACCAATGTAATCTTCTCTCTTATATCTTTCTAGAAACGTTCAACACTACAATTATTTCCCTTACTCTTTCATACATTTACTATTTATTGATACTGACATCTGTCAATTTAAATTACCTGAATATATTAGCAGTTTCCATGGTTAAGTTAGCATAGATGGCTGAATTATAAAATTTATTATCTTTATAATTCTTTAACTCTATATCTGTTGAATATGAAATATAAAATACAATCAAATCGTATAGAGAATAATATATTCTTTAAGTTATAATAACATTTAACTGAGTTTTTCAAGAAAAACTGTTAAAATCTCAAATGAGGGTACTTCCGGTTGACCAATTATAACTAAAATGTAATCAAGTCTGCATATGGTTGTAAGGAAGAGGAATACGCAAGAATTGTAATTTTTGGAATTCTAGTATTGGAGATATCGTGCACGAAACGGCGGTCCACGCACACACACATACACACACACACGCACACACGAACACACACACACACACACACACACACACATACAGACATCACCGTAAAAATAGTAAAATCGTATTGTAAAGACCCTAAAACGTGCTTATTCAATGAAAACTCACCACCGAATTTTTTGAACAAAGACAATACCTTCCTTACCTATAGGTGACGGAAGGTAAAAAAGAAAAACACATCCTTATAATTTAAATATTGAATACATTGCCCACAATTTTTTATTTGGATTATGATTCTGGGAACCTTTGCGAGTTATAGACACATTTTGAAATCGGTTCATTTCTTATTATTTCATCCATCCCTCTGACGCGGTTATAGACAAATAATGCAGTTTGTAAATTTGAATTCGATCTCAAATTATCATTTATATATTGTATTACACGATTTTTGGCGATGAGCCGATCACGAGTTATAAATACTTCAACTCACATGAAATTTCTCTAATATTTTCAGCAACTTTAAAACGGATAATTTCTCAATTTATCGTCAACCTCTCTGTCACATTGTCGCACATCATGATACTATAACGCGATTTGAATTTGGCATGAAATTCTCTTTCAAATCATGTAATGCACGATTGTTTCCCACGAGCAGTTCACAAGTTATAATGAGAAATGAGCCGACTTGAAATTGTTAAACATATTAGAGAAATTTCAAGTGAGTTGAAGTGTTAGTAACTCGCGAACTGCTCATCGGCAAAATTCATGTAATACATGACATGAAAGAGAATTTCATTCCGAATTCAAATTTACAAATCTTATTATTATACTATCTTTGGAAATATATTGAATAATTAAAAAATAGGGATCTATTTTTCTTTTGGATCCTAATTTGCTTTATTTTTGTCCTATATTGTACAGGTTGTTATACCCAGAAATGGGTAATAAATATGCCGTGATGATATATTTATTTAAAACATATTTTACATAGTTAAATCACTCTTTCTCATTTTGCAATTTGGAAAATTTAATGTAACTCTTTAACAATTTACCCTATGTAAAAAGCTGATGTGACCAACACAATACCTCCCGCCATTTACCATGGGGTCTCGTTGCCGATCAACGCCAAATAATTCGAATTTTAAATGGCATAAAATTAACCCTTGTGGTAAACGCCCGCACAATACAAATATGTCATCATTACCGAAATGAATGTATAAATCAGATTAGCACACCCAGCAATGGATAATATGCCGTGGTAATATATTTATTTGTTTCTTTATTTAAATGCTAGAAATTATGTATTTTAAGTTCCTTTCCATAAAACTATTGTTCTATTTACAATTTTCCTTTTAAAACGTTACTATTATTAATTTGAAATGATTATCTTTTTAACAGTGACATTTATCTGTCATTTACATACATTTGAGCTGAACTATGTAACCACGGAGATATGTTTAAAGCATAAGCTCCGACATATAATTTTTATATTACTTTATAAATTTATCCATAAAATATTTAGAAAAAATATTAAAGCAAACTTGTAGAAAATGAAATAATCTTTAATTTTTATAATAACAAATTGAGAAAAAAATACATTTAAAGGTATTTTTTAAAGAAATACTATCTTGAGCTTCAAGTAAACTGCCATTTCCGGTTATCCGATTGCCACCAAAATAGTATTTGAGTTAGGGCGTAAAGAGGATCCACACACACACACACACACACACACACACACACACACACAAATACACACAGACACATACATACATCCACACAGACATCATCGTAAGAATATTAAAATCGGATTGTAGGGACCTTAGAACGTGCTTTTTAGCATGAATCTAATACCTCTCTTGACGACAAATCAAGCTTAAAATGTAGATACAGGTCACTGTATCTAGAAAATGGTTAAAAATCAAAATATACCTCCTAATTTCACAGACCTAGACTAGAGTAAAATTTTTAAATGTAGATCAATTTCATTGTACGTAGGAGATGGTAAAATATATCATGCTATTTAATTGGTTGGTAATATAGCTAACAAACGAGAAAATTATACATTCAACGAACGTAATAAATGAAAATTGTAATCATTAATAATGTAATACAAAATTTAAAATGTAAAGTGTAATTCACAAAATTAGTTTAATGACATTTAATGATATTTAATACTACAGAAAATACTGTATTTATTTATCCTTTATTTTACAGGAAATAGTATCAAGAAAGTTTATTTTGAATATAAAATAATCAGATGTGGCCTTGTTATAAGGGAAGTACTACATCGACATCTGGTTAGCTAAAGATCATTAATTTTCAAGCAGTACAAACAAAGTTTAAATGTGAAACGTCATGTCGATTTGATAAATGAAATAACTTGAAAAATGTTAAAATACATTAATAAAGCATCACTTCCAATTGTGTAATATTTACCAAAAGTTAGTCTATTATGATACATGTACATTAATTTATATATTCTTTAAAACGATTTTATACAACAAAAATGTAAATAAAAAAATAATATAATCATACAGAACGATAAATTAGACTATGATTGTTCGATTTAAACAAAAAAGGTACAATTATTATTTTTTAAATGACTTCATTACCACGCGCAGCTCTTTAAGCAAACCCGTGCGCTACGTGACCTTGTACTGGAATGTTCGCGAAGTTTACTAAATAATTAAAATGATACAACCTTTTTAGTTTTAGTTCTATTTGTTATGAAAACTTACGTTTCGGCAGCTTGAACCGCTGACTTCTTCAGGGAACAAACAACAAATATATAAATAAATAACAACAAAAACACTAGCAACAGGTAACCAATGTAATAAATTACAACATATGTAATATAGGAAGCCATGCCCGACTAATATCTACACAGTGTCACAATGATTGATATTATCATTCTTGATTTTGAAAATCTCATAGGCTGCTCTAATTAACCTGTTGTTGAGGTGTGTTGGTCTCGCTAGTATTTTTGTTTCTTCGAATTTTATACGGTGGAATTCTTCCCTGAAGAAGGCAGCAGTTCATGTTGCAGAAACATCGGTTTTTATAACAATAAACAGAGCTAAAACTAAAAAGGTTATATCATTTTAATTGAATAATGAGTTTGTTAATAATTTACTAGATAAATATAGAGTTTTAAAGAGGCGACGCGGTTTTGCGCGAGTCAGTCAGTTTACGAGTTCAGTCCGTTCTAGAGTCGTGTCAACAATAAATCTACACGCATAATGAAATAGATAGTTACTGGTATAAATAAATAGTAAAATAAATATAGTGTAAATAACCTTAGTGTGTAAGTGTTTAATAATATTCTTAGTCTTTAATTAGTGTTTATATTTGTTTATGCATAGAGTTCGTTATTTTCTTTATTCTTTTAAAAGATAGTAATATTATCCGCTAGTTGCAAGATTCCGCTGCGGAAATGAAGAAAAGAATAATTATTGATTAAGAAAAGAAGACCGTATGCATCGATTTTGTAGAAGAGAAGATACCCTGGAATATCTGAAACTTGCAGGCAGCTTGAAATAGAAAAAAAAAAACAGAAGAGACTTTTAAATGAGAACGGAACGGGCGTAACTTAGAGAGAGAAAAAACTAATGAAATTTTGCATTTAATACCATGTAATCTCGATCAAATACACTGGTAATATCATATAGATTCAAAACCTGTAGGCTAGAATTAAATAAATACATAACATACCAAGACGCATATACTTCTTGTATACCTAGTCGTAATATAAATAAATGTATGATTCAACAGGAGTAGATAAAAAATAAAATATATTACTACCATTGCAAAGAAAATATTATGTACAATAGAAAAGAAAATGTAAAGTATTATAGTATGGTCCATTAAAAATTAGGTTCCCACATACCACGGCAGTGCCGGATTACCCAATAGGCAGACTAGGCAATTGCCTATGGGCTCCGCGCCTTTTAGGGGCTCCGCGCCCCCCTATATTAGATTAAAATAATATTGATTTGATTTTGAGATATATTTTTTTTTATTACAAACAAAGAAATCTAAAGAAGTTTTGATTACAACAAAGAAATGCTTATTTACAATAATGGAATCTTGATTACAATAATAAAAATTGTCAATCAATATTACAAGACCCTACTGTTACAACCCGATTTTATATTACCAATACCAAATACCAGTGTTTACCATTTTGTGTTGAATTTCGTAATAATTCTTTTGCAATAACGATTAACGATGGTATAAAATTTTTGTTTTACAATAAATGAAGGGCTTATTGTAATAATGTGATATGCCACAAAATGAAAAATTCGTAGTAATAGAGTTTAAAGTTTTTCAACTTAAAACCATTTTTATTTTTTGTTATAGGTGGAATACTAACACTTTAGTAGAGGCAGAAAAACAACGAAAACCTTTAAAAAAATACTTATTATTGAAATTGTTGGGGGTAAAATCGTAAACTTATTAGGTGGGGGGGGGGCGAGATTTCGATTGCCTAAGGGTCTCCACATGGTTTAATCCGGCACTGTACCACGGAACCGGAAATAGTTAATTTCTTAATCTGTTATCTTTTCGTTTAGGTACCTCTAACTAAAAACATAGATATTTGCTGATTCATTTTTGAATAATTATTAATATAATTATAGTAATATTATCATATGTTTTGAAACATTTGTAAATAATGCACATATATTGTCTTTGTGTGTGTGTGCTTTGTGTGACAAAACACTTCATTATGAAAATATATAGTTTTCGTTTATAGTCAAAGTCCCCGATTTCAACCAGTTTGCATTAATAGACAAACTTTCATTAAACTACAAGTTTATAAGTTGGTAATTATCCTAGGAAGCCTTTTCCAGCAAACTACGCGTTCTGGTCCGTGTAAAGTAATTTCAAACGAAACCTAAACACTGAACATTAGCTACATAACCTCAAAGTTTCGCCGTATTAGCACAAGATCGCGGTGTGTTCATATTTGTCGCAGCAATTCTCCTCTAAACGATCCTATACCCGCTAAATAATTGAAGGCGATTTAGCATGGAGTGGGGAGAATGGACGCAGATGATTGGAGGGATTAGGTCACGTGGTAACGATCAAGGGAGGGGAGAATAATATGATTGGGTGTTTTCATTATACGTAGGACATTATATAAGTGCAGTCACCCAAGAACGAAAACATACATTATTAAAAAGAATTTTCAGTGGTAAGAAACATAAGCACATAATATTTTCAAATTTTATTTTATCGAACTTGTTTTTGAAATAAATTTATGTAGTACTTGAGACAGGTAACTTATTTGCAATATTAACAAATTTATATAATAATTATTGACAAGTCACAATATTTAGCAGATAAAATATATTTGATTGTCTCAAACTATATGTGACGTCACGGGTTCGTTTGATATACTTTTCAAACAGTTAATTCTAAAAATGTCTACATTGTCTCTATTAAGGTGCGTCCTCACTGAGCCGGCTTTTGACGATTGGCAAGGCCGCGTGGCAATGTATTAATACAAATGTATCGTTTTATGGGCCTTTTGTAATAAAAATTATAAAGACGGGCATTAAGAGGCACGATAGTTTAACAGAAATTGCTTTTATTTTTATGAATCTAACGCTACGTTCGCACTGCACCGGCTTTGCCATTTGGCTCGGCCGAACGATGTTTCATTTCAATTTAGTCTTACTTTTTATTACTAAAGTCTCAAAGACACGATACGTTTGTATTAATTCATTGCCGTGCGATCATGTTAATCGGCAAAAGCCAACGCATTGGGGACGCAGCTTTAGGCAAACGGTTTGAATTTTTTTTAAATATTTAATTTTTACCTAGAATACGGAATTTACTATTTTGCGATGATGTCTGTATGTATGTGTGCTTGTGTTCGCTCGCGTCTCTCTCTCTCTCTCTCTCTCTCTCTCTCTCTCTCTCTGTGTGTGTGTGTGTGTGTGTGTGTGTGTGTGTGTGCGTGTGTGAGTGTGTGTGTGTGTGTGTGAGTGTATGTGTGTGATTGTTTCGGATCGCGTAACTCCAATACCACAATTCCAAAAATTATTTTTTCGTATTCCTTGAAATTAAATCCATATGCAGACATAATTAGATTTTGGTTATAATTGGTCCACCGGAAGTATCCTTTTTTCTTGAAACAAATGCAGTTTTATATCATTTATTGACATTATATTGTATATGTTGTTATAAATTAAAGAATGTATTATTCTCTATACGATATGATTGCATTTTATACTTCATATTCAATAGATATAGAGTTAAAGAATTATAAAGATATTAAATATCATAATTCAGGCAGCTATGCTAACCAAGGAAATTGCTAAGATATTCAGATAATTCAAATTTACAAATGTCAGAATCAATCAAAATAAAATGACTGTGGCAAAGATGAGGATGTTGAGATAGATATTGGGGAAGACACGGAAAGATAGGATAAGGAATGAAAGAATAAGGAAAATGGCTCGAGTGATAGAAGTTTCTAGAAAGATATAAGAGAGACGGTTACATTGGTTTGACTATGTTATGAGGAGAAATTAAGAATATATTGGAAGAAGAATGATAACCAAAGATAAGATGGAAGGACTGTATTGCGGAAGACTTGAGAGTAAAGGAACTGAATGAGGACGACACGCAAAACAAAAATGAGTGGAAAGAACATCTTTGGGATCATTTACATCGACAAATTCGAAAGAAAAATATAAAAAATGCCAATGGATTCTAGGAGTCACTAAAGGATGAATGGCTGAAGATTTTTGCAGACATAAAAGTGGACTCGATGCCCCGAATATGCCAAACTGTACGAATTGTAAATTGTTACGCAACAAAATACTACTTTTTTTATTTTATTTGTTTTATTTCTGTGTTTCTAAATTTTTGTCCTAGGGTTTTTCTTTAAATACAGATATCGTTACAAAATATTTATGTTAAATGCCCTTTTATAAATCTGTAATATACGATTTACTATTATTTTTGTTATTATTACTTATTCACAGAAATATTAAGTAATGTTACATCGTGCAAATAAAAGAGTTTCTATACATTTAACCGCCACTGTACATTTTAATTTGTTTTTATTAAAACATCTTTCCCTTATCAAATTAATGAGTTATAAATAATATATATATATATATATATATATATATATATATATATATATATATATATATATATTATTTCTATTCTTATAATTATGAAACATTTGGAGAATGCTGTAAGGATGGCACTAGGGTTGCTAGAATATTACATATGAATTATTCAAACAAAAACAACGAATAGCAAGCAAGCAGGTCTAGTTCGCCCGAATTCCTCCGATATTTTACGATAATAATTGATTCGGGCCAGTGACGTTGTATTTACAATTATTCAGTAATTTTATTACAACAAATTAACATTTTATAATTTTCTTTTTACTAAAATCCTTAATTAAAAGTAGGCTACTTTATAAATATTAAAGTGTACTATTTGTTTGCAATGGTAGAATTCCCCATTTGAGAATATGTAAATGTGTGTTCTTTCTAATGGAATCGTTTCGTTTCAGATTCATGCGGACTTCCTTCGTTTATCTTGCGGCGATCTGTAAGTAATTTATGAATATTTGCATTTCCAATACGAAGTAACGCACACAGTACTAAATAATGTTATTGTTCCTGCATAAATTATTAATTGTTTCTGCTTCTGAAATTAGGTACCTAGTACATACGTTTAGATCTTAGCACGCAAATGTATCCCTTCATTATGCGTTTAATTATGAAACAGTTCAAGTTCTGTTGGTATAATTTCCCGTTACAAACTTTAAACACACATTTTAGGTTAGTTTCTTCAACGGGCGGGAAACGCAAAGTTTTATCTGTATGGTTTCTAAAATTTGTTCTACAACTTTTAACAGACTTTAAATAGAAACTTCTATCTTAAAAAATCAACATCCCGAGATAAGGGAGAACATTCCCGAAAATCGAAATATTTAAAGCCACGCCACAACTTGGGAAAATTATTACAAAACTCTAACGCGAAATATGAGGCAAGAATTTCAGCCGTTTTAATGACATTCATACTACCACTCAGGCTGCCAAACAGTATACATTTTTTGCAAATAATTTTTTGTATGATCTTTATATAATTATACAGGTGAATAACAAAAGCTATGCCTTAGGTGTTTAATATGGATAAATAGTTTTTTTTTCAAATATTGTCTTTCTCCTAAAACTATTGCGATCCGTAGAAAGGCAAAATAGCATCGACAACAGTGTAATTTCATGAAACTATAATTCATGGAGTTTAGTAGGACCTGTCAAATGTAAATATCGTAAACTAGTAAATGGCTTGAGAGCCGACAATTTTTACTTGCATTCAATTAATAATTTAACCCTACGTTTAGTTGCTCGGGTGACGTACGTTACCCAACTCTATTTTAATAAACGTTAGAACGTTAGAGCCTATTTTTGAAACTGTGTAAATACCTTTTAGGAATAATAGTAGCTATATATTTTTAACACAACGACGTTGATCAAGGTGAGGAAGTAGCTGATAGTGGCTACGAAAAGTGAGTGGTTGACACTCGTGACCAACTCGATTAATGGTGTACCTATTCGCAAAATTGGAAATTTGTATTTACCTTTAAATAAGAAGCACATATCAGTCTTTATTATCACCTTTTATAAGCGCCTTTTTGAGTTTATGTTTATATATCCGTACTGAAGACATGAAAGAATGAAATATAAAAATAAATAAATAAAGAAATAAATATATCATGACGGCATTGTTGGATATAGCAATATGCTTGGTACACAGATTTCAGTAGTGATCATGACATATTTGTACGGACGTTTACCAGGCGTCAACTTACGGGCACTCATTGCTGGTGTGGAGAATGCACCTCGGGGGGTCACTTTTGTGCCTTTTAAAAGTAGAAATATTTATCAAATAGAAAATTTACTCTTCTTTAATACAAGCAAGAACAAAAATTTTCAAAAAAATAAGATTTAGTAGATTTGTTTTAAGAATCTGCTACTTCTTGTTGTCCAGTTATTACCAAAACCTTTTCAGCTCTTTCCAGTAATGTCCGATTGAGAAATACGTTGTTAAACAGATATTAAGTATTTATTATAGTTTTTGAGAAATAGTTCTTCCAACCTCCCCACACACATACACAAACACAGACGGACATCATCATAAAAATATTAAAATCGGATTGTAGGAACTTTAAAACGTGCTTAATCATTAAAATCTGGATATGCGATTTTTAGCATGAATCCAATACCTCTCTTAGTGAGAGGTAAAAGTTACAAAGTAGAAATTAAAAATATGGTTAAATATCATTTATTTTAATAATATTAATTGTTTGTGTGGTTGGCACTTGGTGAAACATTTTGAAATTATTTAAAATAAAAAACACTTGGTAAGTTTCACGAATTTATAATATTTATTTATTATATTTTACACAACGCGTTTCGACCCTTCGGTCATCATCAGGTGTACTATTATATTACAAACATTTACAGATTGACATCACTTATAACTAAAATATAATATTGAGTAGGGGGGAGTTACTTAGATCTAGCTGTTCATTCACTATGTTTTTCTTTGAATTAGACGCTTTGTGTATTTCCAAAATCTCAAATGTGTTCAGCTTAAGGCCTTTCGGTTCGGTATGCAAAATTTTATAATCTTTTATGGAATGGTTATTTTCGATGCAATGTTGGGAGAAACCAGTTGTATTTGTATTTGTTTCTATGGATTTTAAATGTTCTTTCATCCTTATCTTAAAATTTCTGCCGCTTTGCCCTATGTAAATAGCATCACAATCTTTACATTGAATTTCGTATACTCCAGACAATTCATCTTTATCGATTTTTGGTTTGTTGTTTATCAGCAATTTACCTAAATTCATTTTATTAGTGGAAACAGTGTTAATATTAAGATTTTTGAATATTGCAGAAATTTTCTGTGTAGTTTTCGGAATTTTAAATAATATCATTTATTTTTGTCGAATTTAATTGATAACTGACAGCAAGCGCGCTTGTGAACTAGATATGTATTGTCACCAATCAGTGGACAGCATTCGTTTCTTTATCTAAATAACGTTATTTTCTTAGGTGAAACAAACTATAATATGATAAATAAATATGTCTGCTCTTTGCAATTCACGAAGAATAATTTTGCAGTTACAGTCGACTTCCCATAAATCGAATTCGCAAGGGTTATTTGAATTTGTTAGAATTAAAGACAATTCGAACTAGAGAAAGTAAAATGAAATTGAAAAATATATTTATTCAGTTATGTAAAGGAAAGATAACAATTTATTAAGAAACATTAGGCTGAAGTAAAATTATGAGTTGGAGTTTATAGTTGGCTTGTTAGGGAATTTAAAAGTTATCTACATTATTTTTTGTTTATTTATTAATATTTTTTTGTATTTTTGGAACATAACATTAAAGATATATCAAGATACCCAGAAACACATTTTAATTTTTTTAAAATATTGAAAATAAAACAGAATATTGTTAATTAGTGATATATTCTTTTTCTGTCTTAAATTTGGTATTATTTTTCGATATTCGACTTTGGTCCTTCTAAATTCGTCATGGTTGGACAACCCACATACAACCGAAGATGGTATCGGTAGAGGATCTAGAAGGGAGGACGAACGCGTCTAATAATTATATCAAATTCGATTTATAGATAGGTGAATTTCATTCAAATTGATAACAAATGCACAATAATTTAATTCGTTCAAAAGAGAGTTCGAATTAAAAATTCGGTTTAAAGAATATTTTTTTAGATGAAATACTATCATGTTATACAAGTCTAAAAATAATTCGATTTAGAGAAAAATGTAAATTACAGGCAGGTCGAATTAGAAAGAGTCATTGGAAAATAAAATTTATAGTTTCATTGATTTTATTATATTTTTATGGTTGAAACAAATTACAGTTCCATTTCTAAGTCATAATAAATTGTCGTAAATCGAGTTACACCACCCAAATAATAAGTTTGAAAACACTCGCACACACCCAACGTACCTCTATAGACCTTAAAACGTGCTTATTTATTAAAAACTCGATATGCGATTTTTAGAACGTTCCCTATAGGTACCTCCCTTACTAAGAGTAGCGGGAAGTAAAAATAGATGTTGATCCAGCATCTAGCACGGTTTCAAAACTTTTTGAGATTACCTAAAACCAATTTTTAAAAACTTCTGATTTGATTAGTTCAAAAATTCAAAAGTAGACGACTTTTTTCAAGGAATCAATTTCCCCGAAACACGGGTTAATAACATTAAGATTCTTAGCGACATGAGAAACTTTCTGAATTCTTCTTTTAGAATACATGACTTCACAATTTTTTTTTCGTATGAAAAATAAATTAATTTAATGAAGATTAGCATAGTTGATATTCTGGAACTAATTAAAATGCTACTGAGAAATATTTCAATAAGTGAATTTATAATTTTTAATTGAATTTATTAATGAGTTTTTAGAAACACATGATAATTATTGATAACATTTAATGTTAGCCAAATCCTGCGTTTCATTTTCAGTACCTTCTTCAAGATGGAGATTTTTTCAAATATGACAATGTCATTTTAAATAAAAAACTGAATGGTAGATAACATTGTTAGAAGTAAAAAATCTGTTGTGGCCAGGACAATACCTTCCGTCAATCCTATGCATTATTTATAAATTCCATACATAAATTTTCTTACCAAAGAGTCTAAATTTCCAGTAACATTATTTCATAAACAAACTATGCAAATTGCACTTGACACTGGCATCTTCTTCTTTAGCTTTTTTTGATCAAAGACAATACCTTCCTTACCTAAAGGTGACGGAAGGTAAAAAACTGAATGGTAGATGACATTGTTAGAAGTTAAAAATAAATAAGTATGTAGAAGCACGTTACACATATATAAAATTGTTTGAAATATATATTTGGTAACAATGTTTACTTCTTGGTGAAGACTGTATCATTGGTTTCTATTCTGCTTTTGTTGCCTGTTTTCAATAATGATATATTGCACATATTTTTACGTTATGTTATTTTTGTCTCCATTTCAGATGGTCAATATTTTGAAATGGAACATAACCTTTGTTGTGACGCGCTCATTTGAGAATATTTGTTCAAAATTTCATGAAGTTCTTTTGTGTGGATCAGACATATGATAGTGAAAGATATGAACCAAATTTAAATAAAAAAAATAAATAAATATTTCATCACGGCATATTACCCATTGCTGGATGTGCCAATCTGCTTCGTACACAGATATCGGTAATGATGGAATATTTGTACCGTGTGTACGCTTACCAAATTTCAGTTTTATTAACATAGATTTCAAATAATTCGTACTTTGCCATATTATTCGGAAGGAAATATGCTCTTATAAGTTTAATAAGTAGATGAATCTGCTTCCATACTTTTCATTTTTACATCGGGATTTTTTCTGAGTTTTTTTCTAAGTGCACTAGTATAAAAATAGAAATAAAAATGTGTTTCACTTTTTTCCAGTGTTGTTTCATTTTAACCCCAAAATTCAGTTAAATTACAATTTTTCTCCATATTCTTTTTAACTACAATATATTGCAATTCATTTGTAAATGATATTTAGCAGGTACTTTTTATAGAAAAAGTTTTATTTTTATGTATTTTTACATGAGTTGACCTTAAGTTAATTTTTTTTTCGATCTTTCCTTTCCAGTCTCAAACACTACTCAACGTTTTAACGACTAACACTTCCTCTTCTACCAATTATTATTATTATTATTAACTTTATTCACCTAGGTCTAGTACATCTATGGGCAACATGGTAAATAATTATATACAATAGATTAGGAAAATTGTACACTTCATTTTCAGGACACTAGGGCTGCTCGTAATGATGGCCTAAACTTCGGGCTGGCAGGATGGAGGCCTCTTCTGCTGACTAGGATGTGACTTTTAGGTGTCCTCGCCGGTTTCAACCTTATTCCAGCTTTTGAATTTCATTTGGGTCGTGATTTCCAGAGATGCGTTTGACATTTTTAATAAACTCCTTATTTACATAACCCGTCGCTTCAATTATTATTACTGGAATTATTTCCACGTTCATTTAATTTCAATCCACAAGTCTTTGTATTTAACTGTTTTTCGGCATCCTTTGTTATTATTTTCTCATCGGCTGGTGCACAGAAATCAATTATTATTATTATTATTATTATTATTATTTAGTTTATTCACCTAAGTCTAGTACATCTAAGAGCTACAAGGTAAATAATTAAATACAATACATTAGCAAAATTGTACTTTTCATTTTCAGGGCTCTAAGATTGCTCGTAATGATGGCCTAAACTTCGGGTTGGCAGGATGGAGATCTCTTCTGCTGACTAGGATGTGGTCTTTAGGTGTCCTAGTCGGTTTCAACCATATTCCAGCTATAAACCATACAGCTGAGGATATATGGGATTTTAGGAAAGTACTTTTCTTATAATGTGGGCTGTTCCATATATTGCTTGTTTTTGAATTTCATATGGGTCGTGATTTCCAGGGATGCGTTTGACATTTTTAATAAATTCCTTATTATTATTATTATTATTATTATTATTATTATTATTATTATTATTATTATTATTATTATTATTATTATTATTATTATTATTATTATTATTATTATTATTATTATTATTATTATTATTTTTCTAATTATTATTATTATTATTTAGAGAGGTGAAATAATGGAGATTCAGTCCTTGGTTAAAATATTATTTATTTAAAACAATACCGACGTTTCGGTATCAATTAGACCATCCTCAGGGTTTTGTTTAAAATGTTTTTAGATTGAGACCGAAATGTCGGTATTGTTTTAAATAAATAATATTTTAACCAAGGACTAAATCTCCATTATTTCACCTCTTCAAATTATCATTAACAGTCGATTAAAACTTATTGCAACATTGAACACCTGTGGAGCAAAGGTTAGTAAGGATGGAAAACATTATTACTATTTATTATTATTGTTTTTATTATTATTATTTATTAATTTCTTGACTGTTGGTATGATATGAAAGGAAAAGATAATGGAGTTTCAGTCTTGATTTCGATTGATTTTATTAAATTTTAATTATTTAACAAATACCGACGTTTCTGTTCCCATTGAACCTTCTTCAGGGTTCTAGAAATATAATTTATGGTAATACAATAGTATATTGTGTTATTAGGAATAAAAGTGATACTTTGTGTGGCGAGCGTGGAAGTTTGAAGGACGAGCGAAGCGAGTCGGACAATTGCACGCGAGGCACACAAAGACACTTTTACTCCGAATGACATTATATTTTTTCTTCAAAGGTAGATATTTAAAGAAAAATATCTACTACTGACGTTACATTTTATGTAAATTACGTTTGCAATTTCAATTGCCTTGTAGCTATGGATACTTATTTGTTCACGTTTTGTTAGAAACATTGAAGTGAAGATTTTTACGTTTTGAAGTTTAAATAAAAACTGTGCAGTTTTATAACCTTCTTGTGTGCAATTATATCGGAATTTGAAGTATTTTAATGTATGCCCACTGAAGTTGTTCAATTGGATGGAAATCTAACAATGTGGCTGAAAGATATGTCCAGAAATAACTGCAAAACAATATAAACTTTATTATTTAAATTTGACAGCTATTGATGGTATTTAGTAACTTTGTTCTTAGGTTACCTAGTGTGTTATAGTGGCATTTAGGGCGATATTACATGTTTATTTTATACAAGTTACTTCTTATTCGTTGATACTGTATAGTTTCTATGGATATTTATTTATTTTATTTCTACCTTGTGAATTAAGTCACAAAAGATGCTACTTTTATGACGTTTGAAGAAAAACTATCTTTTTTCAAAAAAAAATATTACATAAAATTCTAATGTTGTTTGTTGTTTGTTTTATATATGTTTTTATTATTGTTATGTTATTTAGTTTTAATGGTTAATTTTTAATATATTTTTATACTTTTGTTAAATTATGCTTAGATGTTGTATATCAAGTGTCCAACTATTTTTTCTGTGGACTACTCTTATTCTACAATTATATTATTCCTACAGTAGTCTTGTCTTTTGTAAAACTAGTCTTGCTTTTAAACTTTTAAAACAAAAACCTTCGTTTTTTAATAATTTCTTTTTAACAAAAAGTTCTATTTCGACACTTTACTAGTGTTTGAAAGTTTTAATTTTTGAGGGGTCGGCAATCTCAAAAGTTAATACAAAGGGGTCTACGGTAAGAAAAGGTTAAGAAATAGTTTACTAGAACTAGAAAGATTTAGCTTGATAACCTGCACTTCGAGTATTTTGTAAAACTACTAATTTGTTTCTAAGATAATAATAGATATGATCCTCTTTTCGTTTTCACCTTTGTTTCGTACAGCTAATAATTACTCCCAGAGAACTCAGAACCCAATCAAATCTGAATTCAATTCCCGGTCCAAAAACAATCTAAAACCGTCTCTGGAGTATCACCCCGACGTTTCCGGCGGATATATCAAACTTCCCCTGACCACCCTCCCTCCTCCCTCATTCCAGGTGTCCCAAGAGTGGGGATGCCGATGCGATGCGATATTGTTACTTCCAGTGTATCTCCTGCAAGACGAGGTTAGGTTATCTAGATCTTGGTATCGCTGCTAATTTTACAGCGATTCGCCGATCCACTGAATTAATTTCGCCGATGTCAATCAATGTCACAAGAGAGAATTAAACGCGGCCCGAACCAGGAAAAAGTGTTTAAGGACGTGGCAACACTGTAATTATGGCGGAGGATGTTTTTGATAGGGAATAAAATGAATAAGGTTCAAGTTCATATTATTTAGAAAATTTTCCATAAGCATAGACTAAGGACTAAGCTGAGTAATCACACATGTAGGAGGGTATAGTTTGTCTTACGAAAGATGACTATTCAAGGTCATTTATTAGCCGTCTGATATAATATCACTTTCACATAACTTCACTGCATTTCGTATGTGTAAGTGTGCAACATGAAATATTTATGGATACATTTCAACTGAAAAGAATAAGTGTAATTTATTTGAACATGATTTTTTATCAAAAATTTATGTTCTTCAACTTTGTTTTTGCAAAACACAAAAATGTAGACTTGACATAAATCATGGAATAATAATTTGATGTAAATGTCAACGTCACTGGGTAAACATTAGCACAGAGGGCAGTGTAGTAGATAATTAGATATCTGTAACTTTACGAAGTAATGTCACTATTTACATATGAGTATATCTGTCACAAAAAAAA
The DNA here is from genome assembly GCA_951394225.1 of Harpalus rufipes. Taxonomy (NCBI): domain Eukaryota; kingdom Metazoa; phylum Arthropoda; class Insecta; order Coleoptera; family Carabidae; genus Harpalus; species Harpalus rufipes. The sequence goes on from OX596277.1 coordinate 13,868,611, forward strand.
TAACATAGACATACGTTAAATAATATTTTTCTTTTTAACACAACATGTTGCTAAGCTACTGCTATATAAAGTCCCGTATATTCTTTCTTTGAACAAATGACCTTGAAAAGTCATCTTTCGTGAATCCAAAAATATTAGGAAATGTGTACATTTTTTGTTAAATGACTACATTTAATAGTAAGAAAACAACGATTTCAATTTTTAAGCATTTACTAAAATCGAAGATTAACACAGGCAGTTTGGTTTGTAGAACAATAAAATGTCTCAGATATCGTGTCCTGCATGAGGATCGCGAAACTTGCATTGTAAATTGTATGAGATATGTACGAAGTCATTTGATTTACATAAAAGTTCCTCCATTAGGGCAAATTTTAATGATGTACCTATTTGAGAAAAATAATCATCGGCAAAAAAGTAAATTTTGCAGTTTTTATTTTTATTTTTTGCAAATAAATAATACTGAATTTTGCTTTTATCGCTGTTGGAGTTATCGAATTAAGATATATTATAATAAGCGACAGTCAGAATGTTAAAACAATAGGACGAAATACTTTTTCTAACGATGTACTAGATTTATTCATGTGTATTTATATCAAATAGCAAAAATGCAACAATTTTATATTTATAGTGTACAAAAAATGCTTGCGGCTATGAAACAATTGAAAAACACAATTCGAGATAATAATTTGTTTATTTTCATTTACTTCTTTCCTAATAGTGTTCTCAAAATTTCTATTTTAGTGAATTTTAATATTTTTTATATAGACGGCAATAGGAGGGTGGATTGAAAAGTTTCCGGATTTACGGAGTAGGCTTTGGATTGGGTAAAGCAATCTGATATTTTTCTTTTATTTAACTCTTCATATAAACTGTCAAGAAATTTCAATACAATCTGTCAATCGGTCTAATCGTGACAAGCGTCTAACGTTAAATCGGTAATGGATAAAAACGAAATTCGTGCGTTGATCAAGATTTTTCATTTGAAAGGAGAGACGGCAACGGAGATCAAAACCAAGTTGGATGCTGTTCTTAGGAATGCTTTACCTTCCTTTTCACGGAATTGAAGAGTAGTGGGACACACACCTGTGTCGAACCACGTTCAGGTCGACCAAAATCGCCTACCATACCGGGAAATGGATAAACTCCACGGTATGATTCTGGAAGATAGCCAAATGAAAGTGCGGGGGTTTAAGAAGCCATAGGGATCTCTTATGAAAGTGTAGTTTATATTTTACACAATGAGCTGAGCATGAGAAAAATGTGCGTTAGATTGGTGCCGCAATTGCTCAGTTCGGAGCAAAAGCGCATTCGAGCCCGAACTTCAGCCGAAACATTCAAGTTGCTTAAAAAAAATCAGTCCATTTCTGTTGAATAAAGCAATTTTATAGCGATAGCGACTAGATTTAGTTTTTGTCAGCAATGTCAATTGTTGTTTGTTATCATATGTATCTTTGAATATAATTTTATAAATAAATAAAAATGTCAAACTTCAATCCTGTGTTAGAGTTTAATTCTTTTTCTGGTAATTAGCCAAGAAATATTGACAGGTTATGGGCCCAGGATTATTCGCGGAATAAGAAGCGTTACATATACACGGAATTTTGTGTGAATCTCGGACATAACATATATTTCGGAAAATGGCTGATGAAACAGAAAGGTACAGGATTCCGCTGTTTGATGGTACCAATTATAGTAATTGGAAATTCAGAATCGAGACGTTGTTAAACGAAATGGATCTCATAGATTTTATTGAGAAAAAATACGTCGAGATGGCAGAATTTGACGATGAGGATACTTTGGCAGTACGTGCGGAAAAAGAAAGAAATCTCGCCGAATTGAAGAAAAGAGATCGTAAATGCAAGTCGCAAATCATTCAAAGAATTGCTGATAGCCATCTTGAGTATGCCAAGGATAAAGATACAGCATTCGACTTATGGACGTCGTTGCGTGAAACGTTTGAGCGTAAAGGTATTGCTAGTCAGCTGCTAATCCGTAAGTCTCTTCTTACTATGAAATTTAATGCTAATAACGATTTACTAGCAAGTCATTTTTTAAAATTCGACAAGCTGATTCGAGAACTCCGGTCAACTGGAGCTAAACTTGAAGAAACTGACGTTGTGTGTCATCTTCTCTTGACTATGCCGTCTGAATATGATACCGTCGTAACTGCGATTGAAACATTAGCAGTAAATACACTGACGCTTTCTTTTGTTAAAGGCAGACTCATGGACGAAGAATCTAAACGAAGAGATGGATCTAAGAAGAAAAATAATTATGATTTGCAGTCATCAGCAGTTTTTTCTTCGCAGGCAGCACGTGGTTCCATTGGTGGTGAACAAAAGAAGACTAGTGGACATAAATATAATAAAATGAAAAATTTTCAGTTTAAATGTTATAATTGTGGCATGCAAGGTCACAAAAGGTCGGAATGTACGAAAAATACACGAGGAAAACAGAAAACTGGAAATAATATGGCACATATTGCTTCGAATATGCCTAATGATGATGTAAATGAAAAATTTTGTTTTTCAGCTACAACCAGAAGTAATCAAAATTCAGTTAAATGGATTTTGGATTCCGGAGCTACCGAACATCTGGTAAGCAGTAATGTTTCTTTAGAAAATTTAAAGAAACTGGAAAATCCAATTGAAATAAAGGTTGCAAAATCCGGAACCTTCCTGGAAGCAACCAAAGTAGGGGAAATCGAGGTTCTTAGCACCGTAAACCGAAAAGAAATTTCAATCAAAATAAAGAACGTCTTATTTGTACCTGGTTTACAATATAATCTTCTGTCTGTGCGAAGATTAGAAAGTAATGGTTTTCGAGTTACGTTCGAAAATGGAATTGGAATTATCCAAAAAGGTAACAGAGTGGCTGCCATTGCGTACAGAGATGAATCTCAGCTATATATATTGGATTTTAAATATAAATCAATTTTTGCTGAAGTTTCTACACCAACTCAAGATCTTGAGTTATGGCACAAGAGGTTGGGCCATTTAAGCATCGGCAACGTTAGAACGTTACAAGATCAAGTTGATGGAATGAATATTTCGCAACCGAATGTTTCTAAAGTATGTGAAACATGTATAGAAGGGAAACAAACGCAACAGCCACATGATCAGCGACGTATTGGTGCAAAGAGACCTTTGGAGATAATACACAGTGATCTCATGGGTCCTGTGAGTCCGGTATCCTACGATGCGAAGAAGTACATCCTTATATTTACAGATGACTACACGCACTTCACAGCAGTATACATTTTACAATCGAAGTCTGAAGTTCCTAGATACTTCAAAATTTATGAAGCGATGGCAACAGCTCATTTCAACCTAAAGATAAGTCGGTTCCGCTGTGATAATGGACGAGAGTATATTTCGAAAGAGATGAAAAGCTTCTTCGAGGAAAAAGGTATTCAATTTGAACTTACTATTAGATACACACCACAGCAGAACGGAGTTGCTGAACGGATGAACCGAACCATAATTGAGAAGGCTCGGTGTATGATTTTAAACTCAAAACTTGGAAAGAGTTTTTGGAGTGAAGCAGTCTTGGCTGCAGTTTATTTAATCAATAGGTGTCCGACTTCAGCTCTGGAAGGAAAAGTGCCTGCTGCGTTGTGGTATAATGAAAAACCAAATCTCAAGAAATTGCGAATTTTTGGTTGCGTTGCTTACTTGAAAGTACCAAAAGAACTGAGCATTGGAAAATTCGAATCTCGATCAAAAAAATGCTTTTTTGTGGGATATTGTGTGAATGGATACAGACTTTGGTGTCCTGAAGAGGGAAAAATTATTTTTGGAAAGGACGTTATTTTTGATGAAACTAAATTTACTTTCGATGGAATACCTAGTGAAGATGGACTACCTAGTGAAGATTGGATCTACAACAAGAAAACGAAGGAGAACGAGGAATTTAGAAACAACGAGAACAGTCAAGCTGAAACAAAAGAAAGCAGTGTAGAGGAAATGGAAGAATATCAAGAAAACAAAGAAATTGAAACTAAAACTGATTTAATTCGTCACAGTAATAGGAAAACATCAAGACCTAAATATCTTAGTGATTATGCTGTGATTGCTCTAAATGCAGAAGCATATGTCGATGACGTGCCTAACAACATTGAACAAATTGACACACGTGAAGATAAGAAGGAGTGGAAACTTGCAGTTCAGGAGGAGATTAATTCTTTATTGGAAAATAAAACTTGGGAATTAACGGAACTACCTCCAGGAAAACGTTTAATTAATAATAAGTGGATTTTCAAAATTAAACGTGACAAAAATGGCGAAGTTGAAAGGTATAAGGCAAGACTGGTAGTTAAAGGATGTGCTCAAAGAAAAGGCTTCGACTTTGAAGAAACTTATGCTCCGGTTGCCAGACTGACTACTGTGAGAACTTTACTGGCTATAATCAATGAAGAAAATTTAATAACGTGTCAAATGGATGTTAAAAATGCTTTCTTACACGGAGAATTGAAGGAAGAAGTTTTTATGAAAGTTCCAGCTGGAATAGAATGTGAGGAAAATCTTGTTTGCAAATTGAAAAAGGCATTGTACGGTTTGAAACAAGCTCCTCGAGCCTGGAACGAGACATTCAACAGCTTCATAACAACAATCAGTTTACGACGATCAAATGTAGACAAATGTCTCTATATTGGAATTTTTGGCGATGTAAAGATATATTTACTGTTATACGTTGACGATATACTGATTGCTGGAAATAATAAAACAAAAATTGTGGAAATTAAAGAAGCACTGAAGAAACGATTTCACATGAAAGATCTGGGTGATCTTCAAACGTTTCTTGGAATTAACATCACAAAGATCGACGGGAAACTCTATATGAGTCAAAGAACATACCTTGAAAAATTGCTGACTCGTTTCAACATGGAAGAATGTCGGCCTGTGAGTACACCGATGGAAACCAAACCAACTCAATCAGAAGAAAACAATAGTATCATCAAATCCAGACCTTACCAAGAGTTGATTGGCTGTTTAATGTATGCTATGCTAACCACGCGGCCTGATCTTAGTGCAGCAGTAAATTATTTTAGTAGATATCAAAATTGCCAATCGGAAGAGTTGTGGAAGGGTTTAAAACGGGTTTTAAGGTACATAAATGGTACACTTAATTTTGTTTTATGTTTTAATAGGGGAAATTTCGACGAAGTACTTTGCACATACACCGACGCTGACTTTGGAACAGAAGCAGACCGAAAATCAACGACAGGTTTTCTAATAAAAGTTTTCGGTAACACAGTTGTATGGACGACAAAGAGACAGTCATCGGTCGCATTGTCGTCTACTGAAGCGGAGTACATTGCTCTAGCAACAGCTACAGCAGAGCTTCAGTGGATGAAGAATTTGCTGGTGGATATGCAAATATCCTTTAAAACGCCTGTGAAGGTCTATGAAGACAACCAATCGTGCATACATTTGTTGCAGAGATGGGAGCATCGACGTCTAAAACACATTGACGTAAAATACAATTTTGTTCGAGACCTTCGTGAAAAAGGACTTATAGATATTGTTTATGTAAATACAAAAGATCAAATTGCTGACATATTGACTAAACCTTTGTCTGGTAGCCAATTTGTTAAACTTCGCGCACTCTTAGGACTTATTGAATTATAATAGTCGACAAAATTGAGGAGGAGTGTTGAATAAAGCAATTTTATAGCGATAGCGACTAGATTTAGTTTTTGTCAGCAATGTCAATTGTTGTTTGTTATCATATGTATCTTTGAATATAATTTTATAAATAAATAAAAATGTCAAACTTCAATCCTGTGTTAGAGTTTAATTCTTTTTCTGGTAATTAGCCAAGAAATATTGACAATTTCAAACCATGGATAGAATATGGGTACACATTACACTCTGGAGACCAAAATTCAGTCGAAATCGTGGATTGAATATGGTGAGTGGGCCACGAAGAAAGCGAAGTTAATTCAGTTGGCAGGAAAAGCGAAGGCGTCAGTCTATTGGGACGCGAAAGGAATTTTGCCAATTGATTATCTTGGTAAAGGAAGAACTGTGACTGGACAGTACTACGTCACACTTTTAGACCAGTTGAAAGCAGTAATTCAAGAAAACCGGGCGTTTTTTCTGGCAATGTAAAAGATCTTATTTCACCACGACAATGCGTCAGCTTATTCAAGTCGAATTGTTCAACAAAAATTGAACAAACTGAGGTTTGAAATCGTCCCCTATCCACCGTATTTGACCGATTTGGCGCCCTCCGATTTCCATCTTTTTCCAAAACTCAGAACGTTCAACGCTGGAAAGATATTACGATCCAACGAAGAAACTATCGATGCAGTAAATGCTTATTTTGAAGACCTCAAAAAAATCCATTTTCAGGAGGGAATCGAAAAGTTGGAAAACGCTGGACTAAATTTTTCTTCCATCATACTAATAAATTAAAACATTAGAGTTATTTATACTAAAATAAACCTTAAAACTAGGGACTATCAAAGTTTAAAAATGTTATTTCTTCTATCATCTTTCTTAAATTTGGAATCTATTTTCTAGTGAATAAATGCATAAAATAACGAAACAAAACTTGTTTAAATTTATGATATCACCAGATAGAAACCACGTATGTTTCAATGAAAATGAAAAATATGTTGAATGACATAGGGTATCAGTGGCATTCAAAATACCACTGTTTCCAAGTCATAGAATATAAAAAAAATACGGCTTATCGAATAATAATTAACAAATTTAAATGCAGTGATAATCCAACCCCACATCTAATAACGTGACGAATATAAGCATTCTCCATTGAGAGTTAACGGTTAAAGTGGAAGATTATTTCAACAATCGTGATAAACCAGCCATAGCTCAGATAGTTAGAGCACAGTATAAACAATATATATTTATTTATTTATACTATGATTACTGCGTTACTCCGACAACGTGAAAGCTCGGGTTCAAATCTCAGTAACTGACATGATCTTTTCACAATTTATTTCAAAAATATAGACTGTTAATTATTCGTTCACTATAAAAACTAGTCCGATAAGGACAGGAGTACATTATGACATGTTCACAAGATATTTAAATGCAGTGGTAATCCAACCTTACATCTAATATGACGAATAAAAGTATTATCCATTAAGAGATACCTACGTACATTAGCGGTTAAAGTGGAAGATCATTTCAGCCATCGCGATAGATCAGCTATAACTCAGATGGTTAGAGCATTACTCCAGCAATGTGAAGCCTTGGGTGACACTGAAAAACGGGCCACTCAAAATAACATTTTCATTTATAATTTTTTTTTGGATATATTTGAAAAATAGGCCTAAAAAATCTGATGTAACCAACACAGTACCTCCCGCCATTTACCTATGTATATAATTTTTATATTACTTTATAAATTTATCCATACAATATATAGAAAAAGTATTAAAGCAAACTTGTAGAAAATGAAATAATCTTTAATTTTTATAATAACAAATTGAGAAAAAAATACATTTAAAGGTATTTTTGAAGAAAAACTATCTTGAGCTTCAAGTAAACTGCCATTTCCGGTTATCCGATTGCCACCAAAATCTAATCAGATATTTCCATATTAGAATAAGGTAGAAATACATGGTTTCAAAACTTTCTGAATGATAGTATTTGAGTTAAAGCGTATACAGGATCCACACACACACACATATGTAGCAGGCTCGCCTATTATCTAGACTGCTGCTACATGGCCCTCCCGACCAGGAAAGCTAATAGAGTAACGATAGTGATAATTTTTGGAGTTTGCTTAGTTTTTGATTTTCATGGAAATAAAATTGACGTTTTTGTATTTGGTGTTTTTTATATTTTTACAATTTAAGAGTTCTCTTATTCTTTTTTTACAAAGCGCGGCAGCCGAGTGCTCTGCCACGCCGGAGGTAGTAGTTACTATAATCCCTACGTTTGTGTAGCTACTACACATACATACATACATACATACATACATACATACATACATACATACATACATACATACATACATACATACATACATACAGACATCATCGTGAAAATGTTAAAAATGGATTCAACGGACCTTAAAACGTGGTCATTTACCAAAATCTCGATATGCGATTTTTAGCACGATCCCTATACCTCCCTTACCAAGGGTAGCGGGAGGTAAAAAGTCAGTTTGAGCGGCCTGTTTTTCAGTGTCCCCCTATGTTGATTGGTAACTCTTCGTTAATTATAATTATAACAATTAAATATTCGAGGTACCATTTTTTCATGTCGAAAATCAAAAATATTTTGATATTTACAAATAAAACAGACAGCGTAGGAGTTTTTATTATAGAACTACATATTTATTACATTTGAATAGTTTTCAATCAAATGCACAAAATATTTGTAAGAGTTCTAATCCATCGGTAGGTAATCTACGGAATGAAAAGTAAGTTTTCGTGGCTTTTTCTTTCTCTCTCAATTTATTTTAAATATCCCCAACCAACCATCTTGGCTTTACGGGCCTTCGTGCTGGAACAAGGCCTGTCGTGACCGCAGTAGGAATATTAGTAATTTTGTCTAGTTCCAAAGAATTCCTTATTGGAGTTTTTTGTAGGAAAACACTGGAGGATATTGTACAAAGCGATGTAGAAAAAGATAAAATGAAAAGTTACGATCGAAGGTTATTACCCGTTTCTTCTGTACACAAAGTATTAACAAAGCAAATATTTTTCTTATGAATATTGATTGGACGTGGAATTATACTGACTTACCTATATCTTTAATAATGTTTTAATATCGTTTCACTTCAGAATCAAGGAAAACCAAATAAAAAGGTTACAAATTTAAAGATTATTTTATCTAATATAAACGTACATTAACAATATAAGCCCATGTATATATCATTTATACACACTTTTTTCAATTTTATCATATAGAAAACATGAATTTGGTAATAGATTTTTTTTAATTCTTTCTAATTTTTAGCTCGCTAAGAGAGGTATTGGATTCATGCTAAAAATCGCAAATCCGGATTTTAATGATTAAACAGGTTTTAAGGTTTTTAATATTTTTACGACAATGTCTGTGTGTGTGTGTGTATGTGTGTGTGTGTGTGTGTGTGTGTGTGTGTGTGTGGTGTGTGTGAATGTATGTGTATGTGTGTGTGTGGATGTGTGTGTGTGTGTGTATGTGTGTAGGAAGTTGGAAGGACGATTTATCAAAACCTGTAATACTTAATATCTGTATTTCTCTTTCTAACGTATTTCTCAATCGGAAATTAGTGGAAAGAGCTGAAAAGGTTTTGGTAATAATTAGACAACCGAAAGTAGCAGAATTTTAAAAAAAATCTGGATTTATTAGCAATTATTTTTAAGAAGTAATATTTTTTAGGGTTAAATTATTTACACTACGCAAAACATTGTATCAATTCATTGTTGTATTCAATATTTTGATTTTTGTAATCAATTCGCGACCCTCTTGTTCTTGTAATCAATTATATAAAAGTATTTTTCATTAGGTTCATCATGCTTTAAATTCTTTAATAACATATTATTTATAATATTCGATTAAGCTGTAGAGGATTATGAGATTTTTAGGTACAAATACATTTTCAATTTGTAGCATTATTTCTTCTACTTTTATTATCTTTATCTTAATTATTTATCGCTTAATACATTTTTATTTTAATAATTAAAATTTAATTAATAATATTTCACCGATATTTACACTTCACCCAAATAAATAAACGTTACAATAAATGGTATTTAACAGCGTTTTTTCGAGATATACTGTTAAAATCTTCAAATTAGGATACTTCCGATTAACCAATCATAACCAAAATCTAATCAACTAATCATATGGACGTACGAAACAGGAATATGAAAGAATTATAACTTTTGGAATTGTAGCATTGGAGTTATCGAGAGAGAAATTTTTGTTACACACACACACACACACACACACAGACAGATATATACAGACATCATCGTAATAACAGTAAATTCGTATTGTAGGAACTTATTCATCAAAAACTCACCATCAATTGTTTTGACCAAAAACAATACCTTCCTTACCTATAGGACACGGAAGATATATAGAACTAATAAATTGTAAATCAAAAATTTCAAATAATATTAATGCGATAATTTCCCGCAAATTTTTATATTTTTTCTTATCGGAATCTATCAAGAAAATAGTATATTATGATACAAGTGCAGAAAAACATCTTTGAATCGTTGTGCTGTCAAATTCATCACACACGTGCTATATTGACTTTATACACTTACATCATAATATACAGTTATACTCGTAAGACACTATTATAGTCGTGATGATACATTTAATTTTATTTTCATACATGTTTCTCATAACCCTCTACTTTTTAAAACTTTTCTACTTCATTTCTTTTCCCGTTGTAATATGCCTTTCCAATCAAGTTCGTTATTTATCTGCTGTGAAATTTCGATCAGAGTTGTTGGGTTATGTATGGAGTCAGCAGGGAAATCCGCGCAGTAAATGAGTGCCAGTAGCAGTGAGCGCCGGTTCCTGTATTCGTGCATGTGCCATCGGCATCGGTGCGATGCATCCGACTCCACTACGGCGGCACTAACATATCGCAACTCGTACCTTTGCCTCTATTGCTATGCTGTTATACTGTACGATCGTACATATACACAACGCGCTAAATATTCCCAACTTCAATGAAACGGGATCATGTTTCAGGAACGAAATTAGGAGGGAAAGAATATTACACAGAGAAGTAAAGGAAAATGATTTTACATAGACTTTATACATTATTGATTGTGTGTAAATTATTTAGATAAGAATTTCATTATTATTAAATATTTTATTAGTATTTCATATTTTTATGAGGCTCGAAGACACTAAACTTATAATATTAACGGGAAGAATGATTGAAAAATAGAAAGGTGCTCGTATGAAGTTTATATTGGTAGCATTTGGAACTCACTTTTTTCTTCGTCCTAAATTTCAATTGTTATATAAATAAAAAAATATTCATATTATTTTTTACCTTCCGTCACCTCTAGGTAAGGAAGGTATTGTCTTTGGTCAAAAAATTCGGTGGTGAGTTTTCATTGAATAAGCACGTTTTAGGGTCTTTACAATACGATTTTACTATTTTTACGATGATGTCTGTATGTGTGTGTGTGTGTGTTCGTGTGTGCGTGTGTGTGTGTATGTGTGTGTGTGTGTGTGTGTGTGTGTGTGACCGCGTTTTCGGGCACGATATCTCCAATACTAGAATTCCAAAAATTACAATTCTTGCGTATTCCTCTTCCTTACAACCATATGCAGACCTGTTTAGATTTTGGTTATAATTGGTCAACCGGAAGTACACTCATTTGAATATTTTAACAGTTTTTCTTGAAAAAATCAGTTAAATGTTATTATAACTTAAAGAATATATTATTGTCTATACGATTTGATTGCATTTTATATTTGATATTCAACAGATATAGAGTTAAAGAAGAATAACGATAATAAATTTTATATAAATTTCATAATTCAGCCAGCTATGCTAACTTAACCATGGAAACTGCTAATATATTCAGGTAATTCAAATTGACTGATGTCAGTATCAATAAAATGAAATCAATGAAAGAATAAGGGAAGTAACAAGTAACTCTAGTGTTAGAAGTTTCTAGATATAAGAGAGACGATTACATATTGGTTTGAACATGTCATGATGAGAGATGAATATAGAAGGTGGAAGAAACATAGGAAGACCAAATATAAGATGAAAAGACTGTATTGCAGAAGACTTGAGAGAAAAGGAACTGAATGAGGACGACACGGAAAAGAAAAATGAGTGGAAGAAGAAAATAAAAAATAGCGACCCCCTAACGAATGGGAAAAACTAAAGAAGATGTCAGTATCTAGTGCAATTTGCATAGTTTGTTTATGAAATAACTTTAGTGGAAATATAGGATCTTTTGCAAGAAAATTTATGTATGGAGCCGCGTGCAGTACCATAATTTTGCTGACTTTGGCAAGTAGATATGGGGACCTGTGTCAAAATGACAGCAATTAATTATGTCCATAACTGACAAGTGTTATAATTTTTCATTCAAAATTTCATAATTTTCTTATTTCATGTGGTTTGTTTGTTATCATGAGTATGGAATTCAGTTGCCGAGAAAGAGAATCACATAATACCAAAAATTTAGAATCTTTCGCAAGAAAATTTATCTATGGAATTTGTACATAATACACAGGATTGACGGAAGGTATTGTGCTGGCCACATCAGATTTTTTATAATTTATAATTGACTGTTTTCCATTGTAAACGGCCACTATGATTTTATTGTAATGTTAAAAGTATGAGTTATATGACAGAAATAAAATATTAAAATCACTATAGCTCTGAAACTAGGCATTTCCTGATATATGTTTATATGAACTTTTTTTTATTGTTTTGAGATGTATTATCCACCTTTAAATCCGTGACCTCTATTTTTTGAACACCATGTATACAGGGTGTTTCAGACCACCTATCCCAGGCTTTTTTATTCAGAACTACGACGTCGTAGAGATTCAGGAAAAAATATTAGCATAACATAATCCTATCTGAAGAATAGAATAGTAGTGGTCCCGACTTCCGGAATTTACCGGAAGTAGGCATAACTACCCACAAGTTCAAAAATTCATATGGAAACTTAGGTCATGTGTGGTTTCGTTGGATCCGTATTCTAAAAAAAACAACTTTTGCTGGAAATATTTTTTTATGTTAGGTATTATTTACGAAATAAATAGAATAAATGTTTTCTACAAGATTGTTTTTTTAATGTGTACCGATAGGGTTTCCAAGGCAATAGGTTTTATTTACAAATTACTGATCGGTAAGTGATGTGTATCACTTACCGATCAGGAAGCGAAGGCGGTAATTAAAAAACAACGAATGATACTGTGGCGATGTAAATTACATATATTCGCAATTATTTTTCTTATGTAATTTTAGGTTATGGTGACTGTAACAGAAACTACACAAGCGCATGTATCTTACCAAAATATTTAGTATTACAAGTACTATACTTCATTTTTTTTAAGAATTCTGTAACTAGATACCTGATTTACCTTGTAACAAACTGCGAAATTAGTTTGAAAATTTGGCTCTAAATTCAAATCTAGTTACTTAACATAATAATAATTATTATATTTGCATATAAAATTGGTATAATAATTTGATTATTTTTTAAAATAAATAAAGTTAAATGAAATTAATAATTTAAAATGACAGATCGAAATAAATGTTGAAGACCAAAGAGCAAATGAATTTTAATTAAAACATAAATATTTATTACATATTTTAATGGCGCGTCATTGACAACTGTACAACTCAAGTCACATTGGCGTACGAACAAAAATATACTTTGAGTTGATTTTTTTTTTGTTATTATTACAAATGTATATTTTAAAGAATATTGTATTTGCAGTAGTTAATATAAGTTATATTGTAGATAACATTAGATTCATTTCACCACATACCTTTAAACTGCATGCCTATGCATGAAAAATGTTAGTAAAAATCGCATGTGTAAACTTGGTCGCAATTTGAGCCAATGAGAGAACAAGGTCAAATAAATCCTATTTGCGCCACACTGAAGTCTTAAAAAAAGAAGTATAGTCTATAACATCACGTTAATATTATAGTGCTACAGTACTCGAAGTTTAAGAGTCGTCATATAAAAGCTATTATTTCAAATTTCCATTTAGTGGTTTTTATGTAACTACAGATACAGTTTTAAGGTTGAAACTTGGAAACTACGTATTATACAGGTTCAGGTTTTACTGACTTCAGCGTCAACTTGGGTACATTAAAGTCTAATGTCTAATCGTGTATACACTTAATCGCACACAGTTAAATTCGAAAAAAAAAAATCCGCAGTGCGTGATAAAAGCACTGTAAGAACTACAAAATGAAATTATTAAGAGCAATAAGAGTAACATTAAGGGTCGGTTTTATAAAGAAATTTATTCGTCACATAAAATTTAGTTGTCAAGTAAATTTAATGAAATGAACAAATTTGAATCCGTTTCTCTGTTCTTATGACATGTAAATCATTCCTGTCAAAAAAACGCGTTGCATTTTTTTCATTTCATTAAATTTACTATGGAAGTAAATTTAAAGTGAAAAATAATACCAAAACTTCAAATGAAAGATATAATTAGATGGGTTAGATGCAGAAGATGCCAATAGAGAGATCATGAGGATAGAATGAACTCAAACAGAATTCAAAGTCCCAAAAGATGAAAAAGAAGAGGTTCCTAGTGAAGAAAACTGTCAAATAACTAATAGTTGCTCTGACGATCTGGGTTCGAATCTATCTAAAATCAAGCTTTTAACATATATGAAACCTGTACGAGTAGTTCTCATACCTGATACAAAAAGAAATATTATAAATAGCCGATTATTCTCACCACATAACATTTTGGAACTAATGTTACAATGCAATTTAAATGTTATCGTGTACGCCAGGTGTACGTGAATATGTGTATCAAGGTTTATCGAGGCTTACCATTGGCATCTCGGAAACTACGAAGTCGGTTAAATTAGGGCGAAATTGTCCATTTTAAAAAGTTATTAGGTTAAAGTAATGATTTTCACCTGGACGCCATATTGGAAAGTTACGCCATTAAAAAGACTTTTTTTTTTAACTTTCTAACGATGTACAACTTATTGATGTTAATTTATTTCATATAGCAAAAATGCAACAATTATTAACATTACTCGCGTTCAGACGGATTAGCGCTAGGCAGCACTAGACTAGCAAAATAATCGGTTCACTAGAATCTAGCGCTGGTATAACGCAAGAAGAAATAGCTAGCGAGAAATATTTCGCTAAAACATTTAGTAAACTAGTTGGCATTTACTACATGGTTAATAATATTTACTTCTGGTGCATCTTCTAACAGTTCAAGTAATAATTTCCATTTTAAAATGAAGTCTGCAAGCTTTCAATGCTATATAGATAGAACTGTCAGTTACTTTATTACTTTAAGCAGTGCTTGCGCGCTAAGTTTAATACATGAATACCGTATAATACGCATCTAGCGCTAACAAATAGCATTAATTTTTGCTAGGTTAGCGCTATCAGCAGAATTTGATTTTTTTATTTATCTAGTGACCTACAAATATATACACATCTTTAAAATAGTCTACTAATGGGGCAAGCTTTGCTCTAATTTCACCGACTTCGGACCTCTTATAGCTTCTAAGATCCCAATTGTAAGCTTCAAAAAACGGGCACGTGTATACGGAGTACGTCCCTTTATTAGTTTATTAAAAATAAATTGATTACAACAACAATACTTAGTTAAAATAAAGAAAAAAATATTACAATAATGAAATGACTAACTAGTACTCTTAAAAGAGGCAAAATAAAGAAAATTAGATGATTCAATGCATCAATTCAAATTCAAATGACAATTATGTATCGAGAACATTTCTATCCTCATAGGCTGACACTTCTGGTTTATAACAATAAATAAGTTGATACACCTATAGTATTTACATACCGTGCTAAAGTTCATTCCATCAGTAGGAGAATTTGGATCTAACTCGCGGGCACAAACAAGTTGGTTTGGCTTGAAAATTATACCGATTCGACAAATAGTACGTCTTGTCTCTGTTCGCGAGTTAGATAAAAATTGGCTCGCTATCGTGAATAGCCTATAAGATTATTTCTTATTATTTTTGGTTTGCGTTTAATATTTGCCTGAAACATTAGCGGGGTGGCCAGGCACACTCGGCATCCCTCATAGCTTCGCCTTTGGTAGTTCTAAGACACTTTTATTTAATAACATCTTATTTACTTTTGCGACTTAAATATCTCTGTTTATTATTAATACGATTTAATATGGTTTCATATTACATTTCCTACCGAAACTCCAAACTAAAAACATCCCCCCTCCCTGTCCGCTCTGTACGATAATTAAATTTCTCGAATTTAACAGGCTATTATTTTATGTAAAAAGTCAATCCCAACAACATACTCATACTTTGACCCGTAAATATCGGAAGGGCTTAAATCTCATATTTTGCACAATTGAAGGAAAGGGAATTACAAATTGTAAATGAATTTAATAAAATTATTACCTTCCTTGCTCAATGTGCACATTAAAGAACCATAAAAACTGAAATAATATGCTTTCACCATTACTTTTATTGTTGTCTTATGTGTTTGAAATAAATTGTGCTGTAATTTTATAAGCATAGGAGTACGTAATAACAAAAAGTAAACGACAATGGATATTTTATATCTCCATATAATTCAATTATTCCAAGATACATGTAATGTAATTGTACAGAAAGAAAACAAATATTTTTATCTTCATATATCGTATTAGTTGCTCACTGGGTATTATATTTTCTTGAAAGCAAGTCTATAACAATAAAACAACTTTTTAGTTTTAATTCAAGATATAGTCATTTCGCACTTTATAACTACTACTAATTCTCTGAATAATTTAGAATCCACATATAAAGAATTTAAAAGAAATAAAAGTTTTTGCAAAGGTATGTTCCTATAAATATAATTAAATATTATCAAGAAACAGATAGAAATGAATAAAAAAGGGGGAATACAATCTAATCTACTTTGTAAAATTGTTATAATTAGATTACATTATTATAAATGCAATTATTTCTCTTTGAAGTTTTGCAAAGGACGAGGGCGATAACATGCCTTATGAAACATGTTTTTATACTATTTTTTCTATTGAGGTATTTTTTTCTTAAATTCCACGTCAAATATATGAAATGAGCTTTTTTATCAGTTACGTTGGTAGCACTTCCCGCTAACTTCACAGTGAAAATTCATTTACCAAGTTTACATGCAGTTTTGAACATGGTTTCAGTTTTCAGTCAAAATTACGTGAAAGTGTTTAAAAAAAAGTCTTAAAAACAGTTTCGGCCATGAGCATTTGGCTGATATGACAGATCTTCTTCCCTCCAAATATTTCGTTATGCCATTATTTCAAATTTTTTACTTCATACCACTAAGCACAAAAACTACAGAACTGTCAGTTTATTTGTAGGTTAGTAATACTAGTAATACGCGCACAATAACGACAGAAACATTAGGCTACGTATTACGTACTCGTACGCAATATTCAAACTTAATTTTCTGTGGTTACATAAGTAATTTTGAAACCAGTTTTCAAGTGATACCCACGAAATTTAGTTTTGGTTTGAGATAACTCAAAACCTTTTTGACACTGTATACAGTGTGTTTATTAAACATACGGCAAAAATTGAAAGGGTTATTCCCTGGACCATTCTAAGATGATTTTTGAAAAGCCGCTTTGTTTCGAAGATACAGGGCAAAAAAAATAATTCGACAAAACCAATTTTGATAATAAACCCCCTGGAATTTTTTCCTATGGGGCCATCTAGAGTTATTAGTTTGTTCTACTCCATTGGAAAATTTGGAAGATTTAAGACATCGCATAATTGCTGGGTGTAACTCCATAAGAAAGAGTTCGGCAATCAATGAGAAGAAGATTGGATATTCTTGCATCGTAGCTGGAGGTAGTCATTTTCAACAGTTCTTGTAGATTAAGAAACTTTACATGTAATTTTTGCTATTAAATGTTGTTATTGTCGAGAAATGTTTTCGTCCTGTATTTTCGACACAAAGCGGCTTTTCAAAAATCATCAAAGGACAAAATATTCTTAAAATAATCCAGGGAATAATCCCTTGAATTTATGTATGTTTGTTAAACACCCTGTATATGGCGTTTTATAAACTGAAAACGGTTTGAGGTTACATGCCATTCCTTTGTCAGTTTAGAAAGCAGTAATACCACTTTTAGATTACGAAAAGCGCCAAAAACAGTGCGTTTATAGACGTGTTTTCAGTGCGTTTATAGGCTCATAAAGACACCGATCATCGAAATAGAAAATCATAATTAATAAATAAAAATTATATATTCAACGTTTTCCTGCCTACTACAATTCTTTTCTTCACAAGGACCAAGGTTAAAATTTTAGTGACTGATTTTTCTAGTAACCCTGCAGTATATGCCAAGTCCATGACGTGGTTCTAATTTATTTGACACCGGTGTTAGAACCATGTTCGTACTACCAGCCATAGTGGGGATATCAGAAGCAACTAAATAAAATATTTCTTCATATTCAGTTTTATTTCATGGTTACGTGTAGATTATTCTAAAATATACTCGTCGCGTATGCTGTCAAACTAAGCCAATTCTAAGCAAATGTGTAAGACCTGTAAGCAAATCTATAAGACCTGTAACATCGTACGATCAAATTGCAATTCTGATCACATCTGTAGCTTACAGAAAATCTGTAAACGCTTACAGTTCTCATAAATTCTTACGGTGAGAGAAACCTTGGCCGTAAGCTTACAGATTATTTTTAATAACAATATTTTGTAAGAAAATAACGAGAATAAATAAATTCGTATAGTAAAAATCATTTCAATAACTTTTTCTTTATATAAATAGTAGTTTGCATGAAATTATAAATCTGTTATAATTACCTATAAATTTGGACGAATTTGGAGAATAAGCATAAAAAAGTAATGAGGATAGCTGAAGAGGAAGGCTTCGCAAACATATAGTTAGAAGGAGAGAAGGTAGAACAAGTAAGTAGAAGTTGGAAGTATAGTAACTTAGAATGGTAATAGTAAGGAGGAGAATCGCTCAAGGAAACACAGTCCTTACTAAAATTCAGGAACTGGAAAAGATTTGCAAAATACTTCATATGGAGTATTGTGTTATTTGGATGCGAAACATGGACCTTGAGGAAGAAGAAGAAAAAGAATGAAATCGAAAAGAGAATTTTGAGAGTATTGCAATTGCATTGGACATATTTTAAGAAGGGATTGTCTTCAGAAAATTATAATTCAGGCGAAAATACATGGAATAAAAAGTTGAGGGCAGTTTGGAATGTTAAAAGATGTTAATGACGGAGAGAATTATGAGGGGCTGAAAGAGGCGCAGAGCTGGTTTGGAGGTAGCATTTTCGCCGAAACGTTGATGGTATTACTTTTTAACGCATAATCGTCTTCTAATATTGACAGATATATTTCATTTTATTTTTCGGTAATATTAATAGTCTATTAATTAATAATTAGTAGTCAGTTGGCCTATAAAAACAATAATGCAATAATAATTTGTGTATACCTACATTATTTTTACTTATTTAGTGAAAAAAAAATAGCGCTATGACAGCTTTCCATATCAAGTACAAAATATTTGTGAAGTTAGTCGCAAATGTTAAAACGTTATGAGATCGTAAATGATATGTCGGTATAGTTTAGTACACGAAAGATGACTATACAATGTCATTTATAAACCGTATGGTATAATGTTACTTGCAGATAATTTCACTGCATTTTGTATACATAGACGTGCAATATGATATATTCATGTATATATAGTTTAACTGAAAAAAAATAAGTGTAATTTATTTGAAAATTATGTTTCTTTTTAAATAATACCTTTCTCAAAGATTTATACTCTTCACCTATGTTTTTGCAAAACTCAAAAACATAAATTTGACAAAAACCATGGAATAATAATTTGATTGAAATGTCAACATCACTGGGTAAATATTAGGACAGAGGGCAGTGCAGTAGATAATAATATGTCTGTAACCCTACGATAGACTTCATTATTACTTGTAATGTGTTAGAAAGTAATGTCACCATTTACGTATATCTGTCACACAATATAAACTACATACACATACGTCAAATAATCTTTTTCTTTCTAACACGAAATATTTCTAAGCTACTACTGTATAAAATGCTGTGTATTCTTTCTTCGAACAAATGACCTTGAATAGTAATCTTTCGTGAACCAAAGTATAACTGCTCATTACAGATATGTGTTCAGAATTGCCAAATCTGTAAATTATGTAGCTACAGATTCATCGTAGCCTACAGATTTACGAAGTTCCAGTTTTAAAGACGAATATTCAGAATTGGCCCATTTACCTCTAAGTTTCCAGTTTTGTTCGAAAAACAAACTTTGTATCTTCCCGTGAGCCAGTAGGACCCTGCACACTGCACACGGGCCGATTGAGTCTGTGAAGTGGCACATCCATTACATCGCAGCCTCTCCGGTAATTACAAAATACACGCTTCATTTAATCATTGGGTGACAAGTTCATGATAAGAAATCTATCGCACCGCCGCTAATGATATTCTTACAGTACCGCCCTTTACGCTTGTCTCGCATCGTGCCTCTCTCCGTTCGGTGTTTGCCAGAGGAGCCTCCAAGAACGAGAATATGCTCAAGTTTTTGCACAACGGAAGCGCTGGGCAGGAAAAGAGTCATTAGAAAGGATCCACTTCCGGGTAATATCATCTCATCCTCAGTATTGAATTTTTTTGGATGAATATTTTTGAATAGGGGGCTTTAATTTGTTTTAGAATTAACATAGAGAATTAAGCAGCAGTTATAAGCATAATGGCGTCATTAATGACGCCATCTTGTGTAATGGTTTATTATCTGATGTACGGAGTAATGACGCATAGTCAAATATATAATAGTGGTTCTGTGGGTGATAAATTTAATACGCGATAATAAAACCAAATTTCACTTTTATGTACGAACGATGACAGATGTTAAATATTAGATGTGATGAAATTTGCATTTTATTATGATTTATAATGATATTGCACATTGCACTTGTCTCTCAAATATTAACATCAGTTTTGAATTTCAAATTCACATTCGCCTTTTTGGAAATTTCATTAGACATTTTACATTTGACATCTAGCCTATCTACAGGGTGTAACATCAAAATCAACCACCGCCATTATTTACTTTATTATTCTATTTACAAAAAATACTATAGAACAAAGTTGTAGGAGACTAAGGGAAACATCCCATTAGACAAGAAAATATTTTTTAAACCAATGGTACACAATATTATATTTTTACCTCTCGCTAAGAGAGGTATTGGATTCATGCTAAAAATCGCATACCCAGATTTTATTGAATAAGCACGATTTAAGGTCCATAGAATCCGATTTTAACATTTTTACAATGATGTCTGTGTGTGTGTGTGTGTGTGTGTGTGTATGTGTGTGTGTGGATGTGTGTGTGTGTGTGTGTGTGTGTGAGGTTGTTGGAGACACGATTTCTCAAATTCTATAAGACTAAAGACCTGTTTGACTACGGATTCCTCAATCTAACAGTAATGGGAAGAGTTGAATAGGTTCTGGTAACAATTGGACAACCGGAAGTAGTAGTTTCTAAAAAAAAATTCTAAATATTATTTTTTGAAAATTTGTTACTACAAATATTAAATATAATTAAATTCTCAATCTAACACACTTAATTTTTTTATTATATCTCGTATAGGTTTGGATATATAGTATATAATAATATAGAATAATCTGTTGTAATAAATCTCGTTGCCCGAAAAACATTTGCGATATTTAAATTTTTGTAATTGACATGTAAATGCAAAATGTCAGTGTCAGATTTTTCTGGGAGGTAAGAGTACATTTAATATATATTATTGTATTATTAATTAATTATATATTTAAATTACAGATATGTTATTATTACATATATCCTTAAGAAATACCGTTAATACCGTCAATGAATTTGAAGAATTTTGAACATAATAGAATAGTAGGATAAAATTTCTTATAGAATGAAAGAAGAGAAACAATTTCAATTATTTGTGTGTATTTATAGGGCGCGAGCAGACATGTGACTTTATTGGCCTTGACAAGCAGATGAGGATCCGTGTCAGAATGACGGTTAGTAGTTTTTACATAGATGTCACAATTGTCATATGTCATAATTTTTCATTCAAAATTTCAAAATGTTCTGATGTTTATTTGTCATCCATTAGTATGGAATATACTTGTCGAGGAAAATAATCCACATGGATTTGGAAAATCATAATGGTTCGAATTAAAACTTATGATACTTGACACCTATGTATATTACTAGCTCTCATTCTGACACGGGCCCCCATATCTGCTTGCCAAGACCAACAAAGTCACATAACTGATCTCGCCCTATACTACATAAAATGAAAATGGCGAGAGGTATTGTGCTGGTCACAACAGATTTTTTTAAATGGGATGATATATATTATTAGGCCCATTTGGTAGAGTATTTTTTTCTGAATTCACCCATGTGATTATTTTATAACCTTACATAAGAAAAATATTAAGAAAAAATCATTTGAAAATTAAATGAATTTGATTTTTTTAATTATATTTCTGTAAGCGGTGAAAATAACAGCTTAAATTAAAATGAAACAAATATTTGTTAACGTTATAAACATTGTTTTATTTGATTTCTATTCAAACAATTCGAGTTGACAAATAGCATTTTTTGTTTTTTATACGTAGCCAACTGAAAAATGACTGTAAAAATTAAATTTATTTAAATCTCAATCGTATTTTTTCAATATTTTTATTATGAAAGAATATAAAACTAATACATGTTTAAATTCAGAAAAAAATACGTATAATTCCATTTGTTGCGACTTGAAAACCACTGGTTTAAAAAAATATTTTCTTCTTTGAATGGAATGTCTCCTATCACTTTGTTCTATAGTATTTTTTTTTTTGTAACTATAATAATAAAATATTGGCGGTGGCCGGTTCAGAAGTTACATCCTTTATACCTTCTCAATTTCAACGTCAAAAAATGAAATGCAACTTCAGAAAAATAAATTCAATATCAGAAGGGGCAAATTGATTATTTTTCTGAAATTAACGTTACTTTTTCTGAAATTGAAGTTGAAAAGGTATAGTTGTAACAGAACACATTGGGGTCCTCCACTATTTTTGAAATGTTTTTTATGAACCTAAAATGTAGTTCTAGAAAGTTTTAATTGTTATAAATATTTTTTTAATATTCTATAACATAGAAATTTAGCCCACTTTGTTCTAAAACAGTGAAGTTTGTTAATAACTGGAGTCAAACGAATAATTCCTGATTTTTGCTCATACATTATTTATATGGAATTCGTTATAATAGGTACTGCTAGTTTTTAAATCACTCAATTTACATATTATTTATTTATCTAAAAACAAAATTTCCATTTCAAATTTCATGTAACAGAAACAAAATTAAACCAATAAATCCTACAGTTTAATAAATATTTCAAAATTTAAGTAATAAATAATAGTACATACAGTAAACATGGCTTGATATGATGGGTGATCATGTTCGAATCGCTCTAAACAACTTCGTATACCGCTGAGATGATTTCTGGTAAACGCTCCCTGCAATAAAAAAAAAATTAATAATAGAAATTTAAGGACATTAACATGTTTTGCAATGAGTTAAAAGCCATAATATTAATTCGGTTTAGGGTATTTGTATGCAGGGTAGTTTATTTAAATGTCAATTTTTGGTGTGAAAACGTCCTGGATTTTATTTTCAGTTTCGCCAGAAGCGACATCGTTTATTTTTAAATAAAATGATATGTGTTTTTATATTTTCTGGAAATACTTTAATTTAGCTACAGTATATGCATTTATTTCATACTGTTCACTGTGCGAACTACTTTACCCTGCTAATTTGAGTCCGGGAAATGACATATTACAGTACCGGGGCCGGGAAGTGTTGCCTGGAAACATTTCCCGGAATGTTTATTTTTAACAAAAACAAACGTCGAACTCAATTTCTTACAAATCTATATGTATTTTAAATAACACATTTTGAAACTTATGAACGATTAATATGAAACAATTAGAATTTTTACCATTTCCAAAAGTTCACATGCCCCATCGATATTTACTGTGGTGATGGAAACTTTTTGATGTTGCTACTGCCTGGAGTACTTGTACGAGTAAAAATTTGTAGACTTTTCGTCACCCACAAAATAATCGGTTTTTTTTGACAACATTTTGTAGAAATTTCACTTGATAAATCACAAATATTACCTTAGCTGTTATTTTTGATAATAAAAACAAACAATACAAATAAATCAACTACACACAAATGTCACAAATTCAAAGGTGATGTGACCTAAATTAAACAGACATGTTTTGAATTCATATTCATTTTAAAAATACGTGTACAGTATGAAATAAAATGTTTTCCTGATTTGGCTCCTTCGTTGTCTCGTCTGTAAACTTCTCATTTGTACCGTAATAATTCACTTCCCAGCCTTATAACGTAAATAACTATTTCATAAAAAAACCGTTATTAATGTTTCAAAATTATGAAAGTTTAATGTATTATTATCATACAATGATAATAATAATAATAATAAATTACTTTATTAATAATGAAAAACGATTTTACGTAATGGTAATAATAAATAACAAATAAATATAGAGTAAATACATATATCAACGCGTTTATTTTTCATTTTTGATTATGGCAATCTACATTTTTACCACAGATTTCGGTTATGAAATGTACTGTTGAAGGCGCGTATCACTTCAAGGGATGGAGAGAAAATTACATAGATCATTCTGATACTATTTGAAAATGAAAATAATTTTGAAGTTGACGTCTGTCGAAACTCGGGTTATCGGATCAAAACCGATCACCTAACGAACTCAACCACTTGATAATGTATCGATTGCGTAAAAAGAAAAAAAAAATATTATCACGAATTCTATTATTTGTCACGATAAATTATTTTTTTCGCACTCAGTATCGTATTAGGCTATTAAGACGTTTGTAGGGATGTATGTTTATTTTACTGTTAAGGTATCGGTTTCTATTAGCATCTGTCTATTTGTGAAATACCAACAGTTAGATATTTTAAACTGTGTGAAATATTTGCTTATTCATATAATTTAGGATTTTTAATGCAAATTGTGCTCATTTCATAAATATTTCTATTTAAAGGTTACCATTGATTTTGTCAAATATAAATATAACAGATGACAACGTTTTTCTTAAATTTTCCAGTACCTACTAAGATTCTTTGGCCAAAAAATTTGATAGTGAGTTTCTAATGAATAAGCACGTTTTGGAGGCCCTAGAATACGAATTTACTAATTTTACGATGTTTGTATATGTGTGTGTGTGTATGTGACGATCGTTTCGGATCGCATAACTCCAATACCACGATTCCAAAAATTATATTTTTTTCGTATTCCTCGAGTTTAGGTCCATATGCAGACATTATTAGATTTTGGTTATAATTGATAAACCGTAAGTAACCTCAATTGCAACTTTTAACAGTTTTTCTTGAGAAAACGCAGTTAAATATTTAAATATTAATTGACATTTAATGATTATAAATTTTAAACAATATATTATTCTCTCTCGACTGATTTCATTTTATACTTCATATTCAATAGATATAGAATTAAAGAATTATAAAGATATTAAATTTCATAAATCAGCCAGCTATGCTAACCATGGAAACTGCTACTGATAATTCAAATTGAAAGATATCAGTATCAATGAGAAGAAAATGAATGTAGCAGAGACTAGGATATTGAGATAGATGATGGGAAAGACACGGAAAGATGGGGTAAGGAATGAAAGACAAGAGAAATGGCTTGAGTGATAAAGTTTCTAGAAAGATACAAGAGATACGATTACGTTGGTTTGGACATGTCATGAGAAAAGATGAAGAATATATTAAGACAAGATGGAAGGACTGTATTGCGGAAGACTTGAGAGAAAAGGAACTGAATGAGGACGACACAAAAAACAGAAATGAGTGGAAGAAGATAATAAAAAACAGCGACCCCTAACGAATGAGAAAAGCTAAAGAAGAAGATGTCAGTGTCAAGTGCAATTTGCATAGTTTGTTTATAAAATAATTTCACTGGAAATATAAGATCTTTTGCAAGAAAATTTAGGTATGTAATTAGTACATAATACACAGCGGCGGAAGGTAATGTGCTGGCCACATCAGATTTTTTTCAATATATTAATATTTATCGGTATTCCTTGACACATATTGCAGTAAAAATCATCAGGAGTGAAAAAATCTTGTATGCAACTCGAGAGGTACATATTTTTCACCAATCTCGGACTTAGTAAATTTTATTTACTTCTCTTTTAGTATAAATACCTACCTATTATATCAAGTGGGACAACTGATATGGAACAGGGCTCGTATTGTAATTATTCGTACATACTATATTTAAAAATATCCAGTTTCTATTATTTATTTAATTAACTTTTCTAGTTGATAAAAGAGTTGAATTTCTTGAGAAGTTGAAAAACCTAATTGTCCATTAATTTGCAATTAATGTTAAACGTTGAAATCAATACAAAAGCTGAGACAGGGTATATGTACAATGAAGGCAAAAGTTAAATTACGTTTTATTTACATAGCAAATTTGCATCTCCTTTGTATAATTAATGGAAAATGTTCGCATAACGAGGCGTAAGGTTGAGGAAGGAAGAGAGTGCTTGTGCATGCTGCTGCTACTGTTGCAGCCAGCTGCAACGGTAACGGAACGGGACGCCCAAGGCGAGAACGGCGATATTTAAATCGACGCCAATTCAGACTACTTTAATGCTTTTAAACCTGACGAGAAATACGTGCTTTATAATGTGATCAAACACCAACACTTCTACAGAGAATAAACTAGCCTTTTTATACACTTAATCGCAAATCAAATGGGAAGGATCGCTGTTCACTTTTCAAGTTTTTAAACGTATTTAACTGTTAAAGAAAACTGCTGCAGTAGCAGTACCTATTGTATTTACGAGTATTAGAATTTAGCACTCTTTTTCTCACTAATATTTATTTATATCATTAAGGGAAACCAACAGTATACATATACCAATAACAGGTTTCCACGGTTTAAGTAATACAAAAATAGTACATAAGTTATTATACAAAATATAATAATTCAATGAATAAAGAAATCAGTGTTGTCACTAGGAGAAATCATTTACCACCTCCTTTTTAAAGATATATATACGAGGTGTGTTCAAAAAATATCGCGAATTTTGTGTTTTTTCAAAAATTATTTATTTATTCATGAATATCTATTTTGTCCCCTTCAAAGTAATCCCCATGAGATATTATACACTTGTGCCAACGGTTTTTCCAATCTTCAAAGCACTTCAAAAAATCATTTTTTTTTATCTTGTTCAGCTCCTCCTTCGATGCCGTCTTTATCTCGTCAAGCGTAGCGTAACGTCGTCCTTTCATTGGCCTCTTCAGTTTAGGGAACAAGAAAAAGTCACAGGGGGCCAGATCTGGGGAATACGGTGGCTGCGGCATCATTAGTGTGTTGTTTTTGGCTAAAAAGTCGCGCACAAGCAACGATGTGTGAGCAGGGGCGTTATCGTGGTGCAAAAGCAATTTTTGTTCTTCCACAAATCCGGGCGTTTCTGGCGGATTGCTTCGCGCAAATTGCGCATAACTTGCAGGTAATATTCCTTATTGACCGTTCTACCCTGTGGCAAGAACTCATGATGCACCACGCCCCTGCAATCGAAGAAAACTGTCAGCAAAACTTTCACATTCGACCGAACTTGGCGCGCTTTTTTCGGTCTTGGTTCGTGCGGCAGCTTCCATTGAGATGATTGAACTTTGGTTTCCACGTCATAACCATAAACCCACGATTCGTCACCAGTTATGACCCTCTGGAGCAAATTTGGGTCGTCGCGGACAGAGTCCAACATCTCATTAGCAATGTTCATGCGATGCTGTTTTTGGTCGCAATTGAGCAATTTTGGTACAAATTTCGCGGCGACCCGTCTCATGCCCAAATCATTGATAAAAATCGAATGGCACGAGCCAATCGATATGTTTAGGTCCTCAGCAACTTCTCTAACGGTGATTCGACGATTGGCCAATATCATTTTCTCCACTTCATTAATTTTTTCGTCTGTTGTTGAAGTGCTCGGGCGTCCGGCACGCTTTTCGTCGTTCACATCTTCTCGGCCTTCTGAGAACATTTTGTACCACCGATAAACGTTGCTTTGGTCCAAGGTAGCTTCTCCGTATGCCACAGTCAACATTCGGAATGCATCCGCGCACTTAATTTCGTTTTTCACACAAAATTTGATACAGGTTCTTTGTTCCATTTTTTTGAATAGGTAAAAATCGAAGACGATCCAAAACACGTGCAAGCAAAGCAGCTGTCAACAAGTAAGTGAACATTCAAAATGGCCGAGCTTGTCGACATAAGTGAGAGACATGAGTACCAACATAAAGCCACAAAAAGATCGAAATTCGAATATACGTAACCCGCGAAAATTCAAAATTCGCGATAGTTTTTGAACACACCTCGTATATACGTGAAACAAGTCAATATGCACAAACCTTGAATTATAATTTGACATGATTCTATTTATTGACAAATTTTTGTAATTGCAAGAATTAATTACTTGTAATGAAAAAAGATTAGTTGACCACGTACTTTTTGTGTTTACAGAAAATCTTAATGTAAAAGTTATTGAGGGTGAAGGTATTATGTTATTGATTAACTTGTATAAAAAATCTGATGTGGGCACCACACGACTTCCTTGTACGATTATTAAACTATACATATTTTTTAAATAAATAAATTACAAAATATTAATTTTTTCTATTTCGGTGTTCTTATGTTTCTATAAACGCACTGTTTTGTACTGCAAACACGACGTTTAGAATATCTATAAGCGTACTATTTTTGGCGCCTTTCATGTTATAGAGTTGGTAGTCATGCTTTCATAACTGACAGATAACAGATAACCTCAAAATGGTAAGTTGTTGATAATATTTCAACATATAACTTTTAATTATGGATTTTTATACTTTCTTTAGGTGATAGGACTAGAAAGAAATATAATATTAATTTCACAACCAGAATCAGACCTTGAATTATAAATACAATACACCTTGCAATACACTAATTAATCAATAGTTGACAAAATATAAAATTTCAATTGTTAGCGAGAAGCGTTACCAACATAAACATAACTAACAAAAAATACCTAGTCATAATTTGACGTCGCAATTTAAATAAATTTAATCGTAAAATTACCTCAATAGAAAAAATAGTATAAAAAACACGTATCATAAGGCCTGTTGACGCACTCGTCCTTTGTAAAACTCGCCTAGCGGCTCGTTTTCCAAACTTGGACTCGTACGTTAACAGATTGCCTTATGATACTTGTATTTTAATGTACTATTAACTTCAAAACAGTAAGATATATAGCGACCATAATCTAACCCGGTTCTTTTTAAAGAGAGTTTTGATTACA
This sequence comes from Harpalus rufipes, assembly GCA_951394225.1. NCBI lineage: Eukaryota > Metazoa > Arthropoda > Insecta > Coleoptera > Carabidae > Harpalus > Harpalus rufipes. The sequence goes on from OX596277.1 coordinate 13,897,719, forward strand.
ACAAAGAAATATTTGATTACAACAAAGAATATGACTAATTTCACAATAAAAATATAATATTTGTTATTGTACGAATCATAAAATTGCACGTATTTAACGTAATTTGACATGAACATTTTTTTTATGTTTTTGTCCTAATCCATAGCAAGCTTTATTAAAAAAACAAAAAAGTATATAAATAAAATAAATAAATATTTCATCACGGCATATTACCCATTGCTGGGTGTGCCAATCTGCTTCGTATACAGATATCGGTAATGATGGAATATTTGTACCGTGCGGGCGCTTAGCAGGCGTCACCTCACGGGCACTCATTGCTGGCGTGGAGAGTAAAAAGTATATAATTTTTAAATTTACATATCTCGCTTATACAAAGGGTTAATTTAATAATACTGTGCTAGACGCAGAAATTAATTCTCTGAAACTTTTATTTGAAGCATTTATTTCTAAAATCAAAATAAAATCATTTTATTCAAGAAAAACTGTTAACAACTTCAAGTAATGTACCACTTCCGGTTAGCCTATTTTAACCAAAATCTATTATGTTATTTCGAGTGACATTAAAGTTTCGTATACCAAATTTTAAAAGTTTTGGATTATATTTTAAAACAGTTTTTCATTAAAATCTGTTATAGGCTTCTTGTAAAGTGCGGTAAAGGGAGGTGCACAACTAGATGTTATAGGAGTCCTAAATACAAAATTTCAACTTTCTACGGCTTACCGTTTTTGAGTTATGCGAGATACGTACGTACGTACGTACGGACGTACGGACGTACGTACGTACAGACGTCACGACGAAATTAGTCAAAATGGATTCAGGGATGATCAAAATGGATATTTCCGCTGAAATCTGAAAACCGAAATTTTTCGCGATTACAATACTTCCTTTACTTACGTACAAGGAAGTAAAAAATCATGTCAGCTTGAATTCTTCTATTTTTCAACGAGTGCATATTAAAATGTTTCAACAAAAATAAGTAGTTAGTGTGTCTAAATTAAATTTGTAGTTTAAAAATGTGATTTTTTTAAATTCTTTCTATAAGTAATATATATTTTTGATAGTAAGGATTCCAAACAACACATGCATATTCTAGCTTAGGGCGAACTAAAGTGTTGAATAGATGTATTAATGAGTTGGGGTTATTAAAATGTTTACAGCTGCGGAATATGAATTCAAGTGTCCTATATGCTTGCTTAACAGAAATATATATTTGGTCATTGAAAAGTAGTTTCGGGTCAAAAAACACTTCCAAATCTTTAATAACATTCTTTCTTTCCAATACAATATTATTAATATAATAATCAAAAATCATGGTTTCACGGTTCCTTGTAAAGTGCATTACATAACATTTTGATGCATTTAGTGTTAAGTAATTAGATTCGCAATATTTTTGTACATTGTTTAAGTCATTTTGAAGCAAAATGTTATCATTTTTTTTTTATCGGCATATTGAAAGAAACTAGAATTTGGAAACAAGTTGTTATATCATTTATGAACAAAATTAAAAGTAGGGGGCCCAGGTGCGACCCTTGGGGTACTCCAGATGTAGTATAAATGTACCGTGACTTGAATCCATTACAATTAACTATAAATGAGATATGTTTGTTATGTAGGATTGAATCCAACGCAATAATGATCCATGAATTCCCAGCAACTCTAATTTGTAAACAACTGTAAGGTGATAATTGAATATATTTACAGATATTATTAAATTTCAAATGTCAAGCACTATAAATGTCTTAATTTTTAACATGTAATAATAATAAACAAATGTTTAAAAATGGAGATATTATCAGGTCGTTGAAAATTTGATATTTTCTAGTTGTTTACTTCTTGTATATCTCCTACTGGACTTTACGAAAACGCCCAGTGAATTACAATTTAAAATTTATTATTATTTCATACTTAGAAGTTATTTACAAAAAATAAAATATTGCAAAATTTACATTTTTTTCTACATCTAGTGACATGTATTTTAAGAATACATCGCTAAAATAGCTTCCTAGCGGAGTACAACTTCTAATTTAATCGACTTCGTTCTCGAGATTCCCGTGTTGGACACGGAGAATGCATCAAAGGAATTACTTTTGTACGATAAATAATTAATTCGAGATGCCAGGAAAACAAATTACAGACTGCTCTCGGAATGTGTACCACATATATTATTAAAGCATATAATAAAAAAAAAAACATTTAAAAATGTTGCCTACATATTTTATTAGTTCTCCACACATTTTTATTCGTGCAAACATCATCTTTTCTTCCTTCTCTGTATTTCACCCACTGGAATTAATTCCAGTGTCAAATTCTCGACATAAATAAGTGTGCTGGTGACACAATCCCAGATGTGTTTTTATATCCTCCCTGCTAATATCATACCCGTGGCAACGGCAGACAAATGCCTGTGCGTATGCGAAGGAATTGCCTCTGTGCACATGGAAACTAACTTGAATTTATAGATAAACCTGAAACGAGAACATATACCCAAACACATGCGTCCCGCGAACAGTTTTCGGAAGTTCTTTTTGTTATTTATTTTGACACCAGAGAGATTTTACAATTTTCCGGCCTGCTTAGCAACACAAAAATAAAACAGAGGGAATTCTGAGCATAATTATTCTGGTCTTGGAAATGTGTTTTTTGCTATGGCTGAATTCGTTCCAAGAAAAATATCAAAAAAACTTCAGCTCACTTCAATAAGTAAATATTAATAGTTATACATTTTATTAAACTTTGAAGTAAAAAAAAAAATTATTATTACCAGTTTTGATCAAAAAAGTAACAATATGTGGACTGAAAAAGATGTGACTGTTTTTAGACAAAAAATCAAAAAAGTTTAATTACGCCGAATATGATTGGTCGTTAGTGAAGTGTTTTTCTCTGTTTCGGTATTAGAATGTCACTATCTAACACGCATATTGATGTTAGAAGGAGCTTCATTGTTAAACGATTTTTGGTTATATTTTGTTATTTGAGATTGGTATGACTGCAATTTTAAATTGAAAAATAACAAGCCCCTGGAAAGGATGAAATAGTCGCGGAATTGGTTAAATATGGTGGGGATATAATTATTGGCACTCTTCATGAATTAATAAAAACAATCTGGGATATGGAAACAATGCCTGAAGAATTGAAATTAGGATTAATATGCCCCATACATAAAAAAGGAGATAAATTAACTTGCAGCAATTTCAGAGGTATAACGCTTCTTAGTGTAGCCTATAAAATATTATCATCAATCATCAACGAAAGACTTAAAGAATATGCTGAAAAGATATTAGGAGAGTACCAATGCGGCTTTCGCCCGAACAGAAGTACAACGCATCAAATTTTTTTGATAAGACAAATTATGAAAAAGTACTACGAGCATGACATTGATCTACATATGCTATTCATTGACTTCAGGCAGGCATTTGATAGTGTCAATAGACAGAAGCTTTTTATCGTAATGGAGGAACAAAAAATACCAACAAAATTAGTGAGACTGGTGAAAATGACAATGCAAGATACAAAAGCAAAAGTTAAAGTAGGTTGTAAACTTAGTGAGAGTTTTATTTTCGAAACAGGGGTAAAACAAGGAGATGGGCTCTCAGCCACACTATTTAATCTCATCCTGCACAAAGCAATAGGCATAATTGCTAAACCCGGCACCATATTCATGATGTCAAGCCAGATTTGCGCATACGCTGATGATGTCCTAATTGTATCTGAAAATATCACGAAAATGAAAGATATATACACAGAAATGGAAAGACACACAAAAAGTTTAGGATTACATGTGAACGTAGATAAAACCAAGTATATGAAAGTCTCCACATCAAAAGCTAGAAGATTAGTTCAAGACTTGGAAGTCGGTGGAAATACATTTGAAGGCGTAAGTAGTTTTACATACTTGGGTCTTAAAGTGACAAATAATTGCGACATAGGGTCAACCATCCAAGAAAGAATTATGCAAGGTAACCGAGCATACTATACTAATCTCAAGATATTTCAGAATAAACTTATATCAAGGAAAACTAAACTCAAAATATATAAAACCACAGTACGCCCAGTCGTCACATTTGGCTGTGAGGTGTGGACACTGACACAGAACGTTAGTACGAAATTACAAACATTTGAAAGGAAAATTTTGAGGAAGATATACGGAGGTGTACAAGAAGGAGGACTTTGGAGAATAAGATACAATGCGGAATTGGAAGAATTGATTGAAGGACAAGACATCATAAGATTTATAAAGTCACAAAGATTGAGATGGATAGGACACGTGCTAAGGATGGAAGAAGAAAGAATGCCGCTTAGAATCCTGAGAGGAAAATTGTACTCGAAAAGAAGAAAAGCACGACCAAAATTGAGATGGCTGGATGATGTGCAAAATGATATAGTCAAGATGGGAGTGAAAAGATGGAGAAGTAAGGCGCTGGACAGAAGTGAATGGAGGAAAAGTGTAAAGGAAGCTAAGCCCCCCCCCCCCCGGGCTGTAGAGCTAAACATGATGATGACTGCAATAAATACGCTAAATATCTAGGCAATGGACAGAATAAAAAGTACAAATCAGTGCCACCAATCTAATAATTCTTAACCTTAACGGAAATTGTCAAATATTTTTTTATAAAAAATAATGTAAATGAAAGCCTCAACAGAGAAAATAGTATAAAACACACGTTTTACGTAACTTTCTGACATATTTTAATATAGAATTATTGTTTCATGTGTAAATTTTTCTGATGCATTACATTTAAAATATAAAAGTTAGAGACTAGTGCTACTGTTTTTATTTTGAATGGGCATGACGAAAGACCCTTAAGTATTAAATTTTGTAAAATAATGTTCAAATTTTTAAAACAAATGTCGCCTAAGCTCGTCGGGAGAAACTCTGTATTGCTAGACTAATCGGACACGCCATTAATAACATAAACACATTTGAGAAAATACCGTCTACATGCTTCAATACATTACTAACAGATTACTCACTAACAGTCATATTCATTTGTTCAAACCACGAACAACTAAGAAGAAAACAAAATACGCAGTGCATAAACTGGTATAGGAAACAACCCGGATAGTGTACCGGATGTCTACATTTTTTCCGGGCTATAGGAAATGCAATGTTAAAATTTTTATATCACTGTAATTTCTGTTTTATTTATTTTAGAACTAAAGTGTAAATGGAAGAAATGTTCAGAATTAAAAAGTGTATGTAAGAAGTCCAAATTTTTTACTTATTTAGGTTTTGTTAGCAGCAAAATAAAAGTTGTAATTTTTAGCTCTTTACACACTGCCATGAGAAATAGAACAAAAATGTTAAACTGTTATATTGTTTAATATTAAAGTTTTAATAATGATTGATTTCATTAAATTATTTATCAATAAACATGGATACATGGCCTCATTAATTAAAAATTAATTTAATCAAATAACAATTTTGTTTTATTTTTAATGACAATCTGTAAACAGCCAAAAAATATGTAAATAATAATTTTGGACTTATTAGATGTAGTTTTTCTTTTTCTGAACAATTTTTGTATTTACACTTTTGTTTTAAAAGAAATAGGGCAGAAATTACAGGCATATGAAAATTTTACCAAGGTATCCTATGGTAAAAAAGTAGATACCCGGTATAAGATGTCATGAACTTCAAGAGACGTAGCTAAACCATGTACTGGGTGTCTACTTGAAATATGTACGACATATAAGTTAATGTTTTTTACCCTGATTAAGGGTGATTAGCGAGCATTTGATTAGCATTGTTTTATGTCTGTCAATCATTTATAGATTATTATAGAGAAAAATACTTCCAACAAAAGATGCGTGCATTTAATTTTTCTATAACTATTATTTGAAGTATATAGTAATATAGTAAAAAAATCGATGGTAAGTTTTTAGTGAATAAGCACGTTTTAGGATCCCTAGAATACGATTTTACCATTTTTACGATGATGTCTGAATGTGTGTGTGTGTGTGTGTATGTGTGTGTGTGTGAGAGAGAGAAAGATAACTCCAATACTACGATTCTAAAAATTAAAATTCTTTCGTATTCCTTTTCGTTACATCTATATCAATATCCAATCTGATTAAGATTTTGGTTGTCAACCGGAAGTACCCTCATTAGAAGATTTTAACAGTTTTTCTTGAAACAATGTTATAAATATTAAAGAATATTCTATTATCTATACGGTTTGATTGCATTTTATACTTCATGTTCAAAGAATATAGAGTTGAAGAATTATAAAGGAATAAAGCAGCCAGCTATGCTATAACTATGGAAACAGCTATTATTTTAAGAAAATTCTAATTGACAGATATCAGTGTCAATGAAACGAAAATTAATGTCGTAGAGAGATAAGGATGTTGAGATGTATGTTGGGAAGAAACGGAAAGATAGGATAGTAATGAGAGGATAAGGGAAATGGCTCGAGTGATAGAAGTTACTAGATAGATACAAGAGAGACGATTACATTGATTTGAACATGTCATGAGGAGAGAAAATAAAATATTGGAAGAAGAATGAACAGTTTAATAGTAGAAGAAACAGAAGAAGACAAAAGAGAAGATGGAAGGGCTGTATTGCGGAAGACTTGAGCGAAAAGGAACTGAATGAGGACGAGAAGCAAAATAGAAATGAGTGAAAGAAGAAAATTAAGAAGAGCGACCCCTAACGAATGGGAAAAGCTAAAGCAATTTACAAACTTTGTTTATGAAATAATTTTACTGGAAATATAGAATCTATTGCAAGAAAATTTATGTACGGAATTTGTACATAATACACAAAATTTCCGGAAGGTAATGTGCTGGCCACATCAGATTTATTTATTATTTTTATTTTGCTATACTATACCTATTAAATTTAGAGGAAAGTTGTAAATCCAAAACTTGTTCAGTTAAAAACATTTTGAGACTAAAATCAATAACATTATTTTTGTATTTTTCGAAAAGAAGGCAATGAAACTATAGTGTTATCGCACGATTCCAAGTATGGAAAACATGCCGTGAGGCGAGTTTTATAATGGACGAGTGCGTTAACAGGCCTTATGAAACGTTTTTTTATACTATTTTTTTCTATTGAGGTAATTTTTCAATGAGATTTTTGAAAATGCAACTTGTCTAAAATATTAATTGGTTTTTTTTAGACAATTATGTTCGTAGCGCTTCCGGCTAAACTATTGAATTTCCACAATTTGACATTGTATTATATGTTATGATTTTTATCTGATTATATACTTTTATATTGAATCAAACAGTGCGCTTATAGATCTTCTAAACGACATGTTTGCAGTGATTTTATAGACTCATAAGAACACCGAAATAGAAAAAAAATAATGTAAAGTACCTACCTAATATAGTATATAAAGAAACCAATGTTGCCAGTCTGTTCCGAGGTCTTTATAACCAAAGTAGCTGAAAGCACCCGAAAACACTAAGTAAATTAAAAAATTTAAAAATGCGATAGAAGTGTATTACCTTTCATTATTTCACATTTGCGCATGAGTGATTACAAATACAGAACTTGTAAAAAAAGAATTTTAAAAGATTTAAAGTTTCCGTGAGATTATGTCGTTATAAATGTCACATAATTCTTTAAAATTACTTTAATACACAGGATTAACGGAAGGTATTGTGCTGGCCACATCAGATTTTTTTGTTTCTTACCATTAGTTAAGATTTTAACTTTTTGGACAAATAAGTATATATTGGTAATGTTTTATAAAAAATATAGGAAATAAAACGAATATTAATTGTTTTCGAAATTAAATCTAATTTTATTATATTTACTTCGTACTAAAATAAACCAATACCTAATGGTTAATATAATTTTGAAGGTTCATACAAAATAAACATACTCGTACGTATATGTAACAAATAACAATAATATAAAGTTTGATCAAAGCACAGGTCACCTCTTCATAAATAAATTAAAATCAAATTCCGTGAAATTTAATTCAAAACTATATACAGAAAAACTTTTATGATCACAAACTTGTATATAAAATGCAAAACAGTTAATAAACAGCAACCTTTATCTTTTTGTAATTAACAACGAAGCATCGAACTTTTGTTCGAAGATTCCAACAAAAACAGGAAAAGTAATATAAAAACAGAGCATGGAGCAAGCATCGTGGGCAGCCATGCACAAAACATGAATTTTTTCTTGTGGCGTCGGAATTTCATTCGTGTTCACACGAGATATTCATACCGCGTAGACCGGAAGAGGAAATCTGGTAACGCGGCGGCCTACTGCGATTATCAGCGCACGGAAAGCGAGGGTGGTGTGGGGTGAAATGAATGCGGCCAAGCCAAGCATCCCAGTTAGCCATGAAAGCTCCATACTCTATTACACTCGATAAGATTTTTACTTTCTTTTTATGTTGTTCTTCCAAATGGGAAAATTGAAATATTGGACAGGGTACATGGGACATGAAACGAAAATGTTGTGAGCTTTTAATCACTAAAGATATAAAGAATGAAATACGAGTAATCACTGCGGTTCCAATACTTTTTACCTCTCGCTAAGAGAGGTATTGCATTCATGCTAAAAATCGCATATCCAGATTTTATTGAATAAGCACGTTTTAAGGTCCTTACAATCCGATTTTAACATTTTTACGATGATGTCTGTGTGTGTGTGTGTGTGTGTGTGTGTGGATGTGTGTGTGTGTGTGTGTGTGTGGGATGTTGGAAGGACGGTTACTCAAAAACTATAAGACTTAAAATTTGTTTAACAACGTATTTCCCAATCGGACATTCCCGGGAAGATCTGAAAAGGTTTTGGTAACAATTGGACAACCGGAAGTAGAAGATTCTTGAAAAAAAATCTTCTAAATATTATTTTTTGAAAATTTTTCTTGATAATATTAAAGAAAAATAAATTCTCTTTCTGATACATAAGGTTTTGGTAACAATTGGACAACCGGAAGTAGAAGATTCTTGAAAAAAAATCTTCTAAATATTATTTTTTGAAAATTTTTCTTGATAATATTAAAGAAAAATAAATTCTCTTTCTGATACATTTAAATATTTTTATACATATTTTATAGATTTAGAGATAAAAGGAATATAATATATAAAATAATGTTGTAATTAATTTTACAACCGAAAGGATGCCATGAAAAATAGTTGATAATTTAAATTATTTGTAACTGACAGATAAATGTCAGTGTCAGAAATAATGAGTAATGAATTAAAAATGTACTTGGAGAATCCCTTAGTTCTTGATCTGTGACTATTATGGAGATGACAAGTCTAGGTTGAAGGACTTAAATTTGTTTCAAACATTATGGGACAATGTACACCAGTACTGTAGACTAGAGTAACTTTGAATTGCGAAAAAGCTATCAAATTCTTCTCAAGTAAGTTGTAAATATTGACAAAATTACACATCGATATAAGAATAATCGGAGTGCAATCTATCCGTCACTTTATTAAAAGGAATTAGTGTTATTTAGATATAACAAGTATGAAAAAATAAAATGTAAAAGAAGATATGTAAGAATAGATGCACAATCCAGATATATACATTTTAGACCGCCCAAAATTAATGTTTTTACTAGAAGAATATGAAGAGAAAGTAAACAAAGTTGTTCGAATTGAAAATTGCTGTTACCAGCCTAATATTTATATATGGTAAACTCTACTTTGTAATTTATTGTAACATAATTTATGGTAAATATCTTTATGTTGAGACATGCTATTATTGAATAATAAAGAAGTTTATACGTCATAGATTTATATGAATATATTATTTGTATTTATAAAAATATTCTTTGCTTTATGCATACAGCCAGGTAAAATATACGGCGAGAGGTTATGTGCTGGCCACATCAGATTTTTTTATACAAACTAACGAAAGTAAATACCTAACTATCGGCATAGGACTTACACACTGTGTGGCTATAAATATTTAGGACTGATTTTCTGAAGCCACAAATATCAGCGCCATCGAACTATTTTTGACTAATCTTCATCAACATTCCTCTCAAGTTTTATTAATTTTGGTCGTCTGTGGTCGTGCTGTTAAAAGTGCTCGCCTGGCAACACAAAATTTTTGTGTTTGGGACAGCCTTCGAATCCCACACGAGTCAGTTTTCAATAAAAAAAAAACCAACACACCCAGATGAGTCCGAGTGGCAGCAGAGGTCACTATAAGCTACTCTGCATTAGGGTACCTTTATATACAGTGTATGGCTATGGGGCAAGATCGTCGCCATTAGCGGGCCAATGTCAAACATACTGATAATTCATTTCCCTATTTATTTGTAAGAAATGCGATATTATATTATTATGACATACATTTTGAGGTTATGTGGAGCATAGGATATAGGTTGTTATTATCACATCTAATTTAATAACTGTAGTTATTATTTACATAATAAGTATATATTCTAAACTTACCTTTTAAAAATTTAAATGTTTGTGCTTAATATTGGTTATATTAATGTGTTTTCAATATTGCCAGTTATCTTAGTCAGTATCTCAAGAAAATACACAAATAAATAAAAGAAAAGTATTACTTACACTTTAAATAAATATTGGAAGTATATTTAAATATGTTTTGCATAAAAAAAATAGCCACGAAAATACATAATAATTAGAGCAACAACAAATATGACAGTGGCTCGCAAATGGCGGACGAAACGCGAGCCACGTCATGGCCATACCCTGAGTATATAGGTACCCTACTCTGCATGTAACGAGGGTGCCAACAGAGGACACTAAAAATGCATTATTATTATTAATTTTGGTACAGTAAAATTCTCGTATGGGCATAGTTTGTTGACCTCTTAAATCTGCCTCGTCATGGATGCATCCATCGACCAGCGATACGCAATAAATTTTGCGTTCGTTTGTGCAAAGAACCAATCTAATTGTTGTTGTGGTCTAAAAAACGTTTGGGGATGCTTTAACATTTTTGTCTTTCGTATAGAAGAAGTCCTAATACTTTATACCCATGCTGTGTATATTGATATGAGTACACCATTGGGCTTCTGAAATGAGGCGTTCCTACGACGGAATATTGAAAAATTCGTAATCTAACACTAACTGTCATGAACTATCAATATCTGAAATGATCGTTTTTTGCCTACAGTATTCAAAAATCTTTTGCATCCTGCAATTTTTTGATGGAAGAAAGGGTCACAATTTTTAAAATGTGTCACTTTATTTTCATCTTGTTTTTTCCTTGGAAATAATAATCCCACTTGCATAGATTATTGTCACGGCCACATTACATTTCACATTAATTAATCCTAAATGTCAAAATATTTTGTTTATATTTTTACGAATTTTGGAATATAGTTTAAAAAAAAAAACGTTATTTGATACCAAATTGCGAAATGTTTTTGCAGTCTTTAACGCAAAAGTGACATTCGCAATCTAAAATTAAAAATAAGTATTTTTACATTTTCCAATGTAGTTCCCTTTTAAGTTTACACTTGATCAATCGATGATGTAATGCCATGATCTCGGTCTTATAAATGTTCGTTCTGCTTTGTAAAAAAAACTCCAGCTGATACAACTTCTTCAGTGGACGAAAATCATTGCCTTGGTGTTTTTTGAGTATCGAAAATAGATGAAAGTGTAATGGAACTAGAGATTCGATGAATGGAGGATGAGGAACTAATTTAAACCCGCTCCAATGAATTTCAGACATCGTAACTGTAGAATTGTTCGCTGGAGTGTTATCTTGATGACCAGTACACCTTTCGTCAGCATTCCAGGCCCCTTTCTTTTATTTCTTTACGAAGTTGATGTAAAAAATTCGAATATATCCTTGAATGACCCAAAAATATGAAGAAAAAAGTTGTAATTATTACTCTTAAGATAATTGTAGTTGTAGGTGGTTAAAGTATCGCAAAAAAGCCCAAAAAGCAATCTAAAATTATCTTAAGAACATTGATTGGGACTTCAAATTTTGTTCACATATTTACGGGTCATTCTGGTATATATTCCAATATTGAGTGTATTTTTAAACGTCGTATTGCTTCGAAAAAAAAGTTCCAAAATGTGTCAAAACTCAATGTTATCTGAATGAAAAAAAAAAAATCAAGCGCATTTAGGCACGGTCAAATATTAATATAAAGCGGATTCATTGCCAGCACAATTTCTTTTATTTACCTGTAACCACTGTAGGGCGCGGCTCAAATAAAATTCAACATGGCCTCTTTTAAAGTTTAACCTAATCAGTATGTTATGGTAGATGATGCTGTATTACTTGCTGATTCTCAACACAATCTACTGACTAAATTTACAACATATGAGCTATATAATATGAAACTTCCAACTGAGAAAACCAAGTCTATGACCTTGTTTAAAAAATCAGCTCGATAATAATTGGAATTAGAAAATAAAATGATAGAACAAATTATTAACATGAAATATCTTGGATTAGCAATCGGAATACAAGGAATGAAATCAAAGAGCAAGTCATGAAAGGAACTCAAATATATGAATATATACGCGATGTAACCTACAAAAATAAATACCATAAAATAGAAAGCAAAATAAAAATATACAAAACGAGGGACAGACCAATTTTAACTACCTACTGAAGCAGACACACATCGAAAACAGACTCAAACCAATAACGAATATTGAAGCATAAGTTACAAAAGGCAACCTATTCTAGCACGAGTATGAAATTCGGACACGAGCTATATTCCGGCGAATGGGTAAACGAACAACTACTTGAATATCTTTTTCCAACACTATTTTCTCTGTTTCGGCTTTCATTATCATTATTTATATATTAAAATAGTTCATAATTTATATTAAGGAAAATATTAAGCACAACATTGATTTGTGTGTTTTTTTAATAATAATAATGATAATTTATTGCTCAACAGAATAATCCAATTACAGAGCAAATACATAAAATATACATAAATAAAAATAACCATTTTATGTGGACGAACAAAGATCCAATTTTGCGTAACTAAGCGATTGAGCAGGCAAAAAATATCACATATATTACATATTTGATTGTGGTGTTCACAACATATGAAAATGGGCGACTTGAGCATCAAATTGGTTTTAGCAGTGTTATTGTAAAAAGTACAAATCTTACGGGAAGCGAATGATGGAACATGAAAATTAATTTCGGACAGTAAGGCACTACAGTCTATATGATGCAACTTACTTAATGCAGTCATATGTCATACTAATCCTAAATAACAAAATTACACTACAAATCCTTCAAGAATGAAGCTCCTTCCAACATTACACGTGTTAGAAAATGATTCTAATTCCGAAACAGAAACAGAATTAGTAACCAAGGTATAAGAAAGAAAAGTCAAATAACTGACTTTATTAAGTTTGCTCGAAGGACAGCATGGAATAACCACGTATCAAGAATAGACGACGGTAGATTAATTAAAATAGCTAGGGACTCAAAACCACAAGGTAAAAGACACCGGAGGGGTAGACCACTGAAACGATAGGCAGAGAGTTGGATCTCTACATAAAATCCGTATCAGCGTGAAGAATATCAGATTTCCACCTACATAAAAGAAGAAGAAGGCGATGAAGACTTATAGAAATATTAAGTTGCTAAAATACAAATAAAATTTCCAGGGGTTCTGACATAAGTCGTACCCTTCTATTCGCAGAAAACTTTAAGAAAAATAAAGTGACGAGTGCACCATTCTGACATTTTGTGAATAGTTAATAAAAAGTGCATTCCTTAGATTGGATTCTTTTTGATGTTTTATTTGCTCGACCTAAATATAAATTTATATGATAAACTTCCATCTAAGTGTAAAATATATGTGATGTAATGAAGTTATAAACTAGTTGCAAGCGCTACGTTATACGTTACATATCGTGGAAACGGCAATTTATTCCGTGTTGTTCGATTTCCACATGAATCATGTGAATTCCCCCTGTCAGTTCTCATTTGACGTCGGGAAACTTCTCAAGCGACAAAAGACGAGTCACTTGGCAACGTTGCTGCTATTATTGCATTCCTGATATCCCTAACGAAATAAATTTTGCTCTAACTGGTCCGGATCGCTTATGTTATGTTATATTGCTTCCCTCTAGCAAATAGTTAGCTATTTTTACACTTGAACGTCTGAGGTGAGAGTCTCTTTGAGCGACCTAATTACGATATTAATTTAAATTTAATTAAATATGTTTCCGGAACAGACTTAATTCACGCGTTTCCGGATCTCTTGTTTGATCTGCAACGACTTATCAAGATTAGTTCATCTATTTGTCACTTGTTGACAACTTCTACACAACGCGAAAGCTACACACCTTCAAACAACTATTTTAATTATTACGCGATCACAATACGATTACGATATGATCCCGGCACAATATCGTTACGTTTGTAAGTGTGAGCTTGTGTACATGTATATTTTGTCGCATCCAACAACTTAATTTTAGTTTTAAAATACTGAGTTAGGATTTTTTTAAATATTATTATTATTATTCCGCTCTTTTGTTTCTCACTACCTCAGAAATCCTGGGTACCATTGACCTGCCTTTCAGCAATTGCTGGAAAGGCTAGGCGTGGACGATATGCCAAGATGGTCAGGGCAGCCACCCAGGTGGTCGGGGTGACTTTGTGTAGTACGCCTACAGACGAGTACTCAGGGTGAGGTAACGGTGTACACACCTGGTACGGGTTTTCACCAAGTAACCAGGTGGAGGATGGCGAGAGGTGAGAACAGAGGGACCAGAGGGTGCGGCGAAGCCAGGCTGTAACCCCCCATAGTCGCGCTTCTGTCGCAGCCAGGACCAAGAAGCTGGATAGTAGGTGGGCACAATGGCAACAAAACACAGATACCAGTTTTCGTGGTCATACTGGAGCGGGCCTCTGGAACCAGGTAGAAAAGACAGAGAGTCTGATGGGTGCGGCGAAGCCATACTGTAGCCCCTAAATATCAAGTTTCTGCCATGCATAGGTGCCATCACCTCATGGGACTTACAGACTGCGGGTGGGAGGCAACACTTCGCAGACACTGCGCACCCATATGGGAGGTGACTAGTGCTTGGTTGAGCCATCTTTTTAGTTCGGATACGCGGGGTCACTAAGCCCGAATAGACTGCTGTAGGCCAGTCTACCCCTTTATTTGGGCAAGTATTTGTGTTATATTACCTTAGTTCTCTGTACTAGAAAATTATTTTGAATTTGAAAATAACATAAACTTATGTTGCTCCTCTCTATTCACCACAGCTTTCACCCGTGAGGTGCCATTACGGCAGTGATTCTTAACCTTTTATTAGTCATGTCTACCAGGCATCAAAATAGTTATTTGTATATTAAGGCCGCGAAATCATTCTTTAGCGTTCCAAGAGAAAAATTGTCGCCAAAGCCGCTTGCGGTTAAGGCAGGTCAATCTCGAGGGCACTAAAGGATTTCGTGGACAACGTAAAAAATATGTAATTATGAAATTTATTGTATTTCAATAGTTTAATTTATTGAAATAGAAAGGCGGGTTTAATGGGATTGACATTTGCTAAACAAAACAATTAGTTTTGTAAACATTGTTGGAAAGTTTAAATAGTTTTTGTTGTATTTATTTTTAAAAAACAAACCAAGAAACTTGTCCTATTTTAGAAACGTCACTATTATTGTCATATTGTCCATGATGTCAATCCTCGTGTCAAAGTGATATTAGGGTACATCCGATTTCGCGGGCTGCATTTCTTAAGTAATTATTAAAATTATCTTACTAATATGCAAATTACGTTGAGAAAAAGATAATTGTTTTAAGTTTTAAAAAATTTAATATTCAAAAAGTTCTATTTTTTTATTATTATCATTACCGAAATATATTGTAACGGGAATAGGGTTCGGGGTATTTGAACAGGGCTTATACTAGGAATGACTTGACTAACAGGTGTCAATCAATGTCAACGTATAAATGTCAAAACGGAAAGTCAAGTACAAACGCTTAGAATTAATTTATTTAACACGGGGAACACGAACAGAACATATAATATCAACAAACGATAACTACTAACTATTTTAGGAACACAACATTTATTCTAAATACAATACAAAGCTATTTATATTTATTTATTCGTCTCCCGAAAACAATCGCTCGTCGACTACGTCTGTCCTCTCCACCAGGCCGTCTCTGTCGCATGTTACACTGCTCCCCCCTTAGAAATGTTCTGTCCCAGAACTTGCTTCTTCCATGGCACCGGTAGAATGGGTCATGAAGGAATCGACATGTGTCTCCAGCTTGACATGTTCCTTGGCGGTAAAAGTAACAATCAACTGTTCTAGAGGTCGGTTCTCGCCTTGGATTGTAGCTACAAACAACAATATTTATATTAGTGTTCTGGAAGATGATTTCCAGCATATTTCTAACGATCCTCCAATTTAGTCGATCTATTCCGCAGCCAAGTTTAGGTACCGCTAACTTACTAACGTTTTTAGTCCTTAATTCTTTCTTAAGGTTTTCAAGAGTTCGCCATAAATCAAAGTAACTCGGCTTATGGGAAGACAATCTTTTCGTTACTAAATAATACAGAAATCGATCTCCATCCTGTAAATGTAGTACCTTGCCTACAGTAGGGCGTTGCTGGATTAGCTCATTGAATCGTCCAAATTTTGTCTTAAAAACGAGAGCTATGCCTTTACTGACGCGAAGGTCTTGCGGCACACAATGTGCAATGGACATGTCCTTTGGAGTTTGAAAGAGATCTTTTTGTATCTCAGTTATCACTCCAAATCGAGCTTTCTTTCCGTTACCATATTCACTCATGAATTTTTCAAAATTTCTTTGAATATCATTATTTAGTCTAACCCTCTTCACTTCATCTTGATTATCTCGAGATTTTTCATTCGTACCAGCATATGGAGAAAGACGATTTATATGTACTATTTTTGGTTTTCCTTTGGGTAGTTTACGAATCCGATAAATCACATCATTCATTTTCTTCAAAATTTCATACGGACCTTCCCAGTTACGCTGGAGTTTTATTGAATGTTTACGCCGTCTTTTCGGATTATATAACCAAACAAGATTTCCAGGCTCAAATTCTCTTTCTTGAGTATTAATGTTGTATTGATTCTTCATTCTGTCACTAGCGATTTTGATAGTTTTGCGGGTAAGTTCATGTATATCGTTCATCTTTGATTTTAATTGGCTCACATAATCCTGCCCGGCTATATTCGGTTCAAGTGGTTTTCTTCCAAACTGCAAGTCGCATGGTAATCGCATTTCGCGTCCAAACATAACACACGCTGGAGTTTGCCCCGTAGTTTCATTGATGGAAGACCTGTACGCCATTAAAAACAGATGAATATATTGGTCCCAATCTCTCTGATGTTCGGAAACCACTTTCGATAGATATCTTTCTATTGTCCGGTTCATTCGCTCTACCATGCCGTCCGATTGGGGATGCAATGACGTCGACCTTGTTTTGTTTATTCCCATTAACCGGCAAATATCTTGGAACAGGACCGATTCAAAATTACGTCCTTGATCAGAATGTATCTCTAGCGGTACACCAAATCTACTGAAAAATTCTTTCACTAGTACCTCGGCAACCGTGGATGCTTCTTGATTTACTATTGCGTATGCCTCTGGCCACTTAGTGAAGTAATCCATAGCAACCAGGAGATATTTATTTCCACTGTCGGTTTCTGGAAAAGGACCTACTATATCCACTGCTACTCTCTCCATTGGATTACCAACGTTATATTGCCTCATTGGTGCTCTTTTCTTATTAAGTGGACCATTTCCGGATGCACATAATTTGCATTTACGGCACCACTCCTTAACGTCTTCTTTGCAGTTTACCCAATAGAACCGCTCTCGAATTTTCCGTAACGTCTTCATCACGCCAAAGTGTCCGCCAGATGTCCCATCATGTAGAGCTCGTAATATGGTATTCACTCGACTTCTTGGTACTAAAACCTGTAATTTGAATATAGTGCCATTATTGTTCTCTAATATTCTTTGTAGAAGGTCATCTTCTATCTTCAGGGAGTCCCACTGCGCCCAGTAGGCTTTCAGTATTTTGTTCGAAGAGCTCACCTCTTCCCAGGTTGGTCGTTGACCTCGACGTTTCCATTGTAACACCTGTTTCAATTCTGCGTCGGTTTCCTGATCCTGTTTTAAACCTTGTGGTAGCCATTCGTCGCTAATTATTGTGGTTCTTAACAAACGGGCGTTTTCTTCCAAACGAGTGCAATAGATGCAGTTCTCTGGGCACGGTCTTCTTGATAAGGCATCTGCGTTGCGGTGACTATTACCAGGTCGATGTTCTACGTCGAAGTTGTATTCTTGTAACCGTTCTATCCACCTTGCGATCTGACCTTCAGGATTCCGGAAGTGCAGTAACCATTTCAGGGCGGCGTGATCTGTCCTCAGTAAGAACTTCCTACCATAAACGTATTTATAAAAATGTTCAGTAGATTTTACAACGGCAAGCAATTCTCTCCTAGTCACACAATAATTCCTTTCCGGTTTTGAAAGGACTTTGCTGAAGTAGGCTATGACTTTTTCTTCTCCATTTTGTACCTGAGAGAGCACACCTCCAATGGCAGAATTACTTGCGTCGGTATCCAGGATAAAATCGTCATACGTATTAGGGTAACTCAATATTGGTGCAGTCGTTAGAAGATGTTTCAGTTGCTCAAAAGCTCTCTGACAATCATTGTCCCACAAATATTGACGACTTTCTTCTGTAAGTTTCGTTAAAGGTTTTGCAATATTGGCAAATCCTAAAACAAATCGTCTATAGTATGTGCATAAACCAAGAAAACTTTTAATTTCATTTTTATCTTTTGGCACTGGCCATTCTGATACTGCCCTGGTCTTGTCGGGGTCAACTGCAATTCCGTTTTCCGATACGACGTGTCCCAAATATTTTACCTCTGTTTGGAAGACATGACATTTCTTAGGACTTAGTTTCAAATTAGCCCCCCGCAGTTTTTGGAACACTTCTTTCAAGTTCTTTGAGTGTTCTTCAAAAGATCTTCCCACAACGATTACATCGTCTAAGTAGACTAAACATGTCTGCCAAGTGAGTCCTCTTAAAATCGTTTCCATAAGACGCTCAAAAGTGGCAGGAGCATTACACAAACCAAACGGCATGACGGTAAACTGCCATAGGCCAGTTCCAATAGTGAAGGCAGTTTTCTCTCGATCTTCTAGTTCCATACCAACTTGCCAGTAACCGCTCTTCAGGTCTAAGGTAGAAAACCAACGTGAACCAGATAGCGTGTCTAGGGTGTCATCTATTCTGGGCAGAGGGTAGCTGTCTTTCTTTGTTACTACGTTCAATTGGCGGTAGTCAACACAAAATCTTGTTGAACCGTCTTTCTTCTTTACTAAGACAACTGGTGATGTCCATGGACTCTTTGAGGGCTCGATCACTCCTTGTTTGGCCATATCTCTAATTATTTTTCCGGCTTCGTCGCGTTTTGCCAATGGGAGTCGTCTAGCATGTTGTCGAATTGGTTGAGCATCCCCAGTATTTATTTTATGTGTTACAATGTTTGTTCTACCTAATGAATTATCATCAAGGGCAAAGACATCTTGATATTCAATAATCATTTCTCTTACCTTTTCTAATTGTGTTTCATTAAGATTTTGACAAGAGTTAAGAATTATATTCAATAGATCCTCCGGACAATTTGTCATTGATTTATCACTAGAATTTTGTCCACATTTAATAATACTCGATGCAGATGTGCACTGTCCCAGAACACTGTCTTTCTTTAAAGTTATTGACCCAGAATTTATGTTCATAATTCTTACCGGAACTACTTCTTTAACTTTGATAAGAGTCTTACCTACAAGTATTCGTTGGTCGGTTTCGACAGTGTCGCTTGCTTCTATTATTCTAAGACTTCCCTGTATGATATCCTTGTCTAAGCGTGCCATTACTATTGTTTCGCTTTGGGGAGGCAATATGACATTCTCAGTAAGTAGCACGCGAACATTTTCGTGTTCCGATTTCTGAAATGGAATCTCTTCATTTCTGATTTTCAGGATGCCGTTCTGCAAATCTACTATAGCTCCAAATTTCCTCAACGCATCCATTCCGAGAATAAATTCGTCAGAAATATCAGCTACAACCACTTTATGAGTCAGTGTGCTACTGCCAATATTTACAGACACTGCTTTCATACCATGCGTCGGAATTACTCCACCGGTAGCTGTGCGAAGGCGGACTGTTATTTTCGATAGTTTACAGTGCTGAGATAGTATATCAGGGCGTACTATTGTTTTTGTTGCGCCTGTATCCACAAGTAAGGAAACAGGTCGGCCATCAACTTTTCCATAGATATACAAACTATCCTTACCTGAGGAGCATGGCGCAATATTGATGATAATGTCTGGGACTTTCTTCCTGGAAGTCGACGTTCGTCCCTGCATGTCGACTTTCACTAGTTTTCCGGCTGTGTGTTTTCTTCCTTAAGCTTCTTGCAATTACGTCGAAGATGACCTAATTCTCCACAGTGCCAACAACGAAAATCTTGTCTCTTAGGTTTCTCTTCACGTAATATTCGCCGTAGTGTACTCTCCAAATTCTCTTCGTTTTGGCCTAACTCTTCAGCAGCGCCTCGGATATGATGGAGCCCACGTGAAGCTTGTTTTGCAGCCTCATACTCCAAAGCATGAGCTAACGCGTCATCCAGAGTCTTCGGGCGAGCCATACGCAACGATTGCTGTGTCTCTTTATCTCTGAGACCGTCTATGAATGTCTGAATGGTTAGTTGCTCCAAGAAACTATCAGGTGCCGTAGGATATGCTAATCTTACTAATCGTGCGACGTCGGTTTCAAATTCTTGGAGAGATTCACCTGATCGTTGCATTCTGTTTCTTATTTGTGCATGGTACACTTGCTGTAGATGTGTATCTCCGTATCTCATCTCCAGACGTGACACTAAGAGTTTATAATCTCTTTGCTGTTCTTTTGGAATAGTCTGCAGAATATTTAGAGCTTCCCCTCGTAGAGCTATAATTAACGAGATGGCTCTTTCTTCCTCAGTCCATCCATTGGCAAAAACAGCTGCCTCAAATTGTCTGTGATACGTAGACCACGGTATTTTGCCATCAAAGGTTGGAACTTTGAGTTTCATTTTTGTTTCACCTGGCGTATTGCTTTCTCTTGTAGATGAGCCAACATTAAGACTAGCAAATTGATCTTGCAACATGACTATTTGTTCTTGCATTTCTTTCCCTTGTTGCTCCAATTTTTGTTGTACCTGTTGCTCTATTCGTAGTACCTGTTGTTTTACATGTTGTTCTATTTGCTGATTTAATTCATTGCGCAATTCTTCCTTCATATTTTCTACACTTGCTTCTAGTTTCTGCTGAGTTGATTTAAGATCTTCTTGAATCTTTTCCTGGCTTATGTTCATTTTTTCAAGAATCTCCCCCTTCATTTCTCTCAGTATCTCCAAAACATGAACATCCATTTTTTTTTTAATTAGCCCTTTTAATAGGAAATACCCCACACCTGACACCAATTGTAACGGGAATAGGGTTCGGGGTATTTGAACAGGGCTTATACTAGGAATGACTTGACTAACAGGTGTCAATCAATGTCAACGTATAAATGTCAAAACGGAAAGTCAAGTACAAACGCTTAGAATTAATTTATTTAACACGGGGAACACGAACAGAACATATAATATCAACAAACGATAACTACTAACTATTTTAGGAACACAACATTTATTCTAAATACAATACAAAGCTATTTATATTTATTTATTCGTCTCCCGAAAACAATCGCTCGTCGACTACGTCTGTCCTCTCCACCAGGCCGTCTCTGTCGCATGTTACAATATCAATAATATTAGGCGGTAACAGTGGGTATTTGATATGTTAGAGATAGACATGGTGAAATCATTTAGTCTTGGTTACTCTACTTACATACAAAAGAAATAAGAGGAAAAGCAAATATCAACTCACACAATATTACAAATTGATAGTATAATGTCCTGGACACTCTGAATAGATTTAATTTATGTTTTTTTGGTAAACTACATTAAAGAGAGCATTTAAATGTAATTAATCCAACAGTTTCATAAAACTTGCTTAACTTTTAATAAATATAAAATTAGAACAACATATAAAATTTGGAAAGAAATCGGTAATATATCAAAGCCGAAAAACCACACCAAAAATGCAAGAAAGAATGAGAACAACAAGTCTGAAATAAAACTGGGGAGACCATGTACACACTTAATCATACGAAAGAAAACTTCAGATTTAAAAAGTTATACGAAAAGTGGAATTCAACTAAATTTCTTTTAAACTCGCCTCCATATTTAAAGTCACTTGGAATACTCTAAGAAGAGTACTAACATCATCTTCGCCGAATCCAAATACATAAACGCATATAACATGTAACAGAATCCCACGTTAAAAAATCACTCAACATAGATTCTCTGTTGAAAAGACTGGATATTGAAAAATTATTTATTTTAGTAATTCTTGACTAGTATGTCAATAGTACGATGTTGTTTTGTCCTTTATACTCTTGCAGGTAGAACCTGGTAGAAATCTATGGATCAATATCTTAGCCATCTCTTTATGTTACGAATGTGTTTTCATAAATTTAATACAAAATGCAATGTTTGGTGAATATATCAGGCATACCAAATCAAGGAAAAAATCCTAATATATTCAGCTTCGGATTAAATAAAAAATAGGTTCTTGTCCACTATTCTGAGGCATGTTACTAATTTGTGTAATCACTTTTTCTTAACTGTGATAATTTATTGTGACTGTAATAAATTGGGATTTATTTTGTCTGTTTACAGGGTGTTAATTAAGTAAGTATACAACGCTTAATCGATGGTAGAACTAACCCCGTAGTAAATCTTGCAATAACTTTTGTTTTACATGTTTTCTACAAGAACTGGAACTCCTTAAAACTGATAAATATTGTCAAAGTTCAAAATTCTGTAAAAAAGCAAAAATCAATGGCTGGTAGCCCAACTCTGTTTTAAGAAATGTCAAATTCAAATGTCAATATTTAATTTCACCCTTATGTTTAAAGAACGATTTAAAAAAAATGTTTGAATTCAAACTATGCTCTGTTTTAAAATCATATTTTGATAAATTTGATAATATATTATTATTAAATCATGAAATTTGACGTTTTTTAAAACACCGTTTTAGTTAAAACAAGGCTTGTGCTACCAGCCAATGTGTTCTCAGAAAGAATTGTCAAACCTGATACAATTGACGTAAGATCTATTCAGACTTACATAATGTAAAAATACAAGTTTATCAACACTGTTGCATATCTGCATACTTTTGATTGATGAAGTTAATTGGTATTTTGAGATTATCAAATAAACAGAATATAAATTGTACTCCTATGCAAACAGAAACGTTTAATGCTAACATTTTTTCGGTACACATTGATTTTTACTTTTTTACAAAAATTTTAACTGACGGAATTGGTCAATTTTAAGGGGCCCCAGTTTTTATAGAAAGCATGTAAAACAAAAATTATTGCCAGATTTACTATCTGTGGGATTAGTTCTACCGTCCGTTAAGTATTGTTACTTAAATAACACTCTGTACAGTAGTTCTTGTTGGAATAATGAACGGCTATGCCAATTTAAAATTAATCTATATGCATCTAACATACAGACGTGCACATGGTAGGTATATGGATATATTAAGATTTTTTTCTTGTCTTGGTATGACTGATATAGTCCGTAAATATTGCACCCTGTTCTTCGAACATTTGTACAGTCGATTGTAAAAAGAACAAGAGTAAATTTAAAATAACCATACTACGACTTATGCTTCTAATTTCTAATTGGATAATGCTGCTCCATGTTTATAACCATCTATAATTTTTTTTTCTATTTTGACGTATAAATTTAATTTAATAAATTGTTTGTACAATAGAAGTAACTTCTGTTAGTGTGTAGCTCAGTTATAATTTTCAAACAGATCACAACATGACAGTGTCTACCTCAGTTATAATATGATCGGTTACCGCATCGGATATTTTATTGTCAGCCATAACTCAAAATTCTATGAAAGCAATAAAGCGAGATGCAATGAAAATCAAATTAATTTTATATATAATTTGAGCATTATTTTATTATCAAATAATGCAAGAGAATAAATTCAGACTGTCGTAACCAAATACTGTGAAGAGCTTTTACAAGATTCGTTTGGTTGTCATTCATCAAAATAATTCATCTTTTTATTAAAAAGATAATAAAAGGAGAATTCATAAAAATAAATCCAAACCGTCAAATCCAATGATATTTATGTCATATTTCGACGTAAATTTTATTATAAATTCCAGGATAAATCCCTCTCTTTTCATTACAAATATTATGTTACGTATTGTATACATAGGTATATTAGATTCAAACAGTTATTTTATTCTAATGTTTGTATTTGTGAACAAATTAGCGAATTTACATGTCAAAATGTACATATGTTATGAATAATTTAAATTAATAAAGAAAAGCAATAACATATTTACATATGTAATATGCCAACAATATTGGAAGAATTAATCCTTAAATTTTAAGTGAAATTTATTTTTAAATGAACAATACACATTTTCACTAAAATGAATAAAGATCATTATTAAGTCCCGCTCCTCTAGTTAAAGTGTTATGTTGCAAAATTGTTCTTGCCACCTTTGGTTAGACCTCATTGGGAGCTAAAACTGTTGTTCGCAACGCTTCTAACCAATGTTGTAAAAAATATTTAAAGAAACGTATTTCAAATACAATATACAAAATATAAGTACATATTTCAAATATTTGAAAAATTAGAATTATTTTTTTACTTTTTAAAATATACCAATATTTCAAGTACTTTCACTTTTAATTATTTAAAAATAGATAAGATGTTACTGCAATATAAAAATGTTCTTCGTCTTCAACTTATTCGCGTATTTTTATTTATAAGAAAAGAAACTCCTACATTAATATAGGCAAATACTTAAATGTATTTCAAATAAAAAAATCTGATGTGGCCAGCACAATACTTTCCGTCAATCCTGTGTATTATGTATAAATTCCATACATAAATTTTCTTGCAAAAGATTCTAAATTTCCAGTAAAATTATTTCATAAATAAACTATGGAAATTGCACTTGACACTGACATTTTCTTCTTTAGTTTTTCCCATTCGTTAGGGGTTGCTATTTTTTATTTTCTTCTTCCACTCATTTCTGTTTTGCGTGTCGTTGTCACTCAGTTCTCTCAAGTCCTCCGCAATGCAGTCCTCCCATCTTATATTTAGCCTTCCTCTGTTTCTTCAACCTTCTATTACTAAGCTATTCATTCTTCTTCCAATATATTCTTCATCTCTCTGCATGACATGTTCAAACCAATGTAATCGTCTCTCTTGTATCTTTCTAAAAACTTCTTATACTAGAATTATTTCCTTTATTTTTCATTCCTTGCCGCATCTCTCTGCGTCCTCCCCAACATCTATCTCAGCATCCTCATCTCTGCCACATTAATTTACTTTTCATTGTTATTGACATCTGTCACTTTGAATTATCTGAATATATTAGCAGTTTCCATGGTTAGCATAGCTGGCTGATTTATTAAATTTAATATCTTTATAATTATTTAACTGTATTCAATATGAATTATAAAATGCAATCAAATCGTATATTGAAGTTTGCGATCCGAAAGTTTCGTTATACATACACACACACACACACACACACACATACATACGTACAGACATCATCGTAAAAATGGTAAAATCGTATTATATGGAACGTGCTTATTCACTAAAAACTCATCATTAAATTTTTTGACCAAAGACAATACCTTTCGTACCTAAAGGTGACGGAATGTAAAAATGTATTTCAAATATTGAGAATTAGTATTTCATATAAATAATTGTATTTTAATATATTAAAATATAAAATACTTTTGAAAATTATTTTAATTAAAAATATAAAATACATTTATTTTTAAGCATTTCAAATAATTATTTAAAATACTTAATCTATTTCAAATACATTTATTTCAAATACTATGCAACAGTGCTTCTAAGGTCCGCTCCAACTACCTCTAGTTAAAGTACCAGTTAGTGCTAACCAACGGTTATGTTGCAAAATTGTTCTTACTACCTTTGGTTAGAGCTAACTGGAAGTTAAAACTGTTGTTCGCATCGCTTCTAACCTTCAGTTTAATTCTTAACTAATGCTTATATTAAATAAACTTTCATTTTAAATAGAGGTGGTAGGATCGGGCCTTTGTTTAATTCTTAATTAATAGTTAATAAACTATGATTAAGTAAAGGTGGTAGGATTGGGCTTAAATAAACAACATATTTAAGTATTAATAGAATTCTTCAAAAACAAAATTTAGTCATATCCTATTGTTCTTATTCTTGTTAATTACCGCTGACGTAAAATGACAACTTGAATTACACACTGCAGCATCTTTTCATATTATACAATTTTTAGGGAAACAAAAATACACTACTTTTTCTACTTTTGAACAACATACCTATGTATAAATTCTCCACCCCCTTACCACCTGATTACACTATCATTACAATCTGTATCTTATCTTCCCGTATGCCTTTAGCCCATATCCTGATATCACAATGTCCTGCTAGAGTGATAAGGAATCTCCTGCTAGGGAAGCTGGAGCAGGAAGGGAGGCACGTTGTCCTCACGTGTTCCTGCCGATCGATATTCACCAGATTGCGTTACGGTTACACTAGCGGGGGTGGGTGGGGCACCGTTGCACGATGCACAACCATACCTCCCCATACCAGAGGAATTATTGTCAGCGTGCGTAGAATTCTCACGCGTAAAAAAATAGAGGATCGTAATTGGGATAAAAACAAAGATGGTGAGATAATATGCGCATAGTGAATTCGTAAACAGTAAATGAAGAAATTTCTTGCTAAATTTTATCTTTTTTCGATATCAGAACTTTGTAAATACACACTAATATTAATATTAAGTGTGATAATTATAAAGTATAACTCTGATACACGAGCCACAGACGAGTGTTTTAATTCAGCTGAATTATTTATAACCATTTCATTCAAAAATAATATTATACATATTTTATTTACAACTACTCAATACAAAATCTTTTTTTCTATTTTGCATCTGTAACAATGCACCTGAAAGAGTTCGTTAATAACTCATTCAAGTAATAGATTTATACTTCATTTCACCTAAGAAAATAGCGTTGTTTAGTTAGAGGTATAAATTCTCCTTTTTGATTGGTCAAAATTCAAAATGCAAACCTAATTCACAAAAACGAAAAATATCTCCTATCAGTTGTTGGTTATTAAATAAAATCTGTAGAATTAAGTGATGTTTAATTATATTTTGTTGTAAGTTTTAATATTCAGATCTTGTAAATTTTTAAAGATAAAAATATTTATTATTGAGAAAGTTTAATTTAACGAATTTAAATTATTTATTTAATGCATGTAAAAATGGTCGGCTCTCAAGCGCCATCTACTATTTTCTTACGTGAAATGAAGTATAGTGCTAGTGTCGAAAAATATAAAATGTCAAATCTCGCCAATTAAACGAACACAAATTATTGTTAAGAATATTTCTTATACCATTATAAACTTAGAAGTAGCAATAATAAGAAGAGAAGAAGAAATATATCGTACATAGTTGATGTTATAAAAATAAGGTTAAGTTGTTGAACGTCAAACGTCATTAGTATCTACAAGCGCATAAAAGGCGCAGAATAGGAAAAACAACGTATACAGAACTAATTTCATAATTGTCCATTAATATGTTCGGAAGGTTGGGTAACTCCTCTGCGCGTCGTAACTCATACTTCCTTATCATAAAATAAAATGACAATTATGACACTCGCTCTTTAATATACTATTTCGATTTAAATGCTAAACTTCACATTTCAAAATAAATACGACATGACGTAAATATCACCGCAGGTACAAGTCTAATGCCAATAAAATGTCAATAACAAATCACAAAATAGTATTACTACGGGTACAAGTTTCTGGTTGGTTAAAGTTACAGTACTATGAATAATAAATAATATAACTTACTAAGAAACCTATGCAAGATTCAACGAACCACATATTTACCTATTTATGCTACCAGTAAGGAAAAATATACTTTTTCTAACCGAGTTCCGTTTAAGAGTGTAAAAATATTACTTTTAATATTTACAATAAATAAACCTATTTGTTACGACAAAAAAATAATACTTTCCGAAAAAATAATACTTTTCCAATTCCACTCTGAAATACTTTTCCACACTGAGCGCGGAAGAACTATTTTTTCTAACTCATATAAATACATACTGAAATATTTATAAGGCTTTTCCACAAGGAATTTCGAAAAGTTATTTTGTAGTATACGAGTAACTGAATTATAGATATACGAGGTGTGGTAAAAAAGTATTTTTTTTCAAGAATCTGCTACTTCCGGTTGTCCAATTGTTACCAAAACCTTTTCAGCCCTTCCCATGAATGTCTGATTGGGAAATATGTAGTTAAACAAATATAAAGTCTTATAGTTTTTGAGTAATCGTCCTTAAAACGTCCTTATTTATTAAAATCTGAATATGCGATTTTGAGCAAGAATCCAATACCTCACACACACAGACACACACATACACACACACACACACACACACACACACACACACACACACACACACACACACACACAAACACATAGAGAGAGAGAGAGAGAGAGAGAGAGAGAGAAATCATCGTAAAAATATTAAAATCGTATTGTAGAGACCTTAAAACGTGATTATTCATTAAAATCTGGATAAGCGATTTTTAGCCTGAATCCAATACCTCGCTTAGCGAGAGGTAAAAAGACCTGCAGCATTACTTACACGGATGGAATATTCGCATGGGGCGGAGTAGGGTTAGGGGAGGAGTGTACAATGAGGGTGGCAATATCCGTTTTACGCAATATTTTGAATAGTCAATGTTCTAAGATTAATCCGTTTATTTTATTGCCACACATCAACAAGTACAAAATATAGCACATAAAATGTTTTAACATTTTTGTTTAAATTTAATTAAATGTAATTTGCTGCCATGGAACATGAATTGGTATTTACATTTAGTCACTAGTGATTAAAGATTTTTTCCATTTATCGTTTTGTTATAAGATTTATTAATCTAGAGAAAATTGTTTATTAATGAAAACATTAGCTAATAGTTTACCATAACCAGTTTACAAAATAACATTGTGTTATATATTTTATAAGAAGCACAGTTTTGAAAGATTTATCCTACGATTGCTGCTAAAGTATATTAAAAAAAAGGAAAGAAATCTTGAAGGAAACGAATGGATATACACGATCAAAATTCTACAAAAGAAACGCCTACTCAACTGCGGAACCGGTATCTCAAAGGAGACTAGGGTATAACAGGAAAAAAATACGAAACAGAGAAGTGGAAAAGGAGAAATACAGACTTCAAGAAAATGAATTTCACATTAAATGAGGAGAAAGTTATCACCAATAAAATTAAATTTTATATATAATTAAACTTTAAATATCAGTATCAGAAAGAGCATAAATATTTAAATTCGCCACACTTGGGCGTATGTTTAGTAATTTGTTCATGGTCCGCTCATAAATCAGTTGTCAAAAAAATGGCCGTTTATATATTATTATTGCTTATGTACGAACAGAATAAGATAGTATGGTTTGAAATAAAGTTATTAATACGGCTCATATTCTAAACTTCATCCTCCTCTAATATAAGCCTACATTATACAGGATATATCAAGATAATGGAACAGTGCCATTTATTCGTGAATATGAAAAGTTACACAAAAATGTGATTAAGGGCATAGAAGGGGACACATTTTGGCATAACTATTATTATTTTAGAGACAGTGGTATTCAACTTATGGATCAATGTTATATTTTTTTAATGACATATTTTTTATTGACTGATTAAATAACAATTTTTTTTCTGAATTCAAAAATATATCATACATTTACCTTGCGAAATATTTGATAAAAATAAATTCTAAGTTAGTATTTAATTTTTTTTTTTTTAAGTAGCCTAAGCAAACATTCAACTATTAAAACAAAAGAAAATCATCTGTCATTTTTAATTGTCATTGTTATGTATTATATATATATATATATATATATATATATATATATATATATATATATATATATATTTTTAAATGTTCCAAATTTCGTTAATTTTTTTTTATTTCGTGTAATTACTATTTAGTCTTGCATCAATAAATAAAATTAGTATTTGTTGAATTTGCTGCCATTATTAATTTAATTATTACAAAGGTAACGAAAATTACTTTAATTATAATAATGGATAACAAAGAAATACGAAAATGAAAGAAAATTTTCTGTTGTTTTAATGGTTTAATGTTTGCACAACCTACTTAATAAAAATTAAATACAAATGAAATACTAACTTTGAATTAATTTTTATCAAATTTTTCGCAATGTAAGGGTATCGTTGAATTCAGAAGAAAATTCTCTATTTAATGAGTTAATAAAAAAATATATAATGCCTTTTCAAAAAATCTGATGTGGCCAGCACATAACCTCTCGCCGTATATTTTACCTGGCTGTATGCATAAAGCAAAGAATATTTTTATAAATACAAATAATATATTCATATAAATCTATGACGTATAAACTTCTTTATTATTCAATAAATTATGTTACAATAAATTACAAAGTAGAGTTTACCATATATAAATATTAGGCTGGTAACTGCAATTTTCAATTCGAACAACGTTGTTTACTTTCTCTTCATATTCTTCTAGTAAAAACATTAATTTTGGGCGGTCTAAAATGTATATATGGATTGTGCATCTATTCTTACATATCTTCTTTTACATTTTATTTTTTCATACATGTTATATCTAAATAACACTAATTCCCTTTAATAAAGTGACGGATAGATTGCACTCCGATTATTCTTATATCGATGTGTAATTTTGTCAATATTTACAACTTACTTGAGAAGAATTTGATAGCTTTTTCGCAATTCAAAGTTACTCTAGTCTATAGTACTGGTGTACATTGTCCCATAATGTTTGAAACAAATTTAAGTCCTTCAACCTAGACTTGTCATCTCCATAATAGTCACAGATCAAGAACTAAGGAATTCTCCAAGTACATTTTTCTTTCATTACTCATTATTTCTGACACTGACATTTATCTGTCAGTTACAAATAATTTAAATTATCAACTATTTTTCATGGCATTCTTTCGGCTGTCAAATTTATTACAACAGATTATTATACTTCTTTTATCTCTAAATCTATGGAATATATAATAAAATATTTAAATGTATCAGATAGAGAATTTAATTTTCTTTAATATTACCACGAAAAATTTTCAAAAAATAATATTTAGAAGATTTTTTTTCAAGAATCTTCTACTTCCGGTTGTCCAATTATTACCAAAACCTTTTCAGATCTTCCCATGAATGTCCGATTGGGAAATACGTTGTTAAAAAAATTTTAAGTCTTATAGTTTTTGAGTAACCGTCCTTCCAACATCCCACACACACACACACACACACACACACACACACATCCACACACACACACACACACACACACACACACACACACAGACATCATCGTAAAAATGTTAAAATCGGATTGTAGGGACCTTAAAACGTGCTTATTCAATAAAATCTGGATATGCGATTTTTAGCATGAATGCAATACCTCTCTTAGCGAGAGGTAAAAATTTAACATTGATCCATAAGTTGAGTACCACTATCTTTAAAATAATAATGGTTATGTCAAAATTTGCCCCCCCCCCTATACCTTACAAAATATCATAATAACTTTATTGTGTAACTTTTCATATACATGAATAAAATGCACTGTTCCATTATCTTGACACATCCTGTCTACTCATTAAATAATGTACTTTTGAAAATGTCCTAATCATTTATTTTTAATATTTGGGAACAATTCGAAATTCGAACGTTCCGAGTTTCAATAAAGAGTAAAATTAAATTACCTACATTTAAATATAAACATTTTTTATTCTTGGCAGTTCAAAATACTCAACAATAAATAATATCATGAAAATGTAACTATTTGCCATCTCTATAACACTAATTTATGTAAATTACCCAAAAATAATGAATTAAGTTCGCCCCTAACTTTGTAATTTAATCTATAGGTCCTAAATGAATATTTAATAAAAAGAGTAGCCATTTGTCCAGATTTTTTCAATCACCCTGCATATCATGGAAAAAATCGCTGAAAAATGACATACCTGCTTTTGGTATGAAAGCACATATATCGCACCTCCGGAAGAACAATGACCTAAGTGCAAAATTCAGTCATTTTGAGATAAGTACGTAACAAGTGTCAAAAATTGCTTATTTTTCGGTGCGTAAAACGACATATCTGTAGTACTATTAGAAACCACTAGATGACAGTTATGTCACTGCTCATTGCATGAGTTTGTCAGAGGAACATTGACGCAATCATCAGTTTGTTTTTGACTTTCTGTGAGTGAACGTAACAATTTAATTCTACAAGGACGTAATTGCTTTTGTGTCACCACATTCGACGTCAATCAGTGGAACAACGACGTAAGTGTTTCATTCTGTCAATTTAGTTTCTTAACTTTTTGACATTTGCTTATGTATTGTGTGGAACAACGACACAAGTGTTGATTCTGTCATTGTAGATTCTTAGAAGAACAATGACGTAACTGATAGGTTACACACCTGCAACCTAGTTTTTTGGCCGGTAATTCGGGAATAACGTAAACAGACTGCAGTACCTTGTAAAACTAAGTTTTAGCTATTATTTAACTAAATTTCATAGCTTCAAGGCATTCCTTAGCGCTACAGCAGTTAATTTTTCAAAATTTTTTTTTGAAAATGGTTATATCTCTGAATAACAATTTCCACACTTACGTCATTGTTCTATTGGAGGTGCGATATGTAAATATCACGTCAGACTAGCTAATGTTGGAGTATTCAGGTTAGCAATCGACAGTACTTAGATGGGAACTGATTTATTAATTTATAATTATTCATATCCTTGATAAGCAGATTAATTTTAATGAAATGAAAATCGTATAATTAAATTTGGAATATATTTTGTTGACATCAAGTAGAATTAATGATTACGTACTAAGGAAAATAATCTTCTCCGTATTTTGGGAAATATGAAGTCAGAATTTTTTGGCGTCATCATTTATGCGATACAAGATTACGGTTTACCAAATATGAATAATATATTCGATGGTGTTTTTGCACCTAAAGTGAGGGATAATGCAAAATACTTCCACGACCAGATATAAATTATTCAGCTTCTTATATGAGATCCTTTCCTTCTTGCTAGTTTCTTATTATAGCAAAATCGTGACAGATATGGGCTAGCAAAAAATGCACAAGCAGAATGATTTACCAACCA
Source organism: Harpalus rufipes (assembly GCA_951394225.1). Classification (NCBI taxonomy): domain Eukaryota; kingdom Metazoa; phylum Arthropoda; class Insecta; order Coleoptera; family Carabidae; genus Harpalus; species Harpalus rufipes. The sequence continues at coordinate 13,931,062 of OX596277.1, forward strand.
TCAAATTATTTTCGACTTTAAGGTAATATTTTTAAACCCATATTCACTTCTGAAAAAGATATATATTACACTTAAATAAAAAATAAATATTATACGTACATTTCACTAGTAATTTTAAAAATATGTATACTTGGATTAATGAAAGATGAATATTCCAGGTCATTTGTTAGAAGAAAAAATATACCACACTTTATATAGCAGTAACTTAGCAACATTTCATGTTAGAAACAGAAAGATTATTTGACGTATATCTATGGAATTTATGTTGTGTGACAGATATACGTAAATAGTGATATTACTTTTCTAACACACTACAAATAATAATGTCGTACACTGCCCTCTGTGCTAAAGTTTGCCCAGTTCACGTTTAAATGTTTGTGTTTCGCAAAAACATAGGCGAAGAACATAGATCTTTAGAAAGGCATTATTTAAAAATAATCATTTTCAAATAAATTACTCACTTTTTACCTTCCGTCACCTTTAGGTCAAATAATTCAAAGATTTTAGTGAATAAGCATGTTTTAGGGTTCCTATAATACGATTTTACCATTTTTACGATGATGTCTGTATATATGTACATATATATATATATATATATATATATATATATATGTGTGTGTGTGTGTGTGTATGTGTGTGTGTGTGTGTGTGTGTGTGTGTGTGTGTGTGTGTCTGTGTGTCTGTATGTCTGTGTGTGTGTGACGAAAGTTTCGGATCGCATAACTTCAATACCACGATTCTAAAAATTATAATTTTTTCGTATTCCTCAAGTTTACATCCAGAAGAACAAGTGATTAGATTTTGGTTATAATTGGTGAACCGAAAGTAGCCACATTTGAAGATTTAACAGTTAAATTTGATTTATTGATATTTAACGGTATTATAACTTAAAGAATATATTATTCTCTATACGATTTGATTGCATTTTATACTTCATATTCAATAGATATAGAGTTAAAGAATTTTAAAGAAATTAAATTTTATAAATCAACCAGCTATGCTAAACATGGAAACTACTAATATATTCATATAATTCAAATTGACAGATGTCAATATAAATAAAAATAAATTAATATGACAGAGATGAGGATGTTGAAGTGGATGTTGGGGAAGACACGGAAAAATACGATAAGGAAATAACTCTAGTGTTACAAGTTTCTAGAAAGATACAAGCGAGATGATTACATTGGTTTGAAAATGTCATGAGGAGAATTGAAGAATATACATATTGGATGAAGAATTAATAGCTTAGTAATAGAAGATTGAAGAAACCGAGGAAGACCAAAGATAAGATGGAAGGACTGTATTGCGGAAGACTTGAGAGAAAAGGAACTGAATGAGAACGACACGCAAAACAGAAATGAGTGGAAGAAGAAAATAAAAAATAGCGACCCCTAACGAATGGGAAAAGCTAAAGAAGAAGAAGATGTCAGTGGCAAGTGCAATTTGCATAGTTTGTTTATGAAATAATTTTACTGGAAATTTAGAATCTTTTGCAAGAAAATTTATGTATGGAATTTATACATAATACACAGTATTGACGGAAGATATTGTGCTGGCCACAACAAAAATTTTTTCAATTAAAATGTATCCATAAATATTTCATGTTGCACGCGTATACGTACGAAATGCAGTGAAGTTATGTACAAGTAATATTATATCAGGCGATTTATAAATGACCTTGAATAGTCATCTTTCGTTAACCACACTATATATAATACTGGATCCCATAGTAACATAATAAAACACGAGATATAAATAATTTTAAGGAAAAAAAATATAGATAGATTATAATGTATCCAATGTGACAACTTGGTGATCTATAAGAAATATGAAATTAGACTAAAGTTACCCTATTAAAGTCCATTTCGTTATAAATATGTCATTGCCTACTATGACGTACATATAAAAAAAATTAAGACTATAAAATTTTGAGAACTAAATAAAGAAATTATCAACGAAAATCACAAAATTATTATTTTCAATTTTGTTTTTCACTTGCTTTATTGCAATAATCATTGTTTTTAAACTATAAATTGCATAATTGTTGCATTTTTACAGTTTGAAACAGTTGATCATAGACATGGCTAGTGTTTCACAAAAATCAAGAAACACTCTTGATCTTGTCTTGGTCTTGTCTTGATTTCAATACAAGACCAAGACAAGAAATATATTTTATGTCCCAAGACAAGACAAGAATGTATCATCAAGAATCAAGATTTCTTGACAAGAAATCTTGATTTCTTGACAATTAATTTTGTAAATTCGCATTTATAATTAAAATATAAAATTTGGTATCTCTGACTATGATTTTCAAAATAAATAATTTTATTGAAATTGACGCGACAGTTGATGGTATAAGTCTAAATTTTCTGGTAAGTATATCTCGTCCTCATAATATAGACTTGTGCGTTAAATATACTATTATTTTAGTTGACTGTGACCTGTTACTCAATTATTAGTTTTGTAAACGAAATTAGTAGTTTTGTAAACAAAATTATTAGTTTTGTAAAAAAAACTAATAATTACTCTGTCTACGTTTTTTAACGAATATATCAAAATATGTTAGGTACGTTGCAATGCTTGCATTGAAATTGATCGTTATTATTTGAGCAATTATTAATATGTATTAAAAATTGAATAAAATTATTTTAAAAAAATCAATGGTATGTAAACTAATAACTGACGTCATAAGTCAGAACCAATTAAAATTAGGTAGATAATAATTACTCTTTTAAGAGCTTGTAATTCGAAAACGGTTCGTTTCCGGATATGATTTTATTAGTAAAAGTCAGTCTATTTTAGATACCCTATGAAATTATAGCATATAAATATTAATTAACATTCTCTATATGATAGAACTTCACGGAGGCTATCCCATGGGGAGTTTACACTATCTTTATTTTTAAAACTATTCAATATTATTTTACAAAATTTGATATCTAAGAGTTTTCCGATATGTCCGTTTCAACTAAAATATATTCTTTCAAAACAGTGTCTAACTGAAATTAATCCGTAACTTACTTTATATGATATAATATTATGCTATATTTTTTATTTTACTATTGAATTAAGCAAACAATTTTATATATAAAATAATAAAAACATTTTTCTCATATGATCAACCATTTCCTGCGTAATTCAACTTTTTTGATTTTTTTTCTCTAAAAACAGCCACTTATCGCTCTATTGGAATATGTAAATAAGAATGCGGACCTTATTTTATTCGTATGCGCGTACAGTTTATATGTTAGAAAATAGATAATAGAACTAATATTTACAATTAAGTAGTGAAATATCTTCGGAAATATCCCAATATTTCGTGAATGGAATCAAATTTCTATATAAAAACACTTTTATATAGAAATCTTTTGTTTATACTATTATGATTTTTTTTGTACATGTACATCAACGTAAAGTTAAAGTTAAAAAATATAAGAAACTATTTTGGTTTAAAATACTACGTGCTATATAGGTACATGTTAATTTGGTTTGTGTATTCGTAATGCAGCATATAAAATAAAAAAGTTATGCCTGTTGCCTTTATAAAAAAAAAACAGTCCCTTCGGCCCTTCGCGACGCGACGAAATCAGTAACATTTAAAAAGAGCCAATGGCAGACGCGAGGGCAGACGCCAACGCTACACTTGAGCGTTCGGATTGGATAAAGCGATAGAGAAAGGGGATTCCCCTAAAACGTCAAGAATCAAGAAATATCAAGAAATCTTGAAACAAGACAAGAAGTAAGTCGCCAAGAAATGAGCAAGACAAGAAATTTTTATTTTCTTGTCTTGAAAATCAAGACAAGACAAGAAATGATCATCAAGACAAGATTTCTTGTCTTGATGAAACACTAGACATGGCTGGAGAGAAAAATAAAATTCTTTTCATTGGTGTAACTTTCCAATATGACGTTAATATAAAAATTAATCATAATTCGAAAACCAACAGTGATTAAAAAAATTGAGCATCGCCATTCGAAAGAACATAAAAAGCCCTAATGATGAGCAAATTAAAATCCAGTATTATTTTACATTTGAAAGTTATTTACAAAACTAAAAAACTGCTGCTAATGGAACAACTTTTCTGTGATATAGTTCTCGAGATCCCCATGTTGGACAAGTTATTCAAGACACCCTGTATATCTACATGTAACTATTCGCTATGACACAATATTTGCCAAAGTGCCAGAGAAAAAGCTTTTTTTTTCTAAAAATAACTATTTGCCAGCTTTGTTTCTACAGGGTAATAATAGAACACAGTTGAAGCTGGATACCAATTCGAATTGTGTATTCTACAATTCAGTATTCTATTGTACCAACCAATTCTTTTTTGCGTTACAATTTTATTCCTATATCGTAAACCGCTGCTATTTTTTGCTTAAAATGTATGAATAAAAATCGCATTCATTGTTTGATTGCATTCAATTGTTTGACCGAGTTATAGCTATAAAAGTTTAGCTATAAAATGTATTATTTTACCTTCATCAATTATTCATCTGTTATCTGCAGTAATTAAAACAAAAAACAACCTCGATGCTTTTAAATTGTTCTGATTTTAATCTGGGTCCCTTTTACGACCAATGAAATATATACAAGTTGTCATCAACTGAATATGTAATTTTATTGTCGCATAACTTCGTTCATATAAACCAATATCTCGCGCAAACAGATTTCTTAAATGCAATCATCCCAATGCAATAGCCCATTGATATTGATATAAAAATGGAGTGGAGAAGTTAATCAAAACGTTAAGAAATTTTATTTGCTTACGTGCTATAAATACTTACTACTTTCCTCAGAAAATTACATTAACTTTCATATTTCATACCAAATTAATTTATTCATAATTTTCTCTTATGTTTTTGTAACTTATTTCTTCGTTAAAAATTCACTTTAGCATATCGTTGAATTCGTAATTTTACGTAGGGTCATTTCATAAATAATTCACAGGTTGGCAAGACTGCGAATTGGATGATGCAACATCAGTGACATTTACGTCAGTTGTAGTAGAAGGCTTGGGTAAACAGCGTGTGTTTTGTTTTCAACTATAGCGTAATCTGTTTTTCACAAACATTAGCTAGAAATGGAGCCTGCACGTGCCTTGGTTATTGTGCCTGTTGAAGATCAGAGGTCGTACATTAAGATCGATTTACATGTCAGAAGATCAAACATTCTTGTATCGAATACGAGTAGTCGCTATTGATGAAACGTAGGTTAGAGATTTTGAGCTGAAATCACAGTCCAACGAGTGGAGAGGTCCAAATTCTCCATGGTCAAAAAATAATAATCGGAGAGCTCAATCAAAAGTCAAACAAATGATGATCTTTGCTTATGATTACAAAGGAATCATCATGACAGACAGAGTTCCATGGGGAACAGGTGTCACTGCAGTTTATTATCATGCGAAAACTGTGCACAAAATTGCACAAGACTCGACCTCAGTTGCTTGAGGCGGGGCCACTCATTCCGCATGACAATACTCACCCCCACATCGGGAATTTCGTAACCGAAAAACTGCGTATATACGGTTGGGAAGTGTTACCTTATGCTCCCTACAGTCCGGACATGAGTCCACCAGATTTTCACCTATTTTCAAGGCTGAAACATTGTTTTTCGTCTCTGGAAGAGCTTAATGCTGCCGTTACCCAAGCCATTCGACAGATATAGGGCCATATTCATAGTCACTACTTGAAATTCTCTAAGATTATCCTAAGCTAAGTGTAAGCCTAGGGCATACTTGACTTCAAATATGTTTTCATATTCATAAAAGATTCTTAACTTTTACTTCATTCGAGTAAATCTTAAGTCAGATTTAAGATTCCTATGACGTGACTGCATAGTGACAGCTGCCTGTTTGTTATTGTTATCGTCAATTATATTGTTGTCATCAACGATCACATGTCATACTATCCGATAATGCATGCACCCCCAATGTTTTTATTTTATCTTCCGGTAAAATCCCCTGAATTCAGTTCTGATCTCATTAATATTAATAAATATCTTTATTGTAAATGGGTTTCTTTTGAACTTCAGAGTCATTATTTATGTAACTACTTACATGATATTGAAAAATGATTTAAATTTAACTCTCCTGAAAACTCCCTGTGGCATAGAACCTTAGAGATATGAAAAGCTTAGTGCTCGGATCAATGGGCAATCCACGATTGCTTTCAACATGTTTATAATTATTTACTATTAATGGCAGTAGAATTTGTTGAACGCACTGTTTTGAAAATCTATAACTTCTCTTGAATTCAACGTCATTTAAAATGTCTAAAGAATTATTGCTTCTTAAGTACCGTTTAGGAATCCTGTGTTCATTATAAATCAAATCCAAAAACTCTTCATAATTATCATACTCCTCAAATTCATCTTCAAAATTGTTCATTTTCAACACCAAATTAAAGTTAAAAACTAGACACTTCGCAATTACCAAAATATATCTGATTAATTTATGGTAATCAGTTACAATCATTAACTTACTACAAATATAGGAATTAATACCAAAAAACAAGTGTCAACAAGTAAAAAATAAGAAAATTTGTTTTCGAGGAAAATTAAAGTGAGGTGGATAGGTATCTAGAGATTGAGATTTACTTATTTTTTACTTGAACTCAAGATAATTTCAAGTCAAGTTTAGTCTATGAATACCAAAAACTATGTGAAGTAATGATGGAGATGCTCACTTCAGATTTACTTCAGCTCAAGTCAAGTAAAATTATTTTAAATAATTGTATTTTATTTTTGTACCATACGATGGCACTACTGAGATTGATCATTTTTTCTCAAATAATTTTATATTCCGTAAAAGGAATAATGATTGACTTAGAATTAATTGTAAATTAATTAATATATGCGTTTCTTTAATCCTACAAAGTATATTTTTTCTTCTTTTTTTAAATAAATAAAACTAATAATTACTACAAGTTATATTTGTTTTTATAAGGTTTTTCAGTTTGATGACGTAAGTCCGCTGCCTAATTATTTCCACCATAAACAGAGATGATGTCTTGGATGGAATAGTGCAGATGTAGTGTAATAAAAATAAACAAATGAGTAAACTAACAATTGTGTGCTATATTTATGAAACAACCCTCGTATATAGAAAAATATAGGCTGTTTCATTTGAAATATGAATGTTAATGTCACTTCCGGGTAAACCGGAAGCGCTACCATCGTGCCAAATACCATGATTTGTGAACTCTAAACCTAATGTAATATGTAAAGAATATTAAAATGTAATTATAAATAAATAAAAAATATTTTCAATATACGTATATCGTATATAGCAATTGACCCGGATTTTAAATTCAATTGAAATTAAATTCTATTTCCGTCGTATTGTGTTATAATTAAGAACAATTCTAAATATATTTTACATTTTATAGGTCGTTTATTTTTATTTTGTAAATATTGTAAGAATAATTAAAACCTTGGCAAAAAGTTAATACTGTTTGTCTCTCGACAAAATTAATATTCCAAAGATTGCAAACAATGAAAATTCGATATTTGACAAACAAATTAATATAGGCAGATTAAATTCATACATATTCATACCTTCTCATTTTATTTTCATCCACGTTCAGAGAGCTTCATAAAAAACAGAATAAATATTGTGTTGTACAAAATGTAATAATATTAATTAATAACTTGGGCACGTATCCTCATTCGAACTTTTGCAGGAAAAAAATTAATTAATCGCATTTAGCAGTGTGAATAAGAAAATTTGATATTCATAAAAGTTTTCTTCTCATGTGATTCGTAAGAAGAAGACTTTTCTTTGGGATTTTTAATTACCAAGAGGCAAAAACTATGGAGTCTATTTGCATAATAAATAGTTTTCCAGAAGTTTTTACTAATACTTTTATTTTGAATGGAACACGATCAGACTAGAGAGGATTAAAATTCTTATTTCATCTTGAAATATTTTTATTACTATTTATCATCATTATAATTTAAATAATTCATCACGCATGTTACCTACTTTTAGATGTAGTATTCTGCTTCACAGAAATTAATGAAATTGTTTTTACTCATTTCGATTCAAATAGGTATAAATTTGAAAATCGCTATTTTAGGAAATTTCAAATAACTACGTAATTATAAAAGATATAAAAAGTGTTTCATATAAAAGTTACATGATTTGATAAGGCAAACTTAAGAGTTATGTCAGACTAAAATTCAAGGTGGCGGTTTCCAAAATATTAATAGAAACTTTCTTATTTTAAATGTACGCCATGTTGGATTATTATATTAAAAAATCTGTTGTGGCACAATACCTCTCGCCGTTTCTGTTTTTGGTTATATAAGCATAGGGCGCGAGCAGTTATGTGACATTGTTGGCCTTGAAAAACAGATATGGGGGCCCGGGTCAGAATGACAATTAGTAATAATGTACATAGATGTCAAATGTCAGAATTTTTCATTAAAAATTTCAAGATTTTCTAAATTCAAGTAGTTAGTTTGTCACACTTGGCCTAGACAAGCAGATATGGAGGCCCTTGTCAAAAAGACAGAGTAATTATTTACATAAATGTCATAATTTTTCATGTGGTTAATTTGTCACCAGGAATGTGGAATTTACTTGTCGAGGACTTTCGACAAATCTCGGAATAATTGTCGAGACATATAAGTCTCGTCTCGTCTCGTGAGTTTAATGCGAGACGAGAAATTTTGAGACGAGACAAGACAAGATTCGAGAATGTCTCGTCTCGTCTCGTCTCGTCCGAAACACTATTGATAGCAATTGTTTCTACTTGTTTAATTTAATTTTATAATTTAATTAAATTGTATGCATAAACGCAGCATTAATCATCCTTGATTAATAATAAAAACTACCAGTCAGTTATTTTAATTTCTGGAGACTTAAAATTGTCATTGCTATCAAATTTACTTCAAGCTGATTTAAAAACTATCAAAACTGTTAAATTATAAATCATGATTCCAAAATGTTCTCTGGTTAGGGGAAAAGTGTCTAAAATGATCCCTCGAAGTAAAATGATCCTGTGCTGTTTCTGCTGGGAACAGCTCTCAATCTACTAATCTACTCAAAGGAATATTGATTTTCGGCCAATTGGAATCGAACTGTGGCGAATCCAAGACAATTTAATTCTTCGCCATGTATTTAGTAGCTAGTTTAACAAGCGAATATCTGTACTGTGGTTATTTTGAGAAAGAAAAATAAAAAAAAATACTGTTACATGTTACATAAGGTATTTTTCAATGTTGTCTAACTTTTGTCTTAAAAGGTTTTATGTGAATGTAGTTTTATTTGCGAATTTAATAACAATTCAAAATTAGAGTAGTTAAGGTTTCGTTTTTGCATGTGAAATAAATGGGGTTATTTTCAACGTTCCAATTTAAGTTGGATGTTTGGGGTGAAACAATTCCTCTAACGGGACAAAATGATCCCAGTAATCATTATACCCATATATTTTATTTTTTAGTTTTAGGGATAATCAATGCTGGAGTCAAGCTTCAATAAGTAAATAAATAAATAAATAAATAAAAGTTTATACATTAACGTGCTATTAAATATTTTTTATGGGGATCATTTTGTACATACCCTAGGGATAATTTTATACATACAGGTGTACAAAATGATCCTTTACTATATCTGTAAAAAAATATAAATTAAAATTATAGTTAATGAGGTAGCTAAATTTAATTCCAGCCAATCTGTAATCTGTACGTAGACAAACTAGTTTAACGACAACTAGTTTAAATTTATCGAAATAAATGCAGGAATACTTTTATATGAATTCCCCGTTAATGGGATCGTTTTAGATACCTTTCCCCTAATTCCATATTTTCACTCACTACGATATACTTTAAAAAATGATTAAAGTAAGTTCTAACTAACTTATTTCGCAGCTTAATTACAAACGACAAATAAATATCTGCTTAAAATTATGTTTTCTATGACCTACCTGATTACATGTTTCACATAACATTTGCACATTTCCTACAGTGCTCTATCGTTTATATCTATACGTATTATATATTATGTTTTTAATTTTGTAGTTATATAAGAAAATACATATGCACGAGTACTCATATTTATAAATTTTTGCATGGTAATACCTCGTACTTATAACCTCTTTTTAAAAAGAACGTTTTCCGAAAATTTCGATTGCAGAATCAGTCTTGAAACAGTACTGACAGTATGGTTCATGTCGTGACAACAAATAATGATGGTGATAATATTGATAATGATCGTATATTATATAATGAATAGGCCTATTATACATTTTCTACATTGAAAATTTGTTTTTGTGAAACTTTGTTTATCTACATAATTTTTGTGAAATGAAATCTAAATATAATCCCTTACAATTTTAGCCTGTGTTATGACAAAATTTGAGGCCAGAAATTTTAATTACAATATCAGTGTAAATCACTAATTAATTCTCATGTGTCACGTTCTGGGCACGTGATCACGTTCGGTGCCGCGTGACAATGTTTCTGTTTTCGCGTAATAATATCATTTAGCGTGGTTTTGTCGCCGTCCGCATAAAGCCAAGCCTGTAGCCTTGTCTCATACACGGCACGGCGGAAGGGGAATCCCCCCGTAATTGTATAGCCTTTAATGAATCTGCGAGCGCAGTAGGATATTTGGCTCACGTATGTTACTTGGAATGTCGAGATAATGGAGTTTTCCACAGATGTATGTTTTATTAATGCACACTCAATGGGTTTTATACAACCTCAGCAATGCCTAATTAATTAAGATTCACGCAAAAATAAATAATCATCATTTTTATTCGGATTCACAACCAATTTAGAATCTAGGTCAGTCTTTTCGTACTAAACTGTCATGGTGATGTATACTTTGTTTAAGTTAAAAATCTGATGTGGCCAGCACATAACCTCTCGCCGTATATTTTACCTGGCTGTATGCATAAAGCAAAGAATATTTTTATAAATACAAATAATATATTCATATAAATCTATGACGTATAAACTTCTTTATTATTCAATAGTAGCATGTCTCAACATAAAGATATTTTACCATAAATTATGTTACAATAAATTACAAAGTAGAGTTTACCATATATAAATATTAGGCTGGTAACAGCAATTTTCAATTCGAACAACCTTGTTTACTTTCTCTTCATATTCTTCTAGTAAAAACATTAATTTTGGGCGGTCTAAAATGTATATATCTGGATTGTGCATCTATTCTTACATATCTTCTTTTACATTTTATTTTTTCATACTTGTTATATCTAAATAACACTAATTCCCTTTAATAAAGTGACGGATAGATTGCACTCCGATTATTCTTATATCGATGTGTAATTTTGTCAATATTTACAACTTACTTGAGAAGAATTTGATAGCTTTTTCGCAATTCAAAGTTACTCTAGTCTACAGTACTGGTGTACATTGTCCCATAATGTTTGAAACAAATTTAAGTCCTTCAACCTAGACTTGTCATCTCCATAATAGTCACAGATCAAGAATTAAGGGATTCTCCAAGTACATTTTTCTTTCATTACTCATTATTTCTGACACTGACATTTATCTGTCACAAATAATTTAAATTTTCAACTATTTTCCACGGCATTCTTTCGGCTGTAAAATTTATTATAACAGATTATTTTATATATTATATTTCTTTTATCTCTAAATCTATACAATATATAATAAAATATTTAAATGTATCAGATAAAGAATTTAATTTTCTTTTATATTACCAAGACAAATTTTCAAAAAATATTATTTAGAAAATTTTTTTTCAAGAATCTTCTACTTCCGGTTGTCCAATTGTTACCAAAACCTTTTCAGATCTTCCCATGAATGTCCGATTGGGAAATACGTAGTTAAACAAATTTAAAGTCTTATAGTTTTTGAGTAATCGTCCTTCCAACATCCTACACACATACACACACACACACACACATACATCCACACACACACACACACACACACACACACACACACACACACACACACACACACACACACACACAGACATCATCGTAAAAATGTTAAAATCGGATTGTAGGGACCTTAAAACGTGCTTATTCAATAAAATCTGGATATGTGATTTTTAGCATGAATGCAATACCTCTCTTAGCGAGAGGTAAAAATGGAGTAGACGGTGCTTAACAATCCATCGGTTTTATATACATTAAATAAAAATAAATAAATATGTATATCATCACAGGTTATTATCCATTTCCAGGTGTGGCAGTCTGTTCTTATTCACAGATTTTGGTAATGATGATATGACAATACTATAAAAGGCGCTTACTAGGTATATCACGGACTCTCAAAAGCTGTATAAGAAATTAATTCCAAAAATAAAACATTGTTTATAATATGAGGGTTCACTTCAAAAATACCTTTCACCATTCGATCCTTCTACTGTCCCACTTCTTAAATTGGGAAACTTAAAAACTGTCAAAACTGTTAATCAAATTTCTGGTGACGTAAAAACTATCTATGCTAAACTAATTACAAAGGGACTGGTTAAAATAATTTCAGGCTGATTCGAAAATGTGCTCTGGTTAATTCCATATTTTCACACGTACTAACAATTTGAAAACTTAAATTATGTTATGAAGATGAAAATGGAAAGAAACAATTTCTCGGATTGGCAGTCAATAATAAAATTTATTCATACAGACGTATCGATTATACCATAAGGTTTGTTCGAACTGTTAGAACTGTTTGAAAAGTGGGAGTTCTGCGCATGGCAACTGCGAAAGCAAATTTAGAACAGTTCTCGATAGTTCTGTCATGGACAGTTTCGAATGCTGCGGCTGGTTTAAATTTTGCGGTACTTTTTCTAAGTTGTTATGTGCATTTATATTGAATAACCTTAAAATATAAGTCAGCTGATGTTTGTTTTGTTGTTGCCTTCTAAACACTCAAACGTCAAACAAAATTTTTAAAACCTCATTGCGCATGACAGAATTTTAAAAACTTGCTACCTAGCGAGAACTCGTAGAACAGTTCCAAGAGAATTTGAATTCTAAATTCTAGTTTGTTTGAACGTTGAACCGACAATTCTCAGAACTTAAAATTCTAGAATTACCGAGTTCGAACGGCTTTAATTTAAATGCGCACTAGTATGTGAACTGCTCAGAACTGTAGGTCCGAACAAACCTATAGTCGTCTTCAGGGTTCTACAGTATAACAAGAGTGAATAATTGTACATGTGAACACAAATATAATTACAATAATATATGAAGTTGGAGTTTCATCACACCCTCGCGCTATTTCTCACCTCGAGTCTTCGCCTCTCAGTAATATACATTAGCCTTCGGCTGTAAAGAAACATATCCAACCTCGAATGTAATATACTATTACAAATTACCTATATATTTCCTATTAGGAGGCGAGGCGATTAATAAATAAACAATAAACGATGACAACGATTAAAACTTACTTTAAAAATTACATTAAATCTTTTTAATATGTCAAAATAATTTTCAATTCTTTTTAAATTTTGTTGCGTCGATCATGCAAAAAAACTAATAAGCATTGGGGTCAGTAAGTGCTCTTCTATCGGTATCGGATGTATTGGAAATCTCGACTTCGTCTCTATCTCCAAAATCATCCTCAACCTGTAGGAAGCACTTAATGCCCTTACGAATAATTGAATTCAATTTATAATATAAACCTTTTAAAATCTTATATATTTCTGCATTTTTGTAGAGTCAATACTGTTTCATAAAATATAGCTTCCCGTGCGGAATATTATAACAGATATTTTCTGCCATAAGTTTAAAATATTACAAATTTTTGATTATTTAGGTAAATTTACGTATATATAAAAGTAAATTTCATAGCGCGTTCGTTGATTACTATTAAAATAATGAAAATAAGAAATGGTTAATACGGTCTCGAATTTTCGAAACGATTCTTACAAAAATGTTCTATTTATTTTTTTCTACAGATCATTCAATTCTGAAAACTAGGTCATCAACTAGATCATGTTTCAGATCTTGATATTAATTTTTAGTATCTATACCTACTATGACTAAGATTATACCCTAAATTTTAATATCACTCATACTTTTCTATATGTGAACTATAACGAGTTCATGTTTAAATTATGATAATTCCTGATGATATGATACCATGAAAGTGTAAAACAATTAGAGGGCAAAACTTTACAATAAACACTGTGCGTGTTAAGAAGGTAGGTACCAATAAAACATACAAAAAAATCTCCGTACAATAATTTCAATCTGTTTTAGGAAATATAGCAGCCTAAACCCCAATATATTTTTAAAAAAATAATTCGAAATAAAATAATGCATTATATTATGTTGTTATACAGGGTGACACTGAAAAACAGGCCACTCAAAATAACTTTTTATTTATAATTATTTTTTAAATCTCTTTTAATATTTGTGAACTATGTTTAGGGGCTCACAAATCATAGTGTGTGGCATGATGACCGGAAAAACATTAACTTTCATATTTCAAACGGGACACCCTACATATTTTTATGTATTTGAAATATGCGTTAAATTACCAATTTACCGATGTGGTTGAAGTGCATTTTTATTGAAGAAATAAATTACAAAAACGTAAGAGAAAATGATGCATAATTAACGTACTAAAACATGTTATCAGGCAAGATGTGAAAACAATGGAAATAATATTAAGTAATAATTAAGTTAATTGTTTAAATAGTAAGTTATTTTTGTAAAATTTCCTATTTTGTAACATAATTTTCTCTTACGTTTTCGTAATTTACTACTTTAATAAAAATGAACTTCAACCACATCGTTGAATTCGTAATTTTACGCAGATTCCAAATTATATAGATATATAAAAGATGTAAACATTAAAATTATTCACAATTTCAGGACAAAAAAAAACCTCCGTCAAAACCAAAATATTTAAATAATAAACCAGTCAATTGTTTTATAAAGAAATATATCTCAATGGGTTTCTTTTGATTTTTCCACCTGTAACTAAGCGACGAGCTATTCAATCAACCAATTTTTTTAGACTGAATGTATATTTTAATAAATTCATAAAAAATAATAATTTTATAAACAAAATAGCGGAATTTTATAAATAAAATTTAGTTTGTTTGCAAGCTCTTCATTGTGTTAATAATTAAAATAATTTTCAAATTATGAATATGAAATTTTAATTTAAATAATTGTATAATTTAATAAAGAACGTTGCATGAAGTTTATTCTCACGTTTTATTTATTTGTTAATCTGTAAATTTGTATCGGAATTAAATTAAAATTTAAATAATTAATGCACAAAAACAGTTCATAATTATAGTATAGTTTGCAAAATGCATAATTTTATCTGGACATAAATAGTTATTTAATTCAAGTCAATTTATGTATGTCTATGTACCTTAGAGATAACAAATTTGTATAAGTAGTGTAAATAAAAATATGATTCCAAGAAAGATAGTACATATTTTACTTTTTATTACAACAAAGAAAATGTGATTATAACAACAAAGATTAAATTGATTAGAACAAAAAGAAAATAATCACAACAAAATTAGATAACAATACTGTAATTTATATAAATAAAAGTATTTCTAAACATATAGCAGTATATTTATATAAAAAAAATATGTACAGTAAAATTTTTGAAAGATGTCCGATCAAGGGCACCTGTATCACGAACGAATTAACAAATAGGCATACATTTATCTCTTTCTTTTGCAAAGACTGTAAGAGTGTGTGATAAGATTGGATATAACACGCTTGTCTTTCAAAAATTCATATTGAGCTAGTTTACACCCAATCCTATTCATGCGACCTGGCTTATACCTTGTCCTATAATAGGTCTTCTACAAATCGTTTACACCATGGGGACTAATGATAAGTTTAGGTCTAATATAGGTGTAATATAGTCCTCGAGTCAATGCCATCTGTTGAAATACAATCGCACTTAATTTTTTTAAACTGCAGTTTCATATCCCAGATTGATAAAAGTATTTTAGGTTATGTCAGCATCACCAAATATCATTCAATCTTTAATTTCTTTTTATTGGTATGTTTACGCTGTCACTAGTGAAATACGTGCTCTTATTGACTTTTTTCGTTTGCATCATTGTGAACTTCACAAGGATCAGGAGATTCAGCTTCGGAGTTTTTTCCGTAATAATTCAATTAATTTAACTTACACAACCTACAAAATATGATGTCAACAAAATCACAATACGGATCAACCGCCACCTACAGAGTTTTTATCAAACACTTTAGGTCACTAAGGCGTTTACACGCAGTTTAAAACGTGGCCTAAACTGGGTCAGGTCACATGAAAAAGAGACCTGACCTAAGCTAGGTCAGGTCGACTACTAAGTGTTTACAGCATGACGTCCTATAAGGTATACGTCGAATATAGGGTATAGGACGCGGCCTAAACGATGGGTGTAAACTAGCTCATTGTTTCGACTAAGTTAGGACATTCCATTTATAAACGATGCTCGTTGTTGATAATACTTTCGCTGTAACGTAAGTTTATTTATTAATTCAGATACATTACCTGGATTCATAGCCGTACGTATAACGTTATATTCTGTCAGAGTCACTGACACTGACATTGTGTCATTATCTTGCTTTTAACATATTTGGTTTTACATTTGCTTATAAACTTACTAGTTGACTTATTTTTGAATTTTGAATGCTTTTCCTGTAATATATATTTTTATAATAATAAAATAACAGTAGTATCTTACGTACCTACCCTCATAAAAACTAAGCAAACGACACTACTGAATTTGTCATGATGGGCGGAGCAAAAATCTGAATCCATACAATTCGTAGACAACCTTGATCGGACATCTTACAAAAATTTTACTGTATTTACGATTGTATAGGTCACATTGAAATGAAAAAATGAAACCTCAGAGTAGTCTAGAATTGTATCCAAGGAAAATCTATACCTGATTTTATATTGGATATGTAACATATATTTAAAACAAATATGTATAATTTCTAAACCACCATGTGGAATTACATTTTTATATATTTTAATTTGTATTAATACTATAGCAATATATCATTAATCACAGTCATCAAACCAAATATGGTATACACTATCACAATAATATTTATCGTAAATTTGACGTAGTTCAATTTAACAATTCTAGGAGCTCTTCGGACGTACTTTTAAATTAACGTTGGTGAAATGAACATTGTTCAGTGAAGCCACATTTTGTATTTAACATTTAACAAAATGTTAACGTTTTAACACAGTGCTAAAATTTAACAAGCGTTATGAAACCAGACATAAGAATAATACTCCTATTAATACAAAACATATAAATCATTTTCTTACATTGATTAAGAATTTGTGAAGTGAATTATATTTGATTTTCGTGCAACTTTTTATTAAATACTTTTTAAATACATTTTATTCGCCGAATATAGTACAAATATTTATTTATTAATAAATCTGAAATAGCAACTGTATGTCTGAATTGTTTCTAGCGATCTGTAGTTCTAGAAAATCTTTTTTGTTATTCATTAAGCCGTACTAATTTTGATTTCAAACAGTGGAGTTCGCTAATAAATGGAGTCACATAACTAGATCTTTTTCAGATACATATGAGTATGATAAAATAACTTTTTGGGTCAATAATTAGAAATAATAAGCAATTTAATAAAATAGTTATTAAAAAACTTGGAATAAATTTTATAATCAAAATTTTGATTACCAATGGGAGCTTATATACGTATGTCATTCAGCAAATCTTTCATTTTCATACAACAACATTATAAATTTAAACGTATATTATTTAGTTTACTTTCATTGTTTTATTATTTCTACATTGGTTTATTTCAGTGGAGGCGCGTGAATGAGGCCGCATGGCCGCGCGCCCCCTACCAGTAAACGGTAAAAAAATCTTATTTGGTATAATAAATTAAGAATATTTAATAATAATAATTCTTTATTTTGTTATCTGGTACAAAACGAGTTCAGTACAGTACATAGTCACAATAACAAAAATAAACATCCTATCAATATTTACTTAGTCGGATTAATTTTTACATAAATAATTCCTTCCCTATATACTCGTAATACAGGCTATTTATTCATTTAATACAAAACTACGGAACTTTAAAGCGTTAGACAAACCAAAATTAATTAGATACTTGTGTAGTATTGCTAATATTTAGACGATGAAAATGAGTCGCCTAACGGTAGTAACCAATGATTCCTTAATTCTTTATAAATGGGAAAATAATATAAGATATGTTTCAGGTACTCAAATACATTCAAATTACAAATTTTTCAAAGTTCATTGGGGTTGATTTTATATGCAATATTATGAATAACTATCTGATCCTCTTATTTGGGATACCCAAATTAATCATATATGTACTAGACATATAGTGGTTCTATTGTAATGTAAGTAGTTAATAGTTAAATATAAAAAAGCCTTGGCCGCTCAGCGTTCTGCGGCCCGCGTTGCTATAACAACGGGACATATTGTTTAATGACCAGCATAGGCTAGCCATGTCTAGTATAAATTAATATGGTAATAATATTTTGTTTAAAACAAGCTTTAACAGACTTCCTTTAGAATATAAATTAAAAATTAAAGAATTAAGTAGATAATTGCCTGATTTAAAATTAACTCAAATTAGTGAGAGAAATGCTCAGAATAGAATATATAATCGCCAGTTTTCAGTTTATATCTGCGAAAAATAGAAGAGCTGAATTTACTTTTAAGAAGTGATTTATGATTAAATATCTTCTCCTACTGGATTCCGTATATCAAAAAGGCGATAGCAGAAGGTTATAAAATAGTTAGAAATTATAATAAAGTGGATATGTGACGTAGATATGGAGGCGAAGATAAAGACAGTAACAACTCGAATATTTTAAAAAATAAAAACTTGTTTAAAACTCTTATATTCTCTATCATACATTTTGAAGTCTAGTTTTATATAAATGACCCTTTTTCTACTTTGTTACTAAAATGAACGACCCCGTTGAATCAAATATATTTTTAATTAACCTAGTGACTACATGTATCTGTTCTATATGCATCTGGTGTACAGTAACTGGCTGTGAAATGAGCGCAGATGTGGACAAAACTATTAAATTAACATGTATAGTTAAAATATCTTCCGGGTTCTCATACATAAACACAACTTCACAAATTTCGTAACGAAATTGTGGGCAGTTTGGTTATTCAAATGAAGGTTGTTGCAACCACTTGAAAATTCAACATTTTCTCTTCATTTCAGCAGCGGAAGTGTGCTGAAACTTGCGCTGAAATTGCGATGCTATCGGCAGATATAAATAAGCAAACAATCTCAAACGAAAATCTCGGCTTTAGACTTTGTTTTATATTATATGTTTTCTTATGCCCTTTTGAGCATCGTGCCACACAAAGAAAGAAATGCCGCTTTATTAGTACTCAGATCTGTGAAGGTTTATGGAAAGAATTCGCAATTATTTGGATATTATACACTGAAATTCACGATATTTGCTTTATTACTGTTATATTATATCTTTTGGCGGTGGTGAAAATAAAATAAATGAATGTAAATCTGGTTTAATGTAATATTTAACTTTTCCATCTGAATAATAAATTATCGCTTTAACTGAACTGAGCTCCTGATACGCTGTAAACGTCTTAATTTTAAATGAAGCACAATTTTTACTTAAATTGGACAATTTTATATTTACATATATAATCGTATGCTGGGTATGTTAGTCAGCTTTGTATGCCGATATCGGTGATGATGATGATGATGACATATTCGAACCGTACGGACATCACCTCACGGGCAGTCATTGCAGACGAATCTGAGCACCAGATTCGTGGACAGACACTCAAGCACACAGTCACGAGACCCCATCATATTTTCATACTTTTTACTAGATATTATATTTTCCATGTACACCCTGGTGAAAAAAAAACATAAATAAAATAACTATTTTCTTTTATTATTAATTTTAGACTTATAGATTAAAATACAGTATAGACCCTGCCTTTAATCCGCACCCCCGTTAATCCGAACATCCAGTAATCCAAACAATGGATAGAAAACGAGTAATCCGAACAAAAATTCTGTAATCCGTACTGCGGAATAAAATTTCCCCGAAAACAACAGGAAGCACGTGAGATTTTTGAAAAGATCTATTAAATATTGATTTAATTTTCACCACAAAACGGGTATTCGGTTTTCAGTCAACTCTACCATTACTAGTATCATTTTACACTTTTTAAGTGGAACAAAAATTTATACGGAGAGAACTGGAAACTTATCTTGTACTGAAGTAAGTACATAATACATATTTAAAATGAAAAATTGGTCAAATCATAATGTGATCAAATTATTGTTCATTTCGCAATTAATTTCGATTAAGATGATGTACATAATAGCTGTTTGTGTAATAAGAGCGCAAAATAGGACATTGTCGATTGAGAGGTTGTTTTTCTCTCGAAATCGACAATGTCCATTTGTGCTCGCAACACACACAAGATTTTTTCTACAGTCGCCACAAGGGATCCTCTACCATAACAAAAAATAATAAAATGTACACTTTGTATTTACACTACTACTCAATTAATGAGGATTAATATAAAGAAAAAACGTCTTTTATATTTAATTTTAATTTATCGTTATTTCCCATTCTTCTTGACCTATTGCTTCAATCTAATCTAAACATTTTATACTTTCGTTTTTGTAGTGCGGCAATTTTTTTTTTTTTTTTTGGTTATGTAATATGCCGACAGAGCAGTTATGTCAGATTTATTTGTAAAGGTGGTAAACGTGTCACTTCAGTGCCATTAGTTCCTTGACTAAACGTTTCCATTAATAATGTAGACAAGTGACATTTCTCACCATTGTATAGTTAGAAATTTGGGACAGCGAGCGTTTTTTCTACTTTGTCGCGCTAGAGGCGCAAAGTGACATTTTGCGTTGACAAAAGAAAGCGCAAATGGCTACTTTCTATGTAGCCTGTAGAAAAATATTTATGTCGTAGGTACTGTTTATCAAATTACCTTACAGGCATTACTAGTACTTTTGGAAGACATGTGTTATTTTTATGTTATAAAATATTGACCTGAACTGGATTTGAACTCGGAACATTATTGGCCATTTGAATAACTATTGTTTCATTCTTAATGTTTAAGTAAGCTAAGTAATCAAACTATGGATTAATTTTCTCAATGTATGCACAGTATACATTAAACTATCCTTCAGCTAAATGAAACGTTTCATGTAGCTGTGTATAAATTTAAATATTATATTACTTTACAGTAAAGCATTTCATTATAATAAATTTCTAATGATGTTTTAATATGCTTTAACAGTTTCGGAAAATTATCTTCAAATTTGAATATCATATATGCTAATAACTAATTTATCGTATATGTTGCAAATAGCCACATTCGAAAGTTTAAACCTAATTTAAAATAAATATTAAAACGTGTTGATATTGATGTAAATAACTTGACGGGGCTCAATACTTGTATATTTAAATCCGTTAAAAGTGAATAATGAGAAAAATATATACTTCGAAATTTTCGAATAATAAACCTACATTATTAAATAAGCATGTAATCATATGCTAGTCAAATACTATACTTTATCCGCAACTATTAATTTCACAAATTATAAATGTGTATATAATAAATATACTTTTCTTCAAACGTCACAAAAGTAGCATCTTTTGTGACTTGATTCACAAGGTAAAAGTTTAATTTCTACGCGTTGGACAAGGCACCGAGCAACAAAATACCTCTAAACTGGTGTTCACAAATTAAAGAATTCTTACAACAACAAAATCAAACCGATATTTGGGAAAACCAATGTATAAATAAAACTAAAATTCAACTTATAATTTCTAACTTTTGTTTATCTCTGCGTGAATTAGATAAATCTAGTGCCAGAAATGGAAAATATAACAATCACTTTAAGTTACTTAAACATGACTTTAAAACTGAAAATTATTTTAATATAAAAATCCCGCTGGTTAAACTAAGAATTTTCCTGCAACTAAAATGTCAAATACACGAAAACTAACTATATTTTTTAAAAGTATAAAATACGAACTCAATGCAGAAGACAACTGCACAATTTGCAACCTCCACCGGCCTGAGAATTTGTACCATTTTCTGATCGAATGTCCAATGTATGATACTATAAGAAATTCATATTTACAAAGGTACCTAAATGAAAATGTAAATGAATGTAATCTACAATCTTCCAAAATCCTGATGTAAATAAAATCAACAACATTTTCTACTTTACTGTAAACTCAATAAAACTGAGAAGTTTCTATTTAAATGAATAGTTTTTAAGTTTGTTAATTATGTCTATATAGCGTATATTAAAAAATAAAAATAGTTACTGGGATATCAAATATGTATAGAATATAATTATATGCAATATCAATCAATTATTCGTAAAAACTGAAAATAAAACTATTTCCTTTATTTTTTTAACCTAAATATACAATTTTTAAAATATATGTAAGTGCAGCAATTTATGTAGAAAATATCTTATCCTTTAAAGTGAGTTGTAAAATTGCGTTTCTTTCCTCGCAGAATAAAGAAACCAACAATATTTATTGAGCTTTGCTTATAAGCAAACATTATTTCGTTAAATTTAATTTATATTCCGCGAGTATCCCAACATAACCGAGAATGTTGATATTCCGTGCACAAATGGAATTCGTCGTCGTCACACACCCACCGTACGTTTCTCACGAATACATAAATTTTTATTTAAATTGAAAGAATCAATATTTTCCCGCTCTTGTCCTGTGCTGTTTTCCTCTTCCTGTTCGTGACGTCACTACCCTCGTCACTTCCGCTGAGGTCGCTCGTCGGCAGTTTAACCTAACCTCAAATATAATAAAGTAACACCTGTCATAATATTGAATTAGTTTCGGGGGTAGAAGTCGGTAGCGGTAATATGCTAAACTGTGAAATATATTTACATCGTATTTCGGGAAACAAATTTTATTCGGAAAGTTTGAATCGTTGAGGTTAGAGGTTTAAAATATAGTTTTGTTTGGGTTGTATTTTCAGTTGCTTCGCCATTAAATCGTCTGGAAATTTTACTTTCAAAGGCGAATAATTCATTTTCAAATAATAATTTAATATAGTTTATTTGTTATTTGTCATACTTTGTAAGTATATCTGTCATAATTATAATTTAATATGAGTTTGTAAACTACTAAAATAATTCTATATGCATATTCCCGTATTTCTACTTATAAACTTCACATTGTAGTTTTAACGAAATTCAGTACACACCATGTACACACAGAGTACAGAAATCATATAAATTAATATACAGTATCGGACATAAATAGAGCGACTGTATAAACATATTTTCAAAAAATTAACCAGAATAACAATTTATGAAAGAAACTTAAATTAGATAAAATAATAAACAATGTTACATAATTAATACTTTCATAATTATTTATAATAGATTGCATTTCTTCTTGGCATCGAATTAAGTAAATTATCAATGGTTTTGTGGTTTATAGAATTCCATGCAACCGTTATAATTTTTTCGTAATACCATACCGCTGCTATTATTTAACAGAACTAAACACGTAAAAAGTGAACTATAACGGACACCCGGCCGTTAAGGACTATAACGGACGCACGAACGAAAAACAAAAGTGAAAAGGTATCTATAACGGCCGGCGTCCGTTATTAACTATTAAAAATTAAGTATTTCTAAAAAAAATCACAGTTTCGTGAAGCGCTTAATGATATTACGAAATTTTTTATTATTTATTATTATTTTATTATTTGTTATTATTTATATTATTTATTATTATAAACCTCGGCTATCGCCTCGGTTTACAAACTTCAGCTGCGTCGGTTATTTGCTTTATATTGGCATTATATAAGATGTTTGTAAATATATTAAATATTTAAAATATGGAGGCGTATTTTTACCTTCCGTCACCTCTAGGTAAGGAAGATATTGTCTTTGGTCAAAAAATTCGGTGGTGAATTTTCAATGGGTCCCTACAATACGATTTTACTATTTTTACGATGATGTCTGTATGTGTGTGTATGCGTGTGTGTGTGCGTGTGTGTGTGACCGCGGTTTGGCCACGATATCTCCAATAAATTCCAAAAATTACAATTCTTACGTATTCCTCTTCTTTACATCCATATGCAAACTTGATTAGTTTTTGGTTATAATTAGTTAACCGGAAGTACCCTCATTTGAAAATTTTAACAGTTTTTCATGAAAAAACGTTGTTAAATATTATTTTTTTGGCATTTAATGTTATTATAAATATTAAAGAATATTCTTATCTATACGAATTGATTGCATTTTATATTTTATATTCAGTGGATATAGAGTGAAAGAATTATAAAGAAATTAAATTTGATAAATCAGCCAGCTATGCTGTCACCATGGAAACAACTACTATTGTAGTTTTACCAGACAGTTAATAAGTTATACACTCAGTATTCAATAAATGTATTTTAAGAAAATTTTAACTGACAGATATCAGTGTCAATGAAAAGAAAATGAATGTGGCAGAGATGAGGATGTTGACATGGGTGTTGGGGAAGTCACGGAAAGATACGGTAAGGAATGAAAAAATAAAGGAAATAACTCGAGAATTAGAAGTTTCTAAAAAGATACAAGAGAGACGAAGACATTGGTTTAAACATGACATCAGGAGAGATAAAGAATATATTGGAAGAAGAATGAATAGCTTAGTAATAGAAGCTGGAAGAAACAGAGGAAGACCAAAGATAAGATGGAAGGACTGTATTGCGGAAGACTTGGGAGAAAATCTACCGAATGAAGACGGCCCGCAAAATAGCGAATGGGAAAAGCTAAACAAGAAAATGTCAGTGTCAAGTGCCATTTGCATAGTTTGTTTATGAAATAATTTTATTGGAAATTTAGAATCTTTTGCAAGAAAATGTATGTATGGAATTTGTACATAATACACAGGATTAACGGAAGGTATTGTGCTGGCCACATCAGATTTTTTATTAGTTCTTACGGAGTCGTTCTATTTATGTCCGATACTTACATACAATCTGCGTGAAAGTAATTTTAAAAGAAGTATACAAGTAGATGAAGAGAAAAAATATAATATGAATAATTAAATTATGCTATGAAATTTCTCTCGTGTAAAATGTAGATATCATTTATCTATTCAGAGACTTAAAAAAACTAGTGTTGATCTAGATAATGAAATTATACATAAATTTGTAATCTTTATAATCATAAAGTCAAAGGGCATGGTTGTCATAACAGGCTGACCTAGGGGTGCACAAACAGGGCAAATTTGAAGAGCGGAAAAATTAATGGAAAGAGAAAATTAAAATCGATAAAAACCAATATAAACATATTATATACATAAGAAGTAGGTAGGTAATACCTATTTGAATTTACTATCAAACTTATAAGTAGTATTTAAATCACACAATAGTTATTAATGCTGCAAGAGAGGTAAATTATATGTATTAGTTGAGGGCGTATTTATCAGGAAATCTGTTGAAAATTAATATATTGAAACAAAGAATCTTATTTCCATGGAAAATTTTAATATAAGAAGAAAAACTCTGTCATCTATCCCATTTGACTAGTCAATAGTAACCTTTAATTCAAAATATTTATGAAACGAGGACAATTTGGAAGAACTTAAATTTAAAATCATAAATTATAATAATGAGCAAATATTTTCACATCACTGTTAGACGATTACAAGCAATTTATTAAGAATGTACTTGTCAAAAAAATTACTTAATTAACAATAGCGTAAAACAATAAAAAAATATTTTTTTGTTTATGGAATATTCATGCTTGAAATGTTAGATATAAATAATTATTTTTGTCCAGGGGGGTGGAAGATCTATATCATGTTTAATTCGTGATTTTACTAAACTGTGTCTCATTTGAAACTGTCACCATTGCTTTCTCGAAAACTATAAATGTTGTAATTTTAGTTAAATAGACTTTTTATATACCTTTTGGAGTTAATCACAGATGTACTTTTTTCCAAAAATTCTCATTGACAAAAAACTAATTTTTGTTAATTTTTCTTTTTGTCATATATGTAACTTCTAATCTAAACTATCAGTAATTCAATAAAATTACTACACCACAAGAGTCAAAATAATTTGTATATATTTAATTTCAAATCGTTATATAAATATTTATTACTCAAAAGGATAACCTAATTACAAAATAAGAAAATCTGATGTGGCCAGCACATAACCTCTAGCCGTATATTTTACCTGGCTGTATGCATAAAGCAAAGATTATTTTTATAAATACAAATAATATATTCATATAAATCTATGACGTATAAACTTCTTTATTATTCAATAATACCATGTCTCAACATGAAGATATTTTACCATAAATTATGTTACAATAAATTACAAAGTAGAGTTTACCATATATAAATATTAGGCTGGTAACAGCAATTTTCAATTCGAACAACGTTGTTTACTTTCTCTTCATATTCTTCTAGTAAAAACATTAATTTTGGGCGGTCTAAAATGTATATATCTGGATTGTGCATCTATTCTTATATATCTTCTTTTACATTTTATTTTTTCATACTTGTTATATCTAAATAACCTTAATTCCCTTTAATAAAGTGACGGATAGATTGCACTCCGATTTTGTCAATATTTACAACTTACTTGAGAAGAATTTGATAGCTTTTTCGCAATTCAAAGTTACTCTAGTCTACAGTACTGGTGTACATTGTCCCATAATGTTTGAAACAAATTTAAGTCCTTCAACCTAGACTTGTCATCTCCATAATAGTCACAGATCAAGAACTAAGGGATTCTCCAAGTACATTTTTAATTCATTACTCATTATTTCTGACACTGACATTTATCTGTCAGTTACAAATAATTTAAATTATCAACTATTTTTCATGGCATTCTTTCGGCTGTCAAATTTATTACAACAGATTATTTTATATATTATACTTCTTTTATCTCTAAATCTATGGAATATATAATAAAATATTTAAATGTATCAGATAGAGAATTTAATTTTCTTTAATATTACCACGAAAAATTTTCAAAAAATAATATTTAGAAGATTTTTTTTCAAGAATCTTCTACTTCCGGTTGTCCAATTGTTACCAAAACCTTTTCAGATCTTCCCATGAATGTCCGATTGGGAAATACGTAGTTAAATAAATTTAAAGTCTTATAGTTTTTGAGTAACCGTCCTTCCAACATCCCACACACACACACACATACACACACACATCCACACACACACAGACATCATCGTAAAAATGTTAAATTTGGATTGTAGGGACCTTAAAACGTGCTTATTCAATAAAATATGGATATGCGATTTTTAGCATGAATGCAATACCTCTCTTAGCGAGAGGTAAAAATAACACAATAAGCAGAAAAATCGAATATACAATAAAAAATATCAAAGTATAAAGTTATTAACTTAATTCTGAATGAATTTAATTTCCGGAAACATAATTTTTAAAGTAAAATCCATATTTGATTTTTATCTTAAAAAATTCTCCATTTTTCGTTCCCATATATTTCATGTTTATAGACAGTTATTATACAGCAAGAGCTTCGAAAATATACTATATTCTAAAATACTTCCGACAGATGAAACGTATTGCCATAGAAACACTGACGACAACGTTGATTGAGGGATGTTTTGCGGCAACACGTCGATTCAGGGGGTAATTATATGTCCTTTTTATTTTTGATGTTCGAATGGTATAGATATGTATTGACTATTTCAAGAATTGAACTAGAATATTTATCATAATGTAGCGTTTATTTATATGGGTAAAATGTAAAATTCAAAGAAATATTATTAATTATAATAATACGTTTATTAAACAATAAATAATTATGATAAATATTAATAAAATAATAAAAATAACTAACACTATGATTAAATAATTATAAAGACTAATTTAAGGCTAAGAATATTATTAAATACTTAAACACTAAGATTATTTATTTAAACAATATTTATATCACTATATTTATTTATATAACTACATTTATTTATGTTCACCACTCGTAGACTGTTTGTTTATATCACCAACTGATCATTCATGATGCGTGTCTTATAACAGAATGTGTTCGCTGGTTTCCCTGACGTATTTTTATAGCGCGGCGTCATTTCTCTGGAATGTTCTCCATTTTTCCATCGAGTACAAAGGATCAGCCCACCGGATGTAATTAAACCAGTCTAGACGCGTATGGGTTTTTTCCGTTGGCGTTTACGTCATCGCTCTGGTATATTCTACTAGTGGCGGTGCTCGCATACTCTTAATAAGTCAGGGGCGCACGTTACAATAAGTATTCATTTTCGACATTGATATATTGAGAAACAATAACTGTTAGTATAACAACTGAGGGTTATTAGCAAGCAGTTGACTAGCCTTGTTTTATGTGTTTCGTTTATGGATTATTTTAGAGAAAAATACTTCAAATACAAAATGCATATATATTAAAAAGTCGGTAGGTGTTTTATACAGAAACACAAAAAAAATATACAAGTTCAGAGTTTTACTAATATCATTTATTCAAACATTTCTGCTTCATGACTCCTATTTATTATGTTAACTTTAATAATATAATCCCAACTTAGAATTATTTAACAAATCCAATTTATGAATAATTACATTATATTACCTTAAACTAATTGCATTCTTAATTAACAGATAAATTACTCACGTTATCTAACGCATTTCTGAAACAAACACACACACCCACCGATTATGTGATCCCATCTACAACAATAATTAAGTGTAGAAAAAAACAAAAAACAGATAGGCTGGGAGGGAACGGGGAACTGGATAGTTATAGATCAGCATCGCGATTATGTTGAGGTAGGTTATGGCATGGCGACAGCTGGCTATAACTATTTCTTTCCCTCTTAGTCTGTCTTACTTCACGATCTTACCATGGTGACGTCACATATCAAAATTTGGACACATACTCCATTACATCATAAGAGCCTACAGAAGATGAATGAATTTACATTTGTACAGCACGTACATGCCTTGTTGTTCCAAAGTGGAACCACCATTTTTTTTTTCAAAAATTAAAAATTAAAATTTTATTTTTCTGATATTATACGCTAGTTTTAATGTTTCCTCATTACTTTTATGTAAATAAATTTGAATTTTTCCATAAAATTATTTTTTGAAATAATTCAGACCGTAAAGAGTTAATCAGTTTTTTATACTACCAGCCATTACTTCTTTGCAAAATAAAACTTTTTGATTGGTTTAATACATGATGAGGGAAATAGTCAAGTGTACCCGATGTACCCTTATTTTTGGATGGTACTGTATATTTTTGGCATCCGCCATGTTAATGGTGTTCGCAGCGCCGCCATCGTTAGCTTCGTGTACAACGAATCATGTATAATCGACCAGTATACGGAAACTTTAACTGATAAACCATTCTGATAATAAATTTGCTCTCGTTTCTTAATTATCTATCTTGAATTTATGTATTTACGAACCCAAACCCATAATATTTCGACCGGTTTACATTTTCAACAAACAAATTATAAAACCTACGCAAATGGCGAGAACTAGTATAAAATACATATTTTAAAGTTACAAAACTGAAAATGTTATTCAAGTATTTAATAGCAGTGTTCCTTCGGGCTGTGATTCGTAATCTAAATCATCAGAGTGATGAAGAATAAGTATGTTTTTTCGTTACCTATTCATTATCTCCATTTCTCATTTTGTGATCACTAAAAACCTTCCTTTTTCCCTTTTGAATTATCCTTTTTGAGTGAATTTCAGAGAAAATTTTAAAATGGCTGACGACAATAGGTTTTCGAGCGTAGAAATTTATCAATGTAGGAGTTTGTTGCATCAAAGGAAATATGATTTTCCTACAAAAGCATGTAATGACCCACCATACTTTCGAAAACAAAAAAAATATATTACATAAAGGATTTGTTTTAAGTAAACATACTACATGTTACCAAGAACATTTTTTTACTTCTATATGATCCATTTTTAATGTGCTGACTATAACACTTGACAATAGATTATTTATAAAATAAAATAAATTAGTTTGCATTGGTCTGCATATGACATTTGCGCTAGATAGTGTTTATATTATTCAAGTTGTTTTCTTGATATAATTTGTAAATCATGATTCAAAAGGATCACGATTAAACTAATCAGGATTCACAAAATCACAATCACAGCCCGAAGGAACACAGCTAATATTTGGTTACAACGCCTTTATTAGTAGTAATATAAGCTTTAATTATGTTAAGATGGGCTCAGACAAGTGATGTACTTGGCCAATACTTGTTAATGGCGTATAGTTACCATCAGAGCTGAAATGTATCTCTATATTTAAATCTTTTTCGGGATTTAGATCATTTTTATGATTTAAGTAATTGTATTTAAAATATTTATTTTTTAAATGATTTAAATATTTTTCAAAATGATTTAATATCTTTCTTCAACGAATCATGATTTAAAACTATTTTAAAAAGATTTAAATATTTTTGTGATTTAAATACTTGAAAAATGTCTCCATTAAATCAAATCATTTCCTAAACAACCTTGTGCAGACTTGTTGATCCGCATGCGCATCTGCATACTGGTACAATTTTTCGTCACTGGTGAGTACTTGTCAGTTTCCCATCGTCTGTCGGAATAAATGGCACAGGTAAAATCGATTACAATTATTGGTATCCTTGACAAGTATTAACTTTGTGGTTGCGCTCCACGAGTTGTACATAATGTGTTGTGCCTTGTTTCTAACCATTTGTGATTTGTGTAGGTTTTATGTAATTTGTTGACTTATAAAGAGTTTGAGCTCGTACGTCTTCTCTTTTAACAAAACTGATGATATCCCCTTCCCTTGCCCTCAAACACAATGAAATAGGTTTCAAGAATGATTTACTAACGATGTTTCTCAACTCGTTAATGAATTTGATTAGCGGTGGCCATTTAAAGTTTTAAATCGCCGGAGTGTCTCCCGCAGGCCTCCTAATGCCGGGCCTGATTGATTGCGCCTCCGGAGTTCACCGGAGTTATATACCGGAGCCGCGGCGCTTTCCGGACGCGGTGGAGGCCTGCTTGTGCTGGTTCTGTTCTGTTCACATGTCTCGTGTGTTAAAAACAGATTCATTCATCATACCGGAACGTGTTCCACTCTACAAACATGGACTTGTAATGACTGAATGAGGGAGAGATGATAATGCATGAGGTTCACATGCTAATATGAACTATGTGGGACAGAGAAAAATAAATATATGTATATCGAGTGTTTGGTCGCGAATTTGGGGAACCGGGTTCGATCACGACCGGCACTAAAAGAAATAGTGTTTCGAATTTTAAATGGCATTAATGTAACGCCCACATGGCACAAATATGTCATCATTACCGAAATCTTTGTACGAAGAAGATTGGCACACCCAGTAATGGGTAATAAGCCATGATGATATGTTTATTTAATTTTTATTTATAATATTTGCAATCAATAGTTTTATTTTTAAATAGGAGAAATAAATTCAGTATTCCTATAGCACGATCTGTGCTTCTAATTGATTAGTATTATGACGTGCGCCCCTAACTTAAGAGTATACGAGCGCCGCTACTGGTAGAATATTCCCGAGCGATGATGTAATCCCCGGCGGTGGAATACCCCATACGCGTTGAGACATGTTAATTACTTCCGGTGGTGTGTTCCTTTGTATTCGATGATGGTCGCGTCGGAAAGTTCCAGAAGGACACTGGGCTGTATAAATACCGTCCGAAGGACAGAGTTATAGTCTGTTATATAGAAGCAACGAGCAATGAACAGTGGGTGATATAAATAAATAGTCTACGAGTGGTTAACATAAATAAATGTAGTTATATAAATAAATATAGTGATATAAATATTGTTTAAATAAATAATCTTAGTGTTTAAGTATTTATTAATATTCTTAGTCTTAAACTAGTGTTTATAATTATTTAATCATATAGTGTTAATCATTTTTATTATCTTTTTAATATTTATCCTAATTATTTATCGTTTAACAAATGTATTATTATTTTAATTAATAATATTTCTCTGCTTTTTACACTTCACCTATATAAATAAACGTTACAGTATTTATATACTTATCATTTCACACACACATACACACACAGACAGACACCATCGTAAAAATGTTAAATTTGTATTCTAGGGAGGTAAAAAAGTAACATCAATTCTAGAAAAAGTCAATTCAATTTCAGCTTCCATTTTTATTAACAAAAATAAACTGGAGCAGAATTAATGTCAAATATTTAAGGCATCCGGTGACTTTTATGTATAAAACACTACACACGTATGTAATTTTTTATATAAAATACATGAATTAACTTTTTCTGAATTTGATGCTTTTTTAAACTTAAACTTACATTTTTTCTGAAAATGAATTTTCGTTTTCAGGAGTTGGAAAGGTATAGTGCCTCCCAATTATCCTACTTCGTATCTCTTATAGTTCTCCAGCTCCCCTTGTTGTATACATATCATATATTTAGTGTGCAGATAGAAATAGTAAAACTACTAAGTTTATTTTTACTAAGTTTAATATTAGCAAAATAGGTACATAGGGAGGGCTTAAAACTTTGAACTATAATTATTTAAATGTGATTCACTTTTTTGTATCTAAATAATAGCACAGTGATTAGCCTGAATCTTTAAATGCAAATAAAATTATCCCTGAACCAAACAGCTACGTGTCCCGTACACTTTATAGGTCAACAGGGAACCATACACAGAAATATTAATCTAACTTTGAAAACTACCCATCCTTCATCATTGCCATGCAATGCTGTGTCTCTTATCTGGCTTAGCTATCCCTTCAAATCTATTGTAATTTCTGTAATGAGGGTATAGTATCAATACGGTAGTGTCCGCGTTAATTTATGCGCACCGGGATAAATCACGACGAATTACCGCAGGCTGATCCAACGTGCTACCGCCCGGGGTTTCTAAATCACACACACGCGCACACACAAACGCGCCACATGAGTAGCCAGTGATGAATAGAGGTGTCAATAAAGCTACTAACGAGAGAAAAAAATTACTGGGTTACTGATTAATCAAGGACGAAAAATGGAGAAATAATCAGAGGCGGATTGTCAGGGGAGGTGGCTTTTCAACGGATTTCAAAACAAATATCGTTTTAAACAATTATTATTTTTCAACGTTTTACAAAAATTTAATTCCATGTAGCCTTTATCATCATCATACCCAATATGTCATTCATCTATTCTGAATCTGACCGATGAGGCTTATTATTGTTGTACGCAGAGAGATTTTTATGTAACCTATAGCCATGAAAACATAATGTAAAGTAATACTTTGTTTAGTTGCTTTTGATATCCGCACTTCATTTGCAATCACTGCTACGTTCGTTCTTCGTTCTTTTATTAAAATCAAAAATTCAATTATTTTAGTTTTCCTTTGTTCTTGCTTAGGTAATATATAATCAACCAAGCAGAGTTGTATTTAATTTTATTTTTTACCTCCCGCTGGTAATGGAGGTATAGGGAACGTGCTAAAAATTGCATATCTCTATCATATATATTTCTCATTCCTAACTTAATGACAATGTCTTGGGTGAAAAATAACAGATTTCACTTCCATCCGACGGTTTGGAAATGTTTATGGGGGTTGCCTAATAGTTAGTTAGAAGTTAGAGTAGGGTTAAATTATATAATAAATTGTTATATTATCATCCTAAAAATGAATAATTTAAATTTTAATAAAAAAAAGTTGAACTTTGTAATATTGTTTTTGGTAAAAGTATCACAAAATTAACTTTGTAAACTCGAAATACATGAATTATACACGAGCTTGAAAACCCACATTAAATTTTTTAATCAAAGAAACTTTGTGTGAATTCATTGAAAACGCGAAAAATGTAAGTTTTTTTGATACAGTACCTATAACACAAAAATACCTTGGAAATTGTCTAGCAAGGCTATTACTAATTTTGTACTGTTAATGAGGCTTAACTGAAAACATTCAGTATAAGGAGTAAGATTTGAAGCAAAGAGTTTATTTATCTTCTTTTGATTCAGAAAAAAGTGTGTGAGCATCTTACGATCCCGAGATCATCTACTTCATTCCCAAGCGGCAAAGTATCGCTTTCCGCAAAATACAATTACAATCTCACTCCTAGCTCATAAAATTCCCGGACTTGATACGTAATATGTGAGTGTTATTATTATTATTACACAGTTTTTTAAGTGTATTAAATATAAATAAAATAATAAATTGATTTTGCAAAATGGTTTTGAATCAAGCTTCATGTGCCTATTTCTGTAACACTTCAACAAATAAATCTGATGTGGCCAGCACATTACCTTCCGTCAATCCTGTGTGTTATGTACAAATTCCATACATAAATTTTCTTGCAAAAGATCCTATATGTCCAGTAAAATTATTTCATAAACAAACTATACTAATTGTACTTGACACTAACATCTTCTTCTTCTATAGCTTTTCCCATTCGTTCGGGGTCGCTATTTTTTATTTTCTTCTTCCACTCATTTCAGTTTTGCATGTCGTCCTTATTCAGTTCCTTTTCTCTCCAGTTTTCCGCAATACAGTCCTTCCATCTTATCTTTGGTCTTCCTCTGTTTCTTTTACGTTTTACTGCTAAGCTATTCATTCTTCTTCCAATATATTCTTCATCTCTCCTCATGACATGTTCAAACCAATGTAATCGTCTCTCTTGTATCTTTCTAGAAACCTTCTATCACTCGAGCCATTTCTTTTATCCTTTAAATCCTTACCTTATCTTTCCGTGTCTTCCCCAATATCTGTCTCAACATCCTCATCTTTGTACGTTGCATCTTGCGTTACTTCTTACGTTACTATTATAAATCCCGCTTAAGAGAGCGTCTCTCAACATACTTTTTAATTTGTAAGTCCTTTTTCCCATTTTCACAGTAATAATAATACCTTGATAATCCGGCATCGCCTCTTTTCTAATAGTGCCAAGCCATCACGGTTCTACTGTAGTGTGTAATCGTTTTTAAGAAATGCATTTCCGAAATTTACATATTCATGTTGGTTATCTTTTTGAGTTAAAAAGAAATGTCCAAAAACTCACTTTGTGTTGGGTTGCTTGCATGGAGTGCAGTTAAGTGGTCCTCTTTGCTTTGCACAATCTGCTTCTAGAGTGGGAGGATTTTTCCACGGATAATTCCCGGCTAATCCCCAAACACGTCAACGTGTGCGACATCCTAATACAGATATAATTGATGGTCTCCTCACATCCATTTATCATCTGTTCGCCGAGCTTCTTTCCTAATACTTTCCCACTAATTCCGTCCTGTAATTGTGAGATTTTACCGGAATCTTAGCATTCCAAACGAGCCAAGGCAACGTATTATCGATTCCAGAAAGCAAGAAGACGTACAAAAGTAAAAGGAAGTTCTTAACAAAAATATAAAATAGATCATCATGCTATAGAAGCGCATTTATGTGTATATAATCTGTTTTTGTACTAGTAGGAGTAAATTCAATATTTTCCAAATACCAACTAAGGTTTAAGCGACTCATTAACTCGTAGGTATTCAAGCATTTTTCATAAATTATCAATTTTGACTTTTTATCATTTTGTGATAACGCCTTTCAATAAATAAAATCTCACTTTAGATATTGAAATCTCGTTACTGAAGTAACACTTAATGATGAAGGTAGAATATACCTATATATACAGGATGTTTCAAAAATATTGTATTTTTTTTAAGGGAATATAGTACTGACCAAAATGAGTAAAAAAGCTTAATCAACATAAGTTCAATTATCAATGGTTTCCGAGATATAAGGTAGTGAAAAATGAGATTTTACGGGGTTTACCTCTGCTATCTCGAAAACTATAAGGGTTACGACTTTGATTAAATGAGACTTTTTGTAACTATCGGGCCTATTCTGTAACTCAATGATTAATTTTTAACAACTATTTAAAAAATCTGTTGTGGCCAGCACAATACCTCTCGCCATTTTAATTTTATGTTGCATAGGGCACGAGCAGTTATGTAACTTTGTTGGCCTTAGCAAGCAGATATGGGGGCCCGTGTCAGAATGATAGCTAGTGATTTATTACAACAGATTATTCTATATTATTATATACTTTATCTCCAAACCTATACGAGGTATAATAAAAAAATTAAATGTGTCAGATTGAGAATTTAATTATCTTTAATATTTGTAGTGACAAATTTTCAAAAAATAATATTTTGAATTTTTTTTTAGAAACTACCACTTCAGGTTGTCTCAATGTTACCAGAACATATTCAACTCTTCCCATTACTGTTAGATTGAGGAATACGTAGTCAAACAGGTCTTTAGTCTTATAGAATTTGAGAAATCGTGTCTCCAACAACCTCACACACACACACACACATCCACACACACACACACACACACACACACACACACACACACACAGACATCATTGTAAAAATGATAAAATCGGATTCTATGGACCTTAAATCGTGCTTATTCAATAAAATCTGGATATGCGATTTTTAGCATGAATACAATACCTCTCTTAGCGAGAGGTAAAAAATTATCCAATAGATATTGATTTGACAACTAAAAATCCAATTTTTTGTTATATATCAACATACTTGATTGGTTAAATTTCTTAACCAGTTACAAAATTAACTATTGAGTTACAGAATAGGCCTGAATTAATCTGTAATGCCCATATTCATGAACAATAGTAAAGTTTCAAAATGGCTCGTTACAATTTTTTGATAAATAGAATCATATTTGACAAATTACATTTGGATTTTTCTTTCTGTGCCAACTTTTTTACTGAATAAAAAATTATTAACCTAAAATAAATATCAGAATAAATTTTTCTCTATTTTACTAAAATATGATATCGCCTGTTTTCATCGGAGATAAATAACTCTCAACAACAAATGTTTAAAAACTAATCGCCCTAATTTAGACACTTAAAAGTTAACACAAATAAATAAAATAAATAAATATATTATCACGGCATATTACCCATTGCTGGATATGCCAATCTTCTTTGTTCATGGATTTCGATAATGATGATCACACATTTGTACCGTGCGGGCGTCAACTCAAAAGTACTCATTGCTGGTGTAGAGAGTGCACCACATATATTACTTTTACTATTTTATTATTGTGTGATTACTGTAATTATTATGTATGTTAAGCAGGTGCTAAAATCGAAAACTTATCACTAAGTGAAAAACAAAAACAGCCACAATGCGTTATATATTTATCTAAACTAATAAAGACCCAAATTTATTTGTTATTGATTTTAAACAAATCGTAACATAACCTAACCTAATGCACAAAACTCACGCCTTGATCAATATTTATTTGTTACTTTTCTAAACACGCTAACATAACTATATAAGGCACTAATATTATGTGATTTCGAACATTGTTCATTTTAAATAAATCTACAATTTTTTCTACTGAGCATTAATTAATTTAGTTAACTAATGGCCATTACAAGTACCATTTGTCCCGAGTATTATGGTTGATTTTTTAATAGTTCTGGAAAGCCAGATACCAACAATCTGCCCTAGTAATATCCGCCATTCGTTATCTGACCTTTTAAAAAACTGTAGCTCTAGTCCATTATTACTGGTACTACGTATCATAGTTCGGAAAATTCATTTCATTGCGCTAGTTTAATGGAGAGATGCATTACAGTATATAACACAATAAACTTTAATTACAAGTGATAAAATTTATTCTGTTGCTACTAAATTTTACTTCATACTCGCTATAAATTCTTAGTCTATTGTAGAAATTAACAATCTTTACCATTAAAATACAAAGTTTAATAAGAATGGGTAGTCAATTATTTTCCTTTACCCCACTGTGTGGGTATAAAGATTTAGGACTGGTTTTCTGTAGCGCCAAAAACAGCAACATCTATGAAGTGGTACCCAAACTATTTATTACTAACCCTAATCAACATGCGACTCAAGTTCTATTAATATTGGTTCAGTAAAATTCTCATAAGGGTGTAGTTTTTTAACCTCTTAGATCTGCCTCGTTATAGATGCATCCATCGATCAGCGGTACGCAATCAAATTTTTTGTTCGCGCAAAGAAGCAAATGATTAGATTGGTCTGTAAAGCGTTTGGAGATGCTTCATTGACTAGTTACCACGTTTTTGGCTACAAGGGCCCGCTTTCTCGATGGGCGAGATGAAAACAAAAAGATGACCCAAAGAATGACCGCCCCGCATCAAGTAGAAACGCCGAAAACATCGAAACAGTTCGACAACTGAAAGTCTGATTCTTTTTCGGGTTGTTGGACCGTGGTCTAAAAAGTACTTTTCCACCTAACGTTTCGCCTAATATTGTGTTAGGCATCTTCAGAGGATTTTTTACCTTTTTTGACCGTATCAGATGATAATGTCAATTCTTGATTTGTTTTTGAAAATTAGATCGAAGATAATTAGGTTGTAAAGCA
This sequence comes from Harpalus rufipes, assembly GCA_951394225.1. Taxonomy (NCBI): domain Eukaryota; kingdom Metazoa; phylum Arthropoda; class Insecta; order Coleoptera; family Carabidae; genus Harpalus; species Harpalus rufipes. The sequence goes on from OX596277.1 coordinate 13,969,500, forward strand.
CCTTTTAGACCACGGTCCAACAACCCGAAAAAGAATCAGACTTTCATAGATCCTGGTCGTGAAGTATTTATTTAGTTCGACAACTGCTGGTTTCGATCGACGTGTTATGGTTAATATGGTTGCAGAGTAGTTCAACATCGATAAAGAAACAGCTGCATTGCATATCATCGAATATTTAAAGAAAAACAAAAGTTGTGCGCGCGCACGATAACGCATCGCAACAGTTGTGCGTCAATTTCTGTCCTCCAAAAATGTCACTGTATAGCATCATCCTACGTAAGCTTCTGATTTGGTCCCGGCTGACTATTGTCCATCCCGAAAATAAAATAAATTAATAAAATCGTGCCGAAGGTATTGACCAACATCCCAGTTTTAGTCTTCCAGAACGCCGAGAATGAACTACTAGAGGACCACGCCCCACGCCAAGTTCTATGTGGATTTATGTAGAAGGAATATATATTGAAGAATATAAAGTGTATTTATAAGGGAAGCCCTAAAATTTTATAGCCACACTATACATATATGTCAAGTACAGTGTAAAGAATATCTCGAAAGAAATGTGACATCTGTGCTTTTGGGATTTGAATCAGGAGGCTAAAGCAAATCGAAAATTAAGGGTGGAAATTTTTCTGATTGTCTTGCCATATCAATTTATTGTTAAAAATGCCAGCACATTACCTTCTGTCAATCCTGTGTATTATGTACAATTTCCAGAGGGCGTGAGCAGTCACGTGATTTTGCTGTCCTTGGTAATCAGATATGGGGCCCATATCAGAATGATAGCTATTAATTATATCCATAACTGACAAAGTCATAATTTTTCATTCCAAATTTCTTTTTTTGCTATTGTGTAATTTTTTTCTCGGCAACTGAATTCCGCAATCCTGATGACAAATAAACCGCATGAAATAAGAAAATCCTGAAATTTTGAATGAAAAATCATGACATTTGTCAGTTATGGACATAATTAAAACCTGTCATTTTGACACGGGCCCCCATATCTGCTTGCCAAGGTCAGCAAAGTCATGTAACTGCTCGCGGCCTATACATCAATTTTCTTGCAAAAGATCCTATATTTCCAGTTAGTGTTTCACAAAAATCAAGAAACACTCTTGATCTTGTCTTGATCTTTCTTGAAATCAAGACAAGACCAAGACAAGAAGTATATTTTATGTCCCAAGACAAGACAAGAATGTATCATCAAGAATCAAGATTTCTTGACAAGAAATCTTGATTTCTTGACAATTAATTATGTAAATCCGCATTTACAATTAAAATATAAAATTTTGTATCTCTGACTATGATTTTCAAAATAAATAATTTTATTGAAATCGAACTGACAGTTGAAGGTATAAGTCTAAATTTTCAGGTAAATATACCTCGTCCTCACTTGTGCGTTAACAGATTGTCTTATGAAACATGATTTTTAATGTACTATTATTTTAGTTGGTTGTGACGTGTCAGTTCAATTATTAGTTTTGTAAACGAAATTAGTAGTTTTGTAAACAAAACTAATAATTACTTTGTCTACGGTTTTTAACGAATGTATCAAAATATGTTAGGTATGTTGCAATGCTTGTATTGAAATTGATCGTTATTATTTGAGCAATTATTAATATTTATTAAAAAATGAATAAAATTATTTTAAAAAAATCAATGGTATGTAAACTAATAATTGACGTCATAAGTCAAAACCAACTAAAATTAGGTAGATAATAATTACTCTTTTAAGAGCTTGTAATTCGAAAACGGTTCGTTTCCGGATATGAATTTATTAGTAAAAGTCAGTCTATTTTACATACCCTATGAAATTATTGCATGTAAATATTCATTAACATTCTGTATATGATAGAACCTCACGGAGGCTATCCCATGGGGAGTTTACACTATCTTTATTTTTAAAACTATTCAATATTATTTTACAAAATTTGATATCTAAGAGTATTCCGATATGTCCGTTTCAACTAAAATGCATACTTTCAAAACAGTGTCTTACTGGAATTAATCCGTAACTTACTTTATGTGAAATAATATTTATTTTACTATTGAATTAAGCAAACAATTTTATATATAAAATAATAAAAACATTTTACTCATATGATCAACCATTTCCTGCGTAATTCAATTTTTTTGATTTTTTGCTCTAAAAACAGCCACTTCCTTATCGCTCTATTGGAATATGTATGCGGACCTTATTTTATTCGTATGCGCGTACAGTTTATATGTTAGAAAATAGATAATAGAACTAATATTTACAATTAAGTAGTGATATTTCTTCGGAAATATCCCAATATCTCGTGAATGGGATCGAATTTCTATATAATAACACTTTTATATAGAAGTCTTTTGTTTATAACTTTTTTTTTTAAATGTAAGATGTACATCAACGTAAAGTTAAAGTTCAAAAACATTAGAAACTATTTTTGTTTAATATTACTAAATACTATATAGGTACATGTTAATTTGGTTTGTGTACTCGTAATGCATCATATAAAATAAAAAAGTTATTCAGTGCCTGTTGCCTTTATTAAAAAAGAAACAGTATAACAATATATTGACAAACTGGCGATTAGACTGTTAATTAATTAGGTTGCCCCCCGAACACCCCGGGGTCCGGCCCTTCACATCGCGACGAAATCATAGTAACATTTAAAAACAGCCAATGGCAGACGCTAACGCTTCACTTGAGCGTTCGGATTGGATAAAGCGATAGAGAAAGGGGATTCCCCTAAAACGTCAAGAATCAAGAAATATCAAGAAATCTTGAAACAAGACAAGAACTAAGTCGCCAAGAAATGAGCAAGACAAGAAATTTTTATTTTCATGTCTTGAAAATCAAGACAAGACAAGAAATGATCGTCAAGACAAGATTTCTGGTCTTGATGAAACACTATTTCCAGTAAAAACTATGCAAATTGCACTTGATACTGATATCTTCTTTTTTAGCTTTTTCCATTCGCTATAGAGGCCGTTGTTTTGCGCGTCCTCATTCAGTTCCTTTTCTCTCAAGTCTTCCGCAATACAGTCCTTCCATCTTATCTTTGGACTTCCTCTCTTGCTTTTATCTTCTTCTACTAAGCTATTCATTCTTCTTCCAATATATTCTACATCTCTCCTCATGACATGCTCAAACCAATATAATCGTCTCTCTTGTACCTTTCTAGAAATTTCTGTCACGCGAGCCATTTCCCTTATCTTTTAATTCCTTATCCTATATTTCCGTGTATTCCCCAACATCTATCTCAACATCCTCATCTCTGACACATTCATTTTCGTTTCCTTGATACTGACATTTGTCAGGCTGAATTATCTGAATATATTAGCATTTTCCATTTTTAGCGTAGCTGGATGATTTAAGAAATTTAATAACTTTATAATTCTTTAACTCTATATCTATTGAATATGAAGTACAAAATGCAATCAAATCGTATAGAGAGTAATATATCCTTTAAAATTTATATAACATTGAATGTCAATAAATGATATTTCAAGAAAAACTGTTAAAACTTGCAAATGAGGGTACTTCCGGTGAATCGATTATAACCAAAATCTAATCACGTCTGCATAAGCATTTAAACTTTTGAAATCGTGGTCTTGGAGTTATGCGATCCGAAACGATCGTCACATACACATACACCCATACACACACACACACACGCAGACACACACACACATACATACAGACATCATCGTAAAAATAGTAAATTCGTATTCTAGGGACCCCAAAACGTGCTTATCCATTAAAAACTCACTATCGATTTTTTTTACTAAAAACAATACCTTCCTTACGTAAAGGTAGCGGAAGGTAAAAACAAACATTAATATTTCAATTTTATTAAAAACGAATAAAATTAAAAAACAACATATATTCCACATATCACAAAATGTTGTAATTCAATCAATTCAAATCCCGGAATTTAAGTATTTTTATCCAAAAAATGTTCTTTTTGATGTTAACTCCATGCTACCAAAAATTTAATTTGACGTAACATCGCTAACAATAGTTATTGACACTTTACACTTGAATATAATATTAATATTTGTTAAATACATATATTTATTACCAATCAATTCACTGAATGCTTTATTTTTAGAATAAATAAAACCTGAAGATATTCAAGTGGGTATAAGGAAGGGGACAAACGCAAAAAGAACTAAAAATTCACACCAATTACCTGTATGTAAAAGCTTAAAATAGGAGTATATAAATAAAATAAATAAATATATTATCAAAGATTACCCACTTGCGTTTTTATTAAACATCAAATCACGGAAACATTACTAAAGTGAAGAGTGACAAATAAATTTTAAACCTTCGCCTAGATTTGAACTTGAAGCGTTAGAAAAAAAATTAATTAAGTTATTAACTTAATTTCTAATTAATATTTGTATTGTTCAAAAATTATTTTTGACTATTCTGTATTAAGCACAAAGATATATAAGAACATTTCTTTCAAAAGTAATCCCACGCTTTTTCTGACAATTAATTTAGGTTATAAAAATAGTGTCCTGTAAAAACAACAATGTCTCATCTTGTATAGTAGGTACCTAGTTTTCAGTTTATACTAAAACTTTGTATTGTATTAAGTAACAAAGTTAATGACTAAAAATCTACCGTATAGTTTCCAACAAATAAACCACAAATACCAGTAAAAAATCTATTCAACTTTACTATTAAACAAATTACATTCTCTGACCAAAAACTAACCTCAAAAAACTACAACTTTACAATCGATATAAAACAAAATCCATGGCAACCAAATAAGACGATACGATACAAGGTAACGGTTGGTTTAACAGGTTTACGTCACAAAAAGATACTGCAATATGTACTTTTATTTCAAAAAATAAAATAAACAAATATATCATCACGGCTTTTTGTCTAAGGCATTACACACATTTCGATAATGACATATTCTTTATCTCTTCGAGAACATACGTTAAGTTACGAGTTACGTGCTGTCAAATGTATTTACTGTAAAGAGAGTATGAAAAAGTGTCCCAATTTATGAGTTAAAATGCACAAAAAACGTCACTAAAGTAACCATTATAACACGATTTCATGCAAATGTAAAATGTAATGTTGCTATGTTGCCAACATTATGATAATTATTGTACAATGTACATGTACAACAGTAACAGTAAATTTGTACAGAAAATATCAGCCTTTGGATATATCGGTCATAGCTCAGTTGATAGAGCGTTACTCCGGCAAAATAATGGTCCTTGGTTGAAATCCAGGTGGCTGACATATCTTTTCACTCTTTCATAATTTATTCAGGCATTAATAATTTAAAATTTTAGGCAAATCCTAAAATTCTTCATAAAAAATAAAATTCAAAATGTAAAATTTTGACTATATATGTATGACGACCTATGTTTTTTTCTTGGGAAAAATCTACGTCACTAAAATGGATTCATAATGAGAACCACTCTTATCTAATTTCTGTTTTAACCGACTTCGTGTCTCTTGTAGTTCTCGAGAACCCAAATGTTGGAGAAATAAACTGGACATCTCGAATGTTAATAACATTTTATATAGGTATAATCAATATAGGTTTTGCCTTGAGTACGGAAACCAAAGTACTCATTCTCAAATCAATTCTCACTGCTGCTGAGTTTTCATCCTTGACATCCTTTAATTACAATTGTATCCACGGCAACCTTCGAAGAATACTTTAATTTCCAGAATGTTATATATACAGGATAAGTGATGAAGCGAAAATACATCAGCATATTTGTATAAGTAGTATTCGGTTTTTCATATAACTGTCAATAGCATATAAAAATAGTAAAATAAGTAAAAAATTCCGGGATGTGAGCTAGAGTTTTGAATTATTTTTTTAAGTGGATATTTTTATTATTAAATAATAAAATAATTTACTATTCATATTAATAAGTATGCAACATCCATTTTTCACATTCGTTTTCATAATTTACTCAATAATACCGAAGTAATCATTATTTCAAAAGAAATGTTTTCTAAAAAAATTACATTAATATTTATGAATTTTGGTTTGCATTTCATCAGGGCATTTTTTATGCACTTTCGATACCATTTTTTTTTATTTTGGGTTTTTTGTCAAAAAATAATTAAAAATAATATAATTTACTAATAATTACTTATACAAATTTCAATTACAATTATTACAAGTATATATTACATATATATATATATATATATATATATATATATATATATATATATATACAGGGTGTCCCTTAACTTCGAGCAAAAACTTTAAGGGCATATAGTACTGACCAAAATGAATAAAAAAGCTTCATCAACATAGGAATGATCTTCAACTGTTTCCGAGAAAAGCGAAAAATCTAAGAAAAACTGACAAAGATAGCGATCGAATAAAATTTTGTCTATGTCAGTAAAAAGACTATAAAAAACAATAAAATTTTATATGAAACATTTTTCTCAATTTCTTATAGTTACGTAGTTATATGAAAATTAAATATTGACCAAGGTCGCCACAACATTTCACTTTTGATTTTTATAAAATAACAAAAGGCCATCTAAGATTACCTCTCAAAGGTAAACAAAAAGTCTCAATTAATCAAAATCGTAATTCTTATAGTTTTCGAGATAGCAAAGGTAAATCTCGTAAAAACTCATTTTTCACTGCGTTATATCTGGGAAACTATTAAAGATCGGACACATTTTGACTGAGCTTTTTTTACTCATTTTGATCAGTATTATATGCCCTTAAAGTTTGTGCACCAAGTTAAGGGACACCCTGTATATACAGGGTGATTCATCGGTCTGTCCTCTCTTTATAACTCTTTTATTTTAAGTCAGATAGAAAAACTCTTCAGATAAAATTTATATGATATATTATTGTCTATCTACTTACTATATGCACTTGTATACAGGCTGCTCCGTTAAAGCGCAACAATATGTAACTTTATATTTCTTAATGGAACATCCTATATATATTTATTTATTTTTATAGTAAATTAGATTTCCTTTAAAAAAGTGTTAAGTAATAAAGGGTCTAAAATTATAAATTAAGAAGTTATTTACCTTTATTCGTTGAATGATATTTTTGTTATATTCATGTTATTATTAACAAAGTAAGCTATGGATAATTTGATAAATTTCGAGCATTTATTATAATTTTGCATTATTTAGTCTGTCACTAAATTTTAATAGCCTTTTTGTAATTAGTGTAATGTTTAAAATAAGTATTAATAAAAAAGAATCAAAATTTTGTATTAAATTATGGTTTTTTCTACTATAAACTACTATTTTTTATGAACGTAAATAACTTCTTAATTTATAATTTTAGACCCCTTATTACTTAATAGTTTTTTAAAGGGAATCTAATTTACTATCAAAATAAATAAATATATATAGGGTGTGCTATTAAGAAATATAAAGTTATATATTGTTGCGCTTCAACGGAGCACCCTGTATACAAATGCATATAGTACGTAGATAGACAATAATATATATAAATTATATTTGAAGAGTTTTTCTATCTAACTTAAAATAAAAGAGTTATAAAGAGAGGACAGACCCGATGAATCACCCTGTATATATATATACAGGGTGAGTCACCGAAATCGCCGTCTTCGATATCTCCCTTGTCGTTAGAAATACAGCATAAGTTTATTAACAGAATTTATTCGTCTACTCAAGGAGCATAACGTAAAATTATTTTCACATATACAGAGTGTTGCATTAAGGCTCGGCGAGAATTGTTTGTCTTTTTTTAAATGGAACACCCTATATATTTTTATATATTTTGAATTGTATTTTATTCACCTATACGAGCATATAAATTTTGTTTTAGTTTTCCACGGCGTTGCCAAGTTATTCCGTTTTTTCTCTAAAAAAGACCGAATACACGCATTGCTTTATAAAGGCTTACTGAAGTTATTTTAATAGTAAGAATTATGAATTTTCTTTTCTGTATAACTGTTATTATACTCCATGTTCTGACATATTATTTTAAATGTAATTATACAGGCTGTTCAATAAAGCGAAACAAATGTGCTGAATTCCAAATGACCATAACTCGTCATTTTCAAATGGAACACCCTATATTTTATTATTCAGTTGTGTGTATTTTTGTATTATCTTCATATGTTATTAAGGGTATCCTATGCCTAAAACCAATAATTTCGGAGATTTTCACCATTTTTCTCTAAATTTATACATTTAACTAAAAATTAAATCTAGCATACCATGGATATTGTTTTTTGAATAAGAAACAATTGTAGTAGTGATAGTATTTTCATTAGCCAGGTTATTATTAATAACAGAGGGATTAAGTAAATTAATTTATTAATATGAGTCTCTCGCAAGAAGAACTTACGAATATGGTGTATGCTGGTCAGGCCAGGAGTCACCTCACGGGCACTCAATGCTGGCGTGGAGAGTGCGCAAGAAGAACTTACGAATATGGTATACGCACTTGAAGAAGCGACAACAAACCTTCTTTTGGCATCAAGAATTTATGCACAACGGTTTCCGGGATGACGACATCCAAATCCGCGTTCTTTTGAAAAACTTAAGGGAAAGGTTTGAAAGAACTAGTCATGTTCAGTACGACAAAAGAGGGTTTCTTTCCGCTTATCCAAGTGCGTACACCATATTCGTAAGTTCTTCTTGCGAGAGACTCATATTAATAAATTAATTTACTTAATCCCACTGTTATTAATAATAACCTGGCTAATGAAACTACAGTCATTATTGCAATTGTTTCTTATTCAAAAAACAATATCAATGGCATACTAGATTTAATTTTTAGTTAAATGTATAAATTTAGAGAAAAATGGTGAAAATCTCCGAAATTATTGGATTTAGGCATAGAATACCCTTAATAACATATAAAGATAATACAAAAATACACACAACTGAATAATAAAATATAGGGTGTTCCATTTGAAAATGACGAGTTATGGTCATTTGGAATTCAGCACATTTGTTTCGCTTTATTGAACAGCCTGTATAATGACATTTAAAAAAATATATGTCAGAACATGGAGTATAATTACAGTTATACAGAAAAGAAAATTCATAGTTCTTACTATTAAAATAACTTCAGTAAGCCTTTATAAAGCAATGCGTGTATTCGGTCTTTTTTAGAGAAAAAACGGAATAACTTGGCAACGCCGTGGAAAACTAAAACAAAATTCATATGTTCGTATAGGTGAATAAAATACAATTCAAAATATATAAAAATATATAGGGTGTTCCATTTAAAAAAAGACAAACAATTCTCGCCGAGCCGTAATGCAACACTCTGTATATGTGAAAATAATTTTACGTTATGCTCTTTGAGTAGACGAATAAATTCTGTTAATAAACTTATGCTGTATTTCTAACGACAAGGGAGATATCGAAGACGGCGATTTCGGTGACTCACCCTGTATATATACAATTTTACAGAGACATTTTAGTGCCCTCTGTTGGCACCCTCATTACATGCAGAGTAGCTTATAGTGACCTCTGCTGCCACTCGGACTCATCCGGGTGTGTCGGATTTTATTAAACACTGACTCGTTTGGGATTCGAACGCTATCCCACGCGCACAAATCTTGTCCCACTTAGGGTTAGCACAAACCCAAAAATAATAACATCAACATTATACAACAAATATTAAAAATATTGGTTATTTCATTTTCTAATTTATGAATATTGATTAGGAATATTTGATTTTTTATTTGATTTGTAACTTTGACGTTTCATGGTTTACAATTTAATAATATATTAAAGAATGAGTTTTATAAGACCAGTTTTTTCGCACGTGTCAAAATTTAGAAAACGAGTCCTAGTGAGTTTTCTAAATAAGTGCGATAATAGTACATTAAAACACAAGTATCATAAGGCAATCTGTTAACGTACGAGTCCAAGTTTGGAAAACGAGCCGCTAGGCGAGTTTTACAAAGGACGAGTGCGTCAACAGGCCTTATGATACGTGTTTTTTATACTATTTTTTCTATTGAGGTATTTTTACGATTAAATTTATTTAAATTGCGACGTCAAATTATGACTAGGTATTTTTTTGTTAGTTATGTTTATGTTGGTAACGCTTCTCGCTAACAATTGAAATTTCATATTTTGTCAACTATTGATTAATTAGTGTATTGCAAGGTGTATTGTATTTATGATTCAAGGTCTGATTCTGGTTGTGAAATTAATATTATATTTTTTTCTAGTCCTATCACCTAAATAAAGTATAAAAATCCATAATTAAAAGTAATATGTTGAAATATTATCAACAACTTACCATTTTGAGGTTACCTGTCATCTGTCAGTTATGAAAGCATGACTACCAACTCGAGAACATGAAAGGCGCCAAAAATAGTACGCTTATAGATCTTCTAAACGTCGTGTTTGCAGTACAAAACAGTGCGTTTATAGAAACATAAGAACACCGAAATAGAAAAAAGTCTTATAAAATGAGTCCTTTATACTATTTTTTATATTTTGCGTTTTTTTTTATACTAAAATATTTTTAAAAAACTACTATATTAAACCAAGTTGATTTAGGGAAATATGTATGCACAATGTTGTAGTTGGTAACTTTGGAATGACATATATTCAATTATTTGAGAGTTCATGTCAATTCTGATTTATGAACTTAAGTTTTAAGAATAATTTCCCAAAACGTACAAAGTCATATTTTTAGGGAATTTATTTTTTTGATGTTATTTTGTTCAGTTTTTCAAACTCTATTCAATGGATATACCGATTTAATTCAAACGGACCTAAGTCATATGCAATTTATGTACTAAACTTTCAGAGTGACTAATATATTCATTTCAAGTTTAAACTAAAATAATTATATAGCGCAAATTTGTCTAACAATGACGTTTTGGAAAATCACTCTTCAGTTGGGTTTCGCAACGACTTCATTATGAACGCAAAATATAAAAATATGATGTGGCCAGCACAATATCTTCCGTCAATCCTGTGAATTATGTATAAATTCCAAACATAAATTTTCTTGCAAAAGATTCTAAATTTCCAGTAAAATTATTTCATAAACAAACTATGAAAATTGCACTTGACACTGACATCTTCTTCTTTAGCTTTTCCCATCCGTTAGGGGTCGCTATTTTTTATTTTCTTTTTGTTCCTTTTCTCTCAAGTCTTCCGCAATACAGTCCTTCCATCATGTCTTCCTCTGTTTCTTCAACTTTCTATTACTAAGGTATTCATTCTTCTTCCAATATATTCTTCATCTCTCCTCATGACATGTTCAAACCAATGTAATTGTCTTTCTTGTATCTTTCTACAAACTTCTAATACTAGAGTTATTTCCCTTACTCTTTCAATTTCGCCTGTATTTAGTGACCAACGCATTTTTCCTGGATAAACAATACACCACAACACCAAAATAATTTAAATATGGCGCTACTATTATCTAAATAAACAGACTTTGTATCTCCTCTCGCGATCTCCATGAACGGACACGTTATCATGAACACCCTGTATGTGCGTTTTTCTAAATATTAAATAAATTCTTCCATTAATCAGTATTCGCAACAACAATATTGAATTGGTAACAAAATGTGTCGCTTGAAATATGTGACAATTTCACGTTGTCCTGGATATCCAGGTTTTCCAGAAACGTGCAATTATCACGTATGTTTCGGATTAGAAGTAATAAATATATCTCCGCTCCAGATAAATCAATATTACAGTCCGTGTCACTCTAACCCGGGATTAAATATGGAAAAAATCTATGAAATCAAACGAGACTAAATTAATGTGGGGCTCTGATAATATTTAATCATAATTTATTACCGCCCCGCAAAAAGAGTAAATCGTTGTTAGCTATCTCCGGAAAAATAAATGAAAATGCAAAAACTAATGTAGCGTTTACATTTCGATAAAAGTTGGAGTCTTTTGTTTTTGTAATAACAGAACGGTGGAAATTAGACTAGTAAAATTTAAAAAGCCATTCTACTTTGAAATGTAATTTTATCTTAATTTGCCTAACGAGATTGGCTTATTTAAAAATTTCCAGTAATTTTCATCTTTGTTTTAGAGAACTCACTTTGCGAGAATATACAGAGTGTAATTCGGAAAATAGGACAGTCGTTTAACATGGAAAATTCATTTTTACCTTCCGTCACCTTTAGGTAAGGAAGGTATTGTCTTTGGTCAAAAATTTCAATGATAAGTTTTTAGTGAATAAGTACGTTTTAGGGTCCCTATAATACCATTTTTACGATGATGTCTATATGTATGTGTGTGTGTGTGTGTGTGTGTGTGTGTGTGTGTATCTGTGTGTATGTGTGACAAAAGTTTAGGATCGCATGACTTCAATACCACGATTTCAAAATTTTTAATTTTTTCGTATTGCTCAAGTTTTGATTTTAATTTATTAGCTAGGCTTAAACAAAAAAATGCAGATCGAAATTTTAGCACCAATATTCATTGTCCTATTCGACATTTCGTTTCGATACGATATTGTCAATTTAAGGAACACTTAAAATTTAAGCGTCAATTGTGAAATGGTCCATAAGAAGCTGGTTCGTAATTGTTAGGCTTTAGGGTCCCACAACTTGCACAACTCGACAGATTGTGAAGAATAAATTTCAAAATATAACATCTTCAGTTCTCTTTATCATATCATGCACTATGGGACATTACTTAACACACTTCCGTAGGTATGGAAGGTATTGCCTTTGGTCAAAAAATTCGATACTGAGTTTCTAATGAATAAACACGTTTTGGGGACCCTAGAATACGAATTTACTATTTTTACGATGATGTCTGTATGTGTGTGTGTGTGTGTCTGTGTGTATGTGTGTGTGTGTGTGTGTGTGTGTGTGTGTGTGTGTGTGTGTGTGTGTGTGTGTGCGTGTGTGTGTATGTGACGATCGTTTCGGATCGCATAACTCCAATCCTACGATTCCAAAAATTATATTTTTTTCGTATTCCTCGAGTTTAGATGCATATGCAAAAGTGATTCGATTTTGGTTATAATTGGTCTACCGGACGTACCCTCAATTGCAACTTTTAACAGTATAACTTGAAAAAACGCAGTTACATATCATTTATTGACATTTAATGATTATAAATTTTAAAGAATATATTATTCTCTATGCGACTGGATTGCAATTTATAGATACAACAAGAACAAAGATATTAAATTTCATAAATTAGCCAGCTGTGCTAACCATGGCAACTGCTAATATATTCAGATAATTCAAATTGACAGATGTCAGTATCAATGCTAATAAAATGAATATGGCAGAGACTAGGATATTGAGATGTTGGAAAAGACACAAAAGTAAGGAATGAAAGGTAAGGGAAATGGATCGAGTGATATAGTTTCTAGAAAAATACAAGAGAGACGATTACATTGGTTTGAACATGTTATGAGGAAAGATAAATAATATATTGGAAGAAGAATGAATAGCTCAGTAATATAAGGTGGAAGAAACTGAAGAGGACCAAACATAAGGTGAAAGGACTGTAATGCGGAAGACTTGAGAGAAAAGTGAATGAGGACAACACGCAAAACAGAAATGAGTGGAAGATGAAAATAAAAAAAACAACCCCTAATGAATGAAAAAAGATGTCAGTGTTAAGTACAATTTATATAGATGAAATAATTTTACTGGAAATATAGGATCTTTTTGCAAAAAAAATATGTATGGAATTTGTACATAATACACAGGATACATGGAAGGTAATGTGCTAGCCACATCATTTTTTTTTTAAATTATAACGTGGAGGCTTTCATAATAGCAGCCTCCAATCGTTGTTATTTCTAAACTTCAAGTATTTAGATAAATTTATTATTTTATTTTTTGTGGTTGTCTCCTGTACGAATGCATTTGATTGAATCCAAATCACAACAGGTCACCTGGGTTCACCAACGACTCTCGTCAAACTTAAAACTTATTCCCATAAAAATGATTCCTGTGACCTGTAATGCTCTTCTGTATATGACTCTTTGACTTTGAGAGTCCATGAAGTGACGCCGTGTAACGAAAACACAGTCAACTGGGCGACGGACAAGTAGCCGTTGCCCACCTGGGCGATAAAATAAATACAGTCCCCTAATTAACTTGCACCATGGTAAACGCCCTTTGCCGTACAAAATATTGTCATTAGCGGAATCTGTAAATAGAAGCAGATTGCCACACCCAAAAAGGGTTAATAAGCCGTGGATAATATATTTTTTCTACTCCTATTTAACAATGTATTCATTAATAATGCAATTTATTGTAAATAATGTTATTCATTACTGGAAAATATTGAGCAATATTAGGTATTACTCAATACTTCTAAGCCAATCACACCTCAGAATTTTCATTACTCAACACAGATACGGCCAATCACATTTCGGAATTTTCATTACTTTACACTACAGACAATTGCCTTCCGTTAAGTGTGCTCTGAAACAGTGATGCGTGCTATTGTTAATTATCTGTCAAAATTTGCTGAAATATCTGTTTATAATAATTATTGTAATTTGTGTGATTCTAAAAGGAAAATATGGATTCCGAAAGTGAACACCATGAAATTTTAACTCCACCAGAGATTGTAGAAGCTGCACAAGTGCATTCCTTAAATTTACTACCGGAAAAATCCAGAAGAAAATATGAACAAGTTTATAAATCTTTTATGGACTGGCGGATAAGTAAAAACATTAACTCTTATTCTGAAAATGTTCTCATAGCATATTTTGGAGAACTTTCTGATAAATATAATATCATATTGTTCGTGTTAATTTTATATTAAATAAAGTTTTAAAAAGAACTGCATTCATTGTCTGACTCATTTGTAATATAGTAGGTACAACATATTTATTTTATTTCATAGTCGTAGAAAAAGTATAGTATTGTATTCGCATGTAATGGCTATTATTCATTCGAATGATTTACATTACTCGCATTCGCTCGTGATGCAAACTTCATTCTCATGAGTAATACCATACATTACATGCTCATTGAATAATATACTATATTCACATTTATATTAATTAATTTTCATATGCATACTGGCAAGTTTTAATATAAAGTACTCGTAATAGGAAACTTTCATCTTTAATTAAAATATTAATACCTACAATAACTTAACAAAACAACAATATAAACTTTTCAATTTATCTAATAAACATTATTTGCAGGAGTATATTGTATACATTTCTCAAAAAGAAAATGTTAAAAAAGCAAATAAATTTGTCAGTATGTTATAATCACATGGATATAAATATACGGACTTTTGTTGACAAAATACATGGGTATTAAAAAAATACATAATCTCCCACTCATTTTAGATATAACGAGGCACTGATGTTTCCAGTATTTATTTAATATAGTAAAAGTAAATCTCTGTAGTTTTACATGTATAAAGATAATTTATAATGTCCGGAAAGTTTGGCTAGCAGTGTATATTTAAAACATTTTATATAAAATGAGTAGATAAGCAATTTCCCTAAACGTCTGTGGCCCGCTTTCCAATTTATTCTCTGTACCTAAGTACACAATGTGCGATAAATCCTAATCATGTCATATTTATTCGAGAGAAGCTTTTTCTTACATCATCCATTTTAATCCGAATATATCTTCTCTATCGCTTCTTTGATTCGGGTTGACATTTGATTTTATTTCAATCAGTGAGCCATCATTTTTCACATTTCATTTATTCTTTGGCTCTCTATTTTTATTTTCACAAAGATGTTTCCTTTCAAAGCATTCTTCTATACTCTTTTCAAAAGAATTCCAAAATATATGAAGCCATTTTTTCGTGGAATAACTTTATTACATAGAAATATTTTCACGTACATTCTATAAAACACATATTCAATGAAAAGGACATAACTACAATTTTTAATTTTAACTAAAGCACACATGCATAATATCGATTTTTCAGCATCAGATTCATTACATTACAAAATTTTATGAATATCTCCTCATATAATATTATTATTATAAATTTTAAAGAATATGTTATTATATATACGAATTGATTGCATTTTATACTTCATATTCAACAGTTAAAACATTATAAACAAATTAAATTTCATAAATCAGTCAGCTATGCTAACCATGGAATCTACTAATATATTCAGACAGATGTCAGTGTCAATGAAACGATAAGACACGGAAAGATAGAGTAAGGAATTAAAGGATAAGGAATAGAAGTTACTAGTAAGATACAAGAAAGACGATTACATTGGTTTCAACACGTCATAAGGAGAGAAGAAGAATATGTTGGAAGAAGAATGAACAACTTAGTAATAGAAGGTAGAAGAAACAAAGGAAAACCAAATAAAAGATGGAAGACTGTATTACGCAACACATGATATAAAAGGAACTCATTGAAAACAACCCGCAAAATTGAAATGAGTGGAAGAAGAAAATCAAGAATAGCGACCCCTAACGAATGCGAAAAGCTAAAGAACAAGATGTCAATGTCATGTGCAATTTACATAGTTTATTTTATACTAGAATTATAGAATCGTTTGCAAGAAAATTTATGTCTGGAATTTGTACATAATACACAGGATTGACGGAAGGTAATTTGCTGGCCACATTAGGTTTTTTTATAATTACATCTGAAAGTATAAGTAAAACTATATTAGTGAAGATCCGGTAAAAAAATCCTATTAATAAGCGAGTTATAATCCGCTTTTTCTAAATTATATTTATAAAAAATAAATGAATATTATAACACTGTACAAGTCTTCATGCTTTATAATAATTGCAAGTGTATTTAATTTATTAAGATATTTATATTCAAATAAAAACTGTTTGAGAATTAGAGTACTGGACTGATAGGAACACCTCCGCTATTTGAATTTCTCTACTTCCATAGATAGTAGGCTACTCTTCGGTATTCGTAAGATATTTATAGGCGGTCTTTGAGTCGCCAATCAAAATAATATACAGGGTGATTTATAACGAGTGTACCAAACTTTAACAGTTTGTGACGGGGTCATTTCGAATAAAAAATGTCATATGAACATAGGTTCCCTTATTTCCAAAATATTTCAATTATATCATTTTATTTCTTTATTAATATTAAGCATACACTTTCACTATTTTTTTACTAATTTCTCTAAATTCTATTGAGCTGTAATCCGTTATTATATAAAATGAACAGGAAACAGCAGTATAACTTCGATTTGCAGAAAATTCGAGTTGTCGATGTTCGACTTACAAAGCTTCTACTGTATATTATAAAGTCTACCAAAATGTCATTCTCTTCTTATTACATAGTAATATTTGAGGCTGTATCAATTTCAATATAAACTTGCTAGCATGCCAGCAATTCTTTGCAAATACTTCACTAATAATTTAAGCTATATTGCCACTCAAGGAAGAGTCGATCGGTGCCGAAGGAATCCGAAGCGATCCGAAGTCGGTGATTTCCCTGCGTTTGAAGTCTTTGTCATCTGCTCATTGATTTTGTATTCGTGTTTCAATACAACACGGCCGCCTGCGTTGGCCTGGTGAAATTTTATGCAATTTGCGTCCTTTTGTAGTAGCAGTGGCCCTAGTTTCGCTAATTCCAAGCCAGGTATGTGATGGAACGTTATTGCTCAACAAAGGAATGTTTGGTACGAATATAGGAACAGGACGAGGTACAGTCAGCGAAATTGATAGAGTTTGTGAATTTTTAATTAGTACACAATGGAACAAAAATTCACTTATCTAGAACACAATACACTTAAAACAGTATCAAACAGCGAATAATATATTTAAATAATTTGCAATTTAGAAAATATTGATGAATATATAAATCTAATTTGCCTAATTTACGAGCTAAAATTAAAATAAACGACCTGTCATTGTACTTTTTGCTACCAAGTTTTTGTCACATATGTCAGTTTACTACATTTAGGGCTAATTTATCAATGCAAGGATAAAAGTGCCAGATATCAGACTTACAGTTAACATTAACTGTCAGATAACTTTATATGATTGTTTATCAATATGAAACTATCTGTCAGTTAAATAACTTACAGTTAATTATAAATTGAACACTGAAATTATAAAATCTTTGCTGATTAGCTAAGGTTCATGTCAAAATTCATGTGTCAAATTGACAAAATATTTAACCTAATAGAAATATAGATCATACATAGATATTATAAGATGGATTTTATTGTTAATTATTTGACAACGATGAGGAACTTTGGATATTACTGAACAAATTTGAATTTAATAACAAACTGCAGAAATTTTATATTTCGTAAAAAATAAGTAAATGTATTAATTAGGTATGAAAATGTGAAAAATCGTTCCGAAAATAACAAAAGCCATAGCATTGAAGCGAAAAAAATAAAAAAATGTTCAATGGTTTATCAATTATTATTGATTTTAGAATTGTTCGTTTACTTCAATTTTTCTAGTAAATACTTTCTCCTCATACAAATGAAATACATCTCATTTACCCTACCCCTATTTGCAGTGTGTAACGTTAATATTCCAATCTCTCGAAAGATCATAGTTAATAGACACGAAAAAATTTGTACCTAGTTTAGCTGCCAAATCATTACCATGTGCACGTTCGTACATTAAATACATATCCTGTAATTTTGAGTTTGTATAACCCTTCATTATTAAAACAAGAACTACTACATAAAGTCAAATTAAGTCCCAATTTATTACGGCCATAATAAATTATAACAGATGCTAAGGAAACGTGACTAAACAAATTAATAACTTGCCTCAGAATAGTGGACATGAACCTACACACACCGACAAAATTAGGGGAACATCAATAAAGCTATGTATTTTTAAAAAAATTGAACCCCCTGTCTTTCATAATTTGTGCTGTTAATTCCACATGTACAACAAATAATAAACGACGATACAATACTTAAAGATAGTCACAACATAAGAATTGATGTTCATTTATCAAGGCGTTACATATTTCGCAGCCTTCAGTTTTATTGAATATGGGTGTTTAATTCGTGTTCACATACATCATTCATTTCGGCTTTTGTTATCGTTTCAAATTTATTCAAATTAAAATTAAAAAATCTGGTGTAACAAACACAATACCTCCCGCCATTTATTTTTTATTAATTTAAATAAATTGCCGCGTGGTCGCGAATCTGGGGATCCCGATTCGATCCCCATCAACGCCAAATATTTCGAATTTTAAATGGCACAAAATTGACCCCTATGGTGGACTCTCACGCCAGCAATGTGTGTCCTTGAGGTGACGCTCGTTAAACATCCGCATGATACAAATATGTCATCATCATTACAGAAATATGTGTACAAAGCAAATTAGCACTACATTTACTAATGCTAGAAATTGTGTATATTAAGTTCCTTTCCATTTAACTATTGTCCTATTTACAATTTTCTTTTTAAAACATTACTATTATTAATTCGAAATTATTATTTGTTGACAGTGACATTAATCTGTTAGTTACATACATTTGAGCTGAACTGTCTAACCATGGAGTTGCATTTAAAGCATATGCTCCGAGATATAATTTTTATATTACTTTATAAATTTATCCATAAAATATATAGAAAAGGTATTAATGCAAAGCTGTAGAAAATGAAATAATATTTAATTTTTATAGTAACAAATTGCGAAAAAATAACATTTAAAGGTATTTTTTGAAGAAAGACTATTTTGATCTTCAAGTAAAGTGCCATTTTTGGTTTTCCGATTAACACCAAAATCTAATGGCTTCCTTCCATAACAGAAAAAGGTAGAAATACATGGTTTCAAAATTTTCTGAATGATTGTATTTGAATTAGAGCGCCTAGAAGATCTACACTCTCTCTCTCTCTCTCTCTCACACACACACACACACACACACACACACATACACACACACATACACACACACAATACACACCCACAGACATGATCGTGAAAATGTTAAAATATGATTGCAGGGACCTTAAAACGTGGTCATTTACCAAAATCTCGATATGTGATTTTTATCATAATCCCTATACCTCTCTTACCAAGGGTAGCGGGAGGTAAAATGTTTAAATAAATGAAAAATTATTCTTTTTAAGTTGTAATAATTAATAATTAAATCATGGAAAATTTAGTATTTAATTAGTCTTTGCATTGTGAATTTGCTGCTACTAAAAAATCATAAAATAATCGCAAAAATATGATTATTTTTTGTTCCACTATTTTTTACGGTGTGCGTATAATAAATAACTTACAGAAAACAGTGTTTAAATGATTATATTAGATTCGTTTCTTGTTTTGATATAAATGAAGGGTGATATATTTCCCAAATATCGCTCCCGATTTTTCGAACATTTGTATCCTGTATTAATTTATATTTATTAAGGATGGAATCTCGGACTTTAATAAACCTGGAGATAAACGACATTTAAACCTCCGTGACGGTATTTATTTAAGTGCAATGATTTTATATTCATATGTCTTATTATTAAATTAAAAGTATTTGGATGATATAGTAGAATTTATTTATATGGCAGTATACACCGGTTATGCTTTTAATAATAATGATGTACGAAGTTGTATTCAAATCTGCGTGTTAATGAATGTTTATGCTATTTCTCTGTCCATTTGCGGAATAAGAAATTAATATTCATTGCGTCCGTAATAAGTCATAATCTACCACTGTGACGTCATTTACTTGAAACAATTGAATGCAGTGTCATATACGTAACATTAATCACTCCGTTAGCAGGCGTAGTACACTAGCCGGAGCTTATTGCTAACTTCACACTTCATCTTTATTACATTACTAACGTTAGCTGCGTTTCAAAATATTACTTTAATTAAAGAGATATACCGTCAAGACCCGATGTGTACCAGTATTAAATTTAAAATTAAAGTGCTAAATTTTATTTTACTTTATTAATTTTGCTTCTTTATATTTATTTAACAAAATGAATTTTATTTTAATATGCCGTGTCTATGTGAAAATATTTAGAAACAGAAACTGACAAAGTAAAAGGAAAAAGCTGTCGGTAACGAGAGAATTAAATTTGGATACCTACTTTTAATTAAAGAAATATTAAATCTGGGATTTCATTAGGTGCTCGTTTGTAACTTTTCAAACAGGGATGGATTAACTTAATTTTAAACAATCTAAAAATATTCGCTTTGCTAATTATCAAACGAATTAGCAAACGTTTTTCTAAAAGTCATTTTTCATTCTTTACATGATACCGCATTAATTACATTTTCTATTCAAAACTTGCTTTATGGATACTAACTTGATAAAATTTTATAAAAGAAGGAGTAATGTTCTGGGAAATTTTAATTCCCTTGAAATAATTAATTGGAGTAGCTACTACATAAAGTATTAATTAGAAATTTAAATTTATTCATTTAATATATTTTTACCTGCTACCGACGAAAAAAAGGCTTGTTCCATTTTTTTTTTTTAAATAGGACATTAACTCATTACTGAATTATCTTTTCCAAATACATTTCAGAAAGCGTCGTTTCTAATTCAGTTTCTCAATTGGAATTCAGAATAGTCGTTTTGATTTCAAAAAGCTTCAGTTATAATTCAGAAATAGTTTTTTATGCATCTAAAGCGGAAAATAGTTTATCGCTTAAGACTTTGAATGCCGCTGCCACTTATAAGCGACAGCTGAAACATTGCGAGGTGCCACCGACGCTTATAAGCGTTATAGTCGCATTAATTCTTTCAGTTGTCCTGTTTGGTTGGGACAAACACTTGTATATTATATGTAAGCAGGCACTCGAGTAAAGGTATGTACGACGCAGTTCGAATTTCTCACGATTTTTGAACTTTTTGTGATAATTCAAAGTAACAACGCTAGGGCAGAGCCTACTAGACCAAAAAAGGAATAAATAGTGTAAACTTAGAGACGTAAAATTGTTACAAATTTTACAAAATAGTAACAATTTTTAAGTTTCGGAAATCAGATGACGAGTGGTCAGAGTCGGACTCAGTAGGTCGTATGCGTGAAATGAAAACCCAGTACTATACTTCATTTCACGTAAGAAAATAGCGTTGGTTTAGATAGGGATATAAATTCTGCCCTTTGATTGGTCGGAATGCAAACCAAGGTCACAAAAACGAAAAAAACATCATTAATCAGTTGTAAGTTATCAAATAAAATCTACAGAATTCTGTGTTATGTACAAATTCCAATCATAAATGTTCTTGCAAAAGATTTTTAGGCCAGTCGTCAGGAAGATTAACATCGTTTCAAATCGAGAAAAAGTTTTAACTATTGGAATAGGTTTATTGTAGGCCACTTTTAGACATACTCATTTATCTCCCTCGCGCACCCCCCCAATAACTCGATTCTGGATAGTCCTATAGATAGAATTATTTTATATGCTGCCATCCCTGATGCCCTAAAACGTGCTTATTCACTAAAAACTCACCATCGATTTTTTGACCAGACAATATCTTCCTTACCTAAAGGTGACGGAAGGTAAAAAGTATCTTCAAGTTTCAGAAAAAGTAACTTCAATTTCTGAAAAATAATATAAAAAATTCAATTTACCTTTTCCGACAACAAGTTTAATTTTTCCGAAATTGAATTTCCTTTTTCTAAAATTGAATTTATTTTTTCTGAAATTGAAGTTAAAAAGATCTAGATCCTTCGGATTTTTTTATTAAATTAACATTGTTTCGTTTAATACTTGTCGCTTATGAGCGTCAATGGCAGTAAGAAATGAACTACGAGGTTTAGTGCCACCGTCGCTTATAAATGTCAGTTTTTATTTTCAAAAGGCACATTTATTATGGTATCTGTCTATTATTTAAGTTAACATGCAATCAATTTAAAGCAATAGTTTAATCTTTATATCAAAAATAATTTTTGGGATCAAAGAATGTTTACATTAAAGCGGCATCCAACATGTTAAGGACTAATATTTGGAGTTGTAAGATACGTAAAAGGTATAATTTTCAGGAACTTCTAATTAACATAGGAGTTGTATGTTTAAATATTGTTTGCTACTTGCGAGACAAATTTTCGAAAACGGTATTTACGTTGAACTTTGTAGAAAAATGTTTACAATCAGAATTATTTATACTCAAAAAATAAGAATCTTTAAAACTATATTATTCCAAAAATAAGCAAAATATTTTTCTTAAACTTTGTCTCCTTCTATCCCTTATTCCGGACATTAATATAGGAGTATACGAAGGAGATATTATGATCACACCAAATTTTACAATCTCATATATTATTGTATTCGTAGATAAGCACTATATGAAGTCTTTGCAATACGATAAAACAAGTTTTACGTTTATGTCTTTGAGTATCTGAAATACTACTTAAAGAAGCATATAAAATTTTGTATTTAAATTCAGATTTTTAATATCACGATATCATCAGCTTTTGGTAAGTTTCGTTGAAAGTGGCTGTACATTTTATATTTAGAGAGAAATTTTATTTATCGAATCGAAATAAAATATCATACATAGGCTGTCAACAAATAGTTTTCCTCGTTATGAAATAATTGAATAAATAACTATAAACGTTAATATGATAAAAATATTCATAGTCGTACATGCTTACTCATTAAAAACTCGCAATACGTAATATTACTCGTATCTCTCTTACCTATAGGAAACAAAGGTAAAAAAAACTACCCTGTTAATATTGACCTCTGTTTCTATTTCAGTTGGCACCTTGTAATGTAAATTTCTAATTCTATGTTTTATGTTCTTGTTTGCATATTTATTATTATTAATTATAAAGGCATCAAATTTTATAAATCAACGAGCTATGCCAACCTTTGGAAACAGCTACTATATTAAAAAAATTCTAACTGACAGATTTCAATGTCAATAAGAAGAAAATGAATGTGGCAAAGATGAGGAAGTTGAGATAGATGTTGGGAAGACACGGAAGATAGGGTAAGGAATTATAGAATAAGGGAAATGGCTCGAATGATACAGGTTTCTAGAAAAATATAAGAGAGACGATTACGTTGGTTTGAACATGTCATGAGGAGAGATGAAGAATATATTGGAAGAATGAATAGCTTAGTAATAGAAGGTAGTCGAAGCAGAGGAAAACCAAAGGTAAGATGGAAGGACTGTATTGCGGAACACTTGAGAGAATAGGAACTAAATGAGGACGACACGCAAAACAGAAATGTGTGGAAGAAGAAAATAAAATATAGCGACCCCTAACGAATGGGAAAAGCTAAAGAAGAAGAAGAATATGTCAGTGTCAAGTGCAATTTGTATAGCCTATTTATGAAATAATTTTACTGGAAATATAGGATCTTTTGCAAGAAAATATGTATACGAGTATATTGGGATGCAAAAATAGATGGTTCCCTAGTAGGTATCACCACAGATTATAAGGCAAATTGAAATACATATAAACAAAATATTGCACAATGCCATTCATACGTGAATAGTACTATAGGTCATTAGATTTAGATGAAAACATAAAAAAGTGCTAAAAGTAAGCAAACCAAAAAAAGTTATTCATAAAATTAAGAAACTAAAAAAATACATTTTCGTCTATATCTAGTGACATATGCATTTCTAAAGTAGACTCCTAAAAGAAGTTTTGTCAAATTTATTCTTTTACAATCTATATTTGCATACTCCTAGTTTTAATGTTGTTATTCTTGATTTAGAAAAATAACATAATACGAAAATATTTTCTTTGTAACTTATTCTTTCATAAGGAATTCATGACAGTGTTTGAATGGGATATAAGTTCGATGTAAAATTGTTTTTCAAGATGGTGTTCTCCGTGTTGGAAGCAATTTTGGTTAGAAAAACAAATGACATTCTCAATGTTGTTTGTGAAGTGTGCAGGTGTAAATATCTCGGGAACTTTCTTCTCACATTCTACTCTATGCCGCAACACATTTATTTAAATTATTGAGAACCGTTTCCTACTCTGTACTCCGTATAAGTAAACTTCAAATGAGTTTTCACATTCTCTACTGCTGGCGCATTCATTGTTGTGTTACTGTACGAACTTTATTGGTTGCGCCGTACTTTTTATCGTAACGATTGAAATATTATAGTATTATACACTCGAACATCAATTTTTGATATCTTTCTAGTTCTGTTTTTCCAACAGTTCAAAGTTCTGTATAAATCATAACAAAGAAATATATTATGTCAAGTTTTCACATTTATTTTACTTCACAGTCTCTAGTATGGAATAGAGGTGAGGTATATCATAAAATTTAAAATTATAAGAGGGTCACGCTAGAATTACTGAAACAGTTATTTTAGCAATTTAGCTATCATTTGAAAAGAGGTTGAGAAATTTGAGTTAGAACTTAGTTAATAAACCTTTTAAAGTATCGTTGTGACTAAAAATTAAGAATTGATCAGAGTTCATTCCGAATCATAATTTATTATGATTTCAAAAAAGATTTTAGTGCTTATGAGTTCAAAGAAAGATTATATTAAGCTTTTAATGAACTAGCGTCTTCTTTCGCTACAATTTTTATAAAGACTTTGAAATGAAAATGATTATTGTTCAGCACCAAAAGGAATAGGATGTTCTCCTTACAGCTATTACCGAAAAAAAAACATTGCTGCTGTTACGAAAATAATCGCAGAAGACAAAAGAGCTACTTATTTGTATTAAGTGTGGCTATATATTCTAGGATTTCCCTAAATAAATAAATAAAACAAAAGTCGTTATATCAACAAAATCACAATTTATTCGTCAATATATATTTCTTTTAAATCCACATAGCCCTTGGCGCAATCCTCCAGTCCACCCACGTCGTTCTGGAAGACTAAAACCGTAATACTGTTCAATATCTTCATCATGATGGTTTAAGTTTGTTACATCCTCAGCTTCAATATTAGTTTGGGGAAGGAAAATAGTCACAGCCTGGGCTAAATCAGAAACATACGTAGGATGATGCAACATAGTAACATTTTTTAAGGACAGAAATTAACGACGGGAACGACTGTTGCTTTATAGGTCGATGCGTTATCGTCCGCCCGTACAACTTTTGTTTTTTCTTTAAATTTTTGACGATAGTCAATCCAGCTGTTTTTACCTCTCGCTAAGAGAGGTATTGCATTCATGCTAAAAATCACATATCCATATTTTATTGAATAAGCACGTTTTAAGGTCCCTACAATCCGATTTTAACATTTTTACGATGATGTCTGTGTGTGTGTGTGTGTGTGTGTGTGTGTGGATGTATGTGTGTATGTATGTAGGATGTTGGAAGGACGATTACTCAAAAACTATAAGACTTAAAAATTGTTTAATTACGTATTTTCCAATCGGACATTCATGGGAAGATCTGAAAAGGTTTTGGTAACAATTGGACAACCGGAAGTAGAAGATTCTTGAAAAAAAATCTTCTAAATAATATTTTTTGAAAATTTTTCTTGGTAATATTAAAGAAAATTAAATTCTCTATCTGATACATTTAAACATTTTATTATATATTCTATGGATTTAGAGATAAAAGAAATATAATAAATAAAATAACGTTATAATAAATTTTACAGCCGAAAGGATGCCATGGAAAATAGTTGACCAGTTGAACTGTTTGTAACTGACAGATAAATGTCAGTGTCAGAAATTCATAGATATTACTAAAGAGTTTTTCTGGGAAGTACATATACATTATATTATTTCTTAATGTATTAGTAGTAAAATATTTAAGATTATAGGTCTATTACATATATCCTTCAAAAATACGGTCAATCCTGACAATGAATTGGAAACATTTCGAAAAATTAGAAGAGGACAAAATTTCTTCATATAATGAATTTAAAATTAAACAATCTAAATATAAGGAATAGATATATGTAATATGTAAGTACAATTTTTGGTGTAGAATGTAGGTATACAAGAAATGTTAAATACAATAGGGCGCCTTGACAAGCAGATATGGGGACTCATGTCAGAATGATAGCTAGTAATTATGTATATAGATGTATCATAATTTCTCATTCTAAATTTAGTGATTTTCCAATTCCATATGGTTTATTTTCCTCGACAAGTAAATT
Source organism: Harpalus rufipes (assembly GCA_951394225.1). Lineage (NCBI taxonomy): Eukaryota > Metazoa > Arthropoda > Insecta > Coleoptera > Carabidae > Harpalus > Harpalus rufipes. The sequence continues at coordinate 13,996,406 of OX596277.1, forward strand.
CCACACTCCTGGTGACAAATTAACTACATGTATTTCGAAAATCTTGAAATTCTGAATGAAACATACTGACTAATTATCATTCTGAAACGGGCCCCCACATCTGCTTGTCAAGGCCAACAATGTAACATGACTGTTCGCGCCCTATACTTATGTAACCAAAAAAGGAAGTGGCGAGAGGTATTGTGCTGGCCACAACAGATTTTTTACTCTTAACACGTCGATCGAAAGCCAACATTTGTCGAACTGCTTCCATATTTTCGGCGTTCTGCTTGATGCTGGGCGGTCACTCTTTTGGTAATCTTTGTTTTTATCTCGCCCATCACGAAATTGCTCTTGCCAGCCACATACGTGGCAACAAGTCAATGAAACATCTCCAAACACCTTTTAACCGAAACAAATGGTCTCCCCATAGAGCTCCTCAAACATGGGCCAGACTTACTCTTTGAACTCCTTGCGTATGTTTTTACCTGCTCTCTAAGAGGTGAGGAACTACCCTCCGAATGGAAAACAGCATACATCTCAAACCTGCATAAAACAGGCGACAGAAAACAATGTTCTAACTATAGAGGACTGCGTAACAAACTCCATTTCTAGGTTATACGGGAAAATAATTAAAGAGCGAATAGAACAACAAATTATAGATGAAGAAGAACAAAATGGATTTCGGGCTGGAAGGTCATGCTCGGACAATTTTTTCTGCCTAAAACAGTTACTGGAAAAAAGAATGGCCAGCAAATTAGAACCCCTCATGATTTTCATAGATTTGAAAAAAGCCTATGACAGCATCCCACTCAGTAGATTGTGGCTTGCAATGTCAGAGAATGGTGTAAGTGATATTTACATTCAAGCTGTAAAAAATATGTACACAAATACGACAGCATTAAGATCGGTAATAAATTATCAGAGAAGTTCTTAATTACCAAAGGTTTGCGACAGGGGTGCGCAGTTGCTCCGACATTGTTCAAGATATACTTGAACTCATCCTTAAGACGATGGAGACGTACTTGCCGAAATATGGGAATTTCTATTGATGATGACAAACTCTTCACCTTACACTTCCCTGACGACCGGTCATTTTTGCAGAGGATGAGGATGATATAAGCCACATGGTAAGAAAGCTGGACAAAGAGTACCAGGGATGGGGTCTAACAATTAATATACAAAAGACAAAATATTTAGTAGCTGGTGGTGTCAGTCAAGATCTAGTGTTAGATCAAGGAGTGATTCAAAGTGTGAGCCCCTATAAATATCTAGGAGTTAATATAACCAATGATGGTTCCAGCAAAACAGAAATTAAAAGTCGTATCAGCCAAGGAAAGCTAGTAACAAAACAATTAAATGGAGTATTATGGAGCAAACAAATCAGAAAAGAAACAAAAATCAGGATGTACAAAACTATTGTAGAGAGTATTACGACCTATAGAGGAGCTAGTATCAATGGAAATGGGATTTTGGAGGCGTTACAGTAGGCTGACATTATTAGATAGAAAAAGAAATGAAGAAATACGGGAAAAGATGGAAATAGATACCACCATAAATGATACCATTGAAGCCAAAAAACTAAGGTGGTATGGACATGTATGCCGTATGGATAACAACAGATGGCCAAAGAAGATGATGGAATGGGTACCGGAAAACAGAAGAAAAAAGGGACGTCCCAGAAAAACATGGATAGACGGCGTCATAAATGCAATGTTAAATAGAAACTTAAAGGAAAACGATTGGAGAGACCGAAATCGTTGGAAACTAGGATGCGAAAAACGACTTTAAATATTGTAATTAAATCGCAATATATATATATATATATATATATATATATATATATATATATATATATATATATATATATAAATGATTAGATTGGTTCTTTGCATAACCGAACACAAAATTTGATTACGTACCACTGTTCGACAAATACATTCATGACGAGGCAGATTTAAGATGTCAACAAACTATACCCATAAGAGAACTGTACTGAAATAATATTAATAAAACTTGAAGGCGATGTTGATGAAAGTTAGTCAAAAATAATTTGGATGCCGATTTATAGATAGCGCTGTTATTTGGCGTTACAGAAAATCAGGCTTAAATATTTGTAACCACACTGTGTAGAGCAACAACTGAAGAATGGATCCTCGCTTATTAATAGAATCAAACACGATCACCTGCATTTTAAAAAAGTTGTTAGTTGTTTTTGTTTGCCATGTTAACTTTCTGATTTCCAAAACGCCGGATATGTAAGAATTTACCAAGGCATTTTAACAGTTACAGTTATACAGAGAAGAAAATTCTTAATTTTTACTATTAAAATAACTTCAGTAAGCCTTTATAAAGCAATGCGTGTATTCGGTCTTTTTTAGAGAAAAAACGAAATAACTTGGCAACGCCGTGGAAAACTAAAACAAAATTCATATGTTCATACAGGTGAATAAAATACAATTCAAAATATATAAAAATATATAGGGTGTTCCATTTAAAAAAAGAGAAACAATTCTCGCCGAGCCGTAATGCAACATCCTGTATATGTGAAAATAATTTTACGTTATGCTCCTTGAGTAGACGAATAAATTCTGTTAATAAACTTATGCTGTATTTCTGACGACAAGTGAGATATCGAAGACGGCGATTTCGATGACTGTATAATATATTTCTTTATTTCTAAATCTATAAAAGATATAATAGAATATTTATCAGATAAGAGAATTTGATGTTCTTTAATAAGAACAAAAATTTAGATGATTTTTTTTAGACTGCTATTTCCGGTTGTCCAATTATTACCAAAATCTTTTCAACTCTTCCCATTAATGTTCGATTGCGAAATATGTAGTTAAACAGATATTAAGTATTATAATTTTTCATAAATCATCCTTACAACACACACACACACACACATCGTCGTAAAAATGTTAAAATCGGATTGTAGAGACCTTAAAACGTACTTATTCATTAAAATCTGGATATGCGACTTTTAGCATAAATTCAATACCTCTCTTAGCGAGAGATAAAAAACATTCAATCTTGTAATACGATATATGTAATAGTTTGTTGTAGTTAGTACCTAATCCTTTTTTTAAAATAATTAAAATTAACCTATAAGATAACTAAACTTATACACTGTAGCTTGAATAAGTTTTTATTTATTTGTGCTTATTGTATATACTCGTACAAATAGTAGCTTCAGCCTATATGCATTTCATATGCATATAGGTTGAACCATTGATAGACATTTTTCAACAAGATGATGAAACTATCTTTCCCGATAGTGTTTTCAGGCTAAAATTTGAATCCTTCCTATCCATCTATTCTGCATCTTTCTTTCCCTTGCTATGCTATGCCATATCCATTGTTTGCCCCTCTCTGGCATAGCACATATTGACAGGCAAGTCCATTAAGGCGGGCGCTAAGGGGTGTCCGGGACGCAGATAAAAAGACGCTCGGAAGACGGGTGGGGGGAGACGCCGACGCGCGGCCACTCTTCATCGATATGACAAGCCAGATGATGAACGATGATGCCGAGATGGACCAAGAAAGCCAACTAAAGCGGGATATTTAATACGACCTACACTGCTCCATTAACTCGCAGGGACGGACCCAAGTTTTTTTCCACAAGATGTTTTTAAATTTTGCGATAGGTTTCCGGGTTGACATAGTTTATGGAGAGTTTTTAAATTCTAAGCAGTACTCTAATATAAGCAATAATTTGATTAGCAGTAATTATTCCAAATATTTGAAGAAGAAAGGATTGTATTATTAATTCCCTCATACTAATAATATATAATTATACACCAATTGAATTAAAATAATATTTATTCATGAAAAGAAAGTTAAATTCTTTGAGTGAATAAACATTCTTAACTCACGTCGTATATACAATATTTTATTCAATTTTGACGAAAAAATAATAAAAAACCTGATGTGACCTACACAATACTTCCCGCCATTTACCTATGGGGTCTCGTTGCCGCGTGCCTGATGTCTGGTCGCGAATCTGGGAAATCTGATCAACGCCAAATTATTCGAATTTTAAATGCCATAAAATTAACCCTTGTGGTTAACGCCCGCATAATACAAATATGTCATCATCACTACCGAAATGTGTGTACAAATCAGATTAGCACACCCAGCAATGGATAATATGCCGTGATAATATATTTATTTATTTCATTATTTAAATACATACCTGCATATTTACTAATGCTAGAAATTAGTTCCTTTCCATAAAACTATTGTTCTATTTACAATTTTCCTTTTAAAACGTTACTATTATTAATTTTAAATGATCATTTTTTTGACAGTGACATTTATCTGTTAGTTACATACATTTGAGCTGAACTATGTAACAATGGAGATGTGTTTAAAGCATAAGCTCCGAGATATAATTTTTATATTACTTTATAAATTTATCCATAAAATATATAGAAAAAGTATTAATGCAAACCTGTAGAAAATGGAATAATTTTTAATTTTTATAATAACAAATTGCGAAAAAATTACATTTAAAGGTACTTTTTGAAGAAAAACTATCAGGTCCTTATAGCTATTGCAACGAAGTTAGTGACAATTTAAAATAATTTATATTGACTTATGAATATCATGGAAATTTTATTCTTGAATTCTAAAACTTGCTTAGTATAATAAAGTATAAAATAACAATGTTACTTACATAGGTACCACTAAACGATATGTCAAACAAAAGATGGATGAAAGAACACAGTGAACAAATGTACTCTGGCTCAACGTTCCAATACACTCCGGTTAGAATATTAACTGTAAGTTAAATAATAAACAATACTGAATCGGATATTGACATTTTGTTTCTATAACTAACATTTAAAATTTTAATCGGAGATTGCAAAATTGGCTGTAAAGCATGCCTTCGCTCTGCAAAATTTCAAGATTATGGAAGAGCAACAATTTTTTTTTACTTCTTGACATACTAGTACTAGGGATGATTGCAACATCAACGTAAGTCGTACAAATTTATATACAAGGCTTAAAAAACCTGATTTGCTCTCGACTTTGAGAGGGAACAGATACATATGTATTTGTTTTTTGTAAATTTTTGTGCGACGTTTGTAAAACTGAATGTTTAAATGAATATATATACATGAACTTATGTTTATGAATCTGTAAAATCTTACTTATAAGTGTGATAACGTCCATGTTAATTTAATATGTACTAAATTGTATTCGAATGCTTGATGGAGGAATAAGTGTATATCGAAACGTAATCTGTTTTAAAAGAATAAAAATTGTATGACTGAAATTTTGAGTAATTGTAAACTTCTAATCTAGCCGAGATATTTACCACATTTATAAAATAACTATACTTGGGTCAGTTTCGCAATTTATTTTATTATATAATTTTGCCAGTTATGCAATCAGAAGTACAGAAATTACTTAAGGCACAACAATTCATCAATGAAATTCTAACTGTTGGCCATCCATTCCTAAATTACTCTTGTATTGTAATGTATACTAAACTTATTTACATATATTACATATATTTCATAACATGTATTCCTTTTATCTCCCGCTACCCTTGATAAAAGTAGTTATAGGGATCGTGTTAAAAATCGCAAATCGAGATTTTGGTAAATAAACACATTTTAAGGTCCCTAGAATCATTTTTTTACATTTTCACGATGATGTCTGTGGGTGCGTGTATGTGTGTTTGTGTGTGTGTGTGTGTGTGTGTGTGTGTTTGTAGGTAGGTGTGTATATTTATGTGGATCCTCTTTATACTCTATCTCAAATATTATCATTCTAAAAAAATTAAAACCATGTATTTTTACTCTAAATAAATACATTTAAATTACATTTTTTCGCGATTTATGTTATTATAAAAATTTAAGATTATTAAATTTTCTACATAAATGCATTAATACTTTTTCTATATCGATGGTTTAAAGCACATTTGTTGTATGTCCAGTTTTCTATATTTTGAATAAATTGAAATTTAAAATTTACTTAAGAGTGATAATTCACCAATGAAAGATAATAATTTATTCACAACAATGTCCGGATATACAATATCTGTATACTACATAATACGAAACCATTAAATGCACATATAATTTAAGTGACATGCTACATACGTGAAGTTAAAATGAATAACTATGGGACATACAATAATTGGAAATTATAATAAATTTCGTTTTGTAGACATATAAGGATATACTATGTTTGTGCGGAACAAAGATGTAGTCATATACAAAAATTATATAGTAAAAACTGGAAATAGGAAAAAAGTGGACAAAATAATTGTGCTTTAAACCATCGATATATTGTATGAATAAATTTATAAAATAATTTATTTTACACACCCCGGAGTATATGTTATAAAGATAAACATATCTCCTCTTGGTTACACAGTTCTGATCTCAAATTTATGTAACTGACATAAATGTCACTGTTAATACAGTAATCATTTCAAATTAATAATGATAGTATATTAACAAGAAAATATTATAGTATGAATTTATAAAATATCTAATCAATAAATTAATTTTCATATGTTTGTAATTGAAAAGAAATTAGCGTCACTATCACAAAATAAAATCGATGTAAGATGGAGAAAAAATATGGATAATGCATAATGAAATGGAACAATAAATATATCATGCAAATAAATTTAATGCAGTATTAGTAAATATGTAGGTATGTAATTAAGGTAACAAAAATTAAATGGCGAGAGGTATTGTACTGGTCAGATCGGAATTTTTATATCTGTTTCATATTTTGGAACCAAACTTACTCAATGTTTTAAATAAGTATAAATAATAAATTTGGCTTCACACAATACTAAATATGTAGGTACTTCAAAAATTGTAAATTATTCTCGTAAATTTTATGCATAGAAACGAATATTCTTAAAATATAAAATAAAAGCTACTAAAAATAATATAAATTATATACCAATGAACAAAACCGGTTTTAGTTAAAATTTTCCATAGATATTGAAAATTTCCGGATGGTATATTTAAACACTATTATTCAGTATTATCAATTTGAAACAAAATTGCATTTTAAATTAATTAACTACCAGAATACTAAACATATCAAATGAAATTCTTTCTCTACATTTATTTATTTTTCGCTTTTACGCTTTGTAATACATGATATAAAATCTGATGTGGCCAGCACATAACCTCTCGCCGTATATTTTACCTGGCTGTATGCATAAAGCAAAGAATATTTTTATAAATACAAATAATATATTCATATAAATCTATGACGTATAAACTTCTTTATTATTCAATAATAGCATGTCTCAACATGAAGATATTTTACCATAAATTATGTTACAATAAATTACAAAGTAGAGTTTACCATATATAAATATTAGGCTGGTAACTGCAATTTTCAATTCGAACAACGTTGTTTACTTTCTCTTCATATTCTTCTAGTAAAAACATTAATTTTGGGCGGTCTAAAATGTATATATGGATTGTGCATCTATTCTTACATATCTTCTTTTACATTTTATTTTTTCATACATGTTATATCTAAATAACACTAATTCCCTTTAATAAAGTGACGGATAGATTGCACTCCGATTATTCTTATATCGATGTGTAATTTTGTCAATATTTACAACTTACTTGAGAAGAATTTGATAGCTTTTTCGTAATTCAAAGTTACTCTAGTCTATAGTACTGGTGTACATTGTCCCATAATGTTTGAAACAAATTTAAGTCCTTCAATCTAGACTTGTCATCTCCATAATAGTCACAGATCAAGAACTAAGGGATTCTCCAAGTACATTTTTCTTTCATTACTCATTATTTCTGACACTGACATTTATCTGTCAGTTACAAATAATTTAAATTATCAACTATTTTTCATGGCATTCTTTCGGCTGTCAAATTTATTACAACAGATTATTTTATATATTATACTTCTTTTATCTCTAAATCTATGGAATATATAATAAAATATTTAAATGTATCAGATAGAGAATTTAATTTTCTTTAATATTACCACGAAAAATTTTCAAAAAATAATATTTAGAAGATTTTTTTTCAAGAATCTTCTACTTCCGGTTGTCCAATTATTACCAAAACCTTTTCAGATCTTCCCATGAATGTCCGATTGGGAAATACGTTGTTAAACAAATTTTAAGTCTTATAGTTTTTGAGTAACCGTCCTTCCAACATCCCACACACACACACACACACACACACATCCACACACACACACACACACACACACACAGACATCATCGTAAAAATGTTAAAATCGGATTGTAGGGACCTTAAAACGTGCTTATTCAATAAAATCTGGATATGCGATTTTTAGCATGAATGCAATACCTCTCTTAGCGAGAGGTAATAAGCGGTGATATTACTATATGAGGATGAGATTTTTTTTTGTTTTAGACGTTGTATTAGTCGCTGATGAAGATGAAATGATGATAGATTTTAACCAGGAACCCTCAGTGCGTGAAAGTGAAACGATAGCGATACCACTACTTCACCTGTGTAGGCTATTAATTCTACTCTACATTTATAAACTTTTTTTTTAAATTGACAATAATGTCAGACTGATGATATAAAAAAAAGTCTTTCAACTTAGGACATAAAATGTTCTTCTTCAGTTTTAAAAAGTTGTGTACAAAATTTGAACTTCAACTATCTATTTCGAAATCTTGTAAAATAGTCACCACATTATATTACCATGTCTCAAATACAGTAGTAGTGGTGGTAGTAGTAGTTAAATTGACAATTATCAGTGCTTAGCGTTCTCTGAATGGTTTGAAATCTACTACAAACTTCCTGTCCCTTGGAGATCCTGTAGGTTGATAATTTCGCCCCATTAAAAGGCAATTAAAACTGTCGTTACCCCATGCCCCGAGGAAGAGTTTAATAAGTAAATAAATCATCACGACTTATGACCCATTTCTGGGTGTGTTAATCTGCTACTCGATCTCTGGTCTTTACTATATGGATAGTAAATAAATATAACTTTAATAAAATTACGAAAAAAAAAATGAAACCTTACCTAGTACGGTACTCTCGCCAAAGAACTAAAACAGAAATTAATAAAATTAGTGAAATACCTATGCATGAATTATATACGAAAATAATAGCGTACAGCGTAAAAGGTTAATATTGGCAGAAAGTATGATTATTAGCTGCCATTACAACAAAAACAAATGTAGTGTTAGTATATTTTTCACAGTCAATGAAATTATTTATATATTTTAAGTGCTCGTATATTAATTTTAAATAGCAATTTGTTTAAAATAGTCTTATACACAAATGAAGCTATTTATTATTATTATTATTTCCATGTACTACAAGTATATAGCTAATAAAATACTACCAGAGTAATATTAAATGTATTTTTATGACTTGTTAAAATAAATTAAGGTTCATAATTATTAAATGTGAAATGGCATATACGATATATGTATGTACGTAAACTTTATTGACTGGGACGTGTATATTATAAGACATTATATTTAATGCGTGTGCCAATATGTTCCTTTCTATTTGTATTGTAAAGAGCGATATCATGATTAAATATTTGAAATAATTAATATCGGTCTTATTCCAACTATGTCATATCACCAAAGTGCTCCTACAAGTTAATATTATTGTACAATCATATTGCTCAATAAATTGATCGTATAATCACATATTTCATACAAAAGTTAATTTGGACTGACTACAAAATATGTACGAAACAGAAAGGACAATCCTCCCTAACTGTATGTATGTAGGATATGTATGAAGAATGAAACGCCTATAAATGCTTGTTTTCTTTTTAAGCTTTAAAAACTACATTTTATAATGACTATTTCACTCATATATTTATAAACCAATCCAAATTGAAGATTGTACCTAGTTACCAAGTTTCTTTCGACAAAACACCGTCACAAAAAAATCTAATGTGGCCAGCACATAACCTCTCGCCGTATATTTTACCTGGCTCTATTCATAAAGCAAAGAATATTTTTAGAAATACAAATAATATATTCATATAAGTCTATAACGTATAAACTATGACTCAACATAAAACAATTTTCACATATACTTACAAAATCTATAAGATATTTTACAATAAATTATGTACAATAAATTACAAAGTAGAGTTTACTATATATACCTGCTGGTAACACGGATTTTCAATTCGAACAACGTTATTGTTTACTTTCTCTTCATATTCTTCTAGTAAAAACATTAATTTTGGGCGGCTAAAATGTATAATCTGAATTGTGCATCTATTCTTACATATCTTCTTTTACATTTTATTTTTTCATACATGCTGTATCTAAATAACACTAATTCCCATTAATAAAGTGATGGATAGATTGCACTCCGATTATTTTCTTATAACGATGTGTAATTTTGTCAATATTTACAACTTACTTGAGAAGAATTTGATAGCTTTTTCGCAGTTCAATGTTACTCCAGCTACAGTGCTGGTGTGCATTGTCCCATAATGTTTAAAACAAATTTAAGTCCTTCAACTTAGACTTGTCACCTCCATAATAGTCACAGATCAAGAATTAAGAGATTCTCCAAGTACATTTTTCTTTCATTACCCATTATTTCGATGAGATACATTTTTTTCTGTATTTTACGTTGCAGAGTGGAGACCATTAATAGTATTTCTGAAGGGTATGTGTAATATACCTATAATTTTAAATATTTAACTATAAATACAATAAGAAATAATATAATGTATGTACTTCCCAAAAAAAATCTTCAGTAATGTCTCCGGATTTCTGACACTGACATTTATCTCTCAGTTACAAACATTCAAATTTTCAACTATTTTTCATGGCATCCTTTCGGTTGTAAAATTAATTACAACAGATTATTTTATATATTATATTCTTTTTATCTCTAAATCTATAAAATATATATAAAAATATTTAAATGTATCAGAAAGAGAATTTATTTTTCTTTAATATTATCAAGAAAAATTTTCAAAAAATAATATTTAGAAGATTTTTTTCAAGAATCTTCTACTTCCGGTTGTCCAATTATTACCAAAACCTTTTCAGATCTTCCCATGAATGTCCGATTGGGAAATACGTTGTTAAACAAATTTTAAGTCTTATAGTTTTTGAGTAACCGTCCTTCCAACATCCCACACACACACACACACACACACACACACACACACACACACACACACATCCACACACACACACACACACACACACACACAGACATCATCGTAAAAATGTTAAAATCGGATTGTAGGGACCTTAAAACGTGCTTATTCAATAAAATCTGGATATGCGATTTTTAGCATGAATCCAATACCTCTCTTAGCGAGAGGTAAAAAAGATTCGTATCCTTCGACCCAATATGATGCTGTATTTTTGCAAGTAAGTGAGTTTTGATAAACGACTTTTTTTGACGTTTTAATAGTACCTAGAAACATATTGTTTATATACTTGTAAAAGTGCGTATATTTTCAGAGTTTCCAGTTTTTATTAAATGAGTCGAATCCGACAGGAATAAAAATTTAAAGATTTTTGTAAAAAAAAAATCAAATTATTACCTGATATTTGTTTTGGAAATAATCATCCGAATACCATTCGTGGTTAAATTTTATCCTGGCAAAATTTTCCGATTGCTTTACTCCAGCTTATTGCTAATTTATCTCATGACATTGATCAAAAATCACTCGCTTGACAGCTCCTGATTTTTTTTGTCAATGCCACTCGATAAATTGCTAGGCAACCAGCTTTCATAACAATCTGAAAAAAAATCCGGCAAAAAATTATCACTTATAATATTATATTATGAGATAAAAGGAAATTACAAAAATTACATTTTACTAATTCCTAAAAACACTATATTTTATCACAATATGAGATAATATAATAAGACAAAATGATACCTAAACATAGTAAGCTGTCCTGTCAATGAATCAAAAAAAATAAAACCGAATATCCTGTTTTAAAACTATCCCGATATTCATATATTATCAGTTTTCACTGTTCCAGAATCAAGATTCGATGCATTTCGATCCGATTAGTTCATTAGATATATGGTCTAAGAACGGAAAACGGATGAATTTCGGTTCTGAAATACAATATGGATAGTTGATAGTTTTGAATTCAGAACTTGTTAATTTATAATCAAATAACTGAGTACCCGGATAATTATTAAACCGGAATCCGAATCGAATTTAACCTAAACCAATTCCCACCACTATTGTTGCCGTCAAATAAATATGGTCTGATGCTAAAAAAATTCCCTTCTCCACATCTTGTCCCTTGGCCTACGGTGTTGCCGCTTCTGCATACCTCTACCATTTTCAACAAGGCTCCTGAAATGGCAACAGTGTAGAAATCTTGAGTCTATACTTATTTCACTATACTTAAAATGCACACTTTTTCCTAAGCAACTTAAGATATACTGAAAATTTAGAAAACTTTGATGAAATTGGCAATAATCATCAATAAAATAAATTGAATTTCGATCTTATATAAGAGTTAAGGAAAACAACTTTACTGGGCATCATTAGCGAAAACTTCTTCTATTAGAAAATTCCTTCTACCATCCCTGTTCCATCTGTCTCCACTAATGGATAAGTGCAAGTGATGCTGCAGATGGAGAGAAATATTTATTTTCCGTAATTGATGCCTGCACCGCTTCGGAGGTGTCACGTTTCACGCGTACGTCTCCACTCACGCTAACAGCTGCCGACGTGAGGATAACGTGAGATCCACAGGATTTCCAACCATCCTACAACATACACTAAATGCGCAGGATTTTACTCGTACTGATGGCAGGAAAGAGTTCCTTCACTCGTATTCTTTCAAGTAATTTGTATTAGACACGTGGGGAATTATATTAGTATATGTGGAGGATAGGGTTACACTTACAGACGAGATAAATCAGGTTCGATGTTCCTGTTTCTTCCCATTTGTGTAATAATGGAAGATGAGCCATACTCGATCAGAAAACTAAAGAAAGTGGCTACCAAAAAGGTAACTAAAAATAGAAACAAATGCCTATTTTTTAATTATTTTTCAAACTATAGTTTAAATTACAAAGTTGCTTGCAAACTTTTTATGTAAAAAAATATTGTTGATACTTTAAATGAAAATATGTATTGTAACCTTTTCTAAAAGTAATTTAATACTTGCAATATCATCAAAATTTAACCTAGTTATTATTATTTTTAATTTGTAAATCTTTAATTATCAAGTTTAGTTATCTATGACCAGTGACGGTTTTACGCACAGGTGCTGGAGGCGGCCGCCTCGGGCCCCCTAAGCCTGGGGTCCCCCAAACAACAATAAAAGTTTATATTGTGATTTAGAATCAATTTTTTTCAAATGTTTAAACGATTTTAATTTTATTTTCAGATTACTAATAAGTAATGCAACTGGGGAACGATCTTTTTCCGTTCTTAAAAGAAGAAAGAATTGTTTTAGCGCTATAATTTACAAAAATTATCTACAATGCTTATAGAAAATGACATATGCATTTAATTTATTACTAAAATAAATAATTAACTATATACAGGCTGTCCAGGATCTCATGAACCTGAGGAGATATGAAGTTAGTTAAATTAGATAAAAGTTGCCCCATTAGGTAATTATAGGGGTGTTTTGTTTATCCGGAAATAATTAATAGGTTACTAGATATAGCCAAATAAAAGTATAAATTTATGACAGTTTCATGGTTTTCAAGGGGATCTTGTAGCTCAGTTGGAAGAGCGCCCAATTAGAAATTGGGAAGCCCCTGGGTTTATATCCCAGTGAGGTCTTCGTTATTTATATTTTTTTTTTAGTTTTTATTTTTGCAATAACGTTGATATATGGAAAAGTTCTTTTCAATGGTGATACGTGATACTCATTTTTTTCATTTCATTACTATTGGATATCTAGTTATTTATTTTTATATGGACGCCATAATGAAAACTTACAATATTGAAAAGATTTCTTTAGATATCCAATGATGTTCATTTGTTTCAAACAGCAAAAATACAACATTTATTAAATTTATAGTTTGAAAACCATGGTTGTGACAATAAAATAAAATACATAATTTATTTATTTTTGTAGGGCCCCAAAAATGTGTAACGCCTCGGGCCCCTTGAAAGTTAAATTCGCCAGTGTCTAGATTTGTACCGTTCTTGTTTGAGTCAATATTTTAACGTTTACCTGATGAAACATCCATTTTTGACTATTTCGAACAAATTAAACTGTCTAATGGCGTATTATGGTCAACACTTTAAGTCCTATATATGTAAATAGTGAACAAATCTCACTCTTATATAGGTATAATTTTATAAGAATCATGGAAAATAGTGTACCGTTTTTATTTATATGGGTGAAGTGTACAAATAACAGAAATATTATTAATTAAAAGAATACGTTTATTAAATGGTAATTAAATATTAAAAATATAATTAAAAGATAATAAATTAAACTAACACTATGATAAACAAATATTAACACTAATTTAAAGACTAAGAATATTATAAGACACTTAAGCACTAAGATTATTTATTTAAACAATTAACACTACTATTTATTTCACTAATTACATTTATTTATGTTCAATTGTCGACTGTTGTTTATATCCCCAACTATTCACGACGCTTATTTATATCAGACTTCTTTACTCGTTGCTACTACATTACAAACTGTGTTCCCTGGCTTTGGCGACGGGTTATATACCTGGCGACTTTAGTTCTAGAACCTCCTGGAGAACTTCTAGAGGTAAACAGCATGCACAATAGATTACGTCACCGCGACCTTTCCTAACAAGTTCGAACACGTCCGTGTCGGGCGCGACTCAACAATAGATTTGTTTTGATCTGTTTTTTTACAGATTTAGACTTACAGTTTTCATCATAATACAGTCATAATATTCAATAAAAACTAAAATTAAACTAAATTTAAAAACTTTTATTAAGTCTTTGGCAAAAATAATCAAAAGCAAATGAAAGGTCAGGTCTAAATATGTATTTCCTCAAATAAGGGAATTACAAATATCATGACAAACAGATAATGTTTAGAGTATCATAATCTTAAAATATTATTGACTATTTAACTGTAGTTATATTTTTTAGGTGAAAACGCAATTATTTGGCATCACTGTAAAGCTAGTTTAAGTTACTTTAAAAAATATATAAAAATAAATATACCATTCTATTTAAAAAAAATAACAGAAGTAGAATTCAGGACCTTTTCACACCAGAAAGTGGCTTTTAAGTTCGGCCCCAACTTTATAATTTAAAATATAAGACTACTACAATTAATAATACAAAAAATAGCCATATGTCCATATTTTTTCAATCTGCCTGTATATAGTAGAGTAGTATAATTTAATCCTCAACAGATTAATTATGTATATTCTATTTCGTATGATTATAAAAATATGCAATTTTATTATGGTATTAATATTTTACATAATTAAAATAAAAATGTAGTAATTAAATATGAATTAATTATTTTCAGTTTTATTTTTATCAATCATTACTAACTGAGAAGAATATTATATTTTTTTTTAATTCATTTGGTGTCACACGCTCCATTGAAATGAGCACCGAATTTCAGACTGTAGAGTCTTTACCTAAACTGACAGTTGATTGAACATGGCCGCGGAGAAGAACGTTCTGTATTGTTTAAAAACTTTTTTGTGAATAATGTGTTATTTTAACTTTCGATTTAGAAAAATAAGTGTTGTACTCGTAAGTTATATATGAAATACTTGTGTGCAAGTGACTAGGACAGATAAATTGTTTAATGTGGCCGAAGAAGGATGAACAGATATGCAGGTTAGTAGCTTTTAGAATAAATTTTGTATAAAAATTTGCAATATGATACATTTCGACTAATTAAAATAAATATTGAGCAACTTGTCTGTGTACGAAGTATACAAATGTTTACCTCTTGGTTCGGCATAATCTATTTCATAATCATACGACTATTTGAAATAGGTATACGTTGTATTTTTAATCACAAGCTTTTAACAAGCAGTGTAGCCGTTCTTAGTGTAGTTTCTAAAAAAAAAATTTCTAAATATTATTTTTTGAAAATTTGTTACTACAAATATTAAAGATAATTACATTCTCAATCTGGCACATTTAATTTTTTTATTATATCTCGTATAGGTTTGGAGATATAGTATATAATAATATAGAATAATCTGTTGTAATAAATCTCGTTGCCCGAAAAACAGTTGCGATATTTAATTTTTTGTAATTGACAAATAAATGCAAAATGTCAGTGTCAGATTTTTCTGGGAGGTATGAGTACATTTAATATATATATTATTGTATTATTAATTAAATATTTATTTAAATTGCAGGTATGTTAATATTACATATATCCTTAAAATTTACCGCTAATACCGTCAATGAATTTGAAGTATTTTGAACTTATTAGAATAGTAGGATAAAATTTCTCGTAGAACGAAAGAAGAGAAACAATTTCAATTATTTGTGTGCACAAGAAATGTTAAATTCCTTACTTATAGGGCGCGAGCAGCCATGTGACTTCGTTGGCCTTGGCAAGCAGATATGAGGATCCGTGTCAGAATGACGGCTATAATAGTAGTTATTTACATAGATGTCACAATTGTCATGTCATAATTTTTCATTAAAAGTTTCATAATATTCTGTTTATTTGTCATCCATTAGTATGGAATATACTTGTCGAGGAAAATAATCCACATGGATTTGGAAAATCATAATGTTTCGAATGAACACTTATGATACTTGACACCTATGTATATTACTAGCTGTCATTCTGACAAGGGCCCCCATATCTGATTGCTAAGGCCAACAGTCACATAACTGCTCGCGCCCTATGCAAGATAAAATGAAAATGGCGTGAGGTATTGTGCTGACCACAACAGATTTTTTAATTCGGATACAGGGTACGGGTTTATTCTTTGAGACCAAAAAAATCCGAGCTGCAAGAAAGAGTCTGTTGCAAGAATTTTATATGCCTTCTAAGATTAAATTTAAAATAATTTTATTCTTCAAATAGCTTCAAATTTGAAAATATCACATAATATCCATTAGATATTTTAGAATTAATTATTAAAGTTTGAGTAATAATTTGAAAAAAATATGTGAATTAAAATAGAATGTGACGATATGACAAAGTATCGCCTACTTTTATTTCAACATATTATACAACATAGGTGATGGACAAATTGCTTTCCTATTGACTATATGAATGACGTGGTGTATGTAATTTAACATCGCAAGAATGGGAGGTTACTTTCCTTATTATTATTTCTTTTTATTTAATTATTTATGAAAATGATTTTTTTCTATTACTGTGAAAAATATTGCATAAACTTTCAGTAAAAATACTTCTTGAAAAGTCTGAAACCAGCTTATTGACTTTGTGGGATAACCCTGATTAGATTAATTTTGTTTCTTATTTCTTTTATCTTTTATAATAAAAAAATTATATCATTACATGGGCGACTCGTTAATGAAGCTGCATGGCCGCGCACCACTACCAGAAAACGGTAACAATAACTTCTTATTTGGTATAATAAATTAAGAATATAATTTAATTATATGTATAGTAAAGCATAAGGCGGTTGTATTATAATGAAAGTAGTTAATAGTTATATATAAATATTTAAACTAAATGCAAGATGTTCCACCGTGCTGAATTCTTGGCCGCTCAGCGTTCTGTGGCTCGCATTGCTATGACAACGTGACGTATTTTGTTTGTGTCACACTGTAGGCTAGCCATGTTTAGTAGCGCTATGTGGTCGCATTTATTTTGCGGCTTCGGCTGAGTTTTAAAATGAATACCTTGTTGTAGTTTATAATTGTTTCGCGGTACCACAAATCACAAATAAATTAATATGGCAGTGAATAGAGCTAATGTTTTGTTAAAAACGAATTTTAATCGACTTTCTTTTGAAAATAAATTAAAAATTAATAAATTGAAATTTGAAATTAATACAAATTAGTAAGAAAAAATCCCAGAACAGAATATTGATTCGCCATTTTTCAATTTATAATTGCGAAAGACAGAAGAGCTGAATTTACTTTTAAGAAGTAATTTTTTCATCTACTTGCTCAGTTTCGATAAAAAAATGTATTCTTATTTTTTATCTTCCGTCACCTTTAGGTAAGGAAGGTATTGTCTTTGGTCAAAAAATTCAGTGATGAGTTTTTACTGAATAAGCATGTTTCAGGGTCCCTATAATACGATTTTACCATTTTTACGATGATGTCTGTATGTATGTCTGTATGTGTGTCTGTGTGTGTGTCTGTGTGTGTGTCTGTGTGCTGTGTGTGTGTTACAAAAGTTCCGGATCCCATAACTTTAATACCACGATTCCAAAAATTATAATTTTTTCGTATTCCTCAAGTTTACATCCAGAAGAACAAGTGATTAGATTTTGGTTATAATTGGTGAACCAGAAGTTGACACATTTGAAGATTTAACAGTTAAATTTGATTTATTGACATTTAATATTATTATAACTTAAAGAATATATTATTCTCTATACGATTTGATTACATTTTATACTTCATATTTAATAGATACAGAGTTAAAGAATTTTAAAGAAATTAAATTTTATAATTCAGCCAGCTATGCTAAACATGGAAACTGCTAAAATATTCATATTATTCAAATTGACAGATGTCAGTATGAGTAAAAAGTAAATTAATGTGGCAGTGATGAGGATGTTGAAGTAGTTGTTGGAGAAACACGGAAAGATACGGTAAGAAAATAACTCTAGTGTTACAATTTTTCTAGAAAGATACAAGAAAGACGATTACATTGGTTTGAACATGTTATGAGGAGAAATGAAGAATTATATTTGAACAAGAATGAATAGTTTAGTAATAGGAGATTGTAGAAGCAGACAAAGACCAAAGATAAGATGGAAGGACTGTATTGCGGAAGACTTGAGAGAAAAAGAACCGAATGAGAACGACACGCAAAAATATCGACTCCTAACGAATGGGAAAAGCTAAAGAGGAAGAAGACGTCAGTGTCAAGTGCAATTTGAATAGTTTGTTTATGAAATAATTTTACTGGAAATTTAGAATCTTTTCCAAGAAAAATTATGTATGGAATTTATACATTATACACAGGATTCACGGAAGGTGTTGTGCTGGCCACAACAGATTTTTTAATTATTGCGCACCTCTGATTGACAAGACACGAGCCGCCACTGCTTCATTATTATCTGTCTAAATATATTTTGCCGTTTGCTTCAACATTGTTCGAGTCGTTGTCATCGCATTGGAATCTTCTCATTACTGACATCAATTATAGATCGAATTTCTATTCTATATTTCAACTTTCAATTACATTGGCCCAGTTTATTACGGAGTTAATATTCGCTCGTTCCTTTCAGGTGTATCACATTCCTTTGTTATTTTGTTTGTGTTGTACCTTTTGTTCGGCGGTAAAATTTTTGTGTGTTCTGTTTTCTCGTGTATTTTTTTGCCGTTTCCAGGAAACAAGCAAGATATCGTCACGTGCTTTTTCAAGCTTTCGTGAGCTTGGAAGCACTTTCTCGGGGGAGTATTAAAAATGAGCCGTATATATTATGAAAAATGTATCTTTGGTCAGTGCAGTTCCGGCTAAGTTCATATGTTAGTGTTAGCTGAGATATCGTACGTGGTTTATGGGGGAAACAAAGTTGTTTAGCTTCCCATAGAGTGCGCCCATTTTATATGAAGCACAAAGTGAAACACTAAAAATATGACAGAGTAATTTAATACACTCTGCACTTTTCTCACACTTTCCAGAATTGGCTGCACTTTTTATTGTACGTAAAATGAGGAATTGATATATGCATAAATAAATATTGTAAAGTAGAAATATTTTATAAAATTTAGATAATAACATCGGAACCCTGTAAATTATATAGGTGTGAAAAGAGAAAATAAGTTAATTTATGTAGTAATTCCAAATGTGACAGAATACAACCGAGAAAAGAAATGAACCAATAAGGTAACAAGGGATAAAACGAAATAAAATTGGAGACACATCTGTTATGCGCTGTCTGGAAAATTACTACTGGAAGAAATAAATTTATGGAGACTAATTTTCTAAATATAATAAGGATATTCTTCAATTTAGAGTGACATATATTTTACGTCATATCCTGTTTTTATTTTATAGAATATTTTAAAGCAAAGTTCATAAAAATATGTTTTAATTAAAAACATGAATGATTTTATAAATAAATAAATGTGCGCAGATATAAGTAATGATGATGACATGTATGTACCGTGTGGGCGTTTACCAAGCATCATCTCACGGGCACTCATTGCTGGCGTACAACGTACACCACAGGAGTCACTTTTTTGCTATTTAAAATTATTTTATCTTAAGTGAAGAAGTAAAAAAAAAAGTATAACTAATGCTTTATTCCTAAAATACAGTCTTTTATATTAAAACTAGACCTTATTACTGTATGATAGAGACTAAATTTAAAATAAGTTACTAGTTGTTAAAATATTCAGTTTTTAATGCTCTTAATATCTACATCACACAATTACTCTATTCCGAATTCATACTACTTTCAAGCTATTTGATATCGCCTATTTAGTCCGGAATTAATTCCCAAGTAAATGAATGTAGTGTAGTAAATAACGAAACAACAAAAGTCAACCTTATATGTAATACTCGTGTCGCCATGGAGAACACTAGTATTTTACTCTGTTTTCGCCAGGTATCAATAAATCTTCGAATTTGAACAAAAAATAATATAATTTAAAACCAAATAAATGTATTTATTTGATTTATATTTTAATTTTAATAATACTGACACTACGCCTAAAACATCTGTAGGTATAACCTTATCTAAAAACATTTATGGCCAGTTGCACCAAAATACCTTATAGTACATTAAGATACAAGTTTCATAAGACATGATTTTAGCTCACGCGTCTTTGTTAGAAACGAGCGGCTTGCCGCGAGTTTTCTAACGGGACAAGTGCGCTGAAATGTCTTATAAAACGTATATTTTATACTATTTTTTCTATTTTGGTCCTTTTGTCAAAAAAATATTTACAAATATACGTGATTTCATTTTTAGGAATATTTTAATTTTTATTTGATTGTTGATAACAGTAACAGTAACAGTGATTGATATTCGTAACTATGATGTTTCATTGTTATTGTTTACAATTTAAATAATATTTACTTTCAAATGACAAATGTCTAGAAATGTAGGTACTACGTACCAACCTAACAGAAATTAGGTTTGAGTTCTTTTAAGAAGTACTTTATGACATCCAAATGGGTTTCATAAAGTACATATTAAAGAACCAAAATAGAAAAAATATTTAACTTGGCTTAAATTCACAATTTGCATAGAATAAGTGTCACAGTTTCAATTTGCATTTTGTTGTTTAAACCTAATTTAAAATTTAAGCCTTATTGGTGCAATTGACCATTGGACCAAACAATACACCAAAGAGGTTCCCAAAGTAAATTTAAACTCACATATTTATATACATAGGTATCATTTTATGTGACTCCAATTATTTGCGAACTCCACTGTTTGAGAATAAAATGAGCTTAGCATCTGCATCATAGAATATTATATAACAATTAAAACTTTGTACAACTACAGATCACTTTCAGTTTATATGAAGTTTTATAAATGAAATAAAAATAAAAATAGTGGAGCCATTAAGTATGCGTAACGTTTGATGAGCAAATATATTCCATTATATAAAATCAAAATTATATTTTTAAAAATATAGAGTAGCAATACTCATATGTAATCAAAACAAACAAAAATCATCTTTGCTTCACGTTCTTTACCAAACTTTTTTCTCATTCATACTCAAATTCAAAAAAGCAATTGGTCATAATATACATGATATATGTACTTACTTCTGTCTATCTTTGTCTTATGTTACTACCTAAAAACTATCATTTGGTTTATTGGTCTAGTATATTCGATTACACCACCTACAATATCATGTCAAAAGGAAAGTTCAAATGAGTTATTTTATATTCTACGGCAAAAGTATAATTTGCAATATTTTGTTTAAAAATTGATGTGCCAGTAGATTGGATTTTTAACTACAAATAATTAAGGTTAGGTGAACTATCATAAAAAAAACTTTAATAGTAAAATCAGATACGAACATAAAGGAATCTACAATATTACAATATACGAACCCAGGCTCATTAATAGTTCGAACTGTTTACATTTTTAAGTAAATTTACAGAATCTACACAGATGCTGAGATATTTATAAAAAATAATTCTTTTGACTACTTTAAAATACAGACGTTAAACTTACAATCTACACAAAAGTGGAATTTAGCTTCTTCGCACCTAAGTATACTAACTAATTATACTAACTAGACTCAAAGATAAATAATATAATATCATTTGGAGCGATGACGGTAAATTTGACATTTGTGTTCTTGAAACGCAAAAACGAGTTTCGCCTACATTTTTAGATATTTATCATAATGATTGTTTGGTCAAAATAAAATACAAGTTCTCTTTTTATCTGAAACTGTATATCTGGAAAGGGTGTGAGTAAATTACATGTTATTGATGGCATTTTAACTCGATAAAGTTGACATATTCTTGAAGAAAGTTTTTTACCGTCGATCTTAAATTGTGAAACGGCCGAAGGTGATTTTATCGTCCAGGAGGATGGTGCACCGTATCGTACGGCAAAAATTATTCGAACATAGTAACAGAAGCATGAAATACTACTATTAAAATGGACATCTTCTAATCTAGATTTATTTCCTACAGAGACCTTTTGGCATAATGTGAAATATCAACTTCGTAGCAATCCAGCATAGTATTTGATTAAAAGGTGCCTTGCAGGACATATGGGATAAGATTATGTAATAAGGCTTGCGAATATAATTTCTAGTAGAATTAAAGCTGTTATTACTAATAAAATCTCGAAGACAAACAAAGTAACTCAATATTAAATGCCGGCCGAACTATTATGACCAACAGTTGGATCACACTCTTTGTTATACCCATAATTTTTGTTTAAGTTAAATATAACATTCAGTATTTGTAAGTTTAAAGTTTGTATTTAAAAGTAGCCAAAAGAATTTTGTAGATTTGTGTAGATTTTATATTTTATTAATGCCTTTACTTAAAAATATAAGCCGGTTGAACTATTATGAGCCTGGCCTCGTACCGTGTCTCACTCTTTGGGGCACAACAGCAATTTTACTCGTGTATTAGTACTAGAGCACTTTTAGAAGAAAAGCGCTTGTATAAAGCGCGCTTTTATATTGTATTACTTTTTTAAATTAATTTATGCAACGTTACAACGTTCGTGCCTAAATTTTAAGTGTTCCTTAAATTGACTATCTTATCGAAACGAAACGTCAAATGAGTAATTGAATATTGTTATCAAAAGTTCGATTTGCAATTTTTTATTTAAGCTTTAGCTTAAAATGTTAGCGCAACTAGGAATGATACATTTGTTTTTACCGCAAAGAGAGGTATTGGATTCATGCTAAAAATCGCATATCCAGATTTTAGTAAACGAGCACGTTTTAAGGTCCCTAAAATCCGATTATAAAATTTTGTCGATGATGTCCGTGTGTCCGTGAGACGTTTTCTCAAACACTACAAAAGTTAAGACATGTTAAACGAATTCCTCAATCTAATATTAATGGGAAGAGCTGATAAGGGTTTTAGTATCAATTGAACAACCGGAAGTGGTAGTTTCTAAAAAAAAATTCTAAATATTGTTTTTTGAAAATGTATGTTATTACAAAATACAAATAATAAAGATCATTATATTCTCAATCTGACATATTTAAAGAAATTATTATATCTCCTATAGATAATTAAAAATTATTGTTTTAAAAATTTTGAACAATATTTATTATTATTATTATTATTATTATTATTATTATTACTATTAGGCATAAAAAGTCGGTCTTATCATTTAGTATACATACATCTTGTTTGCGGTATATTGCGTGTAGTATTAATTTTATTATGATAATTATTACATAAATTTGTAGCACGATATAAAGCATCTCGATAACATCTTATGTTTTACCTTAATGCGTAGTTATCAGCCCAAAACACCACACTTAAATAAATATTCCATTTGCACGAAAATAATTCCCGCTTTATTTTCCTATTAATCTTTCGGCTTTTATTAAATCTTTAACGATTATGAGGCCATAAAGCTCAACATTTTCGTTTTGGGAATTTGCTTACAAGATTGAATTTTGTTAATACTCCCGTGGTTTATTATCAATTCCTTGTCCTTTACAAGTCAATTTGGAGGTTAACCAACCAAGAAACCGCACATAAATTTGTTTCACAACTTCCAGGATTGCATTTAGATCAATAGGGTTCGACAATTTCAAAAACAGGACAGAGAGCGTCTTACAAATTTAATTTGGATCTCTGATGATAAAATATACAAGTTTATGAATATTAGTAGTGTATTCTACCATATTTTTTAAATATTTTTGTTCTGATAATATAGAAAAATCTAGGATTATTGGTAAAAGTGATGTTAAACTTCGAAATAGTAAGCGAGATATGAATTTAAAAAAAAATACGGTAATAATCGATTCGGGTCAGTGACGTATTTACTACAATTATGCTTCTTTATTACGACAAAGTAATATTTAACAATTTTGTTTTTACTAAAACTCTTAATTTAATGTATGCTACCTTAAAAATAAATGGAGTTTAGTATTTTTTGCAATGGCATACCATTGCAAAAAGTCATACATTCCTAGTCAAATTAAATGTTACTTATTTGTAATATTCTTATTTTTATACTTATGAACTTATGCCTGGTTTTTCAGTTCCGATTTAAATTAGGAATTTAGTATAAGTTCAGGTTCAGAGTTCATATTGTTTTTCATTCTGGTTTAAACCCTGAACTCAGCTCAAATATGACATGAACTTTTACTGCCGTTGTTTGAAGATATTATTGAATTTTTATTTTTGTAGAATATTTTGACAGTAATTTTGCATACTTATATGTTAAAATATATGTATTTGATAAATAAAATGTCTTCTAACAAGAGCTCCTGATTTAATTTTTAAATAAATCAAATCTTTTTTGTTTAATCAATATGTGATTTTTATCGAACATTAAAATATACATGTTTCGATTCTGTTTGCGTACTCTAACCTACATTCTAAACCACACTCTAATAGTCTAAACCTGTTAATATTTTCAATGACTTTTTGGCAGAGATGTAGCTCGATATAATTAATAACACGTTGGATGTTGGTCTTGACTTTAGGAATTGTTTGCGGATTGATGGCATAGACCTTTGATTTAGAAAAAAAAAAATACAAAAGAAGTCGCATGGCGTCAAATTAGAAGATCTTGCTGGTCAATTGTCGACAATTCTAGAAATGTTACTCCTTGGAAACTGTTGTTGCAATAAATTTTTTTTTTCGCGCAATATACTAAACCGTGCTGTCCTGCTGCAACCACCTTTCACTGAAGTCCATACCAACCAACTGATCCCAGAACCAGAAGAACCCCGTAACCACGTTGCGGTAACAAGCACCATTTTCAAATCATGCAACCTGACCAAAAAGCTTGTTGGGAAGATCTATTGGAATCTCTTGAATTGCTTGAGTATTCTCCGGGTCCCAAATTTAACAGTTTTACTTATTCACGAAACCATTCACATGAAAATGTACGTCATCGCTAATAGTTATTTATATACCAAGAGTCGTAGGTGCAGTTTTCGGTTGAGAATGCAGTTTGTGCGTATAATATTTTTCGTCATTTTACAAGAAATAAATTATTATATTTCGTTTTTTAATCCAAATCTGTCATATCAATAATTAATGAAGATGGTGGTGCTTTAGATACCCTTCACAACGAACACATATTTGTTTCAACTAGAAAATTTCAAATGTGTTACGTGTCAGTTCAATTTATAATTTTGTGTAATAAATTTGTAACTACCTATAGGTGTTTTCGTAAAGTCAGTTGGAGCTATCCAACGGATCTGTTCCATGACATCTCAAAGATATATCAGATCCATCCGATTATCGAAGCTTTTACGAACGCGTCCGATCGGTATGGCCGCTAGTATGAACAGTGATTAAGGGTGATTAGCATTGTTTTATCTCTGTCAATCGTTTATAGATTATTTTTGAGAAAAATACTTCAAATAAAAGATCCGTGCAATTAATTTTTCTATAACTATTATTTGAAGTATTTTTCTCCAAAATAATTTATAAACGATTGGCAGAGATAAAACAATGTTAGTCAGATGCTCGCTAATCACCCTTATCACTTGTTCATACGTACTAGCGGCCAATATGATTTTGAGGGTTAAATCTGAGGTTATAGAAGAAGTTTAATTAATTAAAATAGATAAAAAAATAGCGCTTGTTTCTGTAATTGTATATAATTTTATATACGACAACTCAAGTGAGGTTGAAAGGCCACTTGAATCATTTGTTGCGATTATTTGAATCAGAAATTGTTTCATGTGGTCATTTATTTGTTCAAAATAACTTGTAAGACTTCACAAAGTGCGAACTGTCATATTTTCTTCAGAACTTGCTATAGTGCTGCAATGTTTATAATTAGAAACATTTAAATAAATACATTTTTTGAAACGCAAATGTTTACAATTTTAAATTTGCGCGCGCAATCTGTACTAAACCCGCACGTGAATCAGGGTTGAACATTTTTGATTGGATCGCTCGGTCTAACTGATCGAAATGAGTTTACGAATGCATCAGATTAACTCGATTGACTTTACGAACACTTCAGAATACATCGGATCAATCCGATCGACTTTACGAAAATGCCTTATCTAATTTAAAACATGTGTCATGAATCTAAAAGGCGGCAAATACAATCACCCATATTTGTAGACAATTTACTTTTTTCCCCTAGACACCTAACGAAATATTTCAACCCGTTGCCTATGGTAACTAGCTCTTGAATGTAAACTGTCACTTACTGTCAACAAAACAATAATATAAGTCTTATTTTCGTAGCAGATACGACGAAAAGGTAATTTTCTGGGCAAAATATTCGGGGTTCTCCAAAAGAGTTGTGGGGGTCATTTAAATAGCATTCCTACACGTCAAATACCCCATTATTATAAACAAATTTTTAGTAATTATACACTTTACACTTCTCTTTATATTTGCAACATTATATATTATTTGTAAATGAAAAGTGAAAAGTGCAAAATTGCAAAGTGTTTGGTGAAACAGCCCCCAGGACATAATTTTAAAATGAAACATTGTCAACGAATTCCTTTGAACGGTGTAGTCGTGATAATGGAACAGACAGACAGATGTTTTTGCTAATTAGTATAATAGGTAAAAGGCGCTACGATATTTAATTTTTAATGTTTAATTTCTCATCCTCCATACATAGTTTTTAATTTGTGTGCGCAAAACCGCAGGGAATAAATGTTTCATCTCTACGTACGTTTCATTTTCGCAGTGGGCACTATTTGAAAGAGCAGCCAGTTTAATTACAACAGATAATTGAATTTTTCTCTGAAAATAAAATCTCATTTAACTAAGTCTGCATACGGCAGCGGCAGCGTTGTTTACGTGGCGTGATTCGCAGCCGATCGACCGCATCATTGGTAAATACATTCCCCGTTCGCATAGCACAGCAGCAGCAAAGCACAACACAGTCTGTTTTACCGTCACCTAACACTGTAAATAATATTCCACATGGTAATTTGTAGTTTGACACTTTTAGGTTATGGACTGTTTAGTTTCATTTCCGAGATGAAAGAGCTCTGAGGATTGTTCGCAAATACAGGATTTTGTAATTTACAAATTCAAAAAAGACGTTTAAAATTAAAACTAGAATAAATTTGTAAATAAATTTCAAGATATAAATCAAAGGTCGTGTACTTTATGTAACCAGTTGTGTTCTAAATCTACCGGAAACTATACAGTGGGGGTTATTAACCATTTCTTTTTTTAACAATAAAACAACCTTTTAATAATAAGTTCTGTTAATCTTAATCCAAACCAACGTGTCTGAAGCATATACGCACATAAATAAACAGAATTTAAACAGAAACGTTGTTTTATTGTTATGAGTTCTACCATTTTTTTTATTTTTACCTCTCGCTAAGAGAGGTATTGGATTCATGCTAAAAATCGCTTATCCATATTTTATTGAATAAGCACGATTTAAGGTCCATAGAATCCGATTTTAACATTTTTACAATGTTGTCTGTGTGTGTGTGTGTGTGTGTGTGTGTGTGTAGATGTGTGTGTGTGAGGTTGTTGGAGACACGATTTCTCAAATTCTATAAGACTAAAGACCTGTTTGACTACGGATTCCTCAATCTAACAGTAATGTGAAGAGTGGACAAACGGAAGTGGTAGTTTCTAAAAAAAAAATTCTAAATATTATTTTTTTTTAATTTGTTACTACAAATATTAAAGATAATTAAATTCTCAATCTGACATTTAATTTTTTTATTATATCTCGTATAGGTTTGGAGATATAGTATATAATAATATAGAATAATTTGTTGTAATAAATCTCGTTGCCCGAAAAACAGTTGCGATATTTAAATTTTTGTAATTGACAATTAATTGCAAAATGTCAGTGTCAGATATTTCTGGGAGGTATGAGTACATTTAATATATATTATTGTATTACTAATTAAATATGTATTTAAATTACAGGTATGTTAATATTACATATATCCTTAAGAAATACCGCTAATACCGTCAATGAATTTGAAGAATTATGAACATATAAGGGTAGGATAAAATTACTCATAGAACGAAAGAAGATATAAAATTTCAATTATTTGTGTGTACAAGAAATGTTAAATTCGTTACTTATAGGCCTTGGCAAGCAGATGAGGATCCGTATCAGAACGACGGCTAGTAGTTATTTACATAGATGTCACAATTGTCGTATGTCATAATTTTTCATTCTAAATTTCAAAATATTCTGATGTTTATTTGTCATCCATTAGTATGGAATATACTTGTCGAGGAAAATAATCCACATGGATTTGGAAAATCATAGTGTTTCGAATGAAAACTTATGATACTTGACACCTATGTATATTACTAGCTCTCATTCTGACACGGACCCCATATCTACTTGCCAAGACCAACAAAGTCATATAACTGCTCGCGCCCTTTGCAACATAAAATGAAAATGGCGAGAGGTATTGTGCTGGCCACAACAGATTTTTTATTCTGAAAGTTTCTTTAGTCTTGGTCCGAGTTATAAGAATTATTGTACTAGTAGCGGTATATATTTTTAAAACTGACCACGGTGGTATAGTGGGCAACATAGTCGACTCATGACCCAAGGGTCCCGGCTTCAAATCCCGGGTAAGGTATGGTATCGACGCTTAATATGTATACAGGGTGTAACACCTAAACAAGCTACCTCAAATAATTTCTATATTACTAAGGATACAATAAAATACTATAAGATAATCTTATAGAAGACCAAGGGGGATAATCTATTAAAGAAGAAAATATTTTTTAAACCAGTGGTTCTCTAGTTAAAACACAAAGTTATATTATTTTAAATGGGATGGTATACATTTTTTACGCTCATTCAAAAGAATATTTTTTACTGAATTCAGCCATGTAATCATTAAATATCCATAACAAAGATATTGAGAAAAATTTATATATTCAAAATAACTGCTATTTGTCAATTTGAATTATTTAGAATGGATATCAAATAGAACCCTTTTTTAAGTTATTAACAAATTTTTATTTCGTTCTAATTTAAGCTCATTTTTTTAAATATATAGTCATATATTATACAACAAGACGATTGAAAATTCTCGATTATACGAAACGTGTTGCCTGGAAACACCAGACCAAAGGTCGAGTGGTATTTCCAATAGGCAACTCGTTGAGTATGTCGAGAATTTTCTATTGTCGAGTTGTATACAGGTAGACTATATCATGAATAAAAATTAAAATAAAAAGTAAATAGTAAATTTAACGTAGACCTGTGGTCTATTTTATTTTGACAGAAACGTCAAACTATATATTACATAACCTATCTTTTTAAATATAGTTGTAGTAGTATGTAATATTACATTGAAATGCTCGTATTTCAAAATACATGTTTGTATTTCAAATAAACTAGCAACAGTGCAGTTCCAGATTTGTGATCCAAATAATTATTTGTTTATTTGTCAAATTTTTACTTCCATAATTCCTTTCTGTCAAACAATAGATGCGTTCAATTATTTGTTTCGGTGCACTTGGAGCAGTCAGTGTGATTTTAAATGTCTACTAAAGCATACAACGCACGATTTTCATCCTCAAAGTGTAACTACAGATTCATTTATACTCGTATACTCGATACTGTGATCGAATGAAAAAGATCATGTCCGTAAATATAATTAAAAATGTCATTGCCAGTTCTGAGAACATAGAACAAAATAACCAAACGCACTTCTAAGTGAATATACGAAGGTAGGTATATTCGAATATACCAAGGTTCGTATATTCGTTCACCATGGATACTCAATAATAACCGCTGTAATACGTGGTAGCTAAGGAAAATCACACATTCTTATTGGTTTATAACTTAATGAATGATATAGTCTATAGTATGGGGTCTCGTGGCCGTGTGCCTGAGTGTCTGGTCGCGAATCCTGGGACCCGGGTTCGATCCCGACCGACGCCAAAAATTACATCGCATTTTAATGGCACAAAATTGACCCCTGTGGCGTACTCTCCACGCCAGCAATGAGTGCCCGTGAGGTGACACCTGGTAAGCGCCCACACGGTACAAATATTCCATCATTACCGATATCTGTACGAAGCAGATTGGCACACCCAGCAATGGGCAATATGCCGTGATGAAATATTTATTTTTATTTTATGAAATAACTATAAAAATCAAATACATTTAAATTTGAATTGAATTTTTCTCAATATTTTTCTTATGTAAGAATATAAAATGAATACATGATTGAATTCAGAAAAAAAAACTATCGAATGAACCTAAAAATAAATACCATCCCATTTTAAAAAAAATCTGTTGTGGCCAGCACAATACCTTCCGTCAATCCTGTGTATTATGTACAAATTCCATACATAAATTTTCTTCTAAAAGATTCTAATTTTTTGGTATTTTATGATTCCCTTTCTCGGCAACTGAATTCCATTCTCCTGATAACAAACAAACCACATGAAATAAGAAAATCATGAAATTTTGAATGAAAAATTATGACAATTGTCAGTTATGGACATAATTAATTGCTGTCATTTTGATACGGGTTCCCATATCTGCTTGCCAAAGGCACGCGCCCTATACATATTTTTTTTTTGCAAAAGATGCTATATTTCCAGTAAAGTTATTTCATAAACAAACTATGCAAATTGCACTTGACACTGACATCTACTTCTTCTTCTTTAGTTTTTCCCATTCGTTAGGGGGTCGCTATTTTTTATTTTCTTCTTCCACTCATTTTTGTTTTGCGTGTCTTTCTCATTCAGTTCCTTTTCTCTCAAGTCTTCTGCAATACAATCTTTTCATCTTATATTTGGTCTTCCTATGTTTCTTCCACCTTCTATTAATATATTCATCGCTTCTCATGACATGTTCAAACCAATGTAATCGTCTTTCTTATATCCAGAAACTTCTAACACTAGAGTTACTTCCCTTATTCTGTCATTGATTTACATTTTATTGATACTGACATCTGTCAATTTGAATTAGCAGTTTCCATGGTTAAGTTAGCATAGCTGGCTGAATTATGAAATTTATATGAATTTTTTTATCTTTATTATTCTTTAATCCTATATCTGTTAAATATGAAATATAAAATGCAATCAAATCGTATAGACAATAATATATTCTTTAAGTTATAATAACATTTAACTGAGTTTTTCAAGAAAAACTGTTAAAATCTTCAAATGAGGGTACTTCCGGTTGACCAATTATAACCAAAATCTAATCAAGTCTGCATATGGTTGTAAGGAAGAGGAATACGCAAGAATTGTAATTTTTGGAATTCTAGTATTGGAGATATCGTGCAGGAAAAAACGGTCACATACACACACACACACATACACACATACACACACACACACGCACATACGAACACACACACACACATACAGACATCATCGTAAAAATAGTAAAATCGTATTGTAAAGACCCTAAAACGTGCTTATTCAATGGAAACTCACCACCGATTTTTTTGACCAAAGACAATACCTTCCTTACCTATAGGTGACGGAAGGTAAAAATATAACTTTGTGTTGTAACTTGACAACCACTGCTTTAAAAAAATATTTCCTTTTTCAGTCGGATGTCCCCCTTGGTCTACTACAAGTTTATCCTAAAGTATTTATTAGACCTTCAATAATATAGAAATTATTTGTGGTAGCTCGTGTAGCTGTTACACCCTGCATATTTAAGAAAGAAGTAAAAACTATCTCATCCTCATTAAAGCACCAGTTATACAGGTGGTAAATGGTATATACCATTGGGATGTTGGAAACCATAAGAGCTACGAAGTCGGTTCAACGGACAATGTTGTGCAGGTTTGAGTGCTCATTCGGATTAAAATTCCAGTTTGAAAGTTATTAAAAAAATAATTGAAAATCGCGATTTAAAAAAATGTCAAATAGCTCCGATACTATAAAAGATATAAAAAAAAAATGTTTCAAATAAGAGTTACATGATTTTATAAGACAAACTTAAAAGTTTCTAAGATATTAATAGCAACTTTCTTATTTTAAATGGGCGCCGTATTGGATTATTACTTAATTTTTTTTTCTTTTTCAATGGTATAAGGTTAAATGTAACTAAAATTCTAGGATCTTATTTTCACCTAATTAAAATAAATATTCCAAATAATATGACAATACTGCATTGTTACTGTACGAAAAGTGATGGTTGTATGTATTTAAAGAAACTAAAAGTTGTACTCAAAATTTGTGAACTAGATTTTAGACAGAAAAAATATTATGTAAAACAGGCTTCAGATATTAATAAAGTTGATGAACTTAATGATAAAGAATTTTATTCAAGATTACTGAAGTTGTCTAGCAACATAAAGAGAATTTAGAACCTAACCAACGAATAACGGATTATATATGTTTTCATACTTAATTAAATTATTAAATTATGATACTTTACTTGAAGCTCTGAACAGATTTTCGTGAAAATATATTATAATGTATCCAAAACTTTACAAATTTGGTATTTGAGACTTTTGTATTAATGAGAACGACATTTTAGATTTTTTTAAAAATTCATATACCGAAAACGGTACTTTATTGCAAGCTCTAAACAGATTTTCTTGAAAAAATATATTAGAATACGGTCCAAAACTTCTGAAATTTGGCATATACAATTTGAAACGAAATATTAGTTTTGGAGTATATATGATAAACCGGAAGTGGTACTAATTTGGAGATCTCAACATATTTTAGAGGAAAAACATAATAAAATATAATCCAAAATTTCGTATTACAGACTTTTCTATTTATTGGAACAACAAATTAGATTTTGTTTTTAACATTAAATTGGCGCGAGGTCATGTGCTGACGACATCAGATTTTTGATAACTGTTTCAGATTTTGCAACAAAAAAGATTTAAATAACTTTGATATAATTATCGTGGTAAAATCGAACGACCAAGCAGATTCCACAATCATAAATACGGCTCTAAATATTTCATAAGCTGCTTTAAGTACAAATAACGAAAAGTTGTATATGAATAGCTGTTCACCATCGCCTGTAGGTATACACAATAAAAAAACACAAAAACCAAACAAACATTTCCGTATTATAAGTCCAAGTTTGCTATAAGGATTATTCGGTATGAATGAAGTGAGAATAAAATGAGAAAAACATTAACCGCATAGCATAGCAACCCGTGCGCGTGTTAGCAGTAAGTTGAACTCATTTTCAAAAACGCTTCAGGATCCGAGGTGGGAAGTGAGGAAGAAGTTACGTGATTCAATTTCTAAAGAATATTTTTGGAACTGCCTATTTGATTCGCTCGGCCCGGAAGATATCGCAGATTGTTGAAGAAGTTTCTCCAATACGTGCCTGTAAACTACTTCATAAATTTTCACAACTTCACGCGCGTATATTTTCAATAGATCGCGAGATTTAGAGTGTGCAGATTTTATTATTCGCCATATTGTGATGCAGCAGAGCAATATTCTGCAGGATATATTTCGAATCTTTGCATTGCAAGTATAAGTATACTATTTTGTTTTCCATCGCTTTTCAATCTATTTCACAGATGCAAGCAAGTTTAATAAATTCCTAATCGCAACAGCATTTTGCACAAAATAAGATCATCAGTTCTTGTAACTCCTGTATGGAGTATAGGCGGCAGGAATATTTGTTATTCCATTAACAATTCATATAAATGCAGTTGTAAGACTATGTAATCCATTTTTATATTTCGCTAAGAGAGGTATTGGATTCATGCTAAAAATCGAATATCCAGATTTTAATGAATAAGCACATTTTAAGGTCCCTACAATCCGAATTAAAAAATTTTACTATGATGTTTGTGTGTGTGTGTGTGTGTGGATGTTTGTGTGCGAGGGGGGGGGCAATTTTTTTAAGTGAAAATAAAATTAATTATTGTTTTCATATATTTTTTTCATTTCATGAAATTTATATATTATTAATAATAATTACAGAAAAATTAAATAATGTACAGTTTAGTTTAAGTACCTACGAATCTTATGTCTTTTTTTATTATTTTAAACATGTTAGGCCTAATTTTTTTTTTTCAATAAAGCTATGTTACTTTGTTTAAATCGAGCTCATTTTTCATTTTTGCCTGACAATTAAGTATAGTGACATGATTTAATCTGTCTTGTGTCATTATCGAATGTGAAACTAAAATGAATATTCTAGAGATACTAAAATTATAGTCAGAACACCACGTGTCAAGTTGTGACTGGCTGGGGGATTAGTCGGCCATGTTTATGAGCGTCCCGCTATTATTTGAATTCGAATATGACAAATTATAAAAAATGTAATATAACGTCTATTAATAGTTATTTAACTATCAAGTGTGTTAATGAGGGCGATTAATGATCGAGACATTTTAATTGTTGAGATCATTAATCGCCAATTAACACACATGTTAGTTACAATATTTTTTCGTTGACCGTATCTTACTTAAATGGAAAATCTAATTTTATTCCATAACAATTTTTTTAGGTTAGTAATGGTTGACCGAACGTCAAATTTTACGTCAGAAAATCAATAAGTTTTGTCATCAATTGTTTTCAGTGGGTGCGTTCAGTTTACTTAATGCTAGACAACAAAAGCGGTTTTTTTATTTTATTCTTTCAAATTCATTTTAAACGTATGCTACGTGAATATACCTAGCTAGTAAGTGTCAAAAGCATGACTTTTAATTCTGTCTACCTTTTTGCTACAACTTAGCGTTAGCAATACATGCTGTGTTCCATGTGGTGAACGCACCCAATAAATCGTTTATTAATAAAAATCATGCATTAATAGGGGTTATTATTGAATGATTTTCTATACATTAAGATAGCCTATTAATAAACGGTTGACGGAAAAGTACTTTAATCAATCATCAACTTTATTTACTACACAAAAAATAAGTTCAGTGGTGCGAAAATACAATAAAATGTACAATATTTATTAATTAAACAGAACATTTATAATTTTGAAGTATGTTGGCACACCTGAAATTTAACGTTGGACATAATATGAACTATTTATTTTTCTTGCCTTTAAAATGTTCACAAAAGAAAGAAGTATAGCTGCAAATTACAAATAATAGGAACAAATAATAAGTATAATTTTTAAATATAAAAGCAAATAAAATCAAAAACTTATTATTCTGATTTGTCATATGAACGAGAAAATATTCCAAATCATTGAAATATGTCAATATATTGTCGCAAAATACTCATATACATATTTCATTTTCTCAAAATATCTTTTTCTGGTGGAATTATTATAAAGTTTTACTGCAACCGACCATGATTTTATTAGTAAATAACAACACAAACAAAACCTAGACGGAATTGAAGTTACTCGTTCGATAAGTACATGAAATTAGCTGTATTTTCTACCCTTGTTGCGGTGAAATGAATAAACATGGCCGACATAGGTCGTGTCCAGATTCTTATTATAATCTCTAAAAATTATGGATTTAGTGGCCATCTATCGAATAAGTTCCAAATGAAACTTGACCAGTGATGCAAATACCATGATTGAAATATTTTTAAATTAATAAGATCGAAGCAAAAGCGCTTAAAAATTGAGGGGCAGGAACTTCTATATTTTGTCAGGGGGGCCATCGCTACCTTTGCCCCCCTCCATAGTCGGCGCCTGTGTGTGTGTGTGTGTGTGTGTGTGTGTGTGTGTGTGTGTGTGTGTGTGTGTATGGGTGTTGGAAGGACGATTTCTCAAAAACTATTTCACACACGGAAATTATATTTATATTATATTTGCGCCCATATACCATATTCTAGAATTAAGTCAACAATTGTTACTTCTTGCTGTATAAACAATTATTTCTACATTCTTTGCAGGAATTTCTCGAAGAAACAAAGATGTTTTCCTGAATAGCAATAGCATATCTCCATATATTTTACGGGAGATAACATTTTGTGATGCACATAATTTCCACGTATTGAACTTGGTACATAATGTTCATGTTCTTTTATTTTGAATGTGCTACGATAAAATATGAAGAACATAAAAACATTAATCTCTTTATTTATAA
The DNA here is from genome assembly GCA_951394225.1 of Harpalus rufipes. NCBI lineage: Eukaryota > Metazoa > Arthropoda > Insecta > Coleoptera > Carabidae > Harpalus > Harpalus rufipes. Next base: position 14,033,075 of record OX596277.1, read on the forward strand.
TACGTAGATAAATTTAATGACAATCCTATTTTACGATACCGATATTATAAATTAATAAACTTTCTATATTAATATTTTTATTTTCGAGAGGTCATTATATATATATATATATATATATATATATATATATATATATATATATATATATATATATATGTAATATTCAGAACCTAGAACATAAACCTGTAGTACTAAAAAAAAAGAAGCTAAAAATTATATAGTTAACCTACTATTATAAATAGAAATACCTATATAATGGCACGGCAAACCAATCATCGCTTTTAACTTATTTGAATTAGTTTTTCTCTTTTAACCCGGGCAAAAAAATCGTATTAAAATATTGATGAAATATCATTGGATTTATTAGATGTATTCTTGTAATCAATATTATAGTGCTATAATTACACTATCCTTTGTTGTAAGTTATAACCAACAATTTTACAGTTATTGCAATGCAGCTATGTCAGAAAAATGTCCATCTGGTAGGATATTTCCTTTACTTTTTATCTCCGGCTACTCTTGGTAAGAGAGTTACAGGAATCGTGTACAAAAAACCGTATATCGAGATTTTGGTAAATCCCTAAAATTCGATTTTAACATTGTCAAAAAGATATGTCTGTGATTGTGTACTCGTATGTGTGAATCCTGCTACCATGTTATAACTCAAATACTATCATTCAGAATATATTGAAATCTTGTATTCCTACTTTATAACATGGAAAGAAATTATTAAATTTGGTGTCAGTCGGATGATCTGCACTTTACTTATAGGTCTAAATAGTTTTATTTTTACAGAAATATACCTTAAAATGTCATTTTTACCTCTCGCTAAGAGAGGTATTGCATTCATGCTAAAAATCGCATATCCAGATTTTATTGAATAAGCACGTTTTAAGGTCCCTACAATCCGATTTTAACATTTTTACGATGATGTCTGTGTGTGTGTGTGTGTGTGTGTGTGTGTGTGTGTGTGTGTGTGTGTGTGTGGATGTGTGTGTGTGTGTGTGTGTGTGTGTGTGTGTGTGTGTGTGTGGGATGTTGGAAGGACGGTTACTCAAAAACTATAAGACTTAAAATTTGTTTAACAACGTATTTCCCAATCGGACATTCATGGGAAGATCCGAAAAGGTTTTGGTAATAATTGGACAACCGGAAGTAGAAGATTCTTAAAAAAAATCTTCTAAATATTATTTTTTGAAAATTTTTCGTGGTAATATTAAAGAAAATTAAATTCTCTATCTGATACATTTAAATATTTTATTATATATTCCATAGATTTAGAGATAAAAGAAGTATAATATATAAAATAATCTGTTGTAATAAATTTGACAGCCGAAAGAATGCCATGAAAAATAGTTGATAATTTAAATTATTTGTAACTGACAGATAAATGTCAGTGTCAGAAATAATGAGTAATGAAAGAAAAATGTACTTGGAGAATCCCTTAGTTCTTGATATGTGACTATTATGGAGATGACAAGTCTAGGTTGAAGGACTTAAATTTGTTTCAAACATTATGGGACAATGTGCACCAGTACTATAGACTAGAGTAACTTTGAATTGCGAAAAAGCTATCAAATTCTTCTCAAGTAAGTTGTAAATATTGACAAAATTACACATCGATATAAGAATAATCGGAGTGCAATCTATCCGTCACTTTATTAAAGGGAATTAGTGTTATTTAGATATAACATGTATGAACAAATAAAATGTAAAAGAAGATATGTAAGAATAGATGCACAATCCATATATACATTTTAGACCGCCCAAAATTAATGTTTTTACTAGAAGAATATGAAGAGAAAGTAAACAACGTTGTTCGAATTGAAAATTGCAGTTACCAGCCTAATATTTATATATGGTAAACTCTACTTTGTAATTTATTGTAACATAATTTATGGTAAAATATCTTCATGTTGAGACATGCTATTATTGAATAATAAAGAAGTTTATACGTCATAGATTTATATGAATATATTATTTGTATTTATAAAAATATTCTTTGCTTTATGCATACAGCCAGGTAAAATATACGGCGAGAGGTTATGTGCTGGCCACATCAGATTTCTATGTATGTTTTTATAAATTAAAGTATATTATTTTTTTTTACAGATATGTATTGATACTTTTTCTATATAATTTATAAATTTACAAAAAGGTCAGTTAGGTGACTGAGTGGGTGACATTAAACGTTTTTTTTTTTTTCATATGCGTATAATTTACGAGCAGGCCGATGAAACTCGAATAGCCGGCGTGTTATACAGTTGTAGTTCGAAGTATGTTGATAGGGGACAATTTGGCGCTAATATAGCTTCTCATTTCCTTGCCGACCGGTGAAAATGTTTCAAAAATGACATGATATTTCATGTAAATGAAATTGTTTGATTGAATTGAAACCGTGTTGAAACCATAATCAATGAAAATAAATATATTCATGTATGAAAAAATTGAAAATACAAGGGTTAATTTATTGTTTTTCTTATATTTTAAACACTGGTAAATTAAATTTGGTCTCTTGAAGTAATTCTTTGAACACTAATAGAAATTTGTAACTCTTTAAAGGTTTCATTAACCAAGATTAGAAAATAATATTTGGTTGAAATCTATACAAACTTCAAACTTTAAAATAAAATAATGATAATAGGTAATCTTTCATACATATGTAGTTTGAAATTATTAATTATTTAAATTATTCTCAATACAATTATATTTAAAAACATAATAAAATAAATATTTATTTACAGTTAAATCGGTGGTTTTTATTTCAAATTTTGTATGTCTATAAAATATTTATAATTATAAATTTCCATAATCTACTAAATCCACCTTTTGCATTTTAGTTCGAAGTATATTCATAGGGGCAGTTCAAACACGGTAACGCGATATTATACGCGACTTTCACATCTATCAGTGTAGTGAGTGTGATCTGTGTTTACGAGTATATTCTGTTTATTTGTTGCTCTCAAAATACCAATTATCTTCACCAACTAAAGACTGTTTTACATTATCATAAATTTACATGCATTTTTATAACTTCGTATTTGATCACAAAATTTCAATGATTACACGGTGATAAATTTACAACTTCTTATGGTACCATACGATGTTGTAAAAAATCTCAAATAGGGCATGTTCTAATTTTGAAGGTCATTTGCTTCACATTTTGGTGATATTTAGGGTTTTCATTAAACAAAAGTTTACATTTCATGTGTAGTTGCAGATAATTGGCTACTCTGTTCTATGAAACTTTTCACAAAACCAAACGTCAAGTTCAAATGAAGAAGAATGAATAGAAAAATTTAAAAAAATATTTGTAATTGTCGCAGTTGTTAAATTTAGTACAAAATGAATTGTTGCACGAAGATACTGAAAATGAAAAATATAAAAATTATATTTTTGCACAACACTTACTCCACAACTTAGTTTACTAAAACGAGCGCGACACACAGATGAAAACATCAGCTGTAAACATTTGAGAAGTTAGTAAACCGTTGTAGTAAACTGTTACCAACATATAAAAATGTACTTAAGTTGGCAACAATCAAACATGTCACAAATAATTGGCCGTGTAAAACGAAAAGATTTTGAAATGAAAATATTTTGTATGTAAATTTAATTGTGAATATATGATTAAGAGTATGCAGACATGCAACAGTGTTGATAAACATGTAGTTTTCATTATGAAAGTCTGAAATGATCTTATATGTCAATTATAACCGTTCCAAAGAACACATTGACTTACTTATTTTTACAAAATCTTGAATTTTGAAAGACAATTTAAAGAGATAGAAAATTTACGCCATGAGATCTACGCACTAAGGTGTTCATTTTAAATAGGCCACTATTGCTATCTCGAGAACTATAAGAACTACAAAGTCGGTTAAATTGGCAAACAATTTTTATTTCACAAGACAAATTAAAAGAAAAGAAAATTTATTTCGAATACGGGACCTAATTTTTTTATTTTAAATGAGAACATATATTTTGTATTTGTTCATTCGATAGAGAATTTAATTCTGAATTCAATGATATAATATTTTTATACCCTTATATAACGATTTTTTTGTAAAAAAAATACATATAAACTTTTATACTAATTTGATTAAAATATGGCTATAATAAAAGTGCGACGAATGGAAAAAATGAATAAATGTTATTTTTCTTTACAAAGAATTAGAGTGTCCTGACAGAAAGAAGTGAATCTTTTGTTCTCATGATTGTCAAAGCTCACAAAATATTCATGTATTTCTTTCATGGCATTCTAATATTATGTAAAAAAAATAACACGTATTCATTTTTTTCATTCATGACACTCTTATTATATCTATAAATTAATCAAATTAATATAAATTTTATATGCATTTTTCTCATAAAAATCGTTATTTAAGGATATATAAAAATTATATCATGAATTCAGAATTAAATTCTCAAATTAATGAGTAAATAAAAAATATATGTTCTCATTTGAAATAAAAAAGTTAAGTCCCGTATTTTGAGAACCACTAGTCGAAAACTTTCGTTCAAATTTGTCTCTTGAAATTGTTTGCCCATTTAACCGTCTTTGTAGCTCTCGAGATAGTAATGATGGCTGTGTAGTAATTAAACAAATGGTGGGAGCCATGATTACATGCTTCCTTGCTGAGATCTATGGCGTTTGTTTCTTCCAAATTCAGACGTAAAATGTGAGAAAGTCTTTAACAATTTTAAAAAACTTCTCGAAAGAAGTTACAAAACCTTTTATTCAAGCCAAAATATCTAACGATGCAAATTTTCACCGAAAATACAGGTATTTCAGTGACTACAATATTTTTGACGTTTCGTTTGACAGCCCAGCTGGCAGTTGTTGGCGACATTTAACCTACTATGTGCAGTGATAGAAAGAAACAATTATTAAATTGAAAAGATCTATTAGTCAGTTTTAAGGGGCTCCACTTGTTGTAGAAAACATGTAAAACAAAAATTATTGACACATTTACTATCAATTGTGTTTGTAATTGATAGGAAATTAACGTCACTCTCAGATATCTGGATATCATTTTTTAAGAAGAGCTATTATAGAATATACTTCATTATTTTTTACAAACTGAGTGATGTTACCTTTAAATTTGGCAAGTACTTAATTTACCTATAAAGTAGATAAAACCTTGTTAGTAAAATAATGATAAAAAGATTTTAACATAAAGCGCAAAGATCTTATTTTTTATACCTCTTGTTGGTTGGAAATCCCTCTAGAGGTGTAAAAATTACAACCTGGAGTTTTTAATCCCAGGCCAGATGAGTCTTAAAACCCAACAAAAAACCACGAGTGATAAAACTCGAGCATGAAACATTAAATTACATCGCGGGTGGATTACGCATCGTGCAGGGCGAGTATCACTCTTCGTAGTGATCACTTCTGACATTCCTGCTCCTGCTTCATCTAATAAGCCCGGGATAAGTCACTCCTGCAGTTATTGTCCGTCCATTATCCCGAGAAGTACAGCTTTACGAGCTGGACATAAAGAAAACAATGATTTGTTACTAACAACAATGAACAATGCATTTCCTGCTCTTGTTGTTTTATGTTTGGTTTTATTGTAATGCACTGTACTCTCAAATGAAATTATTGATGAAAAGTTAAAAAATAGTACAAAATGTTCTAACCTAAGTGTAGAAATATTTTTGATACTCTAACAGCTCTGATGTGGAGTGCACTATGCTTCTAAGATCTTCTGATAACTTAAAGTAAATATGGAGGTAATGGGTATACTAAGGTTCATACTTTGAAAAATCATACACTAAGACCGGGACAGTCTGGAACATTTTGTGGAAGCCGATACGTGTTCTGGAACTCAAATAGTTATAAGCCTTTTAATATTGATTTGTGCATTATATGATTGGTTGTGATTCGGAGCGCCCAGGTTCGAATCTGATCAACGTTAAACCTAAAAATTATTTTCAATTTTTAAATAGCACAAAAGTAACCTCTGCGGTGCTCTCTCTCAATGGTGTAACAGCAAAACGAGCTACCTCAAATAATTTATATATTACTAAAGATACAATAAAATACTGTAAGACAATGTTATACAAGACTAAGGGAGACATCATATTAGAAAAAAAGATACTTTTTAAACCAGTGGTTCTCAAGTTACAACCCAAAAGTACATTTTTACCGCCCGCTACCCTTGGTAAGGGAGGTATAGGGATCGTGCTAAAAATCTCATATCGAGATTTTGGTAAATGACCACGTTTTAAGGTCCCTAGAATCCAATTTTAACATTTTCACGATGATGTCTGTGTGTATGTATGTATGTATGTGTGGATCCTGTTTACGCTCTAACTCAAATACTATCATTCAGAAAGTTTTGAAACCATGTATTTCTACCTTATTCTAATATGGAAAGAACTGATTAGATTTTGGTGGCAATCGGATAACCAAACATGGCAGTTTACTTGAAGCTCAAGATAGTTTTTCTTCAAAAAATATCTTTAAATATAATTTTTTCTCAATTTGTTATTATAAAAATTAAAGATTATTCAATTTTCTACAAGTTTGCTTTAATACTTTTTCTATATATTGTATGGATAAATTTATAAAGTAATATAAAAATTATATACATAGGTAAATGGCGGGAAGTACTGTGTTGTTAACATCAGATTTTTTTAAAATGGAATTATATATATATTTTTAGGTTCATTCGATATCGTTTTTTTCTGATTTCACCCATGTAATCGTTGTATATCCTTACATAACAAAAATATTAAGAAAAATCAATTGAAATTTAAATGAATTTGATTTTTATAGTTATTTTCAGTAAGCTATATATGAAAAAAAAATAGATTAAATAAAGCGAAAGAAATATTTGTTAATAACTTTATAAATAGTGTTTTGTTTTATTGCTATCTAAATAATTCAAATTGACAAATAGTCTACAGAAAAATAACAATAAAAATAAAATTCATTTTAATTTCAATTGAATTTTTCTCAATATTTTTATTATGTAAGGATATGACATATGACATGAATATATACTATCCCATTTAAAAAATAAAAACTTTGTGTTATAAGTTGAGAAGTTTTAAAAATATATTGTCTTCTCTAATCGGATGTCCTCCTTGGTCTTCTATAAGATTGTCTTATAGTATTTTATCATATCTTTAATAATACAGGAATTATTTGAAGTACCTACTTTAGTTGTTTCACCCTTACATCGTCATTACCGATGTCAGCGAATAAAAATAGATTTAGCATAACTGTTACTGTACTTTTTGATTTAACAATGCACCAATTATAGCGTTTTAATTTTGAACTATTAATAAGTTATCATTTTTAATTTCATGTGTTTTTCAGCCTAAAAATTGTAAAATAATATTTTAGCAGTCGAAACATTGATCTTGCAAGGTGATATTGTTGTTGTCAAATCAACACGCGCATACAAATCAGCTGGTTCCAAGCACTTCAAGGTTGCTCGAGTCATATGACTGCTCGCGGCCTTTACAAATAAATAGTTACGGTTGTAGATAACTTCTGTATTTGACAGTGACAGATAACAAACTTGCACTGCATTGGACTTGTGTAACATGTTTTATTTAAAATTCACTACACACGTTGTGTAACAACTAGTGCTAGGTATAACGTCATTAACTGCACTAAGTACAAAACTAAATTTGTAAATGGAAAACGCTCTATTTTACAGCTACTTTCGCACCAAAAAATAGATTTAATTTTCGTATTAATACTTCTTTCACAATCAACTGCGTAAATTTCGCATTCTTTATTTTTTTCCTCTCTTTCACACTAATTGCATCGTAGCAAACTTTTTTCCTCGAAAATTTTCTCTGCTTCTACTAAAAACAAATTCCATTCATCCACTTACATGTAACTAGCCGACGGTGATTGGACGATGGTCATCTGGGCGACGGACAACGGGGCGGTGGTCATCTGGGCGATTGCCAATTGGGCCGGACATCTAACCGATAAAATAATAGATGTATAGAATATAAAATTATATTATACTCGTAGGAGTCGTAGGTTAAGGTATGTTTAGAAAAATCAAAGTGTCACTATTATCTATTTCTCATGTTGTAAAAAAATTGCCAAATTGTACTCCAGCTAAGCGTTCAAAGTAATTTATACCAAATCGGTTAGTAATTTGTACGTTTCAAATCTTGAAAACAGAAATGAATCAGTGTTTACTTCACTTTCCATCTAGCTGGGGAAAAAGCTAAATGTCACTTTCTCACCGCTAAAATGTTATTGCCTTTGCCAATTTGACAAATCAATGCTTATTCTAGCCTTACGCTCATAGCTGATCACGGTTATCTCGATTATTTACCTCAGCATTCTGCTAGTGATTGTTGTGTCCTGTTTGTTTAACAGATCTAATAACAAAAAAAAAATTCACGGTTCCATGGCACAAATAGACTCCCAGTATAAGTTTTATACTTAAAGCCATCAATACAGAAAATTGTTTTTTATGTAATTATATTAAGAGCTAATCCAAGTTATCAAACGTTTGTTTTGGATGATAATAATGTAGATTTGTAACTTTTATTTTAAATTTACTATCAGCTTAATGTTATTTGTTTTTAAAATTCTTAGGAATTATTTTATTTTATGGACATAAATAAAGTATCTCTGTACGAGTATAGCTATTTAAACATTTTGATAGAACGCATAACGACGCGAGCATATTTATCTTGTTCCGCATTTGCGTATATTGGCGTTTTAATGTACATACACATTTTTTCGTGAGTTAGAAATATCTGAGCTGTCAAAGGCTGAAATGAAGAGCTTGCAGATAAATTAAGTGTATTCCCAAGAGCGTCGGTCTGGGGATAACACCATTGATCACCTCCGCCCTGCCCGGCCCACACATGCACGCACGACACTGGCTGCGCTAGTTAATTGCAATGGACGCTACCTGAACTAATCAGAGAGCAATTTAAATCGCCGTTTAAGCGAAATGACTCATAATTAAACATTCATTATACTTAGAACTGTTGTAATACGCAAAGGCCTGGTTTATCCATCTGTAAGACCACTTCTACAACATTCTATACGACGATAATAATTAGTAAGTGACTTAGTTTGAACCTCATAACAAGCAGTCAATAATCAGATAACATTCTAGGAGCTTAAAATACTCCATAACCTATAATATCTCAAAACATTTCGTTCGTAGATTGTAAATTTCAGAGCTACGTGTATATATTCCGTTTTACGAAGAAGTAAATCAAAATTTCTCTGAAACAATTAACAGTTTTATTCGCTAGTCCGCAACTTTGTTTACATCTAAACAAATTTTCCATTCTGATGTTTAATCATTTTATCGTTTAACAAATTATTATTATTATTATATCTGTATACATACGCAGTTAACTTACATATCATATTTATTCGTATTGCTGCTACCCATTTTTATGTTAATAAGTAGTAAAGGTATCAATCGATAAGTAAAATTATTTTTCCGTCGACCGTTTATTAATAGGCTATCTTAATGTATAGAAAATCATTCATTAATGACCCCTATTAATGCATGATTTTTTATTAATAAACGATTTATTGGGTGCGTTCACCACATGGAACACAGCATGTATTGCTAACGCTAAGTTGTAGCAAAAAGGTAGACAGAATTAAAAATCATGCTTTTGACACTTACTAGCTAGGTATAGTAGCATACCTTTAAAATGAATTTGAAAGAATAAAATTCCTCAAATAACATAAAAAACCGCCTGTGTCGTCTAGGATTAAGTAAACTGAACGCACCCACTGAAAACAATTGATGACAAAACTTATTGATTTTCTGACGTAAAATTTGAAGTTCGGTCAACCATTACTAACCTAAAAAAATTTTTTCATGAAATAAAATTAGATTTTCCATTTAAGTAGATACGGTCAACGAAAAAATATTGTAACTAACACGTGTGTTAATTGGCGATTAACACACTTGATAGTTAAATAACTATTAAATCAGATGCAACTAAAAAATTCGTTTTAATTTAATTTTTAATAATGGCATTCTACAGGGTAAAATATCTCAAAAACTACAACGTTTATCAAGTTTTAGAAAGATTACCATCATCGTGTAATTTTACATCGTATACAGGGTGTAACAGAAATAAGTTCATTAAATTCAACCAGTAATAGAACTCGTCGAATGCAACAATATTTTTTATTCTCAATCATTATAGTAAAAAAAAAAAAAAATTGTAATGCATCTAGTACCAGAATTATTAACAAAAATGTGTCTGATGAGGTGCACCTTCAAAAGGATGTAAGCTGTAACTCTGTAGCAAAACGTCTCCTGAAATACCTTCATATATTTTTTTTGTCCAAAATTACTCCCCCTCAATATATGGTTTAATTTTAGCACACCATGTATAATATTTTATTTTGTTTTGTATTTACAACTTTCCTTGAAAATTAATAGGAAGCTACGGCAAAATAATAATATATAATTCAATAACTATGTAATGATTGTTGTAACTGAGAACGAGATGGAGCAAATTTATCGCGTTCCGTAGGCTAGTGATGTAGTTTGCCCAAATGAGTTACAGCAATTATACGCCAGTAGAATACTATTATTTATCTACGACGTTTCAACAAAAAATTGCAGATTTCGGTCTGAATAAATTAACAAATTTTTATAATACGTTAAATATGACATGAAATAATTTAAATATCATAGTTACAAATTTTAACTTCAGTTTTATTTTTTTAATCAATCATAAATTATTCTTACTATGGTTACAAGTGTTGCGAGTGGCTAAGAAATAAAGTACGTACGATCATAACTACATTTTGTGTGAACAGTGTAGTTATGTATACATACCAATCAAGAAACGAAAATATAATGTAGTTACAGTGTAAGTAGATAAAAAAAATTAAAATTGTATTCTCTATTTAACTATTTTTACTCTAATTTCGTATTATGATTTTTTAAATCAGAATTCAGAAAAAAATTAATGTGAAACAAGTAAAAGATTTTGCTACATATTAAATTATAAATTCCAAGTTAATAACCTAATTTTGATTCTATAAACAAGAGAACAAGAAAAATTAATTCATCTGTTTATAAAAATATGTAAATTTAAACTGTCGACGTTAAAAAAAATTGTCGAGAAAAGCAAACAAAAGACAAGAGCGGAGAAAAAATAAACATAATTTGTAATAATTAGAAGAACGTGTAGCAAATGTTTAAGCGCGACATGCGACTGTTTTTCATAGTGACTTTTTGTGATTCACCATCACTTTTAATGACAATTAAGACTCTGTTAAATATATTTGGAAGGTACTTTACTAATTGGTATATTCTTAATGGATTATAAAATTTACATTAAGGGCCTTGCAGAAAACGAAGGAAAGCTCCATTGCAATGTGCCGGGAAAGCAATTAAGCGGTCCGTTCTCTTTTTTTGAAAAAACATAACTTCAACTCCACTGACACTGGAGTTATTGAAGATGGAGCATAATATAAACAAAACACTCAGATATTTTTGTTAGATTTCTTCTGTATTGAGGATTTTTTTGCGTGCGATAAGAGAATATTTTTATTTTATTCTCGATGACACATTCATTAATTTTACTCAAAGTTTTTATTCATATCTGATAAGATTAATTAATTCAAATATAATTTTTAATTTCTTTTTAGTTCCGACATGACAGTTTAAAACTTTTTATAATTAAGAACTTAGTTTTTACTGCCTCCGTCTTTTATCTCGGAAATTTTAAAACTTGTGTTGGACAATTTTTAAAATTTCAAATTCCTGCTGCTCAACAGTGGATTTAGAGATAAAAACTTATAAATAGTATTTATTTATATCTTGAGTGTGCTTTTATATTCTATACAGCAGTGCAGCCAGGGGGGGGGTTCAAGGGTGCACTTGCACCCTCCTTGAAGTAGCGGCTCATGGATAAGACAACTGGGTAGGCGACGGCAACAAAATATAAAGATATACAGGGTTTGCGCATGTTAAATTTTACACATAAATCAGTAATCAGATTTTATTTTACGGATTTAATATGCCATAAAATCTAATTTAAAATATTACAAATATTACTCGTTTGTAGTGATAGCCATGGAAATTAAACAAAATTATAAATAAATGCATAACGTTTGTATTGTTAGAATTTTTATTTTGCAGGTTACAGAATAAAAATAAGTAAAACCTGTGCAGTGATTTAGATAATGATTTTAAAAACTATAGTTATTTGTTTAACTAGACACTAAAATACTATATTTACTCCAGGGGCTTCCGAAGCTGTAAATCTATTTAGTGCCGTGTTGAACATATTGGTAGCTAGTATGAACAAGTGATTAACGGTGATTAGCGAGCTTTTGACTAGCATTGTTTTATCTCTGTCAATCGTTTACAGATTATTTTAGAGACAAATACTTCAAATAAAAGTTATAGAAAAATTAATTGCACGTATCTTTTATTTGACGTATTTTTCTCTAAAATAATCTATACACGATTGACAGAGATAAATAATGCTAGTCAAATCCTCGTTAATCGCCCTTAATCACAGTTCATAACAACGGCCATTATTTTTTGCCGATTTTAGAATTAAAATTAATTTAGCACTCTTTTGAATAGAATACTATACTTTATCTACAATTGTCAAATAATAACATAAGTGACATATCGTATTGAAAAATAAGAATTTTTCAGACAAATGCGATTTTTTTTTTGTTTACATAGACAATCTAGTCATCATTGTTTAACAAAATTATGAAGTGATTTGACATTTTACACTCTTAAAACCGATTATTCAGCCACAGTAAGCTTAAGAAGAAAATAAAAGAATAAAAAAAAAATATGAGAAATGGGAAAACTAGTGAAATATTTACTTTTTATTTGGAAAGAATTACTTAAAAGTAATTTTGTTTGTACTCTTTGAAAAGTGAGATTTGAATTTGACATAACGATTGAATAATATTATTCCATCGAACTGTCAATATTACTCAATTAGCAGTTGTGGATAAAATTTATAATTAGTTATACCAATGACGAGAATTTACAATAAAGTAAAAGTTCGAACACATAATTTATTTATTGAATTAAATTCATAGAAAATTATAATATATCCTATCAAATTCACATCGCCTTAGTAAACAACATTTCAATTAAATTGAATAAAACATCATGCATAGAATACATAATATAATTTTTATGTGTTTTGATTATTATATGTATGCGCTGTTATAAGTAATGTCTAATTTTTATAATTTTTCTAATAGGTATATGTTTAATTTGGGTATTTAATATTTAATATATGTGCTTATAAAAAAAATATAATTTTAGATTTCTCTTTTTTATAGTGCATCTCCCTATCCAAATTCCTAGGTGCGCCACTGACTCTATACATGAATTAATTTATTAATAGCTATTTTCACAACTTCAAGGGGGTGCTTAAGAAACTTGTATAGTTTGGTTCACGAAAGATGACAATTCAAGGTCATTTATTAACCGTATGGTATAATATTACTAGCAGATAACTTCACTGCATTTCGTATACATACTCGTACACATAGACGTGCAACATGAAATATTTATGGATACATTTGAACTGAAAAAGATAAGTATAATTTATTTGAAAATTATGTTTCTTTTTAAATAATGCCTTTCTCAAAGATTTATGCTCTTCACCTATTTGCAAAACCCAAAAACATTGACTTGACAAAAACCATGGAATAATAATTTCATTTAAATGTCAAACGTCACTGGGTAACTATTAGGACAGAGGGCAGTACAGTACATAATTAAATATCTGTAACTCTGCGACATACGACATTAATATTTGTAATGTGTTGGAAAGTAATGTCACCATTTACGTATATCTGTCACACAACATAAACTGTATAGACATACGTCAAATAATCTTTCTCTTTCTAACATGAAATGTTGCTAAGTTACTACTGTATAAAGTGCTGTGTATTCTTTCTTCGAGCAAGTGACCATGAATAGTCATCTTTCGTGAACCAAAGTATACCTATGTCATAGCCAGATTGTAAAATCCGTTTTTTTATAAAACGCCTAATCATTTTATAAAACACGGCCAGATTGTCAAATTTGAAACGACGAACAACTTACAGCCACAATGTAAAGTAAATATAGACATTTTTGCTTGTAATTTTTCAATACCTCAACATAATCTAACCAAACGTAAACAAAAGTCATTCTTGGAAAACTCAGACCAAGTTTTGTGCTTTAGGTAAAGTAATGTTATATTTAAAGAAATGTACAAGCAAAGTAAGCTATTTGTCGTTGAAAAGAACGCCTAAATGTTTTATAAAACAACTAGTTAGATTGTAAAACATTTTCGGTTACTATACTCATGCAGATATACAAAAATTTGCATAATTTTAGACCAAGTATTCTCGTTTTCTTATAGAGGCAGCAGCTTTTTGTATATCAAGTTATTTACTATGAAATTTAAACCGTGAATTCGATTGCAGGAAAGAACCCTAACAACTAAGCTCATATTACTCAATCATGTAAAACTTTGACCTTTACTACACAATTCTAATCATATCGTCTATTTACGCATACCGAACTCACGTAATCTACCCACTATAAATTCATGCAATTGCAATTAACAGTCGATGCCATAGTACTGCAACCTATGTCAGTTGTTCATAACTGAAATGAGCAACGTTTGAACTATTCATGAAAACCAAAACCAGTATAATTAGGACACTTGCTTAGTAAAGGAAAGGTCATAAGCTCATAATTATGTGATCGCGACCAAGTACATCTAACCAAGTTGTGTTTTGTGTGAATTCTGATGGTATGTTTCAACCTACAGCCTACTAGAAATATATTATGATCTCTTGCTATGTTATTACCAATGCTCAAGTTAATGTTTATGCATTGATATCAGTATGCGAAATATGTTATTATTACGTTATTATTTCACTAATTACGTAACCCTAACAACGAGTATTTCACGCACACTGCATATAATTTTGTGCACTATACTGCAACATTTTAAGATTAAAATACAAATCCGTTTTATTTCGATAAAATAATAATATTACAATATTGGAAACATTCAGACACTTTATTTGGAAGCGGAACATCTTCAATATCAACCACTTGTAGACCATTTTAATCAGACATGCGAAACTGCATAAATAATATTTATAAAATATTTTTGACAGTTTGACAGGTGATGTGTGTTTTGTATTTATATTAACTTTTTACGTTATATTATTAGTTATTTACAATTATACTTATATTAATAGTATATTATTCAATGAGCATGTAAGGTATGCTATTATTCATGAGAATGAAGTCTGCATCACGAGCCGGAAAGCGAGTGATGTAAATCATTCGAGTGAGTAATAGCCATTACATGCAAATAGAATACTATAATTTATCCACAAGTGTCAAATAATAACATACTGTACTATTATAAAATCAGAAATAACCTAACAAATTTTAGAAAATTGTTTGTTTACAAACATAAACATAGTTAGCATTGATCACTAGGTATTTGTTATAACAAAATTATAAAGTGATTTGACATTTAGCAGAAAAATTTAAACCGACTATTCAGCTACATTTTAAGCTTAAGAAGAAAATAAAACTATAAAAAATGAGAAAACTAGTATAATTTTGGCTTTTTATGTAGAAAAAAATACTTATTAAAAGTAATTTGTTTGTACTCTTTGAAAGGTAGGATTTGAATTTGACATAACGATTAAATAATATTATTCCATCAAACTGTCAATAATATTCAATTAGCAACAGTAATAAAACGGTAGTTGCAATATTTACATAATACTGAGACGCCAATCACAAGTCGTGAATGTTGGCCCTATACCATGCTACACTGCATTCATAAACTAGATACAGTCTAGGCGTATTATTTCGTACACAGGGCGCATTTTTTCGTGCACTGTACACATTACTTCGCGCACTATCTCGCACACACTTCCAAAATCAGCCATAAAACGAGCAAAAACTTGCATTTTAAATTGTGAAAAATGTTTAATATTAATAAATATGTATAATTTAATAAATTTTATATTAAACTAAAATGTCAATAGAAGTTATTTTTTAAATAGTTTTCTAAATATTAAATTTAGTCGAAGAAAAAATAAATATGTGCACCTTGTACACGAAATATGTTTAGTGATCTCGCGTGATTTTTTGACCAAACCAGTAAATGGCACTCACATCAGCGCCAGTTTTAAACAGTCGGAATAAAAAAATGGCGATATTCAACTGCTGTTATCTGTCATTTTATTAAAATGTTAAAAAGGTATCATAATATCATGGAAAAATTGTATATTATAGTCAGTAGGTATAAAATATAAAGCATTATCTACTTGCTTTCCACATCGGATAAAGATGATACTTGACATTGCACATAAAAATGGTAGGAGATGTCACATGTCATGTACACTGATACTAGTCTGAATTACATTGCGTTAACTTGGCTCCAATTTCAGCCAATTATAGTATTCATAACTATGCCCTATTCTCTACAATATTGAATTGCATTGATTATATATAGGTACTAACGTAAACAGATTAACACTTCTTTTGGCAGAAACGCTTGTATTTAGGTAAGGTGGAACAGAGTATAAATATATATTTAGCGCACATGGTACACACACAAATAACTAATTTAGTTGTAGAAAAATATATAACAATAATAGGCAAATATAAATTGAAACAATAGTTTTGTACAATAAAAAAACTTAATGCATTTGCCAACATTGTTAACTATATATTTAAATTACATGGCGGAAGATAATGTGCAAACCACATCAGATTTCTTTCTCTAAAATGTAGGAATTTAATTTAATTATAACCCGAACTTATTCCTTAAGAGTTTTAACTATTTGCTTCCTTGGTTCTATTTTTAAATCAAGTAATAACGTTAATATTATAAAAGCTCTGCTGAACTTTGTAAGAATGCTTCTAAAAACTTTCGTGTATAATAAATTAAAAAGCTTTCAGATAAATGTCTCAAATATTTCATATATTGCAAAATATAAGTATTATTTTTATTCTCTGAGTTTTCTTATAGATAAATATTTATAAATAAATTCTTCATTAAAATTCAACATTTGTAATGATTGAAAGTATAGGTAATTAATAATATAGGGTGTATTACGGAAAATAAAACAGGCGTTTAAGATGGGAAATCAGTTTTTCCGTGCGCGTTGCTCCCCTAATAATTTTAGGCAAAAAGTTTCAAATGGATGTTGTAAAGCAAAAAATTCTACATCCGAATCAATAAAAAAATAATTTTGGCTACTTCATAACTGGAGAAATAAAATTTTAAAATTCACGGAATTATAATTTAATAGTATTAGCAATGAAATTAGAAACAAGAGACGAACAAAAGCGTAACGTTTTATACGTCAAATTATTAGTATTTATTTTGACAATCATTATTCTGACACTGACGTATTAAAACGTTACGCTTTTGTTCGTCTCTTGTTTCTAATTCCATGGTTAATACTATTAAATTGTAATTCCCATGTTAAACGCCTATGTTTCACTTTCCGTGACACACCTGTATGAATATCTCATATATCAGTTAGTAGGCATCAAATATTAAACTTATTGTGCATTAATTATAATAATATCTAGTGGTTGTCCTACGGATTACATACGAGTACGTAGTATAAATTGTCACAAATCAAATATTTGTAATACTTCAGATGGTTCTATGGTTATCTACATTTTACTCTTGCAACTAACTTGTTACAGGTCAGATGTAAGTAGTTTTAATTTTAATGTTTTAAAGAATGAGTGCAAAAATAGCAGTGGCGGTTCGCGCACTAAAACTTTGGTGAGGCAAAGTATCCAGAAAAAAATATTTTTTTTTCATTCAAGGTCAAATGACTTATAATTGAAAGTTACATTTTTTCAAGGGATGTGCAAATGCATATTTTTCCCCTTTCATGAACAAAAATAAATTGCCAGATCACAGAACATTTTAGGAAATTCTTTGACAAATAGTTTATCTTCATAAGACAGTTGATTAAATGGATTTTTGTTAATTAAAAAATTAACAATATCTTCAGAATTCCTTATATTGTCACTCAATTCTTTTAAAGTCGAAGCCATTATTTGTTTTTTGTTTTTAACTAATATTCAAATTGCAAAAACACTACGTGGGTAAACTATAGAAACAACGAAAAAATAAAAGAATTAAATATTTACTGCAATACGTATCAGTCGCAAACCAGAGCCTATTATAATAAAAATGCTAGACAATACAGGTTATGTTATGTTTGTTTATTGTCGAATGCAATTTCCAACCATTTAAGTATTTAATCTTGCTTGCAAAAATATGCAGTAATGTCGTGGAACCTACTTACAAAATTTATCAGTACGTGGCGTTGATTGTATTCATGTATGGTAACGGCATCTATAGGGCCGCGTGGAAGGTAAAGCGACTTTCTTTTATCCTTTACGCACTCATTGCATTTATCATGAAGCAATGCCTCAAATAGCTCTTTGTCTAGCGCAACGAATTTCTTACCGGAATTATTACGTATTTCTATCAAAAACATAGGCATTTATACTATTCATTTCGAGAAGCACTTTATAGGGTGTAAATTAGGTGAACTGCATTACATATTAGTTATGGTGATGGCTTAAATTATTCTCTTGATATTTATAAAGACAAGCATTAACGGAATAAGTTAAAATTTAATTTACATACTACTTTACATGCAGCTTTATTTCTTTTCTGGTGAGGCACTGCCTCATCTGCCTACACTGACAAGCCGCCACTGAAAAATAGCATAGTCTGGTCTTATTTTTCAACAGATAAAATTGATGAAATAAGAAGACTAGCTTGCTTACTTCAAGTTTCTGGAATCTTACGATAATAAATAAGTATTGTATTTTCTTTATTTAACAGTTTTAACAATGTTTTACCGTGAGCCTACGTCATCTAGTTCAATATTGTCATTAAAATACAAAATTATTAACAGATTAGCATTTTTAATCATCAGGTCGAATTTCCTGAAATGATCTGGGTTCATGGCCGTATTATTCCATCTCTACTTCAGTTCTTTGTCCTACAAGAACAAACGAGCATTTTATTTTCGAAAAAAACATTAAATAGATATTTCACTCCAAATATTTTGGATACTGTATTGACATTACAAATTTGTCTTAAAATGTAATTAATGTTCACATGTACTAACATATGTTTACAGGGTGATACTGAAAAACGAGTTACTCAAAATAACTTTATTATTTATAAATATTTTTTTAATTTTCTTGATATATTTATAAACTAGGCTTAGGGCCTTACAAATCATGGCATTTCTCATGATGGTAGCACTTCCGGTTAAACCGTGACATTAACTGTCGTATTTCAAATGGGACATCCGATATATTTTTATATATTTGGAATCTACTTAAAATAACGAATTCAACGATTTGCTTCAAGTGCATTGAAGAAATGAATTACTATAACGTAAGAGAATATTATGACTAATTAATCTGGTAAGGCATATTAGGTAGGCTGTCATAAAAAAACTCATATTTTTCTGTAACAAAATATAGAATCTTACTAAAATACCTTACTAGTTAAACAATTAACTTATCGATGGTGAAGAATGAAAACCTCCTATGTCAAATTTTGACCTTTTCAACATTTTATGTTAATAAAATCTACAAAGTTATTCTACATATGGTGCAGTTACCTCCTACATCGATATCGTAGTAATATAAAGAGAAAAATATACTTCTTGTATGACAATGAAAACATTTTTCTCCAAATTACTCCCAAGTCATGCGGTATACAATATAGAGTCTATTAATTAAAAGTATATTTAAAATTTATTGTTACACAAATTCGGATGATAATTATTAAAAGTTTAATGTTAGCTATAATTTTATTTGTAAAAGGGTTTTTTTCTAAATGTTTTTTTTAATGTTTTGAATAATAGCGATTTTTGACATAGGAGGTTTCCATTCTTCACCATCGTTATACTGTATTTCAAATAAGAATAGATTAAGGAGTAAGATAGAGCCTACGATTCCAGCTTTCTGATTGGTCTACGCGCAAACCAAGCTTACAATAACGAAAAACTTGGAAACAAAACTTTTCAGTCAGCTGTCAAATGGAGTTGTGAGTTGTAGTCAGTGCGAACGTTGTAGCAAAATTGTAATTTGTGATTATCTAATATTATATAAGTATACTACTAGGTATGCTCTTGTAGATTCATAGATTATGGGTGACAACACTAAACATTTGTGCATAAAAAATTCAAGTATACAGCACATAAGAAGTGGACAAAAAACTATTGCATGCAATTTATACCAGAAATTGACATTGACGTTAATATAACTTAAAGAAAATATATTAATCTCTATACGATTTGATTGCATTTTATACTTCATATTCAATAATAATAATAATAATAAATACCTTTATTGGCGAATATTCAGCAATAGCTGTTCTTCCATATTAACCTTACATCATAAATACATATTATTACATTGAAATAAAATTTATATATATATAGTGTAACGAACATATAATAAATGTGAATCAAAAACATATAGATAAACAAAAGCAATTGAAATGAATAAAATATATAATATAACACATATTGTAGAAAGGAAAATAAGGATTTCAAAAGACTGATATGTCATTATGTAGTAATATTTTTTTTACATTTTTAGCAAATATAACAGGCTTCAGAGAAATAAGTGTGGATGAAATTCTATTAAGAGTCGTTGGAATCGTATAAGAAAATGTGCGTTTGTACAATGCAGAATTAAACTTAGGGATGTGATATGTTAAATAATTCCTCAAGTTACGATTGTGATGATATGTACGCAAAGTTATTTTGTTATAAAGGTAAGAGGGAGATTTGTTCTGAATTACGCGATGTGCCAAAGAAGCTATATGCAAAAATCTAGTCTGTTTCATATCTAACCAATTGAGCTCTTTTAAATAATAAGAAACGTGTTCATGTCTTTGCAAACCATGTATGAATCTAACACAGCAGTTCTGCACCTTTTGTATCCTGTTGGCATCAAACAAAGTAATGTGTGGTCCATAAACTGTGTCACAATAATTAAATATTGATAATACAAGACTACTGGATAGAATCATACGGTTGTGCTTCGACAAAATGAACCTGTTCATATAAAGGTTCTTTAAGGCAAGATATGCTTTCTTTATCAACAAGGTGACGTAATCATTAAACCTATAGATATAGAGTTAAAGAATTAAAAAGATATTACCTAAATTTCATAAATCAGCCAACTATGCTAACCATGGAAACTGCTAATATATTCAGATAATTCAAACTGACAGATGTCAGTATCAATGAAAAGTAAATGAATGTGGCAGAGATGAGGATGTTGAGATAGATGTTTGGGAAGGCACGGAAAGATACGGAAAACGGAATGAAAGAATAAGAGAAATATCTCTAGTGTAAGAAGTTTCTAGAATGATACAAGAGAGACTATTACATTGGTTTGAACATGTAATGAAAGGAAATGAAGAATATATTGGAAGAAGAATGAATAGCTTAGTAATAGATGATTGAAGAAACAGAGGAAGACCAAAGATAAGATGGAAGGAGTATATTGCGGAAGGCTTGAGAGAAAAGGAAATGAATGAGGACGACACGCAAAACAGAAATGAGTGAAAGAAGAAAATAAAAAATAGCGACCCCTAACGAATGGGAAAAGCAAAAGAAGAAGATGTTAGTGTCAAGTGCAATTTTCATAGTTTGTTTATGAAATAAATATAGGATCTTGTGCAAGAAAATTTATGTATGGAATTTGTACATAATATACAGAATAGACGGAAGGTAATGTGCTGGCCACATCAGATTTTTTGTATGTTAGCTTGCTTACGTGCTGTGTACATACGTAAATGGATTTATATAATTTGAGGTTTAAGTAAAAGACCAGCTTTAAGCTGAACTTTCTCTAAAAAAATATATACTATGTAAAATTATATTTATTTCTACCATTAAATATTAATTATTAAAAAGTTAAGTTAAGCGTAATTGAAAATTCATTTATGAAAAGTAAGTTAGTATTTAACGTTATTATTGCTTGCGTAGTATATACCTATAGTAAAAAGTAAAACAACACGTGTGATCACAAAGTGGTAGTACATCAATGAATAATTAGAAAAATGCATTTTACATCGTCGGAGCTTCTGTAGCGGAAACAGTAATTTGCTGCACAAAAGTGCATAAATGATAATGTAATTATAAAAACAGTGGATATGAAGAAGAAAAAAGTGGAGGTATCATATTTTACACACAAATTTAATTAAGCTGTCACATTTGCATTTTGCTTTTAGTTTTAGTTCGCTTGTGTATTTATTCGTCATGTGAAATTAACAGAATCATCGCGGAAGAATCACATTTGCAAATTCATTTTCAATTCTGTTTTCACCGAATTTATCCCATGATTACAACAAAAACGCACAATCTACGACCTACTCTTTAATAAAATGTTTTAAGGTCATTTGGTTTTACAATAATAATATGACACGCCAGTAGAGTGGCCATTCCTTGGCGTTTCGTCCGGATGCTAACGAGTTTTAGCATTTTGTCTCTGGGCTCAGGGCTCAAGTCATTATTTATTTCTCCGGGTGAATAGTTATTTAACTATAGATTATCTTAATAAAGGCGATTAATAATCAAGGGTTGAGAATATTAATCGCCAATTAACACATGTGTTACTTATAACATTTTTTCAACGTATCTTATTAGATTGGAGAAAGTCTAATATTATTTATTGTATGGCATTTTTTTAGGTTAGTAACGTACTAATTGTAGGGGTCATTAATAAACCCATAAATAAACGGAATAATAATTAATATAATTATTATTTAATAACAGCATTTTACAGAGAAGCATCCTAAATCTATGATATGAAATCAACTGTCACATTCCAAAATTGGTTAATAATGCTGTGTTAGTGAGATAAACTATGAATGCTCAATAATGCTAGTCAATTTTAGAACGTTTTCATGTGTAAAAACAAGTTTATCTTAGTGTACAGGGTCTCATTATCGATGTTTTCTTCAATTTATCTCGGGTAATATTAACGATAGAGCACAGGAAATTTCGGTCTTCTTTTGTTTTTGAGCTACAGCCAAAAACTCGTTTCTCGCTAATTTCGAAAATATCTCGTATCTTATTTATTATAAAAGTTGGTAAAAAAATTGTTTAGAAAAATTTTGTAACGTGTTTTGCGTAGAACAAAATGGTGTAATTAGATTTTATCATTTTTTTTTTTGTTTATTTTATAAACTTTTCAATGATATATCATAAGTCTAATATTCTTTTGTTGTAAAATAAAACAAATTATTAATAATTAATTAAAAAATAAATGAAAAAATCTATTATAGGCCATCATTTGCTTATTTTAATTATATATCTATTTGTTTTTACAATTATTCTTAATTTTTTTTTTTTTCGGGTTAGATAAATTATATTTTATCAACGGTATAGTTTGCTTTGGCACAAGTCGAAAAAAGTGGTTTATGCTTTCTGAGGTACATATATAAATTGAATCCCCTAGAATCCATTTTTAACATTTTCTCGATGATGTGTGTATGTGTATGTGTGTGTGTGTGTGTGTGTGTGGATCCTCTTTGCGCTCTAACTCAAATACTATCATTCAGAAAGTTTTGAAACCATGTATTTCTACCTTATTCTATATGGAAAAAAACCAATAGATTTTGGTGGCAATCGCATAACCGGAAATGGCAGTTTACTTGAAGCTCAAGATAGTTTTTCTTCAAAAAATACCTTTAAATGTATTTTTTTCGCAATTTGTTATTATAAAAATTAAAGATTATTCCATTTTCTACAGGTTCGCTTTAATACTTTTTCTGTATGTTCTATGGATAAATTTATAAAGTAATATAAAAATTATACCCCATAGGTAAATGGCGGGAGGTATTGTGTTGGTCACATCAGATTTTTTTAATTAAGATGTTGAATAAACATACTTTTTTTTTCATATTTATATGTTTTACGTATAAATATTTTACAAATCTAACATTTTATTGTCGTTTTGCATGATCGCCATTTTATGATTTCCGCTTATTATGATCAAAATCTACTTCGCCTAACATGATCGTAATAAACAGCGACTACTTTAATTGCAAATGAAGTGGGTATGTCAAAAGTAACTAAATAAAATATAAAATACTTTATATTTTGTTGATTACTTTTATGTCTAGGTACTTTCGAATTTTTGTTCTTATTGTTTAAAGAATATTCTTTATAATATTAAACTCATAAAATTAAAATGCACAAACTCAGAATATGACGTTGAAAATTCCAAATGTAAATTTATTTACTAGGTTTCTTATTTCTATTTTACGTTTCTATTTCGCTTTTATGTGTTTATATATATTTACTCATCCTGATGCTACAGTAAAACAAAATACACGAATTCTATCTGTTTCATTTCTTTATATAACTTATATTTATAATAGATTCTGAAACATTTATATGCAACAATATTTTCAATTAATAATCTGAAATATATTGAAACCTTTACTAACATTTTCTTTAATCAAGTGTGAAACCTCCGTGATTGGAAAGTTCGTGAAAGTTGCTCAATTCGAAATCTGTAAATATGTTCTCTAGTCTTGCAATAAGGTCCCTTTTAGTCCCCAGTAATAAAATCCGAAATGAATATCTCATTAAAACAGTTATCGGGGTGTCAATAAAGTTTATTAAGTGCAATAAAACAAGCATCGAATGATCGCAATATTGCTAAAGATCTAACCGACTTCATTTTATCATTGCGCACAGCCTCTATATCAGCGAGAAATATCTCGGAGTTGTTTTTGCCAAATAAATTTACTGTTATTTCATAGTAAACTTTTTATTTTTCTAAACTACAATACGTATTATATTACCAGTAAAATCTCTCTCTTAAACTGAGTGGGAAATAAAGACGAAAATAAAGAAAGACGTATATTTTTGAGAGCTATTTGGACAATATTGTTTTTCAGAAAATATTTGAACTTTGAGCGCAGCTGTAACACAATAATATTTTATGTATCTAGGACGAAAAGTGAATCTTTAAGGTATGAGCAAGTTGTTTACGGCCAAGGCAGGTAGCCGAGGCCGTAATTACGTGTGAGTACCTAAAAGACACTTTTCGTCTGAGGTACATACATAATTTTATATCATACTGGTTTATAGTTATTAAATTATAAAAATAAAATTCCTACAATTTGTAGCACGATGAGTATTATATAAGTAGGCTAAGTCACAATTGTTAGAAAATCGTAGCAAAATTTTGACGGATTGGCAGATTGAAATTGAATTTTTCTGATTTCGTTAACATTCTTATTCGCTATAATTGATGAAAAATACATTCCTCGAGATATTTTGGATGAAGTTGCTAAGGTGAAGAACAATTTAATGCAGCATAAATAAAGATTCAGTATGAAGGTAAAACTTTAAGTACTAGCATTTTAATGTTTCATTTTTACCTCCCGCTACCCGTGGTAAGGGAAGTATAGGGATCGTGCTAAAAATCGCATATCGAGATTTTGGTAAATGACCACGTTTTAAGGTCCCTAAAATCCAATTTTAATATTTTCACGATGATGTCTGTGTGTATGTATGTATGTGTGTGTGTGGATCCTGTTTACGCTCTAACTCAAATATTATCATTCAGAATATGGAAAGAACTGATTAGATTTTGGTGGCAATCGGATAACCGGAAATGGCAGTTTACTTGAAGCTCCAGATAGTTTTTCTTCAAAAAATACCTTTAAATGTATTTTTTTCTCAATTTGTTATTATAAGAATTAAAGATTATTCCATTTTCTACAAGTTTGCTTTAATACTTTTTCTATATATATTGTATGGATAAATTTATAAAGTAATATAAAAATTATATACATAGATAAATGGCGGGAGGTACTGTGTTGGTTACATCAGATTTTTTGTTTTATAAATCGTTCAAAAAACGTTGCTTTAGAAACCAGTATGACAAAAATAATTATTGTAATATCAAATTTTTGCAATGATTCCAAATACTTAGATTTTCAGCAACAATTAATTTACTTATTATTATTTTTAAAATGATATGATGATATTGATTTATTAGTTTACCCATGACATTTTTACATTCTTTGTTTAAGGAACTATTTGGAAGTGTGCCTACCTGACATATTTGTTTTTAATTAATATCAATAACCAAAAAATCGAGAAACAATTGTTTATTGTTAATAGTAGGCAAAAATACAATTTTATACGCTGTGGTTTAAGCACTCACGCCCCTAAAGGCTTGTAATATGTAAAATTTAGTCAAGAAACCGTTGGAATTTTGGCCCTAAGTTTCGAAAAGTAATTATGAGATATTGTTATTATTTGTACCTATTTAAATTTGATTTAATTTTACTCTTTAATGAATCTTAGACAGTTCGAATTAATCCTAATAATCAAAAAAATACTTTACATCATGTAAACATCAAAATATTTTCTCGAACAAATAACGTACAAATATCGTTTTGTGTATGTTATCTGTGAAAATATTTTGAAATTTAACATATGAGTATTAACCAATCATTGAAGGTTTTATTGTTTCAGTTTCCAATACAGAGTTAACTGTAAGTGTACAAACTGCAGTCGTGTAATTTATCTAAAAGTTTAACTGTTAGATTATTATCAGGCACTTCTAACCTTGCATTAACAAATCAGCCTGAAATTATGTACCTATTTATTATTAAATGAGTAATTTTGTTTTAAACCACAGTTCTTCCTACGTATTTAAAAAAGCAGAAGTGGGATAGTAAAAAAATCTGATGTGGCCAACACATGACCTTCCGTCTTTTCTATGTGTTTTATATAAATTACTCACAGATAAGGTAGTGTCCTGCAAAAGATTATATATTTCCAGTAAAATTATTTCACAAACTATGCAAATTATACTTGACACAGAAATCTGTCAATTACTAAAATATACTGTTTCTATTTGATTTACATTGTGCTTACAGCAACGCAGGTTGCAAGATTTATGAATATTAATTTCTTTATAATTTTTCATCTCCAAATACTTTGAATATAAAGAAAAAAAAAATCAAATCGTACAGAGATTAATATATCTATAATATTTGTGATAACATAAAATGTCAAAAAGAGATATTTAACTGTTTTTTTTTAAACTCTTAAGAACTGCAAATCAGAGTACTTCCGGTGTACCAATTATAGCTAAAGTTTAATCAAGTCTTCATACGGACGTACAAAAGGAAAGAATGATAGAATTATAATTTTTGGAATTGCAGTTGTTGGAATTATCGGAGAACATTTTTCGAACATACACACACACACAATCAAACACACAGGCACACACACACACAGAGAGAGATGCACACACACGCACACACACACACACACACACACACACACACATACACATACATACGAGTATATACAGACATCATCGTAGAAATAGTAAAACGAAATTTTTGACCAAAGACCATTACCTTCCTTACCTAAGGTAACGGAAGATAAAAAAGACAAAACCACAGAGAGGAAGAGCAAAATTATTTATTTTAATAAAATAACAAATATATGTGACATTTACGTAGCAATGTTAAAATATTTTGCACATAAGGCGTTTAAATACATATCTGCACACCCATTTTATTAAACATGCAGAACGAATTTTGTTTTATTTGATTTAATTGAAGAATTGCATGTAAATCAAATTTGAACAAATAGTTTTCAAAATATTAGTAAAAAATATAATTTTAAAAAAAATCATGATCCCATGTTAGACGACTATGTTCGTATTCCATGTTGGTGCTACAGTACACAATATTTGGCAACAGTGCAGGATGTCCGATTGATAGCTTTTTGTAAACGTATATTAATTTTGGATGCCAAATTGTCAGTAATACGTACAAAAATATACGCGGGACGGTAAAAACCCGTATAAAGTACGGAAGTCAAATATACGTGTATATTGTGTTCTTTAAATACGAATTTTTCGAAATATCCTTATGCTCACATTATTAGGTGGGGTGAAACATTCTATATACTCGAAAAAGTAAACGCCTAGGACCAGTATTTCCCATAGACGCCAAATGCATGTTTCTATGTACGGAAGTCAAATTGATAGAGAGATGTATATATATATATATATATATATATATATATATATATATATATATATATATATATATATATATCACTTCAATATAATATAATAAATTACTGCAAATATCAAAAAGTCAAAAACTTATCACATGGCAATCACATACTACCATATGTTTACTTCCACTCAGCTGGTTTTGGAGTGGACGTCAACATGACTTGCACGTGCTCAGGGGGGTGAATCTGCATTCAGAAACGTGATAATAAGTTTTCAATCTAGTAGCGTTTGGAAATACTTCCTGACCCTTTCATAGATGTTTGAGAACTGCTGTAAATTTCCCACAATTCTCTATTGCATCGTTCGAAATTCTTTGACATTTCAAAATATTATTTGTGAATTTGTATATTTATATCTTTATTACAATATAGTACTTTATCATTCAATATATTTTCTGTAAGTATAATAGTTTTCATACTAGCAGTATTATACGGGGGTGATATAAAATACAACAACAAATTAATAATATTTCAGAAAAAATTACATGAAATATTTATTAGTCCAGCAAAGTGAAGACACATTTTTGCAGAAGTTGACAGTGCCCAATAGAAGAAATGGTTTATGTTAGTGGACCAAGAGAATTTACATCATGGTGGTGCTCTTTGATATTTACACCGTAGAAGAGCAGCAAAATATTACATTATTAGGCGAAAGGACGTGAGGCTTCATAAGATTCATCAAAGAATGTTGAAATAGTATGGTGTCAGCTTTAAGAAAAAAAGGAATATAGAAGAGGGTAGATTTGTTAAAAAGTGGACAAAAATCGATAACGAGGTCAATGAAGCAGTGCATTTCTGGCAGACATTTAAAGTAACATCCCTTTTTTGAAATAAAATTACCTCTTGTAATAATAATAATAATAATAATAATAATAATAATAATAATAATAATAATAATAATAATAATAATAATAATAATAATAATAATAATAATAATAATAATAATAATAATAATAATAATAATAATAATAATAATAATAATAATAATAATAATAATAATAATAATAATAATAATAATAATAATAATAATAATAATAATAATAATAATAATAATAATAATAATAATAATAATAATAATAATAATAATAATAATAATAATAATAATAATAATAATAATAATAATAATAATAATAATAATAATAATAATAATAATAATAATAATAATAATAATAATAATAATAATAATAATAATAATAATAATAATAATAATAATAATAATAATAATAATAATAATAATAATAATAATAATAATAATAATAATAATAATAATAATAATAATAATAATAATAATAATAATAATAATAATAATAACAATTCAAATTTTGATTCCTTGAGTGTGCTTAAATTTAAATAGTTGTCGCCGTGTAGTTCAAGATTTGTAGTTATTTATTTATTATTTGATTTAAGTAATGTAAGGTGTATATTTTTAAATAAAGACATTAACATATTAAGTACTGTAATTATTTTTTTATAGTTCAACATATATTTCACATTTCGTGATAATGTCTTTTATAAATTATTTATTCTTTCGATAGATTTTTTATTAATTACATTTTCAAGAAATAAAACTTAAAGTTTCGAATAATTCAAAATGAATTCATATTTCCCGCCACTTTCTCGACTGTCAAGTTTAGTTCTCTAACCTTTTCATAGACGGCACTAAAACTTGTTATCACAGTTTATAGGGGAGATACCCAATCTTCTACTATATATTTTCCTTAATCTATGCTCTATAAACATATAAATAGAGGTGTGACAACTCATCAATTTTTGTTGACATATTAATGTCGGCGATCAGTGGGCCATGATTCTAACCTAACATGTAGCGCCTCCATAATGTGCTATACCACATAACACTCTGAAACTAACATGATACCCGTGCATGATACCTAAATGACAAGTTAAATGTCACTGTATAATTCTATCAAAATTACAACTAATTTAATGGATACGTTTTGTCTCTCCGATGATATTCATTCAATTTTTGCAGCCCCTAGAGAATACCTTAGTTGCCTAATGTGTTATAGCGGTACAATTCAAAGAAATAAAGATAGAAAAATAATCAACAATAGTTTATTTACACTTGATATAAAACATATTTAACAACATAATAATAATAATAATTTTAAATGGGGTCGCGTAACTATGGGCGTTAGGTAATTGTTTTGTGCGGCAAGGGTTCGATTCCTACTGACGCCAAACTTGAAATAATTTTTAAATAGCACAAAATAACCCCTGTGGTACACTCTTCACTGCAGCTTTGGGAGTCCGTACGCTTGGTAAACATTTTCAAGTACAATTACAGATATATGCGAATAAACTAAGAATGATATCACATTATATTTGAAATAGATTAATCATTATTTAACAGTCATTATCTTCGAGTTTATTATAATCGGCAGGTCACTTTATGTTCTATATATATTTTACAAATACCTGCTTTGGAAAATTTACTTAATTATTCATATGTTGTACATATTTGTAAAGTATTTTTTCTTAATTTTCTTGTTTTGTATGTGTGCTGCCAGGAATTCCACAAGGAATTTATTACCTACAAAGATGAGTAGATGTATGTATTATTTATTTTTCTATATTGTAATTTGAGAACGGTTGGTAATTCTATATTGCTCTGTTCGTCAGTTTGTGTGTAAGAATAAAACTTACAATTAATCTATTTTATTTTCATTTTGTGTCACGGAATATTTAAAACTAGTTTATATGTAGTTTTGTCATGTTTTACAATCATCTATTATGATATTCTCAACCTTTTCTTAAGGAAGACTTGGGTATACAGTAGACGGTATACTCTAACTAACACTCTAAGATTATGGCCATTATTACCCTCGCAGTAGGTAGCTGTTATTAAGATGAAATGTAATTCATAAGAGCAAAAAGGTCAAAAATATTAGGATTGCATTTGAATTTTTGTATATATTCCTGTATACACTTTTAATGTTTGCAATTTAAAAATTGCACATGCCAAATTTGATATTACACTTGAACACGTTATGAGTACCATCAGTATAAACAGGTAATACGAATCCAAAGATATTAGAAGTGAATTTCCAAAGTTTTGCATTAGAATCATATTCTTTAATCTGTAATTTAAGAAAATTCTCATTATCATAATAATGCGTCAATTAAAGAAAAAGTGTACACTAACGTACAAGAATATTTCGGCTGAGTAGCACGTACTGCTACCCCTGTTAGG
Source organism: Harpalus rufipes (assembly GCA_951394225.1). Classification (NCBI taxonomy): domain Eukaryota; kingdom Metazoa; phylum Arthropoda; class Insecta; order Coleoptera; family Carabidae; genus Harpalus; species Harpalus rufipes. Next base: position 14,064,421 of record OX596277.1, read on the forward strand.
ATGCGGTCGATCCACAATCCACTAGAATGTCAAAGTCATAACCTAAAAGTTCTGAATAGACTATAATATATTTTTTTAAAGAATTCTTCATTAGTTAGCCACTTTTTATATGAACATATTTTCGTGAAACGGAATTGTCTACAATCAAAGTTATCTTCACCCTCATCCTAGAAGATATGCTGTCCACGATTCTGACAATCAGGTAGTGAAAACGAACTAAAATAAGTATTAAATTATTAAAGGAATATGTCAATATAAAATAATACCAGTTTCTTAAACATTAAGAGATCCAGATCATTAAAATCTGAAGTAGCCAGCACAATATCTTTCGTCAATCCTGTATATTATGTACAAATTCCATCATTCTAGAAACATTAGAGTTATTTCACTTATAACTTTCATTAATTTACGTTTTATAGATACTGACATCTGTCAATTTGAATTACTTGAATATATTAGCAGTTTCCATGGTTAAGTTAGCATAGCTGGCTGAATTATGAAATGTATATCAAATTTATTATCTTTATTCTTCTTTAACTCTATATCTGTTGAATAACAAATATAAAATGCAATCAAATCGTATAGATAATAATATATTCTTTAAGTTATAATAACATTTAACTGAGTTTTTCAAGAAAAACTGTTAAAATTTTCAAATGAGGGTACTTCCGGTTGACCAATTATAACCAAAATCTAATCAACTCTGCATATGGTTGTAAGGAAGAGAAATACGCAAGAATTGTAATTTTTGGAATTCTAGTACTGGAGATATCGTGCAGGAAAAAACAGTCACATACACACACACACACACATACACACACACACACACGCACATACGAACACACACACACACATACAGACATCATCGTAAAAATAGTAAAATCGTATTGTAAAGACCCTAAAACGTGCTTATTCAATGAAAACTCACCACCGAATTTTTTGACCAAAGACAATACCTTCCTTACCTAGAGGTGACGGAAGGTAAAAAACAGTGTAGAAGGGTACCCAATATATATATATATATATATATATATATATATATATATATATATATATATATATATATATATATATATATATATATATATAGAACTTAAAACAAAAAGAAGAGACATGTTTTTTTTAAATATCAGCGCCATTATAATACACGTGACCTTCGGAACTTGTTTAAACTTAAAATAATTTTTTCACGTAAGTTATTCAATCGAAATCGTCATTAAAATGTGTGTAATTGTTCAAATATTTATAGCTCCTGAAGAAGGCACATGCGGTGCCGAAACATGTAGAGGCCGAAAAATAAAAATTTGTTTTTGACTGCCATCCAGAAAAAAAAAATATTTCCACATCATCCCCATCCAGTCAAGAAGTTTTCCAGCATAATATTATTTGCTACAAAGGAACTTCAGTGCCGAGGTACATATTAAATTTTATTTGAAATCGAAATTTTGTGAAAATAAAAGGAATATTTATATTTATAGGTTATGTATATTATATCTGCCAGTCTGACACTCAATGTTGCTAACTTTCGGATACTGAGGTTAACGTAAAGAACACTCAATATTATGTATTTTATCTCAAACTTCTTTACCGAAACCATTTAATTCGTTCTTTTTGCATATTATACGTACAAATTAACTATTGTATATCGTACAGCTACCCAAGTTATCTTACATGCACAATAATTATCATAAGGTTGGCAACACTGCATTTGTACGAAATCGTCGTATAATAGATTTCAAATAATGCTAAATTAAATTACTTGTAAAAAATATATACTTCAACCCAGTTAATATATAAACGATTATATCACTTTCCGCGAAACCGAAAGAATAGTTCAGGGCTTTTCACACAAAAAAGTGGCATTTAAGTTCGCTCCCAATTTCGTAATTTAAACTATATTGGTCTAAAATAAATAATTAACAAAATATTCATTTGTTCCTTTTTTCAATTAACTAATAAATTAAAATGAATAATAATTGATACCCTATATGAATTATAAAAAAATAACATTTGTTAAAAGCCGCAGACTTCAGGCATAGATTAAGAAAAAATGAGTGGGCAATAAACATATTCCTTTTCTTTATTTTACATTGTCCCGAGTGAAAAATGTCATATCCATATCCCTTTCTGATGCTATGATAATTCCATATCCCATATCCGTTAAACATCTTGGTATTGACTGGTATCTCCATCTTATCTCTGAAGACTTGAGTGGTCAGAGAGTGGATCCTGTCAAGTCCCTCGGGACGCCGCAACTTCACTTCGTTCCCAACGTCTCGCTTCCACTGTCTTCACTTCCCTGAAGCTGTCTGCACCACACCCCACACTCCTCTTAAGTCAAAGGGAGAGGTTTACAGCACGACGCCGGCTTGGCTTCCTAACACGTTTACAACTAACACCAAATCCCACAGAAAGGAGGAATTATTTGTGAAAGTAAATAGTAAAAAAAGGTTTTCTGTAGATTGTAAATACATGTATCAAAGGGTTTGTTAATACTTCTGGGAAAAATAGTTTTTATCTGTAACCGAATGAAAATAGTAGGTATATTAAAAAACAAGTTTCATAAGGCAATCTGTTATACATATAACAGGCCTCATGAAATTTTTTTACCTTCCGTCACCATTAGGTAAGGAAGGTATTGTCTTTGGTCAAAAAATTCAATGATGAGTTTTTAGTGAATAAGTATGTTTTAGGGTCCCTATAATACGATTTTACCTTTTTTACGATGATGTCTGTATGTATGTATGAATGTGTGTGTGTGTGACGAAAGTTTCGGTTCGCATAACTTCAATACCACGATTCCATAAATTATATTTTTTTCGTATTCCTCCAGTTTACATCCAGAAGAACAACTGATTAGATTTTGGTTATAATTGGTGAACCGGAAGTAGCCTCATTTGAAGATTTAACAGTTAAATTTGATTTATTAACATTTAACGTTATTATAACTTAAAGAATATATTATTCTCTATACGATTTGATTGCCTGTTATACTACATATTCAATAGATATAGAGTTAAAGAATTTTAAAGAAATTAAATAAATAAAAATAAATCAGCCAGCTATGCTAAACATGGAAACTACTAATATGTTCATATAATTCAAATTGACAGATGTCAGTATAAATAAAAAGGAGGATGTTGAAGTAGATGTTGGGGAAAACACAGAAAGATACGGTAAGGAAATAACTCTACTGTTACAAGTTTCTACAAGATACAAGCGAGATGATTACATTGGTTTGAAAATGTCATGAGGAGAAATGAAGAATATATTGAATAGCTTAGTAATAGAAGGTTGAAGTAACAGAAGAAGACCAAAGATAAGATGGAAGGACTGTATTGCGAATACTTGAGAGAAAAGGAACTGAATGAGAACGTCACTTAAAACAGAAATGAGTGGAAGAAGAAAATAAAAAATAGCGGCCCCTAACGAATGGGAAAAGCTAAAGAAGAAGAAGATGTTAGTGTCAAGTGCAATTTGCATAGTTTGTTTATGAAATAATTTTACTGGAAATTTAGAAAAAAAATTACAAGGAAATTTATGTATGGAATTTATACATATTACATAGGATTGAGGTAATTTTATAATTATATTAGATCTTTAATAAATGCAACTTGCCAATAATATGACTTGGTGTTTTTACCTTACATCATCTTTAAGGTACAAATGCATTGGAATCTCGAGAATCGTAAGAGCTACGAGGTCGGTTAAATTAGACAAAAGTTTTTAGTGCTGTTTCATTTATACGGAAAAAATGCATAGGTCACTAGATATAGGCAAAAAAGTATATTTTTCCATTTTTGGTTTTTGCTTGTAACTTTTTATGTGAATTCAAACTAAATTTGAACTTGCACTTACCACAGGCACTTTTGTACGTAGAATTATAGGCGTCCTCAAAAAAAATTATCTCTTATCATTTCGAGAAACTCATATTAACTTTCAATTTTCATATGGAGCTCAGAGTAGGCTGTGATACCATTAAATAAACATTTTTTTTTCTTTTCAATTTTTTAAATAAATGTTATTATTCTAAAACAATACAATAATTATCATTTAATAACTTATAAAAGTTTTCAGTTTATGGTCATTTAGAATTACAATTTATTTACATAGTTTGTTTATGAACAAATTTTACTGGAAATATGGAATCTTTTGCAAGAAAATTTCCGTATGGAATTTGTGCAAACGATTCCTTTCAAAATAATTAACTTCACGCCTGGTAAGCGCCCGCACGGTACAAATATTCCATCATTACCGATATCTGTGTACGAAGCAGATTGGCACACCCAGCAATGGGTAATATGCCGTGATGAAATATTTTTTTTTTATATAAAAATTCATTATTGACTGACATCATTTTGAGGTTATGTCTTTCATCAGTCAGTTTTCTTTAACAGTCATACTACCTCTATGAAACGAAAAAGCGTCAAAAACATTGCGTATATAGATCTTCTTAACGACTTGTTTTCAGTACGTTTGTAGACTCATGAAGACACCGAAATAGAAAAGTAGACTTTTTCTTCAAGCATATAATAATATGCATATTATGCTACTGTATACACACTATAGTACTAGATAGTAAAATAATGTTAGTTTCTTAGTTGACCGCAGCAACACCGACCATATTGAAAATTGTTATTTGACAGTTTTATCGTTTAAGTTGTGGTGAAAGTTTTGAAGTAAAATATTTGATACACCATCTTTTAAATTATGTTAAATTTTGTCGTATAAAAATTCACTTGGTAACTTCATAACGGATACATTTGGTGTTTCATTTTTACGTTCAATATAAAAAAAAGTTAATATAAATTTGAATTATCCTTGTAAAATCATCCCCTTTTCAAATGAAATTCAATATAAAAAATCAAAGCCCTGCCATGCTCGTTTCGCATTTTATATCCCGCAATATCTGCGTTGCAAACACGGCGTGAGACCGGGGCCCCGCTATCAGTCGTCGTCCCCTGGGGCTTAGGCCGAGAAGGAAAAGCAGGAGCAGGAGTTTGCATCAGTAGAGCAATACACAGTGCTGTGGTCAGACACTGATCTAGCAAATCTTATTACACAAGACCCACATAGATATAGGCAACCGGGGACTCGAATGCTAAATGTAAATACAAATGGATTTGGGTTAAGTAGACGGGGATTATTAAAACGACGGTCATACTCGATACTGGTATTCTGGGTATAGAAAGAAAATAATATATTCTTGCAGTAGATTAATTTTATTCTTACTTATTTAAATAATACCCAAGTGTTCTGTCTTTGTAATGGAGGAGCTTTCGACTCCGGTGGCTCAATGGTTAGAGCAACACTTCCACTTCTTAGTCATGAATGCGCTCGAGATTCTGGGTTCGAATCCCACTAAGCCATGGATGTTTGTGTATGTGAATGTGAACCCAATATACAAGCCCAAACTAATGTCTGTGTATATATATATATATATATATATATATATATATATATATATATATATATATGTGTGTGTGTGTGTGTGCGTGTGCGTGTGCGTGTGCGTGTGCGTGTGTGTGTGTGTGTGTGTGTGTGTGTGTGTATGTGACGATTTTCTTCCACGATAACTCATATCAAACTTCCAAAAATTTCTATTTTCCGTATTAAAATTTTCGTATTTATAGAAAGAGATGATTAGATTTTGGATAATATTGGACAACCGAAAAAGATACCTTACTTGAAGCCCATAACATTTTTTTATGAAGATCTATATTAATAATATTGTATTTATTTGTGTTGAGGTCCTTTTGACCTACACAATAGTTATTAAGGGCAGTAAGTGCACCTTACCGGTTGAGGATTAGTTTGGAGATCGAGACGAAGTCGAGATCTCCAATACATCCGATACCAATAAGAAGCACTTAATGCCCGCAACGCTTATTATATTTTTTGCACGATCGTCCCAATAATAACAAATTAAAGTTTATAATTATTTAAAAATTATTTTAACATTTTAAAAAAATTAGTTGTCATTTTTAAGTAAGCCATGATCGTTGTTTTGTTATCGTTAAAGCTTTAAAAATTGTACATTTATTTTTTATTTATGTAATTTTCATCGCCTTCAGATCGGTAGGTAGTCACATCACTTACCGGTCAGTCACATCACTTACTGATCAGTACCACATCACTTACTGATCAGTAATTTGTAAACAAAACTTACTGCCTTGGAAACCCTATCGGTAAAGTTTAAAAAAACATGATCGTGCAAAAATTTCATTTTACATACATGTCCATATACAGTTTTACAATTACAGAGATATTTTTAGTGCCCTCTGTTGGCACCCTCGTTACTTGCACAGAAGCTTATAGTGACCTCTGCTGCCACTCGGACTTATCTGGATGTGTCGATTTTTATTTAAAACTGACGTGGGATTTGAACGCTGTCCCACACGAGCAACCTTGTATTGCCAGGCGAGCAATCTGAACGCGCAACCGCCAATGACCGTATCTATATTAAAATATAATCCAAAACTTTTCAAATTTGGTATTTAAGACTTTTGTATTAAATGAGAACGATATATTAAATATTTTCTAAAATTGATAAACCGGAAGTGGTATTTTACTGGAAGCTATAAACAAATTTTCTTGAAACAATATATTCAAATATGATCCAAAACTTCTCAAATTTGATATTTAAAACTAGTTTATAATTTGAAATAACATATTAGACTTGGACTATATATGATAAACCGGAAGTGGTACATAATTTGGAACTCAACAGATTTTCGAGGAACAACAATTCAAAATTTTGTGTTACACATTTTTCTATTTAGTGGAACAATAAGTTAGATTTTGTTTACAAACGATCAACCGGAAATGATACTTTACTTAAAGTTATTTTCTATGTCACACATGGAATTGGCAGGAGGTCATGTGCTGGCCACATCGGATTTTTACCTCCCGCTACCCTTGGTAAGGTAGGTATAGGGATCGTGCTAAAAATCGCATATCGGGATATTGGTAAATGACCACGTTTTAAGGTCCCTACAATCCAATTTTAACATTTTCACGATGATGGCTGTGTATATGTGTGTGGATCCTCTTTACGCTCTAACTCAAATACTATCGTTCAGAAAATTTTGAAACCTTGTATTTCTACCATACTCTTATATGGAAAAATGCCATTAGATTTTGCAGTAAATCATATAACCGAAAATGGCATTTTACTGGACGCTCAAAATAGTTTTTCTTCGAAAAATATCTTTAAATGTTATTTTTTTGACATTTATGTTATATAATAATTAAAGATTATTAAATTTTCTACAGGTTTGAATTAATACTTTTCTATATATTTTATGGATAAATTTATAAAGCTATCCATAATTTTAATCCTGGAGCCTACGATTTAAACACAACTCATACACATGGTTACACAATTCAGATCTCAAATGTTTGTAACTGACAGATATGTCACTGTCAACAAACTAATCATTTCAAATAATAATATTAACGTTTTATAAAGAAAATGGAATAATAATTATATGGAAAGGAACTTAATACAGTTTCCAGCATAAGCAAATATGTAAAAATATAGGTAAGATAATAAAAACATATATCATCACGGCATATTACCCATTGATGGGTGAGCCAATCTGCTTTGTATGCAGATATTGATAATAATTATGACATATTTATTCCGTGCAGGCGTTTACCCGGCGTCACTTCACGCGAATCTTGGGAACAGGTTCGATTCCGACCGACGCCAAATATTTTAGAATTTTAAATGGCACAAAATTGACCCCTGTGATGGTAAGTATATAAATAAATAAAATAAATATATCATCACGGCATATTACCCATTGCTGGGTCTGCCACTGTGCTTTGCACACAGATTTCGGTAACGATGATGACATATTTGTACCGTGTGGGCTTTTACCAGGTGTCACCTCACGAGCACTTATTTCTGGCGTGGAGAGTGCACCACAAAGGTCATTTTTGTGCCATTTAAAATTCAAAATATTTGGCGTCGGTCGGAATTGAACACGGTATTTAAATTTAATTTAGTTGTATTTACATGAATAAAAATTAAAATAAACGAAAGGTTTTGTGTTGGCCACATCAGATTTTTTAATTACAATTCCCAAACCTATGTAAACCTACCAGTTAGTGACATCACAAATCTAGTTACTTTTTTACCTCTCGCTAAGAGAGGTATTGCATTCATGCTAAAAATCGCATATCCAGATTTTATTGAATAAGCACGTTTTAAGGTCCCTACAATCCGATTTTATCATTTTTACGATGATGTCTGTGTGTGTGTGTGTGTGTGTGTGGATGTGTGTGTGTATGTGTGTGTGTGTGTGGGATGTTGGAAGGACGGTTACTCAAAAACTATAAGACTAAATTTTTTTAACTACGTATTTCCCAATCGGACATTCATGGGAAGATCTGAAAAGGTTTTGGTAACAATTGGACAACCGGAAGTAGAAGATTCTTGAAAAAAAATCTTTTAAATAATATTTTTTGAAATTTTTTCTTGATAATATTAAAGAAAAATAAATTCTCTTTCTGATACATTTAAATATTTTACAATATATTCTATAGATTTAGAGATAGAAGAAATATAGTATGTAAAATAATCTGTTATAATAAATTTTACAGCCGAAAGAATGGCCATGGAAAATAGTTGAAAATTTAATTTGTTTGTAACTGACAGATAATGTCAGTGTCAGAAATCCGAAGACATTACTGAAGACTTTTTCTGGGAAGTACATACATTATATTATTTCTTAATGTATTAATAGAATTGGAAACATTTCGAAAAATTAGAAGAGGACAAAATTTCTTCATCAAAAATGAATTTAAAATTAAACAATCTAAATATATATGGAATAGATATATGCGTAAGTAGAATTTTTGGTGTAGAGTGTAGGTATACAAGAAATGTTAAATACAATAGGGAGCGAGCAGTCATATGATTTTGTTGGCCTTGACAAGCAGATATGGGGGCCCATGTCAGAATGATAGCTAGTAATTATGTATATAGATGTCAAATATCATAATTTCTCATTCTAAATTTAGTGATTTTCCAATTCCATGTGGAGCAGAATTAAATGTTAAATATCTAAGGCATACAAGTAAACTTTAAACTCCTGGTGATAAATTAACTACGTAAATTTAGAAAATCTTGAAATTTTTAATGAAAAATTCTAACATTTGACATCTATGTACATAATTACTAATTATCATTCTGAAACGGGCCCACACATTTGCTTGTCAAGCCCAAAAATGTAACATTACCGTTCGCGCCCTATACTTATGTAACCAAAAAAAGGAAGTGGCGAGAGGTATTGTGCTGGCCACAACAGATTTTTTACTGGCGTGCATTGGCTGCTATCCGATTTGAGTGCAGGTTCGCCAGAACATTAATGTTATCGTTATGCAAAGTATGATAGATGATTTTTTCTTCCTCTTGTCCATTACACAAATTAGCTCCTCCGGCCAATTCAATCTCCGATCAGTTGAGAGTGAATTGGATGAGAGTAAACTGATCCGTAATGAAACCACGAAGTGATCCTGCTAACAAGATATTGTTTTGCATCTCAGAGAGTTACAGGTCTCCTGCCCTGCACAAGCACCTACATACAGCTTCAGATTCTGGACACCGAAACGAGAGAGATACTGGAGATAGCAGATAGAGAGAAGTTCCAACCACGGCTACGGGGTAAATATCTCATTAATAATCTAACATGTCACCATATAGACGTATCAGTTAGATCAGCTTAACCTAAATTAATACACGTATAAATTTGTCACCTGCTTAACAGCAACATCCAACAGGGATTTCATACGAGAAGATTCAATTGTGATCAAGTAATTGTTTCATATGTTAACATCCGTGTATCTACACCTATGTAAATTGCTCTTATATCGTTACGAATTATAACGATACTACTCTGCTGAGTAAGAAACAGGTATCTAGATTACAAAATGGAGGACTCCTATGAATTTCTTGTACAAAAGTGCCCGTAGAAAGTGCGACTTTAAATTTAGTTTGAATTTACTTAAAAAAGTTACAAGCAAAAAACGAAAATAGAAAAGTTATTTTTGGCCATATCTAGTGACCTATGCCTTTTTATAACAAACGAAACACCACTAAAATGACCCCCTAATGTATCTCTTATATTTTGAGATCCCCATGGTGAATAAGTTATCCTGGACATACCGGATTTTAAAAAGAATTTAATAAATAATTTATCTTTAAAAATATAGATGGCGGGAGGTAATATGCTGGCAGTTTTTTAAATTTTAAAGTATAAAATAATACTAGCATTAGATTTGCACTTTTTTAATACTCTTTCGTATGGGAATGCTCAATTTCATCAAGGTATGTGCTTCATAGTAGAAAATTGTACCATTAAAAAGATATTTTTAAGCAGCTATTACATAAATAGCTGTTTTACGTATCCTTTGGCAACCGTAAAGTATCACTGTTATGATGACATCTGTCAAATAGTACTTTGCGGCCGCTTTTACTTTACGGCCGCATTTACTTTATGAACTAAATTGTCAAAAAGTTTGTTGAAATATGAAATAAATTTGTGATGTATTTATATGCAGCTTCATAAATTTTAAGCGGAGTATTAATAGTTATTTAACTATCAAGTGTGTTAATGAGGGCGATTAATGATCGAGACATTTCGCTACGCTCACGCGTTAATTGTTCAGATCATTAATCGCCAATTAACACACGTGTTAGTTACAATATTTTTTCGTTGATCGTATCTTACTTAAATGGAAAATCTAATTTTATTTCATGACAATTTTTTTAGGTTAGTAATGGTTGACCAAATTTTACGTCAGAAAATCAATAAGTTTTGTCATCAATTGTTTTCAGTGGGTGCGTTCAGTTTACTTAATCCTAGACGACACAGGCGGTTTTTTTTGTTATTTGAGGAATTTTATTCTTTCAAATTCATTTTAAAGGTATGCTACGTGAATATATACCTAGCTAGTAAGTGTCAAAAGCATGATTTTTAATTCTGTCTACCTTTTTGCTACAACTTAGCGTTAGCAATATATGCTATGTTCCATGTGGTGAACGCATCCAATAAATCGTTTATTAATAAAAAATCATGCATTAATAGGGGTCATTAATGAATGATTTTCTATACATTAAGATAGCCTATTAATAAACGGTCGACGGAAAAAAATCTTTACCGATATCGCTGTACTTTATTTTCTTGCTCAATAAATACATTATTGCCGTTATTTTATTTTTAGGTTGTAATATATTTTAATAGTAAGCGGATTGTTTTCCGAGTTGTCAAGATGATATCTCAGCACTCTATGTAACAAATCAATCACATATGAAATATATTTAAAAACAAAATTAATGACTTTGTGATGGTTGCCTAAAAAATGTTGTGTGCACCTCGGCTTAAAAGGTTTTTTTAGCCTTATCTGATTTGCTGGCATCGGCCTTCGCCTCGGCTGCAAACTTCATATTCGACTAAAAATGATCACTTTTACAACCTTGATACACAAATAACTACTTTTGCCTTCCAAAAGTATATATAATTTTTCTATGTTCATTTCTTTCAATCAACAAAAATGCAGTAATTATTATTAAATTTGTAGGGTAATAATAATGACTGTGCCAAGGCAACAAATTTCTTGACATACAATACTCCACTAAAATGGTCTCCTAATACGACAACTTTTTTGTCTAAGTTAACTGATTTCATATCCCATCTCAAGATTCGCATGTAGTGCATAATAATGGGTAAATTCATTTTTGCCTCTCGCTAAGAGAGGTATTGGAATCATGCTAAAAATCGCATATCCAGATTTTAGTGAATAAACACGTTTTAATGTCCCTAGAATCCGATAATAACATTTTTACGATGATGTCTGTGTGTGTGTGTGTGTGTGTGTGTGTGTGTATGAGGTTGTTGGAGGTACGATTTCTCAAATTCTCTAAGACTAAAGACCTGTGTAATTACGGATTCCTCAATCTAACAGTAATGGGAAGAGCTGAATAGATTCTGGTAACAATTGGACAACCGGAAGTAGTAGTATTTTAACAAAAATCTTCTAAATATTATTTTTTTAAAATTTGTTATTACAAATATTAAATAACAAAATTCTCTATTCGACACATTTAAAAAAAAATATTATACCTTCTATAGATTTAAAGATATATAATCATACGTAATATAACAAGTGATATGATTATCATCGATGATATTCTCGAGTGAAACCGAGCTACAGGTTTCACGAGTCCGAAGGACGAGTGAAATGTGCTGCTTCGGTTTCACGAGCGATATCTTCGATTATTAATCATATCAATGAATTTTTGTAACACATTATGTTAACCTAATTTTTGATATACATATTCATAATGTATTAAAACATGGTACTTACGAGTTTTATTTAATATATCGGAGTTTAAATTATTGTTATTATTTATTTTATACTCAAAATTAACTGTCAATGTCGTAAATAAAGAAAACAAATTCCTTAGTAACGACTATAAATAAGGTGATAATGTCTTTGTTTTTTATCATCGCTGTGATAGACATGTAACTAGGGAGATTCTGAATGTTGATTGGCATGTCACGTGACTAATGAATTATATTCTCTATAAAATAGTCTCACAGCCCAAACATCTCCATGGGAACTACTTGAGAAATTAAAATGTCTGTAATTGACAGATAAATATCACTATTGTATTATTAATTATATATTTAAAATTATAGGTATATTACATGAACCCAAATACCGCCAATCCCGTTAATGAATTGGAAAAACCTCGAACATTTAGAAGAAATGGAGAATACTTGCTCATAGAATGAATTTAAAATTATACGTAAATATAAAGATTAGGTGTAATTAGAATTTTATGTGTGTACAAGATATGTTAAATACAATACTTATATATATACCACAATGGAAAGGGCACGAGAGGTAATGTGATGTACACAACAGATTTTTTCATAGGTGGATTCGTCAATAACTCCTTATCATAATTGCATTAATTATGCATGTATGCATATGGTATTACCATTATTATTCTAAAACTGAAATTTATAGCTCATAGAATGTCAATAAACAGATGAAATTCCCATCTCGTATTCCGTGAACTTGTTAAAGAGGTAATAATTCGTTAAATATGTGTAAAACTATGATATTTAGTAGTATTTTTGCCTGTCACTGTGACAAATTAAGCAGAGCAATATTTTGGTTGTGTGATTGGGAGTAAATAAGTAGGTGAAATAACAGTGGCTCGTGTGTGACACCCGGGAACTAATCATGATTGACTGCTGGGTTTTGTCATGTACCAACGGATGAAATATGATTTGAAATTGACGCGTAACGTTCATGTCATCAGATTTATGACGAATGATGCTTTTTAAAGTTTTTGTCCGCAATATAAAAACACAAGCCTAGGCGGACTTCAGTGTACAGCTAGATTTTTCATAATTTATATTACTTTTTGTTAGCTGCAATTTTCCACTGAAATATTTATTGCATATCGCTTTTCACACGCAGGTATTTTATAGTTTAATTTTAATGCGAATTTTTTTCGAGCTAAGAAAGGTCATTTCATAAAGAGTGTGAATCACATCAGTGTATGAAAACCTCTTTCTTGCGAGTTTTGTACACTGTTTTTCTTAAGGTACGGTTTCCTAGACGCGACAAGCCGCGGCGGTCGGTCGCACTACTGTTTTCCTAGGCGCGACAACTGCAGTTCGAAATTAAGCGAATTATTTTACAAAATAATTATATTTTCCAAATTTAAATTTCAATTTATAGCAGCATTCATTTTTTTATATTATTTCATTTACATTTTCCTGATTTTCCTATTTTCTCTGCAATCTCCTTCCATATTTCCTCTTTATATATTACATCTTTATACTTATCATTGCTACTATCATATAAAACATTTTTTTATCCAACTTCTTCAACTAATTTCTCATCATCTGCGGCTAAAAATGCAGATTTCGCCATCCGGTCGCCGGAGACTGTCGCGGAGTACTCCTCACTACACCAGTCATTCGTTTGTCGCCGCGGCAGACGATCTGCCGCGAAGTCGCGATCGCGCCGAGGAAACCACTTCTTATAAATTGCCTATAAGCAGAGGTGTCGCGCGACTAGTCGCGTCTAGGAAACCGTACCTTTAGGGGCACTGTTTAATATAATTTTAACCTCAAATTAGTTATCACCTGCACGACATTCAGTGGTGTACGTTCCATACATGAATCGCTGTCACTGCAATCCATTTTTATGATAATCACATTTACGGAGTCTCCAAATAAGTTTTATTGTATAACTACGTATATACCTACGTATACATTTCGATTCTCAATCAAAAAGAATTTTTCCAAAATTCTGAAAATTATTTCTTATTTTTCATTTAATTCTTTTTCAGTGTGCCACTGCCAACATGAAATTTTTATAGAAGTAATGAATTATCTAAACTCGTAACAGCCGTTTACTACGAAACAATTACGAATTAATTAATGTCAGCAGTGGCGTACTAAAAAAGAATTAAATGAAAAATAAATAATTTTCCGAATTTTGATTGAGTATCAACACATCGAAATGTATATACCATCATTTTTTTACTCTTTTTAACATTCTGTATATCTTCAAACGATTCTAACCACAAATCAAATATCACATAACGCAATGTAAAACGGAAGTGAACAGTCGAGGGCGGCAAAAAGGGTTAAATTTGCATATTATCACGCATGCCCAGTTGCACCGCTGTCTCTTCAATTTTAAGCTAGACTTAAACAAAAAGATACAAATCGAAATTTTGGCAGCAATATTCAATTACTCAAGCTCGCTAATCACCCTTAATCACTGTTCATACTAGCAGCCAATGTTACTATACTGAATTAGGCTATGTGTGAATACAGGGTAAGAGTACACCGCATGAGCGAAATATGTTTGTTCTCGTTGTATTTGTACACCTATAAATTACATTTTTTTGCATAATAAGTATTATATTTACAAAGAAAATCCGTAGCGAAAGGGATACTGAAGGTACTATACTAACGTATATAAAAATTCTTTACCTTCAGGCAATTATGTATGAAAATGTAATATTTATAATGGAATACCTTAGACTAAATAAAATGAAAATATTAAAGAAATTAAACCATACATCACATTATTCTTTAATCAAATGCGTATCATGGGTAATACACTAATACATATTTAATATGTGTACATAAATTATATCCTTTATGAAATTATGAATATTCAAAGTAAATTTTGCGGGATATTTGATTTCTGTTTTTAAACAGCTACAAAGCGCGTCGAATCATCATCATCCATATGTATTTTTTGATTAACTGTAATGTTATCAGTACAGACTTAATAATTTTCCATTCTTAACAGAATCGCATTTGTAAATACATTTTAATCCTGCATCCAAAGAATTCTTCTTACATTTTACGAAAAATGCATAGACTATTATATAATAAAGTGGTACAAAATCAGTTCATTTTACAAACATAAAATCAAATTCTAAAAACCAAAATTATATCATTCAAGTTTAAGTATAACTTAATATCTGTTTATGTCAATATCAATATTTAACTGCGCCAACATATTTCATAAAAAATTCCACAAATCTTCTCAAACATCCTGATTTGGTTAGGCTGTTTGATTTCAAAATATTCACCTGAAATGGATATAAAAAATAAATATTTTATAAAACTGCTGACGATATACGAACAAGAGCATGGGAGACGAGAGAAAGAATTATATAAGTTTACATTTGTAAAAAGACATAGATAAGCCAGCAAACATATTTTCTTAAAAAAATATTAATAACAAACAATATTAAAACAAATATATTTTTAAATAAACCCAGTGAAGGGTGATTCCAGAGTTATTGCTCGAATTTACACTTGATTAGTAATTGTTTATTCTACAAGTAATATGGAGCAAAAAGTTTGTAGTCCGAGTCAAAAGCAAAGACTCCAGTTTGCGAGTGTGGATTATGCCATTCCAACCATGTTGTAGCGTAGACTAGAGTTTGAAATGGAAATAAATGTTGAAAATTATCAATTGAAAAACAACAGTAATACATGTAATAATTGTAGAAAATGTCTTGATAAAATAGGAAATGCACGCACTAAATATTTTTTGGCAGTCAATAAGTAATGTCAAAAATATATTTTCCTATTTTTAAGGTTATGTTATTTTATTTACTCAAAGCCGTTTATAAATACTCTCTGAAATATGGCCACGTGAATTTATTCGAAGTAGGGGATCCACTTACTGGAACGCACCCCTGGTGGTAACATGACATGTCAATCGATTAACAAACAAAGAAACACTTATTGTTATCAGTTATACTGTAATATCAGTTTATCTGTAAAGTTTTAAAATGAGTACTACTCGTACAAAATATTGTTTTATACCAATTTGGATTCATGTACTACTTCTTCGTAATCTAGCAGCGTTTCATCATAGTAATGTCAAATGTTGACGTTTTTCTGCGGCGTCATTACACAGACCGTTGCAAAACGATGCAAACTTTAAATGTAATTTAAAATTTATCACAAAGATAATTTTCATTACAGAATATAATTTTTTTACTAGTGCATCTAAATTTAATTTAGGTAGGTAATTCTATAACCTATAAAACTTAATTTATGTGGAAAACATAATTTAAATTTTATTTTTTGTGGTTAGTGCAGCTAGTAATATACAAACAACATTTCTGATATAAATAAATAAGTTCGAATATGTTTTAGTGTGATCTCTTCTTGACATCCTAGCTACTGATAAAGTACTATTACGGAGGACAGAAATTCTTTATTTTGTCAACTGAACCACACGCCTCTCAAAATATGGTTCTATACCTTTTTTTTTATTTTGTAAGTATAGGATCATTGTATAGAAAATATATCCAGTAACCACACTCAGTTAATTTTCGACCCTAGCTGCTCGGGTAAAGGGCGAAACAATAAGGAGCGGGAGATTTGAATCACATTATATTAATATATTACATGCAGACTCATAGTTTTATAATATATAATTATTATCATGTACTAGTTAGACATTATTTGCAAATAAAATATTTTAAAATTTAAATAAAATTTTGTTATTCTTATATTCTTTCATTTGCAACAAAAAATATTTAAAAAATACTGTTATTTCACTTAAAGTAATAAATTAATTTCTATAATATATAATATTAAAAAGTATGTTAATTTTCTTTAGTTGTTGGATTAGATGTTTATTACTTTAATATTTATATAATATATAATATTTATAATTATCTTTCGTTTAGTACAATGAATTTGATGTATAAAAGTATTTAAATATTTATTATTTGATTCTAATTGTACATTTTTTAAACAAATTTATTGTCAACCATTTCAATGAAAGACACTCAATACCAAATTATAATTAAATAAAATAAATAGAATTAAACTGACAAAATTATTTTCTTCAAATATACATTTTATTACATATTTCTACTTTACTTTTATTGGTTTTTGCTAAATCAAAGTTTATCATTTTAATATTATATATTTATATTTACGTTTTTCTTCAAATTTCGCGCTCCTCACATCGAGCAGCCTGGAACGAAACATCAAAGGTTCCAACAAGAATATGGTTACTGCTTGTATTCTCTATTTCTGTCATTTCTCAACCGGGGGGTCGTGATGAGATATACTGGAGGTCGTGATCAGTCAGAAAAAAAAACATTTATGTACAAAAAAAATAAATTATAATTTGGTTCGATATTAAGATACAACATATATTAATGAATTAATGCGACACTTTGGTTTGTGTTTCACTTAAAAGTATTTCTATACTTGAATCGACATTGGACACACACAGAAGTAAATTATTTTCAAATGATAATAGACGATTTCTGTATTTAGATTTTAATACCACCATTGTCGAAAAGCCTTTTTCGCACAAATAAGAAGTAGCAAATGGAATCAATATTTTCAAAGCATCCGTTACTAAGCTTCCGTATTTACTTCGTCGTGCAAGCCAAAACTAAACCTTGAAACAAAAATTCTAGCTGTAAAGTTTTGCTAGCTGAAATTTCAATCAGTTGATTGTGAGTTTCAATCGGTAATTTGGTAGCTTCATCAATATTTGCATCTAACGGATTGAAAACTCATCTTTTCGACAAATCATCGTTATTACCTGTAATTCCAGTAACTAAATTTTCAATTCACGTACATGCATTTTCATGCTCTCCAACACGCGATGAACAATTATCATATTTTCGTCAATCGTAATTGGCAGTTAAAGTATATGCGTCAAAATTTCGTTTTTCAAGGTGGATAATCCAGATACCAAGCTTTATGATAAAAGAATGATGTGACCAGCATGTTACCTTCCGGCAATTCAGTGTATTATGTACAAATTCCATATACAGGGTGTTTCAGGACTAGTGTAACAAACTTTAACAGCTTATTCCTGAGGTCATTTTGAGCCAAAAATGTAATATGAACATAGGTCCTATTCCTTCTAGTTACCAAAATACAAGAGGTTGAAGTTCTATAAAAAACACGAAATTTTCTAATTTTTATAATCAAGGTACTTTCGGAAAACAAGAGTTATTATTGAGTTGGGGAAATTTTAAATAGAAAGTACGTCTTGGTGAAATGTCCAACAACGTCGGATTTTTTTACAATTTTCATTACAAGTTGTTTAAAGTAAAATTTTGACATTAAACTGTAGTTTTAATTCAAAAGTTACTAAAAATAGTAAAAAATGGTTTTAGTGTAAACCAGTGATACCAAAAATGTGTTAAAAGTCTGAAATATTTCTGCTGTAAATAGAACGTTTTAGAGTGTAAAATTCATTGTAATATTAATAAATGTACATATTTGAATGTATTTGATATAAATTTTGAATCGTATGTTTTGTTGTCCAAATCGTATTCGTTAATATTAATAAATAAAATTAATTAATACAAATAAGGTATGACTTTTCAATAATAACTCTTGTTTTCCGAAAGTACCTTGATTACAAAAATTAAAAAATTTCGTGTTATTTATAGAACTTCAACCTCTTGTATTTTGGTAACTAGAAGGAATAGGACCTATGTTCATATGACATTTTTGGCTGTTAAAGTTTTTTACACTAGTCCTGAAACACCCTGTATAAATTTTCTTGCAAAAGAATATATATTTCCAGTAAAATTGTTTCATAAACAAACTATATAAATTGCACTTAACACTGACATCTTCTTCTTTAGCTTTTCCCACTTGTCAAGTGGTCGCTATTCTTGAATTTCTTCATCCAATAATTTCTGTTTTGCTTGTTGTCCTCATTCAGTTCATTTTCTCTTATTTCACCCTTTCCATCTTATCATTGATCTTCCTCTATTTTTTCTACCTTTTACTACTAAGCTGTTCATTCTTCTTCCAATATATTCTTCATCTCTCCTCATGACATGTTCAAACCAATATAAACGTCTCTCTTGTATCTTTCTAGAAACTCCTATCACTCGAGCCATTTCACTTATCCTCTCATTCCGTATCCTATTTTTCCGTGTCTTCCCCAACATCCATCTCAACATTCTCATCTCCCTCATTGACACTAACATTTGTCAATTAGAATTTTCTTAATATAGTAGCTGTTTCTATGGTTATAGCATAGCTGGCTGATTTATGCATTTTAATTCCTTTATAATTCTTTAACTCTATATCTATGGAATATGAAATATAAAATGCAATCAAATCGTATAGAGAATAATATATTCTTTAAGTTATAATAATGTTAATTGTCAATAAATTATATTTAACTGTTAAAATCTTCAAATGAGGCTACTTCTGGTTGACCAATTATAACCAAAATCTAATCACCTATACCTTCCTTACCTAAAGCTGACGGATGGTATAAAAGAGACATTGTTAGCGTCCTACATTAATATCTTAATTTAGCAATATCTCTGTGGAATATGGTGTAGTCTGGCATGGCATCTAATAGCTAGGTAGCTGTAGAGAGGACGAGAGGACTGATGTGCTGTGTGTTTAGGAGTGCATGAAGGGATCGTGTAATCCGTTTCACTCCACAAAGACCTCGGCGTTCATGTCAACGCCTGGCGCCCTCTGCATTTCCTAAATCAATTCAACGGATTCTGTAATTCGATATCTATTGTCGCCAAACAATACAACTCAAACCTTAACATTAATTGTTTCAAAACACTCGTGTTTACAAAACTACCTTTTGTTCACCAACTTATTCTTATTTTTTGTTTCCTGCAATTAAAGTTTGTGAAAACCGATTTATTTTCCGAATGCTGTATTATTCATTGATAACAATAGAACACTACCATTATATTGTAAATTTCTTAAACTCTTCACCGCGGTGAAGGTCTTTCCGTCCATAAACATTTATTTTAAATATTTACATCTAGCTCTACTAGTATGCAGAGTGACACTGAAAAACGGGCCACTCAAAATTACATATTTTATGTATAATTATTTTTTCATTTTCTTTACATATTTTTAAACTAGGCTTAGGATTTCACAAATCATAGTATTTGTCACAATAGTAGCGCTTCCACCGGAAGTGACATCTTTCATATTTCAAATGGGATACCATATATATTTTTGGAATCTACGTAAAATTACGAATTCAACGATATGATTATGAATAATTAACCTGGTAAGCCATGATATCAGGTAGGTTATGAATAAAATTTGATCATAACATAATAACAATGGTAAAAAATTAAATGACAAAGAATAACGTTGTTACAGTAAACAATTATCTCAACTGTTTTCACATCCTACTTGATATTCATGATTTACTTTAAGTTAATTATTCAAAATTTTCTCTTACATTTTTGTAGCTTATTTCTTTGATAAAGATTCACTTCAATAATATCGTTGAATTCGTAATTTTACGTAGATACCAAATATATAAAAATATATATGGTATCCCGTTTAAAATATGAAAGTTAATGTCACTTCCGGTTAAACTGGAAGCGCTACCATCATGCCAGATACCATGATTTGTGTGCCCCTAAGCCTAGTTTACAAATATGTAAAGAAAATTAAAATATAATTATAAATAAGAAAGCTATTTGATTGGCTCGTTTTTCAGTGTCTACATATTTTATATACCTATAGAAATGGTTTGAAGACTGGATATTAGTGAAAATTCAAATAATATTTAAGAAAAAAAAGTTTTTCTTTAAATACTTGTCCTGGACACTCGTGTTTATCCTGTATAAAGTTGACGGAAGGTAATGTGCTAACAACATCAGATTGTTTCATAATCGTTTGAATTCAAGTTAACAAGTATTCGAATTAAGAAAGAAGAATTGTCAAATGGGATGCAATAGCCATTCCGTATAATGAATTTTTTCAAATGGGATAAATGATTCTTTTTACCTCCCGCTACCCTTGGTAAGGGAGGTATAGGGATCGTGCTAAAAATAGCATATCGAGATTTTGGTAAATGACTACGTTTTAAGATCCCTACAATCCAATTTTAACATTTTCACGATGATGGCTGTGTGTATGTGTGTATGTATGTATTTCTACCTTACTCTTACATGGAAAGATGCCATTAGATTTTGGAGTAAATCAGATAACCGAAAATGGCACTTTACTGGAAACTCAAAATACCTTCAAATGTTATTTTTTCGAGATTTATGTTATATAAAAATTAAAGATTATTCATTTTTCTACAGGTTTGCATTAATACTTTTTCTATATATTTTATAGATAAATCTATAAAACTATCTATAATTTTAATCCCGGAGCCTATATTTTAAACACAACTCATACACATGGTTACACAATTCAGATCTCAAATATTTGTAACTGATAGATATATATCACTGTCAACGAACTAATCATTTCAAATAATAATATTACCGTTTTATAAAGACAATAGTAAATGGAACAATAATTATATGGAAAGGTACTTAATACAGTTTCCAGCATAAGTAAATATGTAGAAATATAGGTAAGATAATAAAAACATATATCATCACGGCATATTACCCATTGATGGGTGAGCCAATCTGCTTTTTACGCAGATATCGGTAATAATGACATATTTGTTCGATTCCAACCGACGCCAAATATTTTAGAATTTCAAATGGCACAAAATTGACATCTGTGGTGCACTCTCCACGCCAGCAATGATATAGGTAAGTACATAAATAAATAAAATAAATTTATCACCCATTGCTGGGTCTGCCAATCTGCTTTGTACACAGATTTCGCTAACGATGATGACACATTTGTACCGTGCGGGCGTTTTCCAGGTGTTATCTCACGAGCACTTATCGCTGTCGTGGAGAGTGCACCACAGGGGTCATTTTTGTGCCGTTTAAAATTCGAAATATTTGGCGTCGGTCGGGATCGAACCCGGTTTTTAAATTTAATTTAATTTTAAGTATTTACATGAATAAAAATTAAATTAAACGGGAGGTATTGTGTTGGCCACATCATATTTTTTTTAATCATTTACCTAGTAATACACCACACATTTAAATATAAAGAAAATGTGAGTAACGTCCATATTATTCCAGTTTCTTGTTTTCTTAATATTCATTTTAATCATGATTCAAAAAAATTACGATTAAACTATAATCATGATTTGAAAAATCATAAATTATAACCATAAGAGGATGGAACAATACTATATAGAGAATTAACTATTGACAGGACCCAATTTCATTGATAATCAATGACAGTTAAATGAATAATTACTTTGTCCTCGCAAAAATAAATCGGTTAAGACACGAATACTTTAATATTTGAAGCAAAACTCCATTCATGGACTAAACGACCTCTAGAAATATTCTAAAATGGAAACTTACATTGTTTTCATGACACATAAAAATATTATACAACCCTCATGATTGGTGGAAATTCCACAGATTCTCATTCCATTTGAAAGTTTAGTTCTTTAATAATTCTACATTATGTAATATTTAAAAATAAAAATTTTATGCACAATATTGAGTGCAATTTATCATAAATAATATTCTTCCACAGAAGTTCTCATGACTAACACAGATATAGAAGTTTAGGGTCCAGAATATAATCTAGAGATCAATTGTCGCAAATAATATTTGGACCATTCAAAAGTTTGTTTTTTTTTCATTTATTTATACGATATACTCGTGCATATCGGATGTAACACGAAAAGAGGGCCATACGCGTTTAACATGGAAATAGGTACTCGTATTTACATACCAAGTGCGGGAACGCTTTTTGCTATAGAACGATTCCGGGAACCAAGTTTGTACAAATAATTTCATTTATTGGAACTTTATTATATAATAGTATACATATACACTGCTTTGTAGCTAATTTCAGAGTGATATGTCATGTGTCAAATTTAAATTCTAATTATTTTAATGTTTATTTTTATGTAATGTAGTGTTAATCATGGTACAGTAAAATTTTTGAAATATGTCCGATCAAGGTTGTCTACGAATTGTATGAATTCAGATTTTTGCTCCGCCCATCATGACAAATTCAGTAGTGTCGTTTGCTTAGTTTTTATGAGGGTACGTAAGATACTACTGTTATTTTATTATTATAAAAATATATATTACAGGAAAAACATTCAAAATTCAAAAATAAGTCATCTAGTAAGTTTATAAGCAAATGCAAAACCAAATATGTTAAAAATAAGATACTGACACAATGTCAGTGTCAGTGACTCTGACAGAATATAACGTTATACGTACGGCTATGAATCCTGGTAATGTATCTGAATTAATAAATAAACTTACGTTACAGCGAAAGAATTATCAACAACGAGCATCGTTTATAAATGGAATGTCCTAACTTAGTCGAAACAATATGAATTTTTGAAAGACAAGCGTGTTATATCCATCCTTATCACACACTCTTACAGCCTTTGCAAAAGAAAAAGATAAATGTATGCCTATTTGTTAATTCGTTCGTGATACAGGTGCCCTTGATCGGACATCTTTCAAAAATTTTACTGAAGCTAATTTCAGAGTGATATGTCATGTGTCAAATTTAAATTCTAATTATTTTAATGTTTATTTTTATGTAATGTAGTGTTAATCATGGTATGTAGATAATTATTTATTACTTACCAAGTATTTCACTTGTAATATGTAGTCAAAAAAAAAAAAAACAAATTGCAGTAAAACTGTCTAACGAAATATGTAACCTCCAAATGGTTGTAAGATATTGCACACATGCGCGAAGCATATCAACGTATGTGCATAACGTAAATTTATAAATTGGTTTGGTGCTAACGTGAACAGAAGCGTTACGTAAACAGAGCGTCAATCTATAAATTCGGCTTAATTCTTAGTCCTGAAAAATGTAAGTAAAATTCACAATTCTTTAATCCTCATTGGCAATTTACGGATAAATTAAAATCTAATAATTATAGGTAGAAATACATTATAATTTCTCAAAAACTAACTTTTCTGTTATAATAATTAAAAATATTACTGAAATTTCAAATTCAAAATGAATTACACTTATGTAGTATATTTTTAATGAATTATTTCCGAAATAAGGGATATATTTTTGTACAATAAAAACATCCTTGTTTGCAAACTATCGTTTGTCAAGCGAGCTATTCTTATTTCCATTCTCCCGTCGAATATTCTGTGAAAAATCGAAATATTTTCCGAAGAAATAGACGACGCAACGCACAATTCCAATATTTTCTTTGTGACCTTTCGACCTTAGTGGCAATTTTTCTGTGATATCTTATGAAATTTTTTCTCTGAGCGTACAGTAGTGGTTGTAGAGAAAATATAGTTTTTGACACAAAGCATTTTTTGTTAACCTGAAGAGAAATAGCGTTCCGAGGAAAATTGATCGTTAAATTTACACTAATGTCACGAAATTGCTTCTCGTTTGACAATGAAAGGCATCTGAAAGTTGAACATCCTCGGCTCGAATTTATAGTGGTCTTACATGTTATCCATTATAACGAAACTATACCGTATAACTTCAACTAGCGGAAAAAGATTCTTTTATAACCGAAGTGCCTTTATTAGCTTCAATGGTGATATAAAAACGAACACCAGTGTATCATCTTGCTTTATACCTATGTACTTTGATAGACGGAATCAAAAACACTCTCAACGTCAACTAATTATAAATTTATTTGACAAATTTCATAGTATACACCTATTCTTTTCATTATCTTTATCAATGATTTAACTAAAACTAATATAATTACCCCTTAACCTTAAAATTATAAAATAAGCTATATACGTATTTCGAGTTCGTAGTTCTCATCATCAGTAGTGACCAATACCAATACCAATTTGGTATTGGTATTCATGCACCTGTAACTCCCATCCATATATAATCCCAGTTCTTTCCCTTGTTTTTTCAGAGTTGTTAGGACCTCTTATCTACTCCGCTTAAATTTGTACTACTGATGATGAGAACTTAATTCTCGAAATACGTATGTAGCTTATTTTATAATTTTAAGGTTAAGGGGTAATTGTAATAGTTTTAGTTATAATTTGACCTTAGACTCGTCCTATTATTTGCATTAATCATTAATGATTTAAGTGTCATTCTAACTAATGATTGTGACCCTATCATGTAGGCCGACGATACTACTCTTTTAATTTCTGATAAAAGCAAATCTTCTCTAATTGATAAGTGTAATTTAAATATACACCCTTTAAGCACTTGGTGCTCCACAAATAAACTGTTCTTAAATGATAATAAAACTATCATTCGTTTTCATACAATAAGCCGTTAAAATAATGACATCCAAGTAAATATTCAGCTTGATGATAATCATTTAGAAAGTTGGCCGTCAACCCGTATATTAGGTCTCACTGTAACAGAAAACTTAAATTTGAATACCCACTGTGATGAAATTGTCAGTAGATTAAATGTTGTTTGTTTTCAATTTCGTCATTTAAAGGAATACTTAAATATTAATAATAATAATAATAAAGTGATTTATTTCCAGAGACACATAATACAGTGTATAGAAAGCGTCAGAAAATACATAAAAAATAGAATAAAAATTGCTTATGATATGTTTATATGCCGAAATATTCTTCTAGAGTGTAAATAGTATAGAAGATTAAATATTTTTTTAGTTTTCTAAAATATTTTAAGTTACTAATTTGTTTTAAGCTCTCTGGCAATTTAATGAACAATTTCAATCCAAATATTTCAGGAGTATTTTTAACAATATTTAGTTTGGTCACCGGTGCATAGAAGTTATTATTATGCCTAGTGTTATAATTATGAATATCAGATGTCTTTGGAAAAGTATTTTGATTTTTGAAAATAAAAATGCAAGTTTCATAAATATACAGACTTATAACAGTTAAGATGTTGTATTGTAAGAATAAGTTACAATACCCATTGTTATCATTTATGCGATTATTAGCATCTGAATTAGTTACGGGAATACGTTTTATAATATTTAAGGGTGCTTCTTTAAGTGATTACTGAATGTATTAGCCAACTTGTTACAGTAAAATTTTTGAAAGATGTCCGATCAAGGTCTTCTGTATCATGAACGAATTAACAAATTAGCATACATTTATCTCTTTCCTTTGCAAAGGCTATAAGCATATGCGATAAGAATAGATATAACACGTTTGTCTTTCAAAAATTCATATTGTTTCGACTAAGCTAGGACATTCCACTTTAAAACGATGCTCGTTGTTGATAATACCTTCGCTGTAACGTAAGTTTATTTATTAATTCAAATACATTACCTTAATTCATAGCCGTACGATTAACGTTATTTTGTGTCAAATTCAGTGACACTGACATTGTGTCAGTATCTTATTTTTTACATATTTGGTTTTACATTTGCTAATAAACTTACCAGTTGACTTATTTTCAAATTTTGAATGCTTTTATTGTAACATATTATATTCTTATAATAATAAAATAACAGTAGTATCGTATGTACCCTCGTAAAAACTAAGCAAACGACACTATTGAATGCGCGGAGCAAAAATCTGAATTCATACAATTCGTAGACGACCTTGATTGGACATCTTTCAAAAATTTTACTGTATGTTTTATTATGCAAGTGTTGAGTCTCGTATGAGATATGGGATTTGTTTATGGGGAAATTCAAGTGCTCTTAAAAAAGTCTTTATTGCCCAAAAGCGAATTATTCGTTGTTTAGTTGGAGTTAGTTACTTATCATCTTGTCGTGAACTTTTTAAAAAATACATCTTAACTGCTATAAGTCTGTATATTTATGAAACTTGCATTTTTATTTTAAAAATTCAAAATACCGATGGCCAAACTAAATATTGTTAAAAATTCTTCTAAAATATTTGGATTAAAATTGTTCAATAAATTATCAGAGAGCTTAAAACAAATTAATAACTTAAAACATTTTAGAAAAGAACTAAAAAAAATTTTAATCTTCCATACTATTTACACTCTAGAAGAATATTTCGACATATAAACATATCATAAGCAATTTTTATTCTATTGTTTTATGTATTTTCTGGCGCTTTCTGTACACTGTATTGTGTGTCTGGAAATAAAATACTTTATTATTATTATTCTTTTTATTATTATATAACCAGCCGGGAAATGTTCCATTAAAGCCGAATGCTGACTTAGATGTCAGCTATTAGCGCGAATTTCCATCCTAAGCTGAATATATTATATCCGTTCAACTAGAATTGCTTACATATCCATTCTGCAGATTGTGAAAAAATGATAAGTTTTTCAAGTGGGAGTAGAAAAAATATTTATTGATTCTTAGCATTTTTTTTTACATTTGACATTTAACTAGCTGCATATTTTTTCCAGCTAGCTGTAAAATGAAGTAAATAATATTTTACTTCTCATCTGTTTTGAATGTTAAAAATCCACATACGAGTATAGCTATACTTGCCGTCAAATAAGTATGGACTGGAGATTTCTACACTGTTGTCAATTCACTGAACTTTTATATATTTTTTTTATTTATTTGTTATTCAACAGGATGTTAGTTACACTTACAGAATAATTTTACATTTCATATATATGTATAAAAAAAAATAAGTAAATACAGAACTAAAATAATAACAAAGTAATTAATTTTTCTATAAACAGCATAAATTGTTTTTGAATACTGTAAATTTATCAACTCTTTTGGGGAAAAGTGTCATTCATTGTATAATCATATATTATTAAGTACTATTTTCTACTATATGACAGTGTAACATTTGTTTAAATTAAAATATAGTTTGTTATTTATTGACCAGTGATGTACATTATTTATATAAAATTGTAGTTCTAAGCAAACATGTTGGAAATGCTAAGTTATGATGAAGCGGCAACATCGCATGGCAAGGGACAGGGTGCGGAAAAAGTTGAGCATCAGTCCATACTCATTTGACAGCGACTATAACTGATTGTGAATAAAAATATTTTCATACCTAAATTTGTGAAACTATATACCAAGTGTTTTTAATTTATATATTTTATTAAAATGTGTTTCGCCAACTGTTGTCGATATCCTCAATTGATGCTATTACAAATATGTAACTACTACTGTCAAATACATTAACAAATGTTTTATTGTTAATGTTAGTTAGGGTAGAACTAATCAATTAATATTGTACCATTAAATATCATTTTCGACAATTCAAAATTTGCTGTACTCAATATTCATGAAATGGGGTAACAAATATAAAAAAATCAATAATACACATAATTGATAATGAAATTAAAAATTACCTCTAACCTAAAAATTAACTGAAAATAAAAATTATATGTATACGTATTTCGAAAACAATGTTCTCATTTTTAGTAGTCGCGAATCTGGAAACCCGGGTTTGATCCCGACCGACGCCAAAAATTACTTCGAATTTGAATGGCACTAAATTGACCCTTGTGGTGCACTCTCCACGGCAGCATTGAGTGCCTGTGAGGTGACGCCTGGTAATCGCCCACACGGTACAAATATTTCATCATTACCGATATCTGTGTACAAAGCAGATTGGCACACTCAGCAATGGGTAATATGCCGTGATATATTTATTTATTTTCAAGTTTTACGCGAATTAAGAGATAAATTAATGTCATCTCAGCATATTATCCATTGCTGGATGTGCCAATCTGTTTTATACGCAGATGTCAGTAATAATGATATATTCGTACCGTGGGCGCGTTTACCAGGCGTCACCACAAGCACACTCATTGCTGGTGTGGAGAGTACATCACAGGGTCAC
Source organism: Harpalus rufipes (assembly GCA_951394225.1). Taxonomy (NCBI): domain Eukaryota; kingdom Metazoa; phylum Arthropoda; class Insecta; order Coleoptera; family Carabidae; genus Harpalus; species Harpalus rufipes. Next base: position 14,093,561 of record OX596277.1, read on the forward strand.
TTTTGTGACATTTAAAATTCGAAATAATTGTTGGCGACCCCCAGCCACAGATACGCGACCATACACGGCCACGACACCCGATTAAGAGAATAAAGAGAAATTAGGATTATTCAACATGTCAACTATTGTTACGTTCTAATTTGGTCCTTTGTTCCAATTTCCTTAATTTTATACCTGCCGTTCCTTCGTTTCCATTCATGACCTGAAAAACAATATTTTATGCCGTAATGATATTATTTATACTTCATAGTTCTATTAATATCACTTACTTAATGTTTCTTTAAATTTGGTAGCTTCATTTGTCAAAATTAAATAGTCTATTTCGCAGTTTATTATTCTAGTTTCAGTTTTAGGTTAATTTTTGGTGACATTTCTTAATTAGATTTATCTTTGCGGTGATCGTATAAGCTGAGCGCTACGTTCACAACGTAGTGTAGCGGCGGTAAATTTTGAATTTGACTGGTAAATAAATAGACTTAAATTGGTTGGATTTATTTTTGTATTAATTTAGTTTATTTATTTAAAACATTAACATACAACTATTATCCCATCCTACTATCCTTAAATTACCCCTATCCTATACTAAAAATTATGAGCGTAACACGTTTTATTTAAGTAGATTTGTTGTGCGCAAGGCTATGGTTACCCTCTTTCTCTCTTTCCGGAATTTAAATTATTTTTCCCTGCCTTAAGTAAGATCCGGGGACTTATCGTAAGTAACTTCAAGCGGGCGAACGTGTGGAAGAAAATTTGAGTTGCGGGTCAGAATGACTTAAAGTAATTCCGGTCGAGTGTAAAATATTCGTAGGGAATATTACCCTTATTTGGGGATCAATCGCCGGATTACGTATTTCGTTAGGAGGTTTTTGGTGATTTGTGAATCAACCTCCCGCGGAGTTCCCACGTGGGGATCAATTTAAGTGTTAGTGGTTCGCGACCTTTTTTCTTTTGTTCGTAACATCTTCCAACATCTCGCCACGGGCTGAAGGCATCGTCGGGGGGACAGTTAGCTTACGGGTGGACATCTCCAGCTGGTGTGACGCTGCCTGGCATCGTCCGCATTCCGCTGACTGACTGCAGTCATCCCCACCACCATTCCTGGCTACCTACCGCCACTAGAGATAAGTCGTACAGACATCTTTTATATTTTTTTAACAACTTTTATTTGAGGCACTGAAGACGTTGGAAAACTTGTTAACTTTAATTTTTGTTCATTTTTATTGTGCATTTAACTTTGGAGTGCCTGAAAATTGGTTTAACCTTAGCTTCGTTCACTTTTATTTTGCACTCACTTTTGGAGTGCAATATTATTTTTGGATTTTTCATTTATATTATTATTACTGTTATACTTATTATTGGATTGATTTGATCCAGTGTGCAACTTTGTGTTGTTTTTGGTTTTATTTATATTGTGCCTGGCACAGATTCGGCACTGTTGTAAGTACTTTGTTCTACGATACGTCGCGGACTATTCGTCCTCGCATATTCAACTGGCTGTACTTGCCCTGCGTTGTCGGTTGGCCAACTTCCTTCGTATAATTGTACTGTCGGGTCGGATATATCCGCGTCGTCACATTTATTTATATTCATATTTATACATTCTTCTTTACTTTAAAATTTACATTCATTAAAGTATTATTAATCTTAGCTTTGGGAGTATTCTTTTATTTGTACAAGCCTTTTCTCTCGTTTTCAGGCAATGTTTTTATATTCACGGTAGGTAAACTTTATTTAACACCTTTTCGTAATTTTCCGGACAAAAATTACGTGGCGCCCATTCAACCCCTTTTGGGGGTTGATCACCGAACTTAACCCGCTCCCACCTCCACTGTGTAAAGGCTAGCGGCCGCACACCGAAACAACTAGGGTGCGTTATGTAATAAATCGCATTGCGCGAAGCACGTTACAAATTTTGGCGCCCAACGTGGGGCCATAAACGTTAGGGGGCCATATCGTTGTTAGAGGCCATTTAGCTTTTTTTTTTGGGGTTCGTTGTATCAAAACGCGACTTTCATTGTTAAGGGCCAAATCGTTTGTTTAGGACCGTATGGTTAGCTGATTATACTGTTATATTTCGTGGTCGGGATTTAGATTTTGGGGAACTTCTGAAAAAAAAAAAAAATAAATAATTAGGCTTTAAATTTCATATAGTTTTATTGTTGGTTGTACCTTTATTGGTACATATTTGTTTGTTCCTTGTTACATTAACAGGATTTTTTTTTTGTATATTTTTGCCATTTTCCGTCGGTATGGACACTTCAAGGTTGAGTAGGGATGAATTGGAGTACGAATTGGTCGTGCGGGGAATTCGCGGAACAAATACATTAACGGTACAGGCTATGAGACAGGAGTTGGCAAAAAAATTAAGGAAGGAGGAAGTAGGGCAGATCGTTAACAATCCTGTCAATGAATTAGACTCATCTACCGAAATAGATATTTGTTCAGCAAAAATTGTGCAAATCCAGGAGCTTATTGACAATTTTTCTGGATTGGGTTCAAGTTACGAATTTCAGAAAATCTGCACTAAAATTCAACATGTCATTTCCCGATTAGCGAGAATCGAGAGCAATGACGAAGACATTAAAACATCGGTAAAAACACTGAACGATAGGATTAGGGCTGAAGAAGATAGACTGCTTCAGAAGAATGACGAACAAGAGGAACGTCAGAGACAAGCAGAAGCGAAAGTAGAATCTACAGTCAATAAAAAAACTACACCACCTGCTGTAAGGAGGAAACAGATTCCGGTAGTGCACTGGGATATCAAGTTCGATGGCAATGTACACGAGCTTAGTGTCAATGCATTTTTGGAAAGGGTGAATGATTACCGTATTTCGCGTAACGTTTCCGAGTCGGAATTGTGTGATTCTGCGATAGAGCTGCTGCGAGGACAGGCATTAACGTGGTATCGTTCAGCGCGTTCAAAAATAAAATCATGGGATGATTTCGTCAGGCTGTTGAAAGATGAATACGAGCCATTTGATTATGAAATGGCGTTGTGGGAGGAAATTCGGTCACGGACACAAGGTGCGGATGAAACGGTAGGTGCTTATATGGCGAGTATGATAAATTTGTTTAAACGAATGCCGAAACCACCTACGGAAGAAGCGAAGTTACAGGTGTTGCGCAGGAATGTATTACCCTATTATATTCGGGGAATTGGATTAACAGAAATCACCACTGTTGAACAGCTACAAACTGTTTGTAAACAACTTGAAAAAAATCGGCTCATGGCAGAAAAATTTCAACCCCCTCCATCAAGTAAGAAAAATTTACTTGAATCTGATTTAGCTTACCATGGTCGCGCTAAAACAACGTCGGTTAATGCTGCAGACGCTTCCACCTCCTCTAAATCCGGAGGAAAATTAACTTGCTGGAACTGTCACGAAAAGGGTCATATAGCGCGGGACTGCAAGAAAGAGAAACGTAAACACTGTTTTCGATGTGGGAAGGCAGACGTGACAGTCAACTCGTGTCCCAAGTGCTCGGGAAACGCGCGGGGGGGACACTAAAGGGTCGTGTCGTGTCTTCACCCTCCTTTCTGGCGGCCACACACCTGGAGAATGAAAAGAACTTGGCGATAGTTAACTTTATTATCTCACACTTAGGTCAAGATCAGCGTCCTTATTTGGAGATCTCAATCTTTGGTTGTAAGATTTTAGGGCTCTTGGATTCGGGAGCCACTAGGTCCATTATTGGTAGGGAAGGTTGGGAGATGCTAAAAGGGATGGATTTATATTTGGATAAATCGGATGCACCCGGTTGCACGGTTGCAGACGGAAAAGAATGTGTGAGTTTGGGTTCGATTACTGTTCCCGTTCTTCTCATGGACAAAATTAAATTGATTAAATTTTTAGTCGTTCCGGATGTCACCAGCAGTATTATCTTAGGGATGGATTTTTGGTGCACAATGGGGATTGTACCTGATTTAAGAAGGGATGTTTGGAATTTTACGGGATTGGCGACATTAAATGTACAGGATACAATGACATCAGACTTAACAGACGAACAGAAACTACAACTACAGACTATGTTGGACAAAAATTGGGAACGTATGCCAAGAAAACTTGGATGTACATCAAGAGTACAACATAAAATAATTGCGGAATCGGAACCGGTCAAGCAGCGCTATTACCCAGTTTCACCAGCGATTCAGCAACATATCGATGCTGAACTGAAGAAGATGTTAGCTGAGGATATTATTGAGCCTTCCTCAAGTTCTTGGAGTTCACCTATCTTGATGGTGCCGAAGAAAGATGGCGGCTACCGTTTTTGCGTAGACTTCCGGAGGCTTAATAAAGTCACAAAAAAGGATGCGTATCCAATTCCTTACGTTTCTGGAATTTTAGATAGATTAAGAGGTGCCAAGTACTTAAGTTCATTGGACATAAAATCAGCTTACTGGCAAATTCCGATGAGTTCGTGTAGTCGAGAGTTCACGGCGTTCACAATTCCAGGACGTGGACTGTTTCAGTTTAAGCGGATGCCATTTGGGCTCACAAATGCCCCAGCCACCTGGCAGCGTTTAATTGACGAGGTGTTGCAGGCTGATCTTGAGCCTTTCGTCTTTGTTTATCTGGATGACGTAATCGTCATCTCCGAAAGTTTCGAGCAGCATCTAGAAATTTTACAGACGATTTTTGATAGACTTTTTGCGGCGGGTTTGACCCTGAATAAAGACAAATGTCAATTTTTCAGGTCAGAACTACGTTACCTGGGGTATGTTGTAGATAAGCGTGGGTTGAGGGTTGATCCTGACAAGGTAAATGCTATATTGGGGATATCGACGCCAAATAGTGTGGCTGACGTACGCAGTTTCTTGGGCATGGCGTCCTGGTATCGTAGGTTTGTTCAGGATTTTGCCACCATCAGTGCTCCACTCACAAATTTGTTGAAGAAAAATCGGAAGTGGCATTGGACGGAAGAGTGTCAAGAAGCATTTCAGAGGCTGAAAGAATGTCTGATCTCTGCTCCGGTTTTGAATTGCCCTGATTTTTCGAAGCCCTTTGTGGTTCAAACCGACGCGAGTGGTTATGGCTTAGGCGCGGTACTGACGCAAGAAGATTCGGACGGTGAACGCGTCATATGTTTTTTGAGCCGGTCATTGACTAAACATGAACGCAACTATTCCACCACTGAGCGGGAATGCCTTTCAGTTGTATGGGCAATACAAAAACTTCGCCCCTATTTAGAGGGTTCGTGTTTCACAGTCGTCACAGACCATGCCTCATTGACGTGGCTCATCCATCTAAAAGATCCCTCTGGTAGATTATGCCGTTGGGCTGTTAAACTCCAGCAGTACGATTTTGAGATCGTACACAGGAAAGGGAAAGATCATGTAGTCCCAGACTGTCTTTCGCGTTCTGTGCCGAAAATCGAGACAATTTCATTTAGTGCTGCTCAGATTCCTACAACCGATAAATGGTACTTGAAAATGAAACAAAAAGTCATAGAAAGTAAGTCGCGAAAATTTTCTACCTGGAAAATACACGGCGATATCTTATACAAGCATGTTCGACCTCGACATCCTGATCTTACTGATGAAGAGTTCTCTTGGAAACGAGTAATTCCCAAAGACCAGCGCAAGGAAGTCATGAAGCAAATGCATGATTCGCCAACATCGGGACATCCTGGCATCACTAAAACCTACAATAAATTGAAACAGAAGTACTATTGGCCTAAAATGAAGGCTGACGTGGTGACGTACGTTAATAGATGTATTGTATGCGCTGAGCAAAAGGTGGTGCAGAAAAGTCCACCAGGTTTAATGGGTACTCGGCCGCGGGTATTTCGTCCATTCCAACTCATCAGTACAGACTTAATGGGGCCACTGCCACCATCTACAAAAGGGTACAGATATATTTTAGTTGTGTGTGACTATTTTAGCAAATTTGTGCTTACATTTCCTCTTCGAACGGCGACAGCGCAGACAATATCTGGCTTCATGGAGGAACATGTTTTCTTATTATTTGGTGCGCCACAATATATCGTCTGCGACAACGGAGTTCAGTTTCGCAGTTCGGAATTTCGCAATGTTTGTGCGAAATACGACGCCACTCTTCTCTTTAATGCGCTCTATCATCCACAAAACAATCCCACAGAAAGGGTAAACAGAGTGATAAAAACGATGTTATCTTCATACATTAAAGACCATCAACAACAGTGGTATCATTACTTACCCTCCGTTACTTGTGCCATTCGTACTTTAGTTCATGAAGCCACTGGTCTCACGCCGTACTTCGTGAACTTTGGGCGCGAGCAGATACTGAGTGGTCGAGATTATCAAGTGGACGCTATAGACAACAATGGTGATCTCCATTTTGACCGTGAAGATGTGCGCGAGCAGCGACCAGCGCGGTTCGTGAAAATTTACGCAGAGGTGCGTAAACGGCTGGATCATGCGCAGGCTCAAGCCAGGACGCGGTATAATCTTCGTCGAAGACCGATTTTTTATCACGAAGGGCAGCAGGTTTGGCGTAGAAACTTTAAATTGTCTAACGCAGCAGATAATTTTGCAAGCAAGTTAGCGGCTAAATACGTAGGACCGTTTAAAGTACGTAAAAAGATTTCGTCTGTCACTTATGAGCTAGAAGATGAAAGTGGTAGAGAGCGTGGCATATGGCATGTAAAGGACTTAAAACCAGGTCCTATTGATGATGATGATGACGACAAAGTTTCCGATAATGATTTGTAGTTTGTTTTGTTTATTTGGTTTTGTATTGAGGAAAAATTTTAGGAATTTTCCCTCACGGGAGTTGGGGAGGGATTTGTTACGTTCTAATTTGGTCCTTTGTTCCAATTTCCTTAATTTTATACCTGCCGTTCCTTCGTTTCCATTCATGACCTGAAAAACAATATTTTATGCCGTAATGATATTATTTATACTTCATAGTTCTATTAATATCACTTACTTAATGTTTCTTTAAATTTGGTAGCTTCATTTGTCAAAATTAAATAGTCTATTTCGCAGTTTATTATTCTAGTTTCAGTTTTAGGTTAATTTTTGGTGACATTTCTTAATTAGATTTATCTTTGCGGTGATCGTATAAGCTGAGCGCTACGTTCACAACGTAGTGTAGCGGCGGTAAATTTTGAATTTGACTGGTAAATAAATAGACTTAAATTGGTTGGATTTATTTTTGTATTAATTTAGTTTATTTATTTAAAACATTAACATACAACTATTATCCCATCCTACTATCCTTAAATTACCCCTATCCTATACTAAAAATTATGAGCGTAACACGTTTTATTTAAGTAGATTTGTTGTGCGCAAGGCTATGGTTACCCTCTTTCTCTCTTTCCGGAATTTAAATTATTTTTCCCTGCCTTAAGTAAGATCCGGGGACTTATCGTAAGTAACTTCAAGCGGGCGAACGTGTGGAAGAAAATTTGAGTTGCGGGTCAGAATGACTTAAAGTAATTCCGGTCGAGTGTAAAATATTCGTAGGGAATATTACCCTTATTTGGGGATCAATCGCCGGATTACGTATTTCGTTAGGAGGTTTTTGGTGATTTGTGAATCAACCTCCCGCGGAGTTCCCACGTGGGGATCAATTTAAGTGTTAGTGGTTCGCGACCTTTTTTCTTTTGTTCGTAACATCTTCCAACATCTCGCCACGGGCTGAAGGCATCGTCGGGGGGACAGTTAGCTTACGGGTGGACATCTCCAGCTGGTGTGACGCTGCCTGGCATCGTCCGCATTCCGCTGACTGACTGCAGTCATCCCCACCACCATTCCTGGCTACCTACCGCCACTAGAGATAAGTCGTACAGACATCTTTTATATTTTTTTAACAACTTTTATTTGAGGCACTGAAGACGTTGGAAAACTTGTTAACTTTAATTTTTGTTCATTTTTATTGTGCATTTAACTTTGGAGTGCCTGAAAATTGGTTTAACCTTAGCTTCGTTCACTTTTATTTTGCACTCACTTTTGGAGTGCAATATTATTTTTGGATTTTTCATTTATATTATTATTACTGTTATACTTATTATTGGATTGATTTGATCCAGTGTGCAACTTTGTGTTGTTTTTGGTTTTATTTATATTGTGCCTGGCACAGATTCGGCACTGTTGTAAGTACTTTGTTCTACGATACGTCGCGGACTATTCGTCCTCGCATATTCAACTGGCTGTACTTGCCCTGCGTTGTCGGTTGGCCAACTTCCTTCGTATAATTGTACTGTCGGGTCGGATATATCCGCGTCGTCACATTTATTTATATTCATATTTATACATTCTTCTTTACTTTAAAATTTACATTCATTAAAGTATTATTAATCTTAGCTTTGGGAGTATTCTTTTATTTGTACAAGCCTTTTCTCTCGTTTTCAGGCAATGTTTTTATATTCACGGTAGGTAAACTTTATTTAACACCTTTTCGTAATTTTCCGGACAAAAATTACGTGGCGCCCATTCAACCCCTTTTGGGGGTTGATCACCGAACTTAACCCGCTCCCACCTCCACTGTGTAAAGGCTAGCGGCCGCACACCGAAACAACTAGGGTGCGTTATGTAATAAATCGCATTGCGCGAAGCACGTTACACTATGCCAGAAGTCCTAACAGTCTATTTTCTCAGAGAATGGGTTACATGTTGAGTAGTTCATGACTCTGTTCGCATACCCTAACCCTTGTAATGAAATTTTCAGTGACTATGTAGCAGAGATGTGGTTCAATACTTTGGATTTCTGTCTTGAGCTCGAGAATTGTTTGCAGATTATCGGCATAGACCTTTCATAGAGAACCGCATATAAACAAGATCTTGTTGGTGAATTGACGTCAGTAATAAATAAATTGTTTCTCGCACAATATGACTGGTCGCGCCGTCCTGGTGGAACCACATCACATGACACTGGGTCTGTGCAAACTAGTGCCAAAAAAACCTTGTAACCACGTTGCAATAAATTTTAAAAAATGTGTTTTTACAATAAATGTTCCAACTTTTCTTTATTAATAGGAACAATGGCAGATTAAATAAGTCAAAGTTTCAAAGTTTCTGAGATAACAACCAACTAGAAAAAAATGCGCTAAATTTAAATCTTATTGGCACATTCTTTACAATGAAAACTTTGTTAAGGTGAATACATAATAGAGAATACAAGGTCGTTAGCGATTCGTTATTGAAGATAATACCTAGGGTTTTACTGCTTGTTATTACTGGTGAAATATTAACTCACAAACCTTCATTTGTTATAAGCTATGAAAACCATAATCATAAACAACAACTATCACCCTTTAATGTGCGTCTGGAAGAAATCTCTGGAAATAATATGAGAAATAAAAGTCATACTTGTATGCACTTACCCTTAAGATTATCTGGTGTATAAAGACATACCCGAGACTAGTACAAGTAGAGCTAGAAATCATCAGCATTGAAAAATCCACAAGTTTAATTTGTTTTTATACGAGCGCTGTAACACGGATATGACTCCCATTCCAATAAAGTCGTGCCTGGAGACAAATCCGTTTCATATGCGGACGCCTTTGCCTTGCGTTCACCATGGTTAGGAGAGAGGCGCGGGAACGACAATGGAGAGCAGACGGTCACATGATTTGATTCCAGCGCCCTGAGTGGTGAATATGCGATAGGGGGGATATGATGATGACTTGTGGAAGATTGGGGATATTTGAGGTTATGGATAGTGCGGAATGGAATAGTAAGATTCCAATCTGAATACATAGTTTTATTACAATAGAAAATAGTATAGTACGAGTCAGACACGGAGATTGTGGGAAAAGTTTCAGAAAAGATATCAAATTTGGTTTTACATTAATTAGGTTTTTAGTAAAATTACCATTCTTATAACTTGATCAATGTAAAAAAAAACTTAAGCATATTTTCTACTTATTAGTAAGTGTATTATGAGATTTGGATGTGATTTTAAGATTAAATTGTATTAAAATTACAGAAATTTTCAATAAATTTAATCTTACAATCACATCCAAATCTCATAATATACTTACCACACATTTAATAAACAACAAACAAAAAACTTTACCATTAGACAAATCCGGAATATACAAAATAACATGTAACAAATGCAACAAAATTTATATTGGTTTATCAACTATAAATTTTAAAATGAGATTCAAAGAACATATAAATAAAAGACCACCATCACACATAAACGAAACACATCATCCACTATACATTGACAATAATATACAACTTTTACATAATGAAAATGCAAATCGTAAAATAGACCTCTTAGAAAAATACGAAATAATAAAACATTCAATTTCAAATGAAACCATTTTACTCAATAAAAATACAAATTTCAAGTAAAACACCACAAAATGACCTTTACATACACAATATTAATTACAAAAATAAAAAATTACAAATTATTAAAAATCTTTCTGAATTCATTATTAAATTAAAATGATACATTTTTTTAGTTTCAGTTCTATTTATTGTTACAAAAACTAAAAAGGTTGTATCAAAAATCACAAAATTACAAGTTAGCCAACAGAAAAAATATTCATAATAGTTCAATAAATGATTCAAATTAATATTAGGTTCTATTATATAGGAACACAGGAATAGTAATTCAATAACATTTTTACCTCTCGCTAAGAGAGGTATTGCATTCACGCTAAAAATCGTATATCCAGATTTTAGTGAATAAGCACGTTTAAGGTCCCTAGAATACGATTATAACATTTTTACGATGATGTCTGTGTGTGTGTGTGTGTATGGATGTGTGTTTGTGTGTGTGTAGGGTTCTTGGAGGTACGATTTCTCAAATTCTATAAGACCAAAGACCTATGTAACTGCGGAATCCTCAATTTAACAGTAATGGGAAGAGTTGAATATAGATTCTGGTAACAATTGAATAACCGAAAGTAGTAGTATTTTAACAAAAATCTGCTAAATATTATTTTTTGAAAATTTATATTAATACAAATATTAAAAAACAAAATTCTCTATCCGACACATTTAATTTTTTTATTATATCTTCTATAGATTTAAAGATATAGAAATATAATCAATAAAATAATCTGTTGTAATAAATCTCACAGCCTGCTCACAGCCCAAACATCTCCATGGTAACTACTTGAAAAATTTAATTGTATGTAATTGACAGATAAATGTCACTAATGCCAGTAATTCAGAGATAGTACTGCAGGCTTTTTCTGGGAACGACATTTAATATTTATTATTTTATTAATTATATATTTAAAATTATATGTATATTACATGAACCCTTCCGAAAACCGAACACTTAGAATAAATGGAGAAATGGAGAATTTAAAATTATATAAAATACGTAAATATAAAGATTAGGTGTAAATAGATTTTTTTGTGTGGACAAGAAATGTTAAATACAATACAATACAATGGAAAGGGCGAGAGGTATTGTGATGGCCACAATAGAGTTTTTTATTAGAATCATAATTTTGACAGGTAATCTTATAGTCTATATTTTATTATGTCACACATAATTTAACAACTGACAACTTATCTCCTAGCAACATTCATCATGATAATGCGATTTGAAAGGTTCCAAATTCGTAAAGCTAGAAGAACAAATGAATCTCCTGGACAGGCGACTGTTTAAATAATCTATTGCAAAATTTGTTCATATCTCTAAGTAATGTATTTTATTCGTCTTTAATTTTAAATTTCCCAACTGTTATCCAATACATACAGACAGTAGCTTTGAATTACTTTTTAACTGTTACGCGTAATTAAAGCCAGTAGGTATCTCAGATATTCTTCTGCGGACCAATGAAATTTTTTCGCAGAACGGCGCTTACGAAATGTTGTCTAAAGGACGTTCAGAAGATAAATTAGCAAACATTTCTCAAACTATAACCAGCATTGTACCAAGTAACCATTCGATTTTTTTCTTCTTTAATAAACATCTTTATAGCAGGATGACAAATTCATTTGACATTGACGTCTCAATTTAACTATGTTGCATTTTATCTGGAACCAGTGGTAGTTCCATTCCATACGGTATACCCCATATACACCGTATACTCTCAGAAATTTTCTGTGTATACTGCGTATACTATCAAACAATTTGTGGAAACTCGTTAAAAATGATCAGAGACACGAAAAGAGAAAGAAAAGAAAAAAATGTGTAACAAAACGTCAAGCCGAATACTACTTCAACGCTTGACTACACGTTGAAAGTCGTTGAAGTATAGGAAAGGGGGGAGTAAATGATTTACGAATTTCAAAAAAGCAATAACAGCAGGCTTGAAAATAGTTAGTAAAATTTTGGAATGTAGTAGATATTTGAAGAGAGAGGGGTAGAGAGGTAGCAATGCTGTGAGCTGTGACGTGGATATTAAGAGCATCGAATATTTTAAAAACTAACTTTATAAAAACTTTGATACAGTTCTAAAGTCTAGTTTTAATATACATGAGATATACAATACAATAATGCAAATGCGTTGCCAGTGGTCCAGTGGTACCCAAAATGTTGGTTTCATGAAAGCTACCCTTAAATATGCGAATTTTAAAAAAAATCTTTCTCTTTCGTAATCTACATATGTCATACTACTCACCCTTAAATTTATGACATTAAGTTCGTTTCCACCCTGTATACATTAGTTAATACTAGTACTTTTTTATCTCCTTTTTTAAAACCCAATAATTTCTATAAGTTATATTTAATTTTGGCTGACACTCACGGTAGTAAATATTTTTTGTAAAATTGGGCTAATTAAAACAATCGATTCTACTCCTAAGCGACTCGAAGAACAAATTTACTAAATCTGTTTTAAACCAAGATTACATAAATCTTACTATAAATGAAGTCATTAGTCTAATGTTATTTGTTTATGACATAATCGTGCAATTTCAGAAAATGTCCCATATTTAGTGTACATTACAAGCAGTAGCTCTAATAATATAAGATATTCTAAAATACGGCCTTAATATAATCATAATCGTAGTGTATCGTAAGGATAATGTAAACTATCACTAACAAATATCGCTGTTCCAAAATGAGTATCAATATAAAAGTCATAGATCAGTGGTTCTTAACCTGGGGGTAATTACTCACGAGGGGGTAAAATGACTAAATCGGGATAAAAGAACTGAGATTTAAGGATAATATTTTTTTATACTGTGTTAACGTGCAATAAAGATATATTTTGTAACGTACTTTATTTTTATTAAATCAAAACATATCCCGCTGTTGCAGTTGGCAACGGCTCACAATCCAAGAGTGCCAGAGTTGCCGAGTTCGAATTCCGGTTATGGTATGATTGTTTGTATGTGTATCCTTATCATTTCATTTCCAATAATGCAATGGAAAAGTTACAAGTAAAACTGTGTCATCCCCATAATATCACCGCTTAAATAGATTAAAATCTAATAAAAAGCGTGCAAAAATAAATAAAAATAAATAAAAGTAATATATCCGCACAATAAGTTTGAGAATCAAATAACCAAGCTTTCAACGCAATAATTTAACTCATTTCTCTAATGCGTCGTTATTTACATATTTATAAATTTATTCTTTGAAATAGTACTCATATTTGTTGGAAATTTCTTTCCGAAAGAAACAAAAAAAATATATATCATCTACAAATATTTGTTTAAACAGATATAATTTCTTTGCCTTAAAATTGATTGATAAAAAATTCAATTTTATTAATTAAACAAGTTAATGACAACTGTTATTTTTATTTTATTGAATTAGTAATACAATTGAAATTATTTGGAAATAGGTATTATGGCTCATCATTTTATAACATGGCATATTTGTAGAATTATATTATCATAAAAGATTTAGTTACATTTATCATATTACTCATGTGGGAGCATTGTTTTACACAACATGTATATTGCCCGCCATAAGTTTATAACTTGCTGCTTGTTGTTTTGTGTACTTGTTGTCAACAGTGATGTTGAAGTTAAAACAGTTTCTGTTCTTCCATATTATATTATCTAATTTTATGTACCCGTATATTATTTATTTCCTTTTTACAATCATTTAAATTCCTAAGTAATTCGATGTATGCATTGTGCTTAAAAAATACTTAAGTACCTATACCTACTTTTGTTTACAAAAAATTTAACATGGGATTTTTGTTTTATGCAATTTCCTGCTTTCCTGTACATTAAAACCCGTAAAGTGCAAAGTTGTTCAGAATTAAAAGTTGCATAGAAAAATGTTTACGGATTTAGTTTCATCTTAATTAAATAAATCCCGTATTCTTCGATAACTATTTCCACCACAATAATTCTTTATAATAATGACACGTTCCTTATTCGAATAAACATTCATTATTTAATTTACTTTAAAAAAAATTCACAGAATATGAATAAAATAACATTGTTTTCTACAATATCATAAGTCATGGCTATTGCCCCAGCGAAAGGGGTGGGCGAACCGGCCGATAGCCCGGAGCGCCAGTAAGAGTAGGACCAAGTAAAAAATGTTATTAGAAAAAATATTGGTTATGTCCCCAAATATTCACATTTTGTGAACCAAATGGTGTCCCAACCGTCGTAATATTTTTTTTCGCCGATTTGCATTAAAAGTATGATTTTATTTACAGTTGCTAGAGTATAAAGTTCCACTTTTACTGCCGCTGGCAGAGAAAGTATAATTTTATTGCCAAATAACTATCTATAAAATAATTAAAATTTGTACATTTTGCCTGTATGCAAAATGACGACAACAACATAACATTTAAAATGAACATTCTAATCAATGGGCGAAAAAATTATGTGTTCAACACGGAAAAAAAAATTCACGACCTAAATTAAATATTAAAAAACTCGGCATCGCCTTGTCCATATAATACCGCCGCGACAATGAATCTGCTACTTTTTTGCTTTGTTCAAAACTTATTGTTCATATACTTTAATAAGTAGGTGTTTATGTACAGTACCGGCCAAATGTATATCACCTTTAAGTTTTTTCAACATAACTTGACTTATAGAGAATTGATGTCTATAAAATCATAATATATTTTGATATTAGGTATAATTTATTTAATAAAAAACTTTTCACTAAATATTAGTAACAATAACGCGGAAAAAATAATTTTATTCAAATATCTGAAAATAAGAAATATTTAATAATGAAGTTAGTAAATAATTAACACTAAATAAAATTAATATTTTGTTGCAAATCCTTTTACGTCGATCGCAGCTTGGATGAGTCTTGGTATAGACGCGATGAGTGCGTCGATTGCTGCTGAGGGATCTTCGTCCACTCCTCCTCAAGTTGGGCGAACTTCTTGGCTGCGCTTGCCGCTCGTTTGCCGGCCAAATGTCTTTCCAGCTCATCCCACAACGGTTCAATAATATTTAAGTCAGGCGACTGACTTGGCCATTTCATAAGAGTCAGACGATGGCGTCGGAACCATTCTTGCAAATCACGCGCGCGATGCTTCGGATCATTATTCTGCTGGTAGATGAAGCCAAGACCATGAAGACGCTTTCCATATGGAAGCATTACATTTTTGAGGATGTCTATGTACATTTTTCGATCCATGATACCATGATTTCTGTGAAGAGGACCCATTCCTTTTGCTGAGAAAGTACCCCACACCAAGACTGAACCGCCACAATGCTTCATAGTCGGCAGTTGATATTTTGGATTGAAACGTTTGCCTTTAGGGCGACGAATCCATTTTATGCCACCACTATCAACAACATAAACTTACTTTCATCGCTCCAGATGACATTAGACCATTGCTGAGGTGTCTAGTTTTTATGCTCTTTAGCCCACTCCACTCGCGCCTTCCGATTTTTGGCAGAAATGAATGGCTTCTTCACAGATTGCCGTCCATTCAGTCCTGCGGCTTGTAGGCAACGACGTATGGTCCGTATGGATGGATTAGACTGACCAGGAGTCGCTATTTCCTTCGCAATGTCGGGCGCTGTAGGACGTGGATCGCTGTGGGATACGTGGAGGATGTTGCGATCGACAAGGGAAGTAGTGCAACGTGGTCGGCCGCTTTTCTTCTTCTCAACATAGCCTCCTTGGAGGTTCCAATGTTTAAGAATTTTATTCACCGATGATCTGGCGATGTGAAACTGTTGCGCGAGCTCCTTAATGCGTCCGCCCTTGTTTCCGGCCATCTATAATAGCTTTTTGTTGTCGTTCGTCTAAATTTAGAGCACCTTTTGTCTTCGCCATATTACAAAATAATAAATAACGCAAAATTTTGCGGTTTCAACTACAGATACAACGGCAGAATAAGCGAGAAAAAATAAATAAATTCAAAAAATAGCTTGAAACACATGATATTTCTTTTAAAAACTCATCACACATCATGTACAAGATCTAATCTACATCAAATATATACTGTTAAATTTTGAGCGCATTTGATTAATTTTTATAAAAGTTATACTGAAAAAACATAAAGGTGATATATTTTTGGCCGGTACTGTATTAGGAAAAGTATCATATTTATTTTTTGAATGTATTTCAATGAAGTAGAAAATGTGTGGGTTTGATATACTCCTATGCAAAAAGAATCCGTTGGGATCAGCACAATATCTCTCGCCATTTCCATTTTGTTACATAATAAGTAACATGGATATATTTCAAAATTACTATCCGGTCATCGGTGTTATCGAAATTACATTGATATAGTATATTAAAGAAAATGCAATGTCAAATTCTTTTTAGTTTGTGGTTTAAAAATGTTAATGTAAAAGGACGCCAAGTTTTAATTTCTACCCGGTGCAATATTTTATGTTGCGCCGGTCCTGGCATGTATTAAATAATTGCCAGTCGATGCATACTGAAACTTTGGAGCTTCAATGATTTTCATGTTTATAATGTACAATAAAATTGAAATTAAAAATTTGCCTGAGTGTCTGATCGCGAATCTGGGGAATCGGATTCAGTCCCAATCAACACCAAATGTTTCGAATTTTAAATGGCACAAAATTGGCCCCTGTGGTGCCCTCTCCACGCCAGAAATGAGCACCCGTGAGGCGACGCTTGGTAAACGCTCGCACGATACAAATATGTCATTATCACTAGCGAAATCTGTGTTTAAAGCAGATTGGCACACCCAGCAATGGGTAATACGTCGCGATGATATATTTTTATTTTATTTTTATGTAACTTATTCTCAATAATTCTAGCTTAACCCTCGTATAATTCATATGACTATTGTTCTATTTACAATTTTCGTTTTAAATCGTTACTATTAATAATTTGAAATGATGACATTTATCTGTCAGCTACATATATTTGAAATATGAACTGTGTAACTAAGAAATTGTGTTTATATTGATTATTTTATTAATTTATCTATAAAATATATAGAAAAAATATTAATGCATGTCTGTAGAAAATTCAATTATCTTTCATTATTATAATAACATAATTGCGAAAAAATGACATTCAAAGGTATTTTTGGAAGAAAAACTATTTTGAGCTTCTAGTAAAGTGCGATTTTCAGTTATCCGATTTATACCAAAATCTAATGGCTTCCTTCCATATTAGAGTAAGATCGAAATACAAGGTTTCAAAATTCTGTGATTGATTATATTTGAGCTAGAGTGACCAGAAGATCCACACTCACGTATATACACACACGCACACACACACACACACACACACACACACACACACACACACACACACGCACGCACATACATATATACCCACAGACATCATTGTGAAAATGTTAAAATCGAATTCTATGGACCTTGAAACGTAGTCATTTATGAAAATCTCGATATGCGATTTTTAGCATGATCCCTATACCTCCCTTACCAAGGGTAGTGGGAGGTAAAAATAGACCGTGTCACACGGGCTTAATAATTAATATAAGGAATTTTCGTGTCAGATTTTCATTAATGGTCATATTAATACAAATTTTTATTTTATGGGCCATTCACTTACATTTATTCTTTTCTTATAATTTGTTTTTTTTTTTAAATAGGCTAAAATATGGTCTGTTGCAACTGGTATATCTACCAAAAATACAAGGAAATGCATATTAATCAAAACAAGTGGCATAACCAGATAATATTTTAAATTGTGGTATAAAAGCAAATTCGAATACTGAGAAATGGGTAATAAGCTGTGACATTTATTTAATATACGAATCATAAACCAATAAACCTAGAAATAAATAAAAGTTATAAAATTAAATTTGCATTTCTAGCATTCAGAGGACATAAATCATTATCGAAATCTATGATCCATTCTTAAATGAATTAAAATATAATTTTTCATTTTACTATGACATAAATAACAGAATTGAACTGAACATCTTGTTTGAATCTAAGAATGAAGATTCATCTTGCAAACCGCAACCCAATTAAATTCTCATAAAGCGCGAGTCATTTCGATAGATTAGTCGCGTAGTAATAAACCCAGGGCTTCTTGCTTCCTTGGCGTAGTGACACTGCAGGCTGGCAGTTGGCAACACTGACTGACGCCGACGCCAGCACACAGCCGTCTGACGCTAGCAAGATGAGCGCCACTTAATTAATTGGATAATAAAATTTTACTGGTTTTAATGTAAACATTGTTCGGCACTTGATAGAATTAAGCGGCACATTACAATGAAAATTTTATGAGAAAAATTCTCAAAGATGAGGGAATTTGAATAAGAATGAATGTGGAAGATACTACAAGTCAACAATGAAACAAGCACATTGTTAGCCAAAATTTATGGATGGAGTTATACGACTATGCATATATTTCCAACCAACTAAAATGCAGTATAACCCCGATTTAACAGATTATTTGTGGAATGGGCTGTCTTTATTGTCTTCGTTGGGTAAATTTACTTTAGTCATACGTATCCTTCGTTACAGAGTAAGTACAAGTTAAAATATTTTCAAATTCCTTACTCATATTTAAAACTTTCTTATTAGCAATATAATAATTATTTATTCAACATAAGTATAAAATATAATCTTAGGATTTGATTTGATTAATTTTCCAATTCGTGAAATAAGACACTTTTTACTCTAGTTGTATACATTTTTTTTACGTCTGCAATAACAGCGTGGAAGAAAGTTCCATAGTATGTTTTTAATTTTTTACTCCAATTTGCGTTAAAAAAATACACTTGTTTCACGCTATTATATGTAAAAATACTTACTTTATAAACCCATTTTAATTAGTTATTTATGGACTAACTTTATATTTTTAAGTATAGACAAATATTTGCTGATATTAACTTATTCTTATGAGCAATTTTTGTTTATACTTTTTGAATTGCCTCATAAATTTGCCATAAAACAAAAGATTAGCGATTGTGATTATAATTTTTTGTTACCAAGTTACCATTTACGAGCCCAACCCCAAATGTATTCGTACCCTCTGAAATAAATATATTAACAGCAACAAAAAATATTTTTTTAGGTTACAATAGTTAAGACTATATTTGGGCATTTTTTATGTATTAATAAAATGTACTGGATTTAAATACAATGTTATTAACTAAATTTCTCATTTAAACAATAATCTACGGGTAAATATATGACAAAAGACAAGTCCCAAATTTTTTCGTTCCAACAGTAAAATAATACAATATTTATGTTAATATTATCTATAAAACTGAGGGTAAAGGTAACTAACAATAAACTCAATTAATTGCCATCTTAAATTGTATTACTTTAATAAAAAATATTTGCGAATTATTAAAGACGAAAACATTTGTCACATGCAGACAATGGTTTATTTGCAAATAAATTATTATTAAACCTAAGAAATTTTATGATGAGCAATGTATTCAAGTTCTATACACTCTATTAATACACCATATCAAAATTTGTTGAATTGGAGTGATAATCATAGCATCCAGAAGTTTATTTATTCTTGTTTTTAATATAAGTGTAGGTGGTACTTTAATAAATAAATATCACTACAAATTTTACTAAAAAAATCAAATTTAATATAGTAATTAATTGAATATATTCTCAGTTTCTTAAAAAAATTAGCACGTGTCTGTTGTCATATAATTACCCGTAGATTATTGTTAAAATGATAAATTTTGGTAATAACATTATATCTAAACCCAGTACACTTTCTTAATCCATAAAATAAGAAAATTGCCGAAATATAGTTTTAACTATTGTAAACTAAAAATTTATCTCTTCTTGCTGTTAATATATATTTTTCAGAGGGCATTAGTGTGACGTAGAAGTATAAATGCTTAAAATCTCAAATATTTCAAAAACTAACTATTTTTTTAAACTTTTTTCGTCCCAATCATGATTTTTTCTTATCTACTCTTAATATAACTAACATTTTACTCAATTTTCTGTTATGGTGGAGGACCCTATTACAACAATGCAATACGAATAATAAAACCAAGTAATTTTGGGCTGTATAATCATTTAATTGAACAATAAGAAACTAATTATTTTTTTAAAAATTGTTTAATTTCTTTCAACAGAAATATTTTTTTATTAAAACTTTTTGCATCCTATCTTTATTAAAAAAATAAATTCCAAGTCAAAATCAAAATCTTGAAAACTTATAGAAAATTTAGTAATTCATATTTATGAATCATGAAGAAATGATTTTCAAAACAAAGACATTTTCCAAGAAAAATTATTTAGAGCTTTAATAAGTGCCACTTCTTGTTTTCCGATTCATAGTCAAATATGGAATTCAACTTGGTTGAAAATGAATTAGAGAATATACTGGATTCGATCGCACATATACCTACACGTGTTCAATTACACACACTATCGTGAGAATATTAAAAATTGATTCTAGAGACCTTGATACGTTTTTGTTTATCAAAATCTCAATATACGATTTTTTCTTCAAGTGTACAACAATATTCATATTATGCTACTATACACACACTATAGAAGATAATCATTTTATTACTAGTACAACAATGAACAACATTGTTGTACTAGTAAAAAAATGTTAGGTTCTTAGTTCACCGCTGGCGGCAGCAGTCGTCACAGCAACACAGACCATATTGAAAAATTATTATTTGACAGTTGTATCGTTTGTGTTTTGTAGTGTACACAGCCAACTATGACTGAAATTGCAAACGCTATAATTAAAAAAATCTAGAAAAATATTTAAAAAATCCCCAGTTTTCTTTGAAACACTTGAAGAAAAAATAGTATATGTTATTCGGAGCAGAACGCCCTTTTTGTGTTTTACCCAGCTTGCCTGTCCTCGGCTAACGCCTCGGCCGCAATAGCTGGGTTCAACACAAAAATACCGCTTTCTACTCCTAATAACATAATATACTATTATCACGGTTCTTATTCTTCCATTACCTAGGGTAGTGGAAGGAAAAAATAGTATTTTTTGTATTCGTAATACATATTTTTGTATATTCAGAACATCTCTTTATCATACTTAAGGACCCAGTTAAAAATATACTCGGCGTATATATTCTTGTTAAGCGACCGCCGCCACTGGTAGAATATTTCCAGAACGGCGCCGCGCTGGGCGATGACATGTCGCGACCTGTCCAATTACTTGGGGTTAGCAGATCCTTTGTATTCGATGTTATTATCCGTCGAAAAGTTCATTCTGATATAAGGCATGCATCGTGAATGAACCACTGGTGATATAAATAAACACTCTACCAGTTGTCAACATAAATAAATATAGTCATATAAATAAATATAGTGAAATAAACATTTTTTAAATAAATAATCTTAATGTTTAAGTATTTAATAATATTCTTAGCCTTAAATTAGTGTTTATAATTGTTTAATCATAGTGTTCGTTATTTTTATTATCTTTTTAATATTTGTCCTAAATATTTATCGTTTAATAAACTTTTATTTTTAATTAATAATATTTCTCTGATTTTTACACTTCACCCAAATAAATAAACGTTGCAATACGCAATTTCTGTAGTCAAATATAACCGATGAGTAGATGATAGGATGGAATCAATACGCCTAAATCGGATCTCAAATCCAGTACATTACACAACAGTAAAACACGATATTATTTATTATATATTAAAATTATGATCATAATATTTAATGTTGCTGCTTAAAACATCTAGTTTGAAGTGTAATGTAAGTATGAAAGTGTAAAATCTTTCTTACGTCCAGCAGCTTGCAGTAGTGAGGCAGTGAGCAGAGCAACTCGTAAGTAAATTATGTATCGCGCAAAATAAAGCAATTTCACAAGTTCGTCGCTTCCCAGGTATCTATCTCTTTATAAAAAAATTCCCTCACCGTTCGCCCGAGGCGTTAGCTAAACTTTACAACTTCTTACTCCGTACTTTATATTCCGCCAGAATCCAACTCCTTCAACATTCAACCAAATGCTCACCTAATGTAATACAATTTTTTACAATGTTTACTTCACACGATTTTATTATCATGTTAATCAGCGCAAAACAACTTCCAATAAAGATGTTTCTCTTTAAAATACTTAAAATTGTATATATCGTAGCCAGATTGTAAAATAAATCTTTTTATAAAACGACGAACAGATTATGGCCACATCGTAATATGTATATTTGAACATTTTCGCTTGTAATTCCTTTAAATACGTCTCATCATAGTCTAATACCCACGGCTTTTTAACGTGGGCGATTTCCTATTTTTGGTGGGCGGCAGAATTTAAATTTGAAAGTAATGTAAAACCAATTTTAAAATATTTTTTCCTACTACAGTATTCGTAAGTATGCTATTAGGATGTTCATTCATATTTTAACAAAAATATAACAAATAAACCCATATTTCGTTTGTTTCAAGTCGATAAAAACTTTTTTTTAAGTTTCCGTTTTTTTGACCACGAGTATTTAAGCGGTGATATTATGGGGATGAAACAGTTTTACTTGTAACTTATAATTTTGTAACTTCTGGATTGTATTCATGGAAATGAAATGATAAGGATACACACACAAAGAATTATACCATAACATAAAAAATCTGTTGTGGCCAGCACAATACCTCTCGCCACTTCCTTTTTTGGTTACATAAGTATAGGGCGCGAACAGTCATGTTACATTGTTGGCCTTGACAAGCAAATGTGAGGGCCCTGTTTCAGGATGATAATTAGTAATTATGTACATGGATGTCAATTGTCAATTTTTCATTCAGAATTTCAAGATTTTCTAAATACACATAGTTAATTTGTCACCAGGAGTGTGGAATTTACTTGTCGAGGAAAATAAACCACATGGAATTGGAACATCACTAAATTTAGAATGAGAAATTTTGATACTTGACATCTATATACATAATTACAAGCTATCATTCTGACATGGGCCCCAAAGGCCGACAAAATCACATGACTGCTCGCGCCCTAATGTATTTTTACATTTCTTGTATACCTACCTTCACTCTATACCAAAAATTCTACTTACATATATCTATTCCTTATATTTAGATTGTTTAATTTTAAATTCATTTTATGAAGAAATTTTGTCCTCTTCTAATTTTTCGAAATGTTTCCAATTCATTGTCAGGATTGACAGTATTTTTGAAGGATATATGTAATATACCTATAATTTTAAATATTTAACTATTAATACAATAAGAAATAATATAATGTATGTACTTCCCAGAAAAAGTCTTCAGTAATGTCTCCGGATTTCTAACACTGACATTTATCTGTCAGTTACAAACAATTTAAATTTTCAACTATTTTCCATGGCCAATCTTTTGGCTGTAAAATTTATTATAACAGACTATTTTATATATTATATTTCTTTTATCTCTAAATCTATAGAATATATAATAAAATATTTAAATGTATCAGATAGAGAATTTAATTTTCTTTAATATTACTAAGAAAAAAATCTGATGTGGCCAGCACATAACCTCTCGCCGTATATTTTACCTGGCTGTATGCATAAAGCAAAGATTATTTTTATAAATACAAATAATATATTCATATAAATCTATGACGTATAAACTTCTTTATTATTCAATAATAGCATGTCTCAACATGAAGATATTTTACCATAAATTATGTTACAATAAATTACAAAGTAGAGTTTACCATATATAAATATTATGCTGGTAACAGCAATTTTCAATTCGAACAACTTTGTTTACTTTCTCTTCATATTCTTCTAGTAAAAACATTAATTTTGGGCGGTCTAAAATGTATATATCTGGATTGTGCATCTATTCTTATATATCTTCTTTTACATTTTATTTTTTCATACTTGTTATATCTAAATAACCTTAATTCCCTTTAATAAAGTGACGGATAGATTGCACTCCGATTTTGTCAATATTTACAACTTACTTGAGAAGAATTTGATAGCTTTTTCGCAATTCAAAGTTACTCTAGTCTACAGTACTGGTGTACATTGTCCCATAATGTTTGAAACAAATTTAAGTCCTTCAACCTAGACTTGTCATCTCCATAATAGTCACAGATCAAGAACTAAGGGATTCTCCAAGTACATTTTTAATTCATTACTCATTATTTCTGACACTGACATTTATCTGTCAGTTACAAATAATTTAAATTATCAACTATTTTTCATGGCATTCTTTCGGCTGTCAAATTTATTACAACAGATTATTTTATATATTATACTTCTTTTATCTCTAAATCTATGGAATATATAATATAATATTTAAATGTATCAGATAGAGTTTTTATTTTTCTTTAATATTACCACGAAAAATTTTCAAAAAATAATATTTAGAAGATTTTTTTTCAAGAATCTTCTACTTCCGGTTGTCCAATTGTTACCAAAACCTTTTCAGATCTTCCCATGAATGTCCGATTGGGAAATACGTAGCTAAACAAATTTAAAGTCTTATAGTTTTTGAGTAACCGTCCTTCCAACATCCCACACACATACACACATACACACACACACACACACACACACATCCACACACACACACACACACATCCACACACACACACACACACAGACATCATCGTAAAAATGTTAAAATCGGATTGTAGAGACCTTAAAACGTGCTTATTCAATAAAATCTGGATATGCGATTTTTAGCATGAATGCAATACCTCTCTTAGCGACAGGTAAAAAATCAAAAAATATTATTTAGAAGATTTTTTTTCAAGAATATTCTACTTCCGGTTGTTCAATTATTACCAAAACCTTTTCAGATCTTCCCATGAATGTCCGATTAGGAAATACGTAGTTAAACAAATTTAAAGTCTTATAGTTTTTGAGTAATCGTCCTTCCAACATCCTACATACATACACACCCACACACACACACACACACACACACACACACACACACACACACACACATACATCCATACACACACACACACACACACACACACACAGACATCATCGTAAAAATGTTAAAATCGGATTGTAGGGACCTTAAAACGTGCTTATTCAATAAAATCTGGATATGCGATTTTTAGCATGAATCCAATACCTCTCTTAGCGAGAGGTAAAAACTATGATAGTTGCAAAATAATAATATTAATAATAATCTGAATATTATCTTAAATTTGTATTGGCATCTGTTACGGCAGTGGTTCTTAACCTTTTCATTCATGGCACCCCTATGACCTATTTGGGAACATGTATTACTATTTCTTTAAAAAAAATTCTTGTGAAAAAAAAATTACAATACGATACAAAATATTTTTGTTGCATGTTAACATAAGAAAATGAATGAAATTTTTATTTTAATGAGACGGTTAGTATTTTTTTACCTCCCGCTACCCTTGGTAAGGGAGGTATAGGGATCGTGCTAAAAATCACATCGAGATTTTGGTAAATGACCACGTGTTAAGGTCCTTAGAATCCAATTTTAACATTTTCACGATTATGTCTGTGTGCGTGTGTGTGTGTGTGTGTGTGTGTGTGTGTGTGTGTGTGCGTGTGTGTGTGTGGATCCTCTTTACGCTCTAACTCAAATACTACCGTTCAGAAAATTTTGAAACCTTGCATTTCTACCTTACTCTTATATGGAAAGATGCCATTAGATTTTGGAGTAAATCAGATAACCGGAAATGGCACTTTACTAGAAGCTCAAAATACCTTTAAATGTTATTTTTTCGAGGTTTGCGATAATACTTTTTGTTTATATTTTATGGATAACAGTTCAGATCTCAAATGTATGTAACTGACAGATATATGTCACTGTCAACAAACTGATCATTTCAAATAATAATAGGAAACATGTAAGTAACTAGTTCTTAAAATTTGTAGAGCATGATATTTGTATCTCGTTATGTTTTTCAGAACCTTGAAGATGGTCTAATTGACACCGAAACGTCGGTATTGTTTATGTTTCAATAAATAATTTTCTAACAAAGGACTGAATTTCTATTATTTTCACCTATCTAAATAATAATAACGTTTTAAAAAGAAAATAGTAAATGGAACGATAATTATATGGAAAGGAATAGATTATAGATTTTCAACTTAAATTTTGTCCGGTTACTCGATAAAAAATATTTTAGTCTTTAACATTTCTTCCCCAGGCTCGACCCATAGAATATTTTTAGGCTCTTTTGTATAATAATTACTCAGCAATTATTATTAAGACAATATAAATATCTTTATTAAATACTTCATAGGTTCTATTTCGTACAACGTGACTACATCTAGTGTGAATACAATCATGTTTCTATCGTGGCTACTACACTACTGCCAACCTAACTTATTTTAATTACAAATGTAACTACTTATATT
The DNA here is from genome assembly GCA_951394225.1 of Harpalus rufipes. Lineage (NCBI taxonomy): Eukaryota > Metazoa > Arthropoda > Insecta > Coleoptera > Carabidae > Harpalus > Harpalus rufipes. The sequence goes on from OX596277.1 coordinate 14,120,117, forward strand.
ACATCTTTTATCTCGAAAAGTTTATGATGAAAGCTGGAAAGCCCAAAATGAGGACAAACTTCAATGCATAATATACAGGAATCAGAAATGTCCGAGAAATCATGTAAATGTCGCCCACAACCTAATGCTAGGTGTCCGCCGAAAGTTGCACCTTGTGAAATGACCTTCTTTATTTAATTTAGGTTCACAATTTTGTTTCTTATGATATGAAACAGTTAATTATTAAGTACATGTGTTAAAAAAAAAACTAACTCGGGATAGGCTATGAACAGAGAAACGTATGTTTTAATTTGAAAACGGCAAATAGCAATATTCTTTTGTTGTCTGTTACAGTGAATTTCAGGAAAAAGTATATTGAAAGACAAGTATTACAATGATTATTATTGTAATACGAGTACAGTAAATTACGAGTATTACAAATGGACATTGTAATACGTGTTTTTCATACTATTTTCCTATTTGGCATTAATTTACTCTTATTTTAAAATCATTATTGAAAGAAATATTAAAATATCAAGGTTGAATACTGACAGTTTCAATAAACATTTGAAAAATAATTTACTTTGACATTTTGACAGTTACTTACAAGTTAGGTTAGAGTTATAATTTATATTTATTATGTTATGAACCTACAAATAAATTCTTTGAATTTTAATTTAAAGGGGTGCTTTATTGTTTCATGCAATTTTTTTACTATAAAAAATCTAATTTCAGTAATTTTTCATGAGTAATGACAGCTAATGACAACTAAAATGAAAGATATTTATTTGACACTTAAACTAAGTTACGAACTTGGCAATTTAAAAAAACCCCAAAAATCTTTGTACACATTACGTAAATGCATATTTTTTACAAAAAAAATGTGCCAAAACTTATGGGACATACGCTATAGCGTTACCAAGCTTTCTACGTACCTATATTACCAGAAAAAGATTTGTTGAGATTTCTTTATTAACAAAGTTGAGACATATAAAGTACAAAAGTGTTTTCTAGTACTACTACTTTAATACGAAGGAAAGATTTAAATATCACATATTCCTACTGGTAGTATTGTTCACATATTAGTCCATTTAATAGGAATTAGTTATAATCCACTGGAACCGTGTTGAAAAACTCTCATGCAACGAAAACCATATTATGTATATTTTGGGTAAACAAGTAGTTAGCTTGTATCGTCCAAGCGTGATTCATTGCTTGTTGTTCAAGTATTAGCATTTTTAGGACATTCTCAGGAAAATCGATTCAAAACATAGTATTAAAAATTGCTTCTTTGTTCCGTCTTGGTTATAACTATAATAAATTGTGTAATGAATTATTTCTAGAACGAATACTTGAAACATATACAGTGTTTCATTTAAAAAACCAGTGTTTTTTTGGGAGAAATTATGATTTTAGAGAAAAATGTTATATACAAAAAAATTATAAAGAAGAAAGGGATAATTTAAAAGTAGTACCACCCGAAAATTTAACCAATGGTTCTCAAACGGTAGAGAAAATTATATTTTTTTACATTAAAATGAATAAAGAAATGATTTAAAATGCTATATATGATGTGACTAATTCAAAAAAGTCAAAATACCAGCGAAGGTACTTTGTAATAAATAATACGATTTCAATGCAACTTACTGTATGAATTTAAAAATGACAAACAAATCTGAGAACAAAAAAATATTATCGTTCGTCTTTCGATTCATGGTTAGATAGATTTCTTTATAAACTGCCCTCGTGTGATATTTCAAAAATTCTAATTCTCAAGGTTCGTTAAATTCTTCTTTGACTAACGCGGCCATTAGTGACAATTTACAATTACACGGCAGGCCAATTTTCACCAATTTACTTCAGTGACGCCTGGGAAATGTCCTCTACGGTACATATGTCGTTATTACCGAAATCTGCGAATAGAAGCAAATTGGCATACCCGAAAACGAATAATAAGCCTTGATAATATTTATTTTATACAGGGTGACACTGAAACACGGGCCAATTAAAATAACTTTTTTTATTTATAATTATTTTTTAATTTTTTATAATATTCTATAGTTTGTTACAAAAAAAATATCCAATTTGTTATTATATTCATAATTTTCTCTTACGTTTTTGTAATATAGTTCTTCAATAAAAATTCACTTCAAATGCTTAAAGTGAATTAATTTTACGTATATTCCAAATAATACAAAAATATATAAGGTGTCATATTCGAAATATGAATGTTAATGTCACTTTCGGTTAAACTGGAAGCGCTACCATCATGACAAATAACATAAGCCTAGTTTACAAATATATACAGTGTGTTAATTAAAAACCTGGCCATAGGCGTTTAACATGGGAAATCAGTTTTCCCCTGCGCAAGAGTTCCCAAATTATTTTAGACAAAAATACTTCAAATAAATATTCTAGAGAATTAAATTCTGCACCCGAATTAGTAATAAGATGTTATTTTTGACATTTCATAACCGAGAAAATCAATTTTGAACTCAAACAAAATTACGAACAATTGTATGCCATCTTAACTGTCAAAAAAGTTTGTGTTTTGTGATTTTCGTTCAATAACATATTTCTTTGAAAGTATGGAACGGATTTCTCATCAAGAAAAGCTTCAGATTATAAAATGGTTGACAAATTTTATTTGAGTTGCATGGTTATCGCTATAAATCAACAATCTTCAAAAAACTTTAAAATTGATTTTCTCGGTTATTTTGAATGGCTCTTTTCAGTGTCACATGTATACAAGCTGGTGCTTACCATAGTGATTTCAATATTAATTTTGAAATGTTCAAATATGGTCTCCTCTAACTATATTTTAACAAAAAAATGCTGCTTTAGTAACAGAATAAACTTAATATACAGACGTGGTAGAAATCTTAGACCAGGAATAAAAGGGAGACAAGACATAGTCACGCGTACGTTTCAAAATCATTTAAGCGATTTTGAACCTTATTGCAACGCCAGAATCAGCTGAATCAGTTTAATCCACCAGTTAAATACTGTTATGTTACAGTTGACCATATCTAAATAAATATTTGATTATTCATAACTACAATTTTTCTTGATTCTGTTTTATAAATGTAAAATAAATACGAAACAAGTAATATTCATAAAAAAAACGTAATATAAATAACGAACAGGCTAAATGTAATACGCTTGTTGACATTGAAAACTTATTCGTCCAACTGCACATGTATGTAACACATCTGGCCGACTAGACTGATTCAGCTGATTCTGGCGTTGCAATAAAGTCAAAAAACGTGATTTGACTCGAAGTTCATTTTTTGAAATAATGGTATAACAACTTTATTTTTACCGCGTCTATAAATAAAATTACCTAAGCACTAAATTCGCAATTTAATTTTTTTGTTTATTCGCTACACTAAAAGCGTAAATAAATGTTGCTTTCCAAAAAATCAATAAACTATTCAACTGTTTCGCCATAATATGACAAATTAGAAACAAGTTTTATAAGGCAAACTGTTAACGTACGAGTCCAAGTTTTACAAAGGCCGAGTGCGATAACAGGCCTTATGAAACATGTTTTATACTATTTTTCTATTGAGGTAATATATAATTCTATTCGACATTTTAAAAAAATGTAATTTGAGATTATAATTGTATATATATTACTGGAATGCGGCGTCATATTTTTTATATTGTGAGAAGAGAGAAAGCATGACAGGGGTCTTTCTGTTTTTGTTTCATACATTCTGAGTTACAAATTTATTTTCATCGACAAATATGAAATAGTTAGGTTCCTTAGTGCACTTTCGATACTATTACATTTTCTCTAGTGTTGGAGTCAAAACGGTTGAAACATTATTTTATTTAAAAAACTACAAAAATTATTTTATAAATAAATACCTAGATTTATTTTGAAATGAATTTCTATAAGGTGAAGCAAACTTTTATTTTACCTACCTGAAGAATAATATATTGATTTACAACTATTTACGGAATAACTCTTTACCATATTGCGAGTTAATTTTTATATTAATTTTTTGCATTGACGTACGGGATTGTTACAATTTCAGTTTATTTATTTAATTTTTACACAGAATGTTAGGCTGATGTGCCAGTACATAAAGGAGGGAAAATCCCAATGTTGCCATAGTTCTTGTTCGTTACTATAGGAATCTCGCATCATGGTGCATTTCAGTAATATATATTGAGTTCAGTGATCATTGATCTGTCAGTTTGGATGCAGTTATACCAACTCTAGAAAACGAAAAACATTGCGTTTTATAGATCTTCTTAACGACATGTTTTCATTGCGTTTATAGACTCATAAAGGCACCGAAATAGAAAAAAAAATTAGAAGACAATTTGAATATTTCAAAATTGCTCTTATTACATTACAAAAACTTTGATGCCGGTTTTTTTTTTCGAATCCTATTTAAAAAAATTTAAAAAATATGTATATTTAAAAAAAAAAAAATTATATTCCATTATGTTTTACTAGAGATCAAATGGAGCCGTACAATATGCACCTCACCTATATACATAGGATATAAAATGCCACTGGGTAGTAATTGGTGTGTATACTGAATTAAATTGGAATAGGATTGTACCTATGTTTAGAACATGAAATCTCTCAAACGGTTACTATTAAGTTAATAGAGTGTGTTTTCTTTGTGAGGTCAGATTGAATGCAATTCGTAGACAAAATATCCAGAACAATCGCATCATAGGGGCAGCACTATGTGTAGTAGTTCTCGCAGATGAAATCGCTTTTATATAACTGCATTGCTTTGCTTGCGACAAACTGTCATACACATAAAATAAAACGCTGTTTGTTGGGTAGGTGAAGAGACGAGCAGACGCGCAGATTGCATCAGACACCGAGCTGACAATTTTAATGCTGCAAGGGAATTATTTCTCTCTAATTTCACAAATTGAGTTATGAAATTCGAGGTAATTCTTGGGAATTGTTAGCTGCTTACAATATTGTTATATTGGTATAATAGGAATTATAAAGCCAATTAAGTATATGTTCTAGAGTAGTGTTTCCCAATCTATTGTTACGGTACTTTTGCAAACTGTGAGTAAAAACATTTAATAAAAAATCTGATGTGACCTACACAATACCTCCCGCCATTTACCTATGGGGTCTCGTTGCCGCGTGCCTGATGTCTGGTCGCGAATCTGGGGAACCCGATTCGATCCCGATCAACGCCAAATATTTCGAATTTTAAATGGCATAACATTAAAATTTGTGGTAAACGCCCGCACAATACAAATATGTCATCATCATTACCGAAATGTGTGTACAAATTACATTAGCACACCCAGCAATGGATAATATGCCGTGATAATATATTTATTTGTTTCTTTATTTAAATACATGCCTGCATATTTACTAATGCTAGAAATTATGTATTTTAAGTTCGTTTCCATAAAACTATTGTTCTATTTACAATTTTCCTTTTAAAACGTTACTATTATTAATTTGAAATGATTATTTTTTTGACAGTGACATTTATCTGTCAGTTACATACATTTGAGCAGAACTATGTAACCACGGAGATATGTTTAAAGCATAAGCTCCGAGATATAATTTTTATATTACTTTATAAATTTATCCATAAAGTATTTAGAAAAAGTATTAAAGCAAAATAATCTTTAATTTTTATAATAACAAATTGAGAAAAAAATACATTTAAAGGTATTTTTTAAAGAAAAACTATCTTGAGTTTCAAGTAAACCGCCATTTCCGGTTATCCGATTGCCACCAAAATCTAATGGCTTCTTCCCATATTAGAATAAGGTAGAAATACATGGTTTCAAAACTTTCTGAATGATAGTATTTGAGTTAGAGCGTAAAGAGGTTACACACACACACACACACACACACACACACACACACACACACACACACACACACATACATACACACATACACACAGACATCATCGTGAAAATGTTAAAATTGGATTGTAGGGACCTTAAAACGTGGTCATTTACCAAAATCTCGATATGCGATATTTAGCACGATCCCTATACCTCCCTTACCAAGGGTAGTGGGAGGTAAAAACATCATTCGTCAATTTCTTGCTAAGTACTTATACATACTTAATTTACAAACCAAACATTGAATTTCTTCCCGATACATAACAGGGTCTTACGGAGAAAATTAATTTATAAAAAATTATCACTCTACCAAAAATTAGCTGAATAATACCCAAAAGTGAGTGGAATAAATATGAGCATATCAAGTAAAAATATATCATCACGACTTGTTACTCTTTTCTGGGTATACCAATCTACTTTTATTCGCAGATGATGGCATATATCTTTACCGTATCCGTTCGGATATACCCAGATATCTAAATAGATGCATAAATCCCCAAGTTCAACTCTGGAGATGTTTATGTTTTGATAAATTAATTGCTGACAGGGGTTATGATGTAACGATAATAAAAGACTACAATTAATAAATTAATAATTTGTATGAATTAGTTATTATTATTTAAACACGACGGCTTACAAATTAGTAGTGATTGATAGTGTTAGCGTGGTAACACTGAAAAAATGTGTTCACAAACTAAAAATGTGTACTAGAAATAATTAAAACAACTTTTTTTGGTGGCAATCGGATAACCGGAAATGGCAGTTTACTTGAAGCTCAAGATAGTTTTTCTTCAAAAAATACCTTTAAATGTATTTTTTTCTCAATTTAAAAATTAAAAATTATTCCATTTTCTACAAGTTTGCTTTAATGCTTTTTCTATATATTTTATGGATAAATTTATAAAGTAATATAAAAATTATATCTCGGAGCTTATGCTTTAAACATATCTCCGTGGTTACATAGTTCAGCTCAAATGTATGTAATTGACAGATAAATGTCACTGTCAAAAAAATAATCATTTCAAATTAATAATAGTAACGTTTTAAAAGGAAAATTGTAAATAAAACAATAGTTTTCTGGAAAGGAACTTAAAATACATAATTTCTAGCATTAGTAAATATGCAGGTATGTATTTAAATAAAGAAACAAATAAATATATTATCACGGCACATTATCCATTGCTGAGTGTGCTAATCTGATTTATAAACACATTTCGGTAATGATGATGACGTATTTGTACTGTTTGGCGTTTACCACAAGGGTTAATTTTATGCCATTTAAAATTCGAATTATTTGGCGTTGATCGGGATCGAATCGGATTCCCCAGATTCGCGACCAGACATCAGTCACACAACAACGAGACTTCATAGGTAAATGGCGGGAGGTATTATGTTGGTCACATCAGATTTTTTTGTTTTGCTGTCATGAAAGCGAATGTCACAATTAGTAAATTATAGAGGGTGTTATGTAACTAAACGTACATAGAATGTTGAGTTGACTACCTGGAATCCAAATCTACAGTAATTCGACGTTAACTCTTTTCATATAGCATCAGAAGTTTGAGATGGACCAATGGGAAATACTTCCGATTTGATTGAAATTGTTGTCTAACTAAAAACACGGGACTGTTACAATTATTGGCATATAATATTATTGGTGTTGCGGCAGATAATAGTTATTTGAAACTTTTACTATGAAAAAGTACATGTTTATCATTACAGTAATTGGTATTTTGATATTCAATTTACAATATATAAATTGTACGCTAATGCAAAAAAAGTGTTTTACGTCAGTTTTGACAATCAAAATGTTTTTTTTTTTCAGGGAACATATAATTTTATATTTTCTTACAAAATTTTGAATAATGACGTAATTGGTCAGTTTTAAGGGGCTCCAGCTCTTAAAGAAAGTATGAAAAACAAAAATTATTGCAGATTTACTATTTATGTGAATAGTCCTACGATTGGTTAAACGTTATATGCTTACTTAAATAACACCCTGTATATCAAAAATTTAGAATACATTTTGTAATTTTTCTTATTTTTGGACGATTATAGAAAAAATAATGTTTGCGAATAAGGAAAACATGATTCTGAAATTCCATTCAAATTATAAACTCGCTGCGCTCGTACTAATCTCCTTCTCTTGTTACAAAAATAACTATTTCATTATTTAGCCCTAGCCTTGTGGTTACAAACCTAATAAAAAAAGATATGTTAATATAGTTATTTAAGTATAATAAGTGCTTCCTACCGGTTGAGGAGATACTTCCGATACCGGTAGAAGAGCACTTACTGATCGCAAGGTTTATTAATTTTTTTGCACGATCGTCACAAAATTAAAAAAACAAGATTTGCAAATTATTTTGACATATTCAAATTTTTTGGTTGCCATTTTGAAAATAAACTTGCATCAATATTTTTATTTACTTCCCAATTCGCCTCCTGATCAGTAATTTGTAGCCCGATCATGCAAAAAAATATTTTTCAACAGAAAATTATCCATCTATTTATTTTCTTTTGTGATTTAATATGTTCTCACAATTTAATTATTTCTAAGAGTAAAATAATGTTTGAGCTAACGAAGTCATTAAATTAATTAAGGTTTGTTTAAATATTACACATTTTCTTAATCAAAATATCTTCATAAAGAGCTCTCATATAAGAATATAAAATACAAAATATGTAATTAACAACTACTTATCGAAATACCCTCCAAATTAATTAGATTTTTTGGTAAATTCCTGCTCTGGGATCTTTGTTCTACACTCGGAAGCTTTTCTTCATAGCATTAAACGCGTATAATAATCCTAACGAACGTTGAGAACCCCCGTAATGAAAATTTTGAAACAGTCGGCCACAAATTGACGCACCGTAATGCAAATGAATAAAAGCAATTTGGTTGAAAACAAATGAACGCACCGAAATCGGAAATGTATTTCCACTGGTTAAGTAGGGTTCGGGAAGCTTGACACTCAACGCTACGCAACGCCCGAATCATCGCAGGCATTTGTTTGGGTTGCTAAGAGAGGAAGGTTTGTTAATCGATGAGAGAGGTTAGTTTTATTTGGTGAGGAGATTACAGCATTTTATAAAAGGAAATCGTCAGGGATTATACAGGATAGCTGAAAAATCTGAAATCAATGCGATTCTACGCATCATTGCTCTAATTAAATACGATTGGGAAGATTTGTCTGACAAATATTGTTTTGGCGTACTGGCGTTTAAAAATTTGTAATTAAAATGGGCATGTGATTAATCGATCTCCATGAAAAATGAAATGTAAAATACTCTATTATGCAAAAAAAGCTTTTTATAAAGTACATTATTTTAACTTCGTCAAATATTTGTATTTTTTTATATTTTACCACCTTTATGCTTTCACAATGCTAAATAAATGTCTATTGTCTAATGTATGGCAGAAGTAAAGGAATATGATAATATAATTATTATTACTTACCTTTCTTACGATATAGTTTTTCAGTAACATTAAAAACTTTAAAGATAAACTAAAAACTAATCAAAAACAAAAGTACAAAGTAAAACAGTAAATATTGAAAGTAATTCATTGCAACGTCTATTTTTCATGATTTATTTCATCATGAAGAAAAATATAAGAAATTATGATACATATGTATGTATTTATTTTTGTTTTATTTATAAAAAAAAATTCACAGCATATTACTCATTTCCGGATGCAACAATCTGGTTTGTACACAAATCACAGATATCGGTAACGAAGAAGCGGATTTTCTAATAAGTCAAGTTGGCCATAGCTTAGGGCAAATTTTCGGCAATTTTAATAAGTTACACAATTTTTTATACTTTTAGAATATATGTGTAAAATAACTAAATAAATGGAAAATCTTGTTTCATAACGAATATTTTCTTTTCTTATTCTTAATAATTATATTCATTTAATTTTTCATTGTAAAATCTTTTTTTTGCCAATTGACAGTAAAAGTGCGATTTTTTTAATCTAATAGTCTGTACAATGTCAGTTACTGTCGAGGCAGTAAAAATATATTTACTGCCTATTATTGCTATTGGCATAGCAACCGCTCAACAAACGCATAGTAACCGCTCAACAAACACAGCAAACCGTTCAACAAATGCATAGCAACATAATTTGATGGCGATAACTTTCGAAATAGGTACTATAAATAATCACTAAATTAATATATAGTAATTTTAAAATCAGCAAAAAAAAATTGTTCAACACGGCACTAAACAGATTTATAGCTTCGGCAGCATTCATTGCCTCAGCTTCGCCTCTGCTGTAAATCTGGTATTTTAGTGCCTAGTTAAACAAATAACTATTTTATTTGTAAATTAACCAAAAAAATATTTTAAATGTTTTTTTTTGCATATACATACATATGTAGACACCAGAATTTTACGCCTATTGGTGTACAGAACTGTACCACCTACTTTAAATTTACTAAAGCAAAGAACTAAAACACTAGGTCAAATATTTAAAAATATATTTTTTTACGTCTGTTAAAAAAACTGCAAAGTTTTCTCATTAAATATCTTTTTTAACCACAATAAAAGTGTGAAAAAAGTGCACTTTTTAACGCAAATGGGTGAAAAGATGAAACATTATGGCACTTTTTTCACACTTTTATTGCAGACGTAAAAAAAATTATGCAGTTAGAGTAAAAAGTGTCTTATTACACTCCCTACGGCTTTTTTATTCATATTGCATAAATAACTATTGTTTTAGTAATAAAATAAACTATTTGTATTAAAACATTAATATTAAAATTTTGAAACTAAATCCATTTAAATATATAATTTTGGAAATTAATCTTATTTTTTTTTTAAATATAGGATAAAACATTATTGAATATATTCCATGTGTTTATAATATTGAAAGACATTGCCAATATTAAAATTATATGTAGAAAATAATTTCTTTTCTCGTGGTGCTTGTTGATTCCTGTATTCGTAACAAAGTTTCACAGCGGGCTATGGTCAGTCATTATTTTGTTTGTGTGGTAAACGAAAGTTACAGTTCGTATCGTGACTTTTATTAAAAAAATATTGTAAATATTTGAAAATGCATGCCTTACTATAATGCATCGTGTTTAGAATTTAATTCTCTTTCTAGTGTTATAATTTTCCTATACGAAAAGTGTGTTTTGCGTTATGTTCAAATAAGTAGCGCCGAAAAAAACTGAAATGCAAATTTTTAATGTTTAACATAGTTTTATTTTATTTTACAGTCACTCAAAAATACAAAGGGTAGATGCGGCAGGTATAGACAAATCTTGTCCCTCATTTGCGAATTGCGACACAAGTGGACATAATAATCAATTCCAAATAAGTTGATTTTTTTTTATTTTATAGAAATGTTACTAAAATTATACAAATCTATATAAATATTTTGTTTTTCTCAAATATTGTTAATTGTTTATTTATTGTATTTTTTTATCTTTCACGGAGATTTCATATTTATTTCAATTTTTAGTTTCATTCATTATTTATATAACTTTACAAAATAAAATATTTTTCTTTTTTGTCAATTAAAAATTAAAGATCTAGAATTAAACAGTTGACATTCTAATAAATAACTGTTCGTATATGAAGAAAAATTATGATTCTGAACATTTGTTTCGATTTCTTTGCCCACACGACTTCATTTAAACTTCTCTGAAATAATGCAAATAAAATATTTTTTACAATTATATTAGTTTATATTGTAGAATACATATATTTTTTTAGATTAATAATGTAAAAAGTATTCCATTTGTTGCAATTAAAATCAATCTTATTATCAATATTATATTTTGTCTCATTTTAAATTTGCCACGCTTTACTCTATAATACCGACACACGAGGATAGACATCTATAGACAATAGTGTGAACTATTTTACGAAAACTTTTGCTATTGAGGCCAATTATTTCACCATATATTTTGTCACCAATTTCTCAACATCCAGCAGAGCAATAAAGTTCAAATTTAGTATTACTAACATATTTTACAAACTTTATGGTTTGAGATAAATTTGGCGCGATTTTATCATTTAGTTCGAGAAATATTTTTTTTATTATTGTCAACAATAACGTAAAATAACTAATATTTATTTCATTCCACAAACTAAAAAATATGTATTTTAATTATGTAATGTTTAAGAGAAATATCATTACACAGAAAAAATAAATTGTTGACAAAAAAATCACTATTTTGTGTATGCGACCCGCAATACGTTAACGCACCCTTAAAGCGTGGTCATTTACCAAAATCTCGATATGCGATTTTTAGCACGAGCCCTATACCTCCTTTACCAAGAGTAGCGGGAGGTAAAAAGAAACATTTCATTGGTTTTAAGAAATGTCAAAAAATAATTTACAACATTTATTTGAAGTGTTTTACCAAAAATAACTAGAGAAGCAGGAAATTACGAAATTATGCTCTTAAATGTTTCAGCGTCGCGGTCAACACCCTCTGTATGTCGTATACCTAAATACACGTACTTAAATTAAATATATTATTAAACTACCGTATTATAAGTTAAAAAATTAGGCAAAACTAGAATTATTGTACAAATGATTCCAAATATAAAATGTATATAACTGTGGTGAGATGTACACTGGCTTGCAAAAAAATCGCGTACACCTTAAAAATCAAGTAACCGAGTTTTTACTTTTTTTTAGCTATGTAAATACGATTTTTTTAAAATAGGTTAACATCAACTGTCAATGAAGTTGTTATCGTTGTCACTTCATGTCATTATTTTAGGTATCGTGGAGCAAGTTCTTCAATGTGCTAAGTTATTACTAAATTACAAATATATTCTAGAAAAATTAAAGAACAACCAAGTATTCATTTTAAATGGATTATAAATAAGTAAAAATTATGACTGAAACAAATTATGGACGAAGTAACATTAGTAATTTATCATCGTTCCATCAGCGCCCAGTACTTTATTTAATCTTAATATTCTGCTATTGTTCTGATTGACCACCCCTCTTCTAACTTAGAAAGTATTACAACTTTCTCGTTTTCTGATAATTTTGGCACCTTAATTGACACTAATGACAATGACTTGTGACACTGACAAGTTAACAATCGAGATCTACTCAATACAGCAAAAAACAGGTGTACGCGATTTTTTTGCAAGCCAGTGTATATGTACTCCGTGCAGATAAACAATGGATATGCGTACTCTTATACCGCATGTATACTTTTTTTTATTATATAGGAAATATACAATGTTAAAATTTTCATTTGGCGATACTTTACATTGTACCCTATTAATTTTAGAACAAAAAATATCAATATTGTAATAATTATGGATTCGAATTAATTTTAAGAATTAAAATATCATGAACTTTCGTACGAAATGTTAACATTCGTAACAATAAACACAGCAAACATAAAAAGTATTGTCGCGCCACTAAGTCTTATGTGCCACTTGCCGCCCATGTTATAGTGCACTGTTATTAGAATAGTTGTCTTTTAGAGTCGTCCACTTTCAATAAACCTTTCCATTAGTTGTTGGACAATTAACATTTACTTTGTCCAGTCTGTATCCTGTGATCACGAAATCTCAACACGAATCTATCCATTCCCTCGAGAGCCTTTGGCTTGGGATTGGTGGAAATATTTTATGAACGACATCACGCAAGGAAGAGAGGGATATATAGCAATAGCAGCAGAACAGCACAGGCTCTCTCACTGAAACTGGAAACTGGACTGACCTGATCGTCTCGCACGCCAACTTATCGGGATTGTTTTATACCTAGCAGGTTTTATAGCCGCATTAAACACGATAAGGATGAGCTCATTGCCTGTACAATAGTTTAGGTTATAGGATGATAAGAAATAGCGAGAGTTGTCAAAAAGAATACACAATTGGGATAAATAAAATAACATGGATTTTATCCATGTTGGGTGTGCAAATTTGTTTCACGCGGATTTCGCTGATGACATGCATTTTTATTGTTAATAAAATTGGGTTTAACAAATATCGAAGGCAATGATGATTGAATAATAATACACCAAAAAAAATCGTTTTATACTTGAAATCATTAATATTGCTTGTTATTACCCGTTTCTGGGTATACCTATATGTTTTCATTTGCATATTTAACTGATAATGAAATACAGATAGGTGTCTCAAATATCACGCCCTGCATGGGAATCTCGAGAATCATAAGAGATATGAAACTGTTAAATTATACTAAAGTTGCCCCATAAAAACACCATTTTAATGATATATTGTAAATTTTGCAGTCTCTTCTTTTTGCAAATAACATCCATCTGTGAAATAATACTGTTTATTAGTTTATACCAGTTTAGGACACTGTTCATGCTATTTCGAAAATCGCTCTTTAAATTTTTACCAAAAGATGTTCTTTCATTCAACCAATACATATATCGAGCAAACAATAAATTTACATATAATATGCCACAAAATGTTGAACAATAATTATTTATGTATCAAGGCACTGAAGTTTTATTTTTTTATCACGAATGTAGAATTTAGTTCCCGAAGCCGTAGGGCCGAGGAAAATAAACCATATTTATTTTTATAGGTTATCTGTCAATTGCTGTCAGTCAAACAAACGAACTTATGTTCAGTGTTGCAAACCTCCGGACAGTGAAGTTATTGTAATGAATATTCAAAATTATGCATGTTATCTCAAATTTCTTCATCGGAATTATTTAATTCGTTCTTCTTGCAGATATTTTTTGGATTTTACATACAAATTTAATATTGTACGACGTATGTCTACCCAAATTATCTTATATATGCAATAATAATCATAAGGTTGGCAATACTACATTTCAAAATATCGTCCTACAATGAATTACTATTGGCGTGTATTGCTAAGCGATATGACATCTGATTGCAAAATAATGAACTACAGGTTGACTTGGTATTAAAGTATGTAATTTTAGAAATTTGTTAAATATTATACATATTTGTGTATCTAAAGTGACATAATTGTAATGTGAGCAACAATTATTGCTGCTTACTTGAGTGCACATTGTCACGTTAGAAAGGTAATAAATTATGTTGTGACGAATTCCCGCGTAAACAAAAATTCGTGTTTATATTAAAAATATGCCTGACAGGATGAAAAAAGATAATAATACAGTGCGTGAATCAGAAAATTATAAATTAATATATCCGTCTTGTGTACTTTGAAGATTTCTTCATTATATTTCAAAGAAAACTTTATTTCAAAACGAGGTTAGTTTTATAAATGTACACAAAATATCATTTAAGTTATCTTTACTTCCACAAATATATCCTATACTAATGTTCACAAGTGAATACGAAATATAATCATGAAATTTTGCTATTTTAATTATTTTTATGAATATATCAACTAAAACAGAAGTGGTTATACAATTTAAGTTAAAATTTTATAAAAGTGTACTAGGAATTTCTATTAATTTGCCCTTAATGGAAAATATAAAACCTACTATAAAATAATATAAAAATAAAATTAAATATAATACAGTACTATGAGAAATATACAATTCTATAAATTGTGTTTGCCCATTTGCAGTAGGTTGACGTCATATCTCGTTCAACCTGTAGTTGAACTTGCCACCCCAGCGCTGTGATCTTAAAAATCTGATGTGACCAACACAGTACCTCCCGCCATTTACCTATGTATATAATTTTTATATTAATTTATAAATTTATCCATACAATATAAAAACAGTATTAAGGCAAACTTGTAGAAAATGGAATAATCTTCAATTTTTATAATAACAAATTGAGAAAAAAATACATTTAAAGGTAGTTTTTGAAGAAAAACTATCTTGAGCTTCAAGTAACTGCCATTTCCGGTTATCCGATTGCCACCAAAATCTAATCAGTTTTTCCATATTAGAATAAAGAGGATCCACACGCACCCACATACGTACACACAGACATCATCGTAAAAATGTTAAAATTGGATTGTAGGAACCTTAAAACGTGGTCATTTACCAAAATCTCGATATGCGATTTTTAGCACGATCCCTATACCTCCCTTACCAAGGGTAGCGGGAGGTAAAAATACATATCAATAGTGCCGATTTCTGAACTTTTAATGACGATTTTTGTGCACTTTAGTGACGATTTCAAATAAAAATCATTATCGTATTTTACAATTTTCCTACATAATATTTCTTAATACATTAATTACTTCATTTGGTAAATTATTATAAAGTGTAGGTGCTAAGTAAGAAAAAAAAATTAAATTTTAATTTTTTAAAAGCTGGTACAGCATACATATCTTTAATCCGGAGCAAACAATATGTTTCATGTATTAACTTGTTAAATAAATATGATGGAGTTACGGTCATTCTAATCTTATGTATAAAAATTAGAAGAAATTTTGTAACTCTCCATTCCAGCAAGAGATCTAATATAATAAATATGTTAGTATGTACGTACGACATATATATATCTTAAACAAGAATTTTGAAAAATATTAATTTTTTGTTGGTCTGTTTGGGTCAGGCAAGGTACAATGTACATACACAATAATCAAACAGTGAAAGTACTAAAGTATTGACTAAACATAACTCACCGAAGGAGATAATAAATTTCTAAATTGATAAAGATGGCGTAATTTTATTCTAGCACTTTTTAATTTAGTCTGTAAATGGCAACGGAAATGAAGATCTTTATCGATATGCAAACCCAAGCTTTTAATAACTTGAGATCTTTCTAAAGTTATTACGTCTAAAATTAGTAATGGAGTAATGGATGTGCCAAAGACTAGAAGAGATGACTTAGTGGGATTTATTTTGAGACCATTATTCTTTACCCAAGTACTTAAGCAGTGTAGATCATTATTCAGGTGTACACATGTTTCATTGGGATTTCCTGCACTGTACTTGGTTAAAATTTCTGCATAGAAATGTGCATCGCAATTTTGTAAAGTTGTAGGCAAATCTGCCACATATATTTTTAGAAAAACAATGGTTCTAGAATAGACCCCTGTGGTGTGCATAAACACGTTTTAAGATCCCTAGAATTCGATTTTAACATTTTTACGATGATATCTGAATGCGTTTGTGTGTGGATGTGTGTGTGTTTGTGTGTGAGTGTGTGTGTGTGTCCACAGGCGAGTTTAGAAAGACCCCACCCTTCCCTTTATTTTTTACCTCTCGCTAAGAGAGGTATTGGATTCATGCTAAAAATCGCATATCCAGATTTTATTGAATAAGCACGTTTTAAGGTTCCTACAATCCGATTTTAACATTTTTACGATGATGTCTGTGTGTGTGTGTGTGTGTGTGTGTGGATGTGTGTGTGTGGGATGTTGGAAGGACGGTTACTCAAAAACTATAAGACTTAAAATTTGTTTAACAACGTATTTCCCAATCGGACATTCATGGGAAGATCTGAAAAGGTTTTGGTAACAATTGGACAACCGGAAGTAGAAGATTCTTGAAAAAAAATCTTCTAAATATTATTTTTTGAAAATTTTTCTTGATAATATTAAAGAAAAATAAATTCTCTTTTTGATACATTTAAATATTTTTATACATATTTTATAGATTTAGAGATAAAAGGAATATAATATATAAAATAATGTTGTAATTAATTTTACAACCGAAAGGATGCCATGAAAAATAGTTGCAAATTTAAATTATTTGTAACTGACAGATAAATGTCAGTGTCAGAAATAATGAGTAATGAAAGAAAAATGTATTTGGAGAATCCCTTAATTCTTGATCTGTGACTATTATGGAGATGACAAGTCTAGGTTGAAGGACTTAAATTTGTTTCAAACATTATGGGACAATGTATACCAGTACTGTAGACTAGAGTAACTTTGAATTGCGAAAAAGCTATCAAATTCTTCTCAAGTAAGTTGTAAATATTGACAAAATTACACATCGATATAAGAATAATCGGAGTGCAATCTATCCGTCACTTTATTAAAGGGAATTAGTGTTATTTAGATATAACATGTATGAAAAAATAAAATGTAAAAGAAGATATGTAAGAATAGATGCACAATCCAGATATATACATTTTAGACCGCCCAAAATTAATGTTTTTACTAGAAGAATATGAAGAGAAAGTAAACAAGGTTGTTCGAATTGAAAATTGCTGTTACCAGCCTAATATTTATATATGGTAAACTCTACTTTGTAATTTATTGTAACATAATTTATGGTAAAATATCTTTATGTCGAGACATGCTATTATTGAATAATAAAGAAGTTTATACGTCATAGATTTATATGAATATATTATTTGTATTTATAAAAATAATCTTTGCTTTATGCATACAGCCAGGTAAAATATACGGCGAGAGGTTATGTGCTGGCCACATCAGATTTTTTTTATTATAAAAAATAGAAATAAATGGCTCGTATAAAAGTTTTATTATTTTAAATATACTATTTGATGGCAGATATAGATATTTTTTATAAAGTCAGGTTTACAAGGTACAGCCATCAGCCATAAAAGTGGATAGTCGTATCTTGTAAACCTGGCTTTATAAAAAAATATTTATATATGCCATCAAATAGTATGTGTAAAATAATAAAACATTTTTATATGAGCCATTTTTTCTATTACTTATAATAAAAAAAGTTAAAAGGGGAAGGGGGCGTCTTGGAAGGACGATTTCTCAAAAAATTCAAAAACTATTTAACTACACATTCCTCAATATGACATTAATGGGAAGAGTTGAGTTTTAGTAATTATTAGACAACGGGAAGTAGTAGACCATTAAATTCCCTACCTGATACATTTAAAAAAAATCTGATGTGGCCAGCACATAACCTCTCGCCGTATATTTTACCTGGCTGTATGCATAAAGCAAAGAATATTTTTATAAATACAAATAATATATTCATATAAATCTATGACGTATAAACTTCTTTATTATTCAATAATAGCATTTCTCAACATGAAGATATTTTACCATAAATTATGTTACAATAAATTACAAAGTAGAGTTTACCATATATAAATATTAGGCTGGTAACTGCAATTTTCAATTCGAACAACGTTGTTTACTTTCTCTTCATATTCTTCTAGTAAAAACATTAATTTTGGGCGGTCTAAAATGTATATATGGATTGTGCATCTATTCTTACATATCTTCTTTTACATTTTATTTTTTCATACATGTTATATCTAAATAACCTTAATTCCCTTTAATAAAGTGACGGATAGATTGCACTCCGATTTTGTCAATATTTACAACTTACTTGAGAAGAATTTGATAGCTTTTTCGCAATTCCAAGTTACTCTAGTCTACAGTACTGGTGTACATTGTCCCATAATGTTTGAAACAAATTTAAGTCCTTCAACCTAGACTTGTCATCTCCATAATAGTCACAGATTTAACTACTAATACATTAAGAAATAATATAATGTATATGCACTTCCCAGAAAAACTCTTTAGTATTATCTATGAATTTCTGACACTGACATTTATCTGTCAGTTACAAACAGTTCAACTTGTCAACTATTTTCCATGGCATCCTTTCGGCTGTAAAATTTATTATAACGTTATTTTATTTATTATATTTCTTTTATCTCTAAATCCATAGAATATATAATAAAATATTTAAATGTATCAGATAGAGAATTTAATTTTCTTTAATATTACCAAGAAAAATTTTCAAAAAATATTATTTAGAAGATTTTTTTTCAAGAATCTTCTACTTCCGGTTGTCCAATTGTTACCAAAATCTTTTCAGATCTTCCCATGAATGTCCGATTGGGAAATACGTTGTTAAACAAATTTTAAGTCTTATAGTTTTTGAGTAACCGTCCTTCCAACATCCCACACACACACATCCACACACACACACACACACACACACACACACACACACACAGACATCATCGTAAAAATGTTAAAATCGGATTGTAGGGACCTTAAAACGTGCTTATTCAATAAAATCTGGATATGCGATTTTTAGCATGAATCCAATACCTCTCTTAGCGAGAGGTAAAAATATTATACATATATTTTATAGATTTGGAGAAAAAAATATAATATATAAAATAATCTGTTATAACAAATCTCACAGTCCACACGACTCCATGGTAACCAGTCGAGATATTAAAATGTTTGTAAATGGCAGAAATGTTTGTGTCAAAAACTTTTTCGTATTGTATTATTAAATAAATATTTCAAATTATAGGTATATTACATAATTATCCTTCGGAAATACGACCAATCCCGTCAATGAATTGGAAGAATATCGAAAACTGGCTCATAGAATGAATTTAAAATTATAAAAAATATCTAAATATGAAGAATAGATGTAATTAGAATATTCTGTGTGTACGAGAAATGTTAATTACAATACTTATATAACTTAAATTGGAAATGGCGTAAGGCATTGTGTTGGCCACAAGAATTATTTTTTTATCACTTCGAATAATGTTTTACTTTTATATGAACGCCATATTAGAAAGTTTCATATCATAAAGGATATTTTTTAGCTTCCACCTAATATGTGCACATTTGTTTCAAACAGAAAAAAATATTACGAATTATGTCCTGTTCAAAATCTGTTACGTCATTAGATAATTCATTATTTTTAATAAAAATTTCATGTCAGCAGTGGCGCACTAAAAAGAATTAAATGAAAAATAAGAAATAATTTTCCGAATTTTGAAAAAAATGTTTTTCATTGAGAATCATCACATCGAAATGTATATACCTTCAAAAATTTTATACCCCTTTTTTAACATCCTGTACATTATTTCCAGTAACTTATTTCTATGAAATGAATTTAAAATGTGTCGGATATAATTTCAACTTTTAAAACATTTTTAAATTTTCAATCAAAATTCATTATTTTGATATAAATTGCAAATTTAATTTTTACGTACAAAAAAATACCTATCCATAGATAACTTTAATGAGATCGAAATGCTATTGTTTACACACTTTACTAATTAAAAACTTTTCTAAATTTTCATATTCTGCGATCAAAGCAATATGAACGTGGTAATAACGAAAAGTTTACATACTTTCCAATAACATAAAAATAATTCGTTTTATTTACAAATATAGCATTCGTCAATTAATTTTATTTGCACCGCTTCCCAATAATAATTAAATTAATGACGGCTGGTAGGACTTGTCAAATATAATAAACATTACAAACTAGCTTTTTATTTAACAAAAAAAAGTACTTGTATACTTTTATTTTATAATTACATTTGAAAATTTATGAAAAATGAGCGATCTGTAGAAAATGAAAATAACGTCCTTTACAAAGTGTTGCGTTAAAAGTGTAGTAAACCACACATTCAAAATATATGATTTCATTTTTGGGAAGAAAGGAAAAGTAGATCAACTGAGAAAAGAAATTTAAATATATCGCTAAACTCTAACATGCTAAATAAATGTATCTTATCTTTGCATTTCACAAAGAATGATTATAATTTTATTCACAATCGGTTAGTAATATGGTGATTTCTCTTTTAAAAAGTTGGGAAGTTATTGTTAACCTCCTTTTCCAAGAGGATGGGAAGTATGGCGTGAATATAGTAGAGGTTAGAATGTATCAACTTTCCAACGTCAGGGCAGGAAGATGGCACAACCTAACTTCAGGGCTATTTCTCATTCTCACCCTGAAAGATCAGTGCATATCAGTGATATTTACATGTAAATAAAGCTTTTTTACATTTTATATAAAAGGTGGTTCTGAACTTAATGTCATAAATTTAAGGGTAAGTAGTATGACATGTGTAGATTACAAAACAGAAAGATTTTTTTTTAAATTCGCATATTTAAGGGTAGTTTTCATGAAACTAACATCTGTGGTATCACTGGACCACTGGCAACGCATTTGCATTATTTTATCTATTACACAATTATTTTCGTTAAAAATGCTATTTAATATAATTATTAAGAATAATATCTTATACAACTAATTTTGAATGTATATTTGATAACCATATTTTTAATGAAATATTAATTAAAACAGCAGTAAAAAAAAGTTTCCTTAAGAAAAGTCGAATTTCCTTTTTTTCGAATTTAAAAAAAAACTGTTTTGTAATCCATACATGTCATACTACGTACCTTTAAATTTATGACATTAAGTTCAAAACTACCCTGTATAAATAAACAAATGAAACTGTAAATAATAAAGCGTAGATAAATGTGAAATAAAAATTTTAGTAATCAAACTAGCAGTTCATGTGACAATAGAATAGCTCAGACCATTTGTTTATTTATGTTAGGTTATTATAATTATTTAAAAATCAATTACTCATTATTAATATCCGATTTTGAATACAATAGTACACAAACCTCGGTGAAAATTTGCATTAGTCTCAGGCTAAAACTGACCTCGGCGCTTCGCGCCTTGGTTAATTATTTTCGTCCTCGACAGTAATGAAACACTTTCCACCTCGGTTAGTAATATACTATTGCATGCATGAGGTATGTACTTTAAATTTTTAATGTATTGATAAATAAAATTTATACAAGTAGTTTCATAAATAATAAAATCAAAAATCATATTGAGTAGAATTGGTAACATTATTTTTTTGTGTCAGAAAATACTCAGTCAAAATTTAAACAAATTTGACATGTCGTACCAAGCGTCATGACAGGTGCGCGTACAGTGCCTTCAACGGATTCTACGAGTCACAAGTTCCAATATTACAAAGGAGGTATGGTATTCATACCGTCGAACTACTATGCCCCAAGATATTAACATAAAATATTAATAAGTATGATTAACATGGAATAATAATTCATAATCGAGTGGCCTGGGCTAAAACTGAACCGTCCAGATTAAGAGAGTAGATTGTCGAATAACTCGGCATGAAAAAGCAGCTCGTATTGTGTAAAAGGTTGAACACCACTGGTTTATAATGATTCCCGAAATATTTGTGTAATATTATTTTTTAACCTTTCGGCTTCCGGCTATCGTAACTAAAAAAGATATAGGAATCGTGCTGAAGATCATATATCGGGATTTGGTGAATAAGTACATTTTAGAGCTCCTAGAGTCCGATTTCAGCATTTTCACAATGATGTATACATCTATTGGTGACTGTGCGTGTTTGCGTGTATACTTTATACTTGTACATGAATATGTTCATGTGTATGTGCCTGTAATTACATTTTGTTATAAACTATGATGCCTAAATTTCTGAAATATGTTTTTAATAGATCAAACGGAATGAGTAGTTCAGTAAAAGGAATAAAGTATGATATAATTTTTTATTTACTTTATAAATATTATGGTACATTTTATTTCCTATAAAACGTTTCTATATTTTTTTTCTGATTTTTCATCGTTTTGGTTTGTTTGTTTGTTTGATATGTCGAAGAAAAAGTAAAATATGCATACGTTAAAAAAAGAAAGAAGAAATTATTTCGAAATTGGGGATGAAAAATAACTTTCAAAAAGATTTCCTTGTGATTAGAAGGCATCATTTTAGACACATGAAATAAAATTAATTAGTAAATATATCGTTTTGTTCTTTATTTTACATTTAGGAAAATTAAAATTACATTATATGTATATTCACATATAAGCCCAGACTCATAATAGTTCGGCCGGTTTACATTTTAATTAAACAAATTATAAAACCTTCGCAAATGGTGAGAAATGTCCAAAAAATAATTGCGACTAGATTAAAATATAGATTCTAACATACAGCAACTGAATATGTTATTCAAGTATTCCGCCATTTAATATTGGTTTACATTGCTTACACTGTATCCACAAGGTATTTTCCCATATGTCTTGCAATGTACATTTTACTGTACGCACTAGATTTTTACGAAGTTGTTTTTTTTATTGTCCCAAAATTAAATGGCCTCGGTAGAAAATTAATCTGGACCAGAGGATGACTCTTTAAATGCCGGTCGAATTATTATCACCCGTCATTTGGCCCACAGCTTTCAATATGTAAGATATTTTCAGAAATTTCTCATCATTTGTGTAAGTTGTATAATTTGTTGAAAAAGTAAGCTGGCCGAACTATGTTTTATGAATCTGCACGTAGATACAATAAATTCATAATTTGTACAAAAATTTCAGGATAACCAAAACACAAAGGAACAAATGATTTCAAATTTGTAATGAAAAATAGCTTTTAAAAATTTCTTTTTGATTAGAAGGCAGCATTTTATATACTTTCACATGAAATAAAATTAATTAGTAAATAAATGTATTATTATTTTCTTTATTTTACATTTAATAATATTAAAATTACATTGGTATATTCACATATGTATAATAAATAAATTTATAACTTGTACAAATATCCCAGGATAATCAAAAGACAAAATTTTAAACGCATAATATAATTTGTTTTCCGTTTTATTATTGTTTATTCTACATTTTGCATTTATATTCATATATTATACAACAAGACGATTGAAAATTCTCGATTATACGAAACGTGTTGCCTGGAAACACCACGAGACCAAAGGTCGAGTGGTATTTCCAATAGGCAACTCGTTGAGTATGTCGAGAATTTTCTATTGTCGAGTTATATACAGGTAGACTATATCATGAATAAAAATATGAATTAAAAAGTAAATAGTAAAATTAACGTGACCTGTGGTCTATTTTATTTTGACAGAAACGTCAAACTGTATGGGATACAACCTATCTTTTTAAATATAGTTGTAGTAGTATGTAATATTACATTGAAATCCTCGTATTTCAATAGATATGTTTATATTTCAAATAAACTTGCAACAGTGCAGTGTCTAGACTTGTGATACAAATAATTATTTGTTTATTTGTCGAATTTTGTACTTCAATAATGACTTGCTGTCAAATAATAGATACGTTCAATTATTTATTTCGGTGCACTTGGAGCTGTCAGTGTGATTTTAGATGTCTACTTATAGCATACAAAGCACGATTTTCCTCGTCAAAGTCTAACTACAGATTCATTTATATACTCGATACTGTGTTAGAATGAAAAAGATCATGTCCGTAAATATAATTAAAAATGACAATGCCAATTCTGAGTACAGAGAACAAAATAACCAAACGCACCTATAAGTGAATATACGAAGGTAGGTATATTCGAATATACAAAGGTTCGTATATTCGTTCACCATGGTTACTTAATAATAACCGCTGTAATACGTGGTAACTTAGGAAAATCACGCATTCTTATTGGTTTACAATTTAATGAATTTAGTCTTTCTTATTGTTCATATACACTTGACAAATATCAAATTTTTTAACAAGTATTCATTTATTTCAGTGTGGCAATATGTATAATATAATGCCTAGGTAAATTATTCGTAACTAGACAATACTTAATCTGCTGAAATCCAAATCCAAAATGCATAACTATCTGTTTAGGCAGTTCATAAATCTAGAAAATTTCTAAGTAAGCAATGGTTTAGGAGTCGGTAAAATAGACCGTTAATTAAGTATGAATGTAAATATTAAAGATGGCAAGACTTTTGACTTCTCAGAAATCTTATTTTATTAATTGTTCCAGAATAAAGTCACCCTTTTAGTAATTTACTCATTCCTGAATCCAAAATAATATTTTCGCGGAAATTAATGATTCGTACATAGGACTTTCTTTATATCTTTAACGATGTTGAAAGAAATTGATTACAAGTATTCTATATAGAAAAACTTGTTTTTCATGAAAAATCTCAAAAAGCTGAAACCTCCGGGTTAAATTTTTCTCAGTCAATAATTATTTTCCCTCTGTACATGACAGTTTTTATAATTGGATTTAATTTATGATTTTAAATGAATATTAATGAAAATAGAATGAATTTTAATTATATTTCAAAGCTATCTAATATTAATATTAATTTTTAGTATAATTATCAACATTAGCATTGTATATATTAATGCGGGGGAATTTTCAGATACTTATTATAATAAAAGATAGGAGTTCATTAATTATAAAAGCATATTTTTACCTCATAAAATAACCTTCTGTATAAATGTAAAATACTTACGTACAGTTTATTTACATTAAGATGAAAATATCACATAAATTATGTAGTTCATTTCCGCTGAAGCGAATATATGGTAAAATTATGTATATTTTATTTACTTTGTAGCGATTTCAAGATCAGTATAATTTTCTGATTTTTTTTTTTAGTGTATTTACTTTTCATTCTTTCAACACTGTTTTTAAAATGTCCCTATATTTTAAACATGTGCAAAAAAACAGCAAAATATTTTTAAGTGTCTGGACGCAATTCTGGGGGACCCGGGTTCGATCCAGACCGACGCCAAAAATTACTTCAAATTTTAATGGCACTAAATTGAACCCTGTGGTGCACTCTCCATGCCAGCATTGAGTGCCCGTGTGATGACGCCTGGTAAGCGCCCGTACAGTACAAATATTTCATCAGTATTGATATCTGTGTACAAAGCAGATTGGCACACCCAGCAATGGATAATATGCCGTGATGATATATTTATTTGATCAAAATTTATCTATCATAGTTTTTATAAAATTAATATTTCCAGAAATGTACACCGATTCAAATTACCTAGTTTTTGACATATCACTTAGTTTGACGCGGTGTACTCGACATACAATTTTTGAAATAATCGCATAGGTACTATATCTATTTTTACCATGTCTTTAAATTAAATTTACTCGGGCGACAGAAAAGTAAATTTAATAATTTTAGTGCCAAAAATCAGAATTTTATTTCTTTCAATTTTTGTATTAAACATCGCAGAACGTTTTACGAGACAGATAATATTGAAAAAAATATTTTCCCGTGTTGAACGCATATGTCACAGATTTTTATGTTCACCCTATATGTTTTTAGCTTACTAGATTTTACAAAAATTTTGATAGTTTTTATAAAATGCTGTATAATTTTTGTATACCTATAAGTAAACGCATTGTATGTACTTGTGGAATATACTATAACAATAAATTTATTTGGAAGAAAGTATATTTCTTTGTTCATAAGATATACTTTTGTTAAATCTTTACCAAAGCAACATTTATTTATATAATATCATTATACATAAATATATGATTACAATTATAGTCCATGTCCATATAAGTTTCCGTGAAATGTATATCAGTGGCATAAAGGAAGTAAGTATATTTCTGTAGATACATTCACTCCATATAAAGTTAATAGGACAAAGTTGTATATAGTTCATTTCCGCTATGATGACTAGAGGATAAAACTATGTATAGTTTATTAACTTTGTGGTGATTTCACGTTATGAATTACTTACAATTTTTCTTATACTATGTATAATTTTTATTCTTTTATTAGCGCTATTTTTATCATTTTACTCTGTTTAAAAAGTACGGGATAGAACAAAAAGTACGAAATAAAATACAAACACTGATTTCTTTATTGCAAAAAAAAAAATATAAATTTTGAATTTTTTTTTACAAAAATTTATTTGATATTATTTTTGTGAAATACTTTAACACAATAAATACATACACATATATACATAAATTGTAGCGTTTATGTGATTTTAAAATATTTAACCTTATATTCCTTTGTTCGATCTTTCTATCACATATTTCTAATAAAATCTCTAGTAAAACAACATTTAATTACAATAAATTAACTTTTAACATTTAAACGTAATAACAATTATACTTTATTTAAGTTGCGGTATAATTTATATCAGTAACATAAAGAAACAATAGTAAATTATTATTTCTGAAGCAAAATTTGTAACTTTTTTATTTTATTTACAACAAAACTTTACCAAACATATATATTTTTCACTAGATATCTTTTCAATTGTATAGAAAACACCACTTTTTTGAATAAACTATATTTATTTTACCACTCATTAAAAAAATGTCTTCACTTACCTTATTTTACACAATTCTTCCTCTTTTCTTCATTCTTGTTTCTTGTCACTCACTCCGCGGATACCGGCATGGTGTTCTCCGCAGCCCGTGTGTCGTTAGTGCGTTGCGGGCGGCCGGTACGGGCTCTGCGGGTGGACTGACGTCGGGCTCTGCGCCCAAGAAGCCGATACTCCCGCAGTGGCGTCTGCGCAATGCCAACATCCCCGCCCTAACACACAGGGTGGGGTGCATGGCACAACGAACACATGGCATCATGTGGAGTTAGGGGTTGGCGGGGAAAAGGATGGGATATGAATGTGTTGGGGGTTGAAGGGAGTGACGTCAAATGAAAGCTGTCAAATGTATGTAGGTAATATAAATATAGGAATATGTAGAGTAGATTGAAGTGTTTCCGGAATGACAATGAATTCAAGTATATTTTATTTTTCTACATAATCTTGTCGAAACTGTAACTGAAGCAATTTCTTCCAGATTCCCAAAATCTGTGGCATATTTCTTGAAATTTTATACCCATATATTTACCTTTTTGACGTGGATACTTCTGTATAATTACATAGTTTCATGGAATTGATCAAATACTTGTAATTTCTAATGATGAATGTTTAAATCAACTTATTTTGCTACAATTTTCAAAAAAAATATACATTTTTTTATGAGAAAAGTGTTTTTTTACAATTCCTGAAATAATTTTACTCTCCCTGTAATTTGCGCCACAAACCCGGGCTTCTCGAGCTTTGGTGATAATACCCCACTACTTATAACAACCGTTTTCAACAGGAGTCCCCAAAGTTGTCGATATCGATCCCCAGGGGTCGATATGACGTTGTTAGGGGTCAATTTGGGCTCCGGGTTTGATTGGGAGTCGCTGAAAAAAGTTAATTAAAAGTCACTAACATAATGGCTACTCAGTTATATTGTAAACATTGAAAAGTGTGCATAACACAATTTCGAACAAATTCTGAATTATTTTTATTGTACTATCCTATTTAATTGTTGATACTTTTTATTGATATTTTATTTGTCTTATTAGAATTATCTAATATGTACGTTAGTAAAAAAAAAAGCAATCCGTAAAAATTCGACAAATTATTGAAGAAATCGACAGTCAAAATAGTTTTGGAATCCCTGCTTTATAACCACGATTAACTTTTCATTTGATTAAAAAAAAAATACTGGCGGACATGTTTTGAGATTCGGAAACAGATGAAAGTCTCCAATCAGGCGAAGACTGTGGATGCAGAAAGATTCGAAGATTTATTTTCGAAAAATTTTGCTGAGAATTGAAATGAAAAACAACACTGTTTTCTTGATCATTCCATGGTGTTCTTCCCAAATTGCTGCTTTCAACTTATCTGAAAGCATTAGTCAGTAATAATTTTTATTCACAATCATAATGATATGTTTCACAATAGTCATAGCAGCTTCGTACCCTTAAACAATAATAATATGTCGATTCCCAACCTTTTAAAGGTTGGGGGATATATGTCATTCCTAACTGCAATGACAATTTCTTGGGTGGAAAATAGTTATTTAACTATCAAGTGTGTTAATGAGGGCGATTAATGATCGAGACATTTTAACGCGTGAGCGTAGCGAACGCGTTAATTGTTGAGATCATTAATCGCTAATTAACACACGTGTTAGTTACAATATTTTTTCGTTGACCGTATCTTACTTAAATGGAAAATCTAATTTTATTCCATGACAAATTTTTTTAGGTTAGTAATGGTTGACCGAACGTCAAATTTTACGTCAGAAAATCAATAAGTTTTGTCATCAATTGTTTTCAGTGGGTGCGTTCAGTGTACTTAATGCTAGACAACGCAAGCGGTTTTTTATGTTATTTGAGGAATTTTATTCTTTCAAATTCATTTTAAAGGTATGCTACGTCAATATACCTAGCTAGTAAGTGTCAAAAGCATGACTTTTAATTCTGTCTATCTTTTTGCTACAACTTAGCGTTAGCAATACATGCTCTGTTCCATGTGGTGAACGCACCCAATAAATCGTTTATTAATAAAAATCATACATTAATAGGGGTCATTAATGAATGATTTTCTATACATTAAGATAGCCTATTAATAAACGGTCGACGGAAATAACATATTTCACTTCCACCCTACGGGTTGGAAAAATTAATGTAGGAGTTGCCTAGCAATATTATCATAGATTTTCATTTTGTGCCATTTAAAATTAAAAATAATATAGGCATCTTTCGGGATCGAACCCGAGTCTACAGATTCGCGAACAGTCATTCAGGCGTATTATATACGTGTAATTATATAAAATATCCTTTGAGATTTTTGGGTTATACATAATTCCACAGCAAGAAAAATTATCAAGAAAGTCTCTTTAAATGTACAATGTCTCCGCAAGGCTGAATACAAAGTTACAGAAATGATGGTACGATGACCAGTATCAAACCATGATAGTAATATTTTTGAAAATTCTCGGTTACGAATGCGGTTTGGAACTAGTGAAAGATGAAATGAAATAATTTTAGGCGATGGGGGCGATCTGGTCAATATCAGTTAATAACCGAACTTCAGCCATGGAAAAATTCTGCAGTTCTTTTCTTGTCCTCATTTGATTTATAAACACACATATCTTCTATGTCACAAAAATGTCAGTGTCATATATTTTAATTTATTCAATTTTTTTACAACTAGATTCTAAAAAAGTATCTAATAACAATTTGCCTAGCAACTTTATATTGAAATACCGAAATTTGTCATCCTCCTAATAAATCTACGTATTAAATTTGTTTACGAAACTGTTTTTACTAACATGTATTAGGAGATTGAAATATCGGGCGTTAATATAAAGCGTTATAAGGTTTTATTAAAAACTGCTTCACATTATTTCATTTACTTCGCCATCGTATGACATTAATCCATGCACATTATTTAACCTTTACATATTTATTTTATTCTGTATAGAAGCTAACCTCAAGGGGCCCTTTATTAAAAAAAATGCTTTCTACAGACAAATATATTATCAAACACATTTAACAGAAACTTATCATCCGGATTGGTTAAATAAAAGTACATATTAAAAATTATAGTGTCCTCAATGGGGTCCTCCACCATTTTTATCTATTTTATTTTTACCTTTAGGTAAGGAAGGTATTGTCTTTGGCCAAACAATTTTTAATGCATGAGCACGTTTTAGGTTCACTAGAATACGATTTTAGTATTTTTACGATGATGTCTGTATGTATGTGTGCGAGTGTGTATATGTGAACATCGTTTCAGATCGCATAATTCAAATACCATAATTCCAAAAATAATTTTTTTTTCGTATTCCTTGAGTTTACATCCAAACTTGATTAAAAAAATTTGATTTTGGGGTTTCGTGGCCGTGTGCCTAAGTGTCTGGTCGTGAATCTGGTGAACCGTGTTCGATCCCGACCGACGCCAAAAATTACTTCGAATTTTAATGGCACTAAATTGACCCCTGTGACGCACTCTCCACGCCAGCATTGAGTGCCCGTGAGGTACGCCCGGTAAGCGCCCGCACGGTACAAATATTTCATCATTACCGATATCTATGCACAAAAACAGATTGGCACACCCAGCAATGGGCTCTGCAATGGGCAATATGCCGTGATGATATATATTTTTTATTTGGTTAACTTCGGTTGTTTTTTGTTGTTATTTACTACATTTATGTGCTTCAGTCGGTATTTTTAAAAATCGATTGCAGAAGGCTCGAAAGTAGTGAAAATTTGGAATAGAGTAAATATGTGACGTAGATACAAAGATGTGGAAATGATATTAGAACTCGATTATTTTAAAAACTAACTTTTTACCTCTTGCTAAGAGAGGTATTGGATTCATGCTAAAGATCGCATATCCCGATTTTAATGATTAAGCACGTTTTAAGGTCCCTACAATCCGATTTTAATATTTTTATGATTATGTCTGTGTGTGTATCTGTGTGGATGTATGTTTGTGTGTAGGTATGCGTGTGTATGTGTGTATGTGGGGAGGTTGCAAGGACTCAAAAACTATAATGCTTAATATCTGTTTAACTGTGTATTTCTCAAATGGACATTACTGGAAAGAGCTGAAAAGATTTTGGTAATAATTATCTAACCGGGAGTAACATATTCTTAAAAAAAATCTTTAAATATTATTTTTTCAAATTTTTGTTCTTGCTAGTATTAAGGAAGAGTAAATTCTTTATCTGATACATATAAATATTTTAATGTATCTTTTATAAATTTAGAGATAAAGAAATATAAGGTATATAATAATCTGTTGTAATAAATCTCACAGCCCAAATAATGTCATGGAAACTAATTGAAAAATTAAAATGTTTGTAACTGACAGATAAATGTCAGTGTCAAAAATCCAGAGACATTACTGGAGAATTTTTCTGGGAAGTACATACATTATATTATTTCTTATTATATTAATAGGTTTTTTTTTTTTATATAATTCACGTGAGATGGGAGTGTTTGTACGGAGGAGGAGGTTAGCAAACTCGTCCTTTGGGCTCGTATGCTGAACTTTCTTCCCCTGATTAGACATTATCTTAGCTCACTTGATACATAAACATCTAGTAAAGTTTTTGGATAAAAAATTTTCTGTTTATATATGTAAACATCCGAACTTGTAACTGTAACATACTCTTTGCACATAAATCATCATCATGTAATGTAATTAGTTTCCAACCATTTGTACAAAGCAGCAGCTTTACAACAAATAAAGTATTATTATTATTATTATTATTATTATATTAATAGTTAAATATTTAAAATTATAGGTATATTGCATATACCTTTCAAAAATACTGTCAATCCCGACAATGAATTGGATACATTTCGAAAATTTAGAAGAGGACAAAATTTCTTCACAGAATAATTTAAAATTAAAAAATCAAAATAAAAAGAATAGATGTAAGTAGAATTTTTGGTGTAGAGTGTAGGTATACAAGAAATGTTAAATATAATAGGGCGCGAGCAGTCATGTCACTTTGTTACCTTTACAAGCAGATATGGGAGCCCATGTCAGAGTGATAGCTAGTAATTATGAACATAGATGTCAAATATCATAATTTTTCATCCGAAATTTAGTGATTTTCCAATTCCATTTGGTTTATTTTCCTCAACAAGTAAATTCCACACTCCTGGTGGCAAACTAACTACGTGAATTTAGAAAAATTTGAATTTTTTTATTTAAAACTCTGATATTTTACAGATAAGGAAGGTAATTATCTTTGGTCAAAAAAATCGGTGGTGAGTTCTGATTGAATAGGCACGTTTTAGGGTCTTTACAATACGATCTTACTATTTTTACGATGATGTCTGTATGTGTGTGTGTGTGTGTGTGCATGTGTGTATGACCGCGGTTTCGGCCGCGAAATCTCCAATACTAGAATTCCAAAAATTACAATTCTTCTTCCGTACAACCATATGCAGACTTGATTAAATTTTGGTTATAATTGGTCAACCGGACGTATCCTCATTTGAAGATTTTAACAGTTTTTCTTGAAAAACTCAGTTAAATATTATTATTACTTACAGAATATATTATTCTTTTTACGATTTGATTGTATTTTACATTTCATATTCAACAGATATAGAGTTAAAGAATTATAAAGATAATAAATTTCATAAATCAGCCAGCTATGCTAACTTAACCATGGAAACTGCTAATATATTTATGGATAATGGAAATGGCTCGAGTGATAGAAGTTTCTAGAAAAATACAAGAGAGATGATTACATTGAACATGTCATGAGGAAAGATGAAGAATATATTGGAAGAAGAATGAACAATTTAGTAATAGAATGTAGAAGACACAGAGGAAGACAAAGAGAAGATGGAAGGACTGTATTATATTAAAGGAACTGAATGAGGACAAGCAAAACAGAAATGAGTGGAAGAAGAAAATAAAAAATAACGACTTCTAACGAATGCGGAAAAAGCTAAAGAAGAAGAAGATATCAGTGTCAAATACCATTTGCATAGTTTGTTTATGAAATAATTTTACTGGAAATTTAGAATCTTGTGCATGAAAATTTATGTATGGAATTTGTACATAATACACAGGATTGACGGAAGGTATTGTGCTGGCCACATCAGATTTTTTTAAACTGTGATAGTCTTTAACAAACAGTTTTAAGGTGTAGTTTTAATATAAATGCCCCATGTTCTAATTTGATAGTACGATGGAGAACCCATAAACCAATAAATTTATACAAACAAAATTATCTTTTTCTTCAAACGTCATAAAAGTAGAATCTTTTGTGACTTGATTCACAAGGTAGAAGTAAAATAAATAAATATCCATAGAAACTATACAGCATCAACGAATAAGAAGTAACTTTAATAAAAGGAACCTGTAATATCGCCCTATATGTCACTATAACACGCTAAGTAACCTAAGAATAAAGTTACTAAATACGGTCAATACCTGTCAAATTTCAATATATTATAACCTATGAATTGAAATATAAACAGAGTTTACTTTTGAGGAAATAACATTATTAAAGAATAGCAGACTTACAGATTACAATTACAGGGACGGTAATGAGCATAAGAATACTTAGAATTAAAGTGATAAGAAAAGTTTATATTGTTTTGCAGGTGATTCCTGGACATATCTTTCAGCCACACTGTTTCCATCCAATCGAACAACTTCAAGGGACGTACATTATAATCCTTCAAATTCCGACATAATTGCACACAAGGAGGATATAAAATTGCACAGATTTTATTTAAACGTCAAAACGTGAAAATTTACATTTCAATGTTTATAACAAAAAGTGAACAAATAAGTATCCTTTGCTACAGGGCAATTGAAATCACAAACGTAATTTACGTAAAATATAATGTCAGTAGTAGATATTTTTCTTTAAATATCTACGTTTGAAGAAAAAATATAATGTGTCATTTGGAGTAAAAGTGTCTTTGTGTGCCTCGCGTGCATTTATCCGACTCGGTTCGCTCGTCGTTTAAACTTCCACGCTCGTCACACAAAGTCTCAATTGTACTCCTAATAACACAATATACTATTTCAAGTTATACCAAACATTTTTGCTCGCATTTTTTGTGATGCAGCGCACAACCAATTACTGTCTGATATCCGTCTTAACCGGCAAACTTATTCCTGTTCCTGTCCCACTGAATACTGATTAGTGATCTAATATACATGGGCGTCCGAAGAGGGGGACAAGGGGGGGCACTTGCCTCCCCCCCCCCCTTGGAAAAGCTGATAATTCATATATTAAATACTATTTTATCTCCTTCTCTGTAATACACATGTAAAGTTCATTTGAAATAGAGCTAAGCCGCCATGCTGTATTAAACGTCAAGCATGTCTGAGGTTATTAATTCAATATAAATTTCGCAGTGATTTGTTTTTTTTTTTTGTAAATAATTATGATTAGAAGATATAAACGCTTGATTACAACAATAGATAATAAAATAATGAATATATCTAATCAATAATACATTTCTTTCCGATAAAAATATATTTTAAACTAATATACACCAGTGATCCCCAAGCAGAGGGAGGGTGGAGACATTAATTATATATAAAATGAAAAATAACTCATTTTATCTCCTACAATTAAAATTTGCCCCTCCCCCTTAGATAAATTTCTGCGGACGCCCATGCTAATATGTCTTAAATTCAGCAAATTCAGGAAAAATATACGTTATATTGCACTCATTATTCCAAATAATGACACTATAAGAAAAGTATCATACCGCAAATATAATTTAGTACATAAACTACCATCAACCGGAGCGTGAAACATGCAAATTTGCATTTGCAAATTTAATATATTTTTCCTCGATTGTCCGTGTATCCGGTATCTGGTAACCGCCAATTCACTATCCATTTCATCACTAATATATGGATTTTTTTACAAATGATATCATTTAAATGTTCTGCTAAAGGAGCAACTTTATATAATCATAAAGTTCGTGAAATTCCCATGCACGGCTCGTTAATTGGGACACGCTATATACCAACATACAAAGAATAATATAAATAAATAAGACGTGAGGCCTACGAAAAGTATTAAATAATAAAATATAGAAAATAATAAAGTATAACAAGTGTGACATCCTTCATTCATTTTTACCTTCCGTGACGGAAGGTGACCTTTAGGTAAGGAAGGTATTGTCTTTGGTCAAAAAATTCAATGAGTTTTTAGTGAATAAGCATGTTTTAGGGTCCCTATAATACGATTTTACCATTTTTACGATGGTGTCAATACCACGATTCCAAAAATTATATTTTTTCGTATTCCTCAAGTTTACATCCAGAAGAACAAATGATTATATTTTGGTTATAATTGGTTAACCAGAAGTATTCTCATTTGAAGATTTTAACAGTTAAATATGATTTATTGACCTTTAAAGTTATTATAATTTAAAGAATATATTATTCTCTATACGAGTTTATTGCATTTTATACTTCATATTCAATAGACAGAGTTAAAGAATTATAAAGATATTAAATTTTATAAATCAACCAGCTATGCTAACCATGGAACTGCTAATATATTCAGATAATTCAAATTGACATATATCAGAATCAATGAAAAGTAAATAAATGTGGCAGAGATGAGGATATTGAAGTAGATGTTGGGGAATACACGGAAAGATACGGTAAGGAAATAACTCTAGTGTTACAAGTTTCTAGAAAGATACAAGAGAGACTATTACGAGTACATTGGTTTAAACATGTCATGAGGACTGATGAAGAATATATAGCAAGAAGAATGAATAGTTTAGTAATAGAAGATTGAAGAAACAGAGGAAGACCAAAAATAAGATGGAAGGACTGTATTGCGGAAGTTTTGAGAGAAAAGGAACTGAATGAGAATGACACGCAAAACAGAAATGAGTGGAAGAAGAAAATAAAAAATAGCGACCCTTAACGAATTGGAAAAGCTAGAGAAGAAGATGTCAGTGTCAAATACAATTTGCATAGTTTGTTTACGAAATAATTATACTGGAAATTTAGAACCCTTTTGCAAGAAAATTTATGTATGGAATTTATACATAATACATAGGATTGACGGAAGGTGTTGTGCTGGCCACATCAGATTTTTTAAATAAAATATTAATTTTAAGTTTATACTAATTATTGTAGTTGAAGTACCTACATATTGTTATGAGATGTGTTACATTTACAACTAGAGAAAAGAAAAAAATATACAAGAATTAAAGTGCATTAAAGGTATATTCCAAAAATAACAAATTTTAACCATGGTTAACCGAAAGTGTTCCAAAAATATCAAAAGATGTAAATTGTGGATTAATGAAACATGGTAACGGTTAAAGCGGTTGCAACCAGCGTAACCATTCTTTTAGCTCGGTTACGCCGGTTACGTATATCTATCCTTTTCTAAAACATAAATAAATGTTGGGTTATATTTACGTATTTACCCAAAACTTCTGTCACACGTGGTAGTCTTTTTTGTGTTTGTACACATTAATGCAATTGTTAGTTTATAAGGAACTTGATTTTCGTTATATAAATAATATATTTTTATTTTACATACATTTTATATGTATACAATATACAGAATTTATATTATTTTTGTATTAAATACCAAATTGCAAATAGAAGCTGTAATTCGGCTTCTTTTTTTGGCGACCTCTTAAGAAAACGGGAGATGTTAAATTGCCTCCATTGAAATTTAATAAAAAATAAAAAGTGTTTCTATTCATCCGGAAATGTGATCGAAATACCTCGTCACTGTAATTATTTCAACATATTCTTCTATTCTAGATCTCTTCCCTAACAAAAACAAACAATAATTCAATAATATAATAGGTATTTAGCAAAATTAATGATTTTTAACTTGCTTTTTATAGACGGCAATAACTGTGTAACTATTTGCTTTATTTGTTCATCAACACTGCTTTCATCACTACTTGTTAAAAGTAATAAATCCGTAAATAAAACGTTTTCGTTCATTGTCCGAAATATTATAGAGTTGCCGCTACTATCATATGATCTAGGTTTAGAGGTTATGTTATAATTTTGAGAACCGAATGAAACCGAAGTGTTTCATTAAAAATAGTCACGTGACTGCAACCAGTCCGTTACCAGAACCGTGGTTCCGGTTTTTATATTTTATTTTTGGAATACACCCTAAGATTGAAGAAAAAAATAATATGTAATTATGAGCAAACTATAAAATATAATAAACATTCATAATACAACGGAAGAGAAAATTGTTTGCTCCAGAAATTTTCTAATTATGTACCCTTCATTTTCCATAAATAAAATATTGAAGTTTCAATAAAAACATTAATTACAAACTTCACTCACTTAAATCGATCGCTAGAATACAAAATAAAAACTTTACTAAGTTCAAAAACATCTAATAACACCTCTTTACACTGTGAACTGCAAGTTGCTTGCAGATGCTGTACTTACAAACAATGGTAGTACAACATAATTAAAACTGTATATAATACCAAACTGCAAACTAAAATCAATATAACAATAACCTAAAGAACAGGCTGGGCTGGTATTTCTTTTGTATTTGGCGTTATTAGCAGTTTGTTGTGTTTTCTTGAGAAAATTTGAAAGTTTTCCCCGTCGGTGCGCGTGCGTGGAATATCCCTCCGTCGATTGTATAATCACTCTCCCTTGTTCGTAGTGCGTCGGCTTGCCACAGCCACAGCCACCACCCGTGATGTCTTTTTATGCCATTTATACCCGCTTCATTCACGCATCTTTGTCCTAAAATCAAAAATGCTGGCATCTGATGAGTTTCAAACTTAGGGTCTGTGATATTATATCTATCGAAGTGGTTTTATAAAAAGCACGGGATTGCAAGTGGTGTTTGTAAGATGAACGTTTTTTCTTTTGTTTACTGAAGCCTGGTTTATAGATTACATAGAATCGAAAAGAATAGCACAGGGAATAGAAATATAAACCAATGCAAATGCATGAAACCATTTATACTTGCACAAAATGGAATACTACTATGTCAAAAAAGTACCGGGAATTGGTCAATAAAACACAAAATATGCATTATTCATCCAAATTTATTTTATCGCCTTCAAAGTAGGCCCCTTCCGAAATAAAACACTTATGCCAACGAATAATCCAATCATCAAAACATTTTTTAAACGCATTTTCACGAATCGACTTCAATACTCGCCCCGAATTCTCTTTTACGTCTTCTATCGACTGAAAACGGGTGCCTCGAAGTGGTAATTTGCGTTTTGGAAAGAGGAAAAAGTAGGCCGGAGCCATATCAGGGGAATACGGTAGTTGTTCGATAAGATTGGTTGAGTTTTTGGCCAGAAATTCGTTCACAATGATAGCCTTGTGAGATGGTGTGTCGTGGTGCAAAACCCATGAGTTTTCTTTCCACAAATCTGGTCTTTTTCGACGAATTTGCTCTCTCAAACGCCGCATAACGCTCAGATAATATTCTTTAGTTACTGTCTCACCTTCTGGCAAGAATTCCGAGTGCACAACACCGCGATAATCGGAAAAAACTGTCAACATCACCTTCACATCTCGACCGCTATTGATTGCACTGTACCACTCATACGCACGCAAGTCGATTCACCGTAAGCCTTATGTAACATTTTTAGCGCTTCGGCACACAAAATTCCATTTGCAATTCAAAATTTGAGACAGATTCCTTGTTCTATATTTTTATCCATTGAAAACATCGCAGAACACAATTGAGATGAACTGACAAATGGAGCACTGTAAACAAACTAAATGACAGATGGCGCTCAAACTCCGCGTGAGCTAGGGTACCTTTATATACAGGGTATGGCCATGGGGCGAGACCGCCGCCATAAGCGAGCCAATGTCAAGCATACTGATAATTCATTTCACTATTTATTTGTAAGAAATGTGATATTATATTATACAGGAATATTAAGAATCAAGAAAAGTGATCAGCCCGATTATTTTCTTTATTCTTGGGAATAGATGAAAATTATTCAAATAAAAGTTGTAGTAAATCAAGGGAGACATTCACTTATTAAACATTTTTTTTAAATAAGTGTTTCTCAAACTATAATAAAGTTAAAATTTCTTAAATGGGATTTTTTAGGCTCATTCGATTTCTGATTTCAACCATGTACAGTAAAATTATTTAAAGATGTCCGATCAAGGTTATTTGTATCATGAACGAATTAACAAATTGGCATACATTTATCTCTCCCCTGTGCAGCCTATAAGCGTGTGCGATAAGGATGGATATAACACGTATGTCTTTCAAAAATTCATATTGTTTCGAGTAAGTTAGGACATTTCACTTTAAAACGATGCTCGTTGTTGATAATACTTTCGCTGTAACGTAAGCTGTTGATTTATTTTTGAAATTTGAATGCTTTTATTGTAGCATATATTTTTATAATAATGAAATAACAGTAGTATCTTATGTACCCTCATAAAAACCAAGCAAACGACACTACTCAATTTGTCAGAATGGGCGGAGCAAAAATCTGAATTCATACAATTCGTAGATTACCTTGATCGGACATCTTTCAAATTTTTTACTGTAATCATTTTATATACTTAAATAAGAAAAATATTGAGTAAAATTCTATTCAAATTTAAATAAAATTGTTTTTACCTTCCGTCACCTTTAGGTAAAGGAAATAAAAAATACCGACCCCTAACGCATGGGAAAAGCTAAGAAAGAAGATGTCAGTGTCAAGTACAATTTGCATAGTTTGTTTATGAAATAATTTTAATGGAAATGTAGAATCTTTTGTGAGAATTTTTTTGTATGGAATTCATATATAATAATACATAGGATTGACAGAAGGTATTGTGCTGGCCACATCAGATTTTATATAGTTACATTTCAGTAGGCTACGTTTAAAAACCAATTGAGCTTAAATTAAAACGTAACATAAAAATGTGTTAATAACTTTATAAATAGTGTCAAAACCATTAAATAGTAAATTATGCACTAAATAATTCAAATTGACAGATAGCAGTTTTTGTTTTTCATACATAACCTAGTTAAAAATAACTAAAAATATATATATTTAAATTTCAATTAAATTTTTCTAAATATTTTTGTTATGTACGGATTTAAAATGATTACAGGGTTGAATTCAGAAAAAAATATTCTATCGAATAAGCATAAAAAATATATACCATCCCATTTAAGAAAATACAACTTTGTTATAGTTTGAGAACGACTGGTTTTAATTTTTTTTTTAAATATGTAAATGTCCCCATCGATTTATTACAACTTTTATTTGCATGATTTTCTTATATTCCCGATAATAAAGAAAATAATGGAGGTGATCACTTTTCTTGAGACATCCTATATAATTACTTCCGCGGTTAAAATATCACAGCCCATATCTATATTAGTTTTTATATTTATTTCAAAATATCGTCTGTCACCTTCAACGTGCTTATTAAGAATGTACATAACGTTCTGGTAAAAAAGCGGGAAGCGGGCTAACCCTGCTTTAAACGCGCGTATTATGCAGGCACGTGATTCTTCTATGAACGCACTTAGATACTTGATAATATTGTTACATTTTTTTTAAGCAGGTTGAGCTTACTAAAGCCGGTAAAGCAGAAGCAGGAAATCTGCTTTCTGTGTGAACTTACGCATAAAGTCAGTGGAATGTTGCTAAATGAAGAAATACTGGAAACCGGAACATTCACTCTCCAACAAAAAAGTATCGGGACTCTCATATTATTAAATTACAATTAATGATGAAGTATATTTTTTCTAAAGATAGGTCCCGAACGCGTTCCTGGTCTCATAAAATTGCCAGAACGATATTTCGAATCGTTCCGGCCTTAAAATACCACATTTAAAATTACAAATAAATAATCTAATACTAATATAAATTAATATTGTAATCTATAAAGTTAATTAATATTTACATTCCATTTAGTATTATCAACCAGTATGTTATAATAATAATAAATGTATTTATTTGCTAAAAGCATGGAAGCTTATACAAAGGAGTGATAGTGGTATACAATAATAAAAAATCTGATGTGACCAACACAATACCTCCCGCCATTTAATTTCTATTAATTTAAATAAATATACCTATGGGGTCTCGAGGCCGCGTGCCTGAGTGTCTAGTCACGAATCTGGGGAACTGGATTCAATCAACACCAAATATTTCGAATTTCAAATGGCACAAAATTGACCCCTGTGGTGCACTCTCTACGCCTGAAATGAGTACCCTTGAGGCGACGCTTAGCAAACGCTCCCACGATACAAATATGTCATCTTCATTACCGAAATCTGTGTACAAAGCAGATTAGCACACCCAGCAATGGGTAATATACCGTGATGATATACTTATTATTTTTTTATATAAATACATATCTGTATATTTACTAACGCTGGAAACTATGTATATTAAGTTCCTTTCCATATAACTATTGTCTATTTACAATTTTCTTTTTAAAACGTTCCTTTTATTAATTTGAAATGATTATTTTTTGACAGTGACATTTATCGGTCAGTTACATACATTTGAAATATGAACTGTGTAACTAAGAAATTGTGTTTATCTTTAAAACATAGACTCCGGGATTTATAAAATTGATTATTTTATTCATTTATCTATAAAATATATTGAAAAATTATTAATGCATGCGTGTAAGAAAATTCAATAATCTTTTTACCTTCCGTCACCTATAGGTAAGGAAGGTATTGTCTTTGGTCAAAAAAATCGGTGGTGAGTTTCCATTGAATAAGCACGTTTTAGGGTCTTTACAATACGATTTTACTATTTTTACGATGATGTCTGTATGTGTGTGTGTGTGTTCATATGTGCGTGTGTGTGTGTGTGTATGTGTGTGTGTGTGTATGTGACCGTTTTTTCCTGCACGATATCTCCAATACTAGAATTCCAAAAATTACAATTCTTGCGTATTCCTCTTCCTTACAACCATATGCAGACTTGATTAGATTTTGGTTATAATTGGTCAACCGGAAGTACCCTCATTTGAAGATTTTAACACTTTTTCTTGAAAAACTCAGTTAAATGTTATTATAACTTAAAGAATATATTATTGTCTATACGATTTGATTGCATTTTATATTTCAT
Organism: Harpalus rufipes; assembly: GCA_951394225.1. NCBI lineage: Eukaryota > Metazoa > Arthropoda > Insecta > Coleoptera > Carabidae > Harpalus > Harpalus rufipes. The sequence continues at coordinate 14,162,778 of OX596277.1, forward strand.
ATTTAACAGATATAGGATTAAAGAATAATAAAGATAAAAAAATTCATATAAATTTCAAAATTCAGCCAGCTATGCTAACTTAACCATGGAAACTGCTAATTCAAATTGACAGATGTCAGTATCAATAAAATGTAAATCAATGACAGAATAAGGGAAGTAACTCTAGTGTTAGAAGTTTCTGGATAAAAGAAAGACGATTACATTGGTTTGAACATGTCATGAGAAGCGATGAATATATTAATAGAAGGTGGAAGAAACATAGGAAGACCAAATATAAGATGAAAAGATTGTATTGCAGAAGACTTGAGAGAAAAGGAACTGAATGAGGAAGATACGCAAAACAAAAATGAGTGGAAGAAGAAAATAAAAAATAGCGACCCCCTAACGAATGGGAAAAACTAAAGAAGAAGAAGTAGATGTCAGTGTCAAGTGCAATTTGCATAGTTTGTTTATGAAATAACTTTACTGGAAATATAGCATCTTTTGCAAAAAAAAATATGTATAGGGCGCGTGCCTTTGGCAAGCAGATATGGGAACCCGTATCAAAATGACAGCAATTAATTATGTCCATAACTGACAAGTGTCATAATTTTTCATTCAAAATTTCATGATTTTCTTATTTCATGTGGTTTGTTTGTTATCAGGAGAATGGAATTCAGTTGCCGAGAAAGGGAATCATAAAATACCAAAAAAATAGAATCTTTTAGAAGAAAATTTATGTATGGAATTTGTACATAATACACAGGATTGACGGAAGGTATTGTGCTGGCCACAACAGATTTTTTTTATAATAACATAATCGCGAAAAAAATGACATTTAAAGATATTTTTGGAAGAGAACTATTTTGAGCTTCTAATAAAGTGCAATGTGCAGTTATCCGATTTACACCAAAATCTAATGGCTTCTTTCCATATTAAAGTAAGGTCGAAATACAAGGTTTCAAAATAGTATTTGAGCCAGAGTGACCAGAAGATCCACAAGTCACACACATACACACAAATAGCACACAAATGACCCTTTTGGTGCACTCTCTACGCCAGCAATGAGTGCCCGTGAGGTGACGCCTAGTAAATGCCCGCACGGTACGAATATGTCATCATCATTACCGACAAAGTAGATTGGCACACCCAGCAGTGAGTAATATTCCGTGATGATATATTTTATATTTTGTTGTTTATGGTATACGAGTACTTCAGACATAGCAAACTTAGAATTCATTTACATTATTTACTGTTTACAAATTGCAGCAGTGGGATCGCGCAGTTTGGAGCTATAGAAACAAAGCGATAGAAAGAAAACACAATAGAAATTAAATTTGATATCAAGCCGTATCGTTTTGTACAATAGAAATGCAAAAATTGGCTAATATTTTGACATTTCAAATAAATAAATAGTAATAAATTTATTCTTGTGATCAAGATAAAGTTTTTTTACAACTGAAAATTTACGCTTCGTTTCTATTTTAACGTAAAGATGCGAAAAAAATAAAAAAATTCTTGGCGTGATACCGACTTGTAGTTTATTTTCTTCAAATATCGTTTCCCTAGCAACAAATCGCCACTTTTCTACATTTATATATGGCGCGATTCTACTGCAGAACAAAACGACAAATTAAAAAATTGGCACGCATAAAAAATGATCTTTGAATATTGATGTGGAATCATTATTTTAGTGAACTTTCATTAATCACAACTGAAAGGACATTACATTAACAAAAGCTTGAACACGAAAGTTAATTTAAATATTACAAGAATGATTCCACAAAATAATAAGCATTCTGTTTGACAGTCAGTAATACATTTTTACTAAATCAGGCTTTATAAAAACTATATATGTATGTACTGAAAACCTGAACAACGATCTTCTTTATTTTAATGAAACAAAATTAAAACGATCTGCAGTTCTAGATAGTCTATGTCGTATTGATGTACTCAGACATAAATAGAGAGAGTCCGTAGGAATTAATAAAAAAAAATCACCCATATTTTAATTATTTAATATATTTTCAAACTTCTTATATAATGTAAAGGCGACATATTCATAAAACTTTATGGACGTTAAATAAGTAATGCAAAAGCAGGGATGGGCGTATAAATTACTTCACGTCGACAAAGTAATAGTTGATGTGTCAACAATGATGTAGACACATTCAGAAGCATAGACGTAGAGAATGTAGATAATAAAATTTGAATTTACTTACTGTAAAATATTACATTAATTAAAGAAACTTAAGATACCTAAATAAAATAACCCTGTCGATCTTTTAAAATTCCCTTATTCCCCAGATCTTGGAAAATATAACACATGAAATATCCCTAGATTATTCATACGAACGTACAATTATTAGTATTAAAAATCACAAAAGTATAATCCAACATAAAATACGTTGTAATTATAACTATTTCCAATAGTACATATATACCAAAACTATTTATTTGTATTAAATGTTGTTCTACATTAAAATTTGTACAATCTTTAGGAGGATTAGAAGGCATTACCTCTAGTCAAAACTAAAACTCAGTAGATGGTAGATGACGTAGCGAATAGCACAACACTGACAGAAAAGAATGAATGCAAATAGTGTGACATTTAATGTGAAATGAAACTTTAAAACAACCATGAAAATTTTCCTAAAATAAAAATTAAATTCCTAAAATGGTGCAAATATCTCTACTTTTACTTGACTGTCCAATCATAAAAATCTGATGTGGCCAGCACATAACCTCTCGCCGTATATTTTACCTGGCTGTATGCATAAAGCAAAGAATATTTTTATAAATACAAATAATATATTCATATAAATCTATGACGTATAAACTTCTTTATTATTCAATAATAGCATGTCTCAACAAAGATATTTTACCATAAATTATGTTACAATAAATTACAAAGTAGAGTTTACCATATATAAATATTAGGCTGGTAACAGCAATTTTCAATTCGAACAACCTTGTTTACTTTCTCTTCATATTCTTCTAGTAAAAACATTAATTTTGGGCGGTCTAAAATGTATATATGGATTGTGCATCTATTCTTACATATCTTCTTTTACATTTTATTTTTTCATACTTGTTATATCTAAATAACACTAATTCCCTTTAATAAAGTGACGGATAGATTGCACTCCGATTATTCTTATATCGATGTGTAATTTTGTCAATATTTACAACTTACTTGAGAAGAATTTGATAGCTTTTTCGCAATTCAAAGTTACTCTAGTCTACAGTACTGGTGTACATTGTCCCATAATGTTTGAAACAAATTTAAGTCCTTCAACCTAGACTTGTCATCTCCATAATAGTCACAGATCAAGAATTAAGGGATTCTCCAAGTACATTTTTCTTTCATTACTCATTATTTCTGACACTGACATTTATCTGTCAGTTACAAATAATTTAAATTTGCAACTATTTTTCATGGCATCCTTTCGGTTGTAAAATGAATTACAACATTATTTTATATATTAAATTCCTTTTATCTCTAAATCTATAAAATATGTATAAAAATATTTAAATGTATCAGAAAGAGAATTTATTTTTCTTTAATATTATCAAGAAAAATTTTCAAAAAATAATATTTAGAAGATTTTTTTTCAAGAATCTTCTACTTCCGGTTGTCCAATTGTTACCAAAACCTTTTCAGATCTTCCTATGAATGTCCGATTGGGAAATACGTTGTTAATTTTTTTTTAAGTTTTTGAGTAACCGTCCTTCCAACATCCCACACACACACATCCACACACACACACACACACACACACACACACACACACACACACACACACACACACACACACACACACACACACACACACACACACAGACATCATCGTAAAAATGTTAAAATCGGATTGTAGGGACCTTAAAACGTGCTTATTCAATAAAATCTGGATATGCGATTTTTAGCATGAATGCAATACCTCTCTTAGCGAGAGGTAAAAATCAAAGATTATATATTTTATTGCATTGTCTACATTGTTTACGTATAAATTTATTGTCTATGCATTGTTGACACGTAGATGTAGACAATTAAAATGGTGGTCACCCATCACGAGTACAAAAATAGAGCGACTGTATAAAAATCTTATATTTACTTTAAAAAAAATCTGATGTGGACACCACATGACTTCCTTGTACGATTATTAAACTATACATATTTTTTTAATAATTAAATTACAAAATATTGACAGGTTTAAGCCAAGCCCGAGAAATATTATGATATAGAACAAAAAATAATTCATTTACTACTATCATTCTTAAATTAACATTAATCTAACCCGGTTCTTTTTAAAGAGAGTTTTAATTACAACAAAGAAATATTTGATTACAATAATGAATATGACTAATTTCACAATAAAAATATAATATTTGTTATTGTACGAATAATAAAATTGCACGTTTTTAACGTAATTTGACATGAACTTTTTTTTTATGTTTTTGTCCTAATCCATAGCAAGCTTTATTACAAAAACAAAAAAGTATATAATATTTAAATTTACACATGTCGCTTATACAAAGGGCTAATTTAATAATACTTGCTAGACGCAGAAATTAATTCTCTAAAACTTTTATTTGAAGCATCTATTTCTAAAATCAAAATAAAATCATTTCTTTCAAGAAAAACTGTTAACAACTTCAAGTAATGTACCACTTCCGGTTAGCCTATTTTAACCAAAATCTATTATGTTATTTCGATTGACATGAAAGTCTTGTATACCAAATTTGAAAAGTTTTGGATTATATTTTAAAACAGTTTTTCATAAAAATCTATTATAGGCTTCATGTAAAGTGCCACTTCTGGAAATTGTGTAATAACCAGAAAGGGAGGTGCACAACTAGATGTTATAGGAGTCCTAAATACAAAATTTCAACTTTCTACGGCTTACCGTTTTTGAGTTATGCGAGATACGTACGGACGTACGTACAGACGTCACGACGAAATTAGTCAAAATGGATTCAGGGATGATCAAAATGGATATTTCCGCTGAAATCTGAAAACCGAAACTTTTCGCGATTACAATACTTCCTTTACTTACGTACAAGGAAGTAAAAATTAACCAGAATAACAATTTACGAAAGAAACATCAATTAGACAAAAAATAAACAATGTTACATATTTAATACTTTAATAATTATTTATAATGGATTGCATTCGTCGTGGCAGCGAATTAATTAAATTATGGTTGATTTTGTGGATTATAGAAATCCATGAATCTGTTATAATTTCTTAGAATTATTAATATTATTCCTTGCAATACTTTTGTCAATGGTTTCCTATAGATTTTCAAGAGTAATAAAGATCAGATGAGTATTTGCGAGTTATAGTCACATTCAAATTGGCTCATTACTTATTTTCACCACCTCCTCACGGTTAAAAATAGGACAACGCTATTGCAAAATATAAATTCACCATGAAATTATCTTTCTTATTATGTAAGTATTATACGATTTTAGCGAATGAGTGGTTCACAAATAAAACACATTTCAATGTCTGCAAAGAAAATTCTCGTAGTATCAATGCATTTCTTATTTCACAAAGTGCCTGAGTGTCTGGTCGCGAATCTGGAGACCCGGGTTCGATCTCGACCGAAGCCAAAAATTACATCGCATTTTAATGGCACATAATTAACCCCTGTGGAGCACTCTCCACGCCAACAATGAGTGCCCGTGAGGTGACGCCTGGTAAGCGCCCGCATGGTACAAATATTCCATCATTACCAATATCTGTGTACGAAGCAGATTGGCACACTCAGCAATGGGTAATATGCCGTGATGAAATATTTATTTATTTATTTTAAATATAACACCTACAATACTACCTATACATACACTCTAAAAAGAAAATTGACATACAACATTGTGTATATGGTAGAATGATGTAATTATGACATGACAAGGTATTAAATTTAATTATTTTTCTTTAAAAGCTGTTTTAAATTAATTTGTTTTTTAATGGAAAGGGAGGTTCTTTTAGAATGCATATTGAATCAATATTATTGATATTTAATTTATAAACTTGACATATTGATGAAAAGGTGGTGTAACACAGTTATCTCTCTCGTACAAACAATTTCTTTTCCCTACTCTAAATGCATTGAAAATTTAATAAAACTTACAAGTATCAATAAATCAAATTACAAAACAATTTTAATAAAAAGACAAATTCTATTCTTGAAAGCATCAAGAATATCCATTCAAATTTACTTTGACTAGAAGAAAAATAACAATTCAGGAAAAATCAATTAGCCGAAAGTAACAAAACAGAAACGAATCGAGAAGAGAATGGCGAATCGCATCGTGAAAACAAACGCCAGTCGTCACTACGACGCCTGCCGACAATCGACAATCAGCATCGTCGATTGTCTTGGTCATCAATAGACATTGAACGCTTAGATCAGAAGGGATTATCACATTTACCCTAATTCTGAGGGGAGGGGAATGTAAAGGCATATTTATTTGAAGAGGAATATTTTATAAAAATTGTATGTGTCCCGGCATACTAGATTAGACTAGACTAAACATAACTGACTTTGGAAATTATACAGAATGTTATTTAAATAAGCGTGGTACAACGTTTAACCGATGTTAGGACTAACCACATAGATAGTAAATATGACAATAATTTTTATTTTCCATGCTTTCTATATGAACTAAAGCCTCCTAAGCACCAATAACGTTATGGTTCAAAATTCTGTAAGAAAATAAAAATCAATGAGTTTTCTGGAAAAAAATGTTTGCATTGGCGTACAATTTATATACGGTATATTGAATATCAAAATGCCAATTACCTTAATTATAAACATACTTTTAATATGAAACATCTAATGACGCGCCAATGCGGGGGTAAGAACAGCTCCTATGACACGACGGGCGTGCCATTCGGCCAGCCTCGTGACTCGTCGGCTCTCTCCGCCTCGCCGCTTCGACTCGGTGCTCCATTGTACTTGTGTGTATCGGTTTATCGGCGTCGTTTCCTCTATACTACACGCTTACCGCTTTACTTGTGTGTATATCGGTGTATCAGAGCGAATTTCAGAAAGCAGTGCCGTTTCGAGCAACAAATACTTCAATAAAAATAAATTTCGATATTTCACATCTGCCAGGCGTCCCGCGACGGTTTACTTTTTACCTCTCGCTAAGAGAGGGATTGGATTCATGTCAATAATCGCATATATAGATTTTGCATGTTTAAGATCCCTACAATCCGATTTTAATATTTTTACGATGATGTCTGTATGTGTGTGTGTATGTGTGTGTGTGTGTGTATGTGTGGGGGGACGTTGGAAGGACGATTTCTCAAAAACTATAATACTTAATTGTGGGTAAATTTCTTGACTGTGATGTGGATTAGGTGTTAACAATTATTCGAAAGTTCAGTCAAACAGCATTTATTCTTATTATCAAAGTTTCGGTGCACCCTTGCACCTTCTTCGGGGTAGTAAGATTGTTACAATTCATGTACACAAAATACATTCGTTTTACATCACGAATGTCCTTCGCTGTGAAAATAATTAATCGCCGACGATTTAATTTTTTTCTATAATATCTCTTCTATACACAACTGTAATATTCTTCAAGACGATTTAGATAACTTATGTCAGTGGTGTATCAACAACAACTTACAGCAAAATCTTAGTAAATGCACAGTAATGTCTTTTTCCACTGAGGTTTGTGTATTCAATAAATAACATTAATTTAGATCGCTCAGAAGTAATTAAGAGATTTATTTTACCATAAACTCATATTTGTCAATCATATTAGTGATATCTATAAATATGCCATTCGGATGTTACGTTTCGTTATCAGAAATGCTAGAGACTTTCACAACATTTCAGTACTTTTGTCGCTTTATTACGCGTATGTGAGATCAAAGCTTGAGCTTCAGTACTGTAATATTATTTGGAGTCGTTCTTACGATATCCATCAGGTTCTGTTAGAATCCATTCAGAAAAAAATTCTGAAATTTATTTATTTTAAAGTACATGGTACCCATCCGGAACGCCACTTCATTTATACTCAACTATGCACCATGTTCAACTTTAGAAGCCTTTATGAACTATTCTTCACCTCTATAATTTAATTAATAATCGTATTGACGACCTTCTTTGCCTTTCTCTGATTAAGTTCGACTCACGTACTATCTCTAACCAGACTCCTTTCCACTTTCTAACTCCTTACAGTCGCAATAAACTTTTAAAGTCTTCAATTCTTTATCGAATGTGTCACTTATATAATGCGACATTTTTAAATATAGACATTTTTCTTTTAAATTACACCACTTTCTCGCGGTTACTGAAGAAAACTTTACCTTTTTTTTGTATTTTGTGCTATTTTCAGTTGTTTATTATTTTGTATGATGTATGTCCCACACTATCCTCGCATGGACTTGTTCTGTCAGGATAGTTTTTCACTAAATAAATAAATAGATTAGCTCCTTCCACAAAGGCTTAAAATCAAAAAAATCTGATGTGGCCAGCACATAACCTCTCGCCGTATATTTTACCTGGATGTATGCATAAAGCAAAGAATATTTTTATAAATACAAATAATATATTCATATAAATCTATGACGTATAAACTTCTTTATTATTCAATAATAGCATGTCTCAACATGAAGATATTTTACCATAAATTATGTTACAATAAATTACAAAGTAGAGTTTACCATATATAAATATTAGGCTGGTAACAGCAATTTTCAATTCGAACAACGTTGTTTACTTTCTCTTCATATTCTTCTAGTAAAAACATTAATTTTGGGCGGTCTAAAATGTATATATGGATTGTGCATCTATTCTTACATATCTTCTTTTACATTTTATTTTTTCATACATGTTATATCTAAATAACACTAATTCCCTTTAATAAAGTGACGGATAGATTGCACTCCGATTATTCTTATATCGATGTGTAATTTTGTCAATATTTACAACTTACTTGAGAAGAATTTGATAGCTTTTTCGCAATTCAAAGTTACTCTAGTCTATAGTACTGGTGTACATTGTCCCATAATGTTTGAAACAAATTTAAGTCCTTCAACCTAGACTTGTCATCTCCATAATAGTCACAGATCAAGAACTAAGGGATTCTCCAAGTACATTTTTCTTTCATCACTCATTATTTCTGACACTGACATTTATCTGTCAGTTACAAATAATTTAAATTATCAACTATTTTTCATGGCATTCTTTCGGCTGTCAAATTTATTACAACAGATTATTTTATATATTATACTTCTTTTATCTCTAAATCTATGGAATATATAATAAAATATTTAAATGTATCAGATAGAGAATTTAATTTTCTTTAATATTACCACGAAAAATTTTCAAAAAATAATATTTAGAAGATTTTTTTTCAAGAATCTTCTACTTCCGGTTGTCCAATTATTACCAAAACCTTTTCAGATCTTCCCATGAATGTCCGATTGGGAAATACGTTGTTAAACAAATTTTAAGTCTTATAGTTTTTGAGTAACCGTCCTTCCAACATCCCACACACAGACACACACACACACATCCACACACACACACACACACACACACACACACACACACACACACACACACACACACAGACATCATCGTAAAAATGTTAAAATCGGATTGTAGGGACCTTAAAACATGCTTATTCAATAAAATCTGGATATGCGATTTTTAGCATGAATGCAATACCTCTCTTAGCGAGAGGTAAAAAAGAAAGTATGACAATTTATATGCTTTGAAAAATACTTTGACTGACGATTATCACAGCTTTTATGACGGATTACCCCACGAATACTATTTTTTTGATATTTTGTATTAATTAATAAATATTTTCATATTTTTAAAACAATTATTCTTCTTTCATTATTACCTCTGTAGTGATCTAATTTTATCATTTATATATTTATATTTTATATATATATATATATATATATATATATATATATATATATATATATATATATATATATATAGATAACTATGAATATTTGTTTTGTTTTTGGTTTATTATAGAATTATTTACTAGTTACTGTTTTTGTAAAATATCAAAAATACTTTTCATAATAAAAATTGTTAAATCTAAACCTTTTACATTTATATTTTATTAATAGTTAAGAAATTTATACATAACATCTTACACCTCTTATAAAAATTCATTTCAGAAAAGTTATATCAAATCATTAATTTTAAAGTAGAAAAACTGAACAAAAAGATCCCACATTACTGAAAATTTTGAATGGTAATTTTGGTCATAATACACAAACGGCATTTTAGATTGTTTTCAAATTATTAATGCTTTAGCTGTTTTGCATTTTCCTATGGGCCCCACAATGTTTTGGGGGGTTCACCACCTTTGGAAATTTTAAATTGGAGAAAATGAAATAAAAATTGCGCAATTATCACATTAGCACATTATCCATCGATGAATAAAACAACACAATATAAATCTAATTAATAACTTTATTTTGAATGCATCCCAGGCGTTTTGTAGGAAGTTAGTTATCCCGTTCCTACCAAAAGACGGCGTCAGACACTGTTTCAGCCGATAACACATTGTAATCGCCCATCTAGGTAGTGTTTTTACCTCTCGCTAAGAGAGGTATTGGATTCATGCTAAAAATCGCATATCCAGATTTTATTGAATAAGCACGTTTTAAGGTCCCTACAATCCGATTTTAACATTTTTACGATGATGTCTGTGTGTGTGTGTGTGTGTGTGTGGATGTGTGTGTGTATGTATGTAGGATGTTGGAAGGACGATTACTCAAAAACTATAAGACTTAAAATTTGTTTAACAACGTATTTCCCAATCGGACATTCATGGGAAGATCTGAAATGGTTTTGGTAATAATTGGACAACCGGAAGTAGAAGATTCTTGAAAAAAAATCTTCTAAATATTATTTTTTGAAAATTTTTCGTGGTAATATTAAAGAAAATTAAATTCTCTATCTGATACATTTAAATATTTTATTATATATTCCATAGATTTAGAGATAAAAGAAGTATAATATATAAAATAATCTGTTGTAATAAATTTGACAGCCGAAAGAATGCCATGAAAAATAGTTGATAATTTAAATTATTTGTAACTGACAGATAAATGTCAGTGTCAGAAATAATGAGTAATGAATTAAAAATGTACTTGGAGAATCCCTTAATTCTTGATCTGTGACTATTATGGAGATGACAAGTCTAGGTTGAAGGACTTAAATTTGTTTCAAACATTATGGGACAATGTACACCAGTACTGTAGACTAGAGTAACTTTGAATTGCGAAAAAGCTATCAAATTCTTCTCAAGTAAGTTGTAAATATTGACAAAATCGGAGTGCAATCTATCCGTCACTTTATTAAAGGGAATTAAGGTTATTTAGATATAACAAGTATGAAAAAATAAAATGTAAAAGAAGATATGTAAGAATAGATGCTCAATCCAGATATATACATTTTAGACCGCCCAAAATTAATGTTTTTACTAGAAGAATATGAAGAGAAAGTAAACAAAGTTGTTCGAATTGAAAATTGCTGTTACCAGCCTAATATTTATATATGGTAAACTCTACTTTGTAATTTATTGTAACATAATTTATGGTAAAATATCTTCATGTTGAGACATGCTATTATTGAATAATAAAGAAGTTTATACGTCATAGATTTATATGAATATATTATTTGTATTTATAAAAATAATCTTTGCTTTATGCATACAGCCAGGTAAAATATACGGCGAGAGGTTATGTGCTGGCCACATCAGATTTTTTTAGTCTGTGCTTGTAGTCTAGGCTCTATGACGCCATCGAGGAATGTGCGCGTCGCAGACAACCAATCAGAACACAAACTGACAGGCACGCTCCACTTCTAAAAATAGACATGTCCTGTTCACTGCATCGCATGCCGTTTTACTGTGAGCGACGCACATTTGTCCAGTTTAAATAATAAAAACTGCAATTTCGACCGTTAAATGGCCAAATTACAACATCCTATTTGCGGGCCGCAGGTGTGTTTGCAACGGGACGAATACGGCCCGCGGGCTGCATGTTTGACGTGTCTGTTCTATACATTTTTAACTGTCGCTTAGGTATTGGAATCATGCTAAAAATCGCATATCCAGATTTTAGTAGATAAGCACGTTTTAAGGTCCCTAGAATCCGATTATAATATTTTACGATGATGTCTGTGTGTGTGTGTGTGTGTGTGTGTATGTGTGTGTACGTGTGGAGGTATGATTTCTCATATTCTATAAGACTAAAGACCTGTGTAACTACGGATTCCTCAATCTAACAGTAATGGGAAGAGTTGAATAGATTCTGGTAACAATTGGACAACCGGAAGTAGTAGTATTTTAACAAAAATCTTATTCTTTTTTGAATATTTATGTTATTACAAATATTAAAAGACAAAATTCTCTATTGGACACAGTTAAAAAAAATATTATACCTTCTATAGATTTAAAGATATAGATATATAATCTATAAAATAATCTGTTGTAGTAAATCTCATAGTCAGCGCACAGTCTAAACATCTCCATGGAAACTACTTGAGAAATTAAAATGTCTGTAATTGACATATGTCACTAATATCAGTGTCAAAAATTCAGAGATAGTACTGAAGGCTTTTTCTGGGAACGATATTTAATATTTCTTATTGTATTATTAATTATATATTTAAAATTACAGATATATTACATGAACTCTCAGAAATAAAGCCAATCTCGTTAATGAATTAGAAAAACCTCGAACATTTAGAAGAAATGGAGAAAACTTACTCATAGAATGAATTTAAAATTATAGAAAATACGTAAATATAAAGATTAGGTATAATTAGAATTTTGTGTGTGTACAAGAAATGTTAAATACAATACTTACATATACCACAATGGAAAGGGCACGAGAGGTACTGTGATGGCCACAACAGATATTTTTTTTGACTTTTTTGAAAGTGGACTAAGCACATTTTCACTCGTAGCCGACATTTTGCTATGAAAGAGGAAATAAAGACAAAATCGCTGAAGAAGCTGATAGCTACACCACAAAGTGCATTCCGCATTGTGAGCATAAATGTAAATCTAATGGAGAATACTTTGCAGGGGACAATATTAATATTGATGAATAAATTATTCTCGTTATTTTTATCAAAACTCACAGGTATACATATCGGGTCTTAATGCAAAATGCGTTTTTTACAGTGGCTCGCTGTAATAAAAACTAAACCTATACCCATATAAAGTTTCGTTATTAATTTTCAATACAATTGAACTTACATAACTATTAATTTGCTTCATTCTCAAATATCATCTTCGTATGAAACGTACACCTAGAAAAGATTGTAATATCTAGCCGGGGGCATTGTGTTTCCCCCTTAATCATGGTGTGCGCTGACATATTTCGATTTGGGTAATATAAGCGTATAGATCACGGTGCTGCTTGCTGCTGTTGACCAGAGCTTTTTACCCCGAGCCAACATGGCTGCCCTACTAAGAGAGAGAGGCAGAAAGAAGCTGATGTGAAATATTACTCGGCTTCACGGATGGACGGTGGTGACGGACCGTGGAGGGAATGGATTTGTTGGATTTGAGGTTAGATTATTTTTTGGGAATTTACAGTCGTTTTATACGTCATTCCGATGCTTAGAACGCCTCGTTGATTCGAGATTTTTATAATAGTGCATATAAATATAAATAATAAATAATGTCAACATGGCGTTTTAACCAATACTGAGAATATTATTACCTTTTCTTGTATATTGTCCTTGTACATATTGGAAATTAATTTCTGCAATCTGGAAGTAAATCAACATCTAGACTAAATTCTGAGAATTTATTTCAGAAAGTAGGTCAATTTATAGATTATAATTCAGATCATTAGCTAGGCCATTGCTAGACATTAATTTAATAAACTTAAATTGATTTTACATCCAGAAAATTAGTCGGAATTTTACAGGAGCGAAAATCTCAACCTTAGAGAAATAGGTGAAACTGACAATTTATTAACATTGTAGTAATTATTTATACAATGATTACTCGTAATCTATTTCAAAATTATTTGTCAAAAAAAAAATATTAAATTTAAATTATATAACATCACAAGAACCACATTGTTGCAAAAGAAGGAGTTAAGAAGAAGTGAGTGACAAGTTATTCACAATTATTACAATTTTAGTAAATTGGATGTTTCACCGATTCATCTGAGGTTGAATTAAATAATCCGAAACGTTAGCGACATTCGAATTTTTTTTCGCTCCTGTCCAAATTCTGGCTAATTTCATTATTAATAAACTTATCCCATAAGGTCAGTATATTTTGGGAACCTCCTTTTCCTTTTGGCACTAAAGTGCACAAGGATTGTCATTAAAAGTTCAGTAATCGTTACTAAGCATAAGCATTGATCTTCTATACTTACATTCGCCATTTATATGAGTTTCAGTGGCAGAAAGAATATAGTTTCCACATTGCCTAAATATGTCTCTACTAACCACAAAATAATAGGGTACCTTTATATACAGGGTATGGCCATGGGGCAAGATCGCCGCCATTAGCGGGCCAATGTCAAACATACTAATAATTAATTTCCCTATTTATTTGTAAGAAATGTGATATTATATTATACAGGAATATTAAATAATCACACTATGAATCTATAAAGGTAATAAAAATTCATTTATTTAAGAGATACACAATTATTATTATGACATACATTTAGAGGTTAAGTACAGCATAGGATATAGGTTGTTATTATCACAACTAATTTAATAACTGTAGTTATTATTTACATAATAAGTATATATTCTAAACTTACCTTTTAAAACTTTAAATCGAGCTAATTAAATTTTATTGAATTTTGCTTACACATTTAATTTTTTTATTATATCTCGTATAGGTTTGGAGATATAGTATATAATATAATATAGAATAATCTGTTGTAAGAAATCTCGTTGCCCAAAAAACAGTTGAGATATTTAAATGTTTGTAATTGACAGATAAAATGTCAGTGTCAAAAATCAGATTTTTCTGGGAAGTACGAGCACATTTAATATATTATTGTATTATTAATTAAATATGTATTTAAATTATAGGTATGTTAATATTATGTACATATATCCTTAAGAAATACCGTCAATGAATTTGAAGAATTTTGAACATATTAGAAGAGTAAGACAAAATTACTCATAGAACGAAAGAAGATATACAATTGCAATTATTTGTATGTACAAGAAATGTTAAATTCGACTTTGTTGGCCCTGGAAAGCAGATTTCTTTTTTAATTATAAAAATATTTATGCTTAGAGCAAAATGATCAAAGAATGCAACTTGGATTTTGTAAAGGGTTACTTTTACATTCATTCTGCTTTCTTCGTTTTGAGGCATTAGAGAAACTATTTTTTTACTATTATTACTTCTACTTAGGCACACTAGCGCAATACTCTTTTCTACAACCATGTTTGAGTCTTTACAAATTATAAAGATCAGTAATATTAGTTGCTAGTATCTTCAGAGACACTTTTCTCTTGAATAAAGAGTAATAAGAAAGAAAATAAAAAATACAGATGAAATATTTTTTCTTATTCTTTCGATTCAAGCAAAGAAAAAAAATCGTGCAACACTTTGTTCACCAGAAGTAGATAAATACATTCATAATTCTTATTAAACTTTTATTTGCATTTTCTGATTGTAAGAAAAGTAATATGATATGAATGAAATATAAACATAAACAAATATAAAATTCTACTTTTATCTATTGTCTAAAAATTAATTGAGTAACATATCGTCTAGTAAATATAGCGAAATATAATAAACAAACATCACTTTATCACAGTAGCATAAAAATTTCATCAACACCCCCTACAAATCTTTCCTTCTTTGTGCCACCTCGCGAGTGTATTTTTCCGCTGTTGCCCTGACACTTGATTGTATGTGGTTCGTTGTACATAAACACGACCGGCTTGTGAGATTGAACCAACATTCTTACATCCCCTATCCTTTTCCTACGCCCTCACATACTCGCACACGTCCCTCCCGCCCTCCTTCTTCCTCACATGTCGCCCAAAGCGAATATGGAGTTTTTGTTCGCCTAAAACAACTTGACGGTTATTTAAACAATTTCATTTATTTACTTATCAGTTGAGGGTTCAATTGTTTCTTGGTACACAAGTCAAAAGACAAAAGATAGTGAGGAGAAAAGAAAGGAAGTATTTTTATCTAGTTTACAAGTTGTCTAGGGAAGTATAAACTGTAAAGTATTCCGGAAGAAGGAAACAGTTTCTAATTTAAAAAAGAAATAAAAACAAAGCGTTAATTTACAAAATGAAAACAAAGATTAATTTCAAGTTTTATGTAAATGTTAATACAGTACACCCTCAATATTTGAAAGAAAGGAGGGAATTGGTATTTAGTCTTTTTATCATTCAAATAATAAAATTAAACGCATACACTTGATTATTTCACAAATGAATAATGGCCGTTTTGTCCTTGTGGAGATTATCAAACTAACCAGACCAGGCTATTTACTTCTACTTCCTTTCAAATAATAACATTCGATTTCATCGTAAATGAATATACAAATAACAAGTTGCAATGATCTCGAAGTCAGATTTAATTAAGTGAGGTGCCATTATTAGAAGAAACTTAGAGCAAATTTATAACAATGTTACATCTAACTCGAAATGCCACTCTCAGTGTCATTTGTTTCAATAATATCGTACTTCGTTTTAACCTGATTCTAAAATTATCAACGTGTAAAGCCGGGGTCAAACGACTGGTGTACTTGACGAATGCACCAATATTGGTATACTTGGCAAATGTACCAGCTCATGTAGGCCATTAACAAGCAAAGGCGCTAACACGATTTGTACATTTTTTTTTAAATACACCAGCAAATTGGTACAATGTTGGCGGGAGTCCACTATGGGTGTTGTTTTTTATGGAACACTGAATATTAATTTTTACTTCAATTATCTTCCAAGCATCTTTAATTGCATGCGGTTTTTATGATATAAATGATTTGCGCACCATATGACTCGTTCGTTTTCATATTAATCGAGAACTGGGACGGCGCCAAAGGTGGGCCCCTAAAATAGATATAATTATTTTCTTCTTCCACTCATTTCAGTTTTGCGTGTCGTCCTCATTCAGTTCCTTTTCTCTCAAATCTTCCGCAATACACTCCTTCCATCTTATGTTTGGTCTTCCTCTGTTTTTTTTTTGACCTACTACTACTAAGCTATTCATTCTTCTTCCAATATATTCTTCATCTCTCTTCATGACATGTTCAAATCAATGTAATCGTCTTTCTTGTATCTTTGTAAAAATCACTCGAACCATTTCCCTTATTTTTTAATTCCTTATCTTTTCGTGTCTTCCCCAATATCTATATCAACATCCTCATCCCTGCCACATTCATTTTCTTTTCATTGATACTGGCATCTGTCAATTTGAATTCTCTGAATATATTAGTAGTTTCCATGGTTAGCATAGCTGGCTGATTTATGAATATTAATATCTTTATAATTCTTTAACTCTATATCTATTGAATATGAAATATAAAATGCAATCATATTGTATAGAGATTAATCATTCTTCAATTCTTTAATATATGTCAATAAATAATATGTAATAGCTTTTTCTCAAGAAAAACTATTAAAAGTTGTAAATGAGGGTATTTCCGGTGGACCAATTGTGACGTGCCTGACTTAAGATTATACGAGCGCCGCTACTGGTAAAATATTCCCGAGCAATGACGTAATCTCCGGCGGCGGAACGGCTAGACGTGTTAATTATACCGGTGATCTAAATCAATTGTATTCAGTATCATTGTGGCGTCAGAAAGTTCCAGAAGGACTCTGGGCTGTATAAATTCCGTCCGAACGACAGCGGAGATATAGTCTGATATATTGAACCAACGAGCAATGAAGTTGGTAATATAAATAAACATTCTACAAGTTGTTAACATAAATAAATGTAGTTATATAAATAAATATAGTGATATAAATATTGTTTAAATAAATAATCTTAGTGTTTAAGTATTTAGTAATATTCTTAGTGATCATAATTGTTTAATCATAGTGTTAGTTACTTTTATTATCTTTTTAATATTTATCCTAATTATTTATCGTTTAAACGTATTATGTATTTTATTTAATAATATTTCTTTGATTTTTGCACTTCACCCATATAAATAAAACGTTACACAATTATAACCAAAATCTAATCATGTCTGCAAATGGATCTAAATTCGAGGGTCGAGGAATACGAAAAACTAGGGGCCCCAAAATACTTAAATAACTATTACTCAGGTTTCGTTAAATATCAAATGCAGTTAAACTGAAAACAATTATGACTTTTTTATACTACGAATTGCTTCAAAATTAAACGAACTTTCATAGAAAATTTTTAAAAAAATCTGATGTGGCCAGCACATAACCTCTCGCCGTATATTTTACCTGGCTGTATGCATAAAGCAAAGAATATTTTTATAAATACAAATAATATATTCATATAAATCTATGACGTATAAACTTCCTTATTATTCAATAATAGCATGTCTCAACATGAAGATATTTTACCATAAATTATGTTACAATAAATTACAAAGTAGAGTTTACCATATATAAATATTAGGCTGGTAACTGCAATTTTCAATTCGAACAACGTTGTTTACTTTCTCTTCATATTCTTCTAGTAAAAACATTAATTTTGGGCGGTCTAAAATGTATATATGGATTGTGCATCTATTCTTACATATCTTCTTTTACATTTTATTTTTTCATACATGTTATATCTAAATAACACTAATTCCCTTTAATAAAGTGACGGACAGATTGCACTCCGATTATTCTTATATCGATGTGTAATTTTGTCAATATTTACAACTTACTTGAGAAGAATTTGATAGCTTTTTCGCAATTCAAAGTTACTCTAGTCTATAGTACTGGTGTACATTGTCCCATAATGTTTGAAACAAATTTAAGTCCTTCAACCTAGACTTGTCATCTCCATAATAGTCACAGATCAAGAACTAAGGGATTCTCCAAGTACATTTTTAATTCATTACTCATTATTTCTGACACTGACATTTATCTGTCAGTTACAAATAATTTAAATTATCAACTATTTTTCATGGCATTCTTTCGGCTGTCAAATTTATTACAACAGATTATTTTATATATTATACTTCTTTTATCTCTAAATCTATGGAATATATAATAAAATATTTAAATGTATCAGATAGAGAATTTAATTTTCTTTAATATTACCACGAAAAATTTTCAAAAAATAATATTTAGAAGATTTTTTTTCAAGAATCTTCTACTTCCGGTTGTCCAATTATTACCAAAACCTTTTCAGATCTTCCCATGAATGTCCGATTGGGAAATACGTTGTTAAACAAATTTTAAGTCTTATAGTTTTTGAGTAACCGTCCTTCCAACATCCCACACACACACACACACACACACACACACACACACACACACATCCACACACACACACACACACACACACACACACACACACACACACACACACACACACAGACATCATCGTAAAAATATTAAAATCGGATTGTAGGGACCTTAAAACGTGCTTATTCAATAAAATCTGGATATGCGATTTTTAGCATGAATGCAATACCTCTCTTAGCGAGAGGTAAAAAGAATGGAGGACTTCATGGTACAAGTAAATCACTCATACGACATGGTAAGTATAGTTCATTAACAAATATTGGCCAAGTCGTCTGAG
This sequence comes from Harpalus rufipes, assembly GCA_951394225.1. Classification (NCBI taxonomy): domain Eukaryota; kingdom Metazoa; phylum Arthropoda; class Insecta; order Coleoptera; family Carabidae; genus Harpalus; species Harpalus rufipes. Next base: position 14,182,494 of record OX596277.1, read on the forward strand.
CCCTGCTTAATAGTAGATTTAAATGGCAACTTTAGAAAATCGCTATTCACTTTTTTTTCTATATAAATATTTGAAATTTGCTAGGAATACTTTTTAACTTTTTTTCTGTAAGAGATACAAATTTTAAATGAATATCTCAATTATACTCTGGAGTTATGTAGTTTCAGACCGGATTCGTTTTTTAATAGCCACTTGGTAATCTCGGTATTTTAAATCGTGCAACGAACCAAGTATGTCTCTAAATCGGCATGTTCATTTGGTACATTTGTGTTTAATTTGAATGATGAGTAGAGTAATATTGGTTGTTGCAACAATTTGATCGTTCGGGTTGCATTGCAGCTGCAGTTAGAGCAGCTATAATAACCTGGAAAAGCTGATTTCAGCGGTTTAACTATCCACTTCCTGGTTTTACTCGACGAAGTAAGTGGCCGCTTTCACATTTACGATTTCCCCGCTGTAAAACGGTATGTATTCCTCTCCGACTCCGATTCTTTTATTTTCATTGTCACGCACCGCTGTTTCCACAACATCCGCACCAAACACCAAATGAAATATTTCCTTTATAGCCCAACCAACCAACCACTATTTACAGCTATCAGCTACGAGGATAAATTTTATATTGGCTTTAAACTGACTTTGATTAAGAAATCAATACTCATTTTTCTTGCACTCTCATAAATTAATAATAAAATTGACGTTAATTGCTCGTTCATTATACAATGAAATTTTACTCAAGATATTGTCAGAATTACAAATTCTTGAAAATTTTATACTTCCTCTAGATTAAGGCCTGTTTCCACGAGATGATACGCAAGTCATCAATCGTGCGCATCATAGATTAAGGAAAATATATAGTAGAAGATTGAGTATCTCCCTTATAAACCAGGATAACAAGTTTTAGTGCCGTCTTTGAAAAGGTCAGAGAACTAAATTTGACAGCCGACAAGATGACGGAAAATATGAATTCATTTGAATTATTCTAAATTTTAAATTTTATTTCTTGATAATGTAATTAATAAAAAAATTATCGAAAATAGATAATTTATTGAAGATATTATCAAGAAATGTGAAATGTATGTTGCACTATAAAAAATTAATTAAAGTGCTTAATATGTTATTTAAAAATCTATACTGTAGCGCGCTCCCACCCGACACGCCCTAATGCGAGCGCCGCCACTGGTAGAATGGTCTCGATCGATGACGTAATCCCCGGCGGAGTAAACGAGACTGGTTTAATTACATCCGGTGGGCTGATTCTTTGTATTCGATGTTATTGTCGCGGAAAAGTTCCAGAAGGACATCGCACTATATAAACCCGTCGCCAAAACCAGCCAACACATATTCTGTTATATAGAAGTAACGAGCAATGAACAATTGGTGATATAAATAAATAGTCTACGAGTTGTGAATATAAATAAATGTAGTTAAATAAATATTGTTTAAATAAATAAGCTTAGTGTTTAAGTATTTAATAATATTCTTAGTCTTAAATTAGTGTTTATAATTGTATAATCATAGTGTTCCTTATTTTTATCATCTTTTTAATACTCGTGTTTATCTTAATTATTTATGGTTTAATAAACTTTTATTTTAATTAATAATATTTATCTGATTTTTACACTTCACCCAAATACGAGTAAATAAATGTTACAATACATTACATTATTTAAATTAAATAAATAACTACAAATTTCAAAATACAAGGTGACAACAATTAAAATTTAAGTACATACTACTCAAGGAACCAAAATTTTTAATTATTATTATTACAAGAGTTAATTTTATTTCAAAAATGCACCGCTTCTTTGACCTTCTTTGATGAATCTTATGAAGCTTCACGTCCTTTTGCCAAATAATGTAATATGTATTTTGCTGCTCGTCTACGGTATAAACATCTAAGAACACCACTATCTTCTACTGGTCACTGTCAACTTCTGCAAGAATGTGTCTTCACAATGCAGGAGTTACACATATTTTATGTGATCTTTTTCTGAAATATTATTAATTTGTTGTTACTTTTTATCACCATCCTATAATAATGCAAATGGGAAAACTAATATACTTTCCGAAAATATATTGAATGATGAACCACTATATTGCAATAAAGATACGAATTCACAAATAGCAGTTTTAAATGTCAAAAAGGTGCAATAGAGAATTATGGGAAATTTACAGCAGTTCTCAAACATATGTTACCTTTTTATAGTATTTTGACATTAAAGTTTGATAATTACTGTAAAATCTGCACTGCTAACGACATCTACGAAAAGGTCAAGAAGTATTTCCAAACGCTACTAGATTGAAAACTTGTTATAACGTTTCTGAATGCAGATTCACCCCCCTGATGCGCATAACCATGTGTTTCAAATCGCCAGGGGTCAAGGAAAGGATTAATCTCAAAACAAAACTGACGGTATTATAATATAACCTATACTCTGTGAATTGGTTATTCATCAAATCAAAATTCGAAGTATAAACATTTATTTCGTAATAATAAATCAATAAAAAAATTACATTATAAGTATAGTGGGTGAAATATATCTTTTTTTCCTCCCGCCATACCGTAGGTAAGGGAGGTAATGTTTTCTGTCCAAGAATACGATAGTGAGTTTTTCAGTGAATAAGCACGAATTAGGGTCCCACAACACGTATTTTTACAATGATGTCTGTGTCTGCGTGTGTGTGTGTGTGTGTGTGTGTGTGTGTGAGTGTGTGTGTGTGTGTGTGTGTGTGTGTGTGTGTTCATCTTCCTCACTAAACAGTCAAATTCGCTGTCAAATAAAATAGTTTTTTGACATTCAAATCAAATTAAAATGAGTGAAAATATAAATAAGAGGGAAAGTAGTAAAAATATCTCGAAGAAGAAAAAAAATTGTTTAATAATTTTAGTGGAAGAATATTTGTATTTTATAGAATATAAGAAAACTGACGATCTGTTATTGGAAATAATGGAATTCTTTTACACTAAAATATGATACTGGCATATTTGTTACATTATTTATTGGCTCGAGATGAAACCAAATCATATGTAGAATTTCATCAATGCATTGTTTTGATAATCAGAATCGCAGCGAAATTTTCTTTCGTCAAATTGATTATAGATTATAATTATGGGAATCATTTCTTTTTCGCCTGAATAACAATTTCTTCATCGGAAGATATTAACAAAAACAACGATGTAATATTTATTTATTATCCATTTTACATTGGTTTCCATTGTAAATATTCTTGTGATTACTGTACTGAACAATTATAAAATTATTATAACACGCACAATAAAGTTGCGAAATGTCAAACTATTCGTTAAATAAATATTTTACTGGCCAAATTTTCCAGATAATTTAACCAATGATTTATTCGTCAAATAGTTGCTAACTGACGTTGGTGAAACATAAATCTACTATTTTATTCAACGAATAGTTGAACGAATGAATAAAATATTTATTCGTCAATGGTGACACCGGGAATAAGAGCAAAATGTTATAATATCTTTTAACAATTTGGGAACTTCAAAATCATCTTAATTATTAAATGAATGACAGTAATATTAAAATACTACAAATATTTGAAAATAGCATACATTTTTCGCCGTTGGTTGGACGGAGATAGCGTATACCCCTCTGTAACACATACGATAATGAGATAGCAAATAAAAACCTCATCTATGCTCTGCGTGTACGACAAAGATACTAGATAAAAGTTTTGTAATTCTTGCAGCAGAAATTGCTGACGTGAGTATCGACTCGTGGAAATAGAGTGTATATTAATTATTTCCGAAATTCTCTAGTTACATGGGGCCGTGTAGTCAAGTGTGTTATATGAACGGTTGTGGTTCTAACAACCTGGGGTAGAATCTGATCGAAATCTACTTGAGACTTATTTTCAATGTTCGAATAACACAACAGTGACACCAGTGGTGTTGTCTCTATGAGAACTTGAAGAGCCCTTGAGTAAACGCATGGTAAGTACCCCCAACGGTACAGATATATCGTCATTACCGAAATTTACGAATTAAAGCAAATTTGCAGACGAGAAAAAAAGGTACTTTACCGTGATGTTATATTTATTTATGTACTCGTAGTTGTAAAAATGCAGAAAGAAAATTTAAAAAATAACTGTGAATGCAAACGTGGCAACAGATTCTCAAAGGACATAATGTTATAGATTATAGAGAAACAAACAAAAAAGTAACAAAAACAAAAATTTATAAAACAATAGAAAAATATGTGTGTGACTTATACAAAAACAAGAAGACTACTGGAAATAACAGAAAGAAAATATTGTAATATATCGCTTAAAAAATATTATTAGACAAAAATAAAAGGAATATATTTATTTACATATTTATTTAGCCCAACGGTTTACACCAATAACAAGAGAATATAAAAATACAAATACATATCTAGTCAATAAACATTAATCTTAAACAATGTAAATCAGAAACAAAATACATTCTACATATGTATACTCACACAAAAAAAATCTGTTGTGGCCATCACAATACCTCTCGCGCCCTTTTCATTGTGGTATATACAAATATTGTATTTAACATTTCTTGTACACAAAAAATTCTAATTACACCTAATCTTTATATTTACGTATTTTCTATAATTTTAAATTCATTCTATGCGCAAGTTTTCTCCATTTCTTCTAAATGTTTGACATTTTTCCATTTCATTAACGGGATTGGCGATATTTCTGAAGGGTTGATGTAATAGACCTATAATTTTAAATATATAATTAATAATACAATAAAAAATATTAAATATCGTTCCCAGAAAAAGCCTTCAGTACAATCTCTGAATTTTTGACACTGACATTAGTGACATTTATCTGTCAATTATAGACATTTTAATTTCTTAAGTAGTTACCATGGAGATGTTTGGGCTGTGAGCAGGCTGTGAGATGTACTACAACAGATTATTTTATAGATTATATATCTACTTCTTTAAATATATAGAAGCTATAATAAAAAAATTAAATTTTAATATTTGTAGTAACATAAATTTTCAAAAAACAATATTTAGAAGATTTTTGTTACAATACTACTACTTCCGGTTGTCCAATTGTTACCAGAATCTATTCAAATCTTCCCATTACTGTTAGATTGAGGAATCCGTAGTTACACAGGTCTTTAGTTTTATAGAATTTGAGAAATCGTACCTCCAACCTAACGCACATACACACCACACACATACATACATACACACACACGCACACACACACACACACACACACACACACACACACACACACACACACACACACATACACACAGTCAGACATCATCGTAAAAATGTTATTATCGGATTGTAGGAACCTTAAAACGTGCTGATTCAATAAAATCTGGATACGTGATTTTTAGCATGAATCCAATACCTCTCTTAGCGAGGGATAAAAATGTCACTGTTTTATATTTATTATAAAATGCATTGATATTTATTTCCATACTCAACTTATAATGATATTTTCAACCGCCTATAGTAAATTTAATGGATCTATGACTATAATCGACTTGGCCAGTGTTTTTGTTTCAAATGGATAAACACCATAAACAAAGAAAATATTTAAATAATTCGCGACACGCCTGTAAATATATTACGGTGCCCGGATGCCCCAGTAAATAAGACAAATCTGTTCCATTTCTTACGAAACTAATCTTTATAAAACGGTCCCAAGATTTTAATATTATTGTGCAATAATATTGATGCAGCTGCTGCAATACCTATACAGTTATATAAAATAATTTCTGCAATAATTCAGTTAATTCTTTGTTATCCCAGTCATTTTATAAATTCTTACTTTTTCTGTTTCTTAATTTCCAACATTAAAACTTGTACATAAATACTTAAATATCAGCATATTGTTCAATAATCTGCAATTCGAGTAATAATACTGATATTTATGTTCAATATACCCTCCCTCTAGATCAGGGGTGCTCAACCAATCGATCGCCACGACGTTTACAGCGAAATTATTATCAACAACGAGCATCGTTTAAAAATAGAATGTCCTAACTTAGGTCGAAACAATATGAATTTTTGAAAAACAAGCGTGTTATATCCATCATTATTACACACGAATATAGCTTGCAAAGGAGAGAGATAAATGTATGCCAATTTGTTAATTCGTTCATGATACAGATGACCTTAATCGGACATCTTTAAAAAAAAAATACTGTATATATTATTAATTTTTATTTTTGTAATAAATTATATTACGAAGGATTTTTTTTCTACATTCATTATATAAAAGTAGGCATTTGCGCTTACTTTTGTCAACGCAAAATGATAATGTCATTTTGCTGCTTATCCGCAATAAAACAGGAAAAACTCTCTTTCCGAATTTTTAACTATAAATCAAACATTTAGTGAACGCTGCGATAACAACCAATGACAGCAAATACACAATTTTGTATTTTTTTATGTTCTGTATACACTTGCTGGTTTCTGTGCTGTAACATTTTTATAATAATAAAATAAGTAGTATCTAATGGACCCTGATAAAAACTAAGTAAATGACACTACTGAATTTGTTAGAATGGACGGAGCAAAAATCTTAATTTATACAATTCGTAAATAACCTTGATTGGACATCTTTCAAAATTTTTACTGTATTTCCAATTTTAGCACAGAGTGAAAATGTTCAAATATTTACTTTATTCCAATTTTTAAATGCTGGAAATCTTTTTTCAATTGCTATATTTAAAAGGCATAAAAGTTATTTAAATAAAATATTATTTTTAAAATCAAACATTTCATGAATGCATATATACCTTGTCATCGGAATTACTCTTATGTGAAAAGTTTTAAATTTATTAGATGTAGTTAATTAATTTTATTTATTTATTATTTATTTATTTACTTATTTATTTATTTGCTTGTTTGTTTGTTTATTTATTTATTTACGACGTATGTGTGCAAAGTTTCAAGTCGATCAGATATGTGGATTGGACCATAATTGGATTACAGGATTTGAATCCTAACAAACAAATGTAGTTAAATAAAAGCTTGTTAAAATATAAAATAATTACCGAAAGCTACATCAAATTGGCGTAGTTATCATTTGATAAAAACTTTGGTATATTTCATTCATTTATTTATTGTTTTCATTTTTGCCGATTTTACTACGAAAAAAGTATTTCATATTTTTTGCCATCATCCATTCATTGTTTAACACAATTGTAATTCCTCTTTGTAAATATTGACTCATCTCAATTAAAAACGCACCAACAAAATACCTCACATAACATCGCAATACCTGTGACAGATTTTTATCTGCTGTAGTCTAAACAGCGAAGCATCTGTGCAATTAATTTGGCTTAAACACTTTGGTAATCCGGGTAACAAAAACAAAAGACGGCATTTACAATAACAAGTAGAGGTTATGAAACATAATAGACTTGCAGGTCGCAGTCGACTGGGACCTGTAAACACCTCCACTTGCATAGAATGCACCTAAGTCCTCCAACACTTCATTATCAAGCATTACAGATATTTTAATGGGGCCAGAATAACGTTTGCTATTGTTCTTACTGAAGGAAAATTAGTGAAAATCTTGTTAAATAAATGAAAGACTCAAACAATATAACCTTGCTCTAATTTAATAGTGAATGATTTTGAAAAAATAAGATGAATTATAAACTCTATAAAATTTTAAAGAAGCATTCTAAAACTTCTATTCAACCGAAAAAGTTCAAATTTTAACTATTTATTTCATATAACAAAATCGAAAGATTTTTTGATATAGCAAATATAATTTTTATGTATAAACAGTTTGACATATTTTTACTAATTACAAAGTTTACATTTCATGGAATATTATAATACGTATAATTGAACTTTTTTTTATATTTTGCGTTCATAATGAAGTCATTACGAAACCCAAGAAATATAACTTGTAGTAATTATTAGTTGTTATTTATTTTTAAAAAAGAAGAAAAAACATACTAGTATCGACGTAAAAGTGGAGACTAGAAAAATATTTTCAATTTTCAAATAGGATAAAAAGTGTTTTTCATGGTATTCTCTTCAAAAAAAATCTGGTGTGGACACCACACGACTTCCTTGTACGATTATTAAACTATACATATTTTTTTTAATAAATAAATTACAAAATTTAATTTTAACTTCAAAACAGTAAGATATATAGCGACCATAAAGGGAGTTTTTAAAGAGAGTTTTGATTACAACAAAAAAATATTTGATTACATCAATGAATATAACTAATTTCACAATAAAAATATAATATTTGTTATTGTACGAATCATAAAATTGTACGTATTTAACGTAATTTGACATGAACATTTTTTTTATTTTTTTGTCCTAATCCATAGCAAGCTTTATTACAATTTTTTTTTTTAAATTTACATATCTCGTTTATTTAAAGGGCTAATTTAATAATACTTGATGTGCTAGACGCAGAAATTAATTCTCTAAAACTTTTATTTGAAGCATTTATTTCTAAAATCAAAATAAAATCATTTTATTCAAGAACTGTTAACAACTTCAAGTAAAGTACCACTTCCGGTTAGCCTATTTTAACCAAAATCTATTATGTTATTTCGATTGACATAAAAGTCTTGTATACCAAATTTGAAAAGTTTTGGATTATATTTTAAAAGAGTTTTTCATTAAAATCTATTATAGGCTTCATGTAAAGTACCACTTCTGGAAATTGTGTAATAACCATAAAGGGAGGTGCACAACTAGATGTTATAGGAGTCCTAAATACAAAATTTCAACTTTCTACGGCTTACCGTTTTTGAGTTATGCGAGATACGTACGTACGTACGTACAGACGTCACGACGAAATTAGTCAAAATGGTTTCAGGGATGATCAAAATGGATATTTCCGCTGAAATCTGAAAACCTAAATTTTTCGCGATTACAATACTTCCTTTACTTACGTACAAGGAAGTAAAAAGCTTTGAGAGCCTGTGAAAATGCCTGCTCAACGCCCTCAACGATACAGACATATCGTCCATTACCAAAATCTGCGAAAATAAGAAAATTGGCAAATGGATACCGTGATTATATATTATTATTGTTATTTATTATTAAATATTATTTTGTTGCAGAGATAATCTTCTCTTCGAAGAAATAAACATGGAAATACATAAATGAAAGTTTCAAACTTCATTTGAGAGTTAAACTCAGGAACTCTGATTTGTTTGTTCAGGTTGTAGAGTATTGAATTAGCAATCCAGAGGTCTCGGTAATGGACTAAATCTAGACAGTGAGTTGGGGGAAGGTGATTTTAAAATTTTGTCAAGGAAAAGGATTATGTAATATGAATACTTTCGTCAACATTTATTGACACTAGAAATAAAGAACGCACAGATATACATATTGTAATTAACAACAATATTTTAATTTTTAATAAATACATGCTTTGATATTATATCATAACATAAAACTCATTCTCGTAACGTAAAAGATCTTTGAAAATATCATAAGAAAAATAATTTGATGGGGCCAGCACATTACCTTCCTTCAATTCAGTGTATTTTGTACAAATTCTATATATAAATTTTCTTGCAAAAGATTCTATATTTCCAGTATTCGTTAGGAGTCACTATTCTTGATTTTCTTCTTACTCATATCTATTTTGCTTGTCATCCTCCTTCTATTCGTTTTCTCTCAAATCTTCCGCAATACAGTCCTTCCATCTTCTCTTTGGTCTTCCTCTGATTCTTCTACCTTCTACTACTAAGCTGTTAGTTCTTCTTCCAATATATTATTCATCTTTCCTCGTCACATGTCCAAATCAATGTAATCGTCTTTCTTGTACCTTTCTTTAAACTTCTATCACTCGAGCCATTTCCCTTATCTTCTCATTCCTGATTCTATCTTTCCGTCTCTTCCCCAACCTCCCCATTTCTCTGCACATTCATTTTCTTTTCGTTGACACTGACATCTGTCAATTAGAACTTTCTTAATATAGTAGCTGATTCCATGGTTATAGCATAGCTGATATTTAACTGCGTTTTTAAAGAAGAACTGTTAAGAACTGCAAATAAGGGTACTTCCGGTTTGCTAATTATAACCAAAATCTAATAAACCATTCATGTGGGTTTAACGAAGAAAAATACGAAAACACTCACATACATACATACACACACACACACACACACACACACACACACACACACACACACACACACACACACACACAGACACACACAGACACACAGACATTATCGTAAAAATCTGTTGTGGCCAGCACAATACCTCTCGCCACTTCCTTTTTTTGGTTACATAAGTATAGGGCGCGAACGGTAATGTTACATTTTTGGGCTTGACAAGCAAATGTGTGGGCCCGTTTCAGAATGATAATTAGTAATTATGTACATAGATGTCAAATGTTAGAATTTTTCATTAAAAATTTCAAGATTTTCTAAATTTACGTAGTTAATTTATCACCAGGAGTTTAAAGTTTACTTGTATGCCTTAGATATTTAACATTTAATTCTGCTCCACATGGAATTGGAAAATCACTAAATTTAGAATGAGAAATTATGATATTTGACATCTATATACATAATTACTAGCTATCATTCTGACATGGGCCCCCATATCTGCTTGTCAAGGCCAACAAAATCATATGACTGCTCGCTCCCTATTGTATTTAACATTTCTTGTATACCTACACTCTACACCAAAAATTCTACTTACGCATATATCTATTCCATATATATTTAGATTGTTTAATTTTAAATTCATTTTGTCCTCTTCTAATTTTTCGAAATGTTTCCAATTCTATTAATACATTAAGAAATAATATAATGTATGTACTTCCCAGAAAAAGTCTTCAGTAATGTCTTCGGATTTCTGACACTGACATTATCTGTCAGTTACAAACAAATTAAATTTTCAACTATTTTCCATGGCCATTCTTTCGGCTGTAAAATTTATTATAACAGATTATTTTACATACTATATTTCTTCTATCTCTAAATCTATAGAATATATTGTAAAATATTTAAATGTATCAGAAAGAGAATTTATTTTTCTTTAATATTATCAAGAAAAAATTTCAAAAAATATTATTTAAAAGATTTTTTTTCAAGAATCTTCTACTTCCGGTTGTCCAATTGTTACCAAAACCTTTTCAGATCTTCCCATGAATGTCCGATTGGGAAATACGTAGTTAAAAAAATTTAAAGTCTTATAGTTTTTGAGTAACCGTCCTTCCAACATCCCACACACACACACACATACACACACACATCCACACACACACACACAGACATCATCGTAAAAATGATAAAAACGGATTGTAGGGACCTTAAAACGTGCTTATTCAATAAAATCTGGATATGCGATTTTTAGCATGAATGCAATACCTCTCTTAGCGAGAGGTAAAAATGTTAAAATCGGATTCTAGAGACCTTGAAACGTGGTCATTTACCAAAATCTCGATATGCGAATTTTAGCACGATCCCTATACCTACCTCCCTTACCAAGGGTAGCGGGAGATAATCCATTCCATCCGGACTTAAAATTTAACTAACATTTCCGCACATATCCGGAACTTTTCAAACAAATGACCACCCGTTTTTACCTCTCGCTAAGAGAGGTATTGGATTCATGCTAAAAATCGCATATCCAGATTTTATTGAATAAGCACGTTTTAAGGTCTCTACAATCCGATTTTAACATTTTTACGATGATGTCTGTGTGTGTGTGTGTGTGTGTGTGTGTGTGGATGTGTGTGTGTGGGATGTTGGAAGGACGGTTACTCAAAAACTATAAGACTTAAAATTTGTTTAACAACGTATTTCCCAATCGGACATTCATGGGAAGATCTGAAAAGGTTTTGGTAACAATTGGACAACCGGAAGTAGAAGATTCTTGAAAAAAAATCTTCTAAATATTATTTTTTGAAAATTTTTCTTGATAATATTAAAGAAAAATAAATTCTCTTTCTGATACATTTAAATATTTTTATACATATTTTATAGATTTAGAGATAAAAGGAATATAATATATAAAATAATGTTGTAATTAATTTTACAACCGAAAGGATGCCATGAAAAATAGTTGCAAATTTAAATTATTTGTAACTGACAGATAAATGTCAGTGTCAGAAAGAATGAAAGAAAAATGTACTTGGAGAATCCCTTAGTTCTTGATCTGTGACTATTATGGAGATGACAAGTCTAGGTTGAAGGACTTAAATTTGTTTCAAACATTATGGGACAATGTACACCAGTACTATAGACTAGAGTAACTTTGAATTGCGAAAAAGCTATCAAATTCTTCTCAAGTAAGTTGTAAATATTGACAAAATTACACATCGATATAAGAATAATCGGAGTGCAATCTATCCGTCACTTTATTAAAGGGAATTAGTGTTATTTAGATATAACATGTATGAAAAAATAAAATGTAAAAGAAGATATGTAAGAATAGATGCACAATCCAGATATATACATTTTAGACCGCCCAAAATTAATGTTTTTACTAGAAGAATATGAAGAGAAAGTAAACAACGTTGTTCGAATTGAAAATTGCAGTTACCAGCCTAATATTTATATATGGTAAACTCTACTTTGTAATTTATTGTAACATAATTTATGGTAAAATATCTTCATGTTGAGACATGCTATTATTGAATAATAAAGAAGTTTATACGTCATAGATTTATATGAATATATTATTTGTATTTATAAAAATATTCTTTGCTTTATGCATACAGCCAAGTAAAATATACGGCGAGAGGTTATGTGCTGGCCACATCAGATTTTTTTTTTACTAATTTCAAATAGCGAAACCATTTGCTAAGAATTTATACGAAATATACTCGTTTGAATACAAATTTGGAATTAGGTTGTTTACAGTCTACTACTCTATTTATTTCATCACAGTGCACCGTTTACATTTTATGTCACTTATTGTGTACTGTAATTATGCCACACCTAATTTCAGATGTTACCTTGTAAAGTATGCAAGATTTTATATCAAACCTATTATTTATTTTACTTGGTCGGGAGTAGAATTTACGTTATACAAAAGACAGGAAACCTTATATAATTTCAATTTCTTTTCATGCATATGTTGTATACAATTTCGCGGGACAGATTGCCAACAAGTTTCGAAATATTATGTCACATATATTTTTCTTTTCAAACTGGAAATATCTAAAAGAAAATAAAATTCTCGACGAAAAGACTGCACAAGTCAAGCAGCAGTCTATTTGCTACAGAATTCAATCCAAGATAGAATATTTTAATCGAATTTTTAATCAAATAGTGCATTATAAAAACAACGACCACACAGTGCTAAAAAAATATAAAATCTTTGTGCCATTTAAAATTCGAAATATTTGACATCGGTCGGGATCGAACCCAGTATTTAAATTTAATTTAATTTTAAGTATTTACTTGAATAAAATTTAAACTCAACGGGATGTATTGTGTTGGCCACATCAGATTTTTACTTCCTTGTACGTAAGTAAAGGAAGTATTGTAATCGCGAAAAATTTCGGTTTTCAGATTTCAGCGGAAATATCCATTTTGATCATCCCTGAATCCATTTTGACTAATTTCGTCATGACGTCCGTACGTACGTACGTATCTCGCATAACTCAAAAACGATAGGCCGTAGAAAGTTGAAATTTGTTAAAAGTTGTTAACAGTTTTTCTTGAATAAAATGATTTTATTTTGATTTTAGAAATAAATGCTTCAAATAAAAGTTTTAGAGAATTAATTTATGCGTCTAGCACATCAAGTATTATTAAATTAGCCCTTTGTATAAGCGAGATATGTAAATTTAAAAATTATATACTTTTTTGTTTTTGTAATAAAGCTTGCTATGGATTAGGACAAAAAAAATGTTCATGTCAAATACGTGCAATTTTATGATTCGTACAATAACAAATATTATATTTTTATTGTGAAATTAGTCATATTCATTGTTGTAATCAAATATATCTTTGTTGTAATCAAAACTCTCTTTAAAAACTCCTTTTATGGTCGCTATATATCTTACTGTTTTGAAGTTAAAATTAATATTTTGTAATTTATTTATTAAAAAAATATGTATAGTTTAATAATCGTACAAAGTCGTATGGTGTTCCACATCAGATTTTTTAATTTGGAAAACAAAGAATTTGCACTAAATTTTGTGTTAAAAATGGATTAAATAATAAATGGATAAAGCTTTTCGGTGAGTTTGATACGATAAAACAAGTATTTATGAATGGTACAAACGTTTCGAAAAAGGTCGTGTGAACGTCGAAGACCGATGAAAACGTGGAAAAAAATAAGAAAATTGTTCTTGATAATAATTACTGATTTAGGAGAATTACCTAGAAATTTTACGCGGTTTGTGAGAGGTAAACAATTCGTGGAAATTGCATCACCCTATACTACACTATTTGTTCGTGAATATTTATCAGAAAACAACAAACAAGACCATAATGACGCTTCAGTTACCGTATTCGCTAGACATGATCCCTGCGACTTTTTCCTAAACAATAGAGAAGGGGTATTCTAAGTAAAATTTAAGGTAAAAAATGTTATAACGTTGTGGATTATGCTAAAAAATGTAAAAAAATCTGATGTAACCAGCACATTACTTTTCGTCAGTTCTATGTATTTTGTACAAATTACATACAGAAAGTTCTTGCAAAAGATATATTTCCAGTAAAATTAAACACAAACATACTACGAGCCCAAACTTATATTAGTTCGACCGGTTAACATTTTCAACAAACTAATTATAAAACGCAAATGGGGAGAAATTTCTCCAAATTTCTTTCGACTAGTTACTTCCTTGTACGTAAGTAAAGGAAGTATTGTAATCGCGAAAAAATTCGGTTTTCAGATTTCAGCGGAAATGTCCATTTTGATCATCCCTGAATCCATTTTGACTAATTTCGTCGTGACGTCTGTACGTACATATCTCGCATAACTCAAAAACGGTAAGCCGTAGAAAGTTGAAATTTTGTATTTAGGACTCCTATAACATCTAGTTGTGCACCTCCCTTTCTGGTCATTACACTATTACACAATTTCCAGAAGTGGCACTTTACATGAAGCCTATAATAGATTTTAATGAAAAACTGTTTTAAAATATAATCCAAAACTCAAATTTGGTATACAAGACTTTTATGTCAATCGAAATAACATAATAATTTATAATAATAGATTTTGGTTAAAATAGGCTAACCGGAAGTGGTACATTACTGGAAGTTGTTAACAGTTTTGCTTGAATAAAATGATTTTATTTTGATTTTAGAAATAAATGCTTCAAATAAAAGTTTTAGAGAATTAATTTATGCGTCTACCACATCAAGTATTATTAAATTAGCCCTTTGTATAAGCGAGATATGTAAATTTAAAAATTATATACTTTTTTGTTTTTGTAATAAAGCTTGCTAGATTAGGCCAAAAACATAAAAAATGTTCATGTCAAATTACGTTAAATACGTGCAATTTTATGATTCGTACAATAACATATATTATATTTTTATTGTGAAATTAGTCATATTCATTGTTGTAATCAAATATGTCTTTGTTGTAATCAAAACTCTCTTTAAAAAGAACCGGGTTAGATTATGGTCGCTATATATCTTACTGTTTTGAAGTTTAAAATTAATATTTTGTAATTTATTTATTAAAAAAATATGTATAGTTTAATAATCGTACAAGGAAGTCGTGTGGTGACCACATCAGATTTTTTAAAATATAGAATTTAAACTTACGAAAACTAAATAAGTTCAAATATTCCACCATTTAATACTGGTTACATCGCCTTTATTAGTAATACCACCTTTAATTCTATTAGGCATTGTATCCCTAAGTCCTGCATATTTTCCGGTGAATAATGTCCTATATGTCTATATATATATAATTTTTGTTAATGTAAAAAAATATTTATTTCAATTAATAAATAATAGGTATTACAAATAATACCTAATAAAAATATATTAACCTAACTTGACAGGTAAAACGTTAAACACTTGTTAATTTATCTGTTTCAATTCCATGGCTATCGCATTTTTGATTTTCGACATTTTCATATCTAATTTCTGCTGTTACAAAGCATGTAAATTAATTTTGCTTATTGATTCCAATGCATAATTTTAAGTTCTATTTTTATATGAAGCATTTTTACCTAAAATAATTAGGGAAGCAGGAAATTACGAAAGTATGATTTTATATGTTAAAGTCCTATGTTCCGGTGACGTGGTCAACAACCTATATACATAACTGTATCATCAACAAAAATCGGTTTTTCCGTCATTGACAAATTATTAGCTATCTTGTTTGTGATACTTTAATTACATTTTGTGTGTAAGTTTTCTATTTCCGTATATTTCTAAATGTTAGCCGTGTTCCTTCGGACTGTGATTCGCAATCTAAATCATCAAAGTGATCATGATTAAGAAGAAGTATGTTTTTTCGTTTCGTATTCGTTATCCCCACTTTCTCATTTTGTGATCACTAGACAACCTTCCCCTTTCCCTTCCGAATCATCCTTTATCAGTGATCACACGGATTCATTTCAGAGCAAATTTAAAAATGGCTGACGACAATAGGTTTTCGAGTATAAAAATTTATGAATGTGGGGTTTGTTGCATCAAAGGAAATATGATTTTCCTACAAAAGCATGTAATTATCCACTATACTTTTGAAAACAAAGAAAATATGTTATATAAAACATTTGTTTTAAGTAAACATATTTCATATATCACCAAGAATATATTTTTATTTCCATATCATCCATTTTTAATGTGCTGACTATAACACTTCACAGTAGATTAGTTATAAAATGAAATAACTTAGTTTGCATTGGTCTGCATATAACATTTGATGCTAGATAGTGTTTATATTATTCAAGTTGTTTTCTTTATATAATTTTTAAATCATGATTCAAAAGGATCACGATTAAACTAATCAGAATTGACAAAATCACAATCACAGCCCGAAGGAACACGGCTGTTATCAGCTCCTCCAACGTCGTCACACCCGGGAAAATTCAAATTTTCAAATAATATTTAAAAATGCATATATCGCTCAAATTTAAAATACTAAAAAATTATTAAAATACACATTACCTAATATTTATATTTTCTAACACTTATTTTAAATGTTACAGAATTTAGTATTAATTGAAAAGACTAATATTAAAAACGGAGTATAAACGAAACAATAAAATCAAAGAATAGAAATAATTAAAATATATGTAGATTCATTAATTTTCAAAATTGCAAATATGTTTGATATGATTCATAAAAATATTTCATTCTATGTTTATTTGTTTACTTAACTATTTTTTTTTTGCTTGTACAAAATTAAAAAAATTATCTACATACGAATGTAAATTAATAAAATCAGGTATTTATTTACTATAACTTTCCTTTCAAAGAAATCATTTTCTTGTTCTCAAACCTTTATAGGAACTGTAAAACTCTCAACAGACCAAACGTGCTAAGTAAGCAAACAAACATACACGCTCGTATAAAACATGGTATTGAATTCCTCAAATCACATATTTAATTTTAACTGTAAAACGCAAACACTGAGATTTTGTAGAATTTATCGTCTAGTTACGAACATTTCCTTACCTTTCGCCTTTAATTTCCTACGCCCCATAAAAGCAGTACATGCAAGGGAGACAATTTTTTGGAAAGAGTATCTTACGAAGCATAAAAATTGAGATATATCTCCGTTCCATTCTATGCAGGCTGCAAGTTTATCACAGCGAGAAGGATCGATATCCTATATTGGTTCGGAATGTTGGCTAACGGTTCCCTTGCTCCCCCGCGTTGCTATACAACTCACCCCGCTATGCCGGGGTAATCATATGTCATCCATCATGCAAATTATTCAAGAATGTTCTTATGTCAATGTCGCTACATGCAACTTATTGCTTTCCAGATAGATTATTTAATAACCTGAGGAATTGATGACTTAAATGGATCGCAGTGGCTCCGCTGCGCCTCTGATGCCAATGTCAATATGTGTTTGCTTTTTTTTGGAAGGGATTTAAACTAATTGACGTTTATAACGAGGCAAAAAGATATTTTCTTTTCAAATTGGGAAACTTATTTCATAATATACGTTGTATGTTAACCGCAGAATATCTAACATCCTAAATTCATTTTATACAGGCGTCAGATAATATTTGCATACCTACATTAGTATTCGTAGTTTTCTATTATTATTTATTCTTAGGTATATAGTTGTTCAATTTTTAAATAAAATCAAGAACTAAGTAGTTTTTATTAAATAATTAATTAAGACGAAAACTACATACAACTTAATAAACTCATTTGGTATTTGCAATACAAAACTAGAAAAATGTAATTATATTACTGTCAGTACAGAAACTTTTAGTCAAATAAAAAAACAAATTTGCATTACAATTAAATTTCTTTTTACCTTTCGTAAGGTAAAGAAATCATGCTAAAAATCGCATATCGAGCTTTCAACGAATAAAAACTTTTTTAAGGTTTCTTGTATCCGATCTTTTTACGATAATGTTTATGTGTGTGTGTATGCATGGGGTTTTGGTAAGGACGATTTCTCAAATAATATAAAACTACAATCCATATGGAACTGTGTATTCTTCATTTTAACATTAATGGGAAGAGCTGTTAGATTTTGGTAACAATTAGACAATCGGAAGTAGTAGTTTACTTGAAGCTGTAAACAGTTTTTATTTAAAAAATACTTCTTTAAATAAATACTAAATATTATTTTTTAACAATTTATGTTATTTCAAATATTAAATAAAATTATGGGGACTCCTAAAGATGGCGGAAGATAAAAATCTGATGTGGCCAACACAATACCTCCCGCCATTTAATTGTTATTAATTTAAATACATATACCTATGAGGTTCGTGGCCGCGTGCCTGAGTGTCTGGTCGCGAATCTGGGAATCTGATTTCGATCCCGACCGACGCCAAATATTTCGAATTTTAATGGCACAAAATTGACCCCTGTGGTGCACTCTCCACGCCAGCAATAAGTGCCCCTTGGTAAACGCCCGGACGGTATAAATATGTCATCATCATTACCGAAATCTGTGCACAAAGCGTGTTGGCACCCTCAGCAATATGGGTAATATGCCGTGATGATATATTTATTTATTTAAAGAAAATTAAATTCCCTGTCTATTAAATTCTTTGTTATATACATATATTCGTATTCTTATTCAATAGATTTAGAAATAAAAAATATAAATCATCTTTTGTAATATATCACATAGCTCAAACCACTCTAGTAAACAAATTGAGAAATTCAAATGTTTGTATATGACAGATAAATATGTCTCTAATGTCAGTATAATACGGTCAGAATAAATAGTTATTTGTGTAACAAATGCGGGAAATTAGTAATTCTGAAAACTGAAATTAATGCAAGTTCGGTATTATTTAAATAGTCTCTTTACTATAAATTCTGCAGGAAGTCCTACTATTTATTAACTTTATCATAATAGGTTTTCGTTATTTAGTTTCAAAACTGTTCACAATATTATAAAAGTAGTTTTTATTCGTTAAAAACAAAAATAGTTTACAGTTTAGTTTACAACACATCTAAAATAAAAATCTCGTTTTATTGTTAATACAGTATAACTCTGAACATTAAAAAATTCAAATGCAGTAAGAGTTGTAAATTTTTTATAAAGTTTAATCGCAATGACATCATAAGGTTTATCCTGTACTTTCGGTCAAAATCAGAAATATTTGGAAGAAAAGAAGACACACTAGGAAGACAGAACTAGCCATGAGATTGCCTTTTATTGTATTTATATTTCTGTAGCCATACGTAAATAAATAATAATAGCACAATTTGAACTCTAGCTCCTAGTCGGAGCAAAGTGCAAGAGTCTGTATGGAGATTGAGTCTTTGTGCTAGGTGTAAAAAGTCTTATCTGGAATGACAAGCGAACGAGTTGTGTGGGGCGCATGCGCGCAACCGGCCGGGAATTCGGGATTTCCTGCGAGGAAGCGATTTGCAAGCCAAAGCTCTCTTTGTTTACGTAGGATTTAACAATTGCATACATCTTCAAAGCGAGAGAGTATTGTGTTATACAACGACTGCCGGGATGCCGTCTAAACGCAGAAGTGTGTTCTGTGTTGCTTGATGCTGCTATATCTTGTGCTCGGAGATGTCTTTGTGAGGATTTTATTAACTTATGGATTGTTTTTTTTTTTCGTTTCTCATACACAGAATTAAACCAACCACATTTGCTACTGGAAAAATAGAAAACTGCAATTTCAAACACATCAAAGGTTTAATGAACTGGTATACATACATTATGTCTTCCCTTTACTGATATACAAAATATAGGACAAGAAAGCATTTGTCCTAGTTACATTTTTTACATTCATACGTTTGTACGAGGTTGGATAAAAAATAACGAGAACTTTTGGATATCGACCGTTATTCGTTTCCGATATTTTTACATTCTGTCACCTTTAGATAAGGAATGTATTGTCTTTGGTCAAAAAATTCGGTGGTGTGTTTTGGGATCCCTGCAAAAGGAATTTACTATTTTTACGATTATGTCTGTATGTGTGTGTGCGTGTGTGTGTACGTGTGTGTGTGTGCCTATAAATGACTATAATTTCGACCGCGATAACTCCAAAACTAAAAAAATTTATAATAGGCAAACAACTCCTGGATTTTGCACTACGAAATTACCGTAGCCACCTTATTTACCAAACATGCTTCCCTGTGACTTTATCCTCTCTTCGAAGATGCAGAGGACATTTAAAGGACAACTTTTGCGACCAAAGAGGACGAAACTGGCATAAGTGGATTATATCTAGGGGAATTATTCGAAAGGAACAGTAGTAATATTGATAAACAATATTAGTTTTTGTATCAAAACTGGTATACGAATATATATATATATATATATATATATATATATATATATATATATATATATATATATATATATATATATATATAGTCGAGTAATTCACAGGTCACAGTCAGAATGTTGGGAAAGTTGTATGTCATGCTTTCGGAATTATTTTATTCCTTCTTCAGGACAGCTACAATTTAGTAACAAATTCGTATTAAAATTTTGAAAAAATACAGGAAATGAAATAGTGATTAATTTATATACAGAATGTTAAAAAAGGGTAAGAATTTTCGGGTATGCAGTACTGATCAAAATGAATAAAAAAAAATCTGATGTGATCAACACAATACCTCCCGCCATTTACCCATGTGGTCTCGTTGCCGCGTGCCTGATGTCTGGTCGCGAATCTGGGGAATCCGATTCGATCCCGATCAACGCCAAATAATTCGAATTTTAAATGGCATAAAATTAGCCCTTGTGGTAAACGCCCGCACAATACAAATATGTCATCATCATTACTGAAATGTGTGTACAAATCAGATTAGCACACCCAACAATGGATAATACGCCGTGATAATATATTTATTTCTTTATTTATTTAAATACATACGTGCATATTTACTAATGCTAGAAATTATGTATATTAAGTTCCTTTCCATAAAATTATTGTTCTATTTACAATTTTCCTTTTAAAACGTTACTATTATTAATTTGAAATGAGTGACACTCATCTGTCAGTTACAAACATTTGAGCTGAACTATTTAAACATGGCGATGTATTTAAAGCATAAGCTCAGAGATATAATTTTTATATTACTTTATAAATTTATCCATAAAATATATAGAAAAATTATTAAAGCAAACTGTAGAAAATAGAATAATCTTTCATTTTTATAATGACAAAATACGAAAAAAAAAATATTTAAAGGTAATACAACCTTTTTTAGTTTAGATTGTGTTATATTTATTAAATTAACGATGTTTCGGCAATATGCACTATTGCCTTCTTCAGGAATGAACATGAATAACAAATCAACAAATACAAATAAATAAATAACAAAACATTAGCAACAGGTAACTAAGGTGACAATTACAACATATTTAAAATAGGAAGCCATGCACGACTAAGATCTAGACCGTCACAATGATTGAGATTAATACTCTTGGTTTTGTAAATCTCAATGGCTTCTCTAATTAACCTGTTATTTAGGTGTTTAGGTCTCGCCAGTATTTTTGTATCTTCCTATTTTAAATATGTTGTAATTGTCACCTTAGTTACCTGTTGCTAATGTTTTGTTATTTATTTATTTGTATTTGTTGATTTGTTATTCATGTTCATTCCTGAAGAGGGCAATAGTGTATATTGCCGAAACGTCGTTAATTTAATAAATATAACAGAATCTAAACTAAAAAAGGTTGTATTATTCTTAATAAAATATGAGTTCTGAAAGATTTTTTAATAATATTTAAAGGTATTTTTTGAAGAAAAACTATCTTGAGCTTCGAGTAAACTGCCATTTTCGGTTATCCGATCGCCACCAAAATCTAATGGCTTCTTTCCATATTAGAATAAGGTAAAAATACATGGTTTCAAAACTTTCTGAATGATAGTATTTGAGTTAGAGCGTAAAGATGATCCACACACACACACACAAACACACACACATATACATACATACATACATACATACATACATACATACATACATACATACATACATACATACATACATACATACACACAGACATCATCGTGAAAATATTAAAATTGGATTGTAGGGACCTTAAAACGTGGTCATTTACCAAAATCTCGGTATGCGATTTTTAGCACGATCCCTATACCTCCCAGGAATGTATTTGTTGTTTGTCTGATATATTCTTTTACTGTGTTGAGTCCTATTTCGCGGTGCAATTGCGTGTATTCCTAATAAACCATGGGGCATTTACGCCAATACGTAGAACTTTATTTTGTAATGTTTGTAATTTATTTATTAGGAATTTGGCTGCAGTGCCCAAGACTGGGCATGCATATGCCATTATTGGTCTTATTATGGATGTGTATATTAGTTTCACGTATTCAGGTTTTAGTTTTGTTTTTCTTTAATATATTTATATTCTGATTATTATTATTTTGGCAGATTAGTGCTCTCCCTTACCAAGGGTAGCGGGAGGTAAAAAGCTTAATCATAGGCAACTGTTTCTGAGAAAAACTAAAAATCGAAAACAAACTGACAAAGATAATGATCGAACAAAATTTTGTCAGTAAATAGACTATAAAAAAACAATAAAATTTTATAAGAAACATTTTTCTCAATTTCTTTTAGTTACGAAGCTATTTGAAAATTAAATATTGGCCAATATCACTACAAACCACAACATTTAACATACTACAATTGTTTCATAATTTTTTTTTTAAATATAAGCACCTCTAAAATGACCTCTCAAAGAGGTAAGCAAACATTTTGGTTAGCACTATATGCCCTTAAAATATATTACCCTTTACTTTACTTTACTTTACAATTATTTCCAATTTCCAAATAATACAAAATTAGGTCTACAGGTTTGAGAATTTGTGGGGTGACGCCTGGTAAACACCCTCAATGGTATAGATATATAGGTGTTGTCATTATCAAAATCTACGAAAATAAACAGATTGGTTCACCCAAAAATTGATAATAAGTCTTGATGATATATTTCTTTATTTATTTATACAATTAGTAGTAACATTCCCATATGATTTAATTCTATTTTATAACATTCTCAGAGCTATCTTAACCAAAAAGTAATAAATAGATTTTATGACATACATTTCATTATTCATGAAAACTAGATCACTAATTTAATGTCGATATTAACAGTAATGTGTTTCATATTAGTTTCGTCCTAAATCACATAATGTTGTTAATCTTATTAAAATGTATCAGAGATATGTAAGTGGAGATTAGGGTTTTGCTGTGTGTAATGTAAATATATGTATGTGGGGTGGTTTAAGAAAACAGCAGCAGTTGTTGGCGGGACTATTTGCATTCGTTGAATATAATTAGCAACGGGGCGGCCATGCTGCTTGCGCGATGCACTTCTTGCTCGCGCTGAGGAGTTCGCAACAACCCTTGTTATCTTAGGAGAAGAGCGAAGAGCCAGTGCCGTAGGGAATGGAACAAAAACACACGCAAAAATTCACTATCAAACTATATAATAACATTTTTATTGAAATACTAGAGATTCATACTGTTTTCTCACGGCTAAGCTTACAGTCTAAAAATCAAAATAAATAAACATATTCAAATAGGTAATACCAAGAATTAGGTTTACCAGACGTCCTTTTTTCACCAGACATGTCCTCTTTTTTGGGGTAAAGGTTCGAGTCCGAAATCTTTTTTCATTTTCAATAATGCATTTGTTCTATTTTTCTCAAATCCATAATATATTGCCTATATATTAAAATATTATAATATTTGACATATATTAAAAAAAATGTGAATTATTTTTTGCTAATTCTGGTCATAATTCTATCAATGAAAGGGTGTTTTCACTAATGTATACCTCGTGAATACCCAGTGGACAGATAAAAGAAATAGATTAAATATATCAACAGGTAAAAGTTAAAATTATATTAATGATTCAATTTAATTTAAATAATTTTCATGTAAAGGATTTTTATATTTTTCTATTGATAAATAAGACGATTCTAACTTAAAATCTATCAAAATATTTTATTCATCCGCCATTGGACGGATTGGCGTAATTATATACCAAATAAAGTTGTAATTTTTTTGTAGTCAATTGATATTCTTAATCAAAATATGATTTCTATATTTTAATTAATTAATCAGTAAAGTTTTTTTTTTGCTTCCTAAGTAGATCTGTTTTGTACTTGCATCTAAGTATTTATATTTTTATGTCAATATCTTTAGTATTTGCGCTAATAAAATTACGTAAAATTCGACCACGGCCTCTTTTTTGAAAAGAAATAAAATTTCGCCTTCGGCGGTTCGATTATGGTAACCCTACCATGAATGGCTCGACAATTCTTTCCGCACCCGGAACGTAAAGTTATTTAAAAAAATCCTTAACTTTCTACCGGTTCGAACAGCAGTGGCGGCTCGTCAGAGGAGGCAAAGGAGGCTAAGCCTCCTCATAACTTATCAGGATAACAACTTTTTCAAAACATTTTTTTCATGATTACTCTTCTTTCAATTTTCATTAATTTTGTATTAGTAATGTAGATGTAAAATGGTTCTTCTGTATTAATCATGTTATGCCTATTAGAACGCAACCAGTAACACTCCGCTGATTTTCACATATAATATCACACGTGTGTTTCGAATATCTTGAGTGTATCAACACAATATGTTCTGACTATACTCAACACATGAGTGATATTCGTTATGATTATGTAATGACTAAATTTAATGACAAAAATAGCATTTTTTACGTTTGTTGACAAATAGAACATCGTGTTTATTGGTGGTTACTGTGATAACGACATGCTTCTAGATCAGAATCTTACATTTGGGACCCAATACAAATGCGATTATATCATTTGAATCACATAAAAATAATAATAATAATAATATATTACGTGCAAATTGATATTATTATATATGAGTCCGAGCTCAAAATAGTTCGGCCGGCTTACATTTTCAACAAATTGTAAAACCTATACATATGGTGAGAAATTTCTACAAAATTCTTTCGACTAATTTAAATATAGACTTAAAACTTATAAAAACTGTCGGCCAAATCACAGGTGATAATAGTTCGATCGTACGAAAGCATGGAAAGGACATGAAAGAAAAATATTTATAATTGCAAGTTATATCAAGATAAATCTTGCAATTAGGTTAGGTTGGGTAAGCCTAATTGCAAGATACAAGTTGCAATTAAGCCTAATTGCAAGATATAACTTGCAATTATAAATATTTTTCTTTCATGTCCTTCGTACGAACGGTATTTAAAGGGTCATTTTCTAGTCCAGATTTATCTTCTACTGACACCCTTTACTTTTAATATAATGAAAAACAAGTTCATAAAAATCCAGTGCGTACAGTAAAACCTACCTTGCAAGACATAATATGGTACAATTACTCTAACACAGTGGTTCCCAACCTTTTCAATACAACGGAACATTTTTGTGAGCAAAAATTTCAGGCGGAACACTTAAAAGTAAATTTATATATATACATATATATATATATATATATATATATATATATATATATATATATATATATATATATATATATATAAAACCTTCAGGTTGTTTTCTACAAATCATTTTTTCCACAGAATATTTTTTTTATAGAATTCTAATAATTTATCTGTCGTAGTTCAAATATCTTCATTTTTACTCTGTAGGTATACTTGTATTTATTGACGTTTAAATAATTAAAAATATCCGTTACATCAGTTCCACTGAGCACACCACATATTGTTTTTAAAATCTTGTGCGATTAAAGTGTTTTCATTTTGAAAGAAACGAAGCAATATTTTTCTTATTTCTAGTACGTGGGAAAGCATCTTTCCTCAAGAGAATCATCTGACTTCTGTGAAGAAGTAAACTTTCATGTTAGAGTTGTTGACTCTGGTCAAAATAATCTGCAATTACACGGGAAATGTTTTTGCAATGAATGCTTATCTATGCGAGAAGAAATAGTTTAAATAAATCTCAATTTGTTTTTGGGCAAAATCCATAAATCCCGCCTCCTGCCATCAATGGAGGTCCATCAGTACAAATTTCAACACATTTTCATATAAAAAAGTAATTTTGTTGCAGTTCTCACTCGGGTGATTTATATTAATTTTTAATTCACAAAGTGTAGTTACATCAAAATTGCCGAAAAATTTCGCGGAACACTTCCCAAGTGCTTATGGAACACCAGTGTTCCGCGGAACACCGATTGAAAACCACTGCCTAACTGAAGAATGTATAGGATAGGGCAATGTAACTCATTATTAAATGGCGGCATATCTGAATACCATGATATCTATCTATATTTTAAACTAGTCGAAAAAAACTTGTAAATTTTTTTCTTCATTTACTTAAAAAAAAACCCTTTAATTAGAAGTACATATTTTTACTTTTCGCTAAGAGAGGTATTGAATCATGCTAAAAATTATACATCCAGATTTTAGTGAATAAGCACGTTTTAAGGTCCCTAGAATCTTATAATAATATTTTTACGATGATGTCTGTGTGTGTGTGTGTGTGAGAGAGAGAGAGAGAGAGAGAGAGGTTGTTGTATATACAATTTTTCATATTCTATAAGACTAAAGACCTGTGAACTGCGGATTCTTCAATCTAAGAGTAATACGAAGATGTGAATAGATTCTGGTAACAGTTGGACAACCGGAAGTAGTAGTATTTTAACAAAAATCTTCTAAATATTATTTTTTGACTATTTATGTTATTACAAATATTTAAAAAGAATTTTTTCTATCCGACACATTTAAATTTTTTATTATACCTTCTATAGATTTAAAGATATAGATATGTAATCTATAAAATAATCTGTTGTAGTAAATCTCACAGCCTGCTCATAGCCCACATCTCCATGGTAACTACTTGAGAAATTTAAATGTGTGTAATTGACAGATAAATGTCACTAATATCAATGTCAAAAATTCAGAGATAGTACTGAAGGCTTTTCTGGGAACGATATTTAATGTTTCTTATTATATTATTAATTATATATTTAAAATTATAGGTATATTATATGAACCCTTCAGAAATACCGCCAATCCCGTTAATGAATTGGAAAAACCTGGAACATTTAGAAGAAATGGAGAAAACTTGCACATAGAATGAATTTAAAATTATAGAAAATACGTAAATAGAAAGATTAGATTTTTTATATTGTGTATTTTCCATCTATTGAATTTCAAAACAGTGTTACTTAAACCAATTATTTTAATAAATAATACAATCTCATGAGGCCAAATAATTTTATTCAAAAAAACAATATGAAATGTGTCACCAAGGGCGATTAATAAGCGAGATATATTAACGAGTTCACGCGTAGTTACAGTATCTTTCGTATCTTAGAACTTAAGTTTATTCCATTACAAAAAAAAAAAAAAAATAGATTAGTAACATTTAACACTTTGACCCGGTATTTTCATCTCTGTCTGTTACCTATCAGTTAAAAGAAAATCAATATTATAACATAAGTTGTAAAAATCACATGTGTCAATTTCTCGAACCAAAAGATGAAAATATCAAGCCTTAAAGTTTTGACATTAATTGTTTGTGGTACCTAGGTTACTTGTACTAAAATTGATAAGAATTATTTGTGATAATTTTATAAGTTTTAATCGTAGAAATAGACCTTAATTAAAATTTCCTTGATTATTGATGCCTATTTCTCCGATTAAAACTTATACTAAAATTGTTTATTAATATAAAATCAAAAACGTTCATTAATAGGAGTTGTTAATTAACTATTTTCTATACATTAATGAAACCCATTAATAAAAAGATTAATTTGACATGACTGCTGTACTTCTTTGTTAATAAAATGAAACCGGTTTCAAAAATAATACTTGATTTAAAAACTAGTGTCACTGGGTAACTTTTCTACAACCCTTTATAATAATTCTGGTTATTCCAGTTCTGAGACCCTTATAAATAACTCGCTCTTGTTATATGTAATTGTACTATATCTTCAAATCGTTTGATCATTAAAAAAATGTAATAAAATTCTCTTTTTGCCTCCGGCTATGATTCGTAAAACAAAGCTAAGTTAAAACAGACGCACATACTCACTATATAGGTGCAAGTCTCTTATACATGAACACGTACACATATGTAAATATACAGATACTCTAAGCCCTGATTTTTATTCCTTTCTTTAAAAAGATTTTACCGATTGCACCGGAACAAAGATACGAATACACATTACCTGAATTAAACTATTTTTCCTTTTTCTTAAATATCATATGAGAAAGAATACGATATGTGGAATGCTCTAGTTCTTTTATCTGTGCTTTTAGAATAGTAGGAGAGATAGAGTGCTAAAGTGTGACCTAATTTAAATCCTATGTTTCCAAAATTTCTGAGTGGTGACGTGTGCATTTTAAAAATGTTAAATAAAAGCGTTTTTTACACTGAGAAATATATTGAACACGAAATTTAGGAAGTACTAGACTTATAGGTCAATTCTGAAAAATCTATAAGTTTTTACAGATCTGTAAATCTGTAAAAAAAAAAGTGACAAAAACGCATCTATTTTTGTTGATTAATATAAAATTATACGTAGTGGCAGCTTTCGTTGCGATTTTGTTCATTATTTACAGATTTACAGATCTGTAGAATAAAGCCATTTGTTTAATGTGTAGTAGCATATTCCATATGACAAAGTTATTAAAATAAAAATTAATGTTATCAGTACTTTATCTCATGCCTAGTTTCATTTATCTTAAATACCAATGTAAATAGATATATACAACGTTTCTTACAAAGAGATATAGCTAATAATGACCAATATTATAATTACTATAGTCATATTATTGATAATCGGTATCCAAAAAATTAAAGCCAGGTAGACTGTTTATTAATTTGTGCACCAAATTTTGCTCTCATAAATAGTTTTTGAGACTCAACATTTGAGCATTAAAATACACAAACTTTATTCTCGAAAATTTGTACATTTGAAATTTAAAATACACAAATTTTGTACCCAAAATTTGTATTTAAAAATTGACGATTTTCGCTCTGTGATCTATGGTTTTTAATTTAATTTTTTCAACTCAACATTTCTGTAAGTTTCATATCATATATTATTGTAATCTATTTTTGTATATTTTTGTGTTCATTATGTACTTTATTTCGCTCTTGTGTATATATTGTAGAGCCCTGAAGAATACTACGGTATAGTCGAAAGTCGAAACGTGGGCGGGAATAAATTTTATTATTGACTTGAAATCCGAGAATTGTTACTCGTACTTCCTGTTTTCATCTCCATCCCAAAACACAGTCGAACATCGTTTTTGAATTCTTTCACTAATACTCATTAATTTTCGTATTTTTTTGGCATTCTTGCCTAAAATAGTTAAAATTTGACTATGGTTTAGTACCCCATTGAATTAAATCTTATTCAATATATATATATAGTACCTACAGGGCCAACTGGAGGTTTTACAGGGCCTCGGGAAAAAGTTATTAGTGGGGCTCCAAAAAATTAGTAAAAACGATTTTTTATCGCGTATCGGCAACGATAAAAGGTCAAAAAATTGATATATCAATTAGAATTTTGTCCATTTCAATACAATAATAATGATATACGTACTCGTACATAAGACATTTTATTATCATTTTTTTGTTTAGAAATTTAAAAGCGGTACATAATGATAATATATTTTAGCCATTGTGGCTAGCATTTTTTGTGTTTTTCTGGTTTAAATGACAATATTTTTAAAAGAATAGTAGTAATAATACTGGTTTTATTGAACAACTTACATTACATATTATATTTTACATATGAGGAGCTTTTGGCAAAAACAACCTTAGTCCATTTTATTGAATTTGAGATAATCAAAACAAAAAACAACAACTTTCTACGTTCCTTACTGTTAAAAATTTCTGTAACTTAATTTAAACTCACGATCATGTTTAAATATTAGAAAATTATTTACTGGACATTAAGTAATAGAAAATAAACATTGATGAACAATAATTAGTAATTTTTATAGGACATTTTTATAGAAAGTCTCAAACCTTACACTGTTAAAATATACTTTTTGCGAGAAACATTTTACCAAACTGTTTGACGCCCTTGAAAGTAGATGTCGCTGTATGTAACTTATATTTACAATATTTGGACTATGATTGTTACAAAACACGTCATTAAACATTGAATTAGGAATTATAACATTTACAAAATTTATTACTTTAACAAAAAACATTATACAAGCCCAAACTCATAATAATTCGACTGCTTTACAATTTTAACATATTATAAAATCTACACAAATGGTTAGAAATTTCTACAAATTTCTTTCAACTATTTTAAAATATCGATTTTAAACTTGAATATGTTATTCAAGTTTCCGCCATTTAATTTTGGCTTACATCGCCTTTATTTGTATTAAACCAGCTTTAATTCTAATAATTATAATATGTTTGTTGAAAATGTAAACCGGCCGAACTATTATGGGATTGGGCTAGTAAATACTACAGACATCTAATTAATTTGAATTAAAATATCTTAAAAACGCATAAAAATTTGAACCAGCAGTCTGGATATTTGAAATTTATGTACGTAAAAATACATATTATTTATTAATTTAACCGGAATCTGCATTTCCGATATATGGATACCTATAGTTACTATGATTATATATTTATTAGAAAAGGGAATATTTAAAAAGGACTTCTAAGTTTCAAAATCGTTAACCTTTATAAAGTATTCAATGATAAAGTCAATTACCTCCGTGACTAGAAATAATAACAGTTGAGTCTTCCATGTTGTCTTACGAGTAGTCATGCAACATGTTTCATTTTCATTTTATATCGAACGAAAGGAAAACCTTATGCTCGTAATATTGTTTTCATCTTAACCAATCTTTAAAAATTAAAATCGTAATACTTTTTTACTCAGCAAAATTGTTTACAAAACAAGCTTTCACATAAAAAGACATATAGACTCTTTGAAAAAAGTAGTAAACAACATCTATCATTATCACTATATATAAAAAATGGGAAACCACATCGTTTGTTCCACTATATTTACACCGATCAAAAAAATGTGGTAACATTTTAGACAAGATTATTAAACTTTCTTAATAGTTTTGTAGATTCGGGCGCATTATTGAAAATTACCCAATTAATTTCTTAAAAATGATAGCTAATTTAATCCAAAAATATTATACCATTATACATTATTATATTTTATTATCGCGAATTTTTTTTTTATTTAAAATAAAATATTCAAGCGTCATGTGTTTTTACCTTCCGTCACCTCTTGGTAAGGAAGGTCAAAAAATTCGGTGGTGAGTTTTCAATGAATAAACACGTTTTAGGGTACAATACTATTTGTCTATTTTTACGATGATGTCAGTATGTGTGTGTGTGCGTGTGTATGTGTGTGTGTGTGTGTGTGCGTGTGTGTGTGACCGTGGTTTCGACCGCGATATCTCCAATACTAGAATTCCAAAAATTACAATTCTTACGTATTCCTCTTCCTTACATCCATATGCAGACTTGATTAGATTTTGGTTATAATTGGTCAAGCGGAAGTACCCTCATTTTTTCCAAGATTTTCACCAAGATTTTAACAGTTTTTCTTGAAAAAAAACACTGTTAAATATTATTTACACATTTGATTGCATTTTATATTTCATATTCAATGGATATAGAGTTAAAGAATTATAAAGAAAATAAATTTTATAAATCGGCCAGTTATGCTATAACCATGGAAACAGCAACTATATCAAGAAAATTGTAACTGACAGATGTCAGTGTCAAGGAAAAGAAAATTAATGTGGCAGAGATAAGGATGTTGAAATAGATGTTGGGGTAGACACGGAAAGATACGGTAATAAATGAAAGAATAAGGGAAGTAACTCGAGTAATAAAAGTTTCTAGCAGATACAAGAGAGACGATTACATTGGTTTAAACATGTCATGAGGAGAGATAAAGAATATATTGGAAGAAGAATGAATAGCTTAGTAATAGAAAATGCAAGAAACAGAGGAAGAGCAAAGTTAAGGTGGAAGGAATGTATTGCGGAAGACTTCAGAAAAAAGCAACCAAATGAAGGCGACCCGCAAAACAGAAATGAATGGAAGAAGAAAATAAAATATAGCGACCCATAACGAATGGGAAAAGCTAAAGAAGAAGATGTCAGTGTCAAGTGACATTTGCATAGTTTTTTTATGAAATAATTTTACTGGAAATTTAGAATCTTTTGCAAGAAAATTTATGTATGGAATTTATACATAATATTGCGATTGACGGAAAGTATTGTGCTGGCCACAACAGATTTTGTTTTAAAAATTAATATATATTTATGCACGTGAGTTAAGATAATATTCATTGTTTAAGCCACGAGCCCGTTAACGCACGTGGTTTATACAATATTTTATTCATTTTTGACAAAATAATAATAAAAATCATTATAATATTGAATCTTGACAAAATAATAAACTAGTCAATTAGTAGGCTGTGCAAGACAATCGTCGTTGATAAACGACATCGTTTTTTTTTTAATTATAAACAAGCTTGAATATTTTGTCATTTGTGTTATGAAAAATTATGAAAATGGCTGATCTGTCTGATACAGACTGTAGTGAAAGTGTTAATTTCTTGCCTGATATTATTTTAAATGCATTATTTGTTGTAGAGTGAGTTAAAATTCTGTGAGAGTGACTAGCAAATAAACAATTACTTTTAGTTGTTGCTATGAAGTTCATAATGACAGATTAAAACGTCAAAATTTAATGAAATAAATAAAATACATAAATAAAAAAATAAATAAATATTTCATCACGGCATATTACCCATTGCTGGGTGTGCCAATCTGCTTCATACACAGATGTCGGTAATGATGGAATATTTGTACCGTGCGGGCGCTTACCAGGCGTCACCACATAAATACATCATCACGGCATATTACCCATTGCTGGGTGTGTCAGTCTGCATTGTACGAGTAACTACACAGATTTCGATAATGATGTCATATTTTTACCGTGCAGGCGTTTACCAGGCGTCACCACATTGGCACTCATTGCTTGTGTGCTTGGGATGTTTATGTATTAAAATAATTGAGGGTCTTTTTTTTTGACGATACAGTACCGATACGATGATGATATGAGGCATTTGCATTAGATGATACGTGCACGTTATACTATTTTTTATGGAAAGAAAACTGATATATTGGACGCAACAAAATAAACACGACCCTAAACGCAATCTCCCACTCTTCCTTAACTACATTAGGAATAAAGCGATACTGTGACGTGTCCTAATTGTATCGCTAATATAAATCAATGAACATCGTTGTATCGTCATCGAATCGTTATCGTATCGGGAACCTAGATGTAAACAGGTCCACTGAAATACATTAAAGCAAAAAGTATCGTATCGTCATTGTATCACTAATGTAAATCTACCCTTATATTTTTTCATACAAAAAATGTTCAGAATTAAATATTGCATCAAATGAGTCAAAACATACAATTCAAGTAGTCGTATTGCTTGACTTTGGCAGATAAAAGTTTATTGATTGATATTGTAACGTTTTTATTTATATGGGTGAAGTGTAAAAATCAGAGAAATATTATTAATTAAAATAATACGTTTATTAAACGATAAATAATTAGGATAAATATTAAAAAGATAATAAAAATAACTAACACTATGATTAAATAATTATAAACACTAATTTAAGACTAAGAATATTATTAAATGCTTAAACATTAAGATTATTTATTTAAACAATATTTATATCACTACGTTTATTTATATACCTACATTTATTTATGTTCACCACTCGTAGACTATTTATTTATATCACCAACTTCATTGCTCGTTGCTTCTATATATCAGACTATTCCTTGCTGGCTTTGGCGACAGCGCGATATCGTTCTCGAACTTTCTGGCGCCAGAATGACATTGAATACAAGTCTTTCTCCGCCGCAAGGGATTACGTCATCGCTCGGCAATATTCTACCAGTAGCGACGCTCGTATACTCTTAAGTCAGGGGCGCACGTTACAATATGTAATTGTTAATATTGTTCCATTGAGTTATTTCAGCGATCCATGATTACTGGTAAATAAATTAATGAATTAAATAATTATTAACACAAAAGACAGATGTCATTTGATAAACTCAAACAATAGAACTGTTTAAAATTTTGTGCTATTGCTCATTGTACTCTGTAAAAAAGCTAAAAAATATTATTTTTTTTTTGCCTTTATTTCGCAGACGAAACGCATATGAACAATAATTTTGGCCTTGTTAGATGCAGTTTTTAATTTTTAACTTTTTTTGTATTTACACTTTTGTTCTAAAATTAATAGGGCAGAATTTACAGCAATATGAAAATTTTACCATTGTATTTCCTATGGTCCAAATGTGTGGTCCACAAAAAAGTAAACACCCGGTATATATTCACTTTTTTATTTTGCCTTTTTCTATATTATGTATATAATATATGTACATAATATGCTTCAAATTTAATTTTATTAAAATTTATTGGAATGAACTTTAACTTACACTTATAAAATAAAGAATTAATTATAAAACAGTTTTTATGATTAAAATGAACTTTTTTCGTACAAATTTATAATCTAGTTGATTACTAACAATCAACTTTTTTAATTAACAGTTTTTGTGGAGAAATGTCCTTTTTTGTT
Organism: Harpalus rufipes; assembly: GCA_951394225.1. NCBI lineage: Eukaryota > Metazoa > Arthropoda > Insecta > Coleoptera > Carabidae > Harpalus > Harpalus rufipes. Next base: position 14,217,686 of record OX596277.1, read on the forward strand.
CGTGAAATTGTGGAAAGTGTGAAGCTAGTGCCAGCTCAATTTACCATGAAATTGTTCTGCAGGTACAAATGCCAAATATTGTAACATTATATAAAAATAACCCTTAAACATTCTACCTTTTATTGTACTACAAAAACAATTTCAAACGTAAACGTCTGTTTTAATTGTGGCACACATTTCTATCTAATCCAATCCCAACTATAGAATTTAAATGGTTATATAAGCTAACGCTAGAGCGCAGCAGCAGTCGACATTGGTTTAATAAATTCTGAAATAAACGAAATCTTTATTATAATATCAATATAGTAATTATTAAAACAATACATATTTTTATTTATTCTACCATTTTTTTAACATTATTTTTCTAATTTTAATCAGTTTTGATAACAATATAAAACTCTGATAACATTTCAAGGAAATAAAGAAATGAACAATTATTGATATTTTATTTTATGCTTTGCATTTTATTAAAACATCATTTATTCTTAAAGCATAAAAAGTAGATTTGTTATTTACAGTTTTATAACTTAAAAGAATGAACAAATATAAATGCATTTAGAAAAATCATAATTAATAACTTATTTAATAATTAATACTACACTTTATATTTAATATTCCTTCTTTCATTTTAAATACATACTAAACTAAAATATTATTTTAATAGTACTATATAATATCAACCATATAGTTAATAATTTATGCTACGTATTTTTCATAACTTTTCATAAAAACATTTTCCTAACGTAATCATCCATCTTTTTTCTAAGCCAGCTGTTCGATACAAATCACATTTAAAATTTTATTAATCTAATGTTTCAACATCTTTATTTTTCAAATGATGATAATTAATTAATCATATATCGTCATTATATTTTAAAATATTTATTTTTTCATACCGTATATATGATCAAAAAAATATTTTGCCTTCTAATTTTTCTCCTCATGATACTTAGCGGGCACAACTAATTTTCCCAGCACATTCGCAAAAGAAACCGTTTATTTTAAATTTTTCTGTATTAATTGTATTATATTTTTTCATGTATTATATAGATACATTATTCTAATTTCTATATATTTAGTTACTTTAGGAAAAATGTTTATAGATTTGGAATTATTGCAATTTATATGTGACAAATATTGAAATTATTTTAAAATGTTTCTCATTATTGGCACTTTATGAATTGATGACTCATATTTCGTGGTTTATATTTCCGCATATACAATATTAAATAAATAAACTATTATATGATATATAGATTTATATCAAATAATGTTTCATTTAGAAGTTATTGAAGTCAAAGTTTGGAGTTAACGCACGATTTCAGAAGAGCTCGCCATGTTCACTCGCTTCGTCTAACTCAAGTCACTCTCTTCTCCGTCCGAGCACACATACCTATTCAGTGTGTTGCCGCGTAAACAGTGTGTATCGTCAACGGTTTAGTATTGCGTTTGTATTTCAAATCGTTTGTGTGAATTTCACTATTTGATTATTTAACAATGGCTGAAGAAGTATCTGCTCCTGTTTCTACGGAAAGTCCAACTACGCCAAAGAAAGCAGCTCCAAAGAAACCAGCAAAACAAGCAGCACATCCCGCTACAGCGACCATGGTCAACAGCGCAATAGAAAACTTGAAAGAACGTGGTGGTTCGTCTCTCCAAGCGATCAAGAAGTATATTTCATCCACGTATAAAGTTGATGCTGAGAAATACGCTCCTTTCATCAGGAAATATATCAAAGCAAGCGTGGCTGCTGGCGCATTGATTCAAACTAAAGGTAAAGGTGCATCTGGCTCGTTCAAACTAGCAACGGCTGCCACAAACAAAACAGCCAAACCAGAAGCTAACAAATCAGATAAACCTAGAGGCAGACCAAGGAAAGCAGCTGTAGAAAAATCACCTTCTCCAAAGAAATCTCCAGCTAAAACAGCTTCTAAAACTAGAAGAGGGGCACCACCACCACCTTCCCCTAAAAGAGTAGCTAAAGTCAAATCTCCTTCAAAAGCCAAGAAAACCGCCAAGTCCCCTACCAAGAAACCAAAATCCCCCAAACCCAAAACAACAAAAAAGGCAGCTGCAAAATCTCCCAGGAAAGCAGCATCTCCTAAGAAAAAATGATTTGTTTAATTTTTTTTATATGATATCAGTTTTTTTAAGGGCTACAATTGTGTAAAAAGAAGGTTTTGATTTATGTAATGAGTGGAACATTTTAATTATCGCGACGTTTGAAATGTGTTTAGGATTTCATGTGCTGTGATTCGTGGACTGATTTCCGCACCACCAATCAGAGAAGAGAGTTTCGAGATTTGAATATTCCATTTTGTAAACATTCGATAGAAGAATAATTATGTATTTTATTTCTTAAAACTAAAACTTGTTATGTAAATACAATATTTATTTTTAATACACAATTAAAACTATAATACTACAGTCTCCTTTCTATATAACATCCACATTACAAAACGTTCTACATGAAAATATACTTGTTTTGATAACCTAACTAAATTCATTTTAAAGTAACATAAAATTTAGTTGACCCAGTAATATCAACTAACTCTACTGACGTAAAAGTTGCAACAATTTTACGATCGCCGTCAACTGTTGGCGTTATCCTAACCTTTACACTGCATTCTTGCTTTGCTGCAATGTTTTCATGTTCAACTTTTTTGTTTTCTGCCAATCCTGGGCCAGCGACATAAAATTTGCAGTTTGTTAGCGGACAATCTAGTGGATTTACAAATTTTAAGGTAATAGTTGATTCATTATTAGTTTTCATATCATCTGGAACCTAAAAGAAATAGATATTAGCAAGAACACACGACAAATTTAGAAAATTTGATCACAAAAACTATTTATTCAACAATCGTTTAAAGTAAAACCGTATTTAAACCGATTATATTTATTTTATCCACACTTATAAACATTCTTACACTTAAAAACTTTTAATACCACATATTCATCTGTCCTTCCACCGTTCTTACCTCTATATCAATTGAGGGTATAACAACATAGAAATCATCTTCATCCACCCAAGTTTTATTCGTCTGTGTATCAGTGAGAATGGCATAGAATTTAATTATACCATATTCAACCAATTTATCCATGTAATCTTCTGGTTTAATATTCACACATAATTTCTCACTTGATTTTGGTAGAACTTTAAACAAATCTTTACTTTTAACAATTTCTCTAGCTTTAACACCGGTGTAATAAAAACTTGAAGCACAGAGACAAGTCTTAAATGTACGTTCTGTATCAGAATTATTTGTTATAGAAACAAGAATACTAAATGGATCACCAATATAAATTTCATGAAGGTCTTCAAGTGAAATATCTAAACCATTAATAGCAGAGTCTGGGGTATCACAAGACCTAAAACTGAAATATTAAACAAAATTCTTCAGATTTACTATTGTAATACACACAGTCGAGTAGTTTCTAATATAGTTTTAATTGCATATTCATAACAACTACGTTCAGAGTCTGTGCCTTCTTTATATTTATAATCATTTGTTATAGATTCTTTGTCCGTATCCATGTCATCATTTGGATCAAAAGTATATGGACGCTTTGTTAAAATCTGATATCCTGTTCTGAAATAAATTATATTTACTCAATAAGTTATTTGATGAAAAAGCATGAAAGGAGACAGACTCCTCTAGAAAGTATTTACAAAATGTAAATGAATAATATATTAGACAAGGTAATATAAAATAGTATGTAGTAGAAATAAAGTAGTGTTTTTAGAGAGTAAGATGAAGGCGAAGGGTATTATGGAGTTCGTAAGCAAAAATAATTGAAATCTCACGCCCAACGATCTGCTAGCCTTGTTTCCTATTTCTCTACTCTATATTATTTATTAATACATTTTTTTTTAAATTTTTTTTTTCCTAAACTAAAATTACTATTTATCTAGATAAAGTTTTAGCTTATTTCCATTTAAGAGATTAAATTTATCGACTGAAAAAAAATAAAACGCTATAACTTTAAAACAAATCTTCATATAACTGAGAAAAAATCAGTTGTAACTTTTTTCAGAGCGAGGAATTTGTTTTATTAATTTTAAAACTCAAATGCGTTACTCTAAATAGTATAATAAAAAAAATTATACAGGACTACAGGGTGTAAATCGAAAAGTAGGCCATAGGCGTTTAACATGGGTCATCATTTTTTTAAAGGAATAAAATATTTCTGGATTGCTGCCATACAAATTTATTTAAAAAATTCTCGGGTCGACCGGTTTCGAGCTCCACATGAGCCTTCTTCAGGAGCTGAAGAATAATTACAAAACAATTCACCAGTTACTACAAAGATATCAATTAATTAACAGAAACCTATAGGTTTTTTATATATTGACAAAATCCATGTACTTTATGTTGCACTTTTATATTTTTTGTTATTCATTTCAATGTTCATAATATTATAATAATTCTCATGTAAGTAATTTTCTGTTAATTAATTGATATCTTTGTAGTAACTGGTAAATCGTTTTGTAATTAATCTTCAGCTCCTGAAGAAGGTTCATGTGGAGCTCGAAACCGGTCGACCCGAGAATTTTTTAAATAAAATTTTATGACTGCAATCCAGAAAGATTTTATTCCTTCATCAATACATCCAGTCAAGCAGCCTTTTCTCTATCAATTTTTTTTCAAATCCTGTAAAACGAATATTCTAGCTCTTGATAGTTATTTATGCATCATGAATAAAAAGTATAGTCTTATTTCACGAATAGGAAAGTTTAACTGAACGAGCAGAAATATAAACAAATTTTGCAATAAAGAGAATATTTAAACAGTTTGTCGGTAATTTCGATCATAAAAAACAAATTAAGAAACCGCCTATCCGTAGATTCATCTCTTCGTCTAGCTTGGCGAATTTGGAACCTAATATTGAATTGAATCAGTTATTGAACTTGAACAACAACAAGCACATTAAATTATGAATAATTTTTCTTTTGACTAACTTGTAATTTTGTGATTTTTTCTTTTTGTAATTAATTAACAATGATAATATGTGTACCAAAATTTTTATAGAAAATTCGGTACCTATTTCATGAACAGATATACTGACATATTAATGTAGTAAATTTTACTATTAAAAAATAGATAAACCTAATTTATAATAGCGTATAATTATCCGAAATTTTACTAATCCGCGATGAGAAAAAGGTTGAGAAACATTAAATGCTCATAAATTTATAATTATTTTTTTCGCTTACATAAAGAACTAAAATAATCGTTTCACGTGATTTAGATACAGAATTGAAATCTCTAAAACTTTTATTTGAAGTATTTTAGAGTAAAATAATTCGGTAACGTTTGCGCAAAGAAAAACTGATTTCCCATGTTAAACGCCTATGGCCCACTTTTCGATTTACACCCTATACATAAATTCATTACTATAGTATTAGTATTCCGAAAACATAAAAATACATAAAATGACGTTTAGTTTTTTCCCCAGAGTCTTCATAACTGGTAGTATTTACTCAAAAATTTAGTCACCCTATCTAACTATAATTACTATGGTTACTCTTTAAAAAATATATTGGTATAATTAAAAACACCTTGATTGAGTAAATATTACCAGTAATTATTTTTTTATCTCTATTGTTTATAATCGACCCCTAACAGTAGCTTTACAGAAACTAAGGCCCATATTCCGAGCGCACTTTTATAATAATATTCATAAGAATATAATGTAAAAGCGCGCTCCATAAAAGCACTTTTATTATAAAAGTGCGCTCGGAATACAGTCCTAAATATCTGTAATTATATATACAAATGGAAGCTAATGTTTTCGTTTTAGAACTCTTGCATAAAAATTAACCAAGTGACAGTAATTGAAGAATGAACCCATCATATTAATTAAATTACTTTACTCTGTTGCAGTCAATCTCCATATATCCAGAATCACAAGAGTCATCTTTCTTCCAACATACTATATCTGCGTTGACAGAAGCTAACATGAAACTAACGTTGTAACATATCCCAACATGGCCTTTTTTGATAGCTTGTAAGGGTGTTGGGCCACATTTATCAAATCCATGAGAATTCTTTGTTGGAGTAGCATCAAGTGCTTGCCATCCATCATAACCTGAACCAGGAGAAATTTAAGCTATATTGGGTAAGTTACGTTTACGGTTACAACCTTCTAATAAGTCTTTCCTTTTCATCCAAACATCATTCCAAACGCGAAAGGCCCACACGATATTTTTGGAATCAATTTCTTCGTTGTTTTCATCATAATATTTATCTATTCTTAAATTATTATCCACATCCTGGGCAGAAATTAAGTTTGAAACTACTCTGGATGGAATACCCAATGCTCTACAAACTATTTTTTTACTATTGAATGATGAAACTTTGATATTTAAAAATATTACTTGTTGTAACAACTCCAGCAAATACCCAACATTGTCCATATTTAACAGGTTGTTTGGTTTTTAAATATTGCTTGAGAATATCTACAGACCCAGTCCAACCAGCTGGTGGTACTCCGTCAATGTATTTGCCGTCCCATCGTGCTTTTAGAACTCCGTCATTATCGTTGTGGACTAATTTTGAAATTGTGCGAGTTACTGCAATTGGATCCCCTCGACTAAAAAATAGAAATTATCATTTCTCCCAAATTAAAATACGTGGAAATAGCTTAACTACAGGTTCCTAGACCTAAAATAAGACGATTTAACTAAATTTATCTAGGATATATCCAAAAGTATACCATATAACTATTCAACTTCAAAGTTCTTCAAAAAAATGCTTTATCTAATTTGGATGAAAGTTGATACGATGCTCCGTATATGTATAGTAATATTACGAGGGTTATTTAGAATCTTATGTATCTAGCCTTGAAGAAAAACTATTGAATATATAATACTAAGGGCACAGTATACTCTAAAATTCTTTTAATCGGAAACATATTAACCCCGCCTCCAGGAATGCGCATTTTAGTTTTACCATTGGCCATAAGATGTCTATAGTTTATAAAACAGCCACTTGCGACAGCTGCCAGCAGTTACAAATTCAAATAAACCTTTTTTTTTGACGAGAGGCGGACATGTGTTTTGTGATATTTATCATATAGTAGTATAAAAGCGTATGTGACTAAATTTTCAAAATTGAGTTCAATTTATTCTAACTGCCCGCGCTTACATACCCGGAGGCGGAGCTTAACTCATGCACAGAAAAATTGACAGGTTACACAAACATCAAAGGTGCGAACAGAGAAAGCGACTACTGGATAAAATAATTGTAGGGTATACTGTACTACAGGTCAAAAGAAGGCGAAAAACGTAAAACGCACGTGTCCGGAAACGTTGCGTTACAGAGTTACAGCCCGATGAAGGTGCACCTCAACCTAGACCCCAACAGACACATTTTTGAATTACTTTGGTATTAGTTGCACGTTGCACTAAAATTATGAAACTTGGCATGAGGATACTATACCAAAAATAACAATGGTTTACATAGGGATATAAATTCTGGCTTTTCATTGGTCAGAATGAACACCTAGTTCACAAAAACGAAAAAAATATCACCTGTCAGTTGTCAGTTACCAAATAAAATCTTCAGAATTAAGCGATGTTTAACAATGTTTTGTTGTAATTTTTAATATTCAGGTCTTATACATTTTTACAGAAAAAATATTTAATATTGACAAATTTAAATTATTTATTTAATGCATATAATAACAGTCGGTTCACAAGCGCCATCTATTATTTTCGTACGTGAAATGAAGTATTGTTATTTAGATGCATGTTTATACTTTCTTTTGTTTCTATATCTCAACCAGAGGCATCTCATATGAGGAAGCCGTGAACGTTATTCTTTGTTATTTTTTTTACATATTAACATTTTTTCATTTTTACTGATAAAATATCACAAACAATGCAAAATACACAAAAGGTACTCTTACTAAAACTTGATAAACACAGTAGTTTTTGAGATATTTTAATTTTTAGAAACACCTGTATAATCGTATAATACTATTTCACTTTACTGTGTACTAAACTTATACTTTTTCGATTTGAACCAAACGTAATACTAGTAAGCAAAGCAGACAAATCTCACAATAAATTAACAGCAAAAAAATATATTCTCTGGTCTTTTCTTTCATGGCTAGGTAGATAACATTTTAAATCATCCTCGTACTTTCGCGTCATTCACATTCGCTATAATCACTAGTCATTTATCGCCATTCACAAAACCAAAATTATTTAAGTGGTGTTAGAAGAATAGGATGAACTCAGTAATATTAGAATTGGAATGGTTTAAAACGGTATCCTCCAACTTTTTTCGTAAATATTTTACTCAAAAGTATAAATTTATATTTTATTGTATAAAGAAAATTAAAAAAAATCGCCAGGCTTTTGTTACAACAAAGTAAAACTTTTTTGAAAATAATACTTTATTAATTTTAATTTGAAAGTTGAAACATTGTGGCATATTTTCATTGGAAATGATCATTCCACTACGCGTAAAGCCATTCTGCTGTACAGTACAGAGCGGGCGATGTTCTGCGCGCTCGGGACTTTGACGGAGATAATTCCTTATTCTCATTACAGAAACCCCAGCGCAATATAGAGTTCATTGTTATTGTGGTAGCCCTGAAACACACTGGCATTTATCAGAGATATAGAAAATAACATAAAGGTTATTCGCCCGGCGATTACAGAATATTCAAAGGCTGGTTACTTAGATTGAATATTTCCCTAAAAATAATAATAATAACTTAAACCTAATGTACAAAATTTGGCCCGAGTTTTCCAAGCGTGACTTTTATGCGTTAGATTAGGTTATTGTTATTTTTAGAGAAATATATAAGCTAAGCAAGCTGTGTGTCGTCTTGAACCCGAACCGAACCTTTATTTGCCAAGGTCAATAAACCAGAACCGAATTTAAACCGTTGTAAATTCAGATTCGGTTCAGTGGTCAATTAAATATAAAATTAAAAATAAATTTTTAATGTGATTTTAAAATTAAATATAATCATCTTATTGTGTTTGTAATCATTTATTGCTTCGAACTGAAATTCGAACCCAAAACCAATGAACCGTTATAATTTTTAATTTCTTGAACCGAAACTGAACCTGAATCGAAATTTATTTCTTGAACCTGAACCGAATCTGAACCATAAATATATTTCGGTTCAGATCCCTGCTCAGAGCTACCACCTTAGCGCTCTAGAAAATTGCTAGCTCTGTACTGTATAGCGAAATTGCTTTATGCTTTCGGTACTTTTTGATTTAGCAATGCACAAGTCCACCAATAGATGTGAATGTGAAATTGAATTTTTAAAATGTACTCTCATCGGTACAAAATTATGTGCGATCTATTATAATTTATAGTTTTTTTTCATAATTGGCAACGTGGTTATCTTTTAAAAAATTAGGAACCTGTCTGTTTGAGAACATTCAACTAATAAGATCCATTCACATATGTACCCAGACAATTACCTTTTAATAGAGATTTTTGATCGACTAAACATATACATTATAGCTGGTAAAACACAAGAATCGTATTGTCCAAAAATCCATACCCTTCCTTTTTTAGTTGATTCTTTAGGCCCGAGCCAAATTTTCCCCATATCATTCATTACATATTCGTCTAAAAGATGAGTTTCCCTAACCTTTGCAACATTTTTATTCTTGCTCAATTTTGCCGGTTTTTGCTCCATGTAAACTAGATCATCTAGTAAAATAAGTAGAGATAAGTTGTAATATTATACAATAATAATAATATTAGTCATACCGCTACACCACGGATTAAAAAGGAAATAAATATCTGCATCGTACTCGAAAACCACAGGACTTGCGGTTTGGGAAAGCAGTAACTCTGTTTTTAATTTCCAATTTCCTACCGGTATGTCTGCAGGACTTGTAACCTAAAAGATACAATCAATACAATCAATAAAATAAAAATTAGATGTGGCCAATAAATCTTCAATTATATGACTTCTACATAAGAAAATATTCGAAACGTGCTAAAATTCGCATAGTTTTATTTTTTCAAATAATATGTCCCTGGAATAAATTTTTAACATTTTCACGATGAATTTGTAAATTTGTCTACGGATATCTGGACGTACGATTGCTGTAATTTTATAAACTCAAAATTTTTAAATCTGCAGTTTTTTTTAATACATTTAAGTGTTATTTTTATATTTTATATTATTACAAATACGGTTAATTCTCTATAAGTTAACTTTAATTTTTACAATATATGTAAAATAATTCGGTTTTATTAAGCCTGCAGGCTATATTTTTCGAGAAAACATTTGAGAAATGCTAGTACTTTAACAAACTAATTACCATGGCTATCATTTAAAAATACATTGGTATGATTAAAAAAAAAAACTGGATTTTTATTTTAGTCAGGTCACAGGAGTCAGAAATTAAGACTTCTGATTAAAGCATTTAAATTAAAAAATAAGTGCTAAAGTTAAAAATTGTACAGTCTTAAGAAAAAGTACCATAAAATTCTGGACGTAATTAAAATGTAGAATCAACTGTAAATAAAAGAATAAAAATATCGGTGATATACATATGTATGAAAAAAAAAATAAGTGGCACTTAGATCTGTTTGAAAATGCTTCAATAATTATAACAGCTTTTCTTCGTATAATAAGAAAACTTCAATATAGAAAAAATAATAATTTTTGAAATTGTGTAGGAGAATTTGTCACATACACAAAAAATCATCGTAAAATAATAAAAGTGATTTCTAAAGTCTATACTAAAATATGCCAATTTATTTAAAACACTGTCATTTTCCTTCTTTAGCCAAAGACAATACTTCTTTTGCGGAAAGTAAAACCACAACTGATTATTTCAGTATAATAAATAATAATAATAATGTGTTATTTAAGTAAGCGTACAACACTTAAATTTGGTAATAATTTTGTTTCACATGCTTTCTGTAAGAACTGAAGCCTCTTAAAACTTTAAAATTGACCAATAATTAAGGCATAGTTGCAAATTTTGTAAAAAATAATCAATGTGTTCTCTGGACAAAATGTTGATTGTCACAACTGCCGTGAAACGTGTTTTGTATTGGTGTATAATTTTAATTTATATTCAGGTTATTGAATATAGGCAGGATTAGTTTTACCATCGGTTAAGCGTTTTACGCTTACTTTAAATAACACTCTGTATTAAATTAATTAATTAATTTAAAGTAATATCTTACCACCAGTTTAGCATAAAATTTTTCTTTGTTATTCTCTATTTTAACGTTCCAGTTTGGAAAATCATCTTGTACATTTCCAACATTTCCCAAAGTTTTGGTCACTTCTAATAGGTCTGATCCGGTACCTAAATGAAAATTGTACACGTTTAATTGACATATATATTTTATAGCCGAACCTCATGTTTAGTTTTTATGTTTTGTTTAAATTCCCTAAATTATGCATAACTATTATAGTTTTTAAATTTATGCATGGGTTGTATTATACACTTACAGTGATACAAAAAAGTCTCCGTATTTTAGGAAAAATAGCAGTTTAAAACCCATTGGCCCGTACTATGATCACGGTTTTAACTAAAACGCTGTTTTAAGAAGTGTCAGATATCATTATTTAATAACAATAATAAATAATATCGAATTTATCAAAATATGTTTTAAAAGCAGAACATAGTTTGTATTCAAACAAATATTTTTTTAAAAAATCGATCTTCAAACACGTGCAAAATTAAATGATGAAATTTGAATTTGACATTTTTTAAAACAGCGTGTTAGTTAAAACCGTGATCGTAGTACGGGCCATTGTATATAAATAATATAATTAATTTATTTATTGGATAGCAAAAATTATCTCGATATTTTAAAAGCAAATTTAAAGCAAAGCGCTAAAATATATAGGGCTTAGCAGACAATTTTAATTTCAAGCATGGGAACGATCCGGCAAATAAATCGCGGGTTGTAAGAGAATAGCTATTGTATAATGTCAAAAATAAACTTAATCATCCCCCACAGTGTCCGAACTTTAACCAGATTGAAAAAATACGGAAATTTCTTGAAAGAAACATGAATATAAATCAATAGAAGAATAGCAGAATATAATGCCATTGGTGACCAAAAATGTTGTAGATTCAGTGGCTCGTCGCTTAGATACCGGCGGAAAAACCAAAGGAAACCCATCAAAAATTTTAAAAACATATTAAATGGTTTATTATCTTAATGTTTTGGATATCGTACGGAGTTTTTTTTTGTCATGAAATATTAATACTTTCAATGTTTACCCCATAAAGTAAATAAAATAACTATATTATTTTTGTTGTATCTGTTTAGTTTGTGTAACAACAAAACCGACCTCCGCCATTATTCTCTTTATTATTATAGTTACAAAAAAATATTATAGAACAAAGTTGTAGGAGACCAAGGGGGACATCCCATTAGAGAATAATTTATTTTTAAACCAGTGGTTCTCAAGTTACAACATAAAGTTATATTTTTTCAAATGGGATTATACATATTTTATATGCCTATTTGATAGCATTTTTTTTTTAATTCAACCATGAGATTATTTTATATCCTTACATAACAAAAATATTGAGAAAAATTCAATTGAAATTTAAATAAATTTAATTTTTATAGTTATTTTTCAGTAGGCTATGAATGAAAAACAATTGAGCTTTCTACTCCTAATAACATAATATTCTCTAATGGGATGTTCCCCTTGGTCTCCTACAACTTTTTTCTATAATATTTTTTTGTAACTATAATAATAAAGAGAATAATGGCCGTGGTCGGTTTTGGTGATGCATCCTGTATATATAACGTGACATAATACTTTCATTTTGGATTTTAAAAAAATATATTGAGTTTTATAATATATTGAAACTATTGTCGTACGGACACTTTTTTTGTATCACTGTATGTAAATTCGCGGGAACCTATTTGGGTTAGGCTGTAAAAATAATAGAATATTCAATAACTTGTATGTCAAGATAGAAGTAAAATTTCTACTTTTTTTGAGAATACTTAATATATAAACCATATACGAGTATCTTATAATTTTTTGAAGGTTTTAAAAATGAGAGCGATATTTTTTAAATAAAAATGTATAAATCTACAATACTTACTATAACTGAAAATGAGTCGTAAAGTATCTTCTTCCAAATGTAAACTGCGGTTTTCGAAATAAATTGTTAAGAAGATTTTCTCTCCACGCCGTAAAATTACTACTCGTGGATTTTTGTGTATTAATTCGAAATTTTTTGTATGGTGCAGTTCGGCATTTTCAATAGGATGAAAATCTATGCTTTTTATTTTTATTTCACACATATTGATGTTAATGGGAAGAAATCTCGCAACATACTAAACTTTTTTATCCATTCTTACGCTTAATATATCTATTATACTTTCCTTATCCGCTACTACTGTAATTTTAAGGTCAAGAGTTAAATGAATAGTTATTATTTATACTAGGAAAAATTATTGATTAGTAATTATGTAAATAAATTATATTATCACGGCATATTACCCATTGCTGGATGTATCAATTTGCTTTGAACACATCGGTAATGATGAAATATTTAATTAAGAATTGTATCATTTATTGCACTGCCAACACTTTAATTGTTAAACAAAGTTTAAATTGAAATAATTTTCAAGGCTTTAAATAGAGTATTTAATTTGGAGATTAGAAATCGTTGTGATGATTAAAAGAATGAAATTTGAATAATTTATGACCTACGACAACAATAATTTGTGATACCTTTGACTATTTTTTAACTTGTTATTACCATAAGTTATCTATTAATTTTTTTAAATTTTATTTATTAGTAAAATATACTATTGTGAAGTTAATTTAAATCTAAAGACAATGTTATTTTTACGAAACAATATAATTTTAATGTAAAGTTTTTGATAATAAGGTTATTGCAAGAATTTTTATATTACTTTCAAGTACGAAATTTTAAAAGATATTGGGTGGTAGCATGAATGGGTGATTAGGAGATGACTGGGGGGGAGATGATTAGCAGTGTTTTCACTCTGTCAATCGTTTATGGTTCAAAAAAAAAAATCCGATGTGGCCGCCAATACCATGTTTAAAATAGTAATGAGGTTTAAGTAAAGTATCATTTCCGGGTGATGTTTGTAAACAAAATCTAACTTGTTGTTCCGATAAATAAAAAAAAAACATATCGTTCTTATTAATATAAAAGTCTGAAATACCAAAATTGTAAAGTTTTGCTTCAAATAAAGTATCACTTCCGGGTTATCAATTTTAGCCAAAATCTATTATGTTGTTCCCCCTGATATAAAAGTCTTAAATAGTCAAATTGAAAATTTTAATATAGTTCTTCATTAAAAACTGTTATGGGTTTCAAGTAAAGTGTCTCTTCTGGTCGTCCAATATTACCCAAAATCTAATCAACTCTTTATATCAATTCTTAAACACGGAAAATAGAAATTTTTGGAAGTTTGATATAGGAGTTATCGTGGAAAAAAAAATCGTCACACGTAGACATCATTTTAAAAATAGTAAAAACGTATTGTGGGAACCCTAATTCGTGATTATTCACTGAAAACTCATTTTTGGGCCGAAAACATTACCTCCCTTCCCTACGGTATGGTGGGAGGTAAAAAACTTCAAATAATAGTTTTAGAGAAAATAATTGTATGTAACTTTTATTTTAAGTATTTTTTCTCTAAAATAAAACAACAGATTGACAGAGCTAAAACACTGCTAGTCATCTCCTAATCATCATTCATGCAAAAAACTTAATAGAGCTGTTGCAAGATTGTTCCATGACTTCTAAAAAAATATTGTTCTTTAAAGAGTCTCAAATTTAAAAATATCACGAAATATTCATTAGATGTTTTACAATTAATTATTGAAATTTGTGTAATATTTTGAAAAGTCACGAGATCTGAAACAGAATGTGGCGTCAGAGTACATACTGTTTATTTATATTATTATATTATATTTATATATGTAGGAGGTGATGGACAAACTGTTTTCCTATTGACTATAAATAAAGCTGTATGCACTCAACGTCACAGGGGTGGGGGGTTGTTTTACATTACTATTTCTGGCGCCAATCTTTTTATTTAATTATTTACGAAAATAATAAATTATTATTATTTTATTACTATGAAAAATATAGCATAAACTCTCATTTAAAATACTTTAAAAAATGTGAAACCGGCTTATTTCACGAGAGCCACGCTAGATGTATTGCGCTTAAGAAACAAAATTTGTACTATGATATTAAACAGTTATTTATCTACGGTAGTACGTAAAATTGACGTTTAGTTGTCAGTTTAATGGTCGTATTATGGACAAAACTGCAAGTTTATATTTGTAAAAAAAAACTGCGAAAAACACATCTACTGGATATAGGCAGGCCCTGGTTTTAAATCCCAGCGAAATCCATGAATTTTTCACAATTTATTTTTTCTTTCTCCTTGATTTATTAAGCCCATTACTACGATTTAAAGCTTCTTTAGTCACTCACGGTACTTAAAACCCTCGCTGCGCTCGTCTTTTATTTCTGACCCGCTTTACGTACTGGTATCGTATTTAACAATTTTCTCTCAAGTTGTGAAAGTTAACTTAAAACTCAGTTAATCAATCTTAAAGTATTGTTGTGAGTGAAAATATGAAATTAATCAGAGAGCATTTTCATCAATTTTTGGCGAAAATATAAAATAATAAAACACACATTATACTCACCTGATTTGGCAATGTAGCGCTTTTTTGGACTGAGAAAAGATTTACGCGGTAGAAGGTTATTCACTACATAAGAGATTGATGTTGCTATTCATGATTATTTTGAAAGCATTCAGCATTCCAAAAGAAGCTTTGTGGAGAGCATTTAAGAAGTGGAAAGAATAAATGAAGTGTATTATTTTTGAAAGGAACTATTTTGAACATATTTAAAATAAAATTCTATAAAATATGTAGCGTGTGTCTTATTCGCAATAATTCTAGCGGAAATTGATGCGTTTCTAATTTGAAACGTGCTACTTTTGAATTTAAAATCATTTTATTTAGTTAGGTCTGATATTTAGCTATACCCTATAAATTCAAAAGTTTTAGAAATTTAATAATTTAAGCGTAATCAATGTAACTAACCGTATACTAGTTTAAAGTAGATTAAAAATTAAATTAATATACTTGAAAAAACTATTTATTAATACATTTAATACAATACAACATAACTTATAGCTAATATTTATTCTTCGTTATCAAACGTTTCGATTTTAACTGAACCAGTTATGTCAAGTAATTGTTTTGATGAGAAAGTAGCAACTAGTTTGTGTTGCCCTACTGTAGAAGGGATTAAAATAACACTGACATTAACGTCTTCTTCGGGTTGGACATCCCTGTAAGGAATGATTTGATTCTTCGTTAATCCTGGACCAGCTACATGAAATTTGCAGTTTGTGAGAACTTTCTTCAACGGATTCTTGAAGCCCATAGAAATTGTTACTTCTTTCTTAATTTCTAACTCCTTTGGAGCCTGAAAAGATAAAAATTGGCATTTTTTATTTCAGATTTAAATTAATTATCACAACTTATATTTGATATTATAAATATTATAAAACTCTTCTTGTTTGTTGATAAACTATGCTTGCATTATTATTTTACAAAAATACAAATAATCAATCTAAAATTTTGCAAGGAATATACAGTACAGATCAAAATGGTTTTGAAATAACACCCACAGGTTGTCCACTGAGGTCATTTAAAGTGATTTTGGTCACTTTTTTCGTTGATATTAAGTTAAGGTCACTTTTTAGACAAAAAAGGTCACTGTAGATCACTTTTTACAAATATACTTAATACCATGGAGGTAGGAATAATATGGAGGGAGTATTTGCAATCACTAGTGAAGTCGCTTCCCTCTCCACAATGTGCCCCATATCATTTTGAAATTACAAGGTTATTGCTGTCAATTATAAATTTCATTGTTCTGGTACGTCGACGTTTGTTGGAGAGGCGTTTGTCGTTTGCCATTTTTGATATATTTCGTGTTTCCGTGCGTCCGTCCCCACCGGGTTGCATTGCACTTGCCCATAGTTCAAGTTTAAGCTCTCTCCATATTATTCCTACCTTCATGGTTAATACTAATATTTTCCAAATAAATGTCTTTTTTTCTGATTTAAATTTTAAAGTAGTAATTTATGTTAGTAATAGTAGTTTGACAACTTTTATTTTGAATAGTTTCGTACATGAATTTCTGTTCGTCAAATTTTTATTGCACTTTGACGTCAATTTTAAATGCGCCAATTAGTAAAATATTTGTAAAATACAGATGGACTTTTATCTTGGTTTGATCATGTCAAATAAAATGATTCGAAGGACAAGTATTTATTTTTGGTAAAAAATATTTTAACAATACTGAAGCTTTAATTATTTCAATAAAAAAAAAACTTGTGTCATTATGTTCTCTAATCTTCCATATTTACATTAAGCTTAGACACAGAGTAGGTAGCCGTGTAAAATTTTAAGAAAAAATAGTTTGAAAACCCGAATTTTAATATTACTCTTATGGGCGAATCAACTATTTTGCAGCAAGTATGCACTTATTTGCGTAAAAAAGACTTTCCCATGTATAAAAACGAGATTCAGAAAGCTTAAAGGGTCTAGATTTTAATGATTCCATACAATACATGAGTAACCGTGTCAATATTTAAGATATTTAACGTTAAAAGTTATACTACTTATATTTGTAAGCAAATAAAGTTGCAACTTTTTGCAAGGACTAGGAAATACCTGAAGAACCAGCTTAAAGGTCATTTATGCATCTAAACGGGTCACTTTTGATCACTGTTTCTAATACTATGTCACTCGATAACTTTTTTTTTAAATCAGTGGACACTGCACCCCACAATAAAGGTATTTTCAGTTAATTTTTACTACTTATATTTCTATTTAATTAAATTTTATATCACATTAATTTCATATTCTTATCCTACCGGAAAAAATGATAAAAAAAACGAATAAAACATTTCAAGAAAACAAAATATTAATAGTTCTATTTCCACATAGTCGAATTATCTAATGATAAGAATTAATGAGGAAAGAGCGAATAATTCATGACATTGAATATTGAACAATTAAGTTATGTTTACATAAAAATAAAAACCTAACTCGGAGTAGGCTATGAACAATGAAACGTATGTCAATTTAAAAGTATTTAATTAAATGTTATTTTGACACGAGATGACAATGTTTTCTTCTTGAATCTTATTTTAGAAATGGAAATAAATTAGAAAACGGCTAATGGCAATATGCTGTATCCTTCTTTATTATCTTGTCTTCTTAAAATTATATTTCAAGATCAATTTTGACTTGACTTTGAATTGAATAATGCTTACATGTTTCTCTATTCATAGCCTACTCAGAGTTACGTTTTTTTAACACTACTATTTTTTTAGGCTAAATTCTAGAATAACGAGAATCACAAATTTTGCTTTGATGGTTATATATAGTTGCAAAACCGTTATAAACACTAAATTCCACAAAAATTAGGGCACGGAAAGCTATCCGTATAATAACAGGCATAATATTTATAGTATTTATGGTGATTTTGGCATTTTTTCTGAAAAAAGTAAGGTTACATGAAGCACATATTTCTATATTTAATTAGTTACTTACACTTAAATACGAATAATACTGTTTCATATAATGTATATTTGCAAAAATATGTTTAATATCCTTTCTTCTTCTTGTTTTTATTACATTTTTAATTTATAATTTTACGTTCATGTGTCAAAATATTGTCAATAAACATGAATATAGTGGATATTGAAGTTACAAACCAGTGTTGCCAGATCAAAATTTTAAAAGTTGCCAAATTCAAGCGAAAAAAGTTTCCAGATTTCACCAGATTTGATATATATATATGTATATATATATATATATATATATATATATATATATATATATATATATATATATATATATATATATATATATATACATCTATCAGACATTAAAGCGTCCGTCAATTGATCTTTTACCATCATTGAAGCGTCCACCTTCAATGAAGCGTCCGTATACGGACGCTCTATTGTATCTCTGTTAAAATGGTCATTTTTCAACGTCTTATGCCATCTGTTATTGTTTGGCAAAAATTGTCCTGGGCGCTTTATTGTAACATATTTGGATAATTTCAATCATAAACCGTATATTGCAGTTCTGCCGTTTCCCACTAGTGTCGCTAGTGTTGAACGGCGTATATCTGCGAAAATATATATTTCATACAGTTTTTCGATTAACGGGCGTCCGTACATTTGGCAACATGTTTTAAGTTATACGAATATTTGAAGGTTATATTTTCGTACCTCATGTAATTTTAACTGCATTATTTGTTGCAGAGTGAGTTAAAATTCTGTTAGTGACTTAAAAAAAAAATCTCTAGCAAATAAACAGTTACGTATAATTGTTGCTATGGAGTTAATAATGACGGTTTAAAACGTTAAAATTGAATAAAATTATTTATAAATTCTTATTATTGTTTCAACCTCTACATAGGTAAAAATTACACTTATGTGTATCTGTGTTCCGGGTTTCTACAATTTTTTGTTTGATGGGAAATACAATGGTAAAATTTTGATGATAAGTTTATCCTTACTAATTATAGATGTTTAGAATTTAAAAGTGCAAGCAATGATCCTAAATTTATTGATATAAAATAATCCTGTCACGAACTAGACGTAAATTGAAATTTCCATCTTCAAGCTGTTTCCAAAATGCCATTATAAATTAAGCAAATAACTGCATTATTTTGTATAGTTCGAGTTGGACCAATTTGTACTTTAATTCTTACATTGATTTTATTATTATTAAAAATAATAAATGAACTTTCTACAAATTAAAAAGTTTTTTATTAGTGCAAATAAATTTTTATTTTAACTTACACCCCATAATTAATATTAATATTTATTTGGGTCTGTCTGATTGTTTAATTTCTCTTGGTACTCTGTTAACAGGTTGAATACCTATGAATATTTTAATTTACCACTATTTTGTGACAGGAACGTATTGTAACAATAAAATTGTGGTCATTGGATATGCTTTTTAATTCTATGCATCTTTTATATTTACAATTTTATTCTAAAATTAATAGGGAAGAACTTATTGTCAAATAAATGGTCATTCAACAAAAAATACTGGTCGAAATTAGATAAAGTCTAGGTCGGTTTAAACTAGTGGTTTTAGCCACCTTGATTTAAACCGAACACCCTTTCGAACATGTATATTTTTCATTTTTACAATTAATCATATTTGATTAAAAATCGGCAAAATAGATACTAGTTCATTTCTGATATATTTCACTATTTTTTGGAACATATTATACATTACGTGTATAACAAATAAAATATGAAATCGAAACCCTTGTCTATTTGAACGCGAAAAGTCACGAAAATATTCAATGTATAGTATTAAATTCTACATTTTCAGTTAATTCCATAGTATAACATTCAAATTTAAAAATGTTCATTAAATGTAAATGTAATTTACATCGCCTTAAGTAAACATACTTTTGTAAAAAACTTATCCAATAAATACTCTCCATATTATTACTTTTTTCTGGCTTAAGATTATTTTTTATTACTAATTATAATTATGACTGAATAAGAACCGATAATAATGGAAGAAACTTTCAGAACTCGTTTTTACAATAAAAAAGCTTTATTCGATAAAGTTCTGTAATATTTATTTTCTACATCAGTGTCGCCTTCTTCAGAATTTTTACTTATTTTTTTTATTCTGAAGAAGGCAACACACTGGTTTCGAGATGTTGATTCAATAACAATATTACAGAACTAGTACCCAATACAAACATTGTAAAAACTTATGTTTATTTTAGGACATTGACTTTAATCAGAATAATCAGGATGATTCCGTGAAAGATCTCGATTATCAGCCAAGTCCCCCAGATGTTAGTATACAATTATAATATTACAGAACTATACCCAATTAAGACATTGTAAAAACCTATAATGTTTATTTAAAAACGTTGACTTTAGTCAGAATAATCAGAATGATTTCATGAAAGATCCCAGTTATCAACCAAGTCTGTTTGATGTTAGTGTTCGACTTACAATATTACAGAACCATACCCAATAAAACCATTGTAAAAACCTATAACGTTTATTTTAGGACGTTGACTTTATTCATAATGATCAGGATGATTCCGTGAAAGATCCCGATTATCAACCAATAAGTCCCTCTGATATTAGTATTCAACGTACAATATTAACAATTTATTTTAATAAATATACAGATGTCCGTTTTTCGATACGCACTATTGGGATCTCGAGAACCGTAAGAGATACGAAGTCGGTTAAATTAGGGAAAAGTTGCCTCATAACCATCTTAGATGTGTTTTTGTTTTTCCATTAAAATGCACAGGTACCTAGATAGAAGCGAAAATGTAAATTTTGCCAATTTCGTTTTTGGCTTATAACTTTTTTGTGCGAATTTATACAAGTTTCTAATTTGCACTTTTTTATGAAGAATTCACAACCGTCTTCAAAATTTTCATAGCTCGTACAGTTTTCGAGAAATTTATACTAACTTTCAATTTTCATGCAGAGCACAAAGTTGTATTTATTAATGTTGAATAGAGATTTTTTTCTGTTTCAAATGGTATAAAACATATGTACATTAACATGAAAATTAACTGAGAAATTAATAAATTATTGATTTTGAAGAATCTTAAGTTTGACAGGAGTTCAATTGTTACAAATTTTATGTGAAAATGCAGTAATTTTTAAATGAAGATATGCGGGACGTGTTAGAAATTTGTTGTCCACTTACAATTTGATGTATATAGTTATTCGTTATTTTTACATATAAAATATCTTAGTTTTATTCCTTGGTAACTAATTTTAGATTAAAATCGTTTTGAAATTGGTACTCAATTTATTCTTATAAACCTTTTTGTATAAATGTATTCCTGTAAACTGTAAACCAATCTCAAATATTTTTTTAAATTGATTCAAATTTCTCATTACCGAGGAGATATGAAAAACCTTGTATAATTACAATAATTATTGCTAGTAGTTTTTGTTTTCTTAATAGCTTATATGCTTTTAAAACTATTGAGAACCTAAACTATGATGATTTGAATTTGTTGAGCATAAGATTACCGACCATTTTATTAATCAGGATGCTCCCGAACTGAAAATAAGAGTTTAGGACCTCAAAACAAGAAAATTTTTCTTTAATTTTCTTGTTTATTGATCGGAGTAACAGAAAAAACAGAAATCGATTTTTTAAACTTAAAAATAAACAATGTCTTCATTAATTCCTGTGTAAAAAGTCCGTATCATTTAAACAAAGCTTTTGGAAGTATTTTGTTTTGAGGTTCTAAATTAATATTTTAAATTGGGCTACTTCGGAAGCACCCTGTACAATCATTTATGTTAATTTTGATAATTGGTAAACGGTAATTATTTAATCGTAAGACATTTAGCAGCACGAATAAATCAAAGTAGCCCTGATTCGAGACCAAATAATGAAGTGAAATCCTAAGTACGTGAAGAATCTGTGGCAACATTGCTGGACGCTTTAATATCTATTAATTATATAGAGATGTATATAGCGGACGCTGTATAAGCGACAAAATGAAATATATTTGTATATTTCGGACGCTCTAATGATACCTATGTAGAAGGACGCTTCAATGATGATTAAATTGAAATTTATTTTATTAAAAGCTATTAGTAATAAAAATATCAATTATTATAAGTTAATTCTGGAATATACTTGTACGAACATCTATTAAAATACTTTATACAACATTTAAAATAATCGGACGCTCGACAACCGGTTTTCGGAAAGACGCTCGGATGATAGTAAGATGTAAATATATATATATATATATATATATATATATATATATATATATATATATATATATATATATATATATATATATAGGTGGGTCTAAGGAGAACCCCCTTAACTTTTTTTATTATAAGTAATAGAAAGTTTTATTATTTTAAATATACTATTTTTTATAGTCAGGTTTACAAGATACGACTATCAACTTTTATTTTTTAAATAGCAACCTATAATTATTTTACTAAAATATAAAACGCCATTTCTTTCTCTTTTTAACGATGTATTAGTTTTTATTAATGTATTTGAAAAAAATCGAGAAAAATAAGATAATTGAGAATATTGAGATATATGGGAAATAATTTTTATTCAAATATATAGGTGGCTATGTGAAAATAAACAAAATGTAACAATGTTAATATCAACAAACTACACATTTGTTTGTTACTTATTTATTATTTACTTATTTATCTATTTATTTATTATTTATTTTCATCATAAGCGCACATGCCACAACATAGTACGCAGTGGCATCACGCTCGCGCAAACGAAATGCTCTGTCTACATCTACAACTGAGTGGGAGTAGCGTTTACAGCACGGTTTACGCTCTGTACGATATTTTTTTAATTAGTATTACAGTCTGCTATGTAATAATGTATATTTTTTTTCAAAATATTCCAAAATTACATTACAAATTTTGTAGAATAAAACTGCATTTTCTGTAACTATAAAATCACCAGATTTTAATAATTTTATAAAAGTTTTCACCAGATCACCAACAAGTACTAAAAATCACCAGATCTGGTGAATTTTCACCAAATCTGGCAACACTGTTACAAACAGTGGTACGAAAACTGTTATTTTTTTCGATTCAAAACCCTGTATTACCGACATTGTTACTTTTGCCGCACTCGGCTTTTGCCAAATTGAGTTCTTTGCGTTAGGTATCGTTATTGTCTATATTTTTTTATAAAATCATATAAAAATGAATAACGCAACCACTCGGCTTTTGCCAAATTGAGTTCTTTGCGTTAGGTATCGTTATTGTCTATATTTTTTATAAAATCACATAAAAGTGAATAACGCAACCACTCGGCTTTTGCCAAATTGAGTTCTTTGCGTTAGGTATCGTTATTGTCTATATTTTTTGATAAAATCACATAAAAGTGAATAACACAACCACTCGGCTTTTGCCAAATTGAGTTCTTTGCGTTAGGTATCGTTATTGTCTATATTTTTTTATAAAATCACATAAAAGTGAATAACGCAACCACTCGACTTTTGCCAAATTGAGTTCTTTGCGTTAGGTATCGTTATTGTCTATATTTTTTGATAAAATCACATAAAAGTGAATAACACAACCACTCGGCTTTTGCCAAATTGAGTTCTTTGCGTTAGGTATCGTTATTGTCTATATTTTTTTATAAAATCACATAAAAGTGAATAACGCAACCACTCGGCTTTTGCCAAATTGAGTTCTTTGCGTTAGGTATCGTTATTGTCTATATTTTTTGATAAAATCACATAAAAGTGAATAACACAACCACTCGGCTTTTGCCAAATTGAGTTCTTTGCGTTAGGTATCGTTATTGTCTATATTTTTTTATAAAATCACATAAAAGTGAATAACGCAACCACTCGACTTTTGCCAAATTGAGTTCTTTGCGTTAGGTATCGTTATTGTCTATATTTTTTTATAAAATCACATAAAAGTGAATAACGCAACCTCTCGACTTTTGCCAAATTGAGTTCTTTGCGTTAGGTATCGTTATTGTCTATATTTTTTGATAAAATCACATAAAAGTGAATAACACAACCACTCGGCTTTTGCCAAATTGAGTTCTTTGCGTTAGGTATCGTTATTGTCTATATTTTTTTATAAAATCACATAAAAGTGAATAACGCAACCACTCGACTTTTGCCAAATTGAGTTCTTTGCGTTAGGTATCGTTATTGTCTATATTTTTTTATAAAATCACATAAAAGTGAATAACGCAACCACTCGGCTTTTGCCAAATTGAGTTCTTTGCGTTAGGTATCGTTATTGTCTATATTTTTTGATAAAATCACATAAAAGTGAATAACACAACCACTCGGCTTTTGCCAAATTGAGTTCTTTGCGTTAGGTATCGTTATTGTCTATATTTTTTTATAAAATCACATAAAAGTGAATAACGCAACCACTCGACTTTTGCCAAATTGAGTTCTTTGCGTTAGGTATCGTTATTGTCTATATTTTTTTATAAAATCACATAAAAGTGAATAACGCAACCTCTCGACTTTTGCCAAATTGAGTTCTTTGCGTTAGGTATCGTTATTGTCTATATTTTTTGATAAAATCACATAAAAGTGAATAACACAACCACTCGGCTTTTGCCAAATTGAGTTCTTTGCGTTAGGTATCGTTATTGTCTATATTTTTTTATAAAATCACATAAAAGTGAATAACGCAACCACTCGACTTTTGCCAAATTGAGTTCTTTGCGTTAGGTATCGTTATTGTCTATATATTTTTATAAAATCACATAAAAGTGAATAACGCAACCACTCGACTTTTGCCAAATTGAGTTCTTTGCGTTAGGTATCGTTATTGTCTATATTTTTTGATAAAATCACATAAAAGTGAATAACACAACCACTCGGCTTTTGCCAAATTGAGTTCTTTGCGTTAGGTATCGTTATTGTCAATATTTTTTTATAAAATCACATAAAAGTGCATAACGCAACCACTCGGCTTTTTCCAAATTGAGTTCTGTGCGTTAGGTTACAGTGACATTAAAGTATTTTTTTTTAATTTACAAGCGATAGTTTTTTTCAAATAGTTTTCACAAAAACATACAATTTTACAAATAAAGCCACTGTTTTAGTAACACTGGTTTACCCTATATTACCGACTTTTAATTTGAACTATGTTCGTGTTATTTGGTTTGGTAATAATTTTAGGTTAAGTTTTATTTTAGCTAAAATATATATAAATAACAACTGCTGTACCCCATATTTATGTTTTAATATGATATTTTATCGAAACGTATACTGTGTCTTAAAAACAAGCATTTCTAGTGTTCATTCAGTGAAAAAAACACAACTCTACAATAGGTAAAATCTGACTTTCTTTTTACAAAAAAGTATATAAATACCTCCTTCCGTCCACTCATTTTGTGCTTCCGTCCACTAATTTTGTGTTTCCTTGTTATTTTTTAGCTAAAACAACACATTGCTAAACAAAAATTGCAATTTTAAGATTCTCGTCTTTCTAGAATCCAGCCAATGACTACGTTTTAAGGTCCCTAGAATCCATTTTTAACATTTTCACGACAATGTCTGTGTGTATGTATGTATGTATGTATGTATGTATGTATGTATGTATGTATGTATGTGTGGATCCTGTATAGTGTATACGCTCTAACTCAATTACTATCATTCAGAAAGTTTTGAAACCATGTATTTCTACCTTATTCTAATATGGAAATATCTGATTAGATTTTGTTCGGATAACCGGAAATGGCAGTTTACTTGAAGCTCAAGATAGTTTTTCTTCAAAAAATACCTTAAATGTAATTTTTTCTCAATTTGTTACTATAAAAATTAAAGATTATTTCATTTTCTACAAGTTTGCTTTAATACTTTTTCTATATATTTTATGGATAAATTTATAAAGTAATATAAAAATTATATATAGGTAAATGGCGGGAGGTACTGTGTTGGTCACATCAGATTTTTATATTTTGTGCCTTTTATGTCATTTTTAAATAAAAAAAAATCTGATGTGGCCAACACAATACCTCCCGTTTAATTTAATTTTTATTCATGTAAATATTTAAAATTAAATTAAATTTATAGACCGGATTCGATCCCGACCGACGCGAAATATTTCGAATTCTAAATGGAACAAAAATGACCCCTGTGCTGCACTCTCCACGCCAGCAGTAAGTGCTCGTGTGATAACACCTGGAAATCGCCCGCACACGGTACAAATAAATATGTCATCATCGTTACCGAAATTTGTGTACAAAGCAGATTGGCAGACCCAGCAATGGGTAATATGCCGTGATGATATATTTATTTAATTTATTTATACAGGGTGAGTCACCGAAATCGCCGTCTTCGATATCTCCCTTGTCGTTAGAAATACAGCATAAGTTTATTAACAGAATTTATTCGCCTACTCAAGGAGCATAACGTAAAATTATTTTCACATATACAGAGTGTTGCATTACGGCTCGGCGAGAATTGTTTGTCTTTTTTTAAATGGAACACCCTATATATTTTTATATATTTTGAATTGTATTTTATTCACCTATACGAACATATGAATTTTGTTTTAGTTTTCTACGGCGTTGCCAAGTTATTCCGTTTTTTCTCTAAAAAAGACCGAATACACGCATTGCTTTATAAAGGCTTACTGAAGTTATTTTAATAATAAGAATTATGAATTTTCTTTTCTGTATAACTGTAATTATACTCTATGTTCTGACATATTTTTTTTAAATGTAATTATACAGGCTGTTCAATAAAGCGAATCAAATGTGCTCAATTTCAAATGACCATAACTCGTCATTTTCAAATGGAACACCCTATATTTTATTATTCAGTTGTGTGTATTTTTGTATTATCTTCATATGTTATTAAGGGTATCCTATGCCTAAAACCAATAATTTCGGAGATTTTCACCATTTTTCTCTAAATTTATATATTTAACTAAAAATTAAATCTAGTATACCATTGATATTGTTTTTTGAATAAGAAACAATTGTAGTAATGATAGTATTTTCATTAGCCAGGTTATTATTAATAACAGTGGGATTAAGTAAATTAATTTATTAATATGAGTCTGTCGCAAGAAGAACTTACGAATATGGTGTGAATAAAATACAATTCAAAATATATAAAAATATATAGGATGTTCCATTAAAAAAAAAAAACAATTCTCGCCGAGCCGTAATGCAACATCCTGGATATGTGAAAATAATTTTACGTTATGCTCCTTGAGTAGACGAATACATTCTGTTAATAAACTTATGCTGTATTTCTAACGACAAGGGAGATATAGAAGACGGCGATTTCGGTGACTCACCCTGTATACTTACCTATATTCATTTCTGGCGAGGAGAGTGCATTCCAGGGGTCAATTTTGTTGGCTCACCCAGCAATGGGTAATATGCCATGATGATATTTTATATATTTTTATTATCTTACCTATATGCCTACATATTTACTTATATTGAAAACTGTATAGGAACTTAATAAGTTCCTTTCCATATAATTATTGTTCCATTTTAAAACGTTAATATTATTATTTGAAATGATTAGTTTGTTGACAGTGACATATATCTGTCAGTTAGAAACATTTGAGATCTGAATTGTGTAACCATGTGTATGACTTGTGTTTAATGCGTAGGGTCCGATATTAAAATTATAATTTTATAAATTTATCCATAAAATGTATTAATGCAAACTTAAAGAAAATCTAATAATCTTTGATTTTATATAACATAAATCTCGAAAAAATAACTTATAAAGGTATTTTTTGAAGAAAAACTTTTTTGAACTTTCAGTAAAGTGCCATTTTCGGTTATCTGATTTACTCCAAAATCTAATGGCATCTTCCCATATAAAAGTAAGGTAACAATACAAGGTTTCAAAATTTTCTCAACACACACACACACACACACATACACATAGACATCATCGTGAAAATGTTAAAATTGGATTGTAGGGGCCTTAAAAAGTGACCATTTACCAAAATGTCGATATGCGATTTTTAGCACGATCCCTATACCTCCCTTACCAAGGGTAGCGGGAGGTAAAAATCATAGTTTCAAAATTTAGGGAGTTTGATGTCAGTTGGTGATACTAATGTGAAAATTAAAAATTTATTACTATATTTCTTCTCTTATTATTGTTAATTTTAAATTCAAAATTATATAAAAATAACAATCGTTTGTGTTCGTTTATTTAGCGAGATTTGACATTTTCTATTTTTCGACATTCATGGCCACCAAACTTAAATAATATATTAATCTTTTGAGTGCTGTTATAGCTTTGTTACAAACGCAAAATAGAAAAATTACTTTTTTGATTTCGTTCGGTTGATTATTTGCATTAACCGTTATTTTTTTCGGTTTCTTCCCCTGATTAAAAGTTGAAATTATTTCCTAATATATTAATCTTTTGAGTGCTGTTATAGCTTTGTTACAGACGCAAAAATAGAAAAATTACTTTTTTGATTTCGTTCGGTTGATTATTTGCATTAACCGTTATTTTTTTCGGTTTCTTCCCCTGATTAAAAGTTGAAATTATTTCCATATGTATTTGAAATTATTATTATATACGACGAGATCAATTATGATACATTTTTCAAACGTCATTAAATAAATAAAAATGGTACTTCCTATATAATTAGAATTTAAACTAATATTTCAAAAAAAGTAGTCTATAAGCATCATTCTGGACGCCGTTTAGTAGGAATTTTTATAACATCCTTATATGTGGTGATTTTATTTTGAAATGACTGAACTTTAAAGAATGTTATTCATAGTTTGTTTAACAATAAAAACCGATGATTAATAATGCATGTAAACAACAACCTTATAGCTTACCTTAAATAATATTGGTGGTTTCAGGACCTGGAAGTCATCTTCATCGGCCCATGTTTGCTTTGTTTCCTCAACTGAAGCAATGGCGTACAGTTTCATATTACAATACTCCACCAATTTATCCAAATAGTCTTCTGGTTTGACCACCATTCTTAATGTTTCAGCTGAAAATGATACATAATTATCTTCGTTTATTTTTAATATATTTTCAATTTCTTACTTGCATTCGGCTGGACTTTAAATTCTCCTTGTGCCTTTTTCACTACATGAGCTTTGATTCCAGTGTAGTACACACTACCAGCAGATAAAACAGCTTTTACATTGCGAACTAGTTTGCTTTTGTTCTTAATGTTTACAACAACACTAAATGGTTCTCCAATTTTAATTTGTTCCAAGTCTTCCAGATCAAAAGTCATATCTTCCAATCCTCCATCGGGAACATCGTACATGCTAAAAAAATCAAGAATTATTATCAAAATGAAAAGTGTTTAATTAATAATCATACATTTTAGCCTGAGATGTTCCTCTAACAGCATTCAACAAACTCAAACGTTCATCAGGGGTTCCTTCTTTGGCTTTATATTGGTCTGTGATATCTTCTCTATCTTTATCACCGTTTGGATCGTATATAAATGGTTTTTTAGTCAAAATCATGCGCCCAATACTATAATGAAAGTTAATAATTATTTTTACGGAAATGCAACTTTATTAATTATACTACCAATTTTTTTTTAGTTTTTTATTCAATTGATAACTTATAATTAAAATTTATATAATATTACGCGAAAAGTGAAATCTTTATTTATTTTATTTTCATCCAATTGGATCCTATTTATTTTACTATTAATTGGAGTCACAAAAATTGATTTATTTCAACTCAAGTTTCAATGAATTATATATTTATATTTGGTGCGATTTTGTCCGCTATATTAGTTTACAGTGAATTAAATTTTCATATGTGGCGCGATTTTGTTCGTCATTTGCATAGGGACCACTGAAATTCCTCATGGCTTCATTCCCCTCACATAGGAAATCAGATTGTACTCTCTCTATATTAGTTTCTATACTCTAAGCCAAATGTCATAAGTTTTACTTCAATCATTTCAAAATGGCGACCATTTATTTTCAAAATGTGTATTAATAAAATTCCATAGAAAATAATGAAACATAGCAATATATGAAAACAATTTTATTACCTTAAAAGAAAAGAAAAGTGAGAATACCTCTTTCTATAAAGTTGAAGGGCTTTAATAGAATGTCTGTAACATTCTCCAAATATTAAAACCATATCAACCATTTCTTCATTTGTACTTCGGCCATAATAATTATAACAAAAAATATATTGTCACATTAAATAACAACACTAATGTAGGTAAATACTTTTTTTTTTCGATCGGACGAAAACTGACACGTTTCCGGTGTGTTTTCGAACCGAAAAGTGCATTGTTCCGGTATTTTATTGTAGTTACTAGGCAACGAAAAATAACAGTCGGGGCATATTTTTTCCGACGCGTGACAAAGTATTCCCGGACAGTACGCGGTTCTGATATTTTGACTTTTATGAAAATAAATAAACAAACCATAGTTACGCTATCCTCAGATATTTTTATCAAAACAACTCAATAATCTTATGTCTTGTTTGTTGTCTGACATTTATAAATGAAATATAAAATAACTAATTATTGAATATAAACCGATCGAAAAAAAATGTATGTGTACCACGTAGGAAAAGTGACTCCCCGGACTCCTGGTGTTGCTGGCCTCGCCTACAGCTCGCCCCGCAATCTCCACCATCGTCCGGGAATATATCACTTTTCCTACTAGATACACAATATACTATTGTTTTGTTTTAAAGTAACAAAATTGTTTTTATAGCCTGCTGTGTTATTTTGCATCGAATTTTATAAATAAAATAAATGGTCGCCATTTTGAAATGGTTGAAGTAAAACTATGATATTTATAAGTGTATTTTGAAATTGAACCACGGTAACCACTGAAAATGGTTACGGTTTAACCGCGGTTTGTACCGTCATTGGACTGGGAAAACGAAACGCTTTTCTCCTAACCAGTTAACAGCTAACTTCAAATAGTTGAAATCTATGAAGATAAACTAAATCTTAACACATGACACGTGCACACAAGTGCTCATACGATCCTCCTTGGCCTATACGTTAGTAATCAGTATATTTTTATTTTCTGTGTGCTCATCTGCCATGAGCCAAAATGTAACCGCACCATAACCGCCGATCTAGCGCGGTTGCTTGGTTACGGAAAAGTTATTAGATCTTTCAGTAACCGCGTTCCGAAAATACAACCGGTTACTGAAAATTTAGGAATACACTATTAGTATCTTTGTGAAGATTTTAAGTTGTACATATCTCCTCTAAAACCGGAAGTGATACAAAATTCTCAAAAATAAATAGGATGCGCACCACTGATCTAGTTCTATTGTTGACCAATCAGATGTAGTAGAACATGGCTAAATTTTAGCAAAGGGTTAAACAAATTGGAACTTCGAATTAAAAAATGAAGTCATTTTTTTACAAGGCCATATAAGTTTTTATATCTAGATTATACACATATTTCAGAGATTACTTGTTATTTTAATATTCTTATATCGGTGCGGCCGGTAAATTATTCGCTCCAATTATTAATAAGGAATAAAAAAAAATTCTTACTGATATTTGTTGCAATATATCCTAGAGAATCCTATATCGTTAGTAGAATCTTGTTTCCATCGCATTAAATCTGCATTAACAGAGGCTAACATGAATCCAACATCATAATTATAACCTACAGCTCCTTTTTTGATAGCTTCTAGTGAAGCTGGACCACACTGATAGAAACCGTGAGATGTTTCTTGAGGTGTTGCATCTACCGCTTGCCAGCCACCATAACCTGCGAAGATTTTAACATCGTTAAACGTAAAAATACTAACATAGCATAAAGACGGCATCTAAATTTTATAATTAGACATTAAGTATACGTAAATAATCGCTCACCAGTGATTTATCTGGTATGTTTAAAGTTATTCGTACAACAAGCTTAAATTGATTCGTATATTCTAATAATACATTCAGAATTACAAGAATTGAAAGCAACAATTGCTTCATTTTTAGTGTTCGAGTGTGACTCATATTGCAATTCATTTAAAACTAATTTTATGTAGTTATAGTTGATGTCTTAATTCGTAAACCTTTCCATTATTATAACCAATGCAGTAACAGGTGTTTTTTTGTGGTGCTACAACTAACATATATTTAAAATGAATAAGGAGTACTCCTCTTACTTACTGACGCAGTAGAAAAATTAAAATTTGATCTAAAAAGTAAAAGTATTTTTAGATAAACTGCATGACAGTGTATTAAAGAAACCACTTCTAATTCTGACATATTGAATTATGGCTCGTGATTTCCACCTCCTAATATTTTTTATGTAGCATGCATACATATAATAGGGGTTTCCAAGTCTACGGCTTTAAAAAAATACTTATTGGATATCAATGATCATTTATAAGTAATATTAAGGTGAATATAATTGTAAATTTTCTGATTTTTATTACCATAATATCAAAATGAAACATTTATGTATTTAAATCAAGCATATAAAATTCAGTATTAGCTGTTTGTGACGTGCTGGGCACTGGCTAATGCTATTGGCTAATGGTTGTTCGAACGTGCAAGCCAATGACGTGTATCGCCTCAGTCATGTTAGGGCTGGTTTTGACGTATCGAGAAACGACATACCCATCGTATTTATCATATATGTATGTTCTCGGTGTAGATAACGTCAGACGCGCCATATAGTTTTCTCGGTCTTTATTTATTGATTTTTTTTTCTTACTGGCGTATTATAAACTTTTCGGCGAAAATACAAAAAACGAGTCTAATATTTTTATATACAGATTAACAAATTGAAAAATTAAAAAAAACTTGGATACCCCTATTGCATTATGACAATCCTCATAAGAATATAATGTAAAACCGCGCTTTCATTTAAAACTTTTGTAAATAAATTGTGCTGAAAGTTTTACGATAAAAATAACTCCTCACCTTTAGGCAAATCAGGCCTAGCCATCCACACATCGCTCCAAACATGATAATTCCAAATGGAATCCTCTCCCACTGGGTTCATAGGGTCATACTCCAATTCCTCATTATTTTCATCGTAATATTTATCAATAGTCAGCGAAGCGTTGGCATCATGAGCTGATACTAAGTTAGACACAACTCTTGAAGGAATACCAATAGCTCTACAAACTGTATTTTTTTTCATTAGAATTGGTTTACCACGAAAGATATCATTCATTTACTTGTGGTGACAACTGCAGAGAAGACCCAACACTGGCCGTACATGACAGGCTCTTGAGTTTCCAAGAATTGTCGGAGGATATCAACAGAGCCGGTCCAAGCAGCTGGGGGAGTTCCGTCCTCGTATTCGCCGTCCCAACGCCCGACTAAGATGCCGTCATCGTCGTTGCTGTTCACCAGTTTCGATATTATGCGAGTTGTGAGAATTGGATCGCCACGACTGAAAACAAGTATTGCATCATCGAACACTTCTTTACAAAATATCAATATATTAAATATTACATACGATAGTGTGCCTTTAGTCGAGAAACGTAGAAAATTTTATGAGATTATGTCCCATGTATAACAACTTTTATAATGCTTATAAATCATTGTACATGTTTAGAACGCTTTTTAAACGAACAAAGATATTTACAGAAAAGTAAAATGTACCATCTGAAAACGTTTGACATAATTTTATAATAGCCTAAGATTGCTACCCACTTTGCTACCTTTCAGTGGCGGTTCGCCAGGGTAGGCAAAGTAGGCGACACCTACCTTGTAATACCAAGTTGAAAAAGTATGCTTTTTATATAGCTGATGTCAAAGTGTGCTTTATCTACTCAACATAGTAGATAAAGTAACTCTTTAACCGTAAGCGTACATAAATAGCATTTTAACAGCAAAGGTAGATAAAATACTTTAATTTTTATTTATTTACATACAAAATCCATAATAACCCACTAAGGTATATACTGAGATTTTTTGTAACTGTTGCTGTTATACTGACAATAAATATGTTACCATGGCTAGTATGGTTTAAAGTCACCACTAGTGGGTTATTTTAAGAAAAAACAACTAGTGGGCAAGGGTGTATTCTAATGTAGTAAAATTTAAGGTAAAAATGTTATAACATTGTGGATATGCTAAAAAATAACGGAATCATGTAAATAAATAAAAAAAATAATTTTGTATCAGTTTTCTTACAATTTATTTTGGCGCTAAAAAGACATCAAGTAGTCTGTGACGTACGAGGGACTGATAACATTTCTCACAAATTTTGTGCATTAAACTACACCATTAATAAAAAAAAACACTTTTTTTGCCATTGATGCGTTGTCAACTTGGTGTCAGTTTTATTATGTTTTATGTTGGTGCAAATTTTCCATTTCTATATTTCTAAATGTCACCATCTCCTTCTCCGGCACATCCAGTAAAATTCAAATTTTCAGAATAATTAAAAATTTATATCTCACTCAAATTGAATAAAAAAGAACTCTAAATTTTGAATTTGTAATACGTGAGAGTTTCAGAAAATAAAATAAAAACAAATATTAGAATATATTACTCACTTTCGGGCCTATTCTGTAACTCAGTGATTAATTTTTAACAATTGGTTAAAAAAAATTATCCAATTGATATGGATTTGACAACTAAATCATTCTTTTTTGCTATATGTCAAAATAGGTACTAGATTGGTTAAAAATTCTAAACAGTCAAAAATTAACCACTGAATTACAGAATAGGCCCATTTGCTTCGAGAAATTTACCCATAATATTAATATATTTTTTTGCACTTACTGTACGTCAGCGAGTTCCGATCGATCAAACATAAGCATAGCAGCTGGCAAAATAGAGGCATCAAACTGTCCAAACACCCATTCTCTTCCACGACTGGAACCCCAAGGTCCAACCCAAAGTTTACCAACATCAGTAAGAATGTACTCATCTAACAATCGTTCATCTGGCATGTACACCAGGTCTTCTGTATTTAAAACAAATTAATTATAATTTACTTTAGAACTATATTATAAAAAATACTTACCACAGCACCATGGATTATAAAGAACGTAGATCGGTTTTTCGTATTCATAAACAGTAGATTCTTCACTAGAACCGAGGACAGATGTGTCGATTTTTAAGTTCCAAATTCCTACTGGGCAATCAGCAGGGCTTGTAATCTTGAATATAATAAATTAAATGTGAGAAAATAGTACATAACTTCATACATACATTGAATCTTATTATTTTCCACAAAGTTGGTTGTTATAATTTTTTCACATATATATATTTTAATTTA
The DNA here is from genome assembly GCA_951394225.1 of Harpalus rufipes. Taxonomy (NCBI): domain Eukaryota; kingdom Metazoa; phylum Arthropoda; class Insecta; order Coleoptera; family Carabidae; genus Harpalus; species Harpalus rufipes. The sequence continues at coordinate 14,253,458 of OX596277.1, forward strand.
TTACAACATTCATAAATCTATATTTTATTCTTTACAATAAAAATTTTTATACGGGGGTCATGCTGGAATTATTGAGAATCACTTCATAATTTTTGGAATTTTATTTTACATATAATAAACTTCACAATAGCCTATTCTACGATATTTTTTTTATTTTTTTGCTTGAAGTAGGTACATAAAAATATAAGACCATATGTGATAGTCTGAGTTAAAAATTAATCCAAATAAACGAGATATTAAGGTTCAAATTTTAAATTTGTTTTTTGACGTAAGTAATTATATTTAAATTGTAATATATTTCATTATTATTATTATTATTATTATTATTATTATTATTATAGAAATAAAATAAATTATTGCACTTAATTTATTTCACTTTTTTCTCATTTTACAAAAACAAAGAAAAAAGAAAGTCACTCGAACAAGTCCGACACACTCGAATAAGTATATTCATAGTTGAGGCGGAGCTTCACAAAGTATGAGTTTATACTTGGATCTTCGTATTTTTTAGAGGGAGTAATTGCTAATAATAAAATTCTTTAAACTGTTATCTTTCGTATGTTCAAAACTTTTTCTATTTTTGATTACGGTGAAATAGCATATTCTTTTATTTTAGAATGTTTTGAATCATGAATTGCACTATTGCAGCATCAATCTCTTCTAATACTTTTAAATATTTATTTTTGCTAAAAAAAATAAAGGGAATGCTATCTGATGAATTTCATATTTTCACTCACAACAAATACTGTAAAGAAAATATTAACTGAATTCTAATTAATCTTCGCAACTAACGGGATAAATGTGGGACTCCCGTATTCAATGGCGTATTTTTTCAGAGTAGATACGCACTGGAATATTTGTTCTTCCAAAATTTTGCAAAAATAATTAAAATAGAGAGAATTATATGTATATTCCAAATTTCGTACAGAAAATGCACAAAAATATAAATTAATGAAACTTTTTAAAAATAATATTTAACAATTTGATTTCTTTTCGGTGGAATTGAACGTTCCTGTACTTTTTGATTTAACAATACACCATTTTCTCTAAATATACAATTATAAACAACTTTATACATACTTCCAAAGTAACATTGTCACTCGATTGATGTACAACATTGCCAGCCCAAAGTTTCGATTTTTCTAAAGTTAGTTTTCTGTTCAGTAAACGTACAACGCCTCTTGTTCCTTTGATTGCGTTTGGAGTCTCTCCTAAATTATACAAAAGTATTAGCAATAAATTCAACAATTTTTATTTGAAGAAAGGGACAGAAATTCTACTTGTTTTTATGCAAATATTTAACAAGCTGTCATTCTACAAATGTTTATGAATTTCAACAATGCAGACTTCGCAATATTTTTTAGTTTATAGTTGTAAATTCATGTTCACTAATAAAATGCACTAATGCATCACTATATAATTCGTAAAAAAATATTATTTAATACAAATATGATATAGTGCATACCATAACTGAAAATAAATCGAACTCGGTCTCTCTTCAAATCACAAGCACGATTTGAAAAGCGGAGCGCAACAGAAAATTTCTGCCCGCGTCGTAGGACTGGAATCGGATCTTCGTCGTAAATAACTTCAAATTTGTCGGTATGATGTAGGGCGGCATTTTCTTGGGGATAGAAATGTACCAATTCAACTTGCAAATTGTCGGACATCTAAATATTTTAATCATTATAAAAATATTTCCAAAAAACTAGTTATTACTTACCGTAATGTTTCTCGAAGGCAAGATCAATTAAAACTGTTTACAAAAATGAATAGTTCACTTATAAATCAGCTTCCGAAAACCGCACAGTGATAAAAGATATCGTTATTACACATTAATTTGTTTGTTCCTGTTTTTATTTCCGTTTTTTTATAATACCAATGCCCTAATTGTGTTGATTTTCAAACCACAACGAACATATTACTGATAACATGACATTATCAATGTAATTAATACGAAATACATATATTTTTAATTTCGTACTCATTCATTTTAAAATTTTATGATACAAATAACAGTAATGTATATTTATAATACTAAATTACACAAGATATTGAAATACCATTAATATATTGTTACTTTAAATAAATCGAGAATGTTGTCCGCCAAATATTTATTTTGAGGTAATCATTTTGCAATGTATGCAATATTCATATTTTTTTTATAATTATTAAACCAATATTTATCTCTTCATATTAGACATCTACGGAAACGCACATCCTCAATTCCACCGACAAGAATATTCTTATCTAATCGTTCATTTGAATGTATTACGCATTAAAAAAAAAACAATATTTATGTTTTAAAGTTTGTTTATTGTATCAAAAGTAGTAGTACCATATAAATATATAAATTAAACATAATTCAATGTAAAAATACTTAACACTATACAAATAAAAATTATTTCGGCTTAAGTTTCCCCCAAGTAAGTAAAACAACAATGGTGGTTAATTCATGCAGAATCTTATCTGGGCCAAGTTTTCTCCTTTTAGGAAGATCTGTTAACGGTACTATTTCTGTGAAGAAATATAATTATTAATATAACGTATTCTAAATGTAATTTAGGCAACAAAACTAAAAAGTGTTTTTTTATTTCAAGAATAGAAAGTCGTACGCGAATGCGTAAATTCTTATGAATAAAATAATATTTCCTGCAAACACTAGTAAAAGTAGGCTTTTTAACGTTTGTTTTTAGACTTAAAAATGCCAATTTATGATACTAATGTTAAAAAGTAACAGACCATTGTTATTTTTAATACTAATGTTAAAGTGAATTAGTTGTCTTGGTAATGACGAATGGAACAACGAATCGATATTTTTGGCATGTCAAAAATTATTAGAAATACAAATTTAAATGAAAAAATAGTGTTTGTAGAAAAAATAGTGTTAAGAGTGATTTTATTTTGTTCGAAGTTTAGACTACTCCATAATTTCGCACAACTGAAGGTTATTGGCTAAAAACTATGGCAATGAGTATAAATGAAAGAAAAAAACGACACGCAATGGAACTTTTTCACACAAAAGATTTTTTTTTATATATTAATGCCCGGTTGCAATAACGTAACTGAAATTTTAAATATTCCTTATAAACAATATTGTATCGAAATGAAATTTCAAATTAATTATTATGTAATGCTGTCAAAATTTCAATTTGCATTTTTTGTTTAAGGATCGGTTAAAATTTAAGCCTTCTTCATGCAACTGGGTATAAAATGTACTTTTAATAACGTCGAAAATAGTTATTTATGTAACAAGTGAATAAAGCGTAACTTTTTTTACGAGAAGGTAAATTTGCTGCACATGTGCAATACGAGTGAGCAAACTTCTTCAAGTAAAAGATGTACACAGCTCTCGATCTACTTTTCACAGACGCAATAGGAGAAAAAAATTAACTGTAGCTGTAGCTGGCAGATCAGACGCCGACAAAATCCTCCATTTAGCCGCCATTTTGTCCAGTAAAATAGTGATATTTGTTTTGTAAACATTGAATCGATTTAGTGCAAAATAACATTTATATTCAAAATAAACAATTATTTTACTACACCAACAAATAATAAAAAGTAATGTTTTTCCCATTTGCTACGTTCACTAATCTCTCACCAGATGTCAGCTACTTTTGATTTTTTTCTCCAACACAGTCCGCGAAATCCAATTTCACAGCCATTTAAATAATTTAAAATATCCTTTAACACAAGTTTCAAGTTTTTATTTTTTTCTAAAAAGTGTAAAATGCAGTATCAGTGACAGATTGGCAGCTTGTATATCAGTGTTGTGACGTCACAACAGCGGAAAAAGTTAATTTGAATCGCCATCGGTTGCACAAAAAATAGTGTGGTACACATTGTCCGCGAAATCCTTTAGCAACTTCGGCAATAATTTTTCTCTCGGAACGCTAAAGAGATATTTTGAGGCCTTGATATATAAATAACTATTCTACGTTTTCAATAAAAGCATTAAAAAGCGCTATGTTGTTTCATTATTTCATGTTTACGTTAAAAAAGTGTTTGTTTAGTTGTATATAAAATACACACTTTAGAAAGTATTTTAATGAAAAAAATGCACTGTTTTTAACGGATGTAGAAAAAAAATATGTATCGTGATTTGAATTTACCATTATGGTTGTATTTGTCGCATCCAATTTCTCCGTCACCGCTAAATCCCAGAACTTCAATATCAGGGAAAAGTTTCTTCAGTATTTCCATTTCTTTACTGACTTCATCTTCCCTGGATACGCAAGTAATACGAAAGGCGATTCCAAATTTTCTTGGAGTGTAATGTCGTTTAAGCTGTGGATAAAAAAATATTACAATTTAACAATGTACAAACCTATATTTTTAATCTAAGGTGTCACCTTCTCTAAGTAGCCTTCAATTTGTTTTGAAGAAGTCGCCTCCTCTTTTATTATTATTGAATATGCGTTAAAAGGTACTTCCACTGATTTAGAAGTACTAAACGATATACAAAGTATGTCAGATCTTCTGCAAACTCTTGTTTTTTCGTATTGTTGATTAAAAGTTTGCATTCCAGTTACAAAACCACCCCCTAAAGCGAAATTAACGGTTGGTTGTCTAAAATTAAGTTTTTTAATAACGAAAAACATCTTATTGTAAGCATTCTTACAAAGAATTAATAGTATTAACAACACCCTTGATTAGATTCTTCTGCATACTCATTGCGAACATGAGTAAACAATTCAGATTATTTTCCTTTCCAATATGATGCTGTATTATGACAGGTAAACGATTTTTATCTTTTTCTTGTATTCTAAACACAGATACTTTAACATGTGGTATTTGTGGGATTATAATACCATGTAATGTAGAGCCTGCAATTATTTTAATGTGTATACATAAAAAAAAATATAAAATATTAATAATTATTGTACTTTGTGTGAAAGTAGACGAAACTTGTCGGCAAGCTAAATAAGATATTGGGCAGTTTGTAGCCAATAACTCGTCTTCCAATAATTCGATCACTAAAAATTATAACAATAATTGTTTATATATACAGTACTGTCCAAAAATATGGGTACGCTTGTTAATTTGTAAAAATATAAGTACATACTAAAAAAAAAAAACCTCAATAAATTCTTAATAAAAGTTACAAAATACAATAAAACTGATCATTTTATCTTTTTTTGCCACTGTTTACATTTTGTTTCCATTGAAATTTCAAAATAACATTTCATTTCATATAAGATTTTACGTTTGTAGTCAATATATTCGATATAGTTGCATGTCATATTGTAGTGTTATTTAAGTTAAGTTCAATTTATTACAATCTTATTTTCTTAATAGGATATTTTGGCATTTTTTTTCATTAGTTCACTCGAGTACGACTATAAATATATAATTTTGATTAAGAAAATATATAATATTAAGTAATATGATAAAAAAAAAATCATCGAATTCAATTTTTCTATCATGACGCGCTTATGACGAACATCCGCAGCTAACTTCAGCGCCTAAACACACGTGCTCATATACAACTATTTGCTGTTTATAAATTTGAACAAGAAAACATAGGTAAACAAATAAATATCAAAGGAACACGTAATACTAACGGCGTATATTTAATATGAAATAAGCAACAACATATAGAATCTACGTCACAGTTTTCAAGGACGTTTCTAGATATGTAATGAATTTCAATTTTCTAACAAACATCAAATTATGAATGAAAAAGCATATGTTTACTCATATCCAGTTCGTAAGCTATATGATCTAGGTATATAGGATGTTCAGGACAACGCATCCAATATGGGGAGCTAAAATTTCGAGTTATAATGCCAGAGTTACAATTTTTATATGGACGCCATTTAAAGTGAGCCATCGCGGGACGCCTAGCATATGTGAAACATCGAAATTGATTTTTATTGAAGTATTTATTGCTCGAAATGGCATTCTGCATTTTCAAATTCGCTGCGATACACCGATATACACCAGTAAAGCGGTAAGCGTGTGGTATAGAGGAAACGACGCCAATTCACTGATTCACGCAAGTAAAGTAGCGAGCACCCCAAGTCGAGGCGGAGAGCCGACGTGTCACAAAGCTAGCCGAATGACACGTGCGACGTGCCATATAGGAGCCATTGTTACCCCCGTACAGGCGCGCCTTTAGATGTTTCACATCAAAAATAACAAATATCAGAATTACCTCTCAAAACAAGTACATTTATAAATGTTCAAGTGTTTATGATAATTGTTAATAGTTAATTCATAATATTTTATAAAGTAGACGATTTTTAATGTTGTTTCTCAATATGTATTATTGGTTTACAATAGTTACTTTTGTAACAAGTGCCATAAATTAGTGATTGTCAAATGAAGTTTTACGGAACGAACGCAGCAAGTTTCATTATTTGAATGGAGTTTCAAAAATCACATTTTGCGTATGAGTTGCGAACAAGATAACTTGGAAACTAACAGTTTCTAAATTTGTTGAAATTGTTTACTTATGCAACAATTGTTAATTAGTTATACAATTCAATTGTTTTAAATAAAGTAACAGTCTAATTTATTTGTTTTTTTTTTTTTGTAATATATATTTGCTGCAAAATTTGACTTGTGAGGCATCATTGTATTCAGAATGTTATGCATAATACAAAAATGTAAAAATATACAGATGTTTCTGTGGATACACGGTATATTAAATCAAGTTAGGTTTGTTTCAACTTTCAACAATATACCTATTAAACTATATGCCAAAAGGCACACCGCAACATTTTGCACTCTTCAAGCGTGAACACGGTCGTTATTCGCCTACCGGCAATGTGCGCTTGCGCTTGTAGACACGTGTCCGAGCGCTACACAAGGTTGAATATAGTAATTATGCGGACACTTTCCACTTTTACAAGATATACGGATTCAGCGGTAATATAGTTTAATAGGTATATTGTTCCAACATACAATCAAATCAGTACGGAACGTCATTTTAATACTGCGCATGCTTCGGACAGTTTCGTGAACTGATTTGATTGTATATTGGAACAAACCTGTTGTATAATAGCGTGGCGTTTATAAAATGTTACAATAAAATTACCTGGCTTTCTGGTTTCATTATCTCCGTGTAAACAAATAGGCGTTTGTAACTTTAACGGAGGAACTATATCTGAATTACTGTTGTAACTGTTATATACACAGTTAAATAATATGCAAAGAGCAGGATTTATATCAAATGGGGTCGGCCAAACATAGCAACATTCTTTTATTGAAAATAATACTGGAGAGAGCCTCTTTCTGAGAACAACGTCAACAGTATTTGTCAAAGAGTCATTTAACTTTAAGATATTTCTTAAATCTCTACAATGCAAGTATTCTAAAATTTTAACTAGTACATCATACTTCGTGGTCAGAGCATCAAAGAAATCAAAGTTTTTCGTATTCTTTACATGTGTAGGCACTTTGGTCGTAGACCTGAACTGGTCTAAATATTTATGTTCTAAATTAAAAGGTTCACAATGTTGTGCTGGTCGTTCTTGCAGTGCCTAAAACAATAATGAGGTTAAAAAATAAAAATCATCAAAATATGTAGCATTAATACCATGATAAAACTAATTTATTTTAAGTAAATTATGGATATGCACAGCATTACTCATGAAGCTTCATATATTTTTCTTTTTAAATAAATGTCAACAAACTTGTCGTCAAACATCAAAACAACTTAAAGATTTTAAGAAACGCATGCGTGTAATCTTTTGCGTATGTCATGTACAATGCTGCAAAAAGAAAATGGGATAGATTCGTAACATACTTATACAACATTGGGTTATAAAAATTAAATTTTATTATCTTTTATTTTTGTTGCATACACTTAATAGGATTCTTACATTTTTTTACGATATAGAATGAAAAGTATAGTTTCGGTAGGATTCATTCCTATAGAGATTATGTTCCACTATTTATTTACCTTATTGTACTAGAACTGGCATTTGACGTTTTGCTTTTGCCGTCCTTGCGCTTGCGGCATTTTGAAGCTTTTTGGTGTTGTATTTCAAATTGTGTTCACAGTTTGTTACTATACTGAATTGTATTTTCATCGTATGTAATGTCCAGTCAAGATTTAAGTAGATTTCAGGTAAGTGGTTGGGACGAAGACCTAGAAGACATACAAGAAGAAAAACATCCTCACGGTATATTAGGTTAGAATTTTATAAACATTAACCTCATAAAACTGTGTTCTAGAAACCCCAAGCAAAGAAATATTGTGGGCAGTTGAGAAAGGAAAAGTGACGCTAGTTAAAGAGTTATTGGAATCATGTCCAACATTAGTTAATTCGAGAGATAGTGATGGTTATACTCCTCTGCACAGAGCCTGTTATAACAACAATATCGAATTAGTTGATTTATTACTTTCATACAACGCTGATTTATCCGCAGAAACTGAATTTAAGTGGCAACCACTACATTCTGCTTGTCAGTGGAATAATTACGAATGTGGTTTAAGATTGCTTCAACACGGAGCAGATATCAATGCGAGAACAGATGGAGGTTAGGGGAAATATTAGTCTTAATTCAAAATAAATTTACAAATGCTTTAATTTAGGTCAAACGCCTCTTCATATCGCTGCTTCTCACGGTACTTCGTATGAAACAGTACAGTTATTGCTATCAAATCCGTATATACAACCTCACCTTTTGAATAATCAAAATGAAACAGCTTATGATATTGCAAAGAGAAGTTCTAAATATTATAAAATATTTGAAATGACCATGATGCCATGTATAAATGAAATAGAATAATATTGTTGTTGATCTAATTTTATAATAAAATGTTATTTAAAAAAAAACGTTAACTTGAAATTATTCAAATATAGTTTGGTTCATGAAAATGACTATGTTTTTATATGAAACAAAAATACAGATATGACGTCATTCGCACCGAGTGCAGTGTAGTAGATTATATATCTGTAACTCTACGACATACGTCACTACTAGATTTATGTCCGTTTGCTGAAACGGTCAAAGGTTCAATTAGTGGTTCATCAAAATGAACAAATTCGAATGAGTTTCTTTCTTATGGGTAGGGTCAGCGTGTACGAAAATTCAAATATTACTTTATTCATACATCAATTTATTAAACATCCTATGGACCTTTTACATTTTTATTGCACCGTGACGTCATTTTTCAATGCGCCACGTAGTGAAATTTGTATGAACTAGAGATGGGGAGGTACCATGTTGTCAAGTACAAGGAATTTATTTACGACAAAAAAATATTTAAACAACACAAAAACTTAAATTATTTTGACTTTGATTGTAAAGAAATTATTAATAATTAAACAATTTATTTAAAAATTAAAACAATAGTTTTATTTTTGTTTGTATTTTTTTAATAATTGTCACTTTATGTTGTGTTAATTCGCGTCTTTAGAACATATAACCATGTTTCTGATTCATATCTACCCGTCCTCTTGTCTTGAAATATTCATCATCACAAACGTTAGTATTTCCGCCATTTCAAATTTTGTTTGAAATATATCTGGCCTCCCCAATGCGCACTACATATATTTTATTTTTTCTCTCTTTTTTGATGTAAAAGGTCCATTGGATAAAAATCTAAAAACTACTTATGCGTTTTTCAAATATTCAAATCTCAACTTGTTCAAAATCTCTACCAGTATGAAGTTGGTGCGCATTGAAATATTTGATTCTGGTTTGTTCACCACTGCTTTATTATAGTACTATTTGATTTTATAATTATATTTGAATACAAACAAATGAAAATGTTAATATATTTGTTGTTCTAATTTAAAAATAATCAAATGCATATTTTATATATGCCAAATAAATTTATCTATTTACAAATGATATGTATGTACATATTTTGTTTGTTAATAATAATAGCGTAATATGTATACTATTTAACTGATTGTATATAAAAACAATAAACATTTATAATATAATATAACATGAAGGAGATAAAATAGAATGTATTGGAAAAATAAAATTACCTGTAGATATTTGTTATGGGGTTTCGTGGCCGTATGCCTGAGTGTCTGGTCGCGAATATGGGGACCCGGGTTTGATCCTGATCGATGCCAAAAATTTTAATGGCACAAAATTGACCCCTGTGGTGCACTCTCCACACCAGAAACAAGTGCCCGTGAGGTGACGCTTGGTAAGCGCCCGCACGGTACAAACATTTCATCATTACCGATATCTGTATACAAAGCAGATTGGCTCACCCAGCAATGGGTAATATGCCGGCATGATATATTTATTTTTAATTACATTTTTCATATTAATTGTTTTTAGCGTAAAATATTACGAGAAAATTAGGATACCTATATCTAGCAAACAATCTCAAAATAAATTATTTATTATTGATTTCGGAGCATCCTATTTTATATTGGAATTTATATTATGTATATTTGTAAAACTAAATACTTATATATTCATTTGTTTCGAAATATAATAGGTATATGTCATAATAGAACTTTTTACCATACATTGTTGTATTTATTTCTATAAATGTAATAATCATTGAAAGTATATATAGCAGCGCTCATCCGCCACTCTATAGGCGATGCGAAATAAGATCGTAGGGCCAAAGTGGCTTTTAAAGGAACTAATGTTAACGGTATAATTTGACATTTACTAATCGTATTTATGCATTATGTGTATAATATTAAAAGATATTACATATGTAAACGTAAATATTATAAACATAATAGATAACACTTGTGTTTATACAATCAAGAAAATGTCACGTGTATAACCTATCCCATTAACTATAGTTCCGTAAAATATCACCAGATGTCATATTGCGGAACATTAGTTTCACTTTGGCGCTGCGATCTTATTTCCCATCGCCTATAGTTGCTTATAGCTCGTTGTAGGGATCCTTTACCACACAGAAGGAAAAATGGATAGATTTAAGAACAAGGACATACTAGGAAATATGATGGAGCCTTATACAGATGAATGTATACCTCTGAAAGATATTCTGCAGCAATATAATGATCCAAAGTATACTTCGACACTTATAGTTCAGCAACATGGCATGGCTCCTCGCTGTCTCTAGACTTAAATTTAATTTAAAAAATCTGGGAATTCTATATCGAAAAATTACGGTTCAAAGTCATAGAAGAAAAGAAGTTTTGCTCAGTTGACAAGGATGTAATATTAAATTAATCCATGCTGAAACGATGCAGAGAAGAAATAAATTCTGATGATTATTACAAGTATTAGAAATTCTAATTTTTATATCAATTTTTAAGATAGTTGCTATTTTTATGTCCTGACAAAAATCAAAGTTTTACAAATTAAATAAATTTTATATATTCATTATGTTATTTTAACGTATAATAAACTAGGTTCAACGGAGCATTAATCCTGCAATTTCTAAAATTCCCATTCTTACTTGAGAGTAATTAAATTTTTCAAAAAAATTGTCTTTGTGGTCAATACTATACATCTCTTATACTGAACAAGGTGATAAAAATTCATGTTAGATTTTAGTGTTATTATATCTACATTATTATACATTATATTATTATAAGCATGAATACATTTCTTTTATTCCTCCTACCTTCAAGATTTATTATTTACTTGTTTGTATTTACAACTGAAAATTGTATCATTTAAATATATCATCACTAAAAAGAATTTCATATTACATAATTATACTAATAAATGTTTAATAAATATACGTAGATTATCTTAAATTAAAATTTCCTTCTATATATATTTGTCGAAGTATAAATCAATTCGCTGTAAATATATATGTTAATATAATGAAATATAAATTAACAAATTAGTTATGTAGTGTATAACAATAAACAATAATCCTTTTAAATAGTAATACATATAATCACGTAATTAAATTCATGACAATCTAAAATATAATTACAATAAACTATGAATAAAACTACTTACATCGAAGCTACGCTAAAGTAAATTTATATTTTTATTATAAGCATTTTAATGATCATCATAAATCTACATGATGATATTCATTAATTAATTCTAAATGTACATATATTTTTGAGAGGCAAGCATCTACGTCACTATCATCATTTCTCTAATACGAAAATACTTTGTATTACTTGTAACTGTAACTATCACATATGACTCAATTTTATATGTTTGCATTATGTACATAGATTATATTTTAAGCGCTTCTATGCACAGACATATAGATGTCCGAATAGTTCTTTTTCCTTGCAAAAATCATTTAATTTGTACTTGTAATTAATTTTTGTAAGTGAAAATGAACTTGGACGATGTCTTGTATTTAATTAAATATGATATATATGATTATTTGCGTTCTTAAAATGTTTTACAAAAATAAAAGTTTTATATACGACACTAGGAAAATAAAAATGTAGTATTTCATCAAGAATGCTTGACTCTACAGCACTACATTCAGCAATTTCATCATTCTTTAATACCTTGTGATATATCTAGATCTCACTAACTCAATACCAAACCTCATGTAAAATATACTTACTAAATATCCCTGACCTCCTCAACTCTTCTTAAAATATATTAAATCCAAAGTTTTGTACATTCTCGAACAATGATTGCCGATGTTGAATTCTTCCATTATAATAGGTATTAACAAATGACTAGCATTATTATATTCCTCTACATATCACGAATTTCATTTAAATTTTGACATAAACATTTAAAGAATCATCAATCATTGTAAGCTCAAATTAAAATTCTACTTTTGTGTTTTTTGGTTCAAGGTGCGCTGTCGTGTTGTACGATGTTAGTAGGGCTTACTAAGGGTGGCGGTGGCTGGAGAAGCTTCACGTCGCTTAAGCCCTGGATTTGGTTGTCCACGTGGTTGGTGAGAAGTGGCGCGGGCGGTTGTGTAATTGCCGCGTACACGGGGTTCACTGCTGGACTACCAGATTCTGAGTTCATGGTGAGTGGTAAAGTGACGGGCACGCATTGTGTGACGCCGTGGATGCGAGTGTGGTTCACTTCCATGGCGGACATTATTTCTGGGAGTTCATCGTCGCAAAGGATTGGGTTATCTGCAACGAACAACGTATTTTTTTCTTAATTCACATAAAATTCATATAAGATATTATTAGATTATTTTTTTCTTACACAATAATTATAATAGTACACATTTCAAATTGCATTTTTTAGGACTTAGTTATTAATCAGATAACATAACAAGATTTATTAACATATTTAATATTTATGGAATATTTGAATAACATATTGAGGTAAAGTTATTATATATGTGGTGTATGTGGGTAAGTACGGCGGAATCGCGTGAGGTATAATTTAGATTATGAAGAATGTATGGTTATGAAGAATGTTGTTAAGAGAGTGGGGATGAGTCAGTTGAGATGGTTTGGACATATGTAGAGAATGACGACCAAACACTAAAGTGAATATATGTTTGTGAAGTTCAGGGTGTTTGAGTGAGTGTCCGTCTAGTGTGTAAGTGGATGGATGTGATCGGTAGTGCACTAAGGAATATGGTTTCTGAATGGAAACAGAAAAAGAACATGTGGCAAAAGAAGTGTGCTTGGATAAGAATATGTGACGAAGGATGATTGCTGCATGAATGGTTTCTTTCGGTTTCAGGCTAACCCACCATTTGAAATAAGTATGAATAGACCAGAAATGTGTAACTGTCAAATATAGGCGCCAAATTCAAACTCAGTTCATAACGCTGAGACAAATTTTGATCCCCGTGTATTTCTTACGGGAGAAATGTTTACTTAATTTTCGTACAATAATATCCACATGAAAATATAAATACAACACTACAAAATTCAATGAACATATGACCCGATTTGATCCTACAACTTCGATTTAAAGTACTAGAGTTGCCGTCAAATAAATATGAACTGGAGATTTCTACACTGTTACCAATTTATGGCAATGTTGAAAATGAAGAAGCGGCAACACCGCAGGGAAAGAGAGGGTGTGGAGAAGGGAAAAAGTTGAGCATCAGTCCATACTTATTTGACGACTATAACAATTTACACGAAGTAGCTAGTTAAAAATGTTCTGTGTTGCCTATTCTTAAACTTTCAGGCGGTGTATATAGCCAGATTACTCCCTCCTGCTCTTTCCAAAGTCATCTTCGCGCATGGAGTAAATTAGTAAATACCAGCAGGACTGTGCTAGAGCCCAAGTACAATCGGAGTAGTAAATAATTAATGAAAAATATTTATTTGACATCAATAAAGAATAAAACAACAAAAAAACTGAATTGCACAAAATTTAAGAATATTCGTCTGTATTCTTCAGCGTAACGAGATAAACAAAGACAACGATATCTACATTCACAACCAGTACCATCTTTCGATGTAATGTGACCTTGAGAGATTCAGGAGATAATAATCGAGCTATACCTAAACTATTTATGATATTTCGTTTCTTAATATTTTGTTTTAATTCTTTAACAATAAAATAAGTATTTATTTCCAATAGAAATACTCCACTATTCACGTAAGAAAATAGTAGATGGCAGTTGAGAGCCGACCGTTTTTACATGCATTACCTAAATAAATAATTTAAATTCGTGAAACCAAACTTTGTCAATAATAAATATTTTTATCTGTAAAAATGTACAAAACAAATATTAAAAATTATAACAAAACATGGTTAAACATTATTTAATTCTGTAGAACTGCCAATTGACAGGTAATATTTTTTCTTTTTGTAAACTAGGTTTGTATTCTGACTAATCAAAGGGCAGAATGGACCATTTACATTTTTATTGCACCGTGACGTAATTTTTCAATACACCACGTAGTGAAAATTTTATGAACTAGACATGAGTAGGCACCATGTTGTCAAGTAAAATGATTAAAAGGACAAGCATTTATTTTTGATATAAAATTATTTAAACAACACAACTTTGATTTTGATTGTAAAGAAATTATTAATAAAGACAAAACAATTTATTTAAAAATAATAACAATAGTTTTATTCTTGTTTGCAACTTTCTTAATAACAAACTGGCAACTACGCAATTATTTGTCACTTTATGTGATGTTTATTTCGCGTCTTTAGAACATATAACCACATTTCTGCTTCCCATTTACCCGTCTTCTCGTCTTGAAATATTTATTATCACAAACGATTTGTGTGAATTTATTTAATATAGTTACATTCTTATTTCCGCCATTTCAAATTTTGTTTGAAAAATATAAGGCCTGCTTTATGCGCAAACAAACTACTGCGCACTAGATATATGTCATTTTTTCTCTCTCTCTTTTCATGTAAAAGGTCCATTCATATCCCTATCTAAACCAACGCTATTTTCTTACGTGAAATGAAGTAAAGGTCTCTAAATTTTCTATTGTATTGTGATTGTAAAATTTGGGTTAATGAGTAGGTTTGTTCCAGTCTGCCATTGCTGATAATTTGTGACTGTAGACACATGCACAATAACAATATATCGTTAAATACTGTTCCAACCGTAGCACTGATAAGTTTGCAACTACTAGTTAGGTGTTCCAGCGCGTACTGTTCGACTATCACAAACTAGTTTCTGACAGTCAAATCATTGTTATTGAAAATTCAGTGTTAGTTTTTATATTTCCTAGATGTAATAAAATTACTACTTATTAGAATTAGATTATTGGACAACAATAAAACATATTTCATGTTATTATATTTTTCTTATAACATAATTTTGTTTTATTTTTAGAAAAAATTATCGACGAAGACATTTGTAATTGTTGTTTAATCATTTTTTTTTTATTTTTTTTGCAACAAATACTCGCTTTGGTACCGTCATCGTCTCATCCAACGTTTCAACACAGGTGTTTTAAACTTGTCAGCAACTAGTTTATGTACACGCATGCGTATTAAAAAAATCAGATACAGCTGGAACAAAGCTAGTATAATAAATTTTACCTTGTAAGTAGATTTTGAGTATTGCTGGAACTCCATGTACTGTACACCTCGTCTTAGCCACCAAGTCCCTACCCAGATACCTAATCTGATTATTGGAGAGATCAGCCCAGCAGAGAACAGGAAGTCCGTGGAAATCTCTTTCCAGCATTGTTATTGAATTATGAGACGCAATTAGTTCTTCTAATGACGGTAAGAATGTCTGTAAACAATAATAAAGTAAATAATAATAAATTACAATGCAATTATTCTTTAATATTTTACCTTGCTTGTTTCTTCCAAAGTCGTCAAATGATTATGAGAAATATCTAGCATACGAAGTTCTTCTAATCCTATTAGATCATCGGGAGCGATGCTTGTGATTCTATTGTGGCTTAAATTTAGTCGTAGTAAACCATGAAGACCGTTTAAGGAGCCACCCAAAGACTTTAGTTCGTTATGATCTAGTCTTAATTCACTAACTCTAGTTTCCCATTCTACCAGATTCTATAAGAAAAAAAAATTAGCACCCATTCTTTTCATAAAAAAAAATTAATTCTTACCTCCATTCGTCCACCAAGTTTGCTGATTTTATTATGAGAAAGATCAACAATTCTAAGAAATCGAAGCCCACGAAATTCTTGCAATGAAAACTCGCTCAACCAATTGTGAGTTAAATTGACACAGCGCAAGCTTCTTAATGGCAACAAAGAATTATTTAAAGATGAGATTAAATTATGTCCCAGTTGTAGATCTTGGAGGGTTTCTGCTTCCAAGAATTCATTTTCTGAGAGCTATAAAGAATTCAAATGTTAATATAGTTAACTGTGTATCAAAACTCTAAAAGCGATATTTTTTGGTCGAATATTAAAAAATTAAAAAGAAAACGAGTGATAGCTACAGTGATTTTTCCAATACTCGAAATTTATGAAGCTGGAAGTAATGAACATTACATTTATTTGGTCTTAAAACAAACGTGTGGATATAGTTTGGTTCACGAAAGATCACTATTCAGGGTCATTTATAAGCCTTATGATATATTACTTGCAGATAACTTCACTGTATTTTGTATGCATAGATGTGTAACATAAAATATTTTTGGATACATTTCAACTGAAAAAAATTAAATTTAAAAATTGTTTCTTTTTAAATAATGCCTTTTTCGAAGATTTATGTTTTTCACCTATGTTTTTGCAAAACATAAAAATATGAACGACATAAATTATGGAATAATAATTTGATTTAAACGTCAATATCACTGGGTAAACATTAGCACAGAGGGCAGTGTAGTAGATAACAAGATATCTGTAACTCTACGACATACGTCATTATCATTTATGGTGTGCAAAAAAATTATGTCACCATTTACGTTTATTTGTCTTTTAACATGAAATGTTCTAAACTACTGCTGTATAAAGTGCTGTGTATTTTTTCTTCGAACAAGTGACCTTTCGTGAACAAAACTATAAAGCGAACGTACAGTAAATGCAGCCGTGAATAAATAGCGGCCGAAAAGTATTTTTTTAATAGATGTCAAAAAGTTTGTTTGTGCCTCCCTCCGGTATAGATTGTTTCTCATATCTCCAAATCGCCCAGAAACACTTTTTTACCACCCTAGGCCAGAAAAAAGATAAGCAGTGTTATGGTTACATGTTGGTATTATTCTGGGGAATGGGGTGCTATACTATAGTCAAATTTTAATTATCTTCGATAAGAATGCGTAAAATATATTTAAATTAATGAGAATGAGCATTAGCGATTTTTTTTGTTTAAATATTAATTAGTTCGTAAACTACAAGCGATTGCAGTTGATTATTAATTAGGATTACGTATCATCTCCTAAGCTATTTTATTTGGTTGCCTGATTTTAACAGCGATACTCGCGTATTTTGTACGTCTACACTATCACTATTTATTAGGAAAAAAAATGCATTTTATTTATGCTTAATAATAATTTCTTCATGAATATAACATACGTTTATAGTTATATAAAAATCTTACAGCTACACGAACATGAAAAATTTGTACCCTCTAAAACTAACAGTTTGTCGACCATTGGTGAGGACAAGCTACGTCATACGCCAAATTCTTAACTTTAAAAATTCATATCTCACTTATTGCAAAAAAATTTCAGTCGCGTTTGAACTAAAATTCTTATGTCCAATTGTACCACCGACACTTAAAATTTAAACTTAGTTTTACTCAGCCAAAGATATTCATATTAATTCCTATTGAATAATTTTTGAATTACTGTGTAAAATTGAAATGACTAACTGAATAAAACCAAATTTAAATTTTAAGTGTTAGTGGTGCAACTAGGCAAATAGTTCCGGATTTTCCAGAAAAAATAAATAAGTAAAATTGGTATAGAACCCCAACGCGGCCGTGTAGTAAATGAGGCCATGAAGAAAAATTCACCGTAAAGTAGTAGATGTTAAAAAAAGTTTTACGGTTGCCAAAAAAATAATTATGGTAAACAGTTATTTATGTAGGTTGGGATTTGAACTTAACTTTATGGCGCTACTTTTATTAACTTTACTTTGCCACACGGGGTTTACGTCACTACCATGTGTGTTGCTAGCCAACCCGGCGCAAGTTCTTGATACAAACCCTGGCCCTAGCCGGTGCCCGATAGCTAGAAATGGGGTATTCCAGTGTAGTAAAATTTAAAAGAAAAAACATTATAATGTTATTAATTAGGTTGAAAAACGACCGAATTCTGAAAAATAAACTCAAAATTGTTTTATTTAATATGATTTTCCATGTGTTTTATTTTAGCGCGGAAAAGATTCACGTGATGTATGACGTTCATTCGCTCTATAACGTATGTAATGACGTACTTGTCTGCTTGTGGAAAAAGAAAAAGCAGTGCGTGCACCATTGATGCTTTCTCTTTCTCAGCTGATCTTTGTTTGTGTTTCTTGCTAGTTTTATGACAGCAACCAAATTCTTAACTAATAATACTTTAATATAGTTACAACTAAAATCCACGGATAACAAAACAAATAAAACATATGAAAGTCATCCAAAACAAAATAGAATCTGACACTGTGAACAAACCAATTCCCCTCCCCTTACTCGCTCCAAGCCAAGCGACTAACAGCTGTAGTCTTTCCACAGATCACGTGATGAAGCGAATAGACGTCATACCATATAATTCAAATTTTTAAGCATAATTCAAAAATTCATATCTCGCGGAAATGACACAATAAAAAACTCAAATTTTCACATTTGTATTTCAAATTTATAGAAGTTTCAGAAAAAAAAATTGAAAAATTACTGGAATACCCCATTGCCAAGTTAATTTTATCCAAACTTGGAAGAGTAAGGGGAGTAGATACCGATCAAGGTCAGTCGACAAAAATTCCCGACCTAACCCGGATTCAATCCTGCGCCCTCTGCAACCAGAGGTTAGCATTCGACCACTGTGCTATTCCGCCGTGAAAACAACTATCTATGTATTAGCCGCTTAAATTATATGAATGGCCGTATTCTGGTCAAAATTGTAAGTCGTATAGATTTGTAATCTACAAATAATGGACAAAATCACAACAAAAGATGCCACTCTTCAAGTTTAATTTTCTATTAATCGACAAAATTAGATGTGTTTTTGTCAGTTTTTCCAGATTTACATAAATAATTTAAAATATAACAAAATATCTTACCGATCTAATTCTGTTGAATGTAAGTAGTAACCGTTTCAATTTCCTAGACTTTGAAACAGCGCCATCAAGAGATGTTATCAAATTATGTTCAAGGAATAAAGACTCAATCATTTGCAAGTTTTTCAAATCTTGTGGAAGCCTCTCCAAAGAATTATTCGAAGCGTGGATTAAAGTTAACTTGTTTTCATTTTGCGGTAACTCCCCGTCCAATGTTGTTAACCTATTTTGATTAATAAATAACCATTCTAACAGCGGCATTCCTCGCAAAGTTCCATTTAAAGTTGTGATCAAATTTCTCCCGATGTGAATATTTTTTAAAAAGTTGGGAAGAGCATTTTCTTCAATAATTGATATCCGGTTCCCCGGGAGAATTAAAACTTGTAGATGGGGTGTGTTCTGCAATGAAAAAATAATGAAGTTAGTATGTGAATGAATTAAGAATAAGTTTGTAGCTTACTTCAAAGTCTGCTGCAGAAATGGACTGTATCTTTGCTCGACCTAAGTCAATGGTTCGTACATTTTGCATTTTTGCTAAAATGTGCCTCGGGACTGCTGAGATTGAATTATCTGCTATACTGAAGAGTTTTACGTGGTCCATTCCTTCAAACGACGATGCGTAGACATCACTGCAAAGAAAATCTTAATTTAAATATTCCATAATTTTTGCAATGAAAGATGATGTGTATTTATAAATATCATATAAATGGCCGTATTATGGTCAAAAGTGTAAGTTTTAAATCTATAAATAATGAACAAAATCGCAACGAAACCTGACACTCGTATGTATAATTTTATATGAATCAACAAAAATAGTTACGATTTTGTCAGTTTTTTTATAGATTTAAACTTACAGTTTTGACCATAATACGGCCATAGTCTGTCCCATAATAGTTACCAGATTTAGTAATTTTTATTTCCTAATTCCGTATGAAAATATCCTTTATTTCAATATTCATATGCGTTAGGAAAAATAGTATATTAAAGAACGAGTTTTATAAGACTTTTTTTTTGCAAGCATCAAAATGTAGAAAAACCCTGGCGAGATTTCTAAATGACAAGTGCGAATTTTTTTTATAAAATGAGTCTTTCATACTATATTTTGTGTTTATACAGGTTGTTCATTTTATTTTGTCCACTATTGCTATTTCGAGAACTATAAGAGCTACGAAGTCGCTTAAATTAGCAACAATTTCTATTTTATAAGACTATTTTAATGAGCATGAATTTTTTTTTCAATCAGTGGTTTACAAGATGTGGAGATCAACTTTGTTATTTTAAATGGAACTACATATTTTGCATTTGCTTATTCGATAGAGAATTATATTCTGAATTCAGTGATATAATATTTTTATACAAGTACATAGCGATATTTTTTGAGAAAATGCATGTAAAAAAATTCATACTATACTCTAGTCCACCTTACCAATTCACTATTGTAGAGAATAGGGTATAGTTCTGAACTCTCTGATTGGCTGAAATTGGAGCCCAGTTTAAGCAATGTAATTTCAGACTAGTGTCAGTGTAGCTCGTGTCATTTTTATGTGCAATGTCAAGTATCATCTTTATCCGATTTGAAAAGCAAGTAGATGATATAGTTTTGTTCACAAAAGATGACTATTCAAGGTTATTTATTAACCGTCTGATATAATATCACTTGCAGACAACTTCACTGCATTTCGTATACATAGACGTGCAATATGAAATATTTATGGATACATTTTAACTGAAAAAATAAGTAATTTATTTAAAAATTGTTTCTCTTTAAATAATAATGTCTTTCTCAAAAATTTATGTTCTTCACCTATATTTTTGCAACATACAAAAACATAGACTTGAAATAAACCATGGAATAATTTGATTTAAATGTCAAGGTCACCGGGTAAATATTAGGACAGAGAGCAGTGTAGTAGATAATTAGATATCTATAACTCTACGACATACGTCATATTATTTGTAATGTGTTAGAAAGTAATATCACCATTTGCGTATATCTGTCACAGCATAAACTACATAGACATACGTCAAATAAACTTTCTCTTTTTAACAATGAAATGTTGCTAGACTACTACTGTATAAAATGCTGTGCATTCTTACTTCGAACAAGTGACCTTGAATAGTCAATTTTCGTGAAGCAAAGTATACTTTATATTTCACACTTTACTGGCCATTTTTTTTATTTCGTCTGTTTAAAACATGGAGGTAGGAATAATATTGAGAGAGCATAAACTTGAACTATGGGCAAGTGCAATGCAACCCGGTGGGGATGGGCGCAGGTACGGTATTAGGGCACATTGTAGTGGGGATTCGCGAAACATCTAAAGAAAAACTAATATAAAACACGAAATATCTCAAAAACTGGCAAACGGCAAACGCTTCTCCAACAAACGTCGACGTACAAATACATTGCAATTCACAATTGACAGCAATAACCTTGTAATTTAAAAATCTGATGTGACCAACACAGTACCTCCCGCCATTTACCTATGTATATAATTTTTATATTACTTTATAAATTTATCCATACAATATATAGAAAAAGTATTAAAGCAAACTTGTAGAAATTGAAATAATCTTTAATTTTTATAGTAACAAATTGAGAAAAAATTACATTTAAAGGTATTTTTTGAAGAAAAACTATCTTGAGCTTCAAGTAAACTG
The DNA here is from genome assembly GCA_951394225.1 of Harpalus rufipes. Taxonomy (NCBI): domain Eukaryota; kingdom Metazoa; phylum Arthropoda; class Insecta; order Coleoptera; family Carabidae; genus Harpalus; species Harpalus rufipes. The sequence continues at coordinate 14,275,600 of OX596277.1, forward strand.
CCATTTCCGGTTATCCGATTGCCACCTAAATCTAATCAGATATTTCCATAGTAGAATAAGGTAGAAATACATGGTTTCAAAAGTTTCTGAATAATAGTATTTTAGTTAGAGCGTATTCACTATACAGGATCCACACATATATACATACATACATACATACATACATACATACATATATGCATACACACAGACATCATCGTGAAAATGTTAAAATTGGATAGTAGGGACCTTAAAACGTGGTCATTTACCAAAATCTCGATATGCGATTTTTTTTAGCACGATCCCTATACCTCCCTTACCAAGGGTAGCGGGAGGTAAAAATGATAAGGGGCACACTGTAGAGGAGGAAGCGACTTCACTAGTGATTGCAAATACTCCCTCATATTATTCCTACCTCCATGGTTTAAAACTGGCGCTGATATGAGCGCCATCTACTGAATTGGTTAAGTGGAATAGGGTATATAATATATTAAACGGAGTTATTTTAGAGAAATTGTAATTGTAGGTGTAATGTTATAGTTGGTAACATTAAACTGAATATTTTTAATTATTTGAAAGTTCATGTCAATTCTGTTTTATGAACATAAGTAAATGTCACCTAGTATCAACCTTCTAAAACAAAAAAATTGCGTATCGAAATGAAGGCTTTTTCGATTAGTAATTGGGTTTCGTAATGACTTTATTATGGACGCAAAATATAAAAAGTATATTTTTTCCCTACACGGCACCTACACAAATAACTATTCCGAATATTGGGAATTAACTGTATAAAAAACAAGTTGTTTTAATAAAAATGTCAACTGTTTTCGAGCAATACGTACGTGTTTTGTTTTCACCACCACCATATATTTTTTTTAAATTAAAAATAAAGGTTTCCAAATGTTAAATATTTTATAGAAAAAGAAATACATTCTTCAATAAATTTGTTGCTTCAAATTTCATAAAATATGTAATTCCAGAAAAATAAGAATTTTTTATTGTATTATCAAACTAAATTACAACTTATATAAATACATGAAAATTAAATATTATGTATAACGGAAACATATCATATTGTTAACAAATAATTTAAAATTGATTTATAGGATTAAAGTGCTTTTTGTTTGTTTATTATTTTTTAGTTTTTGTGGAAATTTTTTGTTGAAATATTCTGTTCAAGTACATCAAATAAATATATTTTTATAGTATAAAGTGTTTTTATACTGTTATTTTTAAGTATAACAAATATGTTCTAGACATAACACATAAATAAATATTGAATATGTTAATCATTAATTATAAAATATAATTAGCAAAGTTTGGTGCCAAATGATTATTGAATAAATGAAGAAGTAAGGAATTATTAACATGTGCATATATTTTTTTAATATTGATTTTTGCTTATCTTTTTACAATGAAACATAGTTTTTCTTTTTTTTGCCAATTTAAGATGTGATAGTAGATGTTGTTCCAGCTTTTTAGCATAATAAATAAAGTGAATACAAGTATATCATCAAAGTTTATTACACCAACTGTTGGCTGTGATAATTTGCTTATAATATGCAAATTTCGATATGAGGATAAAGCATTGCTACAGATGTTTATCAAAAGACACCTCAAGAGCACTCCCAGTTGTTGTATAAATTGCATCATAGGGTTTATTTTTGTGCAATTAAAAATAATGTTTGACTTCAAATAGTTTCGAACTCAAGTAGTGAGACCCACAAGCAGCTACTAAACGTACTCAACGAACCCTATTTATTTATCTACCATATAATACAAGTACTTAGTACCTTAAATTCACTTCTTTATACTCCATCGCTGAAGTAACAAATTAGAACATGAGTCAGTTATATTGAAACTAGACTATCAAAGTTTTAAAAAAGTTATTAATTTAACATCTGCGTCACACATCTACTCTATTTCAAATTACTGATATTACTACTTTCAAGTCTTCTGCTATCACCTTTTTGATATCCGGAATCCATATTCAAATATATGAATGCGGAAAATAAAGAAACAACGAAAATAAATCAAATATACATGGTTGAAATTACGATACGAAGCTAGATAAAAAAAATCTGATGTAGCCGTCAACCTGTGTGTTATGTACAAATTCCATACATAAATTTTCTTGCAAAAGATCCTATATTTTCAGTAAAATAATTTCATGAACAAACTATGCAAATTGCACTTGATACTGATATTTTCTTCTTCTTTAGCTTTTCCCATTCGTTAGGGGTCCCTATTTTTTTTCTTCCACTCATGTTGTCCTCATTCAGTTCCTTTTCTCTCGTCTTCCGCAATACAGTCCTCCCATCTTATCTTTGGTCTTCCTCAGTTTTTTCTACCTTCTATTACTAAGCTATTCATACTTTTCCAATATATTCTTCATCTCTCCTCACGACATGTTCAAACCAATGTAATCGGCTTTCTTGTATTTTTTTTAGAAACTTATATCACTGGAGCCAGTTCCCGTATTCTTTCATTCCTTATCTTATCGTTCCGTGTCTTCCACAACATCTATCTCAATATTATCATCTCTGTCACAATCATTTCCTTTTCATTGATATTGACATCTGTCAATTTGAGTTATCTAAATATATTAGCGGTTTCCATGGTTACATAGCTGGCTGATTTATTAAGTTTAATATCTTTATAATTCTTTAATCGGTCACTTTAATATGTTTAAGAGTAAGGATTTGTTGTATGATGTTGATGTTGTTCTTATTGTTATCGGGTATGTGCGAACCCACTAAGTGGGACACGCGTGATTTTATGTATGTATTCTTTAACTTTATATTTATATAATTTGAAATATAAAATGCAATCACATCGTATAGAGAATAACATATTGTTTAAAATTTATAATAATATTGTAACGTTTTTATTTATATGGGTGAAGTGTAAATAATCGGAGAAATATTATTAGTCAAAATAATACGTTTATTAAACGATAAATAATTAGATTACATATTAACAAGATGATAAAAGTAACTAACACTATGATTAAATAATTATAAACACTAAGAATATTATTAAACGCTTAAACACTAATAATATTTATTTAACCAATATTTACATTACTACATTTATTTATATAACTACATTTTTTTTTAACAACTCGTAGACTACTTATTTATATCACCGAATTCATTACTCGTCGCTTCTATATCACAGACTATCCCTCCGCTTTCTTTCGGCCGGTATTTATACAGCCAATATCATTCTAGAACCCTCTGAAGCGGCACTGACCTGTATACAAAAGAATGAGGTTACGGCGTAATTAACCTCTAGCCGACGCGTCGCCGGGGATTGCGTCATCGCTCTGGTACATTCTTTCAGTGGCGGCGTTGTATACTCTTCTCTCAGGGGCGCACGTCACAATATTATATGGAAATAATGATATTTAACTGCGTTTTTCAAGAAAAACTATTAAAATTGCAAAAGGGTACTTCCGGTGGATCAATTATAACCATATGCATCTAAACTCGAGGAATACAAAAAATATATAATTTTTGGAATCGTGGTATTGGAGTTATGCGATCCGAAACGATTGTCACACACACACACACAAACACACACACACACTCACACACACATACAAAGACACACACACACACACACACACATACAAACATCATTGTATAAATAGTAAATTCGTATTCTGGGTATCCCAAAACGTGCTTATTCATTAGAAATTCACTATCATTTTTTTTTTACCAAAGACCAAAAAGTGACGGAAGACCAATGGCAATTAAAACTTGGACTATACCGGAGTACATATAAGTAGCACGGTGGCCAAGAGGATTAGCGCACATCTCTTAGCTTCTGTAATGTCATCCGAACCATATTCCGTGCGATTGAATCCCGCTGATCGACAATGTATGATTTGTAATAAATAACTCAGATATGGTAGTTTCTTGCAAAAGATTATATATTTCCACTAAAATCATTTTATGAATTATGTAAATTGTACTTGACACTGACATCTGTCAATTAACAATATATTCCTACTGATTCCATGATGAGCTTGTAGCAGCATAGGTTGTAAGATTTACAAAAAATAATTTCTTTATAATTTTTTATCTCCAAATACATTGAATATGAAGAAAAGAAGGCAATCAAATCGTAAAGAGAATAAAATATTCTTTAGCATTTATGAAAACGTAAAATGTGAAAAAATGATATTTAATTGCGTTTTTTCGAAGAAAACTGTAAGAACTTCAAATAAGGGTTATACACATACACACACACAGGCACGCACACGCGCACTCACACATACATACATGCATACATCATAGTAAAAATAGTAAAATCGTATTCTATGGACTCTAAAGTGTGCTTATTTATTAAAAAATCACCATCGATTTTTTTAACCAAAGACAATACCTTCCTTTCTACAGGTGGCGGAAGGTAAAATATACAGTCATATATTATTTATTGACGTTTTAAATTGGTCACTTATAAATCGTAAATAAAATATAGCACTGGTCGAAATCTAACCGATAGTACGCCAGTGATAAAAAACTGTGGCTCGGTGAGTCCGGTTAGGATGGGTAAGCGGCGAGAAGTGAGATAGAAAGACTATTTTATTATAGTGAAAATGATTAGGCAGAAGACTCACGTCATCAACCTGAAGAAAACCTTATAAAATGAAGAATAAATGTAGTTTATTTTCGTATCATACGTTGGCACTACTGAGAATGACCATATAGTGTCAAATAATTTTATACTCCGTAAAAGGAATAAGGATTGACTTAGAAATAATTGTAACTTTATTAATATATACGTTTCTTTAATACTAGTAAATGTTTCTTATTTATTTAAAAATAAATAACAACTAATAATTTCTACAAGTTATTTTTCTTTTAATAAGGTTTTTCTCAGGTTGATGACGTGAGTCTTCTGCCTAATCATTTTAACTACGAAACATAATGTTGTGTTGAAGCAGATAAATGTATGACTCCAATTATTAGCGAATTCCACTGTTTGAGGATAAAATGAACTTAACATCTACGTCATAGAATATTTCAAAAATTGTATATCTTCACTAATAACAATTAAGACAGAAGTGGAGGGCTTCATTCCATCTATTTCAAATACACTTCCATCTTACTTGTATTTTGGTGGTGCTCGTTATCAATCTACAGCCTCTGCATCTTATTATAGACTCCGAACCATTAGGACAAGGACAAAGCTATAGTTATTTTGTTTAATTATTGTTGTCGACTACTGGAATCGGATCCCAACTTTTTGCTTAGTTTAAGAACTCTAACCAATGAATCACAATTCGCCGTTTATTAATTATCTGTAGTCAATCTGTATATGACAATCTTAACCAAAGTATTCTTTGCAAAAAACCAACCGAGTTGCCAAACCTTGATGAATGTTCGTATTAAGATTTCTCTTCGTAGGATGGAATGTTTGGCGGAGGTCAACGCTCTGGATGGCGCCTCGGTTGGCGCCCGGGTTTGAATGCTGACACGCCTAGTGTTTTTACACGCGAGTACGAGTCGCGAGTGAAGCGTCGCCAGGCGCCATGTGGTAATGTCATGTGTCGCGTGCGCCTAATAGCCCCACATTGAGGTTATGAAATACATCAGATCAGAGAAGATGATTGGATTCAACATGTAATCAACTCGAAGAAATATGGTTAAGTGTACTGCTTTTTATTGTAAATAATACAATTTAGACTAGAGACACTGTAATCAGAGTTTAATATACTATATACTTTGTCAATCTGAAACATCTTCTGATTGGTCCACCATACGTATTTAGATATTCAAACCAATCAACTCTTGATAAACATAACCTGTACAGTATTTTTTTTTTAAGTTCTGAAAGATATTTTAGAACGTGGGCCATGCTATAGAATTATTCAGAATAAGAAAATTAGGCTGGTCGTGGAAAACAAAATTTGCACTTTGAATCATTGAGTTTCGAAAGTTAAGTTAGAAGTTATGGCCGTATTATGGCCAAAAGTGTAAACTTTAAACCTGTAAATAATGAACAAAGTCGCAACGAAAGCTGTCACTTTTATATATAATTTTATATTAATCAAGAAAAATAGATGTGTTTATGTCAGTTTTTTACAGTATTTCAGATATGTAAAACGAAGTTTTGTACAAAATATGGTCATTAGTTATTTTTTTTAAGTATCGTCAGTCAAAATACAGAATGGGGTACTTACCAAATGTTAAAATTTAATGAAATTCTTATTTGTTTACAATATAAGGCTCATAATAAGATATATACTGCAATAAAATTAGCCATTTATTATGTAAATATTTCAAAAAAGTTATTTCAAATATTAATGATTCAAATCGACCTCTTTTCTGTGACATCATGCTTACATATTTAAAGCCGCAAATGTCGCTAGTGTCGTTTTACAATGATGTTTCTATTTATTACGTGTACTACAAAATGTCGTTACAAACTTGCTTAAACAAAAATAAATAAGTAAAAATGCGTGCTAACCTGACAGCAATCTAACCTAACAAACAAGTCATACTTCGAGCAGCACGTCGGAACTAAGTTGCAACGGAAACGGCAAGAGTAACGTCACAGTGGCGGGAATAGATATGTCCGGTATTTTCAGTATTTTTTTCTAATTTAAAAACAAAAATTGTGCAAAATAAAATAATATGGAAAATTTAAATTTAAAAATACTTGCTTGTAACAAAAAAGGCGAAACTATCCCATTAAGGAGAAGGCATTTTTGAATAATGATATATAATTTGACTACTTTGACAGTTTTTTAGTTAGCCTGAAATTCATTGACAGTTTTTAATTTTACCCAGTAATTAGTTTCTCAGCTTTGCTAGTTTCAAAGAATTCCAAAAGAAAATGCGTTGGAGGCTTTTAAGATTTAAGAAATGAAAAAATCTATCAATCCTGTGTATAATGTATAAATTCCATACATAATTTTTCTTGGAAAAGATTCTAAATTTCCAGTAAAATTATTTCATAAACAAACTATTTAAATTGCACTTGACACTGATATCTTCTTCCTCTTTAGCTTTTCCCATTCGTTAGGAGTCGATATTTTTGCGTGTCGTTCTCATTCGATTCTTTTTCTCTCAAGTCTTCTGCAATACAGTCCTTCCATCTTATCTTTGGTCTTTCTCTGCTTCTTCAACCTCCCATTACTAAACTACTCATTCTTGTTCAAATATAATTTTTCATTTCTCCTCATGACATGTTCAAACCAATGTAATCGTCTTTCTTGTATCTTTCTAGAAAATTGTAACATTAAAGTTATTTTATTACCGTATCTTTCCGTGTGTTCCCCAACATCCTCATCTCTGCCACATTAATTTACTTTTTAGTGATACTGACATCTGTCAATTTGAATTATATGAATATATTAGCAGTTTCCATGTTTAGCATAGCTGGTTGAATTATAAAATTTAATTTCTTTAAAATTCTTTAACTCTGTATCTATTGAATATGAAGTATAAAATGTAATCAAATCGTATAGAGAATAATATATTCTTTAAGTTATAATAATATTAAATGTCAATAAATCAAATTTAACTGTTAAATCTTCAAATGAGGCTACTTCCGATTCACCAATTATAACCAAAATGAATCACTTGTTCTTCTGGCTGTAAACTTGAGGAATACGAAAAAATTATAATTTTTGGAATCGTGGTATTGAAGTTATGGGATCCGGACTTTTGTCACACACACACACACACACACACAGACACACAGACACACACACACAGATACACACACATACATACATACATACAGACATCATCGTAAAAATGGTAAAATCGTATTATAGGGACCCTAAAACATGCTTATTCAGTAAAAACTCATCATTGAATTTTTTGACCAAAGACAATACCTTCCTTACCTAAAGGTGACGGAAGGTAAAATTCTATAAACAATATGAAGCTTGTGTTTTATTTTCAATAACGCCAACATGACCCTTATACAAAGAATACAGAATATAATCATAATTCGCATTACCAAAGTTTACTTAGGTACTTAATTGTTTAGCAATTAAATCTAAACATAGCATTCAAGTGCACAACTTTGATTATAATGACTCTAATTTACTCTAAGGTGATTAGTATCGGATATCATCTTAATGATAATGATATGTTCTATTTATTAAGAATTCGAAACGACGTCTGTCTGTCTGGCTCACTATCATGTCTAAATCGCTCAAAGGAATTTAATGAAATTTTGCACAAACTTTCTATACAAATATTCTCAAATGATTTTTAGTCAGAGTAAAATTTTCACAAAAAATGGATACATATTTTTACCTCTCGCTAAGAGAGGTATTGCATTCATGCTAAAAATCGCATATCCAGATTTTATTGAATAAGCACGTTTTAAGGTCCCTACAATCCGATTTTATCATTTTTACGATGATGTCTGTGTGTGTGTGTGTGTGTGTGGATGTGTGTGTGTATGTGTGTGTGTGTGTGGGATGTTGGAAGGACGGTTACTCAAAAACTATAAGACTTTAAATTTTTTTAACTACGTATTTCCCAATCGGACATTCATGGGAAGATCTGAAAAGGTTTTGGTAACAATTGGACAACCGGAAGTAGAAGATTCTTGAAAAAAAATCTTTTAAATAATACTTTTTGAAATTTTTTCTTGATAATATTAAAGAAAAATAAATTCTCTTTCTGATACATTTAAATATTTTACAATATATTCTATAGATTTAGAGATAGAAGAAATATAGTATGTAAAATAATCTGTTATAATAAATTTTACAGCCGAAAGAATGGCCATGGAAAATAGTTGAAAATTTAATTTGTTTGTAACTGACAGATAATGTCAGTGTCAGAAATCCGAAGACATTACTGAAGACTTTTTCTGGGAAGTACATACATTATATTATTTCTTAATGTATTAATAGAATTGGAAACATTTCGAAAAATTAGAAGAGGACAAAATTTCTTCATCAAAAATGAATTTAAAATTAAACAATCTAAATATATATGGAATAGATATATGCGTAAGTAGAATTTTTGGTGTAGAGTGTAGGTATACAAGAAATGTTAAATACAATAGGGAGCGAGCAGTCATATGATTTTGTTGGCCTTGACAAGCAGATATGGGGGCCCATGTCAGAATGATAGCTAGTAATTATGTATATAGATGTCAAATATCATAATTTCTCATTCTAAATTTAGTGATTTTCCAATTCCATGTGGAGCAGAATTAAATGTTAAATATCTAAGGCATACAAGTAAACTTTAAACTCCTGGTGATAAATTAACTACGTAAATTTAGAAAATCTTGAAATTTTTAATGAAAAATTCTAACATTTGACATCTATGTACATAATTACTAATTATCATTCTGAAACGGGCCCACACATTTGCTTGTCAAGCCCAAAAATGTAACATTACCGTTCGCGCCCTATACTTATGTAACCAAAAAAAGGAAGTGGCGAGAGGTATTGTGCTGGCCACAACAGATTTTTTTAATCAAAACTAGAATTTCGCATGTCTAACTGGAACTGAACAGCGCACAATTAAGATAAAGGATAGAAGGAAATAAGTTAGGTAGACAACGACAAAGAGTACCAGCTAAACATTTTTGTTAATGCGCACTTACTTAACCAGGAATATTAAATATATTTTCAAATTAGTATGGAATATGTATATTCGGATTATTCACCACCCGGAAAATTTAAATCATTTAATGGAAAGGACATATCATATTAATGAATATGGATATATGTACCTATAATAAATATTCTAATGGCAATATTATTTATAGGTAAGGAAAGTAAAGGATGTAAATAATAACCATAAATTTAAAAGTACTTAACAAAGAGTAATGCTATTTTTGAATATAAATAATAAATCTGCTATGTACAAAAAAAAATAGTTATATGTGTATCCAGATTGTAAAAGTGATCTTTTTTGCTGCCGAGGCGATAATCAATGTCAACAAATCACATGAGAATAAAAAGAATTTTTAAGTCGAGGTGTACGCAACATTTTAGGTAACTATCAACAACGTTATAATTTTATATTTTTTATATTATTATTATTATTTTATTTAAAAATATATTTCATATCTGATTAATTCAAGTCACTTATGTAGAGTGTTATATTATTATCTGCACAATTCACAAAACGATCTATTTCCTGTCAAAATATATTAACACAAAAATGAAAATAAACTAACTACGAGTACAATAATTATTTTGCTAGATTTAGTTATTTATTACACAAACGATTGACAACAGCGGCCGTAAAGTAAATGCGGTCGTGTAAAACAACTATTTTTATAATAGCCGCCTAAAAATAGTTATTTAAGTATTAAGGGCAGTAAGTGCTTCCAACTGGTTGATGATTTTGGAGATCGAGGCGAAGTCGAGATCTCCAATACATCCGATTCCGGCAAAAGAGCATTTACTGACCGCAATGCTTATTACGTTTTTTGCACGATTGACGCACAAATAAAAAAAAGATTTGAAAATTATTATCGCGTATTCAATTTTTTAGTTGTTTTTATTTACTTATCGTCTCGCCTTCAGATCGTAATCACAATTACTTACCGATTAGTAATTTATAAATAAAACCTATTGCCTTGGAAACACTATCGGTAAACATAAAAAACTCGATGGTGCAAAAAAGATATTAATTAGTACTAACACAAGAATTATATTATAAATGTGATTAATTCGAATAACTGTTCTATAGGAATATTTACAGAAAAAATATTGTACTAAGAATTAATTTGTGTCAATCCATTTTGTAGACAAATAGTGATATGTGGTCTCATTATGAGTATCTACCTAGTTATTTGTTGTAATAAATTATATTTAAGTTTGACGAAAGTGTTTCAGTTTACTTTATATGTAATTAAAAATATTATTTTTCTTCAAACGTCATAAAAGTAGCATCTTTTGTGACTTGATTCACAAGGTAGAAATAAAATAAATAAATATCCATAAGAAACTATACAGCATCAACGAATAAGAAGTAACTTTAATCAAAGAAACCTGTAATATCACCCTAAATGTCACTATAACACGCTAGGTAACCTAAGAATAAAGTTACTAAATACGATCAATAGCTGTCAAATTTAAATATATTATAACCTATGAATTGAAATATAAACAGAGTTTACTTTTGAGGAAATAACATTATTAAAGAATAGCAGACTTACAGATTACAATTACAGGGACGGTAATGACCATAAGAATACTTAGAATTAAAGTGATAAGAAAAGACTATATTGTTTTGTAGAGATTCCTGGATATATCTTTCAGCCACACTGTTAGATTTCCATCCAGTCGAACAACTTCAGGGGACGTGCATTATAATCCTTCAAATTCCGATATAATTGCACACAAGGAGGATATAAAATTGCACAGATTTTATTTAAACGTCAAAACGTGAAAATTTACATTTCAATGTTTATAACAAAAAGTGAACTAATACGTATCCATTGAAATTGAAATCGCAAACATAATTTACGTAAAATATAACGTCAGTAGTAGATATTTTTCTTTAAATATCTACGTTTAAAGAAAAATATGTGTCATTCGGAGTAAAAGTGTCTTTGTGAGCCTCGCGTGCATTTATCCGACTCGCTTCGCTCGTCGTTTAAACTTCCACGCTCGTCACACAAAGTCTCACTTTTACTCCAAAAAACACAATATACTATTTAACCGAAAACAAAAATATAGTATTATTTATGTAAATACATAGTACATTTTTTCACATTAATACTATGGAAGCAATATTTTTTTCTAACATCTAGTACTAAATCTATATTTAATTATATATAATTAATAATGTAATTTCGCATTTATGGCTCAAACCCTAAAAATTACAACACAAATGTTAGTTTCGCTGAAGGTGCATCTACGAGTACTGTGGCAAATAGCACAAGAGGTGTAAATAAAATATGTCACTTCTACCATAATTATTATCTATTCTTAGATATAAATATTCTATTATAATCTAATGTTTTTGTTTGCATAAAATGTATTAAATTTCCTGTAAACAATTATTTACATTTTCCTCAAGTATTACTTTTATTTATATACGGAGAAAAAAAAGTAATTAAAATAATTTCTATTCTATTACTTCTAGGCATGACTTTGAATCTTCCAGAAGTAACAACGCAACAACATTCTTTGGTTTTTCTGCGTGAATCAAAACAAATTACGCACGCTTCTCACGTACTTGAAGGTTGAGTTCGACCTTATAGATCAATTAGACTAAATTACGATCATGATCAATTGAAATAATTTCAATACTGTGAACATTTCTAAGTAATGAACCTTGTACAATGTCGTAGTACAATAATTACACCTAGGTGCACAAGAACTCTAGAGAAAAATACGTTTTAGTTTGGAGATTTTAATGATAAAGCAAGACACGAGACTTAAGAATTTCACACTTGTTCAGAATAATACAGTAAAATTTTTGAAAGATGTCCGATCAAGGACACCTGTATCAGGAACGAATTAACAAATAGGCATACATTTATCTCTTTCTTTTGCAAAGGCTGTAAGAGTGTGTGATAAGGATGGATATAACACGCTTGTCTTTCAAAAATTCATATTGTTTCGACTAAAGCCTCATTCCCATCTACAGTTTTAATTTTAGGTTTTAGTTTTAATTTTATGTTTTAATTTTAATTGTATGTTTTAATCGCAGAACTGATGTGCTGTTTCTTGCTGAGTTTTAGTATTAGTTGTTATTTCAAACATGGTGCACAATGCGCACGCGTCATTACTGTCAACAGTGGTTTGCTGTTAGCATTTTAAACTAGATTTTATTATTTAACAATAAAATTTTACTATTTTTGACCTTATAATACCGATTTTCTTTATTTTACAAATTTGTTTTAGTTATTATAGATTTTAGGTTAAGCCCGGCCGATAAAAATAACCACTGTTGTGTCAAGTTTTAATTTTTAGTTTTAGAAAGTTTGGAGTTTGCATACTCGTAAAACTAAAACATAAAACTAGAATTAAAATTAAAATTAAAACATGCGCTGGGAATGATTACGCACACTGCCATATGCTATACTATTCTTGCGACTAAAACAGTAAAATTAAAACTAAAACTAAAATTAAAACAGTAGCTGGGAATGATACTTAAGTTAGGACATGCCATTTATAAACGATGCTCGTTGTTGATAATACTTTCGTTGTAACGTAAGTTTATTTATTAATTCAGATACATTACCTGGATTCATAGCCGTACGTATAACGTTATATTCTGTCAGAGTCACTGACACTGACATTGTGTCAGTATCTTATTTTTAACATATTTGGTTTTACATTTGCTTATAAACTTACTAGATGACTTATTTTTGAATTTTGAATGCTTTTCCTGTAATATATATTTTTATAATAATAAAATAACAGTAGTATCTTACGTACCCTCAAAAAACTAAGCAAACGACACTACTGAATTTGTCATGATGGGCGGAGCAAAAATCTAAATTCATACAATTCGTAGACAACCTTGATCGGACATATTTCAAAAATTTTACTGTAGAGATAAAAGGAAAATTTCATTAATGATAAAATAAAGAATAATATAAATAAACTGTAGTTTGAGATACTTGATGTTATCTGGTCATTTAAAAAGAGTCGGTTTGCGGTCCAAAATTTTAGGACTTATATTTATACGTAGGTACATAACAAATAACCACGTTTAGGATTTCGAGAATAATCCAGGCAAGTTTTTAAAAAATTGACTCGACTCGAATATTTTAAAGTACAACTCGACTTGAATTTTTTTTTTTCTACAATTCTATTAAAAGTACGTTTTACCTCCCGCTACCCTGGATAAGGGAGGTATAGGGATCGTGCTAAAAATCGCATATCGAGATTTTGGTAAATGACCACGTTTTAAGGTCCCTAGAATCCAATTTTAATATTTTTATGATGATGGATCTTCTGGGCACTCCAATTCTAATACTATCATTCAGAAACTTTTGAAACCATGTATTTCTACCTTAGTCTAATATGGAAACAACCCATTAAATTTTGGTGTCAATCGGATAATCAGAAATGGCAGTTTACTTGAAGCTCAAAATAGTTTTTCTTCAAAAAATACCTTTAAATGTTCCTTTTTACCTTCCGTCACCTTTAGGTAAGGAAGGTATTGTCTTTGGTCAAAAAATTCAATGATGAGTTTTTACTGAATAAGCACGTTTTAGGGTCCATATAATACGATTTTACCATTTTTACGATGATGTCTGTATGTATGTGTGTCTGTGTGTGTGTGTAACAAAATTTCCGGATCCAATAACTTCAATACCACGATTCCAAAAATTATAATTTTTTCGTATTCCTCAAGTTTACATCCAGAAGAACAAGTGATTAGATTTTGGTTATAATTGGTGAACCGGAAGTAGCCTCATTTGAAGATTTAACAGTTAAATTTGATTTATTGACATTTAATATTATTATAACTTAAGGAATATATTATTCTCTATACGATTTGATTACATTTTATACTTCATATTCAATAGATACAGAGTTAAAGAATTTTAAAGAAATTAAATTTTATAATTCAACCAGCTATGCTAAACATGGAAACTGCTAATATATTCATATAATTCAAATTGACAGATGTCAGTATCACTAAAAAGTAAATTAATGTGGCAGATATGAGGATGTTGAAGTAGATATTGGGGAATACACGGAAAGATACGGTAAGAAAATAACTCTAGTGTTACAAGTTTTTAGAAAGATACAAGAAAGACGATTACATTGATTTGAACATGTCATGAGGAGAAATGAAGAATTATATTGGAACAAGAATGAATAGTTTAGTAATAGGACGTTAAAGAAACAGAGGAAGACCAAAGATAAGATGGAAGGACTGTATTGCGGAAGATTTGAGAGAAAAGGAACTGAATGAGAACGACATGCAAAAATAGCGACCCCTAACGAATGGGAAAAGCTAAAGAAGAAGAAGATGCCAGTGTCAAGTGCAATTTGAATAGTTTGTTTATGAAATAATTTTACTGGAAATTTAGAATCTTTTATAAGAAAAATTATGGAATTTATACATCATACACGAGAATGACGGAAGGTATTGTGCTGGCCACAACAGATTTTTTAAAGATTATTCCATTTTCTACAGGTTTACATTAATACTTTTTTGTATATATTTTATGGATAAATTTATACTATAAAAATTATATTTTGGAATTTATGCTATAAACACGACTCCATGGTTACACATTTCAACTCAAATGTTTGTAACTTACAGATAAATGTCACTGTCGAAAAAATAATGATTTCAAATTAATAAAAGTAACGTTTTAAAAAGGAAAATGTAAATAGAACAAAACTTATATGGAAAGGAACTTAATATACATAATTTCAAATTAATAATGTTTTAAAACGAAAATTGTAAAGAGAACAATAGTTATATGGAAAGGAATTTAATATACATAATTTCTAACATTAGTAAATAGGTAGGTATGTATTTAAATAAAAAAATAGAAATATCAGCATATTACCCATTGCTGGGTGTGCTACTCTTGAGAGAAACGGAACTGAATGAGAACCACACGCAAAGAAGAAGAAAATAAAAAACAGCGACCCCTAACGATTGAGAAAAGCTAAAGAAAAAGATGTTAGTGTGTCAGTGAAATTTGCATAGTTTGTTTATGAAATAATTTTACTGGAAATATAGGATAATTTGCAAGAAAATTAAGTATCGAATTTGTACATAATACACAGAATAGACAGAAGGTAATATGCTGGCCACATCAAATTTTTTTTTACTTTTTTTACAAATTATTTATTTTTATTATTATTATTATTCATGAGCAATTTGAATTTGTGAGGTAGGTATTCAAATAAAGCTATTACTAACGCACTATCATACTAATAATAACTGTATTATAAAGCGTGCTTTTACCTTTCCATTACATTCTTATGAAGTTAAACGTCACTTCCGTGGTATTTCTAAACTATAGAAAATTACCTTTATGACAAAATGACATAAAGTAGCTAAAAATCCTTAAAGTTGGAAATAAGAGGTACTGGCAGGTATTACAAGCGCACTTTTATAATAAAAAGGCCTACATGGAGCGCATTTTTATATCATATCCTTCTGAGGACTGTGCTCCGTAAAAGCGCTTTTATTATAGAAGTGCGTTCGTAATACGGGCCATTGTTTCTTATTTTTCGCTATATATTTGCATAACTAATATTTTCACCATAAATATAGATTATTTTTTCAGCCAATTGTCAAACGACGTTTGTTGACTTCACTTAGTGATGTTTTTACAATCTCGCTAGACCTTTTATAAAACGACGAACAGCTTACGGCCAAATTCTAATATGAATATTTGGACATAACGCACAATAGTCAAGCGTAGAAAACTCGGACCGATTTTTGTGCAATAGGTTATGGCCCGCATAAGGTTCAGGTTCGGCCCGCGATAATTTTTGCACTGTTCTTTAGTGCAATTTTTTATAAGTTTTGATTAATATTGTAAACTATAATTAAAATCAACTTGTTCAAAAGAATTTTCCTCATTTTCCATGCTGTAATAATTTGTCGAAAACTTTGTCGAGTTACAATTATTGCTTTATTGATGGTGGTGCTTAGGAGTGAACATACGGATTTAACATATGATTTTAGTTTATTTTTTGCAATTTCCTGCTCTCCCATTCATTTTACGGCAAAAACTGTAGAGTGCAAAATTGTACAGAATTAAAGTTTCATACAAAACTATTTTACATTTTTACCTCTCGCTAAGAGAGGTATTGCATTCATGCTAAAAATCGCATATCCAGATTTTATTGAATAAGCACGTTGTAAAGTCCCTACAATCCAAATTTAACATTTTTACGATGATGTCTGTGTGTGTGTGGATGTGTGTGTGTATGTGTGTGTGTGGGATGTTGGAAGGACGATTACTCAAAAACTATAAGACTTTATATTTTTTTAACTACGTATTTCCCAATCGGACATTCATGGGAAGATCTGAAAAGGTTTTGGTAACAATTGGACAACCGAAAGTAGAAGATTCTTGAAAAAAATTCTTCTAAATATTATTTTTTGAAAATTTTTCGTGGTAATATTAAAGAAAATTAAATTCTCTATCTGATACATTTAAATATTTTATTATATATTCTATAGATTTAGAGATAAAAGAAATATAATATATAAAATAATCTGTTGTAATAAATTTTATAGCTGAAAGAATGCCATGGAAAATAGTTGAAAATTTAAATTGTCAAAAAATGTCAGTGTCAGAAATCCGGAGACATTACTGAAGATTTTTTCTGGGAAACATACATTATATTATTTCTTATTGCATTAATAGTTTAATATTTAATATTATAGGTATATTACACATACCCTTCATATATGCTGTTACTTCCGAGAATGAATTGGAAACATCTCGAAAAATTAAAAAAGTAGGACAAAATTTCTTCATAGAATGAATTTAAATTAAAATAAATCTAAATATATGGAATAGATATAAGTAGAATTTTTGGTGTAGAGTGTAAGTATACAAGAAATGTTAAATACATTAAGGTGCGAGCAGTCATGTGTCAGAATTATA
Organism: Harpalus rufipes; assembly: GCA_951394225.1. Lineage (NCBI taxonomy): Eukaryota > Metazoa > Arthropoda > Insecta > Coleoptera > Carabidae > Harpalus > Harpalus rufipes. The sequence continues at coordinate 14,293,138 of OX596277.1, forward strand.
GCTAGTAATTATGTATATAGATGTCATATATCATAATTTCTCATTCTAAATTTAGTGATTTTCCAATTTTATTTTCCTCGACAAGTCAATTCCACACTCCTGGTGACAAATTAACTACATGAATTTAGAAAATCTTAAAATTTTAAATGAAAAATTGTGACATTTATGTACATAATTACTAATTATCATTCTGAAACGGTCCTCGACATCTGCTTGTCAAGATCAACAATGTAACATGACTGTTCGCGCCCTATACTTAACCAGAAAAAGGAATTGGCGAGAGGTATTGTTCTGGCCACAACAGATTTTTTATTATATTTTTGGTTTTTCACAATTTTAAAGACATTTAAAAATTTCTGTCAGTTCATAGCAATATCTATGACATAACAATATTATTTTATACATATACTGTATTTTTTTTTGTAAAAAGTAAATTAAATACTGAATGTTTATTTGGAAAAAATGTGCCTCTATTATAAAGAATTATTGTGGTGGAAATAGTTATCAAAGAATACGTGATTAATTTTCCATAAGTTATGCCGGTTTTACATTAAGCAATTGCAATAGCTTGCAAATGCATTTTTTCCTGCTTTACATTGAGCAACATGCAACTTAAACATTTTTAAAGTGTCGCCCACAGTATTACCAACATTACTTATTAATAACTATTATTTTGACATTACGGGTGAATAAAAGGAGAAGTAATTTCAGAGTTAAGGTAATTTTAAATGTTTTAAATACTTCTATAATTAAATGTACAATTAAGTATGGTTTAAATGGACTCAAAATGTGACTCACTGTTCGGAATAAATACATAACCTATAAATGGCAGATGAACTATAAGTTGGTAGTACCGTAAATTACCAACTTGTGCGTGCAATTGTTGCACGAATTAGAACATGCGCTATTTTCGTGCAATAGGTTGCGGGTATGTGTTGCACGTGCAATTTTCATATTACACTATGCAATATTGCCGCTATCAATTGCAAGCTGCAGTTACACGCGCAACTGTTGCCCAATATAAAACCGACATTAGATTGTTACATTGACGTTTAGTATCATAAATATTGTTACGAAATAACAGAAATTTTGATTTTTTTTTAAATTGTGAAAGAACTATAAAATAATATGAAAGATACAGTTTTGTATGCAACTTCTAATAGGAGAGCAGCAAAATGTATAAAACTAAAATCCTGTGTTAAATCCCTATGTTCATCCCTAACCGCCACCTTCATGTAAAATACAGGACCTTAGAATTTTTTTTTTAATTGTGAAGGAAATAGAAACATGATAAAAAATACAAAAAACAATATTATATGCAACTGTTAATTCTTTACAACTTTCCATTCTACAGATTTTGGCGTAAAATGAACAGGAGAACAGGAAATTGCATAAAAGAAAAATTCCATGTTAAACCCCGTTCACATCTAACCGCCACCATCTGTATACAGGTTGTAATAGAAATAAATGCATTAAATTTAACCAGTGATAGAATTCGTCGAGAGCAACAATATTTCTTAATAACTTTTGTACATGTATGTAAATAAAATAAATAAATTTCCGAGATCATAAGTCTTTTAAGCCTGCTGTTCAAGATCGTAGTAGAACTCTTCCTGATCACATAAAGAATATTGAAGAGGATGTTTTGGACTCAACCGGGGTCTAGTACTCGAAGAAGATCATTACAGCACAGAGTGTCACATATGACAATTAAGAGGATATTGAAATAACAGTTACATCATTTCATAGACGCCTTCAGTATTGTATTGACGTAACGTTGTAACAAAAATTTGACGTATGATTTTTTTGTTACCTTAGCCGAGGTATTCTCTTCTCTCTTATCTTTTCCGATTTGTGTGTAGTTTTATCTTCTGGTGTGTCTATCAATCTACTCACCAGTTTGTAATCATTATTTCATTACATTCAGTGACATTCATAAGTTAAGTAACAACGGAAATAAGCGAGAAACAGCTGTTGGTAGGCGCACGCCATACGCACGCGCAGATAGTCCCATGTTGAATTTTGGCATTATGCAACGCGCTCTACTTTCCCGACATGCAATTGTTATTTTATTCAATCATAGGCGGGTAATGAAATTTGAGGAATTTTTTTGAAGAATTTTAATTTAATATCTAGAAGGTTTACAAGAAGAAGTTATTAAGAAATATTGTTGCACTCAACGAGTTCTATCACTGGTTAAATTTAATGTATTTCTTTCTGTTACATCCTGTATATATAGGTATATACGCATATCTTCTATACTTTGGTTCACGAAAGATGACTATTCAAGGTCACTTGTTCGAAGAAAGAATACACAGCACTTTATACAGTAGTAGCTTAGCAACATTTCATGTTAGAAAGAAAAAGATTATTTGACTTATGTCTATGTAGTTTATGTAGTGTGACACATATACGTAAATGGTGACATTACTCTGTAACACACTACGAATTAAAATGACATATGTCGTAGAGTTACAGATATCTAATTATCTACTGCACTGCCCTCTGTCCTAATAGTTACCCAGTGACGTTGACATTTAAATCAAATTATTATTCCACGGTTTTTGTCAAGTCTATGTTGTTAGGTTTTGTAAATACATAGGTGAAGAGCATATATCTTTGCGAAAGGCATTATTTAAAAAGAAACATAATTTTCAAATAAATTACTTATTTTTTTCAATTAAAATGTATCCATAAATATTTCATGTTGCACGTCTATGTATACGAAATGCAGTAAAGATATCTGCTAGTAATATTATACCACACGGTTAATAAATGACCTTGACTTGTCATCTTTCGTGAACCAAACTATAACTAGCGTATTATGCATTATTTTCAGGGACTAAGAACGAACGAAAACGAAAACGAAATAACGAAATAAACCGAAATTTTTATAAGAACGAAAACGGAAACGAAAACGCAATAAATTTTTTTCGTTCATGATTGAAAACGAAATAATTTATATCGGTTACCGGTTTTAACCGTTATTTTATTTAATATTTTATTTTATTTACAGCAAATATTTTACAGGCAAATATTATTGAATTTTCAGATATTTGATTTGCAAACAAGCAGATTTTCAAAGTAGCTCTCCAGTAGCTAACCCTGTTACGTGTTAGGTTAAACGGTATACTCGTAGTTTCATCTATTGAACACTGACTGCGATAATTTTCATTTGCACACACTGTCGGTATACGTTTTATTAGTTATGTTAAGTACTTATATAAGAGAACTAACATAAAGGAAGATTTGCTTGAAAACATACTATTAGTTAGGTGAAATAAAATGTAATTAATGTTTTATTCTTTATCGTAAAAAAATCAGGCCACAGCATAAGCTTTTCTTATTTTTATATATGTATTATCTTTCCTTTATATGTATGTTTTATTTTCATGTTTAATAAAAAAAAAAACTTATTATATTGCTATATTTTCATCAATTGTTACTCATTAATAGTTATAACCGGTATTAACCGGTATTTAACTACTGTGAACGAAACCGAAAACGAAAATATTTAGGTGGGAACATTAAGAACGGAAACGAAATTTTTCGGTTTCGTTCGGATAAGAACTGAACGAAATATTTTTCGGTTTTAGTCCCTGATTATTTTTATTTTATTTTTTATTTATTATTAATCACTCAACAGGAACAAAAGTTCCCAATTACAGAGGATTATTTACAAAAACAAGAATAATACAATGTAAGACAAAATGAGAAGTGACAATATTAAGAATAACTTTATGTAGTTACAAGACCAAATGAAAAATAACAATGTTAAGAATAACTTAATGCAAGTGCGAAAGATCGGACAAGAAATAGTTCATAATTTTCTTTCCAAACCCGGACTGAGCATCATTGAAAATGTCAAGATTGTTAATGTAGATGGACAGAGTATTAAATGTAGCACACAACTGTCTAATTGGAGATCGAAGTTCGTAGTTAGTTCTAGGGGTGCTGTATGTGAAGGTTAACTTGCGCCGAGAGTTTAAGCGAGGTACGCTAAAATTTAAGTTAGCTAGCGAATGAGCATCATCAATTAGATTATTTACAAGTTTATATAGATATAAACATGATTGAATTTTTCTACGGCATTCCAAAGAAATAACACTGAACTCAATTAGACAATTGGAGTAACTACAAATCGCATCAATACGGCGATGGTGAAATTTAGTACAACAATACCTTATAATTTTTTTCTGTATACTCTCCAAAGCTTGTACATGTTTGATATATACAGGATTCCAAACTTGTAATCCATACTCCAGCTTGCTACGCACAAATGAATAATACAAAGATTTGAGGGTCCGTAAATTATGGAATGATTGTGTATTACGAATTATGAAGCCAAGATTCCTGTAAGATGCTTTTCGAGTATCATTAAAATTATAGAAGTAAGATTCTCAATTTTTGTTTATTATAAAGAAGTTAATAAATTGGACTAGTTAGAACGAATTTTATTTTATAGGAAGAAGTATAAAGTAATATAACTGGAATATATGGTGTGCAAAATAATAGATATGTTAAAAAATACAGATCTTTATTTCCAATAATATACTCCGAATAAACAAAATTGATTAGTTGTGATGTAGTTTAGTTAAGAAATAGTTATGTCCATAGCTATTATTTTTTGTTAAAGCTTCACGCTAACTTTCCTCTGCAATAAATGCATTCTTACTATAGTTCGGTTTATTAACTAAGTAATACTGAAAATGAAAATCTAATTTCTTTTTGCATAATAAGTTATGTTTTGTGTACAGGGTGTTTTACAACATAAGCAACCAAGCGTTAACGGGTAATATAATTTGATATATGTTGATTTTATTATATAGGTACTTTTTTTTGAAATTTGTAAAAATAAGTGTAATTTCTATGAAGTGAACTATTAATTCAATAGTTTAATTTGTGTTAATTGTATTAGTTACGTTTATATTTAGAAAAGTACCTGTATGAAACCAGTGGTACAAACATTGTTCACTTCAAATAAACTACCCTTATTTTTACAAATTTCAAAGAAATCTTTTTATAATAGGATCTATAATCAAATTATATTACCCGTTAATGTTTGGTGCATAAGTTTTAAAACACCCTGTATAGACCAAGAATCTCTTACAGCTATTTTATTGCACAGTATTCTATAATAAATAGAACTCATATGAATGTGGTCGAGGACGAATGCAGGAATGATTTTCGTGTTTATGCTAATAAATTATATGGGAAATGGTGTGGTGTGTTTGTAAGTAAACAAATATTTGATTAAATTTCAAATATTTTCTAATCCAAATATTACTATTAAACCATATTTATTTATGTAAAGTTATTCTTAACATTTTTTGAACTAGATATATCTTAGTATTACCATATCAAATAAGTAAATAATAATTGCTCAGAATAAATAGTTATTGTACATAATTTTAAAACAATATATAATTTACTTTGTATTCAAATAAACAATATGTATTTATATTTGTAAGTAAGTCAAATATTTCATCAGCTCTTTAATTAATTGCAAATTTTTTTTGATATGAAGAACCTAAATTTGGAATATTAATTTATGTTTTTCTGTTTATGTTAATGGAATCAACATGTTTGATATTACTGCACTATATGATTAATAATTCTCTTTTTTCTTTTAAGTAGAAAAAAATGTTATCATTTTGGAATTCACTTCCTTATTTTGGCCATTCTTTCAAAACAAGACGTATTTCCTTGAATATAAGAAAAAAGTTTCAAAACAAACATACTCGTATTGCGACAATAATAATATAAATATTACAGTTGCCGCAGTGTGTTATTTTATATCATCAACAATTTAACCAAACAAACCACCATTTAGGCATCACTGATATCTAGTGAGACGATTACGATACAATATTGTTTGCTTCAATTGTTTACTATAAGATCCATTTACATCTACAGTGGTACACGTAATTATTCGTACACTGTATTTTATTAGTAAAATGTAAAAAAAAAGTTTTTCAGAAAAAGAAATTCAGTTAAAAAAATAATCAGTCTTCTTTCGATATTTCAGATTCAAAGTCATCAAATTTAAAAATGTTAATTTACTTTGTGGAATTGCACTGAAAACAAATATACAAAAATTGAGACACAAAATTATTCGTCACCTGTGGTGTCAGTTTGGTATCTACGGGTCCACGCAAACTAAGTGAGCAAAAACGTAATACAAAATATTTTATTGAGCGCCAAAACGTTTTAATCTAACTCAACGCACACTCGTGAATCAAAAATGACATACACAATTCGTTCGAAGATGTCTGATCACGCTCATATGTGATTACTGGTTTTGCTTGATCAGTGTGCTCCTATATACCAACCACTGAAACAACAATTTCGAACAGGGTTAAACAAAAACTCTGTATAAAAACGCTTTTGTTCATTTAGTATGCGTTCAACCTTGAATCAGCCCTTATTTTCATTCAAAAGGATTATTAATTTTTGTAAGTACATACTAATTTTCTACTCTAATTTTCAACGGCTCATATAGTGTTTGATGTCAGCTCTTACATGGTGAAATTAAGAATTCATTTTTAAAAGACTGAAAAATATTATATTGCAATTATCGCATTTGCCTACCCTGAATCCTTCTACGGGAAACATATTTTCATATGTAATATAACAAGTGATGTGATTATCATCGATGATATTCTCAAGTGTAACCGAGTGCTGCTCCGGTTTCACGAGCAATATCTTCGACTATTAATCATATCACAAGCTTATATTTAATGAAAGAATATAATGAATTTTTGTAATACATTGTGTGTGCTGTTAACCTAACTTTTGATATACATATTCATATTGTATCATGGTACTTACGAGTTTTATTGAATATATCGGAGTTTGAGTTATTGTTATTACTTATTTTTATAGTCAAAATTAACTGTCAATGTAAATAAAGAAAACAAATCCTGTAGTAACGACTATAAATAAGATGATAATTTCTTTGTTTTTTTATCATCGCTGTGATAGACATGTAACTAGGGAGATTCTGAAACATAATTGGCGGAAAAAATGTCACGTGACTAATGAATTATATTCTATGTTCAATATTCCGCCAAAAATATTTCCTTTTGTGAAAAAAGAAAATCTTATCAGGCATTAGTTGCAAAATGAATGTGGCAAAACGTTGAACACATTACAACTATGCAATGATATGATCTATTTAATCCTAATCCGGTTTTGGTGTGTCCAGCGGACACATTTGAATATAAAAGTATGAAAATTTAATAAATGTAATAAACTTGGGACCGCTCTATCACTGTCGTAAATTAAGGTATTATAAATAATACTTAGAAAGATAAACCTTTTTATCGAAATTGACGGTAATTGATACGAAATGAGTTTTGTAAAAATCTTTATTCACAATCATGACTGTAATGACAATCTCTTCGATGAGAAATAACAGATTTCACTTCTCTTCCACCCCACAGGTTGCAAAGAGTTATGTGGGGGTTGCCTAGTAACATTATCATAGATTCCTATAATTAAGGTTATAAATCATTGATTAAAAAGATGATGATTGTGAATAAAATAGTATACATACTTCGGTGGAAGTTTCATCACAGACTTGCGCTACATCTCTCGTCGAGGATTCGGCTCTTAGTAATATACATAAGCCCTCGGCTGTAATGAAACGTATCCCACCTCGGATGTAATATACTATTACATAACTGAGTTACGTAATAATTACACAACTGACAAATTGATAATAAAATAAACAAGAATATATCAATAATGACTTGTTTAATATCAATTTATGAATTACTGACCCACTTAATTCCTCTATATCAGAAGGAAGATCTATATCGGTTTCAGAACACATTCAGTACCCATTTTCAATAATATATGTACGTATGCGTTGAACTAAAAAATTAAATTCATTTATTTTCACGGCAACGCTTTGGTAATTTGACTTTGACATATGTATATTGAGCTTTCACAGAACAGAAAACCAAGAATTTTGTGTATTTTTAAATTATTTTAGCTGAATTAGATAAAATTTAGGACATATTACGTTATGAAAACGTGGTATTGTTTGACTCAAAAACTTGCTTCGCTCGTTTTGGCAAATATTATATTCATCAAACAATATCACTTTTCATAACTGATTACGTAAGTGACTATTGTCACATTAATGATAAAAACGTTTTTCATATCAATCACACTGTAGTTACAAACCGTGACGATATAGTTATTTGCCCCAGCATAAGAGAAAGTTGCGTCATATCATGCCTCATAACGTGTCACGTTTATATAAATAATATTTATTTAGATGTATAATATTTGAATATGCGATGACAACTATGACAGCGAAGTGTGTGTTGTAAACGTAGCACATGGTATTTATTATAATTTTGAAAATGAAGTTAATTTAAATACATTAGCTATACTATACGTTATCGATACACGGTGGTGGTCATTGGAGCCATATAATATAAAATAAGTTACAAGTCACTGAAAAATATTGTTAAGTTTTATGTAGACTTTTAAAAAAATATACAAAAGCACATATTTCTACCATCAGAACATATCAAATTTATCTTTCTCATTTGTCTATAAAATATATCTCCATTTTTTAATACCGTTGTTACTATATCCCAATTAATATGATCATTAGTAAATTTTAATCTGTTTCTTATATTTTTTAAAGATAAAAGGGGAACTTTTCTAAGTAATCTACTATGAAAATTATTTTCTTGTAACCTTCTTCTGACTTTGTGGGACTAACTTATAAATTTATTTCATTTTTTATTTCCCGACAGACGCCAAAATTATTTAGACTTTTAAATGCTTTCATAGTTTATGCCCCGATTTGTACTTTCCGATCTTAACTGCAGCAGAGTTAGGAAAGAATGAGCTCCGTTCGATATTTCACCCCCAACCACAGTCTATGAACCATTGCGCATCTTAACCCAACTTGCAAGTAATAGTAGACGGACTGTACACAGCAGATTGTCATACCCAGCAATGGGTAATATGCCGTGATGATATATTTATTCGTATTTATTTATTTAAAACTGGTCTTATGGAATATTTCTGTCCTATAATTGTATAAAACATCTAATTTTTTATATTTTAAATTGAGGGCTCTATTTCATTGACCATCACTGTACTTAGATAAGATCAGGACGATACGATAGTAGTACTCGTATTTGGTTTTTGTGAACGGTGGCATTCTGTGGTAAATGTTGTTTTTGTCGTAGATAGATTCATCGTACAATAATGTTTGTTTAATCCTGCTATTGAAACATGTTGTTCGGTACTAGAATAAAGAAATTAAGACTTTCTGTTCTCGCCACTCAAGTTATTTCTATGGCGAAAACAGTAGTGAAAATACTTCGTGCATTCCACTTCTCACTCCGAAAGTATAGGAATAAACTAAAATAGAATTCATAACATTTATTTATTTATATGAAAATTACCTCACAATTATTAAAAACTGTGTGACTTACATTAAACATGGCAGAGTAATTTTTCACAATTTATAAATGATTTTGACAGATAAAAATAAATACCTTGACAATTGCGAATGTTTATATTTACACAACTACCAGTGGCACCACTATACTACAATTACATTGCAATAAATTAATAAATAATTTCGATGACTTACAGCATGATAATAAAAAAAAAATATTTGTACTGCCTGTAAGTGGATAGTCGGTGACACACAAAAATAGTGGTTAACAAACCAATAGAAATTTCCAATAAAATAACTAGTGCCGTATATTGGTAAAAACGAAAAGGTAATTTAGCTCTTAGTAGCCATTTTTATTTTGCCAGATTGTGATGTCGTTAATTTGTAGGTAGAAATTTATTCAGCAGCTTCGCTATGGTCCCATTACTCTATGCTTAGAACTTGCTTAGGCTTAGAGATAAAGGAAAAAGCCAAAATAAGTGAATATGGCAGTCTTATTGCGTTTATTAAACGGAAAAATGTTGATTATGAAGGAAAGAAGGCGAAAGTTTTAACAAAGGATGAAATAAATGAATATCTACGTACTGCAACTGATGAAATATTTCTGATGATAAAGGTTGCTTTCCTATTCGCAATTTCTGGTGCTTGACGTGGAAAGGAACTAGCAAATATTACGATTGATGATATTAAAGATAACGATACTTTCCTTGTGATTATTATTACGAATACAAAAACGCATGCAAAACGTATGTTCACTGTTATCCCTGATGGAGATGTCATTAATGCTGTTGCATTGTTCCGAAAGTACTCTGCTCTTCGTCCGTTGAATATGGAAAATCGTAGGTTCTTTTTGTCATATAGAAAAGGAAAAAATTTCGAGATGTAGAAAAGTATACTGGGCATAGTATGCGTCGGTCATCTGCTACATTGTTGGCAAACGCCGGAGCACATATAAAGCGGTTAAAACGGCTGGGTAGTTGGAAAAGCGTCAAAGTGGCTGAAGCATGTGGAAGACAGTATTGCTGAGAAGATTAAAATAACCAAAAACATCTTGGTTGGTAATGTGTCTGGCAATATTATTGAAAGGATCGATACTACTAGCCAGATCAGGGTTACTGCAAGCAATTCTATTGCCACAGATGACAAGATCACGGTTTCCTTAAACAACAATCCAAATAAATTCGAATTTAATAACTGCCAAGTGACCATTAATATGTAATTTATGTAAGATTGTGAAAATAAGTTTAATTTTTAAATAATAAAGTATTAAATACCGGTCTTTATTAATTTTTCCTCCTTCCTTTAAGTTGAACACTAGTTGAACTATGCATTTCTGCATTCGTAACTATGCAATTATGGCTTATTATATCATAGTTACGGACTCATAATATAGAAACAGTACTGCGTTGTTATGGTCAACTTTATAAACATGGGAACACCAGTAAACAACGGTATTAAATACATCATAATACCTAGTGTTTTGATAAATTATTTTATCCACGACTGTCAAATAATATACTCATAATTCAACCGTTTTTTATCAATTAATGACCTTCGTTACTGTTGCTAATTGAATAATATTGACAGTTCGATGAAATAATATTATTCAATCGTTATGTCAAATACAAATCTTACCTTTCAAAGAGTACAAACAAACTACTTTTAATAATTTTTTCCACATAAAAAGCCAAAATTATACTAGTTTTCTCATTTTTATAGTTATGTTTTCGTCTTAAAATCTAGCTGAATAGTCGGTTTAAAATTTTCTGCTAAATGTCAAATCATTTCATAATTTTGTTAAAACAAATACCTAGCAATCAACGCCAACTATGTTTATGTTTGTAAACAAATAATTTTTTTAATTTGTTAGGTTATTTCTGATTTTATAATAGTACAGTATATTATTACTTGACAGTTGTGGATAAAGTATAGTATTCTATTCGCATGTAATGGGTACTACTCATTCGAATGATTTGCATCATGAGCCGGAGGCGAAATGCAAATTTCATTCTCATGAGTAATAGCATACATTACATGTTCTTTGAATAATGTACTATTTTCAGAATAATTGTAAAAAAAAAACTTTATCCTACGCTGTAACCAAAATCTAACATACTGTATTACTAGTGGACGAAAAAGGTGTCTACATCAACAGATCTATATATTATAATAGAGGTTGATTCTCACTTAGTCAAGAATTTTCTTATTTTTTTGTCTTATATTCATATATACACATACAGTACACTATAATGCAGTGAACTTGTAACATGGAAATTTGTAATAAGAAAAAATTGATAATCCCGAGTTTGTTCAATATTAGTATCTCACGAACTGCACGAGGTACGAAGTCAATTAAATTAGACAAAATTTTGCCATTATCAGTGGACTATTTTAAGCATGTATATGTTTATCCGAAAAATGCAAAGGTCACTTGATATTAACAAGAAAGTAAAATTTGCAGTTTTTTATATTCAAATATCATTTAAAAATATAAACATGAATATTGGTTTTCACATCTTTAGAATAATTTTATCCAATATTTCGTATGATATATTTTAAGAAATAACAAGAAAGATATCATTTTTTTATGTGCAGTTGCAGGGTAATAACAGCTTTTGTATTTACTGTTCGTCAATTCTTGATAAAAAAAATCTGATGTGACCAACGCAATACCTCCCGCCATTTACCTATGGGGTCTCGTTCCCGCGTACCTGATGTCTGGTCGCGAATCTGGTGAATCCGATTCGATCCCGATCAACGCCAAATAATTCAAATTTTAAATGGCATAAAATTAACCCTTGTGGTAAACGCCTGCACAATACAAATATGTCATCATCATTACCGAAACGTGTGTACAAATCAGATTAGCACACCCAGCAATGGATAATATGCCATGATAATACATTTATTAATTTCTTTCTTTAAATACATACCTACATATTTACTAATGCTAGAAATTATTTATATTAAGTTCCTTTCTATAAAAATATTGTTCTATTTACAATTTTTCTTTTAAAACGTTACTATTATTAATTTTAAATACATCAATTATTAAATTAAACAATCCAATAAACAAAGTATCAGAAAAATCAGAGAAGAATGGAGAACAAAATGGTTACAAACAACGGACAACAAACTAAGAGAAATAAAAGATGAAACCCAACCTTGGCCAACCCTAGAAAACAGAAGACACCAAATACTACTAAGCAGACTACGAATTGGACACACCTTGATCACACATAAATATCTACTCACCAAAGATGAACAACCCACCTGTGAAAAGTGTAATGTGCCTACCACAGTGAAACATATAATCATAGACTGCCAAAAATACAATTTACAAAGGCAATCACAACGTATCGCAAACAATCTCAAAGACAACCTCAAAAAAGACTTAAAACCCCAAAAGAACATTATTGAATTTCTAAATAGTATAAACTTAATTAATAGTATATAAACAAATGTAATTGTAAATAAAAACCAAATGTACCGGGGTACTAGTGACTAATAGTCGAAGTACCTCTTAAATTTTCCAATAAAAAAGTATTACTGCTTATTATGCATTACCCGCTTAGTGCGTTAATCTACTTTTTTATTCACAAATTTCGGTAATGGTGAAAATCAGGACTAAGTGTCACCACATGGATTCTCAAAGCTATCATGGAGAGAGCACAACAGGATCAGAGTTACTTTAGTGCTTTTTAAAAATTGGAAATCATTTTCAAGTAGGGATAGGATAGGATTGTTACGTTATTTCATAACGTTATAAAAAAAATTCGTTACATAACTTCATAAATAACTTAATAAAAAACAAAATAACGTTATGTAACGTTACAATAACGTTATTTTTGTTTCGTTATTATAACGTTACAGTAACCGTATTTTTCTCAAGTTTGTAATAAAAATCCATTAGAATTTAAAATTAAAAACAATGTTAAAATACTTATGTCCGATTGCACCACTGACGCTTAAATTTTAAGTGTAAATATCGTATCGAAATGAAATGTCAAATGAGAAATTGAATATTGCTGCCAAAATTTATATATATATATATATATATATATATATATATATATATATATATATATATATATATATATATACAGGGTGATCACGCGAGAATGAAGTACGTGATACCAACTTTGAAATTTCAAATGGAACATACTATATTTTTTTTATTTTTGAAAAGTACACAAAATTTTCTTTACAATGATAGTAAACAAGTAGGACGATATATTATTAAAAAGCAAAATGGTGGACGTTTGAAATATCTTACAAAATAAGTTAAGAAAGTGTGGAATTTTGATTCATTGGATTTGTTGCATATGTTACGTCATATAAATTAATTTATTTCAAAAAATATCATCATCTATGAACAAAAAAACAATAAAATCTCACACATTTGATTTTATTTTATTCAATATATTCATATTTCAAACGTCCGCCATTTTATTTTTTAATAATACAACGTACTACTAATTTATTACCACTGTAAAGCAAATTTTATGTACTTTTCAAAAATATAAAAAAATATAGTATGTTCCATTTGAAATTTCAAAGTTGGTATCACATTCTCCGGAACCGGAAGTAACAGAACGCTTCTTGATACGACATCTTATTGCCCGTATTGCCTATAGTAAATTTGTTTATTTGAAGATAATCGCTATCTCGCTTAATAACGGAGATAATTACAGGTTCATTTTCGCGTGATCACCTGTATATGTATATATATTTAGCCTTCTAATATCAGATAGTTGTTAGATGTTATATTTTACCTCAGAAGCTGCTTGTTATTTGGATTTGGACTTCACAAACTTATTTGTTTTCATGTACCTATATGTTATTTGTTAGTATGTTTATGTACTATATTTAATGAAGATTATTGTAAAGGTTAAGTATAAGACCAGCGATCATGAACTTTGCCAAATAAAACAGTATCAGTATTATTAAACAGTATCAGTATTATTATTATTAAATAATTCCAATATCTATAATTTGTTAGAATATGATACTACCAAGAAAATCAAACTTGTCTAAAATTAAAATTTTCATGAAACAAAATAAACTTTTCATTTTAAAACCATTCACTGTATGACTGGCAGTTTTTCTCTACCGTGAGTTTATATGAAATATGGGATTATGATTTTGACAGCAATGTATTAGAGCGTTGTTTTTAAAAATATACATAGTGAATCAATTTAACTAAATTATTATATTTAAATATTTTAAGAACGTAACAATAACAAACAAATAAAAAAAAACTAACAAATAAAAATACATTTTCAAAAATCCTTCCATTCACGGCTAAACAACGACCCACTGAGTTATAAAACTTGTGAACAACTTTAGATATTGACCATATTACTTCTCCACCATCACTATGCATCTTCAATATTTAAAGCTGTAAGTGCAGGTATCACGTCATTTTGTAGTAGATACAAATAATTTTGAGCCGTAATATTATCATTAATAAAAAACGGTCCTATAATCCGGGTTCCTATTATATCAGCCCAAACGTTAACCTTCTCGGGTCGTTAATTTTTCCAACTCGAATATCTAAATTTTGCGAATTTATTTACCCATGTAAATAAAAAGTATAAACAGTATACAACATAGGCGTCAACTAAAGGGGGGCAAAGAGTGCGTTACCCTCCTACCAGACAAAATATAGAAGGGGCAAAACTATGTTTTGGCCTCCTTCCCCTATACAATTCTTTGTTTAGCGCTATTGCTAAAAAAATATATGAATACAAATAAATTTTATTTTTATTAAAAAAAAAATTGCCCCCCTCCCCTGGGTAATAGAGAAGTCGGCGTCTATAGTATACAACATTATATTTACAGGTAGCAACAGTGTGACACTAATTGACAAATGTCAAATTTATTCCCTGTTTCATTTTAAAAAAAATACTCTAATACATTACTGTCAAATTCATAACTATAGATATGAAAAATCCGATGTTTCACGTTAAAATAAACTCACATACATAATAAGCATAAAAACAAAGTGTTCAGTTTGAAATTTTATATTTTATTAAAAAAATTAAAAAAAACATCTCGACTTGTTTGCTTTTTGTAGGTATTGTAACGTTTATTTATATGGGTGAAGTGTAAAAATCAAAGAAATATTATTAATTAAAATAATACGTTTATTAAACGATGAATGATTAAGATAAAGATAATAAAAGTAATTAACACTATGATTAAATAATTATAAACACTAATTTAAGACCAAGAATATTATTAAATACTTAAACACGAAGATTATTTATTTAAACAATATTTATATCACTATATTTATTTATATAACTACATTTCTCTACATTTATTTATATAACTACATTTATTTATATTCACCACTCGTAGACTATTTATTTATATCACCAACTGTTCTTTTACGGTGCTTGTTTTATAACAGAATGGCTTGGCTGCCATTGACGACGGGTTTATATAGCGCGATGTCTTTCTGGAACTTTCCGACGCGACAATAACATCGAATACAAAGAATCAGCCCACCGCATGTAATTATGCATGTTTAGACGGGTGTGTTTACCATATCGAGGATTACGTCATCGCTCGAGAACATTCTACCAGTGGCGGCGGTCGCTTTCAGGTGTGTCGGACGCTCATTACAGTATTTTACATTTATCCGATGAAAATTATGAAAATGAAGAAGAAAATGATGTTTAAAAATTGGAACTAATTTGGATCTTGTAGAAATAAAAACGTACACTCCTATATTTTTCGTTCTTTGATTGGTTTTGACAAAACTTGATTGTTTAATAGTTTCCATAGTTACCAATATCTAATGTCCAATTATTGCACCGATAACTACGAACGGAAATTTTGACTTCAATATTGAATACTTATATAACTTCACATTTCATTTTCTACCCAGTCCAAAAAATAGCCAAATCTCGCACATTGATAAATTAGGTAAGATGGTGCGTGCTTTATTTAAGAAAATGCTGTCTGGTTAATTCCATATTTTCATTCCAGAAATACTTTAAAAATTGATTAACTAAATTATAAGCAACAACTTTCGCAATTTAATTTCAAATGACAGATAACTGTTTTAAATGATAGTGCAAAATTTGTTTTCCACGCCTACCTTTTTTTGTTATTCTCAACAATTCTAGCGTTACTCTCGTTGATTTCGTGATCCCACATTCAATTTGTTCTAATTGTTAATTTGGTTTTCACAAATTACAATGAACAATATACAAATTCTGTAAACTGTGTTACAATGATTTATTATTAAATTTTGCTTTCACTACTAGATTTGCTTGTTCTGTTGTCTGAAATTAATTCCATTTGACAGATAGGATTTGTGTAGAATGTTATTGAAATGTAAGGCAACAATTCGGAGTACATACAAACAAGAGAGCTAGCGAACTATCTTCAAGGAACTGATATTTTAGCGATATGAAATAGTTTACGCAGTGATCCAGTTCCATCTGGTTGACAGAAACATTGAAATAAACATGTGATTAAATCCAGGGAAATATATCATATTTATGCAATTTTCATTTAATAGAAAATACATCATACACTACTTACAAAATAAAATTTGAACTATTAGGAGAAAAATGCTTAATAATAAATAAAGTAGCAGTTAAATTAACGATTTATTTCGAATATATTTACCTATACGGGTTAACACGAACATCCTCGACATAGTCGAGTAAAAAGTTTTTTTTAAATAGTATCTGTTCCGTAAAACTTTGTGGGGTTCTTTACACATAGATATTTAGAGAATAAAATTCTGTCTGAATATCACAGCGCTCAAATTTTTAAATTTATTTATGTAATCTAATTTAGTTCAAAAAAGAACGCACAGAAAACTGTCAAACCAAGGATATTGGACAGTTAATTGACGCACATTTCTTGAAATAACACATAATAAATTTGTTTTTACGACGTCTTCAAATTGTTACCACGGTTACAAAAGAGGCAAATTAACAAAAATAACACAAAAACATTCAGAATTTTATTTTCTAAAACTGTATACACATTTTGATCTTGGGTTTTTTAAGAGATACGAAGTCGGTTAAATAAGTACAAAGTAAAAACATTCTAATTTTGCTATTTTTATTTTTATAAATACGAGTATGTAACTATGAAATAATACAGGATTTTGGTATGCACTTCTTTAGAGCACTTTAGAGCAATTTATTTCTTCAATAAAAATGCACTTCAGGCATATCGTAATTTTACGTAGATTACAAATATATAAAAATATATAGGTGTGCCATTTGAAATATGACCGTTAATGTCACTTCTGGTTAAACCGGAAGCGCTATCATCATGATTTATGAGACCTTAACCCTAGTTTACAAATATATCAGGAAAATTAAAAAATATTAATAAATAAAAAAGTTATTTTTAGTGGCCCGTTTTTCAGTGTCACTGGTATATATATATATATATATATATATATATATATATATATATATATATATATATATATATATATATATATATATATATATATATATATATATATATATATATATATATATATATATATATATATATATATGTATAACTTATCTGTGTTCCTTTGTTTTAAACAGTAATAATGCAACAATAATTCTTATCGCATCTTGCATGCCTCGTTTAATGAATATTTTTACACATACATAGCTAAACTTCCACATCCATAAACGCCTTCTAAGGTACACTGGCTTGCAAAAAAATCGCGTAAAAGTAACCGAGTTTTTACTTTTTTTAGCTATGTAAATACGATTTTTTTAAAATAGGTTAATATTAATTGTCAATGAAGTTGTCACCGTTGTCACTGTCATGTCATTATTTTAATTATCGTGGAGCAAGTTCTTCAGTGTGCTAAGTTACTACTAAATTACAAATATATTCTAGAAAAATTAAAGAACAACCAAGTATTTATTTTAAATAGATTATAAATAAGTAAAAATTATGACTGAAATACATTATGGACGAAGTAACATTAGTAATTTATCATCGCTCCATCAACGTCCAGTACCTACTTAATGTTCTCCTATTGATCTAATTGACTACCCCTTTTTTTAACTTAGAAAGTATTACAACTTTCTCGTTTTCTGATAATTTTGGCATTTTAATTGACACTAATGACATTGACTTGTGACACTGACAAATTAACAATCAAGACCGTCTTAATACAGCAAAAAACAGGTGTACGCGATTTTTTTGCAAGCCAGTGTAACTATTAATATGCACATGCATCGTCTTTACTGAAATTTATGTAATAAAGTAATGGATTATAATATATACATATTCCGATTATGATGTCTAGACAATGTAATTGCTTTTACACAAGGCTTGAGTAACATAGCTTTAATTCTAGTTTATAACATGTTACAAATTAATTGCCTCATTTTCATTTTCAGGTGTTCATATAGTACACTGTAGGTAAGTATACATATATTTTATATCTTATTGCTAGTACACTTGCTTTTTATTTTACATACAGCACCGTTCAATTATTTGAGTACTCCTGGTCTGACATCGTTTAATAAAACACGAACTTTCCTGACTATTTGTCGCAAGGTCTCTCAAAACATTAATTTTTAACGCTCCAGCATACGCACCCGGTCTCAGGGACCAACGATAGTTAAAATTTCTGTAATCTCAAGTGTGATTTAAAAAGAATGTATTAATAATACATAAAAACTAAAACATACTTTACAGTTAAAATAAGCCTTTAACAATTTACTGGTGTTTATTTTGTCGATAAGGCCATATACCTCGTTTTTTAGTCGAATGGTCGCTCAGACCAGTGCGTGCGCTTGTCTGTCAAAATTTAGTGCGTGTTCTGGAAGGCGAAACAAATGTTATCAGGTATGTACGAGTATGTATATTTTTTCTTGGTGCCATTTTTCATATATTTTTTTTATGTAATTGTACGTAGTTATGCAAACAGGATCCAACCCACAATAAGTGAGTTTCGAGTAAATTGCGTTTGAAGTTTAAAGCTTGAGACTAAATTATAAAAATCACGGCTTTTTGTATAAATAATGAATTTTCGAATTTCATTAGTTTTTTTTTTTAAATTAAAATGTGGCATGGTTCCATTTTGTAAAAACCAATATAAACACAAAAACAAAAGTAAGTTTGGTTTCCATATACTTTATTTGAAAAAATAAACTTTATTCTAAAAAGAAAATGCACATATTCAAAGTAATTGAAACATATTATTCATCTTCAATAGTAAAATCCATGTTCGAGTCATATCTAAAGAACAAGAAGAGAGAGTTGTTGAAGAATAATTACTAAAAGATGTATGATTTGTATCAGTAAATTGCAACAAAATTACTCAAAATTTACGCATTAAATTTCAACTACCTACATACATTTAGAAGAAGAATGGAAATTATTTATATTCTCCTCAGCCAGTTGCACATTTTTTTTTTTACTTCTATTAGACAGAAAGTTTTAATAATTATTATTAATATGAGAATAACCACAATAGCACGTTTACTGTTCTAAACCAAAATGTATACTGAACCCAGAGATGTTCACGTGTTGTATAAGTTAGATGCCTAACTCCGTGCGCAAAAGTGAAGCCAGCAATTTCGTGTGGCGGCCATTTGTTAAAAAGTCATGTAAGTACTTTACGTCTATTCAACTTTATGGATTTCTGGCAATTGAAAAGTATGTATTGTAATATATAACTAATGTTTTGAAAGTACAATTTACGATTATTAATTTACAAGTGATCTACCTACGGCATCAACTAATAGCAGTAACAGTAACGAAAATTTTGTCAACACATTAAAACATTTATTTGTTGATGAAACTGGCTAAAATTTACAAGAAACGTATAAAATTAACTGATCATCATTTATTTATACTCATAAATTTATCTACAGCATATTTTTATAGGAAAATATTTGTTTAACAGCTAAAAGCAAGGTTTGAAGTTTTCTCGTTACCTATCGTTCCCGGGCTATGCAGCCGCCTTTGAATTGTATTGTAAAAAACTGTGTTTTTTAGTTATTGTGGATTGGGTAATTTACCACCGAAATGCCAGCTTCTTGTTCAGCATTTGGTTGCAAGAATAGATTTCAGACTGGGGGACAGGTGCAGTTTTCTGGGTACCTTACCCAGAAAACTGCACCTATCTTACTTACTTTTTCAATCTAACTATATAACAATTAAAATGAAAATAAAGTTAAAATATTTGTATGTGGAATGAGAGTAATATAATTTATGTGAATACATTATTTTATATCTTTTACATTTCCTTTGAAAAATAAAGACATATTAAAATCTTGGGTTATAAATATAAGGAGAAAAGATTTTACCCCAACTAAAGCAAGCAAAGTTTGCAGTGATCATTTTAAAGAAAATGATTATTTAGTAAGGCCGGAAACTTACGTTCGAAAATTGAAACCAGATGCTGTCCCTACGATATTTCCCACTTTTCCTAGCTATTTAAAACAAAAAGAAAATAGCAGAAGGGTTTTAAAAAAAATATCGTTAAGTCAATTTAACAGCGAACAGCGTATGGAAGTTGATCAACAAATACAATGTCCTAGCGGAAATAGTTCAGCATCTAATGAAGAAGTTGGTGAGGAAGTTTTAGAATTTATATAATAGGTATATAAAAATTAGATTGCACAGTATTGCAAAGTGGTCCAATCAGAATCAAATTGTCAGCAAAAGAAATAAATTAAATAAACTAATATTGTTTTCTAATCAATAAATAATGTTTAAGAACAAGTATTGTGTTTTATTTAATATTTCACCAATTTAGTTACAATTTATTTGTGATAACCTTCATATATCAATCATATTCTGAGTTTTATTTCATATTTACCGTATAGTACATTAATATTTTGCCTTTTTAACAAATGGCCGCCTCTTGACCTTGAGGCTTCACTTTTATGTGGTTTGAGACATACGAAGTTAGGTATCTAGGTTATACATAAACATCTCTGACTGAACCATACAAGTTGGTACATGTTAAAACAACTACTTGAATAGAGTGTCACTAGATACTAAAAGGAACCATCCCTCCATACCATTAGGTAATTCCTAAATTTGCAAAAAAGATCCAAGCTATCTGGTTCTGTTTTGTAAAACTACATACATATGTATTCATATAAGTTTGTTGCGTGGTTCAGTTCAGTATATTTTTTTTTATTACCGAATAGTAGTTATGGCTTGGTTCTATTTTGTACGACATAAAATGGACATTTAGCAACCTAAATTCCCAAACTAAGACCCAAACTTAATTTGTGCTTCATTGTGGGATGATTCCTTTTTGCATAACTACGTCCAATTGATTAACTATTTTCAATAATTATAACGTGTATAAATATATTTAACATGTAACATACATTGTATATGTGATCTTAAAAGAAAGCTCGTATACGACTAAAACTTGAAATATATTGTAATTATTTGAAATTTCAAAGAAAGCAATGGTAATATAATTAGATACTGATTCTATTTAATAGAAAAGATTTTTTTCGAAATTCGCAAAAAAAGTGCAATTTATTTTAAATGTTTTTTTTTGCATTACTGGTTTGTGGTAGTATATTTTAATATTTATTTTATTTTTTCTCACTAAATATCCAATATTTTAACTTATTTTCATTTCAAATAATAGGTATTGTCAGTTTAACTATATAAATTAGTTACGTTTCTATTAAAAAAGTATAGGTATCCAGTGGTACTATAATAGTTCTATAATGTATTACTTTCTTTTTAAAAAATCTCTGAAACTATTCATTCGCTTGCACATAAAATTTATTACATCATAAAGTAACCATGAATTGATGTTGTCCTACTCATAATTTGTACGCTGTGAAAAATATTATTTTATTTTTACTTCTGCTATATCTTTAAAATTTAATTACATTTTCTGAGAATATATCATCACATCTTTCGATCTATATCAATTTGTATAATGTGACATCTTTCATAACAGACACAAGAAAAGTAAAAAGTGTATGAAAAGAGCGATTGTTTGAAGAAAAATACGAAACCTTGCAAGAAAAAAATCTGTATCGCATTCCAGGAAGGTCACAATTCATTCATCTCTCTGATATGCGTCAGAGAATTACGCAGGGCTCAAATATCTTTGTCTCGTATAGAATAATATTGGAAACTACTGCCAGTATCGCTATGTTATGTTGCCATTATCGCTATTTGTTTAACTGACATTGAATCCTGATAGCTTAGGTCAGCTGGGAGATACATTACTATTACAAACAAATTTCCTTACTTTTCACAATTCTAGACTGGAATTTTAAATTTAATCTGATCATTTTTGCTTCAAATAATAATTTCATTCATCACTGATATATACCAAGTAGTGCCAAATTCTCAATTAAAATATTAATTTAATAGTTTTCTTTCTATAAATAAATGTTTTATTGTATATGAGACACAAAAGAAAAGTGTCTGCTCACGAATCTGGGGAGCCGGGTTCGATCCCGACCGATGCCAAATATTTCGAATTTCAAATGGCACAAAATTGACTCCTGTGGTGCACTCTCCATGCCAGCAATGAGTGCCCTTGAGGTGACGTCTGGTAAACGCCCGCACGGTACAAATATGTCATCATCATTACCGAAATATGTGTACAAAGCGGATAGGCACACCCAGCAGTGGGTAATATGCCGTGATGATATATTTATTACCTTCCGTCACCTTTAGGTAAGGAAGATATTGTCTTTGGTCAAAGATTCGATAGTGAGTTTCTAATAAATAAGCAGAATACGAATTTACTATTTTTACGATAATGTCTGTCTGTGTGTGTGTGTGTGTGTGTGTGTGTGTGTGTATGTGACGATCGTTTCGGATCGCATAACTCCAATACCACGATTCCAAAAATCATATTTTTTTCGTATTCCTCGAGTTTAGGTCCATATGCAGACGTGATTAGATTTTTGTTATAATTGGTCCACCGGAAGTACCCTCAATTGCAACTTTTAACAGTTTATTTTTTTTTGAAAAAACAGTTAATATGATTTATTGACATTTAATGATTATAACTTTTAAATAATATATTATTCTCTTTGATTTGATTGCATTTTATACTTCATACTCAATAGACATAGAGTTAAAGAGTTATAAAGATATTAAATTTCATAAATCAGCCAGCTATGCTACCATGGAAACTGATAACATATATTCAGATAATTCAAATTGACAGACAGATGTCAGTATAAATGAAAAGAAAATGATTGTGGTAGATACTAAGATATTGAGATAGATGTTGGGGAAGACACGGAGAGATAGGGTAAAGAATGAAAGGTAAGAGATACAAGAGAGATGTATATATTGGAAGAAGAATGAATAGCTTAGTAATAGAAGGTAGAAGAAACCGAGGAAGACCAAAGATAAGATGGAAGGAAAACTAAATGAGGACGACATGCAAAACAGAAATGAGTGGAAGAAGAAAATAAAAAACAGCGACCCCTAAGGAATGAGAAAAGCTAAAGAAGATGTCAGTATCAACTAAAATTTGCATAATTTGTTTATGAAATAATTTTACCAGAATAGGATCTTTTGCAAGAAAATTTATGTACGGAATTTGTACATACACAGGATAGACGGCCATATCATATTTTTTAAATGTTATTTAAGAAAAGTGTTAAGTTGACGTTATACCGTTTTATATTTTAATAAAATTTTGGTATAAAACCATTTAAAATTTGTCATATTTTGATAATTTGACAAAAAACATGCAACTTTGTTTTTCGGACTAGACCCCCATTAACACATAATATGTATGCCATTCAAAATTTTACCTCTTTATGGTTTAAGCCTGGCTGCACTGTGGACACTTAAATTTTAAGCTAGGCTTTAAACAAAAAATGCAAATCGAAAATTTGACAGCAATATTCAATTGCTTATTTAACGTTTCGTTTCGATAAGATATTGTGAATTTAAGGTAGTTGGTGCATGTGAAATTTATAAAATCTTAATAATCTTTGACGTACAGCTAGATTAAGTATCGCTCGATGTAAATCCAAAAATTTTGTCAACTTGCCCAGTTCCGATCGGAGTTATTGAACTCCAAATTTGGAAGATTTAACATGGCGAGTATAGGGAAGCTCAAGAAATCATCGACATAATTGCTTCTAGAATCCCGAAAACCCATAAACTTTTGAAAAACATTTTTAAATTTATAAATATATTTGTTATTTCAAAACAACATTTGATAAAAATAAATAGCACAGAGCAGGTCATGCACAGTTACTTTAATGTTAATAAATCAATGTTTATCTGAATGAGTTATAAACATTATTTATTTACAATCTCCATAGTATTTTTATACCACGTGGATAATAGTAACGTGGAATCAAATATGTAAATTACTATGAAAATTTTGGTTACTAAGAAAATATAAATTCGATTTTAGCAGTTACATTTGATAGCGCAATCAAAATATTATCTAATTTTTTGTACTCTTGCTATATTCGAAACATATGCAACGCTTGCAAAAATTAGGTGTATTTAATGCACTTGTGCATACATTACTCTATTACGTCTCATGTTACAACTTGAACTATTATTTCTAACTATGTCTATTTACAAAGAAAATATACAATATTGTGTAATTTTACTGTTAATTTTTAACAATTTTTCATTAATGTAACATCTAATATTTTATTCTCTATTTATTTTATAAACTATAAAATTTTCTACTAACAACAAAATAATAATTACTGCACCAAGAATTTAAATTAGTGTTTAAAACCTAAAATTTAAAATTAGCATGAAAGCATTTCTCAAGACGAGGGCTTTAACGCGTTGAACAGAAAACAAACTTATGTCGCTCAATGTTTTTCGTACGATAACTTTTTTTTCACACGAATTGTTATTCTGATAAATTTTAAGTTTATATTTTCACAATAAATATTTTGTATACCAAATAAGTACGTAGCCATAATAATAAACCAAGTGATTAGTAATAACTTACTTTAGAGCCTTATGAATAACAACATTTTAATTTTAAGCCTTCAAATGAAATATATAAAGTGATCTATTTAAGCTTAATTTTACATAAAAAAATATAAATAAAAATAATATCTAATTTTATATTTTTTAGTAGATTTACTTATTTCTAGACGTTTAAACAATTACTGGACTACGTTCAGAAATTAACTCTCAGTTAACTGCACATGTTCAAAATCAAGATAGGTATATCTAAATCCCTGCATATTACTTACAAGGTATCTAATTGAAATATGTTATATACGGAATACAATGTTAAGGTGTTAACAAGTACCGAAAGTTCAGTCAAATAGCATTTATTCTTACCAACGTTTCCGGTGCACCTTTGCACCTTCTTCAGGGTCTACAACAATTATACAACAAAAATGTAATACTTACAAAATAACATGGACTATTGGTCGTCTGTACACCAATAATAAGACGACCAATGGGAGTCCGTATCAATCACCAGAATCTTTTCATACGATATTTCCGGATATTTTCCGTATTATTCGGTTGCCGTTGTTTAGAGCAAATGAATGTGTGTATACTCTGAATATTTTGTACGTGTTAATAAATTAACCGAATGTTTTGTACGAATGTATTTTTTGTACATGGATTGTAACAATCGTACTGTAAGTGTGATAATGTCCATGTTATTTTGTATGTATAAAAATCGCACATTTTAGGTCCCTACAATCCGATTTTAATATTTTTACGATGTGTGTGTGCGTGCGTGTGCGTGTTGCGTGTATGTGCGTGTGTGGGGATGTGTGTGTGTTGGACGTTGGAAGAACTATTTCTCAAAAACTATAATACTTAAAATCGGTTTAACTACGTATTTCTCAATCGGACATTACAGGGAAGAGCTGAAAAGGTTTTGGTAATAATTGGACAACTGGAAATAGCAGATTCTTAAAAAAATATATTCTAAATATTATTTTTTGAAAATTTTTGTTCTTGCTAGTATTAAAGAAGAGTAAATTCTCCTCGAAATTCTCTATATGATACATAATAATATTTTATTATATCTTTTATAGATTTAGAGAAAAAGAAATATAAGGTATATAATAATCTGTTGTAATAAATCTCACAGCCCAAATAATATCATGGAAGCAAATTGAAAAATTAAAATGTTTGTAACTGACAGATAAATGTCGCAGTGTCAAAAATCGAGAGACATTACTGAAGATTTTTTCTGGGAAGTACCTACATTATATTATTTCTTATTGTATAAATAGTTTAAAATTATAGGTATAGTATACAGGGTGTTTGGCGTTTATTTTGGAAGATACAAAAAAATGTTAAGAAGCAAAGTTAAACTATACAAAGGGGCTCATAAGATGATCATAGCAGAAATTTTGTATTACTTCCGGTTTTAGCGGAAATGGGTACAACTTTAAAACTAGCATAGGGAATCGGTATTTTTATATTTTTTTTTCAGAATGTACATAAAATTTGCTTCACAATGATACCAAATTATCATAGTTTTACTTTCGCCATTCGATAAATGGCAACTATCTATTCTCAGTTTTTATTACGTATAAGAAAATGTATAGAAAATAACGGCGGCCATATTGAGCATTTGTAGTTTTTCACATTTACTGTTTCTGTTTTCGTATCGTTGTAAACATGCTAAAAAATAAAAAAAATAATACCTCACGCCTATTTTTTTAAATTTTGTCTTTTCTTTTGTTATAAGATAATAAAATTGTTTTCATAGCTTGCTATGCTTTATTTTGTATGGAATTTTATTAATACATATTTTAAGAATAAATGGTCGCCATTTTGAAATGGTTAAAGTAAAACTATGATAATTTGGTATCATTGTGAACCTAATTTTATATATATTCTGAAAAAAAATATAAAAATACCGATTCCCTATGCTAGTTTTAAAGTTGTACCCATTTCCGCTAAAACCGGAAGTGATACAAAATTTCTGCTATGATCATCTTATGAGCCCCTTTGTTTAGTTTAACTTTGTTTCTTAACATTTTTTTGTATCTCTCAAAATAAACGAAATATTCGTGGTGCCGGACTTACGCCAAGCACCCTGTATATACTCCTTATTGCGATCACGCACTCTCCTTTTGGAAATTCAAGCTTTACACATTTTTTGGCAGTTGCTAGTGTCGCCATGGAGATTACTACTCTTTTCATAGTTTTTGCTACAGTTATCAATAGATCCTGGATTACGAAGTAATACTGTACCATTTTGATTTATAATATTTTATGACATATTTTATATTTGGTAAATTTAAAATTTTGTATCAATTCTTTGTTTTATATTTAACATTCGCATGTATAAATTTGACTTATTTTATGCAATAAAATATTTGGAACAGTAAATCCTACCTTCATTTCGACTTATACTTTTCTAATTTGTTACTATGGTGGAGGACCCCATTCATGGAATGAAAAATATATGAGTTTGACAGTTTACTAGTTTTCATAGAAAAGCCCTTAGAAATAAAAATGACATTTCAATTTTCGTAAAAGTAGCACTTTTACTCTTGTGATTGAAAAAAAACATTTCTTTCACTACTTACCAGTATGTAATATTTCTATCAATGTCTAAAAGTCGTTCAATAGAAAATATGTTTACCTAATGTTCTACTTATGAATATATTCATCTGTGAAAATAATATTTGCCCATTGATTTCATTCATGGACGGGTTTTTCATTCAAGTCATGTGAGAAAAATGTCCATTCTATTAAAGCGACGTTTGTAATTTGATACGAAGACAATACGTCGCGAATTACATGTCATTTTATTTGACCTAATTTGAAACCAATCACAATCGGAATGACAATGAACTATTTGAAGATGTAAACACCTGACATGAATCAGTCAAGTCCCAACAACGGAAAATTTCCTCAAATTAATTGACATGAATTTATTATTTGATCTTAATTTGCCCTTACTGTTTTCCGAATACACATTTTTCCTATCATAATATGTTAATTTGGAAAATATTAAATCTTTTTCGAAGAAAATATAATTAAAAATTAAATGAATCAATTCAATTAGAAAAGATGACTAAGTACAAGTTATAATTGGTCCTAAACAACTTCCTATTAAATGTTATTTATTAACTTCCTACAATAATTAAGCTAGACTTTCAAAACATGATCATATACTAGAACTAGAGACTAAAACTAGACAATATATTTTTGTATTACACCGTGAAGAGGAAGAGAACGGAGTAATTAAATTTCAATGAAATATTTTAATTATAAATATAAATAAATACAACAGCTCCTCTTAAAAATATTTTACATGAAACAATCCGTTTTTACAAAAACAAAAAATACAAATAAAAGTATTATCACTGTTTATTACTCCAAACATTCATAACAAGATGTCAATTTTCTTAACGCAGAATCGGAATACGACATATTGTATTTATTAACGGACGTTCCTTGATGGGAACTCATTGTTGATAGAAAGTGTATCACACGAGTCAATGAGATCCTCAACCATAGCAACAAATTAGAACATGTGTAATAATACTAGATCTTAAAATTGTATGATAGGAACTATCAAAGTTTAAAAAAATAGTTTTTAATGACCTTTTCTAATCCAAATTCTTATTACTTTCAAGCTTTCCGTTATCACCTTTTTGAAATCCAGAATTCATTTTCAAATTTTCCTAATTGAACTGTCCGAATTGTTTCAACAGTCAATTTTAGTGTTAACTAATCCAACTCACCAGTATTTATAGCGCTTTACCACGACCGTACATTTATTGGAGAAAAAAATAAAGAGCGAGGATCCATAACCTTTTACTAAATTTTACAACTAAGAGTTACTTACTAAAATAAGTTAGTATAATACTAGTGGTTTTCATAATTTCACTAGTAGTAAAGTGAATTTTAGTGTTAACTGATCCATTTCACCAATATTTATAGCGCTTTACTAGGACCGTAAATTTTTTGAAGAAAAAATAAAGAACCAAGCTCATAATCTTTTACTAAATTTTACAACTAAGAGTTACTTACTAAAATAGGGTAGTGTAATACTAGTGATACTGGTTCTCATAAGTTCAGTTTTTTAATTGTGACAAAGAAATGCTTGATTACAATAATAAGAATGTGATTCCAACAAAGAAAATAACCAATCACACAAAAAATTGATTATAATTGTTCTTGTATGTATTTATTCTAATTACATCACAAATTTTTGTTTACCATAAAGAAAATTTGATAGCAATGATAAATACCAGTAATTACACAATAATAAGTTGATTTTGATTATAATCGCTGTTAGATTTAGGCGGGAAACTAATATCATACAGACGACAAAATCGTTAATCTGCCCCTAAAAATAGCAAGTAGAAGAAGAGGGTATTACTCAAAAGTAGAGCGAATTAAGCAGCAGTAGCTACGAAGAGTAATACAAACTTGTGTAGTTCTGCTTGTATACTACTACTACTGTTTCTAGATACTGGTTTTATATCATTTCTGATTAAATCAATTATTTTTCTTATAGTTTCTTTTGAAAATCTGTATATTTTCATACTCCATCCATCTTTACATCTTTTTAAATAATTTTTAATTATCATGACTGGCTTCTGATTGACAGGCAATAGTACTTAAAATTGCCTTTTGTTGTTACTAATTATCACTACTAAATTTATTTTTTATTAGGTTCTACTAAGTTATACTTATAATAATTTTTCTTTATGAGCGCAAATCATTAAATAGTGAGTAGTTTCAATCATTAGTAGTGCTACTAATATTTAGTAAAGAGTTATGAACTACCCTCAATATGTTTATTAGGAATAATATGAAGTCATATAATTCATAATTTTTCAAACATAAAATAGTTATTCTAAATATTATTTTACAATTGTCTAAAAACATTAGAGAGATTAGCAATAAATAGTGCTACTTTAACGATTGATCTTTAACAGAGGGTTTTATAAACCAGTTAACTTTACGGGTTTCTTATAGAATCCATTTATTGAAGTTTCCGCGAGTTATGGCGCTAAATCCTTCAATTCCGATTGCATTAGATTAGAACCAAGCAAAGCAGTATAATAAGGAAATACATTAGTCATTCTATATTAGAACCAAATTATATAGTCTCCTCTCAAGTCAACAACTTTGTTACTGTCAGTTTCATAGTAAATGAGATTTTTGTTTAATTTTTAAATTTATTTTGTGACTTTATATGAAACAGAAATGCAACGTGTTTGGTGTCAAAAAATTCCTAATATACACCAATTCATATTTATAAAAATTAATATAGAAATTTTTGGCAGCGAAATACCTGTTTTTCTGTTATAGCTCTAGGACCCGTTTTAAAAATTACACCTTGTTTATGTTCGAACGATTCTAACCTGAAATCAAATGTTAAATAACTCAAAGTAAAACGGAAGTGAACGATCAATTGTCAACTGTTCTACTTATAAGTAGGTACCTTATCATAGATGTGGAATTATTGTACCAATCAAAGATCAAATAGTTAAATTTACAGATCACTCATTTATGTTCATACTTTGGTATTTACCGGTCAATTGTATGTTATAATAACAATAACACACTAGTGCGTTAAGATTTTTCTGATACATGTACGATGTTGTCAATTTTCACACCTATGTAATCGTATGGAAACAATATGCATCTTATGTGGCCATGAAAAAATAAACTAACCTAACTTGACAGATAAACCGTTAAAAATTTCTTAATTTCTGTTTCAATTTCATGGTTATTGCTATTTTTAGAGTGATTTTCGACATTTTCATTCCAAATTTCTACTTTTGCAAAGCAAGCAACATTAATTTTACTAATTTTGTGCTCTACAACTTTTATTTCAAGCTGTTCTACCTAAAATAATTAGAGATGTAGGAAAAAAGTATGATTTTGCATGATAATGTCCAATGTTCGGCTGTGCTGATCATTACCCTATATGTTTACTAGTTTACTTAAACATTTTATCTCGCATTTTACTATGTAAAATCAATCCTTAAAAAATAAACTGTCTTTAATGACACCTAGTATAAAAATAAGAATAAAATTTTCAGTTATAAACAGCAACTAATATTTTTTTTATTTGGCTGTGAAATATATTTTCCTGACATAAAACTGCGATAAATTGTGTAATGTAATATGTACTCTCAAAATCAAACGCTATTCATGAATTCCCAGAATGCAATATATGCCGTACATGTTTTGTGTATTCCCAGAATGTCAATTGTCATCCATAGCAACCAAACCATCATCAAATACGCTCAATATTCAACATACCTACTGATCTAAATACGTCAACACAGATGACCCGACTGCGCATTTAGAAACTGTACCCCGATACATTTTATTTTTAATATTAGTTATATACGGAAATTACGATTAAAAACTTGGAGCAGCTGAATGATGTTAGCGTATCTTTCTGTTGTATTCGCTGTAAATAATAAAAAAAAAAACTATATGAATTTCTATTTGATCATTAAGATTATTTTCATAAAATCTATATTGAATAGACGAAAAATAGTTGTTCTATTTTATAAAACTATACAATATACAATTCAATTTTCTGCTTTTATGTACAGAATTTAAATTATTAAACTTGTATTACATCTTGTTCAATATTCTTCTGCAATATATAAATTGAACAAATGAATAAAATAGAAAATAATATTAGAAATAAACAGATGATGATCTATAATGAAATTATCCTTTGTTTCTTAATAATTTTAAACTTTTTCACCACAACAAAAAAGGTTTTTGTTTTACTTTATGCGATATCCGTTTAGCCATTCTCCAAACACGTAGGCTGCACGCAAGGGTAAATGGCTTTACGCTGCCTGGTCTATGTGATAACTAACCATAGAACCAGGTCTTTATGAATATGAATAGTGAGCGAATTAATCACATTGTTCATTACATATAATATTAAATCTACAATGTTTCTCTCAAAATAATTAAAATTCTTTCAGAAAGCAAATAGTTATTTTTGATAATGTGTTAAAAGTGACATTTTATTTTGTGAGAAGGAAACAAAATAGTCATTTTTAACAAATACAGTATTGGGCATAAATAGAGCGACTATGTAAGAACTAATAAAAAGTACTCTCCCATATTTTAAATATTCAATATATTTTCAAACTTCTTATATAATGTAATAATGTAAAGTTGACATATGTATTTATAAAACCTTATGGACTTTTAAATAAGTAATTCATAAGTATCGTAATCAATTTCACAAGTACTTATATATTCGAATACAGATGTGAGTTGAGACACATATAGAGCGACTGTATAAAAATCTTATATTTACTTGACAAAAAATTAACCAGAATAACAATTTATGGAAGAAACTTAAATTAGACATATTTAATACTTCAATAATTATTTATAATAAATTGCATTAGGCGTGGCAACGCATTAAGTAAATTATCGATGATTTGTGGTTTATAGATTTCTATGCTTCCGTTATAAATTTAAATATTTGTTTAGAATAATTAATATTATTCCTTGCAATATTTTTGTCAATGGTTTCCCACAGAATTTCAATTATATTAAAGATAAGGTGACTACTTGCGAGTTATAGACACAGATCAAAACGGCTTATAACTCTTCTTTCTTTTTATGTTATTAAACGATTTTAGCCAATGAATGGTTCACGAATAAAACACAATGGGATTCCAAATAAATTTCTTTTTTCTTCAAACGTCATAAAAGTAGCATCTTTTGTGACTTGATTCACAAGATAGAAATAAAATAAATAAATATCCATAGAAACTACACAGCATCAACGAATAAGAAGTAACTTTAATAAAATAAACCTGTAATATCGCTCTAAATTTCACTATAACACACGTTAGGTAACCTAAGAATAAAGTTACTAAATACGATCAATAGCTGTCAAATTTAAATATATTATAACCTATGAATTGAAATATAAACTTTTGAGGAAATAACATTATTAAAGAATAGCAGACTTACAGATTACAATTACAGGGACGGTAATGAGCATAAGAATACTTAGAATTAAAGTGATAAGAAAAGATTATATTGTTTTGCAGAGATTCCTGGACATATCTTTCAGCCACACTGTTAGATTTCCATCCAATCTAACAACTTCAGGGGACGTACATTATAATCCTTCAAATTCCGACATAATTGCACACAAGGAGGAAATAAAATTGCACAGATTTTATTTAAACGTCAAAACGTGAAAATTTACATTTCAATGTCTATAACAAAAAGTGAACAAATAAGTATCCATACCTACAGGGCAATTGAAATCGCAAACGTAATTTACGTAAAATATAACGTCAGTAGTAGATATTTTTCTTTAAATATCTACGTTTGAAGAAAAAATATCTGTCATTCGGAGTAAAAGTGTCTTTGTGTGCCTCGCGTGCATTTATCCGACTCGCTTCGCTCGTCGTTTAAACTTCCACGCTCGTCACACAAAGTCTTACTTTTACTCCTAATACCACAATATACTATAATATTTTGAACAGTTTCAAATCGGCAAATTTTTCTTATTTCATCCACTACTCCGACACCGTTAAAGATATTGTAACACGGTTTGAATTCGACATGAATTATCTTTCCTATTATGTATTTGCACGATTGATGCTGAGGAGTGGTTAATAGGTTTGAAGATGTCTAATGTATTACAGGAATTTCTTTGAAATTCCATAGTGTTTTATTCGTGAACCACTCAATTTCATGCTGAATTCATATTTAGAAACTGCGTTGTCCTATTACATATGTAACATTGTTTATTTTTTGTCTAATTTAAGTTTCTTCCATAAATTGTTATTCTGGTTAATTTCATTTAAAGCAAATATAAGATTTTTATACAGTCGCTCTATTTGTGTCGCACCTCACATCTGTATTCAAATTTCAAATACAGTGCCGTCCAAAAGTACTGCATCGCTTTTTAGTGTTCACTCTTACCATTATGTCTAAAGCTTTTTTATTGCAATAATGAGTATGTATATAATATGTTTCAACATTTAGTTATTATTTTCATTATTCAATTTATCTCCCAATCGTGCACTGTTCACAAAAATATAAAAAGAAATACGCAACATAATTTTCAATAAATTTTGTTTGTTAAACTTATGCTAGTTTATGCCAAATTATTCCCATTATTTCATTTTTTTGTTTAATCCCGATCGCTTACGTGAAGATATTTGTCCTGTTTTCGTAAATCTTTGATACGTGCGCGCAACTGTAGACTGACTTACGCAGATTTTTGACGATATTTCTCTGGTTGTATAACATTTATTCTGAAATGTAATAATTGCAGACCGGGTTGCTATACTAATTTCAGTATTTCGTCTTTTAGGAGCCATTAATTAAAAGCAATTGCACTCTGAATTCGCTCTGTAAGTACGACTGACTGCTCAATAATTCGATCTTACCTGTACCTATATTGGTAACTAATCAACCCATGATAACCTGATTAAACAAAAAAATGAAATAATGGGAATAATTTGGCATAAACTAGCATAAGTTTAACAAACAAAATTTATTGAAAATTATGTTGCGTATTTCTTTTTATATTTTCGTGAACAGTGCACGATTGGGAGATAAATTGAATAATGAAAATAATAACTAAATGTAGACTTGTACAAATATAATTTAACACTGTTATATTTTCTTTATTTATGTATGATATGAGGGAAAAATAATATGAATAGTTATGATTCCCACTGGAAAAGGAAAAAGTGAAATTAATGTAGGGTTCGTATCAAACAGAGCAGAGCTGCTAATTCACATTACGGTACATAATTACAGAGGTTTTTAGCTATGTCTGCAATTTGTTCAGATAGAAAAACTTGTCAGACGTCCAATAACGGCCTTTAAAAAATAATCATAACTTGTCGCTACCATTTTTTTTCGCCATAAAAACTTCTATTTAATATACCTACACTTCTAGCACATTTAGACTGTCATTAACTTTTTAATGTAAATAGTAATTATGCTTTCGCTGTTTTATTTCTTTTTAATTTTATTTCTTACTTAGGCTAGGCATCGTATAACACCATAAAAATATTCATTCAGTCATAATCATCACAATAACAACATTAACAGAAGTCTAGTTAGTTTCATTCTAATACAAGTTGGTATACAATAGAACCATGGTTCAAATCTATAAAATTAGTTTAATTATGTTACCTTCTCTGTATTGTACCTAATTATATAGTAATTCAGTTACATTTAAACTAGTTCAAATTAGAATCTAAAGGAATTTAAACTTAGTAGGTAGCAGTAAATTTTACAAGAAAGTCCTTTCGTAATGTAGGTATAATAAATGAATAAATATATCATCACTGTTTGTGCTTAAATGTGCTTTTATCCGCAGATTTCGGAAATGACTATGTTTGTACTGTTGCCTCGCCGTTGACTGAGTTATCTGACGTCACACCATGAGCTCAAAGCTATTCTGAAGAGAGCAGCAAGAGTCACTTTTGTGCTATTTGAAAATTGGAAATAAGTGTTAAATTTCAAGTTTGACGTCCAACGGAATTGAACTCGGATCGTCCAAACCGCAGCGGTCACTTAACGCGCAATTAACGCACAAAGACACACGACCCCCCAAATGATATGGAGCATAATAACAGAACATGTCTGCAAAAAAAAAAAAAACTAGATTACCTATTGTAATAAAATCTAAAGTCAGCACGTAATCTACCACGCGACCTTGTCATTAGTGAAATACCGTTTCTTGTTAGGACATGATCACTCATTTTCGAATAGTACTATGTATTTACAAACTAACCATAAGTTTAAAAAAGACATTTCACAAAAACCTGGAGATGTGAAAATTGGAGTCTTCGACGGACGCCGTAATGTTATAGCAACATGAAGGACTGCGGGCCATAAATGTTAGTTACATATTAGGATTAGGTGCATTCTGCATTGGTGTATACAAAATTTTATGGAGAACAAACACGCTATTAGAATATGTAAATGTATTTCTGCTAAATTTTAATGTTGTTTTGACATGTAGGTATTTTAAATGGAAATAAATTCGTAACCATAACAATTCGCCTTAGAATTTATCTATTCCATTTAAATTATAAAATTATACATTTGTTTCTTGATATGTTCTGACATTTATTCCCGGACTACGATTGAGTTATAACGTTATAAGTTATAACACATAACTCACCGAATCTATCTTTTGTAATTGGTTAAAAAAATGATGTCAGTGATGATACAGTTAGACATTATAATTATTTAAAATATGTTGTATTTATTACGAAATGTCAAAATTCGTTAATTTATCTAGATTAAAATATGCAACTTCTTAATATTTTCTAGCATTTTCCATTTATATATTTTGTGCGAACTTTTTTGCACTGCTTGCATAACTTGTTTTCCGTTTATATAATCAGTGCGCACTAGCTGAGTTTTACGTATTTCATTTATACTTTTCGAGTGAACTAAACCTCACTGAGTGCGAATTTTCTTGCACTACGATCATCAGTTCTTGCTAGTACAGTCTGTCAAATTCATATATTTTAAGTATCTGTTTAAGTACAAGTACAATGCATGTAATAGTTATTAACATAGGATTGTTATGAGTATCATAACTGCCGCAGATTTTAAGACATCTAAGGCGTGTATGATTCATAATACCAGTGGTTTGTTCAATAATTTATTGGATCAGAAAATGAAGACATTATATAAATATTATTTTTTGAAATTCTCTCATTACTGCTACTTTCAGAATGCTATGATTTTGACATACCAATATGACAAATATTCAAATTATGTGATACACTAACGTTATCTGTGTCTATTAATGAAAAGTATTATACTTTTCAATTTGTACTGTATACAGTTATAGTTACACCAGCCTACTTTTGTACATGTAAACAAAAATTTAATATCCTAAAACCGGTAAAAAAAAATTGTCTTCACAGCCCGAACCTTATGTTGTGATATCCATTGCAACGTAACATATCTATTTGACAATGACAGCTAACAAACTTGCACTGGACTTTTGTAACATGTTCAATTTAATATGCATGTATTATAACGACAACTAGAGTCGAGCACAACGTCATTAGCTGCACTAAATGCAAAATTAAATATACATATAAATGGAAAACGCTATTAGATGATAAAGTATAGTATTCTACTCGCGTGTAATAGCTATGTTATTTACAACACGGTCCTGCGACTTGTGTTGCAAACAGTCCTCTTCAGTTACAGAACCGCCATCATTAATCGCTATTTGAATAATATACTATTACAGCTTTGGAACTATAAGCAAAGCCGTTAAATGATACGAAGTGATTAATTAAATTTAATTTGGACGTACATAAAATGCATAAAAACACCATTAATAAAGTACTATTTTTTGTTTACTGATATTTACGAGTACCATAAGTTGAACAAATGGAAATATTATTAACAGAGTTTTCATACAAAATTACATACTTATCACTTAAAAAGAATATGAGACACTTGTCTACAGACCAACAGAAGCACTAATACACTGACACAAACGATCAACCTACGAGTATTAAATTTCATGTTATACGCGTATAGTAAGAGCTAAAACTCATAATAGTTCGACCGGTTTACATTTTCAATAAATTATAAAACCTACACAAATGGTTAGAAATTTCTACAAAAATCTTTCGGCTATTTTTAATATAGATTTAAAACTTAAAAAAAAAACTGGGCATTTTAAGGGTCATCTTCTAGTCCAGACTTGGCTTCTACCGAGACCCTTTACTTTTGGCACAATGAAAAATAACTTCTTAAAAATCCAATGCGTACCTACAGTAAAACATACCTTGCAAGACATATTGGACAATACTCATAGAAAAATTTGCAGGGCTTAGGGATACAATGCCTAATAGAATTAAAAATGATATTACTAATAAAGGCGATGAAACCCAATATTAAATGGTAGAATACTTGAATAACATATTCAGTTTTTGTAAGTTTAAAATTTATATTTTAAACTAGTCGAAAAAAATTTGTAAAAATTTCTCACCATTTGCGTAGTTTTTATAATTTGTTTGTTGAAAATATTTCACCCCATTTTCCTCCCTTTTTGACTACTCTAATTTAGGTACCAATACAAAATAGAAACCGGATTTAAACAGTAATAAAACAATAAAGTAATCACATTGTAACACAAAAACTCATTTAAAAAAATAGATATATTTTGGGATTTATTGATAAAACAATATTCTGCTGTAATAGAGAGAAATATTGTTCACTTGACACATGCAGAAGTACTTGCCGGATCCACATTGAAACAAACAATATTTGTAAGCGAACAAATGTTCAGCAACATAGTTCGTGAACAATTGTTGGTAAAAACATATGATTTCCACACTACAATAACAAAATACGTTCGCCACAATTTTAAGTATTCCTTTTGTTAGATTTTCAAATCGAAGACGGCAATGGCTTTAAAGTTTTTAAGAGAATGTCACCATTAAATTTTAATATTTAATAGATTTAATTGAATCCAAACTTCCTCGTCGGGACACTAACATAAAACAAAATATATCTACAAGTTTGAATAACGTAATAACATTGAATTCTTTGAAGTTTACCGCATGTTTATAGAACATCAAATTTGTTAGCGAACATTGTTATTAGGTTGAAACATGTTAGTACGAATGTTCAAACATTCTACATCTGCTAACAAATGTTAGCGAATATATTTGCAAACACTGTTAGCTAACAATGTTCGTTTCAATGTGGACCCGGCTTAATAAGGTATTCCAGTCCTTATTTTAATGTACGTACCGGTTAGTTTATTACAATTTAAGTCCTACTTGTTGTAATGTGCTTTTACCAGTACCCACATTAATAGTGAAGTTAAGAATTACGCAAATAAAGTGAAATATGTACACTAGGATGACTACCTATAAGTTAAAAGTTTCTAATATGTCCAGGTGAATCGATCTTATTTGTTGTATTAGGTAAAACTGTTTTGTAGAGAGAAAAAAAAAAATAGAAGGGTTAGTATATTAATATGAATATTATTATGAAGGTAGATGAATCAAAATTATTAAATTTGATAATTTGAATATGGTTTAGGAAAAAAAATTACAAATAAAGTTAAATAATATACTTTGTTGAAAATATACTAATAAAGTTAAAAAGTTTTTATAAAGAATAGAAATGTTTGTAATTAAGTTTGTAACTAACCTATTGTATATAAAATAGTGTAAGTCCATATATGCATAACACTCTTCTTAAAAAATCTGATATGACTTAACACAATATTTCCCGCCATTAAATACATGTACATACATATTGACTATTGCTGAAAACTACATAGGAGTATATTCACTTTCTTTCCATATATAACTATTTTCTTTTTGAAACGTTACTAGTATTAATTAATTGTGACAGTAATATTTATCTGTCAGTTACATAGGTTCCATGATCTGAACTGTGTAACGTACCTGTGTAACATGTGTAACCAAGGAGTTGTGTTAAAATCATAGGCTCCGGAATTTATACTACAGATTATTTTATAAATTTATCCATAAAATATATAGAAAAAGTATTACTGCGAACTTATATATTAATGGCACCAAATTGACCTCTGTGGTGCATTCTCCACGCCAGAAATGAGTGCCCGTGAGGTGCCGTCTGGTAAGCGCCCGCACGGTACAAATATTCCATCATTAGCGATATCTGTATACAAAACAGATTAGCACACCCAGCAATAGGTAATATGCCATGATGATATATTTTTTTATTTATTTATTTAATTTGTATAATACATTGCAAAAAATTAACATATACGGATTCTACGGAACTTAAAACGTGGTCATTTACCAAAATCTCGATATGTGATTTTTAGCACGATCCCCTTACCTGCCTTACCAAAGGTAGCGGGAAGTAAAAATAAGTCTCCGTATCATTTTGCGGGAATCAAACAACAAACTTTCAAGTATTGAAACTCCAAGATAATGCCCAGACGAAGAATTATGTAGCTCCATTGACATAATGACAAACATTTAATATTTACAATTGCGTAGAAAACAAAGATAATAAGTTTTTAACTTAAATGAACTTGATTACATGTCATGTTAATCTCTAAATAAATTGAATAATAACATTCTAGCACGCGAATTGAACTAGATTATATTTTCAAATTCAATTCTCAAATTGCAGATATTTTTCAAAAGCACACACGTAACACTGGTCACATATGATAGATAAAAGAAAAAAAATAAAGTAATTAAGTGAAAACAATTGATTATTAATTTAAAAAATGATAACTAATTTACAATTTGTTTCAGTGAATATGATTTATAAAGTAATATATTATTTTTTTATCTCAATAAAGATTTATTTGTCTTTTATTTACTGTATTCAGTATTTACTAGTACTAGAGAAATATCATACGATATTAACATATACTGAATCATAAATAGGTAAAGAATGTGATAGTTATAGAATTTTTTTATCCTAAACCATAATACTGATTAGTGTATATTTACTGATATACTTCTTG
This sequence comes from Harpalus rufipes, assembly GCA_951394225.1. Classification (NCBI taxonomy): domain Eukaryota; kingdom Metazoa; phylum Arthropoda; class Insecta; order Coleoptera; family Carabidae; genus Harpalus; species Harpalus rufipes. Next base: position 14,334,000 of record OX596277.1, read on the forward strand.
CGACTTATTTCTATTTCAATGCTGCTGTTTAGTCATTTAGCGATTCTATTTACTAAAACAGTAAATCATATTTAAATTTTATCTAAAAAGATGCCGGTAAATTATATGACATGAAGAATGTGAATAAAAAATCTCATAAATACTAATTAGAAAACAAAGTCAAGGACGGTTAAAAAATAATTCATAATTTTTTGTGCAAAATTTTAAGAAGTACTGTTACACTATGTCCACGTTTTTAATTTATTATCAAAAAGTTTAATTATTAGTGCACTTATTTTCAAATAATTATTATCGACAATGTATTTTTTAAATAAATATTTTAAATGAATATTAAATCATTTAAAAGAATAGACAATAATACCAATGATATTTCAATATTATTCACACATATGAAAGTGAATTAAAATTCTAAGAATTTTGAAGCAGTTAATAGGAAGTATGAAACCAGATTAAATTTATTCACTCAAAATATTCGATTGTATATTTCTGAATATCTTGTAATGACATGTGACATGTTTTATATACTTTTTGGTTGTTATTAATAAGATAACCTTTTACAATCTTCCCGGATTAAAAGATAAAACATTTGCAACATTTTGGGCGACACTCATGAAATTGAAAAGAAGTTTTTACAACATTTACGTTATATATCTTTGAGATGTTGTAATAAAAGAATTAATTTCATATTTCATATTCCCCAATCAATTATAACCATTCATTCACTTCGTAATTAAAGCCCATAAAAATTCTTCTATAGACGATAAATGTCTGGACTTAATACAAACGATAACTATTTAATTCTTTTTTAATACAACAATAAAATTTTCCACTATTTCTAACAAACAATCTGTGACTGTAATGTCAGTGGTGTTCAAACACGGACTTTGACATATAAACAGCGATAAAGCTCGGTTTAAACGTACCTGAGGTTGTTATGATTGAGTCCGAGCTGTTCTATAGTCATATTCAGATCCTGGAAGCTGTTTTTCGGGAGGTCATCAAGCGTAGAGTAAGTGATCTTGAGGGAGATAGGTACCGTCGGAGGAAACCGATCCTGCAGCGCGTCCACAACCTGTGAGAAGGAAGTCATCTTCTCGCAACTAACTACCACAACATTGGAGCCTTCTTCTCGCCGACAAGTGCACGGGGAGATTTCCTTCCTGACGGAACAGTGGAGAGTCAAACTGGCCGAAAGGCCGAGGATTGTATACAATAAGGTAGACATCACAATTGTTCGCATTGCACTCAACTGAACCTCACAAATTTATCGCGGAAGGAATCGCCGCAAGGCCGGCCAACACTGGAGACACATTTGCGACGATTGTTGTGATGAGTGATTGTTGGATGTTAGTGTGAGCGAAGAACGGAGACGACTGTGAGTATAGGCGCAGCGGTCGACGGAGACTGATCAACTGGCGCCTAAATTTCTTGCGCGCTAGCGTCTTCGCGCAGGGTAGTGCTAGTGAGTGGAGTGCGGCTGGATCATTCTCTCTCTGTAATTAAATCCGACAGAATGTCAGACTTATCTCTTAATTAAATGTTCATCAATGTTTATGCTCGATCACTTTTTATTTACGAGTAGTGTGCTTTTCAATGCAATTGATAGTGTGTTCCTTCCATGAAGGGAAAACGGACATTCATAACATATTTGTGCTTTTGTTTTTTTTACGCCAAATGTTTACGAGATGAAAACTTTTTTGTTTTGTGGATGAAAAGTGCCTTTGTAAGATTATTTTATGGAAGACATTCCATACATTTTTGCTATATATTCATTGATAAATGCATGTAACTCTATACATGGTAATGATATACAAGTATATTCCTCAGTGTTAATGAATGTTTTTCTATATAGAATTAATAATTAACAAGATAAGAAAAGTGTTTTACATGTAATAAATAATGAAATAATATTTTCTCTGAGGAACAGAAGGGGTCATATAAATGACAACCAGATCAATGAATGTGAATGTGAACAAAATATAAAAATAACTGGCTTCCAATGGTTGTTGTGCAAATGTATTTTAGGTCCATTGCAATAAGGTTTATTAAATCTTAATAGAATTCGAGAAAAACAGCTTTAAAACATCGACCAGGAGAAGTCACTGAATTGTTAATGTTGTTTTTTCGAATTTTATAATACTTAACATAATACAGGTATGTTATTTTAACTGTATATTAATATTTTCTTTAAATTTGATCAAGGTCACGTATCATATTAACGCAGATTTCGATAATAATGACTTTCTTACCGTAATTGATCCCTAAATTTCAATTAGAGTTTGCATCGTTTTAAAATGTACTGTGTATTGTATCGCAAAATGACGTCAGCATTTGACATTATTGCCAAGAGTGTAATTTCGTAGTGTGCAGCTGCGTAAACAAACTTCGCGATAAGCTTAATTACTCGCGCTCGCCTGATCCTTTGGTATTCGATGTCATTATGGCATCGAATGTTCGAGAAGAAGGTAAAGGGTGCGGATATATAAGGTTGAAATAACTAATTAATGATATAGACATAGTGAAATAAATATAGTGTAAATAATTAGTGCATTGTGTTAATTGTTTAATAATATCATTAGTCTTTAATTAGTGTTCATAAAGTGTTCGTTATTTTTATTATCTCTTTCTTATTTATTTATCGTTTAAATAAACGTTTGTTTTAATAATTAATATATCTCTGATTTTTACACTTCACCAAAATAAATAAAGGTTATAATAATATCGTTGAAATGCCGATATATAGCACATGAACCTGAATGTGTACAAAACAATATTTTGTACGGGTAGTATTAATTTCGAAATTTTACAATTTTACAATGATATACTAGTATAACCTCTAAACTCAAAAAGCTAAAAATGTTTAGAAATGTCAACTTGACAAGCATAAGTGTTTCTTCGTTTACTACTCGATTACCATCTAGTATGGTATTACCGTTATATTCACGTATATGAACGTACGGTCATTATTTAAAACAAATCTGCGAAATGGATCATTGTATGAACAAACAAGAAATAAACATGTACAGTAAAATTTTTGAAAGATGTCCGATCAAGGTTGTCTACGAATTGTATGAATTCAGATTTTTGCTCCGCCCATCATGACAAATTCAGTAGTGTCGTTTGCTTAGTTTTTATGAGGGTACGTAAGATACTACTGTTATTTTATTATTATAAAAATATAACGTTATACGTACGGCTATGAATCCAGGTAATGTATCTGTTTTAATAATTAAACTTACGTTACAACGAAAGTATTATCAACAACGAGCATCGTTTATAAATGGAATGTCCTAACTTAGTCGAAACAATATGAATTTTTTAAAGACAAGCGTGTTATATCCATCCTTATCACACACTCTTACAGCCTTTGCAAAAGAAAGAGATAAATGTATGCCTGTTTGTTACAGGTGCCCTTGATCGGACATCTTTCAAAATTTTTACTGTATTTTTTTTTTTTTAAAAGCTGACTAGACTAAAAAAGGGTGCTGAATACGACTTACTGTTTTGAAATCTCATAGGGCAGGAAAATAGAATTTTCGCAACTAGTTTTGTAAAGTGTTACTTGCTCATTTTAAAACAAATTGTCTATAAAAGTCCACTTTGCATAAATTCAATGCTTTTGTGGAGAATGCACCAAAGGGGTTAATATAACAGAATTTATCTTTTGTCGTCAGAACGTGCATTTGACCACGAACCCCATATATTTCTAATCTAACTTATTTGTTAGACTATTTACATACGATAGTAATCATTATTTATCATTAATATTTGTATTGGTAAACAACATAACATATTTGTCATTTCAAGTTTTTCCTTAAATGCAAAATATTTATGAAAACGTACACATAAAAGTTTTTCAAAATTTTATCCGTTTAATTTTTCTATAAAATTTGACAAATTGTCAAAAATTATCAAAAGGAACAAGTAAATTTTGATAATTGATTAAACACGTATCATATTTCATTTCCGTAAACATTATCTAAATTCGTATTATTTCCCAGAAATCATAAAGATTAATATATGATTTCCTGTATTTAACCTTACAAAATACGAGTAAAAGTTTATTTTTCTCTTGTCCGGAACATGGGGCAGGAATTCCACCTGTTTCAGTAATTATTCTAATAGCCAGGGGCCTATAGCTTATAGTTATCCAAAATCACTTCGACATAATAGTATTTCTGATTAATAATTCTTTGAAAGTAGAAATTAAATGTACCTATAAATAAATATATGTACTTGTATATTGTCACGTAGTGTTATTCATTGTTATTTCTGGGGTCCTAAAATCTGTTGAATGCAGATTTCGGTAAAGATATTATAATTTTAAAGTAAAAGAGAACTAGACTAGTATACCATAGTCAAAAAATTAAATAAGGAAGTGAAAATATATACATATACAGTGTGGTGACTGAAACGCCCAAACATAGGACTTATACAAACATACAAAATCATACTTTCGTAATTTCCTGCTTTCCTGATTATTTTAGGTAAAAACCGTCAAATAAAAGTTATAGAACATAAAATTTTGCATCTAAATCGATAAACATAAATTATTTTCCATAGGTATAGTGCAAAGTACCTAAAAAGACTAGAAGTGCATCCTAATCACAGTGCAGTGAACCTACTAGACAACAGTATGGCCATCTATAGACTCAAAAGACACAAACCACTAGAGTTACCCTTTAGATTCAATAACATAACATATATGTAAAACAAATTGAACAGAGTGTGAATGTCACTGGACATTTACACTACACGATATTTTTCTGATTGTATTATTATAATATTTACTTATTGTCAAAAAAGACAGATTGTAAATTAATATTGGGGAAATATAAAAAAAAAAAAAAATATTTTGTAATGACAGAAATTAGTTATGAAAATGTTCAAATTCAAAATTACCCCAAAAATAACGATAGCCATGGAACTGAATCAAATAAGTTGACAAATGCTTAACGTTTTATCGATCAAGTTAGCTCAATATATTTTTATTAATATCTGTTCAATTGAACAGAAATTACAAACAATAAAAATAAACTAACCTAACTTGACAGATAAATCGTTAACATTTATTAATTTTTTGTTTCGTTTCCATGGTTATAGCTATTTTTGAGGTGATTTTCGGCATTTTCAAACTTAATTTTGCTTGATTCGGGTGTAGAATTTTATGCTCTACAACGTTTATCTGAAATTTTTTTTATCTAAAATAATTAGGCTAAGGAAGTGCGGAACTTTCAGTCATCAACCTGTATATCAATAAATGAGTAGCAATTAGCAAAAACAAAAAGTTTAAATAATAATTTATTCCCAAATTACAACTTATTTAAAATTTCTGTGATGTTTAACGTCCTCACTTTAAAAACGAAATATGTGCTCTAAACCATTGATCAGGACAAGAAACGTCACACGTCAAATTCTGAATTTAAAAATTCATATCTGGCTTATTGCATAATTTTTTTGTCTCGTTTACACTAAAATTCTTAACTCATCCTGTTCTTGCAGCAGAAAAAAATTGGTATAGGTCCTTTCAATATGTATATGGTATAAATACAGGGTATAATTTAACAACCGTACAACGCTTAACCGATGGTAACTAATCCAATAGATAGTAAATTTGGCAATAATTTTTGTTTTACATGTTTTATACAAGAACTGAAGCCCCTTAAAACTGTCGTCATAGTTCAAATTTTTTTAATAAAAATAAAAATGAATGCGTTCTCTGGAAAAAATGTAGATTTCAAAACTGACATTAAAGGTTTTTTGCATGAGCGTACAATTTATATTGTTTATACCATATTCTCAAAATGCCAATTATTTTCACCAATCAAGAGTACGCAGACATGCAACAGTGTTGATAAACATGTAGTTTTTCGTTATGAAAGTCTGAAATGATCAAATATGTGACAGGTGGGATATTTTTTCCAGAGAACACATTGATTTTTACTTTTTTTACAAAATTTTGAACTACGACGTAATTGGTCAATTTTAAGGGGCTCCAGTACTTACAGAAAGTATGTAAAAAAAATTATTGCCAGATTTAGGATTAGTTATATCATCGGTTAAGCGTTGTACAATTCCTATATATGTAAATATGGTGGAAATGATTAGGCAGAGGACTCACGTCATCAACCTGAAAAAAACTTTATAAAAAGAAATATAACTCTTGTAGTAATTATTAATTATTTATTTTTTAGTAGAATTAAAGAAATGTACATATTAATTAATTTACAAATATTTCTAAGTCAATCCTTATTCCTTTTACAGAATATAAAATTATTTGACAGAACATGATCATTCTCAGTAGTGCCCACGTATGGTACGAAAATAAACTACAATTATTTCAAATAATTTTATATTCCGTAAAGGAATAACGATTGACTTGGAAATCATTGTAAATATCATTAATATATACATTACTTAATACTAGTACTTTTTTCTTCTTCTTTTAAAAATAAATTACACCCAATAATTTCCACAAGTTATATTTCATTTTATAAGGTTTTTTCAGGTCGATGACGTGAGTCCTCTGCTTAATAATTTTCACTATATGAATCAATTTTAAAAATTTATTGTACAAGATTCCATATCACAATATTTTCTTACAAAATTTGGCCAAAATAATATCCTTGAATCAGTAAACAAGGATTTTCTGGTGTTTTATTACTTGGCAAGACTAAATTATTTTTCATTTAAATATTTTAAACAATTTTTTATAACCAGATACATTTGCCTCTTAGAAGTTTATGTAAATTCACTTCCTTGTTCATTTATTCCATGCGAGCCAAAAAAGTTATGTTAAAGAATGTGAAAATGGTTGAATAAACTGTTTAGCTGAAAGCGACGCCATATTAACTTGCATGAAAACTAGTATGTTTTCCAAACCAAAAAGTTTTAAAAACTAGTAGGTAAGTTAAGTATCAAATTTACTTAAAAAAGTAGGCTTAACTGGTAAAAATAATTTCTAACTGGTCAAAAAAAAAATATCACAACTTCAACTTATTATACAATATTCTTATAATTACTAAACTACTTTAAACAGATTTCGTTAATGACAACAAATTTTTACTGTGTAAACAACGATTACAATTACCAAACATCGCTTCAAATTTTATAAATGCTATAATTATTCCCATTAAAAATTTAACTTAGGTAGATATTATCCTATATTAGTTTCATACTGTTTTTCAATACTTATCGATATAAACACATAAACGTTTATTTTGTTATCAATAAAGAACGGTTCCGTAGCAAAATATTAAAGCTATATTTACAGCATAATTAATGGGCCCATAAACCATAATCGAAATACAACGAATTTATATAAAAATCGTAAAACACTTACTAAATATGAAAGCTGAGAATTCCGCCTATAATTCCATAGCGCTCTGTCCATTGGCAGTTCTGGTTTACGTGTCACTAGCGCCACTGTTATATCAAACTTTGCCTTACACTTACTCGACTATTAATTAAATAAAATATAATTTTATTTGCGTTTGTATTGTTTAATTAATATTAATTAAGACACAATATATATATATATATATATATATATATATATATATATATATATATATATATATATATATATATATATATAATATATCTTTTATATTAAAAATATATACAAGGTGGTGGCCGTTAGGGGTGAACATAGGGATTTAAAATGGGATTTTTATTTTATGCATTTTCCTGCTCTCATGTTCATTTTACGGCAAAAACTGTAGACTGCAAAGTTGTGTACAATAAAAGTTGTTTACAAAACTGTTCTTACATTTTTTTTATTATGGCTTCAGTTTCTTAATTTTTAAAAGAAATTTCATAAGTTCCGTTAATTAGTAGCAATACTTATGACATTGTAGAAAACAATATTATTTTATTCATTCTTGTCAAAAAAAAAATTTTTTGTTAACAGTAAATTAAATAATGAATGTTTATTCGAATAAGTAGCGTGTCATTATTGTAAATAATTATTATCAGATTATTAATTTTGAAAACCAGAAAAAATGAAAACAAAAGTCACGGCTACTTTTTCAAATTATGAAGAAACTAGAAACGTAATAAAAAATCTGATGTGACCAACACAGTACCTCACGCCATTTACCTATGTATATAATTTTTATATTACTTTATAAATTTATCCATACAATATATAGAAAAAGTATTGAAGCAAACTTGTAGAAAATGGAATAATTTTTTGAAGAAAAACTATCATGGGCTTCAAGTAAACTGCCATTTCCGGTTATCCAATTGCCACCAAAATCTAATCAGTTCTTTCCATATTAGAATAAGGTAGAAATACATGGTTTCAAAACACACACACACACACACACACACACACACACACACACACAGACATCATCGTGAAAATGTTAAAAATGGATTCTAGGGACCTTAAAACGTGGTCATTTACCAAAATCTCGATATGCGATTTTTAGCACGATCCCTATACCTCCCTTACCAAGGGTAGCGGGAGGTAAAAATGTAAACACAGTTTTCTATGAAACTTTTAACTTTGTACAGCTTTTTGAGTAAAGGAGAGCAGGAAATTGCATAAAACAAAATTCGCATGTTAAATCCTTATGTTCACTCCCAACCACCACCAACCTGTGAATAATATATGCTCTAATGAAAGAAGATTTCAGTTTCACTTGACAAATACAGGTGACGTCAGGAACTCATCGCAAAATTTTAAAAAAATATATCTTGCTTAATATAAGGAATTTTCACATCGGGTCATATCTATGTACAAAATTTCATAAAAAGCAATAAAAAATAGTATGTATTATAAATTTCTATATTATGGCCGTTTTCATAATAAACTTTATCTTCACTTTCTTTAAATTAAAATTAAAGTTTTGTTGGTTTTTATAATATAACTTTAGTACTTTATCGTTTTCTATCTGGGCAAATTCGGTCCTGTTGCACTTCAACAATCAACAATGTCAACTGTGAAATGGAATATATGACTTCATTAGATTTTTCAATTTGAAGGATTCGTGAGCATTGGGAAATGAAATATTCAACACTGACACTTCCCTTGGCGCCTGTTATGTAACGGGTCACTTGGCAAGTCAATACAGCGGGTTTTTGTCACTACTGATAACCTATAATTGACAAAAATTATCAAAAACAAGATAAGGCTCCAGCAAATTGAATAAGTGTCAAAATGAAGAGATATTAATTTGGATTGATAATTTAATTGCATTGTACGGCTCCCACAATGAATCTAATAAAAAATAATATATACTTTATACATATATAAATAAAATTAGTAAACAAATATATTTGGGTTATTTATGAAGGATTAATTTTTATCTTCCATGTTTTCTTACAATTTTAATCAAATATATAAAAAAAAATCTAAAAAATATTTAATTAAAATAATATTTTGCTTATTTAATTTATAAAAAATGATATTTTTTTGTTTCAGCAAAAATATAACTAAATAAATCATTTATTCAAATTCAGTTCCTATTAATTATTAAAAAGTCGTACTGATCCACTTATTTGTACTTATGCCTGACTACCGAGAAGAAGTTATATCTTATTCACAAATGGGGGTCATATAAGTAAAATATTAATTTTAAATCTATATTAGGGGGTAAGATATATGAAATAAAAATGAGTATGGCTATGCTGTAACAAATTTATGTTCGTACAATATTTATTAAAGCATTTAAGAAGATTGTTGGTTTAATCTTTTCTCAACGTACCTATCTTGGACATTACCTAACCGAATACACATTCCTTGTTACTAGTTTTTAAGTAAGCAAAAGAAAAAAATATATTTATCTGTGAAATAAAAAAAAACAATTTATTTATTTTATTAATAATTTTACCAAATATTGTTAAATATTTTCGTACGTACTTATTCTTAATGTAATAATTTTTAATTATTTTAAATACCATATTTAATATTGAATTTTATGTTTCTTAAATTAAATTTATTAATACCGCAGAAAATATTTATTAATATAGAAAACTGTATATACCTATTTAACAGTGTGTTATAAAAAAAAATCTGTTGTGGCCAGCACAATACCTCTCGCCATTTCCATTTTATGTTGCATAGGGCGCGAGCAGTTATGTAACTTTGTTGGCCTTGGCAAGCAGATATGGGGGCCCGTGTCAGAATGAGAGCTAGTAATATACATAGGTGTCAAATATCATACGTTTTCATCCGAAACATTATGATTTTTTAAATACATGTAGATTATTTTACTCGACACTGGATGACAAACAAACAGAATATTTTGAAATTTTGAATGAAAAATTATGACATATGGCAATTATGACATCTATGTAAATAACCACTAGCCGTCATTCTGACAAGGATCCTCATATCTGCTTGCTAAGGCTAACAAAGTCACATGACTGCTCGCGCCCTAAACGTAACGAATTTAACATTTCTTGTATACACACAAATAATTGAAATTGTTTCTCTTCTTTCGTTCTATGAGAAATTTTATCGTACTATTCTAATATGTTCAAAATTCTTCAAATTCATTGATGGTATTAGCAGTATTTCTTAAGGATATATGTAATATTAACATACCTGTAATTTAAAAACATATTAAATTAATAATACAATAATATATGGACCGCTCAGACGCCATTCGGTGTAAGTCCAGAAAATACAATTACGCGTTTTGGCATCTGAATTTTGTTCAAAATTATTCCTAGTAACAAGTGTGTGCAGCTCCCATACGGCAATATAGCTTACTATTGACTCACTTTGTTGTTCCACTGAACAAACTGGTCATAAGGATGACTTAAATGCAAAAACTTACAATGGAAAAAAACCTATACGAGATATAATAAAAAAATTAAATGTGTCAGATTGAGAATTTAACTATCTTTAATATTTGTAGTAACAAATTTTCAAAAAATAATATTTAGAATTTTTTTTTTAGAAACTACCACTTCCGGTTGTCCAATTGTTACCAGAACCTATTCAACTCTTCCCATTACTGTTAGATTGAGGAATCCGTAGTTATACAGGTCTTTAGTCTTATAGAATTTGAGAAATCGTGTCTCCAACAACCTCACACACACACACACACACACATCCACACACACACAGACATCATTGTAAAAATGTTAAAATCGGATTCTATGGACCTCAAATCGTGCTTATTTAATAAAATCTGGATATGCGATTTTTAGCATGAATCCAATACCTCTCTTAGCGAGAGGTAAAAAAGAAAAACGAATTTTCGTTCTTCATCTATGGTGTTTCAATATACATACATAGATACATAATACGAGTACAGTAGAGACCCTTTAATCCGAATTGTTAAATGTAAGAGGTTATTCGGACTAACGATTTGTTCGGATTGCTAAATTTGTATGGACAAGTGTAAATAATGTCAATTTAGACAGTTTTGAAATATTTATTACAGTAGTTCAGAAAAAAATTAGGCTG